>OZ005656.1:284877436-286139936 GCA_963930645.1 Salticus scenicus | reverse complement strand
TATCAACTTATTTAAAATTAGTCAATTTCTTTTAAAAAAATCACCCATTATTGTATGATTGCTTCTTTTGAAGATGTTTCATTTAAACACTGTTTCTAATGCAATAAAACCTTTAAAAAATGACACCTCTGTGATTTGAGATAGTAGATTTCGTTCCTTGTTTGAATGTGGTGATTTTTGGAAAAAGTTGAAGAATTAAAAATGTTTATACTGGAGACTGAAAAACCGGTTGTTTATTAGAGATGCCCGCTATTTTGGGGGTATCAAATAAGGGAAGATTATGGTACTAAAATTTGCACCTGAGTATTTTTATTCATGAATAAATTTAACATGCTTATGTAAATTATACAAATATAATTTATCGCAAACAAATTTATACTTATTATTTTTTTTATTATTATTATTTTACTAATCCTTAAATTTTGCCTTCTACCTTGAAAATGAATCTCAACCAGAACTCGACCTACAGAAAAGAAATCAAATAAACTGACTCACATGAAAAGTATTTTTGTTTTGAATCGAAACAAACTCGATTTATGGCACAAGTTCCTTTAAAATCGCTTAATTCGATTCAGTGCAAGATCTAAAAGACAATTCTACGGATAAGCACTAGAGAGATTTATTTGTGAAAATATTTAGAAAATAAATTTTTTCACTTTAAATTTCATGTTTTATAAAAGTGCGACAAACAGTGTCTAGAACGCCAAATAGAAATAATAAGAAAGCAGACAGCTGTTTCGGTAGCATTTAGCGTACCGTCATCAGTGCATAAAGAAACTAGGAACTGGTGATGGCCTTCCTAGTGCACATGCACTTTATGGCCTGTTTATGTTTAGGTGTCTAGCTTTATGTTCAAGTACAGTGAATAAGGTTTTGCAACAGAAAAAATAGAATTCTGGATGTGCAGTAAATACTGCAGAAAAAGGGCTAACGTTAAAGAATTTAGATATAAATTTAATATTTAAATTTAGAAAAAAAATTTAAGTTTAAAATATAAAAATCAAGATTGTAAGAGTCTAAGCAAGATAAAAGATTTCTCAGATCCCGGGATCGTGCTAAAGACAGAAAAATGGCGGAAAATCTGTCCAAAAAAGGCGCTTTTATTTATTTATTACCATTCATTTATTATTATATAAATAATCTAAGTATGCTAAGAAGCTGTTGCAGAGTAGGAGACACCGCTCAGTCTTTCCGGTTATGGTCAAACCATTAGGCCCTGAAAAGGGTGTCCCTACTAGGAAACCACGTCTTATGTATCATATGCTATCCCAAACTGCAACAGACATAGTTTCATAAAGTTAGAAAATGTACAAAAAGTAACTTAGAAAAAATCTGTTTAATTTTTAAAAATATAGTAGTTAAGAATCTAGCAAAAGTGAGAAGCGAGGACGCTTCCGGTTAGAGAGAGATGATATTCCGTAGTCAGGGATTTCAGATATTATTTCATTGGGTAGGTTTTATTAATAGATTTAAATAAATTTTCTGAAAGGTGTGTTACTCGTTCATGAAATTAAACAGTGCGAAGATCTTTTCTTATTGTAGAGTTCCGGAGATATCTATTACCATTCTGGATGCGGCGAAGAATTTTGCTATGAGTACCAGATATTAATTTAAATGAGGAGTCGGAAGCGAACCCCCATATGGGACAGGCATAGGTAAGGATCGGGGTAATGCATGTTTTATAGAGAGTTTATTTCTGATATTCAACGTTTTTCCTCGTAATGATGAATCGAGAGATTTTCGGACGCCAGATGCCTTGCCTATTATTTAGAGAATATGTTTTTTAAAAGTAAGACGTCTAACGAGGTAAACACCCAAGTATTTGGACTCATACAGCCATGGTAGTGCAGTGGTATTGATGATAATGCGATTAGAATAGGTTAGTTTTCTGGAAAAGAACACAGCAGAAGTCTTATTTTCGTTAATTTTAATGCGACATAGAGCAAACCACTTCATTAGTTTATCTATGTGTTGTTGCATATATTTATGTAATGTGTAGGTGTAGTGGCTAGACATGTAAAGTACGGTGTCGTCCGCGTAGAGAGTTAAATTTGTACGCGGGTGGCGTGGAATGCCATTAAAATAGATATTAAAAAGTGTAGGGCCGATGACAAATACTTGGAGAATGCCAGCGGTTATGTGTTTGATTTGTGGTAATGTGTTGTTTACACGGACGAAAAAAGTACGATTGCTAAGGTAGCTGTATAAAAGATGTATAAGCTAGGCAGGAACATTCAGCTTAATTAGTTTGTATATAAGGCATTCGTGCCATACCATGTCAAAGGCCTTAACAGCGTCAATGAAAATTGCTGCTTCGGGAATTTTCGCGGTGACGTTTTCACAGAGGAATTGAACAACGTGAAGCGGCTGGTGTTGTATTTAGTGCTTGGGTCAAAACCAAATTGTTCAGGCATAAGCAGGTTACTGTCTAAAAGGTATTTGTTGAGATGGGCTCTAGTGACACGCTCCACTACTTTGTTGAGAGCAGGAAGAAGGGAGATTGGTCAGAAGTTAGTTAGATTGGAATCGTTACTACAATGTTTAAGAATAGGAGAAATTACCGAAGTTTTTCAGATTTTAGTGAAGTATTGGAATTTAAGGATATTTTTACGGATATGAGTTAGGTAACGAATGAAGTTAGTCGGAAGATTTTTAAGTGTGACTTTGGAAATTTTGTCGATACCTGGACCTTTACGGTTTTACAGTTTGTTAATAAGATTTGAAATTTTAAAAAGGTTGAATATTAATTTGAGGCGGAGGGGCTGAAAGGGAGTGAAAAGTATTAATTTCAGTATTAATATGACTGAGATGGACCAAATCAGCTTGAAATGTATTAGGTGCACGTTAGCAAGTGTTATATCTTTCACGTTAGCAAGTGCTGGCACAGTTCCACCTGGTGTTGTGTGCTTTAAGTCGCCTGCGACAAATCAATGTTGGTGTTGTAATAAAAGTTGAATGATGTCATTAATTAGGTATTGTCTTCTACGTTTAATGTAAGCCGAAGCCAAAAAGAGTTTAAGGTGTGGGAATTGTATAACGATACCCGTGTGGTCAATTTTGTAAAAGTTGTTGTATATATATTGTTAGTGAGGGATGTGATTTTTAATGTAAATCGCAGTACCATCATATGGGGAGTTAGGTTTGGGAGTATGATAGTGTTTATATCACGATATACTAATGCTAAAAGTGAGATTATAAATTTACTGAAGAAGAAGGATGTCATAGGAAGGCTTACTAGAGACAAAGTGTATTAATTCAATAATCCTGTGATGGAGGGGGGTTACAATTCCAAGAAAGAACATTTAAGGAGCTGTAGCTGGGGTTATTGAACATCGTTGAGGTTAGGAAGGTCACTAGCAAATTTGTCGAATTATTTTATGATAACCACGATTTTATCTAGAGGGTTACTGTATTTTTTCATTTCACTTGCAATTTTTTTTTATGAATGAGATGATATTGGTAATTTGAAGAATTTCTTTCAGGTCTTTCAATGATGAGAATATTTCACCAAGTTCACTGGTTACGTTTTCTGGAGCTCTGTTAGTGTTTTAGTGTTAGTTTGATCATGAGTTTTAGTATAATTAGAGTTTGATTCGGTTTTTGCTACTGAGGGAGTCTCAGCTGTGTTGTTAGTTTCCTTAGTTTCCATGTTTTGGTCATTATTAATTTCAGTATTTGAGTTAGTAGGTTTAGCATTTGATTTAGTGGGTGTGGCATTTGAATTTTCCTCAGATTGTATTTTCGTATAATAAAAATCTAAGTATTTCAGCGAGCTGATAAGTCTCCTGGGGATGTTTGTGGTTGGATTTGGTAATTTGCTGCTTACAAGGTAAATATGAATCAATAAAATTCCTATTGAAATCAAACCAATCTTAAATAGCATGGTTGAAAACATAGGGTAGAGTGCAAATTTGATGTAACACCTCCTCCCCTCATGGAGCGAGAATGCGACCCTAAAAATTTTAGCTGTTCCTGTCAAAACCAACGAAACAGAGCCTTTTGGCAAGACGGCGCGGTGCAGTGGTTAAAGTGTTCAGTTTGAGTGAGGAAGGTTGTGAGATCGAACCCCGAAGACTGCTTATTTTAAAATAGAATTATTTTTTCATAGTAATCTCTTGTAGCGTTTGATTAAAAAACGATTAAAATTAAATCCGTCACATAATAATCTAGACTTATTAAACCCTCGACGATAGCCTAAGGGTCCCAATCCGACTCCCTTTCCACTCTTCGATGACTTTTTCTAGCCAATTTTTTTCCTTTTGTTTCTTCCGGCGTTAGCCTTTTTTTTTTTTTTTTTTTTTTTTTTCACACTTAACATTGTGAGTTTTTTCGTTTTCACCCCATGTTTTCTCTTTGGATTTTTAGCTTTTTATCCCTCGTTTGTTAAATTTTAAAGTGCGGTGGCTCCCTCCCAAGGTACCACATAACCAATTTTATAACCAATTTTTCACTCTTCAGACAAATTTGCAACGCTACAACGACGTAATGTGCTACCTGGGCACCCACCCACCCCCGCGACTATTCTATTAATTAGGGAGAGAGTAAGCATTGAGCGGTGTAATTGCTTTGGATAGATCAATTGTAGTATTTCCACATTTTCAGTTTTCATTTTTGCTATCAATCTTACTTTTTCTTTTATAATGAAACGTGTTTAGGTGGCTCCTTTAAAAACATAACATTGTTATTTTGGCAATGCATGGATTTTGCTCATTTTGTTACAAATGAGCCCACAAACGCATTTTTTCAAATATCTCCAAAATACTTTTTTTTTTTTTTACACAATGAACTGTTCAGATCAATATGGATCTCTCAGTTATAATGAGTTATTAATTAATTTTATATATGATTTCTTGAAGATTAAAAAATCCTAAATACCGACGATTTTATCTTGACTGTATTCATCGAAAATATAGTGAAGATGACTCTAAGGAAACATAATGCAAACTAGATAGAACTGAAGTTATAATTTCAAAAAAGTACAATTTGAAGAACATTTGGTCATAATATTGACCCTGGATAATAACTCTGATAATTAGGTGAAAAATTAAAGAAAAGAACAAAGGATTTTAATACATTTTGTAGACGGTAAATAAATAGATCGCTTTAATACTTTCTTCTATATTCAACAGACGAAAGTATTGAATTCGTAAAAATTTTCGACTTCCAGTATTCGGCGGATTTACACGTTTTGAGAGGTCTAGAACACGATTTGACCATTTTTAGAAAATGTCTATCTGTCTGTCCTTCTGTCTGTGTGTGTGTGTGTGTGCGACAAAATTTTGTAGCAACCGTATCTCCTGAACTACTGCTCAGAATTACATATAAATTTATATGTAGATGATCTAAATTAGTGCATTTAAACTTTTGGCGTCAACTGCTCAATATGCGGCGCTGCCATACAGCCATTTCTGCAATTTCAGGATAGGCTATATCTCAGGTTCTATTGCGTATAATCAAACAAAACTTTATATGTAAGAAGACCATTATGAGATATTATGCTGAATTAATTTGAATGCTTATCAGCCTACAGGTGGCGTTGCTATACTGTGATTTCCGCAATTAAATGAAGGGCTATATCTCAGGAACTACTGTACAGAATTGTATATAAATTTGTACGCTGATGTATCTTAACATAAATTAGTGCATATCAACTTTTGGTGTAAACCTCTTAACAAGTGGCGTTGCTACACAGAGATTTTCACAATTTAAAGAAAGGCTATATCTCAGGTTCTATTGCATATCATCAAACAAAACTCCATATGTAAGAAGGTCATTATGAGACATTATGCTGACTCAAATTGGATGATTATCGACCAATAGGTGGCGCTGCTATACTGCTAATTTCATCGATAACGGGATGGCTATATCTCAACGTCTATGGCATATAACTGTACGGAACTTGATAAGTGAGATAACCATTATAAAAACGCATTTTTTAAGCTGTTATTTATAGACAATAAAACTGTCCATCTTTGGATACTTAGTGATAGATTTCCCTAATATGAAAATGATTTGCATTCATCATGTATAATAATTTTAATAAATTATAGTTATAATAAATTATTCGCACTTAGTGAATTTGTGCAGGAAAATATAGAAGAAATCCTCGTGGGGGCCACAACATACTAGTTTTTAATATGGTTTAGGGTAATTCCATGGTATATATTATATTAGACATACATAGGGATTAGATTTAATTTTTTATTTTGCTACCACCCTTTTCTAACAATATTTACTCTTATTTAGCTTTAAAAAATTGATATTAAAATATGATAAATATTTGTATATGTGGTAGTAAAAATAAACGTTTTAAACCTGCGACTGGCATTGAATTACCCTTTATAAGATTTTTACGATTTATTTTTGTAATCAGCTGTAATCATACGGGGATCGGGACATGATACCGTGGTACTAAATATCTCGTCATCTAAAATAAATAATATGATATATTTCACGTGTGATCTCTAGAGGAACTGCATTATAAATATAAATAATTATAAGATTAAAAAGAAAAAAAAAAAACTTTTTATATACCATGTTTTAAATTTTCTGATGAATCATAGAGCTCTTATCAATGTGCATAAAATTTTTAAAGTGATAATGACGTCCATTTTTGTGAGGTTCATAATTTAACTTTTTATAATTTTTTAACGTTCACGTTTAATTAAATGCATTTATTTTTTTGTCGAAAGAAAATGAACTCGTAAATTTTTTTGGCAACCATTAAATTAAAGCTAATATTTTTATGGCTATTTAACGCTATTAGGATGTTATTATTTTCATATTTTAATTAATTATAAGAAAATTAATCAAAAACTCGAAAATCGCACTTCGAAGTATTGTGTTGTCACCGGGTTCTGCGCTACTATGAAAGTTTCAAATGTCTAGCTAGTGGGGAAGTTAGTTAAAATTCTATTGCAAGGTTTGTTCCAAACAAACAAACATACATACAAACAAACAAACAAGAATAGAAGTTAACAAAAAAATGGATCAGAGGCGAATTTCATTATTTTATCTATATTTAATTTTAAGTTATCATTTGATTTTCATCATTCAAAATGAATTTAAAAAATATTGTACATCACTGTTGACATCAAAGCTGAACACTGTTCACAAACCTGAATTAAAAATTATAAAATTAATGAGCACGATTGAATTCATTGTGACTAATTTTGATAAAAGGTAATAAACATAGTTTTTAAACTCGTTTGCAAAATTCTGAACAATTTTTGTGATGGGTTTGTCTCTATGTTGGTGCTCTGACTACGGTAAATATGCATGTGTTGTCATGAAACTTTTATAAGATTACTAATAATTACCAACTCATTTAAATAAAATGTATCATTTTTATTTGCATCAAGTACATTCATCCCTCACCTTATTTTGATTTCCATACATTTATGTCGGCAAGATTTTGTCCATAACCCACTCGCACGAAGTGCAAACGATCTAGTTTAGAGTAGATTCCGTTACACCGGCGGCCGTTTTAAGAATTTAGGTCTAACTTTATAAGAAAGTAACTTTAACTGAGAACATTAAAATATTTATTTCATTTATTTAAAATTAAAACCCTTATAAACTACATTCGGTTTAAAAAAAAATTAACTTTGTAATGTTAACCCTTTCATTCCCAGCGATGCCAATTGGAATCATAATGTTTACGATTTTTTTTCTCCTCACCTAAAACTCCTACAGATTCCAAGTAAATATTATTATAAACTAGATACCTTTCCCTACTTATATATATTTTTTATTCTTACCGGTAGATGGTACTACCATGCCTGTTGGTGAATGAAATGATGCTTGTATAAGCTTTTCTCAAGTCCATGAAATATGCTGAAATAAATTTCATTTTGGGCACAATTTAAGTGAAATAACAATTCTTATAACTACTTTATTATTTGTTAAAAGGGTTATATATGCTATTTTAACTATTTTTAAACAAATATTTCTTTGAAATTTTAATATTTTTATTTACTGAAAAGTTACGATTCCAAATGGCATCTGTGGGAGTTGAATACAATTCAACAGACACCTCTTGATAACTGTGTTGTTTTCATTCATTCACATGGCTGTCTTGTTTTGATTCGTACTAATACTATTACTAGTGTTTTCTCATATTATTTTGAAACTTTTTTGTATATCTATTTAATTAAATATAGGATTTATGCTTTTATGTTCTAATTTTTCAAAATGTCAAAGCGTAAACGAGCAAAAATAACAGCAAAATCAATAAACACAAATAAAGCAGAAATGGGGGTATTCCTAGTATTTCCTGATGGGCCTTGCATCTATGCCAGCATACAATTACTACTGGAGCGACTCAACCAGATTTCCCTTAACTGCAGACAGCACGACTCGGAATCGCTTTCACACTTTAAGAAAATATCTTCATGTCAATGAGAATAACAAAAATATACCCCACGATCAATCTGGCCATGACAAGCTTTATAAAATTAGGCCGCTGATAGATGCACTTCGTAAAAACTTGAAAATGCTAGGAAAAGAAGAACATATCAGTATTGATGAATTTATAATCCCATTCAAGGGCAGAAGTAAACTAAAGCAATATGTCCAAAACAAGCCGCATAAGTGGGGCATAAAAGTTTTTGCACGGTGTGGTGCAAGTGGCATGTTATATGACTTTGAAATCTATACTGGAAAAGACACAGTATAGGTCAAAACTAAACTTGGAATCAGTGGAGACGTTATAGTACGCTTGGTGGAAACTGTCCCAAAAGATAAAAATCACAATATTTACATAGATAATTGGTTTTATTCTTATCACTTAGCTGTTCAACTTCAAGCCGGTAATTTATTGATGGCAGGAACTATACGTGAAAATCGTATTCCCAAAATATCTGAAAAGAAAGGTCCATTCACCAAGAACGAAACTGGTTTAAAAGCATCTGGACGTGGAAGTTATGATTATGCTACCGATGATAAAAATATAACAGTTGTAAAATGGCTTGACAATAAATGTGTTACTGGAATTTCTACATTTTCTGGAGTGAAACCTGTAAAAGATGTGCAGAGGTGGTCTGTTTCATCAAAAAAGTATATTGGTGTGAAACAACCGCACATTATTGAGATTTATAATAGAGAAAAGGGGAACCTGGACTTAATGGATAAGCTCGTAGAACTTTATCGTGTTGATATACGGGGAAAAATATATTACTTAAGAACAACTTTCCATTTGTTAGATATATGCATTTTGAATACATGACTTCTTTATCGAAGACAATTGCAACAGTTGTCAGGTATGAAGGAAAAGTATATGCCACTATATGAATTTAAGTCATCCATCGCAAAATCCATTTTGATGATCAACAAATGCCAGCGCCCTAAGGGACGACCACCAAAAAATTCTAATTATTCACCAACATAAATCAGAAGGCCACAATCCATGAAAACAATTCCTGATGTTAGATATGACAACACAGCTCACTGGCCTCAGCACACAGACAGAAAACAAAGATGCAAATTATGTATTAAGTTATATTCTAGACTAATGTGTGAAAAATGTAATGTTCATTTGTGTCTAAACAACACAAAAACTGTTTCAAATATTTTCATCCCAAATAATTAACATTGCAGTTTTCTCAGATACTGAAGTAACTTTTGAACAAATATATTGTTTTATACTAACTACAGTGTCAATAAACTGATATTAAGCTGCTAATTAAATATTGCTATTATTATTATTATTTTTAAATACATAATTTCTTAAAAATTGTATTAATATTTTTAAAATAATTATTTTTAATTATTTTCATGAACTCCCAATGATTCCGAACGGTATCAGTCACATCTTGACTTGATCACTACTTTAATTCCCAATGATGCCATATGGAATCATTTTAAATTTTAATTAAAAAATTAAAAAGAAAATTTTTCCTTTCTACATTTTCATTCTGGATGCTAAGTGAATCTATTTTACAAATTTCAGATTTTTAGAATAAAAAATAAAAAGTTGGGAATGAAAGGGTTAAAACTTTTCGTATATTGTTTTTTTTTTTTTTTTTTTTTTTTATCTGCACTCTGTATTTTCTTAATTTATTTCCAACTGCGAAATGCATAAAACAGATTAAAGCACTAAATTTAAAATAACTAGTATTTGGTGCATTATTTCAAATGTTTAAAATAGATATATTTAAATGATTCCAAGGCTATGGTATGAAAAATAACTGTAATATTGTTTCTAGTGAAAACACAGTAAAATTATTATTAATACATATTTCATATTTAGTATTAATACGAAAAAATAATTTTGTTGTGTTTTAAGTTCAAATGATTTAACCTGAAAGTACGAAACCGAACATTATTGCTCGTACAATGTTCTACCTGAAAAAACAAAACTAAGTTAAAATTAAACTATTCAGGATATTAGTTCATTACTTCATTGTGTTTATATCACACTATCTCTAGTGAATACAGGTTCAGACATTGCGTGTTATTTCGCAAATGCTTGCTAATGAAACAGCTCATAAATATTTCAGACCACGCACTTAAGCATAATATACGCATAAGAGAAAGTACTTTAGATGGAATGGTTTGAAAAGTCCTACTTTTCAAATTGTACAAAAGCTTAAATTGTAAGCAAGCTGTTACACAATATATGCGATAATCAAACAAAAGGAAAAAGTTTTCTTGAATCAACAAAAATGTGGTATGCACAGAGAAAGATTCTGTTCATACGTTTTCCAAAAGAAATTTTGGTTAGATTATCAAAATAAATTTTGTTGCAATTCAAAGATGTTATTTTGTTTTCCTTACCGAAAAAAAAAATTTTTTTCTACTTATGAATATACAAAAATTCGTGTAAACATAAACAAAATATTTTGTTATATAAGCAAATGTAAAGAAACTAAGAAAATTTAATTTTTTTTTTATAATGTCTTGTGTTGTCTTAATTGATTGTATACTTGCAATGAAAATTGAAATGAAAAATGAATTTACTTCAACAAAATAACCATAATAAAACGCATTTCGTAGTTTTAATTAAATTTTTTCTCTGAGTGAAACAACTGTAAAAAAAAAAAAAAAAAAAAAAAAAAAAAAAATTAGTTTATAACAAACATGATGAAACATTTTCTATTTACTTTATATAATTTTAATTTCATTAAGTATACACGGATCATTCTACACACGCACACACACACATAAATATTTTGATGCTGTAACAAAATTTTGTTAAGTCAACCACGTTTTTCCAAAGGGAGCCCATCGCTCACTCATTGCCGATTACCGAGAGATCTATGACGTAGATCAGATTGTCCAGTGAGACTAAGGCTCCTATATATACGAGCTAGCGCATGAGGCATTTTGTTGCCTTATGGTTGCCACATGTACCCAGTGCGTTTTTCTGATAAACGAACGACAAACATTTTTTTTTTCCGTCTTACGTTACTTTAGAGTAACTTGTTTTATTATATCTCATAATTTTAGCTAAGTAAACTATGATATGAAAGTTTGTTTAGCGATAAACTGCTATAATCATTCAAGAAATGAATATAAAGTGTTCACAGACCTATTACTGTGTATTTGAGTTTTGGCGACATTTTGTGAAAGAAACAGACATCTTACCCCAGTACATCCATAGGATATCTTCAGAATAAAATGACATCCTGAGAATGTACTGTGAAAAAAATGTGTTTTTAGGAATATTATTGTTGCTTATTGCTCTAATCTTGAGCGGATTAGCTTCAGATGAAGCTTAAGAAAGCTCATTAGGGAAGCGATAAGGACGCCAAGAGGGAATGCTGTACTCTTCGAAGGCAAAAAAAATGGCGGTGATGCGCCGGCCTATTATTTTATTTAGGGGCTCTAAGTGAGACGGACTCTTCTTTTAACCCTATTCTTTTGGTCAGTCGAAGCAAATTGGTTTGGTTATTCGTACAAAAATTGTTAAAATAGCAAAATAAACCTACAAAATCAATCAAGAAAATATGACTTTCTTAACAAATTTTTTGGTGTAGAAAAAAATCTGCAGTTTGATTACTGTAAAGGTGTCCTCCTTCGATTAAATGTCCCTCCCCCATCCACTTTTCATGTTAATTTCGTTTGTTATTAGATTATCAAACAAATGCCCCCTTACGTTTAGTGATAGATTCTATTCGAATAGTCAACAGATTTCACATTATTTATCCTTTTTCAACATCCGCTTTTGTATATAAAAACATTAATTTGTCTTATATTAAATATGACACTAATTATTTGAAAATGGAATCCATAAACCTCCTAATCCACACAGCCACTTACTTTCATTAGACATCTAAATTACATCCAATGATCCATAAAAAGGTACGAAATATCTTAAGAATGTCCATTAAAAGTTCTGGATATTCTTAAAGAATTATAAATATCTATTAGATATTTAAATATAGACGAAATTTAGACGTGCCTTTCTCGATGACTACTAAATGTAGCACGTAAGATACAAACAAAATTTAGATATTTTCATTATCTGTTACATTTAACAAGTCCAATTATTGGATATTTAGAGATTTATCGGATATATAAGAGACACCTAGGGGATGTGAAAAAGTGTGACATATTTGCTGTGCAAAATAGATATGTGTAGGATATTTATAGAAATTTAATGGATCATTTTTAAACTTTTATAGATGTCTTATGGATGTAAGTGCCTGTGTGGAAAAACAGCGGCAAATTTTTTAAAACAATTTATTGGAAGGGGTAAAAGAGTTTTTAATTCTCCGGATAACTGAATGCCTGTTAGTCAGGAGTTCACTGTATCTCTCTTTTTTTTTCTTTTCTTTATTTTATCACTGCAATTTGAAATATTTGTACATGTTTTATTTGAAAATAATTTTATAGAATTTAATTTTAGCAAGCAAATACATGCCAATTCCTATATTCTTACATATATTTTTATCTTTTATCCTAAGCTTCTCCAAAAACATCTCGATTTTCCGACGGTTTTCCGAACGGTATTTTACGGTACAAAAATTTTTAAATTTAAAATTTCAAGATTAAGTCTTTAAAAATATAGAACAAACAGCTTTTACCTGTAATTTATGTTGCACAGTTTAACTCCAACATTTTTTTTTTCACTAGACGCAAATTCAGATTTTATACACCTATCTCTGCGGTTGTACCAATGTCTACACAAATAAGAAACTTGCAAAATATTATTTAAATATGAAAATCTAACTCGTTCTTTTGTCGACTATTTGTTTAATTTTTACTTTATTCGAATGAACTTTTGATAAAATTTGCCCGATATATCTAGCTTTAAACATATGTAATAAAAAATTTTCTATCTTTAGCACATGCGCAATGAAAACATTTTTCATAAAAATGATGATATTTCATGAGATATTTAAGGGGGTCCGGGGCCCATTTTAAAAAAATTTTTACTAATTAACCCACTGATTTGAAATTTTTTTTGGTAATTAACCATGCAATGACTACACAAAAAAACCACATAAAATTTTTCTCAAACTTTAAAAAAAATTTAAAATTTAAATTTTTTTAAAAAAAGTGAGGTATTTTAAAATCGATATAACTCAAAATATTATAAACGGAATTAAAAAAAATTTTCACGTAGTTGAAGAGAAATATATTATCTTTAATTTGTCTTCGGCATTAAAAAAAATTTTCTTAAAAAAAAAAAGATAACAATTTTTTTTAAAAAAATTGACAAATTTTCAACGTAATTTTTTTTTAAAGTCGCATATTTTCAAAAATAATAATTTTTTTTAAATTTATCGAAGACAAATTAAAGTAAAATATTTGAAAATGCCAAGTTTAAAATTTAAAGGCTCTATCTTTATTGGTTTTTAAGTTATATCAATTTGAAAATGAAAAATGGTGAAAAAACGCATCATGGAGAAAAATGTATTTAAAGTTACAACAACATAATCACTGCTTATAAAATCTTTAAATACCTCTTAGAAACTCCCTGATGCATAAATAACACAATTTAGAACTCTATCCTTTAATTTTAGCTTAATTTTAGCTATTTTTACTATTTTTTTAATGTGCATTTGAATGTTTCCATAGACTCAAATAATGTTTTTCGAACCTGACGAGTCGTTATACGACTTAGCGAAGAATGATTTTTTTAAATTACTAATAAACTTTTTACTAATTAACCCACTGATTTGAAATTTTTTTTTGGTAATTAACCATGCAATGACTAAACAAAAAACCACATAAAAATTTTCTCAAACTTTAAAAAAAATTTAAAATTTAAATTTTTTAAAAAAAAGTGAGGTATTTTAAAATTGATATAACTCAAAATATTATAAACGGAATTTAAAATTTTTTTCATGTAGTTGAAGAGAAATATATTATTT
Organism: Salticus scenicus; assembly: GCA_963930645.1. Taxonomy (NCBI): domain Eukaryota; kingdom Metazoa; phylum Arthropoda; class Arachnida; order Araneae; family Salticidae; genus Salticus; species Salticus scenicus. The sequence continues at coordinate 286,125,615 of OZ005656.1, read as the reverse complement.
TTAATTTGTCTTCGGCATTAAAAAAAATTTTCTTAAAAAAAAAAAAAAAGATAAAAATTTTTTAACAAAAAATTGACAAATTTTCAACGTAATTTTTTTTAGTCGCATATTTTCAAAAATAATAATTTTTTTTAAATTTACCAAAGACAAATTAAAGTAAAATATTTGAAAATGCCAAGTTTAAAATTTCAAGGCTCTATCTTTATTGGTTTTTGAGTTACAGTCAACTCCCGTTAATCCGCAAATACCTCTAATCCGCAATGGATTTTTTAATGTAAACAAACAAATTTACAGCTAAGATTCTGAACGAACTAGAAACTTTTCTCTTTTTTTAATTAAAATTTTAAATTAATCTTTGCTTTCGGAAATTAATCTGCAAATTTAAATTTTTTAAGGGTTTAAAATTGGGGAGAATTGCATGAGTTTTCTTTCAAAACATTCTATTTCTGAAAAAGAAATTGCATTTTTACACAATTAGCAAGCGAAAGTTTCTGAAAAAAAATTATATATATATATATATTTCCAGTACTATTACATCAATGTTTAACAAATTTAAAAAGTAATCAATAAGGAATTTCCATTTCTGCACTTGAAATATAGTTTTTTTGTATTTTTTAACCAAATATGTATGCTTATATTTTATTGCTATACATTATTTGAGTATGCCTAAATTATTTAGCTTCATTATAATTGATAAGTTGAGTTAATATTGAAAAAATATTTTATTTTAAAACTTATTAGATATCTTTTCATTTTAATGTCTATTCATATATGATTAAATTAATCATAACTCACTCTAAATTTGGAAAAGAAAAATGTAAACAAAGAAAATAACCTGTAATCCGCAAAATCCTATAATCCGCACCTTTGGACAAAACTTTTGCGGATTAATGAGAGTTGACTGTATATCAATTTGAAAATGAAAAATGGTGAAAAAACGCATCATGGAAACTAAACCCTTGCTAAATGCATTTATCAACTTTTGATTTTTGAATAGCATGAATGCGAAAATTAAAATTGTTGAAAAGAAGCGGTATAGATAAAAACACATTATAAATGAAAAAACAATATTAATATATGTTTAAATACCTCTTAAAAACCTCCAGATGCATAAGTAACGCCTTCCTTCAGCTTATTTTTTTGGTTGATTGTAATTTTTGCTAATTCAACTTTTTTTCTATAAGATTTAAAAGCTTCTGTTGACTTGAACAACGCCTTTCTAACATGGCGAGTCCTTATGCGTTTCAAGGAAGTTAAGGATGAATTGCCAGGTGATAAATGGCATGTTTTTAAGGCATTTATTGAAGATACCCTCATTCCATAATTGAAATCTGATATGCCCCTAGCTGCAGCAATATCTACTCGAGTTTTAGAAGTGTTAAACACTTTGGGGCAACGACTCCAAATCATGTTGTGCAAAGACTCGTTCCTATTTTGTGTTTCCCCTTTTGCACATTTTTGCAATAATACTTCTGAAGCCAATCTTTGAAAAATTGGCATCATTTTGGCAACAATTTCTTCTCTTAGAGGGGTTTTAACACTGGTTTTGTGTGCTGGAGGCTTTAGCTTCATCGAAATCGCACGATTATAAAAGCACCATGAATTTTCTCCAGGAGGACAGGTCGAATGCTTCGGCTTTTTATCTGTTGAACTGCAGTGCTGTAAGATGGCATAAATATCTTTTTTCATGGCAATTATGTTGCCTTTATTGCGTACTATCGAGTTACGATAATAGCGCGTAATTTTTTTTATTGTGCTTTCTGACAAGCTTCCATGTTTTTTCCCTCCGAGTGTAACACCCTTTGCTTTCTCAACCTCAACAAGTTTACGCAGTGCAGCTCCCATTCTTTAGCCAACATGATTTATGCATTCTGTTTTAGTAATGAGAGTTTCTTTTCCGTATACATTCAAATCTTGCAGGTCTTTGAAAGTTTTCGAATCGCCATCTGCTATTAATTCTGTGTAGCGGAACCCAAGACTTTCGGAACGAAGCCACATCCGTTTTGCCATCTCGCTTTCCATTCCACCAGATGTTCCGTCGTAATTTTTATCACAAATTCGAGCATGTCCTTCATACCATATATGAAATTCCGGAGACTCTTTTCCAAGACTTTTTGCTGCCTGGATACAGTGGTAGCAGATTTTAGATAAAACTTCATAATCAATTACAAAACCAGAGAGGACATCAATCACACAACCAACTGCATAATTTGAAGTATGGCCGCGCTTATGCCATGTTGCATCATAGCTGACTGCAATATCTGAAATACATGTACTATTCGAACCAAGGTGAAATTGTTTTACTTTTTCTCGAATGCTTTTTAACTGTTCACATGTACTTTTTACGGTTGAAGAATGCAAATATTTTAAATGTTTAGTAAAAACTTTTGAATCCATACACGGTAAGTTCATGTTATAAGTTAACTTTTCTAATGCTGCGTGTCCTTTCCCCATCTCTGTAACTGCAACTACAGCTCTGCGGTTAATATCAAAAGAATTTTCGTTTCCTGAAACTTTATCTGAAGAACAAAATAAGAACTCAAAACTGCAATTTTTGCAAATAACTTTGAGATTTTGAGCAAATCCATTGCATTTACCAACCTGTACAATTAATGTTAGTTGATAACATTTTTGACAACAGCACTTTGATATTACTGATTGAAAAATAGCTTGTTTTATGATGATGTAATTTTCTTCCTGACCTTCCAAGTTATTTTTTACAGGCGAGGGCATTTTTCTTCCATCTAAACGCTTTATTATTTCCAGATTTACTTTTTCAGGGGATGAAACTGATGGATTGCTTCTCTTTTTTTTCATTGCTTCAGACTTCTGAAGAGCAGATTTTCGTTTCCTGCCCATATTACAAATGTTCTTTCAAAATTTCTCAAGAAAAAAAGATATAAAAACTTAAAATACACTCCGAATTAATTTCGAAATAAGTACAAAATTCCTTACTCTTGTAAACAAAGCATTATCAATATATTTGTATCGTATTCATATCATATCAAAACGAAATATAACTTTTGAACAAGCCAGAATCACAATAATCAAGCAATCACTTTAAAATAATAATAAATCAATGTAAAAAAGTGTATAATCAATAGTAATAAATCATGTCAATGGTAAAAAAAATATTTCAAAGTAAAAATCATTACGATAATCAAATCCCAGCACGTTGTAAACAAACCCACGCCGGCACTAAACTACGAAGTTATTTCACTTCACTTCTTCTCAAAGTAGAAGTAGAAGTGTATAAATTTAAAATATAAACATATGAAATTAATCAGCGTTCAATTTAATTAATAATTGAAATATATTTCTCGAAAAAATGCGGTTAAAAATGTTTGTTTATGTTTAGCGCGGCGTTTGTTTTCAAACAGAAGGTGGGTGTTACCATAGCAACAGCTCTTTGAAACTGGAGTTGGAAAAACAGCTCAAAGCAAAATAATTATATCTTCCGTTCTAATGAAGATAGAAACATGATCTAAACGGCATTTTAAGCAGAAAAGATCATAGAATTTTTTAATAAAAAAAAAAAAATCTAATTTTTGAAGATTTTTGAGCCCTGGACCCCCTTAAGATATTCTTATTTCGATTGCAGTATATTATTTCAAATTTTTTTTCAATTTATCTGAAAGTGGGAATAATTTTCGTTTAAAACTCTACATATTATAAATAAAAAACATGCTTTTTTCTTGGGGGGAGGGGATGTTAAATTAAATGCTTATACATCCTTTATTTAACATGCTGTCGTCACACAAATTCATCCACAAATTGCACTGGGTCTACATTAACATATCCAAAAGTTACAGATCATTGTGATCACTTAACGATACAGGGTGATCATAAGCATTTTTGATTTTGCTCAATTTGCTACGACCCCTAAACGTTGGCTTAAACCAATTTTCACTGAAAAAAAATAAGGAAGACCCAGTTCTTAATATACCCAATGTTTGAAAACTTTTCATGGAGAGATAAGTTTTTAAACTGAGAAAGATGCAAATCTTGGTAAACTTTTGATCAGGCGTGTATATATTCCCTTATAACATATAGCCTTCTATTAATTTCTCGCAACACATGCTTGTGCCAAATTTGATGTGAAATGATTAAATAGCGTATCGGATTTATTTTGTGGGGGCCTGTAAACTAATTACCGATTCTATGTCTAATATTTTCCACAAAAACCATGCTTTTAATCATTTTAATAACACATGTTTATTTCTCTGCGTTTAATGGAGAGAAACCATGTTAAAATTCACTTATGTAAAGTACCATCTATAGGCCAAAATGGTACAAAATTCTCTTGTATTTCCCTGCATACAACCCACAGTTATTGTATACACTAATAAAAAGTATACAACTCATTCACTGTAACTCATTAATATTTGTACCAAATTTGGCATCATTTGGATGATAACAGAATATCATCGGAATTCTTTTGTGTGGTCCTGTAAATAAATTATTTAGTCTATACACACTTTTTTCTTAAACAAAAAAAAAAAAAAAAAAAAAAAAAAAAAAAAAACATGCTTTTAAGAATCTTAATAATGTAATTTAATTCTACAATGTTGAATACAGCGTAAACGCGCTAAAATAGAAATATGTCCACTGGCTCTAATGTTACGATTTTTTTTTGTTGTTGTTGAGTCTGAGTAAACCAGCCATAAACATCATATACATCAGTAAAATACAATTTATTCTACGTAGCTCATGAAAAATTGGTCGAAGACTGACATGATTTCGATGCATAAGTAACATTTTCGAAACACGTTTGAAAGGTTCGGTACATTAATTATTATGTCTAAGTACAAATATTTCTATGAAAAATATGCTTTCAAATATCTCAATAATATATGTTGATTTCATTTTTTAATGCCGTGTAACCATTGCAAAATGCATTTAAACAAAATTCTGCCTATAGACCGTAATGATACGTACTTTGGTGTGTCCCTGTACATAAACGATTTAGGTACCAAAAATTGTAGCTTTACCTTACTCAATGAAATTGAAATATTTTATTGAAGTTCACTATGAGAAATTCGTTATTGAAAGTGAAGTAAATACCACCACTGGTTTGTGTACAGAGACTTGCACTGTTAAAAATGGCTTCTCAAAAATGAGCGAACTTGTCTCAAAATAGCTCCGATATTTAAATTTGAAAATCCCATGTACGCATTTTTGAGTATATTGACATGCTCAAAAATTGGGTTGACCACTAAAAATCCCAATATCCCCACTTTTGAGCATGTCAGTATACTCAAAAATGAGTACATGGTATTTTCAAATTTTAGTATATATTGTTTCGGAGCTATTTTGAGACAAGTTTGCTCACTTTTGAGAAAACATTTTTAACAGTGTATGTTTCGGTACATAAACTAGTATTGTTAAGCATTGCGTTGCATGAGAGGTATTTCTATAAATCATATTTTAATACCTTTACAGAAATCTTAATGAAATTAAAATATGATATTCATATGCATAAAAGAATGATTTCTATAGTATATAAAACAGTTAAGATGTCCAAAGTGACACACAAATATTCAGTTATATTAAGGACTATATAAGGAAATTATTGGAAATGCTTTTTTATTTTTATTATTCATTTTAACACTTTCTAACAATGTTCAAATATGAATATGACTTGAATTATTCCTACTATCTCTCTCATTGTCGGTCTGTCTATCTGGCCGTCTGCACTCCTTCGGTGTCCGTATATATTTTCAGAATTTCTTCAAAATGATATATATCATCCAAATTCGCAATAGAATGTACTCTATTCAAAATGAAATTAATAGGCCCTGCACAACAGCTTTGTGTACAGACACTCTCAAGGAAATAGTAATGTATTGCATTTTATGAAAAACATTTTTATAAAACATACTTGAATAATGTTCAACTGCTGAAATCATAATAAAATTGGCATTAAACGTTAGTATGTTAAAATAATGATTTGTATAGAATATGGTATGTTAAATGCTCAAATTTACCGGGATACATTAAATTTTCCGATACATTAAGGACTACAATCGTAAATTGCTTGAATTGCATTTCCGTTTGCGTTAAGCATTTTTAACACTTTCCAACACTATTTCCCCACAACACAACATCCATTAGTCTGCTTGTTCTTCTATCCTTCTGTGTGTCCGTTGTGTAATAACGTATCCAAAGAACATTGAAACTTAAACGAAGTAACGAGTAAACACAGTTGGAAAATGTTACTAAACAATGCGAACCGCATGAATTTTCGTTCTAATTTAATTTTTATTTATAATGTGATATAAAAAAATGAATCTTTTTTTTTTAATTCATTTAAATATAGTAAGCAGGCAAAGCCTGGTTTTATTATATTATAATTAGTACACACACACACACATATATATATATATATATATATATATATATATATATATATGTGTGTGTGTGTGTGTGTGTGTGTGTGTGTGTGTGTGTGTGTGTGTGTAGTATATATATATATACTAGCAGACCCGGCCACGCGTTGCTGTGACTAAGTTATACGTTGAATTATACGGCTGTAAACTATTTAGTACAGTCAAATTATTATTTACGAACAAAGACGAAAACGTTGTAGCCGATGTAAAAACCCACAGGGTTGAGATTTGAAACTTAGGTCAAAATTTGGAAGCGATTGATAAAAATTTTCGTAGTGTTGATATTAAGCACAAATTAATTTCATTGTAGGGTCCTATAAATTTTAATGGAGAAGTGATATATATTATTTCTAATGCTACTTAGGATAAAATTGCTAAAATGACTAATATATAAATTAAATTCTATTAAAATAAAAGTATAAAAGAAACAGACGATTTTAAAATCAATTTTTATGGAGGAGTGAAATGTAATATATGCTATAATAGATAATTTTACTATAAAATGACCTCATCATTTTAAATATTTTAAAGAGGGCAACAGCTGTAGTTATAAAAAGGAAAACAATAAGGCTAAACCAGAAAAATAAGTAAATGATAAATATTTTAAAACTTTAAAATTGGATATCTTATGAAATATTGGACATTTAAAGTAAATACATGTATCATTTTAAATAGAAAAAGATTTTGGAAAAGTTTAGTGTATTTTAACGAAGTGATGAGAAGTTTTTGAGTATGTTAAAATTTTAATAGTAAATTCAAGTTAATAAAGATGGGAAACATTGAGGATTAACATAAGAATAATTATAAGATAAAAAAAAAATAAAAAAAAAACTTTTTATAAACCATGCTTTTAAATTTTAATATACTAATAATATACTAATTAAAAGGAAAATGATAAATATTCTATCATAGTTTGAAGTCAAATTTGTTTTCAAATGTCTAAATAAAATATCTGATGTAAGATACTAATATTTTGCAGCGGAATAGATTTCATTTCTGTCATCCTTGGCGAAAAAAAAAGAATATCGCCAAATTATCTGGCGAAAATATTTAATTCCTTTCAAAAATCATGGTTATTTTAACAACTTATATTAAAAGAGTAATGAATAATATGAAACATTATTTCGTACAATACATATTACATGTCATACATACGTACAATGAATAATACATATTACATTTCGTACAATGCATACATCTGGCATGTATATTTTCGTGTTACGCTTTTGATCGCCAAATAATAGTAATAATAATAAAAAAAGCCAAGGGCGACAGAGTTTTGAAAATTAAAATTAAAATTTTGTCAATTTGACAACAAAATAATTCAATCTAACACCCGCGATAACTAATACATATCTATACCCAAATATAAGGATTAAAATCGGGAAATAAATTTCCTCGATTTTTAATAATTTCTTACAAAAAATCCAGTGGGCAATTAACATAGGAAATCTTTTTCTTGGCTGCACAGACGGTCAGTGAGTCACACTTCGCTTGCGTATAGAACTCATAGATATAGTATAGCATATATAGAATAGAGTGATCATTGGGGAGAAAAAAGTTATTCCTTTTCATTTGGGAAAAGGCGACGTTTTACCAAAATATGGCCGTCTTTCCCCGAGTGAATACACACGGGAATACATACTAATATTTTAGCAAATAAAATTTATGAATAATTTATTTGCTAAAGGGGAATGGAAGACTCCAGATACAGTTTCAAATTCATATTTCTTTCTTTCTTTTCTTTTCTTTTTTTTTTTTTTTTTTTTTTTTTCCAATACCACTTAATGGCTGTTTCCAAAGCTTTTATTTATTTTTTTTTTCCGGCATCAAAAATCTTTGTACGATAACATGGGGATGAGAGATCTATATATATTACTATATCTATGATAGAACTACATTAGCACTTTATCAATGTGTATAAAATCTTTAAATTGATTATGACGTCAATTTTCGTGAGATGCATAATTTAACTTTTTATAATTTTTTAATGTTCACGTTTGATTAAATGTATTTATTTTTATGTCGAAAGAAAATGAACTCGTATTTTTTTTTTTTTTTTTTTTTTTTTTGGGCAACAATTAAATTAATGGAACTCACAGATATTTTGGAGCAACTTTAATAAAGGTCTATAATTAACAAATAATTGCAATAAAACAATATTGTGACAATAAATTGAGATAAAAACTATCCTATCTCTCAAGTTGGACCAAACTGCACACAGTGTCCAAAATTTCATTAAAATCGGTTCCTTAGTTTAGGAGTTTACCCCGGACAAACATCGTGACACGTAATTTATATATATATATATACAGATATATATATATATATGCATACATAACGGCAGATATGCAGTTATCTAATTCCAATTTATGCCATTTTTGTTTGATTTGATGGTCTTTGTTTTTGATCAAATTAATTGTTTTAATACTAATGATATTTAATAATCTTTAAATTTCAACTGTCTGATTATCAATGTATGTATATATATATATATATACTAGCAGGCTTTGCCCGCTTCGCTGGACATTAAACTTAAATGAGTTGTCAAAATCCCATATCTTTATTAATAACCTAAGTTCTCGCTGTGATTGGTAGAGGTTTTCTCGCTCGCAAAGTGAGGAGTCTGGGTCTCCACTGTCTTCGGCACAACTTACCCACTCCTTACTTCCCCTTCCTCAGCGGGTGAGTTCGAAGTTTTGCAAAATTCCACTAATGTACATAATGCGTACACTTAATCAATATCGATTCTGGGTCCCCACTGCCTTCGACACAACTTACCCACTTCTTACTTCCCCTTCCTCAGCGGGTGAGTTCGAAGTTTTGCAAAATTCCACTAATGTACATAATGCGTACACTTAATCAATATCCACACACCAAAATTCGCCATTCTAAGATAATTCAAAGCGAATTCAAACGGAAAAACATGTTTTTACACATGTTTATTGGGAACAACTTCAGTATAACCCCACAACGATGTTTGGCGATTTTTTTGTTGGCGATTATGGCTAAATCATAATTCTAAAAATCATAAATCATATATGATAAATGATAAAATCATAATCTAAATCATAAAACATAAAACATAAAATCATAAATCCAAAATAAACAACATATTAGGTTGCCATATTATATCGCAAACAGTCCAGAACGACATTGTTATCCTTCAAAACGGCGCCAAAGAAAAATCGCCAAATTCAGCTGTTGGGTTATACTGAAGTTATACCGTTTATTGCCCTCCGATTCCGAGAAGTGGGGGGGGATTTCGAATTTCGTGAAATCCAGTTACAATAAGTGCCGGATGCAAAGAAACAATTTACGCACCAAATTTCGTGACCACAAAAGTCTTTCATAGAAAATATTAAAAATAAATAAATACTAAAAGCACAGCTTTAGTATGGGACCCCTTTGGAGAATTTAAATATTTTAAGCCATTTTTGCGATGAACTGAATTGGCTATCTCAATTGTGAAATTAAAGATCTTGGCGAGAAACGTCCGAGTTACGTCGGTTCCGAGTTTCAAATTTTGCCAAAGGGATCCAATACTAAAGCTGTTCCATACACAAAATAAATAAATAAATAAAATAAAATAAAAAAATCTTTTCTGATATTTACAAAATAAAAATAAAAAATCTTAATAAAATCCAAATTATAATCATTTACAATTAATGGGAGAACATAAAAAAAAAAAACCTCATAAGATACGTAATAACAACAAAAAATTTTGTTTTACTGCAGAAAAGAAAAGTACTGCTTAATTAAATAAAAATATTAAACTAATGCCAAATATCTCTATGAAAATATTTATCTACGTGCAAATTCCTCATAAAAAAAAAAAAAAAATCACCAACTTTTGTAGGTATTTTTCTCTCTAATTTTTATTATTATTCACATGAAATTAAAAATATTTCATTTTATTTCTCGAAAATAAAAAAATATATAAATGCATATTTATAAATATTAAACCTTTTACCGAATCCGCGTTGAAAACAGAAAAAGGGTAAAATAAATTAGAAATATCAGACCTATATTTATAAATTAGATACCAAATGAAAGGGGTGGTTTTTCTGAATCCAGGGGTGCAAACAGTTTTTCGATGCGACAATTAGATTTTTAAAAAATAACTAAAGTATGAAATTTAAGTGGCAACGGAAAAACGGAAAAAGGGGAAAATAAATTAGAAGTATCAGACCTATCGTTACAAATTCAGTACCAAATAAAAGAAGTGATTTTTCTGAATCCTGGGATGTAAACAGTTTTTCGATACGACAATTAGATATTTTAAAATTAACTAAAGTATGAAACTCAGATGGCAACACTTCATTTCAATCTTTTCATAATTTGTAGTGCGAATCACGCGAATAAAAAAAGTCTTTATCTTAAAAATTTATTTTTGTATTTAATTTTTTCATTCAAAGCGTTTTAGTGAAAAAATATTTATGGCGCATGCGCAGGTGTTTTTTACCCACAATTTAAACACTAATAATAATTTTGAAAATTTCTATAGATATAATTTTAAGTTGGGTGAAGACCTAAGTTTCTGCCAAGCGCCGTTGAATTCTGTCCAGCCGTTCTCGAGTGATGCCCGGACAAACGTGTTTTAGTCTTTTACCCCCCAGGGGGGAACGGGGAGGAATTTCTGAAAAGTTGATAGATATAATTTTAAGTTGGGTGAAGACCTAAATCCCTGCCAAGTGCCGTTGAATTCCGTCCTGCCATTCTCAAGTGATGCCCGGACAAAAAAAGCGACATACGGACACGATGACACACACACACACAGGCAAAATTTTCTGAAGTCATTTTCGGCTCTCATGGGGTGTAAAACGTGAAGATATCGCAAAATTTTTTGATTCCGACAAATTTACAGACAAAACTCTGATTTTATTAATATAGATAGCAGGCTTTGCCCGCTTCTCTGGACATTAAACTTAAATGAGTTGTCAAAATCCCATATTTTTATTAATAACCTAAGTTCTCGCTGTGATTGGTAGAGGTTTAAACGCTCGCAATGTGAGGAGTCTGGGTCCCCACTGTCTTCGGCACAACTTACCCACTTCTTACTTTCCCACCCTCAGCTGATGAGCTCGAAGTTTTGCAAAATCCCACTAATGTGCATAATGCGTACACTTAATCAATATCCACACACGAAAATTCGCCATTCTAAGATAATTCAAAGCGAATTCAAACGGAAAAACATGTTTTTACACATGTTTATTGCCCTCCGACTCCGAGAAGGTGGGGGGTGGGGGATTTCGAATTTCGTGAAATCCAGTTACAATAAGTGCCGGATGCATACAAACAATTTACGCACCAAATTTCGTGACCACAGAAGTCTTTAATAGAAAATATTATAAATAAATAAATACAAAAAGCACAGCTATAGTATGGGAACCCTTTGGTGACTTTAAATATTTTAAGCCATTTTTGCGATGAACTGAATTGGCTATCTCAATTGTGTAATTAAAGATCTTGGCGAGAAACGTCCGAGCTACTTCGGTGCCGAATTTCAAATTTTGCCAAAGGGATCCAATACTAAAGCTGTTCCATATCGAATCTGGGTTGAAAAGGAAAAAAGGGTCAAATAAATTAGAAATATCAGACCTATATTTATAAATTTGATACTGAATAAAAGGGGCGATTTTTTTTAATCCAGGGGTGCAAACAGTTTTTCGATGCGACAATTAGTTTTTTAAAAAATAACTAAAGTATGAAATTTAAGTGGCAACGGAAAAACGGAAAAAGGGAAAAATAAATTAGAAATATCAGACCTATCGTTACAAATTCAGTACTAAATGAAAGAGGGGATTTTTCTGAATCCTGGGGTGTAAACAGTTTTTCGATACGACAATTAGATTTTTTAAAATTAACTAAAGTATGAAACTTAGATGGCAACACTTCATTTCAATCTTTTCATAATTTGTAGTGCGAATCACGCGAATACAAACGTCTTTAACTTAAAAATTTATTTTTATATATTTTTTTTCCATTCAAAGCATTTTAGTGAAAAAATATTTATGGCGCATGCGCAGGCGTTTTTTACCCACAATTTAAACACTTATCATAATTAGAAGGTTTTTAATTGAAATTGACTTGGTCATCGTGTCTTCGTGTCACGCTAGTAAACAAGGCGCCTACATTTTAAAGTAAATATAAGCTATATCGTTTGTCGGTCTGTGGCTCAGTTGGTAAGCGCGTCCCGTTAGTAACGCAATTGTTGTGAGTTCGATACCTGGAAGGTTCATCGTGTTAATTTTTCAATATAATTTGTAGAAATGTTGTCAATTGATACAAGAAAATTTTCGTTGCTTACACTAAGAATTTTTTGAGGAGTTTTTTTAAGAAGCATTTTTTTTTTTTAGATATTGGAAAGCACAAAACATTTTAGATAGTAAAAAAGCACAAAATAAAATGTTTTAAGTAAAATATACATAAAAAAAAATATTTTTAGAAGCTTTATATATATATATATGCATATATTACTATTATATGAAATTGGATTTGTCATCGGCTTTTTGTCACGTTAAAAAAACCAAGATGCTTCCATTATATATATATATATATATATATATATATATATATATATATAATAATAATAATAATAATAACAATAATATATATATATATATATATAAAAGTAAGCAGCTCATTGTATCTGTTAATGGATCAGCTGGTTACAGCGGCATGTTAATAACGCGAGAGTCATGTGTTCGATCCTTTCTGGGCCGAGGTGTTATTTTTTGCAAATAATTAATAGAAAGTGTCAATTGATAAAAGAAAATATTTCGCTGTGTACACAGTAACCTAATAATTTTTCAAGAGTTTTTTAAACGGCTTTTTATCTAGTTACAAAAAGCACAAAATAAAAATGTTAGTAAAAGTAAATAAGTAAATAATTTTTTAGAAGCTTTTTATTGAAATTGGAATTTCTCATCGTGTCTTTGTGACACGCCAAAAAACAAGGTGCCTCCCCTTTAAAGTAAATATAAGCAACGCATTGCATTCCTCGTTAGCTCCGTTGGTTAAAGCATCATGTTGATAACGGTCGATTATGACTTCAATCCTCGAAAGGCCAATATGGTAATTTTTAGAGATATTTAATAGAAAAGGTGTTAATTAGTAAAAGAAAGTATTAAAAAAAAAAAAAAAAGACTAGTCCAGCAGGAGATATGCGGTTGAAATAGTTTAGACCTGAAAGTGTTAAATCTCCATTTTTCGGGTAAGATATTTTCACCCATTTTAACTGATTTTTATTACATGAAGTTGAATTTGTCATTGCGTTTTCTGTCACGCTAAAAAGTAAGACACTTCCACTTACAAAAAAAAAAAAAAAAAAAAAAAAAAAAAATTGTAAGCAATTCATTGTATTTCTATCTCTTAATGGCTCAGTTGTTTAGAGCATCATGTTAATTTCTCAAATAATTAATAGAAAAGGTGTCAGTTGATAAAAGGAAATATTTCGTTGTGTACACAATATCCTAATAATTTTTGAAGATTTTTTTAAATAGCTTTTTATCTAGTTACTAAAAAGCACAAAATAAAAATTTAAATAAAAATAAATAAATAAATAATTTTTTTAGAAGCTTTTTATTGAAATTGGATTTCGCTATCGCGTCTTCATGTCACGCGAATAAATAAGGAACCTCAACTTTAAAGTAAATGTCAGCGGTCCTTATAGTCGCTTGTTGGCGCAGTTGGTTAGAGCGTCAAGTAGCTAATGCGATGGTGCTGAGTTCCATCCCCGAAGTATCGATGCGTTAAATTTTTCAGATAATTAATGGAAAATATGTCAAACGACACAAGGAAATTTTCCATTGTCTACGCAGTATTCTAAGAATGTTTGAAGAGTTTTTTTGAAGAAGTTTTTTTTAGATACTAAAAGGCACAAAATAAAAAGTTACACACACACACACATATATATATATTATATATATATATTTATATTTTATTCTTTTAGAAGCTTTTTATTGAAATTGGATTTTTATCATCGTGTTTTTGTGTCATTCTGTAAAAGAAGGCGCCTTCACTTTAATGTAAATTAAAACAGCCTTTTTCGTCGCTCGTTAGCGCATTTGATTAGCGCGTCGTGGTGATAACGCGATGCTCGTGGGTTCGATCCTCGCAAGCCGATGTGTTACTTTTTTGCCGATAATTAATAGAAACGATGCCAATTGATAAAAGAAAATCTTTCATTGTCTACACGGTGTCCTAAGGAATTTTGATAGATTTTTAAAGAAGCTTTTTTTTTTTTTGAGTTACTAAACACGCAAAATTAAAATTTCAGTAAAAATAAAAATAAACAAATAAATAAATAAAAATAACACTGAAAGTTTTTCATTATTGTGGAGCCCTACATAGCCTAAAATAAAAATTTAATACTGCAAAGACATGCAATAAAATCATAAAAGTTTCAACTACAAGAAAATTTTAAAGAAAAATATAGATATTTCACTTTTGCAAAACATGAAAAATTTTAAATATTCCAAATATTTAAAATGCATTCGAGAACAATATTCCTTTTCTATGAGTATTTTTTAGATTTTTCTAGAATGTTCTATGATTTTTCTTGACAGTTCTTAGACTTTTGGTTAAAGCGCCATGCTGATCATAGTCCCGTATTCGGTTCTCGAAAGACGATATATTATTTTTTTGCAGACAAATCATCGAAAAAAAAATGTCAATTGATAAAAGAAAAATCTTCCGTTGTCTGCAAAATATCCTAAGAAATTTTAATTAGTTTTTTTAAGAAGCTTTTTCCTTTTTGGTAACTAAAAAGCACAAATTAAAATTTAAGTAAAAAATCATTTTTTAAAGTTAGAAGCTTTTTGTTGTGAAGCCCTAAAAAGCATAAAATAAAATTTATTCTGGCAAAGACATGCTACAAAGAAATGAAAGTTTCAACACTAAGAAAATTTTAGAGAAAAATATAGGTACTTTCCTTTTGCAAGAGATGAAAATTTTTTAATGTTCAAAATATTTTAAAAAGCTTTCGAGACATTTGAAATTTCTGGCCTAACGAATAATTATAGAAAAACTAATAACTAAGAAAGAATATTGGTCTCGAAAGCTTTTTAAAATATTTTGAACATTAAAAAATTTTCATCTCTTGCAAAAGGAAAGTACCTATATTTTTCTCTAAAATTTTCTTAGTGTTGAAACTTTCATTTCTTTGTAGCATGTCTTTGCCAGAATAAATTTTATTTTATGCTTTTTAGGGCTTCACAACAAAAAGCTTCTAACTTTAAAAAATGATTTTTTACTTAAATTTTTTTTGAGAATTTCTATAGATATAATTTCAAGTTGGGTGAAGACCTAAGTTTCTGCCAGTTGAATTCCGTCCAGCCGTTCTCGAGTGATGCCCGGACAAACGTGTTTTAGTCTTTTACCCCCTAGGGGGGAACGGGGGAGAATTTCCGAAAAGTTGGTAGATATAATTTTAAGTTGGGTGAAGACCTAAATTCCTGCCAAGCGCCGTTGAATTCCGTCCAGCTGTTCTCAAGTGATGCTCGGACAAAAAAAAGCGACATTCGGACACGATGACACACACACACACACACAGGCAAAATTTTCTGAAGTCATTTTCGGCTTTCATGGGGTGTAAAACGTGAAGATAACGCAAAATTTTTTGATTTCGACAAATTTACAGACAAAACTCCGATTTTATTAATATAGATACACACACACTCTTTTAGCTATTTATTTTTTTTTTTTCAAATCAGAGTTAAAGGAGTAATCTGTGTACGTCCTTAATATTAAAATATTATGAAATATCTATATAATATTTCTCTAATGTGGACCAGCTACAATGAATTTTTGTTGAAATGATACGATAGTAATCTAATTATTAAAATATCCGAGGATAAAAAAAAAAAAAAATGTATATATATTTAAAAATGAACAATTTTTAAGCACGCGGTGAACTAATAAGAAACAATTTCGACACTTACGTGATGACATTAATTTATGGAAAAATGTATTTTTAAAAGTTGCTTCTTCAGAATCATAGTAAGCGTTATTTTAAACCTAGCAATACTTTAAAGATATATATATATATATATATATATATATATACATAATATGAATTATTACCAGAAATTGACTAAAAACACAATCATAAAAAAAGTTAAAATATGAATTAGTGTTTTTAAATAAAAGATTATACCAAAATAAATAAAAAGTCCTCGCTAGCATGGCGCGAAAAATTTAAAAGGCATCATGGAAGTTCTATACTAAATCTATACTGTCTGCGGAAATATGAAAACTAGGTCTTCAACTATGAATTTTAATTAGAAACCTTTCTTTGAATGATTTTAGTTTCACTGCTGTACAATATTGATTAGATTCTAATGGTAATTTGGTTTCTGGTAAATTAAAATTTCAATTAGGTGGTGAAATTGGTATAATATTTATGAGTTTCAAATTTTAAAGGTAAATAAGAAAAGAAATACAGTGCGAAAATTTTGCAAGGGTTTGCTAGTTTATTATTAAAATTATAATATTTATTGTTATGTATTTAGAAAAATATAAATTGGAATTAAATCAAAATCTACAAGAAATAAAATAATGAATAAATTAATAAAACAGTACTGAAGCTTGTTCAATAATTCGAGAGAATCAAATGCTTTAATCTGGAGGGTGCTACAGAGTAATAGCAATCCCCTCTAAGTGGTGATTAGAATATTATACGGGTATAAATACCTGTATGTGATTGCATAATCTGCGTTATCATAAGATGCCTATTCACTATTCAATGTATTTGATTGAGTTAATTCCAAAACGACCTGAAAAGGTACATACAATTATAATTATTATTCATACTTCTAGTTTCATTAAAATTTTTATATTTAATGACCTGTAAATTTTATTTATTGGCTAAATACTCTCTCTCTCTTATATATATATAATGAAGATTTTATGATACTTTAAATTAGCAATAGCTTACATTAGCAGTAAAATATTTTTTCGAAGTTTAGGGGGGGGGGAAATCTTGTAGCCCACTAAAATTACAAAGTTAAATTTCGTGGACAACGAACGTTATTTATTAAAAAACTGAGTTTCACTGAAAAAAAATATATCCTATTAAAAAAAAAAAAAAAAAAAAAAAAACTTTTAATAGCAAAGTTTCCAGAAAAAATGTGTACATATATATATATATATATATATATATATATATATATACTCATGAGTTGCAGATTGATAGAGATCTGCAAGTCTTTGCCACTTTTGTTTTAATAATAATTTCATAACATTTTACAATAAAATTTACAAGTAATTACATGGTATCAGAATGCGTACCAATTATTCCAGTACAGCTGCTAATTTCTTTCTTTCTTTTTTTTTTTTTATGAATATACCTATGTTATTAATTTCAACAAGAATTTAAACACTTTTCGATATATAGATGATATTTTACTCTTCATTTTTGATTTTACAGATGTTTTTAAAAACATATACCCTTCCTGTTTACATTTAAATAAAGCTAATGATAAAGATGACTGTGTTAATTTCTTAGATATTTTTCTTGATGTTAAGCATAAAAATTTAAATCTAGATCTATATGATAAAAAGATAAATTTTTCATTTAATTGTTACAGTATGCTTCATTGGTACAGCAATTTGCACCAAAAAAAAAAAAAATCTATATTAACATTCTAATTCGTCAACTAAATAGATTCTATAAGATATGTAATAGTCATTCAAATTATAACAAACAAGTTTTTAAATGTGCTGCTAATCTTTTTTACAATAATAACTATCCATTGAATTTATTAGAGTTTTACACCAGTAATTTTAATAGATGATTGCGATTGAGTGTAATAGTATTGTTTCTTCACTTATGGTGCTTCGTGTCTTGTGGTGTGTGCTTATAAAGACTCCTGTCCAGTGTCCAACGTAAGGAACGCCTCCTGTCGGAAATGCAGCTACTGGAAATCGAACGACTTGGAATGGTTGGACTATGCGATTTGAACTCCAGACAAGTACGTGCCAGTAATAGGCCACTGACTGTGAATACATCATTTCTGCTTCATATTGTCCTGTTTTTTTTCTTCAATTTAACTTTGATGTAAGTCCAATTTATTTCAATATCTTTTGTCTTTCAGGTCTGGGTGGGAACAAGGCTGCCTAGCATGTCCTTTATTAAGTCACTTTTATCACGCATATCGAGAAAAAAAATTGAATTTTAATTGACTTAATTTTATCAAACAAAATTGCTACAGTTATGTCTATTTAAATACTTTTAATTTATTTTTGTTTTAGAATTTCACTGTTTTTCGCTTTTTTGGGATGGATGCTGGTTTCGCCATGTTTCTGAAACCTGTTAGGCCTTTTTAATTTTTCTTAATAATTGTCTATTCTGCTGCTCCCACCCGCTGAAGAGGAAGCGAATAGGTATTTATTTTTACAATTATTTTTACAAAGCGTGTTTTTGACTTTTACCCACCAGGGGGGAACGTGGGGGCGGGGGGGTAATCACCCCCAAAATCACCACCGAAAAAGTTAATAGATATATTTTTTCAAGTTATGTAGGGACCTAAATTCCTGCCAAGCATCGTGGAATTCCGTCCAGCGGTTCTCATGTGATACCCGGAAAAAAATAACATTACAGACATACAGACACGATGACACATGCACAGAAAAAAATTTCTGAAGTCATTTTTGACTTTCATGTTGTGTGAAACGTGAAGATATCGCAAAAATTTTTGATTCTGACAAATTTACAGACAAAAGTCTGATTTTATTAATATAGATATAAAATCACAGTTAAAATTATACGGGTGTTGTACACTACAGGAAAAAAAACTCACGGCAGAAAAATACATTTTTAACACTTTCCAACAAGGTTGAAAAGTGTTAATGACGGTTTGTCTGTCCATACTCTAACTCCCATAATTATTCTTGGAATTTCTTGAAACTGATATATGTTACTCACTGTCAGATGTTCTGTAATGAAAATGGAGTGAATATCTCAACTGGATTCTGTACAGGGACACCGGAAAGTAATCCAAAGCATTTTGTTCTATGAGAGGTATTTCTATAAACTACATTTTAATAACTATACAAACATGTTAATGAAATTGAAATATGTTATTCAACTTTACTATCGGATGTTTCTCGTTGAAAATGGAGTAAACACCACCACTGGTTTTATACAGGGACACTCTAAACTATTATAAAGCATTGCGTTCTATGAGAAGTATTTCTATACACCATATTTTAATACCTTTACCTTACTCAATGAAATTGAAATATGTTATTCAAGTTTCCTATCAAAGGTTTTTATAGAAAATGGAGTAATTATCACCACTGGTTTGTGTACAGGGACACCCGAAAGTATTTCAAATCATTGCGTTCTATGAGAAGTATTACTATAAACCAAATTTTAATATTGAAATATGTTATTCATAGTCTTAAAACAATGCTTTCTATAATATATAGTGTGATTAGCATTAGATTTACAGGGTCACACACAAATATTCAGTTACATTATAGGCTATTATTGGAAATTTGCTGGAATCACCATTTAATTTACATGAAGCGTTTTTTTAACTGCTAATATAATTTCAATTGGTGTATTTGTCTGTCCGACTCTCCATATGTCTATCTGTCCTTTTGTCTGCTCCTAGCGTCTGGAAATATTTTCATAACTTTTAAAAAAATGATATATTTTATTCAGATTCAGTATGGAGTGTACTAGTTTATGTAGAGGGACACACACACGCAAAAAAGCCAATACATTGCGTTTCAGGATGGACATTTTTATGAATCACATTTAAACAGCTTTCTTCTGTGAAAATTATAAAGAAATGTACATTTATTGTCATATGCTAATGTTTTGTATAGAATACGATATGGTTAACTTTCAGATTTACAGGGCTACACTAAAATATATCGATTTATTAAGGACTACTGTGAGAATCTATAGGTTGCATTTTCTTTTGCATTAAGCATTTTCAACAATTTCTAATAATGTTAAAGAATGATAAGATAGTCTATTTTTATGCCTTTAAGTCCTCCTGTCTGTCTGTTTTTTCATAAAGCGAGCAAAGAACAGTGAAAGTTATACGATGCAACACGTATATACAGTTCGAAAGTGTTAACAATCTGTAGGTATCGCATGATTTCTAGTTCTTGTTTATTTGTAATAACTTCAAAACTAATGATTAAAACAAATAAAACTTGGATGTTTGCACAATATTAAAAACATAAAATGATATTTACACCTATACATTTTTAATTTAGTAATTCGCTTTATTTAGTAATTCGCTAACATGAACCTAAGACCATAAACATTGTGTCATATCATAAAAATTTTCCCCAGTTCTTGCAAAGTTGCAGGCTACAAATTTTGAATCTCCCTCCCCTTTCATAAAGCAAACATTTTTGAGCGGATTGAGATCAGGACTATTTCCATATCTAGTACAGAAGAAATTCTACGATATTCTTTATGGAATTTAACTTAATGAAAAAAAGAAAAAAAAAAAAAAGATTTGCTGAACTGGCGGTGCTCGTGGGAATGGATAGGTAATTTTAACAATTTAAATCAAATAAGAGTACCACACACACCGTGTAGCATGGTGCATCATCATCTTGAAATACTGATTGTGGAAAAGTCTGAGATACCTCCAAAATAGTCGGTCAAAGTAGTACCTACGTATCATAATGTGCTAAAATATGTTACTGTTCTAAGAGTGCAATTTTCAATAAATCGGCCCAATTTTCGTTATTTACTAACTTGTTTCCGTTATCTAGAAATAAATTAAATTTGACTCATCATACAAAACCAGTTCAGCCCAATAATTCACACACACACACACATATATATATATATATATATATATATATATATATATATATATATATATTGGTCAACTGAAGCATTGTTTTACTTGTTTTCCTTATCAATTGAATTTTTTGTCGATCTGATGGTTTTAACTAGCTTTGTTTAGTTGTTACTGCACTATTTTTGAAAAAAGGTATTTCTGAATAGATTTTTGAATCTTTTCTAAGTTCTGAACATGATACAAATCAATTTTTTAAACGTTTGCTTTTTAACCTGCGGTCATCTCGCTTGGAGGAGCAATGTGACCGCCTAAAGCCAAATTTCCTGATTAAATAGCCAAACATTTTTATATCTTGCTAAAAAAAAAAAAAAAAATCTCACCAATGATTCGTAACATTGTATTATTTTTCCATCTCAAGCATTAAGGTACATTTCGCTTATTCTAAAATTAACACATTTTTTATGGCATCGATATTTGCCTTATCCTTGCCAGTTTCGAAATATTTTTCGAAGCTAGAACTGTTGAACAACAACTGTTTTTTGTTTTGAATACTTGACTCAATCCTAAATTGTACGTGGTGAATCTTGTAGTAAAACCTGTTTGAAAATTTGCTTTTTTAAACAAATTTTGCGGTTGTAGAAGGAGAAAAGGAATATATTTTAATGCGGCTTCTTTTTTTCTTGCTGCACAGTGTATGTATGTATATATGTGTATATATATATCTGTAAGTATATATCTTCGTGGATATTGAAATAGAAATATCCGCAAATTTCCGAAAACATACTCAAAAAAGAAAAAAAAGAATTTAAATGATTTTTTTTTTTTTTAATAGTATTTTTTTCAACTCTTTTTAGAAAGTATAACTAATCTAAAATTATTGTTAAATTTATTTTAAATTTCGTAATCAAAATATGTAATATTTTTATTCAATGAATTTCAACACTTTATTAAATATGGCTAATCAGCATTTTTGTATTAAGTTCAATCATTACAAATCTAAATCCGCTTGAAATCCAAATCAATTTCTCTTTCACATGCAAATAAGATTGGGGAGCACAAAATTACTTTATAATATTATTCCAATTAATTATTGGGCTACATAAGTAAATTACCATTTGTATTAAGTCGAACATAACTTCGTTGTTAATTTAAATTATGTGCAGATTTATGAATAATTGAACTCCATATTGTAAAATTAAGTAACAACAGAATTGTGTCTTAACTCATTTTGCATTTCGAGACGTCATATTGAAATTATCATGGAGGTGAAGAAATTTTAGGTTTCACGATTATGCTTGAATGACTTTACTAATAATATTTGAAAATAATTACTAAACCGCAAATAAAATTTTAAGTTTACTTTACATTATTTTAATAAAACTAGATTTAAAAATTGAATTTTAAAGTATGTACGTTTGAAAATAATACTATGTGTGTGTGTATATACATATATATATATATATATATACATATATATATATATATATGTATACATATATATATATATACATATATACATATATATATATATATATATATATATATACATATACATATATATATATACATATATACATATATATATATATATATATATATATATATATAAGAAGCATGAAGGGAGAATTGCATGTTAGAGTTCAATCGAAGAGACAGTAAATGGTAAATGAAACACATGGATTAGAGAGCAAAGCAAATTTACTGATGTCATTTGTAGAAAAAAGTTAAAAATGGATGTGGTTGAGCAACTAGCCAGAATAAACGAAGATAGATTGACCACCTAAGTTCTATTTTGGATACTATCAGATGAGAAAAGAACCAGGAAGAAACCACAGCTTCACCAAGGCAGGTAATGGCCTTGGCGCCAAATTTGGCGATTTTTTAGCTCCTGGGCGACTTTTTTTGAGATCTTAGCGAGAAAAGCTTTATTATCGATATACCAAATATCGAAGCTCTAACGTGATTGACTGGGAAGTTTCTGGAATTTTCTCTATTTTTTACGCGGGTATTTAAGGAATCGAATCGCGCCAAATGAGTCAGTTTCACCAAGGCATAGATTGCTGCATAAAAGCTCTGAGACTCTTTAGATTACAGCGGATTACTGTGTGATAATTTTATGCTGTGAATTTGATGTTGTCAGCTGTTGTTTAAGCTGTGTTTAATGAAGAAACGGAAGTTTATACTAGGTTTATAGATCTGTAATCGTCTACAATTTTCTGTAAATAAACTTTCGAGCTTCTGCGTTTCATTCTTCATTCTCAGACAACTCACGAACACCGAGTACGCAACAATATATATATATATTATTATTGGAACTTCGATATTATATATAAATAGATTGATTGATAAACACACAAAGACAGAAAGTTAAACAGATATTCTTACTTTCAATAACATTGATGCACTTAAAGTTTATGTAAATATATAAGCAAATGGTTTAAGATTTTCATAAAAAAAGTAATTCTTTCTTTTTAATTAAATGTACAACGAATATTTTTTGTTTAATTTTAAATTTATTAAATTAAAAAAAATATATAAAAGAACTAAGTCTATATTATGAAAATATTTTTAAATTTTGTCCATAATTGAGTAGTTGTTGTTAAATATATATCATAAAGAATTCGGATCAATAATGCAATTTTTGTAAATAAAAGTAATTATTCTTTGAAAACTAATTTAAATAAAACTTAAATACAATTCTATATAAGCAATATCTACAGATTTATTGACTGATATTTTTATCATCTAACTTTTTACTATGCTTTTAGGAGAATAATTCTGGATTTTTTAAAATACTGGTAGACGATAGACGTAAAAAACAGACAAAATCTGGAAACAGAAATGGAGTTGAAGCGAGAGCAGTATTGTACTATCTTTCTATAATTTTAAAGTGAGATTAAATCAATAAGAATGTTTTTAACGTCTACAATAACAATATGGAAATGAAGTTCCTTGTCGTGCCAATCTATTCAGGGAATTTATCGTATTATTTCGTAGCGGTAGAAATTTACACGTGGGCGAAAAATGTCAGCTATAGTCGCATAAAATATGTCGGTCATACGAAAACTCTTAATCAATGATAATAGTTGCACTTACGAAATAATGCAGAAAGAACTTAAAGTTGTATACGCAGCTATACATAAAATTACTCATAAAGTATGCATACGAAAAAATTAGTTTGTCGTTGCCCATAATACAATAGAATTCCAAAAAGCAAAGCGGCTAAGATTCTGTAGAGAAACTAAAACTACTTCATGAGAATGTGAACATCAACTTAATTCTAAAATCATAACGATGTTGAAAGGTACATACCGGATTTTGACATTTCAACATGTTAAGTAATTAAAATATGGATCGTTGAAGATGAACCTAAACCAGCAATGGTAAAAAGACAGTGAAATATGTAATGCGCGTCGTTTTCTTCAGAAACCTAAGACTGGTTAAAGCCATCAAGCTGAAGGAACAGAAGACAGTTATAGCTAACTGGTAACCACTAAGCGTCTGCCTGAAATTTTCTAAGTGAATGTTGGGGGAAATAATGCTTCACCACCAAGATAATGTGTCATTACGACTAGACTGATAATGGAATTTTTTGAACAAAAACATGTAAAAGTGATAAAATATCTACCCCATTCCTCTGATCTTACAATGTATGATTTTTAGCCTTTAGTTAATCCAAATAAAAAATTACGTTGTCGCCGGTATTATTTCGTAGATAAGGTTGATGAGACTGTACAAGATTTTTTTCGTCTTTTTACTTTCCGAACACTATAGTGAGGAAAGTATTGTAATCATGTCAAAAATCCGAATTCGAGATTTTGATGTTTCTATACGTTTTGAGGTCCCCTGAGTCCGTTTTCACTATTTTTACGATGATGTATGTATGTGTGTGTGTATGTGTGTATGTATGTGTGTATGTCTGTGTGTATGTCTGTGAGTGAACACGCTAGCGTCTAAACGCTTTGTTCGATTAACCTGAAAGTTAGTACGCATATTGTAAGTCACCATAGTACGAACCCTATAGATTTTGGTGAATCTAGCACTTATAGTTTTTTTACAGGGACACAAAGAAAAATTCTTTATCATTATGGCCTATGGGAGCAAAATCTTAAAAGTGCGATAGCATCTAAACGCCTTATTCAATTGAGCAAAAAATTTATACACATATTATAGGTCACAAATACTCAATCTGTATAGATTTTGGAGAATCTAGCACTTATAGTGTTTTTACAGGGACACAAAGAAAAATTCTTTATCATTATGCCTATGGGGCCAAATTTTTAAAAGTGTGATAGCGTCTAAACGCCTTATTAATCTGAGCAAAAAATTTTTACACATGTTATAGATCACAGTTGAACTAACTGTATAGATTTTGGTGAATCTAGCACTTATAGTTTTTTTACAGGGACACAAAGAAAAATTCTTTATCATTATGGCCTATGGGACTAAATTTTTAAAAGTACGATAGCATCTAAACGCCTTATTGAATTGAGCTGAAAATTTATATGAGTATTATAAATCACTGTTGCACTAACTATAAGCATTTTGGTGAATCTAGAATTTATAGGTTTTTACAGGGACACAACGAAAAATACTTTATCATTATGATCTATGGGCTCAAAGTTCAGTAGCGTTAAATAAAACATCGTGTAATAGATGGAGAAAAATACTCAAACACTCTATTATGGTTTTCTCTCTTTTGTTTGTTTAACAACTCCTCTTTCTTTACTTTATCTACAAAACTGTTAATTACTCAATGTTCGGAAAGTCGAGTGGAGTCACTCCAGATTTTTTTTCCATAGATTTTAAGAAATGCAGGGCTTCAATAATTTTATCTTTGGATAATTAACCAATACAAATGAATTTATGTTATAGGAGACTATTTTGAACACTCTTAAGGTTTGGTAAATTTGGCCTTTACCATTTAAATGTCTAAAAATTTTCAGGGTGTACTTGAACTTGTTATCAACTATCTCTAATATTTAATTACGTAGTATATTAAAAAAAAAACAATGCATATACAGTGCGTTACCAATTTATAGGACATCACTGAAATGTGCATGACATATGTTGTTCCTTCGGGCATGTCCCAAGGTGCAACATAATTTACTGTCCCAAGATACAATCACCACACGGTTTAAATAAAATCAAAATGGTGGTCAATTAAATGCAGTATAATTATTTTCTCATAATCAATTATTTTCTCATAAACATTTAGAAATATTCTGTTCAAAATCTATTTAAAATCGAGTAGAATTGTTTTACAAATACTAGTTCAGAAATCGAAGTTAGAATGAGAAACATGTTTACATTTAAGTGATGAAATTTTCTTTCCTTCACTAACTCCTATGTTCAGCGTTTCTGATGCTGCCTACTGTGCTGTCATGTATTTGTTAGAGTCATACATAGGAATAAACAACTTTTAATGTTGCCAGTAGGCGTTTAGAAACTTCCAATGTCCCAAGTTTCCAATGTCCCCACTCTCCCCTACGTGTAATAGTTGGTAATGGAAGTCGTGTGGTTGTTTCCCACGAGATTTTTATTTAACATCCATTTATTTTATAAGTTGTAAATAAAGAGAAATTAAAACTGGAATGGAAACACGTTAACGTGCAGTGTACAAACAATATAAAAATACGGCATACATGTTGCTTTGAAAAAGAAATAGAGCATTTAATTTATTTATTAAATTGGTCAATACAAATTTGTGAAATGATTTAAAATTCAAATAAATTTTGTTTTCAAATATTTAATAAATTTTAATAACACGGGCAATTAGTCATACAGGATTTCGAATATATCACCTGCTTACAAAAAAAAAAAAAAAAAAAAAAAAAGTATGTATGAAGAAATAGTTTACTTAAATAATCACTTAGATTTTTTTTCCCTCCAAAAAATAACATCGATCGCTATGGATTTGAAAAAATAATAAATTAACATAATTAAAACTTACGGTTACAATAAATTTAGATAGGTATTAAAATGAAATTGAAACTATTTACCATTATTTCAAAGATAATAAAAACCACGATTATTATTTCCCAGGCGAATAGCTTAATAAATTTTATCGCGAAGCAAAAACGGCTGAGTCTGCAAAAAGCTAATTCGTGTTATACATATTTTTCCTGCAGATAAAACATTTTTTACATTCTTTTGTGCAGAATATTTCATTATTTTAAGATGTACTAAGCAAATTTTTTTAATTAAATGTAGGATGAGTGTAATTGACTATTTTCATTAATGAATATAATTAATTATTTTTTCTTTGTTATGTATGCATAGTAAATATAATTAGAAAAAATACTTCATTGCGATTGTCATTAAAATGTATATCTCTTAAAGGTAGAAAAACTAAAACAAAAAGGAAAGATTTTTTAAATTATTTTATTTGTCTTAATCATCCATTGAGCAGTTAAAGATAATAAATATAATAATAAAAGTATTTAAAATAAATATATTAGCATTATACAAACATAAATTTAAACATATTAGGAAGAAAAAAATTAAAAGATAAAATTAGTATTTTCTGAAGTGTAAATTTATCGAAATATCTTTTCCTATCACATATGGAACTAAGCCCATAAATTTAACCCAGTACTTATAAAAATAAAAAATATATTTAAGTTATTTTTAAAGTGTTTGAATAAACAAAACCAACTAGTGATTATTACGAGGCAAAATAGATAAATGTAATTTTAATGATTAACTATTTAATTTATAAAATTTGTATCTGAATCAGGATTTTCTGGACAGCCTCTACTAAAAGACCACCTCTCTAAAAGGCTAATTTTCTGAGCGACAACGGTTTGCCCTTTTAGGTAGGTTTCAATGTATATATCTACACACATATATATATCTATGAAAAAACTTTTGACTCTGCATTATCATTAGCAGTTATGAAAGCATTAAGAAATACTAATAATAATTCTGGATATATTCAATTCATCTTAGTGGAACCATTTATAAAGAAGCAACACCGAATTAAAACTCCACAAAACGAGTAAGGAATTCAAAATCAGAAAGGGCGCAAGAAAGGGTGACACAATTTCCCCTAAACTGTTCAATGCAGTACTTCAAAAATATTTTAAGAAACTAAATTGGGGAGGGAAAGGCATAAAAAATGATGGAGATTTTATAAATCATTTGAGATTTGTGGATGGCATTGTATTGCTTGCCTCCTCATTTGAGGGTTTGCAAGAAATGCTTCAAGAATTAAACATAGAAAGCAAGCTCATTGGATTGAGAATGAACTTCAATAAGACAAAAATCATGCCAAATTCCTTTGTTTCTCCGCTAAAGATCCCTGTTGATATGGATGAATTAGAAACGGTATGCAGTTATACTTATCTGTGACAAGTCATTACGATGAAGAGTAACATCATGGAAGAAATTAACAACAGAGTTAAACTTGCATGGAGAATATTTTGAAGAAATAGTATTATATTCAATAGAGACCTACCAATTTGTTTCAAAAGATAAAGTTTTTGACCTGTGTATATTACCTGTATTAACGTATGCTTCAGAAACTTGGACGTTAACATGTAAAACTATACGAAGCTTCAAACAACCCAGAGATGCATGTTAGGATTAACCCGAAGAGACAGAAAGCGAAACGTGTGGATTAGATAGCAAGTCAAAATGACTCACGTTACTTGTGTAGTAAACAAGTTAAACTAGGGCTGGTCGGCACCTTACCAGAATAAACAATGATAGATGGACCACTAAAGTTTTATTTTGGACACCGAGAGATAAGAAAAGACCGCAGTGACGTTGGAGAGATGAAATTTTCAAGTTTGGAGGGGCAAAATGAAAAAGAATGGCAGAACACAGAGTAGATTGGAATCGCTTAGGTCAGGCTTTCATCTTGAAGTGGACTGATAATGGCTGGAATTTAATGTTGAAAGAATTGCAGCAAATTTACGTGTTTTTGGCCGTCAGCAAATGTCCCGGCGAAAGACCCATCAATTATGATTTGCCTGTTTTTCACTATATTTAATAACACTTTTTATATAAAGAAATTTTTGTATTATTTTTTTCGAAAATACTAATGAAGATTACTATTAAAAAAAAAGATGGTATTCAAAACAGTGACTACTGAGAATCTTATGGTATAGCAAAAAACATGAAGTCGTATCAGAAAAAAAAAGTTTACCCGTTTTATAGGTAAAAAACGGCCTTGACCGTAAAAATTAAATAGACGAAGGCACGTAAATTTACATATTTTTTTTAAACAGTGTTCATTATATATAAATACATACAATGACCATTATTACACAGTGAATACAATATACGTTTATCACTTAGTAAGTAAAATAGTCGGTAAATAACTTTCGAATAATTATAGTGTAACCACGTTTCCTGATACTAGCAGTGAGGACGAGTCCAAAGTCTTGGAGAGGTGCTAAATTGACCGGCTGCTTGGGATTTGGAAAACATCCAGTCATTCAGTGCTCGGTCTTATCGCTTATTTTCTCTCAATATGATGACTATCACCCCTATTTCAACACTGGACTCGTTGAGTCAGCACTTGCGCAGAGCCTTCCATGACTTCAAGAAATGCGGCTGAAGAATACATTCTCTGATAATGATGCAAATCGGAAAAGATATATACTTTATAAATTTCATTTCTTTTGAAATAAAGTTAGTATTGATGACATTATTATTTCTACGAGTCGCATTATGAAATAAAATAACTTTATTTGTATTTATCTTATTCGAAATATCGTGTTTGTTAAATATATTGCAAAGAATTTTATTAAAAAAATAATTTAAACATTCGTATTTCTGATTTAAAATTCAGCAAAGCTTTTATAATTTTTTTTTCTCTCATTTACAATAGAATATTCTTTTTTTAATCAAATAAAAAATTATCATAAGTGTATAACTATGCATGTATGTAAATATATAGTGATGCTCAAGAAAATATTATATAAACATTCTAAAATTTTCGTTTGAATTTTTTAGTATCTTACTTCTCGATTTAAACAATTGCTGAATTTTATATTGTTGATATATTGAACAAAATTATCTGAAACAATAGTTGAACACGTTCTACATTTGGTGCACTTGTAACCAACAGATGCCTAGATATAGCCAACTAGAAAATGTGTATAATAATTTCGCAACATGTTGATCGAAATACACACAAATTTTGTTGGCATTCTTTTTTATAATGCTCATCTCTTTATCAAGTTTGATGCATTTATATGTTATAGAAGTTGAGATATAGGCTTCCATAGATCAAATGAATTATTTGGTCTACGAAATTGCCATTATATTTGTTTTTAAATCAGCAATCGTGCTTGTATAATTTATATAAACCGCATTTTCCCGATAACCCCATAGGAAGAAATCTGGGATGATAAATGTGGCGAAGGTAGGGATCAGGATCCGTGGAAAATTACGCACTGATCGAAAAATTCCTTGGAAAAACTCATAGCGCTGTTTGGTGTGTTACAAGTCCACTCCGTCCTGCTGAAAACAGTAGTAACATTCGTCAACATGCATCATTATACCGATTTGCATATGATGATGCCTGCATACACCTCTGTTAAGAGTGGTTTAAAAAAAATGGCCTACAACCCGATGACGATATAACCTACAGCACGTGACAACTTTTTGAAAGCGCAGAAGTAGGTTTTGGAGAGCAAGTGATTTGAAAAGGAAAACATTCTCTTGTTTGACACTTAGACAGAACTACATCTCATGTTTAAAGCACGTGTGATCTGTATTTATAATTTCGTGTACCATCTCAAAAAAAAAAAAAAAAAAAAGGATTTACACAATTTTTCTTCTCAGCTATTGATCCAGTTATCCTAAAACTGAACTAATCATGTCACCGTTGAATTATTAGAGCTAATTTTGCCTTAGGAAATTTCTTGCAATCTTCCTCAATGACATGAGAATATGACTTTTGAGAAAATTAATACTCGAACATGACTGTTCTCTGATTCATAAATCAACATGCCACCTCCTTGACCAACAAAAACGCTTCACAAATGAATTCTTTTAGTCCGAGTTCACAGACCAAAAAATATTTGAAATAGAAATATTATATAATAAGAGACTGGACGTTGATCAGTTGACCATTTCGCCATCTTTTTTCCTCCTATTATATATTATACTTTTGAAATTATTTTAAGCGCTCTGTATGGCTCTCTGAAGATAAATAGTCATAAATACTTTAGTCTTAGATATCTAAAGATAGTCAGTGTTCGTAAAATATTTCAAAATTTTAAAATTTTTTATACAATGTTTTTCAGAAATTTTATTAATGTTCTAATATTTTATTTTTATAAAGTATCCCAAAATGTAGTAGTTTTATAAAAATGTTTTAAAAAGTATCCGTTCTCGAAAAATATTTCAAAATTTGAAAGAATTCTGTACAATGTCTTTCAGAAATTTTATTAATGTTTTAATATTTTATTTATATAAAGTATCCCAAAAGTAGTAGTTTTATAAAGTATCAGTGCTCGTAAAATATTTCATAAATTGAAAAAATTTTATACAATGTCTTTCAGAAATTTTATTAATGTTTTAATATTTTATTTTTATAAAGCATTCCAAAAGCAGAAAATGTCAAATAGTCCAGTTTTATGCAAACTACTAGAACCGTAGTGTTTATTTCTTTCCTATCAGCTAAGTAGAAACTTTTTTTTTTTTTTTTTTCCTTCAGAAATATAATCTGCGTACCAGGGACATTATGTATCCAAAATATCATATTTATCCAGTAATTTTTTTTTTTTTGTATATTATATATATATATATATATATATATATAAGATGTATACAAACATCCTGTTTAATTTGAATTCCTCGTATATGCTTTTTCTATATTTTAAAATAATTATTACTATCCTTTCACTAGTAACGCTAAAATGCAAAAATACATTTTTATATTTGAATAACATTTATAATGAAAAATGTAACTACAAAAATATTTGTATATGGAGGTATTATAATAGATAATTTAAAATTTGCCTGTTCATTGTTCGAGAAAAATTCATTTATCTATTATTAAACAAACAATGAAATAGGTTTTAAATTAATGCGTCTAGACGTAAATGTAAATATTTAAAATATAGCTGGAACAAAGGGATAGTATTCCATAAATATAAGTAATCCTACTCCCATTTTTAAAATCAGTTTATATAATAACGTAAAGGATATTGAAGAATATTGTTATGCCATGAACAATAAAATACTATTATCAATTTGAAAGAAATATATTCTTTTAGATAAATAAAAGCTAATTATGAGATATTTTTCAAGATTTCACTAATATTTGATATAAAACCTGATTAGTATTTCTAAAAAAATGTTATATGATTATATGAACAATTTATTCGATAATTTATACTATTTTAAACAACGGAAATTCAAAAGGTTTTAAAATTCCTATAATTCATGAGCAAAATAATTTATCATAGAATTGTACAATAATACTTATTTTTATAAGTTATATATTAATAAATAAATATTATATTTAATTTTAGAGTTAAACTTAGCAACTTATATATTTTTTAATCTTTTATTATTATTACTTTATAAAATTTCGAGGATATTTCAGATACAAAAATTGTAAAACACTTGTTAAGAGCTAGATTATGTTTGAGTACTGTATTTAGTACACTACTTAATTCAATTACATTCAATAGAAAATACTGTTTTTTCTTAAATTCGGGTAAGCCAGTATATTGTCCAGAAATTATATACCGTAATTTGGTGAAGATAAGCCGCGGGCTATCTTAAAAAAAAAAAAAAAAAAAAAAAAAAAAACATTGATTTTTGGGGGGACTGCGGCTTATCTATCAGTGCGGGCTATCTAATGATAATGCCAAATTCCGTCGTCCATACTTCATGGAACAGTCGATCTTCCCCGAAAACGAAAGTTTAGTATTCGAATTTCGCGAGCACTGATTCACGCTTATAATCTCTTATTTATTAACTAATAATCTCTTATTTTGATTAATTTGCATATAGTCTGGATTTTGCCATCTTATTTCTCTTGTTTTTTATTTTTTGCATCGTATTTGTATACTGGCTTTAATTTTCGTTATAATTTTTTTTTATACAGTGCCTTTTAAATTAATTTATTACTTTTATTTATAATTAATTATTTTTATGACTTTGTATATATTCCAGGATTCTACCATCTTGTTCCCGTGTTTTTTATATTTGTTGTATTGCATCTGCATACTAGTATAGTTTTATTTTATTTTCTTTATACAAAATTATTTTTTAAATAATGTATTATTTTCATTTATAAATAATAATTTATTATTTCTATTAACTTGGATGTCAGAAGACTGATATCTTTTTTTCCTTATTTATCTGCCACATCATCGTAACAATGCTTTAATAAGCCGCGGCTTACCTTCCGGTGTGGTTTATCTAGGAGCATTTTTTTCTTGCAACATTTTAATAAGCTGCGGCTTATATACACTAAATTACGGTACACAGCACATAGCATACTTTAATTTATCAGAATACGAGGAATATATACACAAATTTTACTTTTTTTTTTTTTTTTTTTTTTTTTTTCCCCAATTCCCACGTAAAATCCTAATCTATCCGAAAACTTTCATGTGGCCCTATAAAAGAATGGTGAACGATTTTTATTTTGTTCACTGCTTTCTGAAAGTTTATTATACCAAGCAGATATTTCACCTCGGCGTAATATTTTTGAATTATCATTGGTATCTCTTTATATGAACTGTATCTTCCATTTTAACAAAAAGGTTCGAGCACTATCTGCATATGATACAAATTTAGAATACAGAATTTAGAGTTCTCGCTAACATTTGTGCTTGAGTTATGTAGATAACAGATCACATAGAATAAACAGATAGATACATATTCACGCAAACCAATCGTTAAAAAACTGGATTCAGGTAATTCCAAAATTTGTAATAATGTCAAAAATCCCAATTTTGAAAATTTGACTTAAGACTAATACTTTCTCTACCATATGTGGCTGATATAAAGTAAAACTAGTGGATCTGCAGATCAGGAGTCTCAACGTCCTGTTTGCATCAGACATTATTCAATAGGTCATTTTTATTTATTCCTTATTGGGGATTGCTTCCCCCCTCAACCCCCCGCTGTATCTGTCTTTGTATACCTATTTGTATATCATATAAAGTGTTACGGAATTGTAAATAATTGCATTTATTTTCGTATAAATTCTTTCAAAGAGGATTAGTAAGTTGATAAAATGCTAATTTTATTCATTTATAGTCGTTTTAGCATTAAAATAGCTTAATTTTCCCTTAAAAATGCATTAAAAAGCTCTAATAAGGGAAGAAATGGATTTGGCGCCAAATTTGGAGACTTTTTCCCTCCTTGGCAATTTTTGGCGACCTTGGCGAGAAAATACTTATTAGGGATATACCAAATATGGAAGCTCTAATCTCATTGGCTGATGAGATACGAAGATTTTCCAGAACAGTCTGTGTTAGATAGAATAGTATAAAAAGAGCATTTTTTTTAGACAAGGCGGCCAATCTCAGATCTGTGCAGTTTCGTCAATTGCTTGCTTTGCTTTAAGGCTCTTTGAATGAGACTTGCTTTATGTATTATTGCTAAACAGTTTGTACTGTTGTTTTGCTGTTAACGGCTGTCGTTTAAGCTGTGTTTACTGGTTGAATTGAAGTTGATACTTTGTTTATAGACCTGTATTTTTCTGGAACTTTCTGTGAATAAATCACTGAGTTTTTGCAAGTTTCTCCTTTCATTCTCGGACAACTTACGAACCCCCAAGTACGCAACAATATGTATTCTTAATAAACGACGGTCTTGTATTTATTTCCCTGAAATTCATAAATACCAAATTTCATAACTACCAAATTTCATACAAAAAAAAAATTACGTAGCGTATCGGAAATATTTTGCTTAACCTTTAAACTAATTACCAATTCTATGCCCACAATTTCAACATGAAAAAATGCTTTTAAAATTCTAATATAATATCATTATATTTGATGGGGTGTAACCATGTTAATATAAACTTTTATGAAATACCGACTATAGACCGTAATAGTACGAAATTCTTTTATGTATCCTAGAAAAGTAGCCACAGTCATTATAAACGTCAATAATAAGAATAAACCTAATTAATTATAACTCATTAATTTTTCAAACTAATTTCACATCATTTATATGATTACAGTACATACTCGGAATTATTTTGTGGGGTCCCATAAATTATTTAGTCTATACATAACCTTTTTTAAGAGTAAACATGATTTTAAGCATCTTTATAATGTATGTTAATTTTATTAAGTTCAATTCAGCATAAACGCATTAAAGTGCGCGCTTAAATAAAAAAATTGTCCATAGGCTCTAATGTTACGAAATTCTTTCGTGCGTCTCTGTAAACGAACCATAAACATTGTATACACCAGTAAAAACTATTCAGCATATTTTGCGTTTAAAATTAATAATTGTTCCAAATTTAACATAGTTTGGGTGATTACGTGACATTGTCAGCATACTTTCGTAAGGTCCTGTACATTAATTATAAAGCCTAAGAGTACTTATTTTCTTCAAACTACATAAGTTTAAGCATATTACTCGCGTACGCTAATTTCATTTTGTTGATTGCAACGTAATGATGTTAAAATGCATTTAAACGAAATTCACCCCATACGCCGTAATGTCAAGACTTTTGGCGTGTCCCTGTTTACATTTTATAAAGAATAACCATAAAATGTTATACAGCTATTTCTATGCAAAGCTTGAACGTGGGTACCAATTTGCAAGTCAATCGAAGAATTTTTGCGGCCGCAATTACGGTCCATATAAATTCTTCCCATAAGTAGTAATGATAAGAAACACTTTGACGTGTCCCTGAACACGAACGACAAATAGAATACACACCTTACACTATACAGCTGATTCCGTTGCGCTCATGAATATGTGTAACATATTGCAAGTCAATAGCGTGATTTTTGGGACCGCTATCGCGGTACATACAAATTCTTCCCTTAGGCCGTAATAATAAAAAAAACTTTGGCGTGCCCCTGTACACGAACCACAAATTTAATACACACCTTAAACTATACAGCTGATTCCGTTGGGCTCATGAATATGTGCAAGTTAATAGCGGGATTCTTGCGGCCGCTATCGCGCGACAGACAGACAGACAGATAGATCCGAAAACCGTTTTGAATCTCAATAGAAGGCCTCCACTGACGTTTCGGCAATTACTATAGATACGAATGTAAACCCTTATAATATTGAATTCGCTATTAAAAAAAAAGTCTAGCTGAACTCATTAGCTATTTTTTTTTCCAAATTTTATTTTCTGAAGAAAAAATATAATGTTTGTTTATTATTAGATTGTAAGTTTAAATAAAATGAATGACGTAACAGCACAATAATTCTCTTTTTCCTCTTTCGTGTTGGGGCACATTACAACTGTTTAAAAAAAATGCGTTTAAAAATATTTTCATAATAATAATTTTCATGCTGGATAGTATCAAGCAATTTCTTAAAATCCAACGTATCAATATTGCCAACTATAATAAAAATGCATAAAGGGATAAAAAATATTTTAACAAACACATATTCCACTTTTAGATAATATAAGGAAGTATATAAAAAGGCAACTGTCGCACATTACACTTATTGTAAGTCCCAAACTTGTCCATTTGGCAAAAATCCAAGTAATTACATCTAAATAATCTAGAAAAGTGAGATAGTTGCACAGATCTAGATTGCATAATCTACATATTTGTATGTAGAAGGAATACAATCACGTGATACATCTGGCAGTTTTATTGAAGGAGGAAAGAAAAAATACATCTCGTAAAAAATGTTCATTTTACAAATGAAATATGTAAATATATTCAAATATGCGTTTTTGTCATTGTAATACAAAAATACAAACAAAAAATAAATGAAAACAATAATAATAATGCTAGAAAATCTACATTATTGTAATAAAAATATATATTATAAAATTTTGGTAAGTGTTTTCCAAAACTCTCTTTATTAATGCAAAATTTAGTACCACGGACGTTCTGAATTAAAAAATATTTTAATGTTATAACTAAAATAATTTACTACAAGGCAATAAACGAGAAAAATATTAATAAAAGAAAATGCATTATTAAACATTTAGAAATCCATTGCTTAAGACGTATAAGACAGATAAAAAAAATCCACAAAATCTGTAAAATCTTGTTAGTATTTCCAAAAAAGAAAGAAAGAAAGAAGAATTGCTGTTTAATCATACATAACAAAGATTTTAAAACGTTTTTTTTTTCTTTTTTTTTTTAAATAAAATTAATTTTATATTTTATTTACGATTTTCTACTGAAACAGGAAACATTTAAGTATTGTTTCCAACAGAAGTATTTAAAATAAAATGCAAAACTGACAACTGCAAAACAATTTTAAACTTGTTGGCATATAGTGATTCTGCTCAACTCCTTATCACACATTCGTTTTAAAAATTTCTACTACAGGGCATATTATATTTACGATAACAGAATGAATCTGGCCGGTTGATTGACACTTTCGCAAACTGCAATGCCTTATCTCGTAGGCTACCCACTGTTCAATTCGAAACATTTATCCTAATTTTCCAATTAATTATATTAGGTCAATTTCATTACTTAATTTCCATGTGTTCTGTGCTATTTCCAGTGTAACGATCTACAATATGCAAATTTATGAGAAATTTCGCCCTATTCTACTTTCTTAAGAAAGTAGTAAATTTGAATTACATACGAAGCTCTCAGATTAGAAAGTTTTTAATGATGTTCCTTCCAGCATCCTAACTGATATTTTAAAGCTGGTCTGACATCTTTACGATAAAAATATTATTCTTATTTCACGTTAAAGTAAAGTATTTCTCTATTCTCCCGTGTTAGAAAATCATGGATTTAGAATAAAATATGAAGTTTTTTGATTAAAAAAGTTGGAAATAAATATTGTTCTTGACAATAAAGGGATATAAGGGTGTCATAAGAGATATTTTGAACCATTCCGAACTTTTACGTTCATTTTTATTTGTGAGATCATGTACACAGACTAACGTACTAACAAACTCACGAAACTATAGACGAACACTTTATCAATTTTGTAATTATTAGATTTCTAATTCCTCAAATTGTGTAAAATAGAAAAAAAAAAAAAAAAGACGATGAAAATTTTCCTGACTAAATTTCTCATACTTCTACTAGGACTGGGAACTAAAAATGTATAACTTAATACCAATATATAACTATCCTTAAAGTCACATCAGTGTAAGTTTTACTCAAACTTAGGATCAGTAAATGTTTGTGTTATGCATGGTTCAATGAGGATAAAAAATAAACTAGTGTGGCAATCACTATTTTATAATATCGTGCACAATACACTAAAGACATATTTTGAAGTGTAAGATTAACTTCAATTGAACATAAGTTCATAAAATTAGTTGCATTATTTGAATTAGATTTTTAAAAGCTTTATTTGACTTACACTGATTATTTAATCCTAAATTTTTCACGAACGTAGCTACATTCATAAGACATAAAAGTTTATTAACTTTTTGTAGTATGAAGGTCATATCTGGCGTGACAAAACTATCCCAAAAACTCTTATGTCATTTCTGGTGTGATACTATATACAGTTAATAAAACAAATTTGTAGGAAGAAGTTTTAATAGAAAATTTCTGTTTGAACTCTGTAAATCAGCGCTGTTCGAGAATAAACTACTGTCTGTCGACCACAAGAATAGATTCCTTCAACAAGTATTATTATGAATAATAATGCCAATACGCCATATATTCATTTAAAGTAGATGCCTCTTTTCTGGCTTCCCGTATTGTAAATGAAGTTTTTTTTTTTTCCCATGATAACAGACAGACTTCATGACAGAAGCTATTCTTGTGGTCGACAGACAGTAAATAACGATTGGGCAAAGGATTAAATCTAAACTTTGTTAAATAATACTGAGATATTTTTCTCTTAGAACACACCACTCTTTGAAACTTATTCAGATCATTGGGGGTAGTCTTGTACGCTCACTATAAAAAGTATACTCACCAATAACTTTACTCAAATACAGCACATTAAGGAAAATGAAGAACCCAACTTTAAACGCACGTCTAGGAAATTCTAACTCCGCATATTTTTGTGTGGTTCTGTAGACGATGGGCGAATGGTTTTCCTATCATATTTTATATGAAACATTTTTATGGAAATAAAATACACATCTTACTTTCATTACGTTTAGTGGAGTCGGAAGAGGGTAATGTTTACCAACGAGAAATTTCGATAATACATCAAATATATTTTACCTCTTTTGCTTCATTTCTTTTTGCGAATCATGTATTGGAGAAAGTCACCGAAAACCCTGGACGACTAGGCTTATTGGATACGAACATGACACTTTTCCCTCTAACAGCTTAGATCGTAACCTCTGTGTCACTTTCGGTACTCTCATACAGAAACATATTACACTAATAATCCAGTATATTTTATATGTCTATATAACATAGAATAGATAAAAGCTAATTGTTAAGTTATGAGTAATTAAAATAAGACATAGAACCTCCTTATGTGTAAATAGACGAGTTGTTAAATATATTAAAATTTTCAGTTTTGATTTATTTCAATTTTCATTGCAAACATATATGTATTCTTTCTTGTAGTAATATATATATATATAATTTTTATTTTGAAACAAGAAAGAATCTTTTCACCGCAAAAAAAGTTTTATTTTTCTTTTCTTTATTTAGTTTCTTTTAATATTTAATTCGGAATAATTTGCTATCCGTTTTCTCTTTATTATAATTAGAAGAAAAAAAATTTTTAATCATTTTTATACATTAAAAAAAAAAAAAAATTCTTTATAGATGAGAATCTTTTGTGAAAAATATTTAGCAAAAGCTTTAGGTTAAAGAATTAATCAAGTCCTTATGAAAACCCTTTTGTTTAAATTAACTGAAAAAGATAGTAAATAAATAAATGAATGAAGAAGTAAATAGAAATATGTGTTAAAAAAAAATCTCTTCTAAAGTCTCAAAGAAAGTATTTAAATAAAAATTTTAAATTCTGTATTTCTTATTTTTTAGCATTTATGTTAAAAGAGTTTTCTTATGATAAATGTCTTTAATTAAATATATCTTAGCAATATTCTTCACTGAAAGAATTTTTTTTTATTTCATTAATTGAATTTTCATTAATTATCACGAATTAAATTCTACGAATTGTAAGTAAAACAATACACAATTTTTAAACTTGTATTTTAAGTGAATATAAAATGTATGTAAAATGTAATTATGTGCATATTGTCAATAAAACCAATTAACATTAAAGTACAAATCTTACTTTTTTTTTTTTTTTTTTTTTTTATACGAAATTAAAACTTTGGAAATCAAAATTAGTTACAGAAACAATTTAAGTATTGTCAATTATATTTATTTCAGAATTTCACGACAGAACAAACACAAAATTCAATGTATAGATATAAATTAATAAAACTAATTTTTTTTTCTATTAGTAAATTTTAAGTGAAATATAAATATATAAAAACAAAAACGTTTTTATTTTTTACTCTTTTAAATTTTTTTTATGCTCGTTAAGTCGTTCAAGATTTCTTTTTCTTTTTTTTTTTTTTTTTTTTTTAATAAACAATAACACAAATATTTATTTTCTCCAGAAGATAGTAAGACAAACTGGCGGTGGTTTAAGAAGATAATTGTTAAGAAATGGACTGTTTATGTAGCCGATGTTCTATGATAAATCCTCCAGAAATAATATATATATATATAGGAATTGTTTAAAGAGTTGTCGTAAAAGTATTCGATTGACAAAATATCTGGTGACTGGGAGGAAATTTATGTATATATACACTACATAATTATATTTATAAAAACGTATTAATATATGACTAAAAACCGTATTAATATATGACTATACTTCTTTCTGCGAGCGAAGAGCGAACACAGTAGCGCGACTAAAGATGACTGTATATTACAGGAGATTGTTTCTGTCATACCATGTTTACTGGCTGTACGCCTCTCTTTAACGCACTCACTGCTATTTTCTCATAAGTATACTAGGGTCATTGGCTTTGACTCAAAAGCATAATTCGTCGCTGAAGATGATATTCCTCTATTACGAAAGTGTCCATTTTATTGTGAGCCGCAATAAATCAGAAGGCTCTGAATTTGGAAAGAAGGGGGAAGTGTCGTTAATTCCTCAACCTGAGTTATTTACCTCCGATTGGTATTCCTTGATAACACAGTATCCCTATTAATTGGCAAATGGTGTCGTGTTATTGCGGATGTAGCCATTCCACCGTTTGCGTCTTCCTTTTATGAATTATCGGCACGAAGTCATTCTAAATCACTATAAGGACTGTTTGTACCTTCTCTAAATTACTCTTTCCACACCACTCAAGTACAATACAGTTTTGTCCAACTATTGGAAAATCTGTCAGTTCCGTCAATCTGCTTCTCGGAGTGTTTGAGGCAACTTATATCAATATTAAACAACTATATGTAATGCCATCGAGTACGTCTTTAAAGTTTCATAGATCGCTTATCACATTGATCAATTCAATTCTAAATATTCATCCTGCCTCTTCAGCTCTTTTAATTGCGTTACATACTTCCCATGCTACCACGATATTCAACTATAGTGAAAGATTGATCATTTGCATGATTCACCAAGTTATATTTGCCTGCCAAGTTTCACATTAGTAACTCAATTTTTGCTGGGTATAACATTTTTAACAGAATGTAATAATATATTTCCAGACACATGTATTTAGTGATGAAAAAATTTTTTGCCTAATTTTATTGATGACTTTATCCTTAGTTTAATTACATTCCGTGAATTACCGCTAAAAATATTGCTGAGAGACTGAATACAGTCTTCAAGAAGAAAATTATAAATTAATGAATTTGATGCTGCTGAAATAAAAAATAATAATAAATGAAGAAGTTTAGCCCTAGATATTTATTTTCAATCATTGATTGTGGAGAATTGTAATGCAAAAATATTGCGGAATGAAACATCAGTTCCCACTAGTAAAAGTTAAGTGAAAAAATTCACTTTATAATAGATGTTACTATTACTGCTTGATTCGATTATATTAGGGAAAATTAACGTTTGCTCATTTATAGTTTGTTGATATTTTCTTGTTGGAGAAATTCTTGACATGTTTTGCTATGTTTGTTTAAAAGTAAACCCTCTCTAGACAGAAACAGGCTATCACACCACTAATTAAAAAGGTAAAATTGCGTTCTTTTAAACCATGAGTGTCTCATATTGTTTTCGATATGTCCGTCAGTAATTTACAGAAATATATTAATTGCAAATGCCGTTCAATGCCTTTTTCTGTGCCCATGATTTGTAGAAAATACAAAAATCACTCAACAGAGTGCTATTTCTGTATGATACCACCTATTCAGCAAGGAATTTCTGAAAGGAATATAAACTTCTCCGAATATCCCGCCAGTCATTTGACCAATTTTCCATGGGAGAAATATAGCTATTCCATGAGTAGCTGATGAGTATCGATTGAATTGTGATGAAAGAGTAAGTGATACCAGACACAGTTTTTCAAATGAACATGATTTTGTCATATTTTACTTTGTAACCATGAGTTTTGTATTTCATCGAATTCAGTACCCCACATCTCATACTTCATATACTAGAGCTAATTATTTAACGATGCGGTAATATTCTATCCTTTTAAGGTCAAAGAAATGTAAATAAGCTCATTTAAATGGATTTACAAGCACTTCATTAAAATTTGTTGAACAGTGATGTTGATACTATTATTTTTCGATATTTAAAAGAACT
Source organism: Salticus scenicus (assembly GCA_963930645.1). Lineage (NCBI taxonomy): Eukaryota > Metazoa > Arthropoda > Arachnida > Araneae > Salticidae > Salticus > Salticus scenicus. The sequence goes on along the minus strand of OZ005656.1, from coordinate 286,082,636 downwards.
TAATTACATTCTGAAATCCAATTTCTCTGCAAACAAAATTTACACACTTTTATTGGTTGACCCTCGTGATTTTTCATTAATTCGGCTATTCCAGATTTTTTTTTTTTTTTTTTTTTTTTTTAATATATATATATATATATATATATAACCATGTTTTCACAACTTTCTTTCTTGTTTGTTTGTCCAGTACAAATCTTGCAATCGATTTTTAACTAACTTTCCCACTAGCTAGACATTTGAAACTTTTAGAATAGCTCATAACACGATGACAATGCATTCTTTTAATACTTTTAGCCATTTTTAAGCAGAATTGAATTCATTTTCAGTAAATTTAAAAAAAACCGCAAGATGGCGCTTCAATCAAATTTAATGCTTGCACTTTTGCGTAAGGGGGTTTGACGATTTCGTGAATAGAATACATGTAAATTTAGTTTCTTTACAAAAAAATTGTGTGAAAAATTTAAAAATAAATAAATATATATATATAATTGAAGTTTATAAAGTCTGGTGAATAGCGGAAATGATTAATAAGTGATTAAAATTAAATAAACAGAAAATTTAAAAACGTGGTATATAAGAAGTTTTTTTATCTTGTAATTATTTTTCATATCTGCTTATGACCTGATTTAAGGAAGATTATTTTTATCGACCGGCATGGATAGAAAAAAAAAAAAAAAAACTTATATTTTCTGTTCTATGAAAACATGCAGCACCCATGTAAAGGGTTTCTAACAATGTACTAATTTTTTAAAAGGTGAAAAAGATCATAATTATTCATATTTAGTATCTCAGTAATCTTTTCATTCATAATTCATGGATATTAATGAGCCACTAATTCGTGAGTCACTTTATTTATAAAGTTAGTCACGATCTTTCGGAACAACCCAATAAATTCATATAAATGTATAAATTAACATATTTTTAACTAATTGTTACTGTTAGAAAAACTTATAAATATTGAAGGGTTTTCTAATTTATTTAACAGTTTTTAAATGTAATGCATTTTAATTTTTCATTAAAACCCTTTTCTTCGACATTTTTTTTTTTTTTTTTTTTTTTTTTTTTTTGCTTAAACAATATCTGAACATGTTTATTAAATCAAGTTTTTCATAAACGCGACGAAAGTCAAATAAAAATATGATATTTATCTTACGAAAATAAAATGTTCAATGGTGTTTTTAGAATAAAAAGTATAGAAGAAAAAAAAAGAAAGAAAGAAAGAAACTTGAGCTGTAATTTAATTTTTAAGGTGCGTGAAAAGTTGTTTAGAAATGACTTATAAATGTTAGCAGATAAAATTTCCTCCTAAATCTCCTTATAATCTTCCTCAGTACAATAAGATTACATTTTCACCGCACAATAGTGTTACACAGATTCAGCAAAAACACATTTGACACTATTTTCACTTTTTAAAATATAAAATAAGCGTAAAAGTGTGTATTCCTATGTAACTTAAGAAAATCATTGATATTCAATTTACTATTCGTAACATAATTGTTAAAGCAATAATTATGGATAAAACTTACACATAAAAACTGATACGATCAGAAAAGTATTTTTAAATTAAGTAATGTTTCATTAAGTATTAAAAGCATGGTTTCATGAATTTCTATACTTTATATACTTAAGATTTATGTAATTATCCCCCTCCCCTTTCTTTTTATTCTAATATTTTACAATATATGGATGTGATTAATTATACGTATAGAATTACACATTATAGCCCTGATGAAAGTTAAAACATAAGTTACACATTTTCTTTGTCTTTTAGTAAAAGCACCCATTAATCTTGAACCTCGCGAATTTAATCCATTAATCATTGCATTCTCCCTTTCTTACCTGAAAGATTGTACATCTGTTTCATTAACAGACTTCATTAAGAGGCTTCTAGAGGCAACAATGATTTCATCCCGTGTCTGCCTCTCGTAAATCATTTCCATTCGTAAACAATTAATGATCTGAATTGCACATATTTCTTTTTTCTGATAAAAAAGAATGTATACATCGTAGGGGGTAATAGTTTATAGTAAGAAAAACGGTTTTGAAAAAAAAAATAAAAATAAACTTTAAGAATGGCTATTGTTAGTAAATTTATACTGCAAATATGTTTCAAAAGGCAAACGGTATTGTTAGTGAATATGAAAGCAAGTGTTTTAACAATGAAAAAAAAAAAAAGTATGATTTACATTTGAACATATTGTTTAACGTAATAGCTGTTTAACATTGGCGGTTGCAAGATTTTAAAGGGAAATATATATGTTGTTTACAAATAATACAAAAGTTTTGTAGTTAGTCATTCATACTCCAGAATTCTGAAAATTAAGATTTAGACAATAAGAATTCAGGTTTTTTTTTTTTTTTCTCTCTCTCTTTTTTCATTTTGATTAATGAAAGGTTTATTTATTTATTTTTATTTATTTATTTATTACAATGAAACCTCTAATATGTAATTTAAAATAAGTAATTTGCGATAAAGAATGTGAATTTTGTGTTAAAAATAAATCACAAATTATTTTAAATCGAAATTTCGACTTTTCGACATAAGTAAAAAAGAGATCCCTAGGACAAAGTAAAAGCAGAAATACAGGAAATTTATTAAAGCGATAATATATGAAAGAAAATAAAGAGTTCTCAAAACACTACCGTAGTAAATTGCATTTTAATAACATAAAATTTAATAAATATTACCAATAAAAAAGTAAAATATCGCGTTACATAAAAATAAATGTAATACAAATATATTAAATATCTAGAAAGACATAAAAAAATGTAGTGATTTATTTATTTATTATTTTAACATTAGACATGGAAGACATGAAAAATAATCACTATTATTTTTTCCCAAATTCTTATGCACTTACTGTCATTCACTACGGTATGTTTGTGAATCTCAACCTAATAAAACATGCGCCTCCATTTTAAGGTAAATGTAAGCTTTTCGATTCGTCTCTTCGAGGCTCAGGTGGTTCGCGCGCTATGTTAGTAACGCGGTGGTCGAGTGTTCGATAACCCGAAGGTCCGGAGTGTTAATTTTTTGCAGATAATTAGTAGAAAAGATGTCAATTGATAAAAGAAAATTTTTCGTTGACTACACAGTATCCTAAGAGTTTTTAAAGAAGCCTCTTTCTTACATATTTTTTTAGAATCGAAAACCAGTTTTTTGTGGCCTACAATCGCCCTCTATTGGGCGGAATATTCACTAAAATGTTAATGAAACAATTAACAATACAAAATAAAAATGATTAGGAAAAACACAAACATTAACCAAATCAGTAAAATATTAAAGTATAATATAAAAGAAATAATAATGAAAAGGTGCTTCAAACGAAAAATTAAATTGCAGATATTGGCCCTTAATCAGGAAATGAAATCACAAAAATTTTAGGCAATCGTGTGGTGCTGCCATCTGTTGCGAGATCTAAGAAATTTATATTTTCTGAACGCAATTCAGATTTCCTCGATTTTGGATAATAAGCAAAAAAGTTACATTTTTTTTTTTTTTCAAAATAAATTTTATTCAAAAGATTTATGTAATACGATATATTAAGAATTTCGTTTTTAATTTTTTTTTTTTTTTAAATAGACTATTTAAACATGTGAAAATTTCACATATTTCTAAGAGCGTAAAAGAAAGAAAACCTTTTCGGTGCGTGTATTAGCTGCATTATATATATATATATATATATATTGTTACGTAATTCATTTAATTCGTTAGTCTGTAATAGTTATTATAAAAAGACCCCATTTCAAGAAGAGCATTTAAAATTTCAGCACACATATATAACCAGTATAACTTACTCGTCCGTACAGGAGAATATTTTCATAACCTAGTATAACTATTTGAATAAATTTATGGAACTGTTTTTCAAATATTGCCGAGTGTCTTATAATCTACACATAATGAACGGCTTTTTTGCAAGATACTCAAGGCATAGTGTTAACAATACAGAAACCTTTTTAACAGCAATTCGAATAGTAAACAAAGTTTATATTTGAGACAAAACGTTTATATTTGAATTTCTTTTAACATTTTTTTTTTTTACAATAACCACTATCCTTATTAACCACACAAGACTGTATAGATTTCTCTATGAAAAAAGTGCCAGAATAAAAACCAGAATATCAAGCATGAATTTGTAAAAATCATGTAAAAAGAAATTTCTAAAAATAAAATAATTACCATGTCAAAAAATAATAAAAATTGACTTGAATTCAAATTTTACTTTTCACTTAAGATTAATAAATATCGTAACTAAATAGAACAAAGTTATTCTAAATATAATACACTTAGCGAAAGAAAATTTAAAAATTAAAACAGGTAATTGAAAAATAAAATTCATAACTTAATAATTAATCAAACTCAAAGGATAATTGTACTTTTTAAACTATTTACACCGTAACAAAACATTAATTTTAATGATTAAATGGATGAATGTACTTTTTCTATCTGAATTTTAATTAATTCATGAAGCAAGTAAATATTAACATTCCCGCAAAATAATTTTTAACTAATTATGGGAAAATAAAAACAATTAAATACAAGATTTACTAGAGTTTATTTAATCATTTAAAAGTTTCTTTTTTATCATAATAATTATTTAAAAAAGTAAAGATTAAAATTTGTATTTACGCTTGGTAAACCAATTTTAAAATTTATTGCATGGTTTGCTTCTTCAACAAATGGGAAAAAAAAAAAAAAAATGAATAATTACTTTTTAGAAAGTTTAATTTGGAATGTGGTATTCCTTTCAGAATTCCCATACACACACAGAAATATAATATTTACGAGGGGGAAAAAAAGTATACTAGTAAGTCGTGGCTATCACAAAACATTCTTCTGTATAATTAAATATAACAGCACTGTGTACGGTGATTACGTACAGATAATTAATCTTAACACTAGTTTTTGATGCAAGTTTAACCAGTAAATGCTGAGATTGTAGACTTATGACATGTTGGTGTTTGGGATAATGCCTATTGACAGATCTAGAGATTTAATCAAAATTGGAATTGGAGATAATGAAATCTGAAAGTGTTAAAGTGCCATCTGGCGGCAGAGATTTAAGGTCTCTACTATTGAATTCCAATTCAAATAAGTTTTAGAATGATATATTACTTATGAAATTATATTAATTAGAAACTGAGATACAAAGTAAAATAAATATTTTCATAAAAAGATTCGTGTCTCACTTATAGAGGTTTTTCTCCAAAGCTTGCGTAATTCCGGCCTATATACCGTTAAAAATCCTTAGTACGAAATGGGAGCGGAAATCGGAATTCTTAACTCTGTAAAATATAAAAGAATAAAAACGTTTCGGGGTTTCCAAAGGTTTCCCCCAAGGTTTTGTACAGAATTTGAAAGACTTATATCACTTTAATAGACCGCAATAAAAGTACTTCAAAATACCTTTAGAGTGATGCATTATGTATAATATTAATGAATATCTTTTATATATTTTAGACTCAAAACTGTTAATCTACCAAGGGCGATTAGCGCTTTCTGTAAAAATCAGTCTAAAATTTAAGAAATTCCAAAAATTTCTGTACAATCGAATTCAGAAAAGAAATAGAAAAAAGATAATATGGTGTGTCACTCACACGAATTTCTCTTACAACAAAATTTTATACTGTACATGTGGGTTGGAGATTTAGGGTTAAGATAACGAGTAATGTTATTTAAACCTATGTTAAAACAATTCAACTTTGTCTTCGGAACAGCTTTATTTGACAAATAATTCTATTTGAGGGGGGCTATCGACTCCCTCAACCCCCCGTTTCATTATTGTACCTACGTTTATAGTGAATTCAAATCTGTTACTAAGTTTAAAAGTTCATTTAAAATTATTCAGACAACTTTCACACGCATCATTCCTTGAAACTGGCCAATCTTGAACAAACTTTTCTAGTAACAAACGTATTTACTTCAAAATACATCATTTGGATTACCAGAAATGATTTGTTTTTAATTTACTCTAACACACACAGGTAAAGTACAAACTATAAAACTTGACTTCGGTATTTAGGAAGCCTCAAAACGTGTAATTATACAATAAACCAATCGATGAATATTTAGCTTAAAAAATGCATTATTTACCATATGGCTTTGGGGAATTAATTTCAAATTCCGAGCAGCTTTCCTGGACATGGTAAAATATAACATGATATAGTAAAATATTATAGTAAAGCACTTACACTAACAAATAAAGAATGTTATGGTTTACATATTGGCAGTCTTGTATATCTTCTGAAAGTTGTACACACATCACAATGTGCACATAAATATAATGCTATATTAATAACACACGGCACAACCTAAAATACACTTCCAATCAATTTTTAATTATTGTCGCATTATAATCTAGTTATAGCCTAGTAAACGAACACAGTGAATGATTTTATGCCATATTCTACATGAAACATGTTGTTACGCATATAAAAAATATATATTCGTTTCATTTGGTTTAGTACAGTCTTTAGATGCTAAACTCTACTTATCTGCAATTTCCCCCATAGACGCAACGTATTTGGATTATTTTGGGAGTCGCTGTACACGAACCATTTTCTAGATCTCAACGAAAAGCTTAGTGTCTCATCCCTATATGATACACATTAAGAATACTAAGTTTGAACCTTCTGCTATAATTTGTTTTTGAGATATGCTGATAACAGACACACACACAGAGACAGACACACAGACCATTTGCTAAAAACATGATTTCCGTATTCAGGGGACCTCAGAACATGTAAATATAACAAAAACTCAGTTTCGAAAATTTGACCCCAAAATAATACTTTCTCTGCCTTATGGGTAAGAGAAAGTAAAAAAAGCATTATTATTCTGTTAAAAGTAACTTTTGTCTCTTTACATTAACAGATGAAATAAAAATGAATTTAAAAAAAAAAAAAAAAAAAGGCTCTCTCTCACTTTTTTCTTTAAGCTATACTTTAGATTTTTTAGCTGCAGACAAGTGAGCCATAATGACGGGCGATTTCGAATTTCTGCTTAAATCGATTTAAATTTACAAAAATTCAAAAACTGTTTTTTTTTTTTATTATTATTTATTTATTTCCAGTACCTTGCCGTGTGGTCGAAAAACAATTATTCCCAACCAAAAGAATAGTCAGCCGATATGTCTGGCACTGAAAAATAGGGGAATGGAATAATAAAGTGTTGGCACCTAAATTTCATACTTCAGTAAATAAAAAAAAAATTATAATTTTCGTGTTGAAATGCTGTTTAAGCCCTTGGATTCAGAAAAAAATTTCCCTTTCATTCGGTACCGAATTTTTAAAATTTGTACAACTACTTCTAATTTATTTGGGCATTTAACGCTGCTTAAGCTCTGAATTGACTTATTTATTAATTGACTTAATATCACCGTAACTAATTAAAGTTTTTCAATTCTGTTTTCATTCTCAACTCGGGAAGGCTCTTCAGCACCCGTATGTCAATTTTTGTACATCTACGTTCAGTAGGGGCTGAACATATAGATGCGCAGACAAACAGAGAGACAGATAGAAATCATTTATTATTATAGATGTGCATGAGCTGTTATTATAGAGCTTCCACAAAACTTTTATAATATATACAGACACAGGTTTTTTAAAAATAGTTAGATAGTTTTCTAGAAACCTCAAAGCCATGGAAAACTGAAAATGGAAAATTCCTACGAGTCCATTAGTTTCTTTTATTAAATTAAAAAAAAAAAAAAAAAAAAAAAAAGTATGTGACTAAAAATATTCTGGTGTGTCACTCACACTACTTTCTCTTACCCTGAAATTTAATACTATAAATACAAGTTAGAGATTAAGAAGTAAGATAACGAGTACAGTTTTGTAAACCTATAATAATAACAGGAGACTTGGCGTTGGAATATTAAAAACCCGGATAAACTACTACGTCATAAACGCCAAAGAAAAATATCCGAGATGCATACAGCTGTTTCGGTAGTTTTAAGCGTAACGTCTTCAGTGCAAAAATAATAGCGTACCGTCTTCAGTGCCCCCCGTTTCATTAATGTACAAAACACATGCGATGAATATTTAGCTTTGAAACATAAATTATTTAGCATATCTCTATGAGAAATTTATTTCAATTCTCGAACAGCTTTCCTGGATATGGAAAAATATTATTAGTAAAGCACATCTACTAACAACAAATAACTAGTGTGTTGTGGCACCACACGACTTTCTTCTATATTTTCCTATACAATATCACCCAGTAAAAATAATTTATTAAAATTATTATTTAAAAAAATTATCTTCCATGATAATGCACACGGTTTCCACATTAGAGAAGCAGTATAACACTAAATATCCAAAAAAAAAAAGGTAAATTTATTCTCAATAATACATTTTTTTTTTTTTTTTTTTTTTTTTTTTTTTTGTTAAAAATGAAAAAAAAATCGAAACTTTATTTTAAATTATCGCAGATCGTTGGTTTAACCTTTCGTTTTAAAGGTACTGGCGAGCTCTTTTAAAAAGTACCCATCATGAAAATTTACTCCCCTCGAGGGGGTAAGGCGAGGATCCTGCATACACATTTTTTTCCCAGTTGACTATCTATATTACACAAAATATATATTCGTTTCATTTGGTTTAGTGCAGTCTATAGATGTTAAACTCTACTTACCTGTAATTTCCCCCATACACATAATTTATTAGAATACTTTTGAGTGTCCCTGTACACGAACCATTTGTTTCATCTCAACGAAAAGCTTACTGTAGCATCCCTATATGATACACATTTAGAATACCGAGTTTGGAATTTCTGCTACTATTTGTTCTTGAGATATGCTGATAACAGACACACAGACAATTCTCTAAAAACATGATTTTCGTATTCAGGGGACCTCAGAACATGTAAATATAATAAAAACTCACTTTCGAAAACTTTGACCCTAAAATAATACTTTCTCGACCCTATTGTTAAGAGAAAGTAAAAACTAAGGTTTTATTTATGTATAAATCTATCTATATATAAATGGTTAAGAGATTTTCGAGTCTGTTTGTCTGTGTGTTGAAGCAAATTTCCACCAGCTTTTCGTAATTGAGTTAATTTTAAAAAATCTAATTGTCCGATCGATAAGTTAATTAAACCGACGGATTCAGAAAAAAATGCCTCTTTCATTTGGTATGTTATTTGTAACGAAATTTTGATTAGATTTTTAAATATTAATAACCTGGTAAAAGCTTTAAAAATAGACATTTAAATTTTTAAATGTTGCCAAAAAAAATTTTTTTTCAACATAAAATTAAATATGCTTTCACGCGAAAAAAATAAAAATAAAAATAAATAAATAAATTTGCTTCTGCTTATGAAAAAAAATGAAAATATGAAAATGGAGTAAAAAAAAAAAAAAAAAAAAAATTAATTATTTAAAAAAATAATATAAGGTAAAGACACCAGTGCTCGTCACTCTTAAGGCCTTAAGGCACTCTTAAGCTCCTCACTCTTAAGGCTGTTTTTTTCGCGTTGTATTCGTGTGGTATTCATGTATCAATATTATGCTTTGGTTTATTCCATACATTGATTCTTCTAGTTGTTGTTAGACACTTAATTTTTCAATACATTACGCCAAATTTAAAAAAAAGAAATAAAAATAGAACCTATAAAAATGCACCAGTGCTCGTCACTTGAATAATGAGTTTCACCAGTAGTCGTCAGGTGTTTGTACCAATGGTTGTCATGTAAACAAAGCATAACAATTTGCTGAATAATTTGATTTTAATTTTGCTTTTACAAAATTTCATGAAACAAAACAACTTTGGCACATACTTAGAACCTAAATCCATTCTCTGTTTTTAATTATTCAAACTATTGAGCAAGGTTTTGCGAATGAAACAAATAAATTCATATGCAAAATAATTTGAAAATTGTTTACTTTTAAAAAAATCCTCAAAATTTTATTTGTTCTTAAAAATATCTTTACTCAGCTTAAAGCAGAGGATAAGTAGAAAGGGAGGGTCTAATAAACTTGTTTCCAAGTGTGTGTGTGTGTAGTAGTAAAGTGTAGTGGTGGTAGTGGTGTAACTTTGCTCCAAATTATCTCAGTAAGATTGATTTTTTTTTTTTTTTTTTTTTTTTAACGTATGGGTAAGTTATGCGCGCCTAACACACGCTATAAAGGGTCCTCCTCCATCAAGTGTGCGGTGGATTCAAAAACAAGTTTTCAAGAGTAATTCTGCTCCAGATTATGTCAAGAAAGCAATTTTTTTTATGTGTCGATTAGTAACGTGTACCCAACCACACTATAAAGGGATTTTACGCAATTCTTTCCTACCACTTCTTGAAGGAGGGGAGCAAAAATATATTTTCTTGCATAACTTCTCTCTAAATTATCTTACAAAGGTGATTTTTGATCTGTGAGTTGACCATATGTATCCAACACCTAGTTTTGCAAACATCTCTTGTCTTCCACCTCCTTTTTATGTGTGGGGGCAAAAAAATGGGGTGGCGTGTGTGGGTGGCGTTTTCAAGCTTAACTCCGCTCCAAATTGTTACAGGAAGGGGATTTTTTTTTTTTTTTTTATGTTTCGGTGGATTATGAGTACTCAAAACGTATTGTAAGGTGATTTTGCAAAATTACCTACACTTTCCACAGGCGGGCTGACCAAAAACACGTTTTCAACCTTAGCTCTGCTCCAAATAACCTCAGAAAGGCGATTTTTGATGTGTGTGTTGGTTAAGTGTAAGCAATACGCCCTTTCATGGAATTTCGTGAAACTTTTAAATTTACTCTTGCGGAAGGGGGGGGGGGGGTTAAAAGCGGTTAAGACGATGCAAAAGGTAGGTGAAGCCAATCATATTGTGGGCCGGAAAGCTATTACAGAAGGCAGCGGGAACTTTAACTGCGTAACTTAAAATACTTTCATAAATATTGACATAAAATGGAAACATATTTACTTAATTATAACTTAATCTTATAATACTTAGCAAATATTTCTGGTATAAACACAAAAAATATGTGTATCTGTTTTAGTTTTACACTGCAATTATGGGTGATTTTGAGCCATCATAAAAAATATAAATATGATATTTTTATGTAAAATAAGAGCTATAAGAAAGTTTTTTTTTTTTTTTTTTTTTTTTTTTTTTTTTTTTTTTAAGACTTATACATATTCCGAAATTTTTAAAATGCAGTTGCCATTATCTTGTTTTTTTTAGGCTTTCAACTAATGTAACACTATATATGCTAGACAGGCAAAGAACAATCCTCCGAATTTCCAAAGAACAATCGACTGCTACTGAATATATCACCTCTTTAACCCTCACCCTCTACACACACACACACAAAAAAAAAAAAAAAAAAAAAAAGGCACTAATACTTAAAGTTTTTTTAATTAAAAGAATCATTTATATATTTCGTGTGTTTACCTTACATATGTAATATAATATACAAATAGAAAACTTACTTAAGAAATGTTTTTGTGTTCAATATTTTCTACATAAATTCTTAGTCACCTATATCTAACATAACAAAAATCCGTAATAAAATTTTGAATCGACTCACAGTTATGCTGATAATGGAATTAAGGCTTTGTATTTTATCACTTTCGAAATATATATTAATTAAATGAATTAATTACGACCAATAAAAACTTATAAAAATATAAAATGCATAATAAAGTGCTTAAATGATAGTTACAGTTTGTAACTAATTGAAAAGCACTTAAATACATCTTCGCAAAAGCATGACATCATAAAAATTTAAAATACATTAGACAGATGTATAGAGTAATCATTTCTGTTTTTCTAAAATATATAGCAGAAAACTAGAAAAGGATCTTTAACTAAATATGTTTATGTAACATTTATTTAATTTTTCCAGCAAAATACAATGGTAAATTATAGGTGGTTTAAATTCAGTCTTAGTGAATTAAAGTTACCAGGATTGACTTTATTTAAACAAGCTAGACAAAAGTTACAAATTCAATACAGGTCACGTTCTTGGGGTCAAAATACGTTTGTTTACATTTAAAAATACCCCTGACGACTACTGGTGCCAATAATCCAATTAAAGTAAAAACTATCCCATCATAATTCTAAGCGAAAATATAGTATTTTTTTTTTAAAACATTACCCAATTATTAAAAATGTTAAAACACCAGTGCTCGTCAGGGGTGACGAGCACTGGTGAAACGTGCAAAATGTGCACCAGTAGGCGTCATACCATAAAAATCTTTATATTATCTTAAATTTTAAAAAGCCGCACATAAACTGTATTCTACATATCATAAGCTTTATATACAATGCTTTATGAGCAATGTCAAATACAACAAACAACAAAATACATCAAGAAATGCATACATCATTCCTTAATCATTTGCTTTACGTTGACTCAATCCAATTCTCATTTAACGCATACTTCAATTCTTTTGCTTTTCCCCACTTTTCCTTAACACTTGAAATAGAACTGTTTGTGTGATAAGAAACAGAAAGCTTTGGAGAATCTAGTGCTGGTGGAGTAAAACTCATAGATGTTAATTAACGCTTATTTTAACACTTCATTTAAGAGGGTGATGACTACTGGTGCAGATTTTAGGGGTGACGAGCACTGGTGTCTTTACCTTACCTCAATTTTAGATTCCCCCCCCCCCTTTTCTTTAAATAGTATGTGTTTGGCACGGGTGAATCGCGCTTGGCATGAAAGCTAATTCAGCATTACACTAAAGAGCTTCACTTATTGATAATCGTGGGTATTTTTTAAAATTTTGATCCTGAAATAGATCGGACGTTTTTCACCAAGGACTCCATTTTCGTAAAAGTCACTTTAAGCCAATTAGCGCATAAAAAATATAAATAAATTATAAAATATTAAAAAACAAAAAAGAAACAAACAAAAAAAGAAAATAATAATAATAATTACATAAATCATGTATTTTTGTCTAATGTGACGATAAAAATTCAAAAGTCGACAAGAGGAGCTATATTAAAGCTGTACCATGATCAGGTTTTACATATTTTATTATTTATTTTTTTATTTTTCTATATACCAACTACTATTAACTAACTCATTTACTATTATAACCACAAAAATTGTCTCATTCGATAGACTAAGCGGATCATAGCACATTGTAATATTATATTTGGTGTGAAATTGTTGCCATTTTATGGTTGATCGAATAAATCAAATAAATATAGAAAATACCGTGAAAGAAAATATTATGTACACCACGTATAGTGTTTTTCATATGTAACTGGGATTCAAATATAAAATGGCTACAATTTTTTCGACACTATCCGTTTCGAAACTCTCATCTGATAATCACCCAAATGGAAGCTAACTGGTAAGCTATTGACACACGCGATAGGGACAGACACCCGAGAGTCTGCGAATGAGTGGGACGTTGCCGGAGGCATCGGGGAACCAAAACGGGCTTTAAAACAATTTCATGATTTCTTTAAATTTCGTTTTTGTTTGTAAAGCGATACAGAAAAGAGTTTGCTTTAAAGATAATGACCAGGGAAGCGAGAAATGCCTTCGTTGATTCACTGCCTTCATTGATTTCATGAATTAAAAAATGGTTTCGTTAACAAACTTTGATCTATTGGCACGCAGGCAGCATCAGGCTAAGCTTTATACATCTCGAGTTTGATTTTGAAATTTTTCCCGCATTCGGAATTCGGTTCGTTTCCGAACCGGGGCTAGTTTTTAAGAAATAAATATGTTCAATTTGAAGAAAAGTTTGTGTCAAGTACTTCGTTATTGTCAGCTCTCCGATTGTTGTCACTTGTGCAGCTTAAACGAAAATAGTATTTAAAAAGCATACATATTAACTTTTTTTTCGCAGTTTCACTGTAACTTACAACATATATACTGGAAGAAAATATTTTTACCCTAAATTGTCAACAAAGATATTACAATATATATATATATTATTTATTATTGTGTTAAACAACTCTCGGTTAAATTCTTTGCAAAGTTTCTTTTCTGACCCTTTCCATTTACCGTTTCCAAGAATCAAGTGAACTTTAAATGTGCACACTTTTAACAAAAGCAATGGATATCAACATCTAATTACTGAAAATTCATTTTAAAGTGTTTTATGAGTATCTTTATAGAATCTATAAATGTGTTGTTTTAATCAGACATATTAAATGCCAATTTCGAGACAAAAATATTATACACGTTTCAGCTTTATACACTTTGTGTGTAATTTATTTCACACATGTGTTAAGGGCTCTCTTAAAATTAATTTCGTAATTATGGATGTCTTCCTTATAAAAAGAAAATTGCTTAAAAAAAGAAGAAAAAAAACTTCAGTGGATGGTTTAAATTTTTAATAATTCATGATAAACTTTCAATTAGAATTAATAATTCTGCAGAATTTTATGACACTGATCTTTTTATATGTGTTATTACCATATAAAATATATCCATACAATGAAATAGTTTAAAAAATAAATAAATATGTTGCAGGAAAAGGAAACTGACTCTATTAAAATTAACAAATTAGGATAAGGTAAATGTATCGAAGCGGATATAGTGTAATCTAGTGGGTGATACACATCATTCTATGATTGATAAACTTTGCTTCACTTGAAATGAATATATTACGCCCTACAGTTGGAATTTATGAGAACAAGTACATGACTGAGAACTTAGCAGAATCCACCTATTTCAACTAGTTTTTATTAGATTTTACAAAACTTAATCGCATTTTTTTCCTAATAGATGGCGATACAATTTTTGAAATGTAACTAATTTCCTTTTAAACTGCAAAATCATTGTATAATTTCAAAGCAGACATTTCAAACTTAAATGTACGGCAGTGTCAGAAATAGTTTGATAAATTTCGGTTTAGCGATTTTGATGTTAAATTTGCACACGCGCTCAGGAAGTCTAATCGATGTTGGTGACGACAAATGCAGATATTCATCAAATCCAGTCGACATTTAACGGCACGAGAGATAGCCGAAAATTTTGGCATATCGAAGTTGAATGTTGAAAACCATTTAAAACAACTGATATGTTATGAAGCTCGATATTTGGGTACAATATGAACTAAAAGAAAATCATCTCACTAAGCGTGCTGACATCTGCGACTCCTTTTTGAAACGTGAAAAAAACGATCCTCTTTTAAAACGTATGATACCAGGCAATGAGAAATAGATCATCTATAACAACGTCAATAGAAAATGATAGTAGAGCAATCGTGATGAACCTGCTGAAAGCACTTTAAAAGCAAATATCCACTAAAGGAAAATTATACTATCACTCTGGTAGGATTGCAAAGGTATTTTGTATTTTTAATCGCTTCCATGAAACCAAAAGATTAATTCTGACGTGTTGTCATTAACTGAAAAAAAAATCTGGAGTGACTCCACTCGACTTTCCGAACATTGAGTAACTAACAGTTTTGTAGATAAAATAAAGAAAGAGGAGTTGCTAAACAAACAAAAAAGAGAAAACCATAACAGAGTGTTTGAGTATTTTTCTCCATATATCACACGAGGTTTTATTTAACGCTACTGAACTTTGAGCCCTTAGATCATAATGATAAAGAATTTTTCGTCGTGTCCCTGTAAAAATCTATAAATGCTAGATTCACCAAAATGCTTATAGTTAGTGCAACAGTGATTTATAATATTCATACAAATTTTCAGCTCAATTGAATAAGGCGTTTAGATGCTATCGCTGGTCTCATAGGCCATAAAGATAAAGAATTTCTCTTTGTGTCCCTGTAAAAAAACTGTAAGTGCTAGATTCACCAAAATCTATACAGTTGGTTCAAATGCGACCTATAACATGTGTACAAATTCTTTGCTGAGATTAATAAGGCGTTTAGTCGCTATCACACTTTTAAAAATTTTGCAAAGAATTTTTCTTTGTGTCCCTGTAAAAAAACTATAAGTGCTAGATTCTCCAAAATCTATACAGATTGAGTATCTGTGACCTATAATACGTGTATAAAGTTTTTTCTCAATTGAATAAGGCGTTTAGATGCTATCGCACTTTTAAGATTTTGGTCCCTCGGCCATAATGATAAAGAATTTTTCTTGGTGTCCCTGTAAAAAAACTATAAGTGCTAGATTCACCAAAATCTATAGGGTTCGTACTATGGTGACTTACAATATACGTACCAACTTTCAGCTTATTCGAACAAAGCGTTTAGACGCTCACAGACATACACACATACATACACACATACATACACACACACACACATACATACATCATCGTAAAAATAATGAAAACGGACTCGTTGGACCTCGAAACGTATAGAAACATCAAAATCTCGAATTCAGATTTTTGACATGATTACAATACTTTCCTCACTATAGTGTTCGGAAAGTAATTTAATAATGCAATCAAAGAAAAACGTTTAGAATTGGTGAATCGCAAAGGTGTTGTGTTTCACCATGATAAAGATAGACCACAAACAAGTTTGGTCACTTGTCAAAAGATGTTGCAGCTTAGATGGGACCCCAGCAACCATAGTCTTCAGACCTGGTACCATCAGACTACCATTTGTTTCGTTCTTTGCAAAACGCTTTAAATGGTAGAAATTTATCACTGCTAATGAGGATATTAAATTGTTCTCGGCCGAAAAGGATAAGCGCTTTTTTTGAGTGCAGAATCCTGATGTTGCCTGAATGGTGACAAAGGGCAATCGAACAAAATGGACAATATATTTTTTAATAAAAATTTTGTTTCCTATGAAAAATTCAGTTTTCATTTACACAGAAAAAGAATTACTTTTGGGCCAACCCTATAAATTTACGTTTGATTATTTATTCATTATTTTTGGAATAAACATTTAATTAACAATGCTCTGCGCGAAAATCGGCCCAATACCATTCATGCAAATTATGTAAAATGACCTCCTGAATCCAAATATGACTCCCATTTTGTCCCACCACCCACCATTTTGGGGGGACACCGTCCTATTTTTATCTCTGTTCGGTAATTTTATGGCTATGAATTTGCTTTGGAAGGGGGGGATTATTTTAACTGTTAAATATCTTCTGAGGGGCTACAGAGGAGAAAAATTGCAAAGCATGAACATTTGTAGCAATGGGAACATTTGTAGCACTCTAACCATTGCTGGATTGCCCGTGCTGGATCAAACGATATATAATTCTTTTGTTAACCACGGAGATCTCCGGATCAAACCCCTTCTGATGTTTTTCTTATTGGACTTTGTTAAATACATGTTTGTGCCTCCCATTTCCACAGGACTTAAAACAACTGATGCAGTGAATAACTGAAGTGCTCGAATACGTTGACAAAGTATATTCTATCACGAGTGCGGCCGAAACAGGGAATACCGCAAAGATATTTACCGTATCACCAGAGAGATACGGAACATGTATAGAATCTTTGATAATTATAGTTTCGTTGCAAATTTGATTTATTAAAATAAAATAATTACAGCTTTCAAAGGTATGCTTTTTTGTCTTATTTATTATGAAACACTCTGTATATTTAAATTTGTCTCTGACGCTTGTAAATGTTGAAAATACAGAGGCTGTTCGCACATTTTTTAGACGATTTTATTTCGCATTAAGAAAAAATCGTTTGCATGGAGAATTTTATTTTCAAAACAGTTATATTTTTGGAAGTTTTATTTATCTTCTGATAGTCAGAATTTTTGTTTAGATGCAAAAATGCGCTTTTAAAAAGGCAGTGGATGGAAGGATACGTTTCCGCTTTTTCCAAAGAGAGTTTTTAGTGAAATCGTTATGAAAAGCATTTATCAGGAGAAAAATGGAAAAATGTCGCAACAATAGATGAATCTTAGGTCTATTTAAGTGGTTGTAATAAAAAAAGTTCAATTTATTATCACAAAAGTGGAGAAAAAATTTTTTGCTACATGGTTCAGAGAATCAAAAGAAAGTTTTTCAAAAGGATTTATGATTGTCACTGGTTTTTCATACAAGAGCAATATAAAAGCAAAAAAAAGGTAACAAAAATGTCAAAATCAGCTCTAAATACTCTCAAGAACATATTTTAATTCCAGTTATTAAAAATGAAAATCCAGATCTTTATCCACAATGCTATCAATCCGTTGAATTGTATCAAGACAAAACAAGAAGCCGCACATCACAATCCGCAATTGCTTTTCTAGAAGAAAATGAAACAAAAAACGGGAATTAAAACCATACCCTTCACTGACATTCCTGCTAAATCTTCTGATGTATCACTGTTGGATTTTTGTGTTTTTCGACTCTTAAAATCAACATTATCCAAACACCGACCTACAACGCTTTGTGGACTCTGGAAAGCCGTTCAAGAGGAGTAGAAAAATATACCTCTTCCGATATTGTAAAAAGCATTACTATCATAGAAATTACGATGTAGAATGATAGTTAAGAACAAGGGCTATTAAACTGAACAAATAAAACACGAAATATGAGTGAAATTGTTTCAGTACACTCCATCAAAATCGTCTAAAAAATGTGCGAACAGCCTCTGTATTGTGAAGTGTTAAATATTTTTCAGTTTTAATGATATAAAAATATAGTTTCAATATAATTATTAAATACACTCAAAGACAAAAAATAAATAAATAAATAAATAAATAAATAAAGACGAACCAAGAAGGAGTTATCCGAATGAGATGAAAAATGGTAGATATGATGTACATGTAGAGAAAAACAAATGATTACAGTTTTAGAAATTTAGGAGGATTTAATCAAGAGAAAAGACCTTACAAAGTAAACGAGTCAATAAATCTTTGGTCCACTTCTGGCCCTTATGTAAGCATTTATTCGGCTTGGCATTTATTGATAGAGTTGGAAGATGTCCTCCTACGAGATATCGTGCTAAATTCTGTCCATCTGGTGTATTAGATTGGCAAAATCCCGAGGTGGTTGTAGGACCCTTTTCATGATGCTCCAAACGTCGTCAGTGGTAGAGAGATCCGGCCATTTCGCTGACCAAAATAATGATGGACAAACAAAAAAGCAATCAGTAAAAACTATCTTCGTGCGTGGGCGGGCATTATCCTGTTTAAATATACGCTCAAAATTTCGTGATATGAAAAACAACAAAACCGGACGTAAAATTCCGCCGACGCGCCGCTCTGTTTAAAGGTGCTGCGGATGGCAACCAAAGGGGTCCTGCTATGAAATGAAATGGCACCCAAACTACCACTCCTGGTTATCGGACCGTATGGCCGGCGACAATCAAGTTGGAATCCCCCTTTCTTTGAGGCGTCTACAGACGCGTCTTCGCAGGTCATCGGAGCTCAAATTGGAGCTGGACTCATTAATGAAGACAATTTTACTCCCTTCAGTAACATTTCTGGTCGAATGCGCCCGATATCACTGTAAACTGGCTTGTCGGTGTACAAAGTTAAATTATAGTCGACGCAAGGGACTCCGTGAGCTCAACCCCATTTCTCGGAGCTGCCTGTTAATGGTATTTGAAGTCACTGAGGTACCAGTTGCATGTAGGATCGATGATAATGACGAATTTTTGGCTTTGAGTACCGCTTTGATGATTGATCGGTTCATACATTCTGTCCCATCTCTAGGCCGACCGCTTCCTTCTTAGCACTATGCTCGGCATGGTTCACCCATTCCTCCCAACATCATCCAAATTTCAAACAATTCGCAGAATAGACGAACTGGCTCTTTTGAGCCCAGCTACACTCCTCTCTCAAATGCTGACATCTGCGCATATTGTTTGCGCACCTGTATACCAGGCATAGTTACTGTCTATCTGAGTAGATGGAATGAAATTCTCAAAGAATTTATGACCTGGTATCAAATTTTTTTGTCAAAAATATTCTGACAGCTGCGCAGTTAATATGCGATGCAGCGTCACATGCTGATTATATGGCAACCAAACTTTGAAATTTTACATTTCTCATCGAAATCTGTATGCGTCAATTTGTGTCCAAATTGCATTACTCCTTGATGCGTAGGGTTTTTTTTTTTTTTTTTTCCCCTAGTGTACATCGTAACACATTAACGACTGCCAACTTTTGACCACAAAACTTCCATATAAATGATTTCTAAATTTACCGTATTAAGCTATTTCTTCAAAAAAGTATAAACGGTAAAAGTATAAACGTATAAAAGTATAAAGTATAAACATAATGAATATGCAAAATATGTCTCATAATCATGAATTTGGAGTAAGATTTTAATTTAAACATCTTCATAAACAATTAAACATAACAAAAAATAAGCTTTGCTAAATGTCATTTGAAAGTTTAAATATTCTTTTATTTAATTATAAAATAACTTTTAATGTTATTTTGATGTTAAATTATTTTTCTTATATATTTTTTGAAAATAAAATAAAGGGAAGTATATGAATAAAGAGAAATATGTGAATAAATTTCATTAATTTCACGGTTAGTTTAATATAATGAGAGAAAATACGGATAATTTATTGGTTGAAAAGAATTTATTTTCTTTATTCATTTTAATTTTTTAAATGACTATAAAACATTTTTGAGAAAGAATAATTTAATGCTAAAAAAAAAAATAAATAAACCTAACAATATATGCAATATATGAATATAAAATAAAAGAATTCCTTTAATTTTTTTTCTATCGCAGACTTACTATTTCTTTAGAAGGCGGTTAAGAAAGGCAATAAGAGCAATTGTTTTATTATTTTTAAGAAACATTTTTCGATTGTTTAAGTGTTAATGAATACTTATCTTACATTTTTTCATTTCTTAACTTAAGTAGTATTTTTTATTATATAGTTCAGAAACGAAAAATCTAAGAATATTTTATATTTTTATAAGTTTTTATTATAATAATAAATCATTTTAATGCATTCGTAAATAGTAACATTGCACACATGCAGGTATCTAACATGCAGGTCCACAAAACTGACGTTTATGTGGAATGTTGCCCTATGCTGCCATGTTAAGAAATTCGTAAATTTCCAATAACTTGCGAAATTTTCAAAGTATCCTATTTATAGTTATTGATGTTCATTGCGGCATCAAAACTGATATTTTAAAGCTGGTCCGACATTTTTACAGTAAAAAGTTTCCATTTAATGCACGTTTAAGTGAAATTTTGTCCTATTCTCCCATGTTAAGAAAATCGTAAATTTCTCATAACTTACGAAGTTTTTTAATTCGAATGTTACAAATGAATAGGGTTCTTGCCGGTATCGAAAGTAATATTTTAAAACTGATCGGACCTTTTTGCGATCATTTGTTTGTGAGATATCGTGTAAAGAGACTAAATGGACTAGCGAACTAACGGACTAGCACACTAACAGACACCCTACAGACAGACACCATTCAAATTTAGTCATTTTCGAATTCCTCCCACCAGAAAACGTGTAAAAAAGTAAAAAAACCGAGGTCGAAAATTTTCACGATTACCTAAGTTCCCCATACCTATAGTATGATGGGGAACTAATAAATAAGTAAATAAATTGCATCAAGTTCTGAAACACGTTTGCAATTTGAACATTTTTTTTTTTTTAATTAATTTATGAACGCCTGAGAGTTATTCAGTTAGGTAATTTTTTTACTTTTTCTATTTAAACTTTTCACTTGTATAATTGTTGTATGCTTTTTATAGCGAATGTTAATTATGTCCTCTCTCTACCTGTGTATATAAATATACATACACACCCCTAATTTAAGAAAAAATTACGTAACAAAATTTTAAAATCTTATGATTTAATACATCTAATTTGTAAAGTTTTCGATTATTTCTGTTTATCTTTATTCAAGTATTATCTAAAGCCGGTTCAAAATTGAATGGTTAATATGATAATACATGTTCTGGCGGTGATTACGTAATCAGCATTAAGGAAATAGGATGGACGCTATTCTGAACTGTACAATCGATTATGATGGAGCTCTGACATGGAGTTAGCGGAATATTCTAACGCCATGAATGATTAGTTGCAAATTTATTTACTGCCACGACATCCCCAAAATATTTCAGAAGTAAGAATGACACTCATGTCTCTTTGTATGTTTTACAAATAGGCACTTTATGATATTAAGTTTTCCTTTTAAAACATTTAATGATATATTTTTGACATATGAGCATACAAACATGAGATATAATTAATAATTCAATTTCTCGAATAACTGTTATAATCTATATATATAAAAATGAATTGCTGTTCGTTAGTCTCACTAAAACTCGAGAACGGCTGAACGGATTTCGATCATTATTTTTTTGTTTTTTTCCTTATAGGTCAGGGATGGTTTAGGAAAAAAAAATTCGAAAAAATTCGAATAGTTTTCTTATTATTAATTAAAATATGAAAATAATAACCTCCTAATACCTTATAAATAGCCATTAAAATATTAGCTATAATTTAATTGTTGCCAAAAAAAAAATTTACGAGTTCATTTTCTTTCGACATAAAAATAAATAAACGTGATTAAATAAATAATTTAATTAAACGTGAGCTTTAAAAAATTGTAAAAAATTAAATTATGTATCTCACAAAAATTGACGTCACTATCGGTTTAAAGATTTCATACGCATTGATAAAGTGCTAATGTAGTTAGTTCTATGATTCAACAGAAAATTTAAAAACACAGTTTATAAAAAGTTTTTTTTCTTATAATCTATCTATCTATCTATCTATCTATCTATCTATATATATATATATATATATATATAAATGAATGTTTGTCTGTATGTCCATTATAAAATTGTAAACGGCTTGACCGATTTCGATCATTCTTTTTTTGTTTTTTTCCTTATAGGTCAGGGATGGTTTAGAAAAGAAAAAAATTGAAAATATTCGGCCCCCAAGGGAAGGGGGGAGGGGGCAAAACGTGAATTCAAAATATCCTTCATAGCTCAAACAAAGAAACAGATATCCGTAAAATTTTTGCTTTAAAATATAGCTAATATAAATGTCTAAAAACCAATTCCTGGAATTTTCGAAATTTGATCCCCAAGGGGGGGGGGGGGGCAAAAACAATTAGAAATACAGTTAGGCCTTTCAAAATTGGTACAGATAGGTTTCAATAGCCTGCAAGTCGAATGGGGATATTTTCGAAAGTG
Organism: Salticus scenicus; assembly: GCA_963930645.1. Classification (NCBI taxonomy): domain Eukaryota; kingdom Metazoa; phylum Arthropoda; class Arachnida; order Araneae; family Salticidae; genus Salticus; species Salticus scenicus. Next base: position 286,059,670 of record OZ005656.1, on the reverse strand, counting down.
TAAAGTTATTAGGAGGGGAGAGAAGGGGGAGGGGAGAGGGGGGGGGGCAAAAAAATAAAAATAGAGTTAGATCGTTCAAATTTTGTATATAGACGTTTTCGATACTTACAAATCGATTGCGGATATTTTCGAATTTGTAAAATTATTAGGAGGGGCGAGAAGGGGGGGCTATGGGCAAAAACAAATAGAAATACAGTTAGGGCATTCAAAATTGGTACAGATAGGTTTTAAAGTCCTGCACGTCGAATGGGGATATTTTCGAAAGTGTAACGTTATTTGGACGGACGGAAGGGGGGCGGAGGGGCAAACAAAATAAAATAGAGTTAGATCATTCAAAACTGGTACATAGAGGTTTTCGATACTTACAAATCGATTGCGGATATTTTCGAATTTTTAAAATTATTGGGAAGGGGGAGAGTGGTGGGGCAAAAAAATAAAAATAGAGATAGATCGTTCAAAACTGGTGCATAGAGGTTTTTTATATTTACAAATCGATTGCGGATATTTTTGAATTTGTAAAATTATTAGGATAGACGGGAGGGGGGGGGGTCGAAGGGGGAAATAAGAGTTACAGCATTTTGGGAATTTTTTCGGAAGGCAGTGAGAACCCGGTGCGACATTTTTCCTAATCAGATTTTGTTTCGCTTTTTTTTTTTTTTTTTTTTTTTTTTTTTCACGTGATAAAAATTAATGCAATTTTGAGAATTCAGTAATTATAGTGATTCATTTAAAAATAGTGACCAGCGAAGCGGGCAAAGTCTGCTAGTATATAATATAACTGATATTAATTTAAACACATGTTGGATTAAAAAAAAGATATGCCATGTATTTTGTTTAAAGATGAAATTTAAATATCGCATAATAATCTATTTTCAAATTATTAATTCTTGTGTGTTTTAGTATTTGTAATAATTTTATTTCTTACTGAAACTTTAATTAATGAATTAGGTTAAACAATTTTATCTTTCATATATTATGCAAATCCTCCTTATTTATATAGCGAAAAGGATGAACTAATAAAGAATTATGAACATTTATAATAAATTAAATAACATTTTAAAAGTAGGAACTATATAAAGGTAAAATTCTTTTAATACACTATATTTAAAAAAAGTTATTTTTATCGTATTAAGTAATATATGCAAAGAAAGAACAGATTCTTGACTAGATTGAGAAATTTAGCTATAAAATAAACTTGTATATATTAAATATATTATGAAAGATCAATATATATTTCTTATATAACTGAAAGCTGTTTTCAAATATTCCTTTAGTGGTAGGAAGTTTATTATTGTTATTTGTAAGCTTGGAATAAACAACATAATAATATTAACTGAAACATGAATAAATATTACTCTCGCCTTAAAAGAAATACAATATGCTTCAAATCAAAAGATTCGATAGCATTAAATTGATTAACAAGTCTACAATACTTTAAAAATTATAATCTCTTCTCTTATTCTTGAAATTATTTCACGTTGATGTTAAAAGTGTCAAATATTTAAAATTGGAGCTTAATTTCATTGACGTTTTACTGATTTTATAATGATACAAATGTCTAAAAACATATTACTTTTATTACGTAAAATATAATTATTTAATAAACGTATCGTGTTTTTTTTTTTTTTTTTTTTTTTTTTTTTTTTTTTTTTTTCTAAGATTCCGAATTTTATAGCAAAAATGTGCCTATAAAAAAAAAGCTTTCGTGTCAAGTACATATAGGGAGTAAATTGGATCAAAAGCTTCAGATATTGTCCTGAAAGCTTCTTGCTTTGAGGTCTCAAAAGCATCTACCCTAGATGAAAGGAAAAGGAAAAGGAAAGGAAAAATGAGTAAATGGAGGAAGAATTGGGAAATCGCATTTTTATTTTTATTTTTATTTTTATTTTCATTGTAATTTTTTTTTCCAAGTAGAAATATCGTAAAATTCACACGCAGTCTCATATGATTTATTCATAAACCTTTAAGTATACAATAATTTATAGTAAATTTTTACATTGGTAATTCCGTCGTTATTATGTTTTATTTTATTTTATTTATTTATTTATTTATTTATTTATTTATTTATTTCATGATGATTAAAAATACTATCTCACATAAAAGGTTCGTTATGTCAAATGTTAAAATTTTCTTTTAACACCCTATTAATTGAATACTGTGGTAACCCCCCCCCCCCCCAAAAAAAAAAAAAAATAATAATAATAATAATAATAATAATAATAATAATTAATAAATAAATAAATAAATAAAATGCTTTCCAAACGATATTATCAATGTTAAAAAATCATAAAACTATAATTAAATATAATATTTTTTTTAAATAGCAAATTTACAGGCTGAAATTACAATAAATGCAATAAATTAACAATAAATGCAATTAGTACTTATCAGATTAGTATTTATCAGATACAGTTTTTCATAATTATAAACAGCATGAATGGTGCACCCTATGCATACTCATCCCACGAGTAAAGATAGCGTTCTACCTCCCCTGTGGCAGAAATAACAAGCTAGAAACAAAAGTTAGTAGCCGATAAAAAATATATATTTTTTTTAAATTATTTATTAATTTAACTAAAATGTTTTCATTATCAACTATATCAATTTTTGTTAAATGAAAATATTTTCGTTAATTTATTTTGAAATATCTTTCACAAACAAAATCAAAACTAAATAATATATGTTTAGAAAACACCTGTCTTTATAGAAAATTATAATTATATTATTCTTTTAATTAGTGATGAGACATAATTTCAGTGATAATGAACAATTTTTGTTTTGCATTATTAGTAAACAATGATCATGACGATGCATGGTACAAAATGATGAATTGAGAATAATAAGCCAGGTTCAAGTTCATCTGTTTAAACTGCAGTAATTTCCCGATACCTTTGTTGAATAAAAGTCTATTTTTTTAGTTGGATTTAACTTGGTTGTCAAATTAATTAAACATCAATTCTAAGCAAATCAAAATTTGTGCTTCAATTTAAAACAATAATTTCACTTGGCATAGTTTTTAATTAAAGACGATTTCAATTTGATTAAAGGGGCTTGCCACGTTTGAATTGGCACAACTTAAGATTTCATACAAAATTTTATATTTCCATTTATTATTTATAAATTGAACTAGTTGTTCAGTAAGATGTATATTCAGGCAATAACTTTTAAGGTTTTTGATACACTATTTTATAGATTTCAAATCTTTAAAATGCCTTTTCTCAATTTGTATTTTTTCATCAATTCTTGATCTTCAAAACGGTAAAAACTCTACAGATATTTAATAGAATCTCCTTAAAAGAATTAGGCATGTATTTTCCAATATCTTTAAAAGAAAAATATTAAAAATAACATTTTCCTCCCTACAATCCACAGGCCAGCTAAACCAGTTTCTCAAAGAAAAATTTAACAGATAAAGGTTAAAACTGGTTTTGACCTACACTGATATACCCTTTCCTCTAAAAAAAATTTCTGTTCTAAAATTGGTTTATCTGACCTGCGGATTATAGACAGGGAAATGCGGTATAACAAAACTCACATTTTTTGTAAACTTTTCCATAGACATGTACTTTTTAATTATTTTCCCGAAAACTAATTAATATATCTCAAAATCCATCCCTAATTCTTTTAAATACATTCTGTTAAACATAATTAAGTCTTAAAAAATTTAAATCTTTCTTATACATTGGTATCAACTTTTCTTATTTATTGGTTTTAGTATTTTGATGATTATGGATTCGCGAAAAAAGTTAAAATGAGGAAACGCAATTTAAAGATGTAAAATTTGTACGAAGTATATCAAAAATCATAAGAATTGTTGTCAGAATACATATTTTATTGTACAATCTTATCATACTTAAATTTATAAAAATTCAATGGAAATATAGGCTTTTATATGAAACTTTAAGTGGTGCCAAGTCCGCTGAAGTAATTTTGTGTTTCCGAAATTAGCAACATTACATGTTTTTGTATAAAATCACATCCAGTAACCCTCATAATAGTAATTTATACAAATTTATATTATGCACATTTGTGTTATGCATACTTACAGTGTCATTACAAATTACACTGCGCGGCAAAAAGAATTTTTTTTTTCAACCTTTTATACCATTCTGCCTGATTCTTAAATAAAATGACCTCCTGAATCCGAATACGACTACCATTTTGCTCAGACAGACGCTCAGACCGTTTTCTCGGAAATCTACCCCATCCCCCAATTTTTTTTTTATCACTGTTCGATAATTTTATGGCCACGAATTTGATTTGGAGAGTGAAAATGAATTTGTTTAACACTTAAAACAAATATATATATAATGTTTAATGAATAACATTAATAATATATTAAAAAATATAAGAAATATACGTAATTTCAGTGGCAAATCCCCCCCCCCCTAAATTTTATCCTTGACAAAAATGTTCATGCTTTAGAATTTTCCAACTCTGTAGCCGCTCAGAAGACATTTAACAGTTAAAATAATCCTCCCATCTCAAAAAAAAAAAAAAAAAAAAAAAATTATAGCTGTAAAATATTCAAAAAGTGATAAAAATAGGGGACAGTCCCTAAAATTCGGTGGGTGATAGGGCAAAATGGATGTCCTATATGGATTCAGGAAGAATTTTCCAGAATGGTGTTGGGGGCAATTTTCATAGCTAGCAGTGTTATTTTTGTTTGGTGGATCTCATGAAATAGATTTATAATACAACATATAAATATATATGGCGAAATACATAATTTTATAAAATTATAAAGTGATAATGATAAAAGATAATTAAAATCATAATTTCATAAAAGATTCATTTTTAAGGGTCAAGAAATCGGACAACGTCAGCTAGTAATTAAAATGTAACATTTCTTTAGTTTCATTTTAGGAAAAATTTCTTTTGCTACTGGAATGGTTGAAAAAGTTAATTATTCAAAATTTCTTTCTAATGTTCTTTCAAAGATAGTTAAATTTATTTTTTAAATAAACTTTTTCATTTTAAATATAATTAGTTTCTAATTAGAATAGATTTTATTCTTTATTTCAAGAGTTAAATTTCCTAAATTACACAAATACTTGAACACGAATATAAAAGTCTAAGCAACAAAAATATTAGAAATTGTCCACTTCATACATAATTTATTTTGCTGAAGATACTTGAAGTTTTGTTTACAGAAACTATTCGCAATATTTGTAATCGTACTATAAACTTAGAAGAAAAAAAAATTCTTCTAAAAGGAAAATCAAGTTATTCTAGGACTCTTAAACTTTTCAAAAATATGTTGAAATTTTTAAGATGTGTAATTTGACTTTGAAAATTTTACGTATATTGTGTTAGTGTTTCTATCTTAAATAAAGTAAAACAAAAAAATATGTATTTCGTACCCATTTCACATATTTAAAATTCTACGAAAAACAAAAATATAAAAGACAAAGTATTTTTTTAAAAGAAATTGCGCTGCGCTTTTCATTTACTTTCTTGAATGAGATATGGTAAATTATTTATTTTTCAGGATATAAAAGATGAGAAAAAACAATTTTGGAATATAAATCGTTGATTATAAAAGTAGTTCTATGAATAAATTTTAAAACAATTCATTTGTGTAACTATAAATTTTAATATAATAGAAAATAATTTTAATGTTTAAGAAATAACTTCCTTGTTTTTTTGAATTCTACTACAACAACAATTAAAATAATTTTCTCAAAAAAAGGATTACAGTTAACACTGAAATTTCACGAATAAATCATGCGGAACATTTACTTTTCAAATTTTTATAACTTAAAAATGCTTATTTCTTACGCTAATAATTATTTTTTGTGGAAACGATACGATAGTGGTGAAATTAATAAAGATCACGAGGATAAAAATAATATTTTAAAATGAACAATATTTAAGCACGCGGACTCAGCTCAATGAACTAATAAGAAAAAATGACGACATTTGTATGATGACATTTTACGGGAAAATGTATTTTTTAGAAGTTCCTTCTTCAGAATCTTTGCAAGCGTCCTTTTCAGCCTAGCAATACTTAAAAGATATATACAGAATAGAAATTATCATAAATTGACTAAGAGACAATCATAAAAATACAATCAAAAAAGGAATTAGTTTTTTTTTTAAACAAAAAATTATACCAAAATTAATGAAAAGTCATCGCCAATATGGCGACAAAAATTTAAACGACGTCGTGGGAGACCTATATTAAACTGTACTGCCTGCGGAAGTATGAAAACTAAGTCGTGAACCATGAATTTTATTTTGAAACCTTTCTTTGAATGATTTTGATTTCACTATTATACAATATTAATTTGGTTCTAATAATAATTTGGCTTCCGGTAAATTAAAATTTTAATTACATGGTTAAATTTGTATAATATTTATGAGTTTCAAATTTTAAAGGTAAATAAAAAAAAAAAAGATAAAGTGCGAAAATTTCACACGGGTTTGCTAGTTAGGAGTAAAGTTCAATATTTGAAATACAAATGAAGCCCATTTTTCTGAATTAAACTGCGACAAAAACTTTTAGAAATTTGATGCTAAATGATATTAAGTGGTGCCATCTTAGTAGTAAAAATCTAAAATTGTGATATTTGGAAGAAAATTTCTAAAATTAAGCATTTCAACTAAAATTGACTAAATTGGCAGAATTTTTAATGAAAAGTTGGACTTTATTAGCTGAAGCACCAAATACTAAACATTGATGACGTCGCAACTGACAACTTCAAACGATGATACGTCGACAGCTTCATAGGGGTTTGTTAGACAATTGTTTCGAAAGTACGTTACTTTTGTCTTTGAGTGTAACGTGAATTTTAGATAATATTCCAGTTACAAATCACACGCACATACACACACAGATATATATATATGCTATGATAATAATGAAAGTAATGTGAACGAAAAACAAACAAATGAATAATTCACCACAAAAACCCACAAAGGGCAATTTAGTAACTATTGAATTTATATATATATATATAATTTCTTTTTATTTAATTTGAAAAAAGAATAGTATTAATTAATTAAATTCCTTTAAGAATACAAAACACTTTGAAAATATAAAAAAGAAGGATCTTTCAATGGGCTCTTCCCAGCGTCGTCTGCTCAATCATGTGATAGGGAAAAACAAAGGATCGAATTCTGAGAATCGACTTCAATTAAATATTATTCTTAAGAACAAAAGTGTCAATATTTAATATAAAATAAAATATAAGTAATATTGTGTAGAATAATTGTATTTGTAAATTTAATAATTTTTAAAAATCACTTTATGTGTTTATTTATTTTCACATGTAATAATCGATTATTATATGTTGTGGTGTAACTGTTACATTAACTGATCTAGCAATATATAATAGCTTGTTCTTGTGGAATGTTTATGGATTATAATTTGAAATGTTAAAATGTTTCCAATTAAATTTAATTGCATAAAGGTGTTACAACAAGTTAATTAACTTAGTTAATCGTTTAAATGGCTTTACACTATACGAGTTGCACTGTCAATGATTTAAGTACCAAAAATCAGAGTATTTAACATGTTCTCCATGAACATTAATAAAAAATATAAACAAAATGATGATTGTAAATGTATACAGCAAACAAAAGATGAGAAATTATGATATAAAATGGATTAAAAATGATGTATAAAAAAATAACACAGATTAAATACGATTGATCAAAAATAACAATAGAAAATATGTTATTTCAGAAATCGCTATAGATTTCGAAGTCTTCGTCTGCTGTTTGTTTTTCACCTATCATCTGACGTCAGGTGGTAAGAGTCCATTGAGTGTGGTAAAAAATCAACAATACACTCCTTCTCATATTTATAAGGACACTTTATATTTGGAAATAACTAAATGTCAAAATAATTGTGAACAAGATTATAATACTAAGTGCACTTAATATATCTAGTGTTCTTAAAAAAAAAAAAAAAAAACTGCTACAATTTTTTTAATATGAAACAAAATTAATAAAAAATAATGAAAAATAGTTTTTTCTCCAAGTTATTAGATGTTCATAATTATAGGGTCAATCAAGATTTTTTTCGCTTTATTTAACTTACAAGCGGAAAAATTACAGTTGACATGCGAATTTGTTAACTACTGGGCTAGATTAATTCATATATAAGTCTTCAATTTTTCTTGGACGGACATTACTGATAATTCCTCGAAAAAAAGAACGTTCATGTAGTGAAGTATGATAAATGTGTTTTTGAGTGGAAGGATAATTTCAATCCACCGAATTTCTAATGAAATTCGAAGATCTAAAATTGCTGAAGGAAATGTGATCAAACGTTAAACTGCTGGTTCGATAGGAGAGAGATCTGATGCAAAATCATAGTTTTACAGAGATCGGAGACTCTTAATTCCTCTTACTGTTCTATTCATAATGACTGCTGCTGAATTTGCTCGTAATTTTTAACAAAAGGTTGGGGGTCCACATTTATGTATGTTTAAAATAATTAATAATATGTTAAAATGGATAAAAAAAACCTGTAATAATTAATAAGCATTTAATGGGGGAAAGAACGTCTGCGTTAAATTTGAATAAAGACAATATTAAATAGTAAAATGTTGCATTTTCGGATGAAAAACATTTTATTCTTGATTAATCAAATGGTTTTAAGAGTTACTGGCACGATCTGAAGATAGCGAAAGACAGAGCAGATTTTTTAAAGGCAGATATGAATCGGGCATTTTAAAGGTGGATCTATGGTGCTCTGGGGAGCTGTTTCTACTGAAAGCAAAATGAATTCAGTAATTTTTTTTATTATTATGAATATCAAGAGAATATTTTAAACTTGGAGTTCTCTGATTTTTGTTAGATTTTGTGGGGTAATAATATTTTTTTCAACAAGACTTACATTTTTGCTATACTACTAGAACAATATGAAATAGTTTGAAGAAAGAAACTTCTGTACTGTTGCCTTTCCCGTGGCCTAAAAGTTGAAAAAACCTTAACTTATCATATTAGAAATGTGTATGCAAGTGGAAAGCAATTTTAAATAGTTTAAATGTATTCAGAATATCATGTATGCTGTATGAAATGGTACAGAAACTGAGTATTAAAGAAAATATATATATACCAGAGAGAATGTCTGACAGTTTCACCCTAAAAAGAGACCCCAAAAAATTTTAATTTAAAGAATATTTAAAAAAAAAAAATACTAAGATTCGAGCTGTTCTTATAATTGTGAACACCTGAAAAATCCTTTTTTTGACCGTATTTAAATTTTTTTAAGATAGAAAAACGAAAAAACTTTTTAAATATCTTCCATTAAGCAAATTCAAATTAATAAAAAATATATTTGTTTAAATAATAGTTTTCAGTGTTTAGTTAATATAGAAAAACGGGTGTCTTATAATTATGAGGAGGAGTGTATTTCATTGCATTAAGAAGGTTACAAATCGAGTTTACTGTAACAAAATAAACCAAAAAAATGAGAATAACTAAATTTATGGACCCAGATACAAATAATGGGATGAATAATAAATAAAACGGCTCAGAATGCTGGGGTATTTCGACAGGAGTTATTTCCCTTGAGTATTGAGAGAAAAATGCACAAGATTTCTATTTTTGGCAATCGATATTATGCAACATACCAAATTCCAACTCAACTCTACATCAAAATTATTACCATGAAGGAAACAAAAGAAAATAAGACAGATTACAACCTGCAATTATAACAAGCAAATTATCACCAGAAATAAGTACGTAAAGCAAAATACGTGTAGAAACACATTCAATTTAAGTAGTGTAATAAATCAAGCAAACAAAAAGTTTAGTTGTATTTTTCCAAATGTATATATAATGATTTAATTTATTAAAAAAGGAAAAAAAAACTAATTTATTTTAATCCTAATTTCTAAAACGATTTTTTACAAGTAATATTTATCTGCACAATAAATATTAATTAAATATTTTAAACCCTTTGTTGAAGTAATCACATAGTTACCTTGTTGTAATATTTTGCTTGTAGTTTAACCCATGATCTTATGAATGACTGCATAATGCTGCTATCTACATTGCAAAGTTAAAATCAAAAAGAAGTAAACTTTTTTAACTGTGGATAGTTGTATGGCTCCATAGTGCGGCGTTCTTCATTGCAAAGTGAAAATTAAAAAGGAATTAAAATGTTTTTCAGATTAATTCAAAAGGCATTTACGTATATCATAATAGATTGTTAATTTTTAAGAAAAATTTTAAGAAAACTGGAACGAGAAAAAAAAAAGAATGGATAATAATACTCACAAGTAAATATGATTCTAATAACTGTGTTTTAAAATAAATGAAATGTACTTATTATATTATTTGAAATTTACACTTTTATTTAGGAGATATGCAGGATGAAGCAGACAGCTCTTACTATTTAAAGTCTTGAATTGCAACTTTGTTGGACTGGATATGTCGCAAGCATTTATTTTTACTGTTCTCTGTCAGCGTGTGGCACCCAAGAGATTGCGCATTGTTTCATAACCAGCTTTTTGAGCACATCCATCTGCTTCCTAATTCACTTGTTATTTAGCGTAGTTTTTTGCTCAGGAATTAACTTAAATGTTTTTTATCGAACTCAGGTTTTGTGGTAAATCGCAGTGTAATACAACTTTCTGGACAAAATTTCAATTTTCAATTCGCTAAAATTGCGGCGAACGGAGAAAAAAAAGAGTCAAAAGTTTCTTTTTATAGTACGGAGGAGTGTTAGTCTGAATCTACGGATTTTTACGATAATTGGACATTTATCGAAAATATAATTAAATAATTTTAAAGCGATGTTATAATTTGAAAAAAAAAAAAATAATAATAATAATAGTCCTTCATACTAAACTAAATTCTGATTTCATCAAAACCGTTTTTTTTTTTTTTTTTTTTTTGGTCCATCTTCGTTCCTGTTTAATGATCTGAAAATATTCACACAAAATATAAAGTAGAAAATTCTAACACACCATCTTGTAGAGCAAAAAATCGTCTTTTGAAACATGTAAGGACACAAAAACTTTTTTATACCTCGAATAACTTTAAAAGCGAAGAAAGCTCACGACTCATTACAGAATCCACTGTGTTATTTATGCGATTCTTTTATTTGTTACAGGATGTTAAGATTTCTGTCTTCTGACAGAAAGGACTTAGAGATTTTTTATAAGGACAGAAGAATGTTTTGTATAATTTACGGTAAGAATAGCATCCGCTGTTTGTTTGCAGTGTCACAAAAAATAAATAAATAAAAAATAAGGACAGTTGTGAAAATTCTACGAGGTGCTAAATTCGAGGTATTTTAAGTTCTATTACGCTTACAAATTGTTTAAATCACTTTAAACAATTTTTTTTAAATATTAACAGCCTGACATTCTTAATAATTTTAGTTGAATTAGATGTTTGGAAGAGATAGCATTCCTCACTTAGTCAAAACAAAAAGTGTCGTTTAGTTTTATTTTAATTAATTTTGATTAGTTTTAATTTAATTAACCAAAGTGTAAAAATAGTAGCCTCATAATAGCTTTAAAATTAGCCATTTTAATTTTTTCCATAATTTAATTGTTGCCAATAAAAAATTACGAGTTCATTTTCTTTCGACATAAAAATAAATACATTTAATTAAACGTGAACATTAAAAAACTATAAAAAATTAAATTAGGCATCTCCCAAAAAGTAACGTCGTTATTACACTTGGAAAAAAAAAAAGAAAAAAAAAAAAAGCACGTTAAAAGTACAGGTAAAATCTGGCAGCTGGGGTGCCAGTATTTTTCCTTAAAATATACAGTTTAAAACCGTAAAATTGTATCACTGACATATATTTTACACAGGAGTCCTGTATATAAAACAGGTTTTTTGTTAAAAGTACAGTTTTGTTCGGTATATTTGACGGAGAAATACTGGCACCCCAGCTGCCAGATTTTTCCTGTATTTTTAACAGTTTTTTAACAGTGTACTTTAAAAATTTTATACACATTGATAAAGTACAAATATAGTTTATGATGTTATATGTTTTTCTTTTTTTTTTTTTTTAACTACTATTTTTTATATTTTCACTGTTAAGTTGTTCCACTGCTTAGCACTTCTTTACTACTCTAAACTCTATGAACTATTAATTTATGAGTTTTATTTATAGATCCTCCTGGGCGATTTTTTTAAATTTTGGCGTTGAAATACATTGAATGCTTTTCGCGAAGAAGATTAATTGGCAATAGCTATTTTAATCTAAGTAGCGCATCAAAAATATAAATAAATTATAAAATATTACAAAAAGAAAGAAATCTAGTGTGAAACAAACACACGATTTTCATTACCCAGTATTACGCGTATCATATGCATTTTTTGGAGATAATGTGTTTAGAATACATAAAATTGACCTAACGAAGTAGAAACCAAAACATTTTCCGGTGAGAGATACTTGATACAAGTATAAAGACATACAAAATTGAATTTACATAGCAAGTAAAAAAAAAAAAAAAAAATGTAGAGTTACTTTTTGTAACACTAATTTCTGAAATCTAAAACTAACATACCTAATCAAGATGACTGTTAATTTTCCTATAATAACCACGTAATACATGAGAAAGGATCTCTAAAATGGAGTCATGTAACAATTTTCAAGAAAATCATTAAAGCCTTTTTTGAGATGCCAAAACTTGGTACACCCAATTACTGACCGGAAAAAAATAATTACTAAAGGATATTTACAAAGGAGTTAAAATGACGAGTTTGAAAAATTTTATGTAGCCATTTTTAAAGGAACGCACTTGCGAGACCTGGTATTGAGCTATTTATACAAGACGCTTATAAATTTTCCTGAACTAACCAACTATACCATTCGAAAGGACATCTAACAGAGTGTTTATATAGTAACTTTGAAGAAAATCGTTTGAGCCGTTTTAGAGATACGGACTTACGGTCCCATTTCCGGTTTCTGATGTCCTACTTCCGTTTTTCCAATTTTCACCAACATTTGGAAAATTCATTTGTACACAACACCTGTCTTAATTCTTAAGTTTAGTAGATCTATCTTTATTAGTTTCGGATATATGATAGCCGGAAGATCCTCCCCCCCCCCTTCCCCATACACACGCACACTGATCAATTGCAAAAACTACTTTTTTGGACTCGGGAAACCTTAAAACTGGTGAATACTCGATTTCGAATTTTTTGACCGAATACAGTGCTTCCATTACCTACGGTAGTCGGGTAATGGAGGTAAAAAATTAAATTGATAGTAATCACATAAAGGATTTATTTTTATCTGAGTAGATAATTTTATAGAAAAAAAAATACAGTTTTAAAACAGAAAATTTATTTCAGCAAACACTATTTTAAACCTAAAAAGCATTGAAAATATAAAGAGAATATGAAGAATTCATATAAATTAACGAAAAGGGGTACGATAAAAGTATTCGAAAAATACGGTTCTACATTTTATACATAAAATTAAACAATACAAAAGAAAAAAAAAAAAAATCCATCGCTGATATGGCGACAATAATTCAATTGCCGCCAAGGGAGAGATTTAATAAACTTATGTAGCATGATAATGTTTACTTATTTATTTATTTATTTATTTTTTACATTTATTATTTATTTATTTTTTACCCTACGCTAATTTATCATGCAAATAAATGAGGTGATGCGTGTGACAGCACTTGCACGCTGTCGGACAATAATGTTTAATTCAAATTAATATAAAAAAAATAAATGAAAGTAAAAATATGTTTAATGGAAAATTTATATAACCATAAAATCCTTAGTTTTCTAAGATACGGCAGAAATAGTGATCATAGCATATTGTTACAAGGAATTAAGTCTTTTCCCTGCATCAAGTATTGGAATGAAAGTAGTTTTACAGGCAAAGTGAAAATAAAAGGGCAGTTCATTCACTTTCGGTGGGGTCAGCCGTGGCGACAAATTTCGCGAGTGGACGATCAAATTTCGTGAAAAATGGTAGTTTAAAGTTCCCGAAGTTTTGAAGCTCTCCGACACGCATGAGCATAAATCTCGAGCTTTCCATGGGATTCTCGAAGTAATCATCGCGAAGCCCCATCGGCAAAAGTTATAAATAGAAGTAAAAGCAAACACGTTTTATTTATGAGACAAAAAATTTTTAAGTTAAAATACACTTAAAAAACAAAAATTACATATAAAAACAATTAAAAATCAGACGTTTCGAAACCCGTCCGGGTTTCCTCATCAGTAATACAACACAATATGCAAACAGGACATGAACACTCAAGGAATTTAAAGGAGTACGGAATATTGAGGAGCCAGTGCGCATGCTTCATTGATAGTGTGGAGATGCTTGGCAGTGTGCCAAGATGCTTGGTTTGATGTTTGTGTACGTTATAAATAGAAGTAAATCGATTCCTGCGAGAGAGTATGTGGTCACTGCGATTCAGAGTTATTTGGAGACCTATGTTAGTGATTACTCCTCAGAAAATGAGCTCTAAGCGACTGGACATTTTTCGTGAGCAAGGGAAGATTTTTGCTCTGGCATATTTGATGTTATTTGCTTTATTCCTGCGGAACAAGTGACTGTTTTTTGGACTGTTCCAGAACATTAATCGAATAGTGAATTTTGCTGTACGAGTAACAACAGCTTTAACTGTTTCCAGAAAATTCGAAGAATTAACAATGATATCGGACTGTTTTCGAGAATATGTTTTAATAATAGTTTTGTTTTACAGATTCGAGAAGTTCAAAAAATATTTGATATCACCAAGCAGGTCCCATACTAACGCTGTGACGAAAATAGTTGTCAATCGGAATATATTTATTTAAAAGTTTTAAATATTTAATTAAAAAGAAATCATTTAAACATCGTGACCAGTGAAGTGGGCAAAGCCTTCTAGTAATAATATAAAAAAGGAGTGATTTAGATATTTTATGTTTCACATGTGTAGATTTTTCTAAATATGATATTGAAATTACTACTCTTTAAAGTTAAAACTAATATATACTTTTAATTTGTTATCGTATACCGAAAACCAATAAACTTAAAGTTTGTAACATCTGTTTAACTGATAAACTAACCAATTTGTAAAATCAATGCCAAGTTAGTATTGACATTTTTTTAAAAATCTTTGGTTTATTTATTTTATTTGTAAATATTCTGTGTTTATAATAACACAAAAATTACCTTTTTGTATAAATTAGCAAAGACTTTTTTTTTAATGTAATATTTCACACACACACACCAAAATAAATAAAATAAAATAAAAAATACATTAAGGATTTGGCAAGCTTTCAAAAAATTAGTTGTTTACTTTTACTTTCTTACAAAAAAAGTAACGAAAAGACATCTGAAATATATCTGCAATAATATGAAAACTCTTTAAAAGTAAGAAAATAAAAACTAATACGTTATTGGTATCGTCTGTTTACTATAGATAAGGGATTTATATACTTCAATAACATAAGTTTTATGATTTAGTATAATCTCCAACTATCTAAGGCTTCATTATATTTAGACTCTAAACGGAAGAACAAAAACATGTTTTCTATTGGAAAATTTAATTCATAATTTTAATAGATTTAGCACATATCTGTAAAAATTATAACTAATATTTAACTCTTGTGAATCCATTTTTTTTTTCAATTATATTTCTTTACTACTAACAACATGATTAACAGATTTTCTTGAATCATCAAATAAATTAAATTTCAACAACTAAAAAACTGCTCCTTGATTGTTTTTATATATTACTTTTGAAAAAAAAAAAAAAATTGAAAGTACTGAAAAATAAAAATTTAAAAGTGCTTAAATTATGTTTAATCATTTAAATGTCTTTTTCAAAATATCATATATTAAAGTTCCCAATTAGTTTTTAAGACCAAAATTTGAGCATGATTATGTAACGAAATCCAATTATATGGGAGCACGAGGCTGTTATTAGTAGAATGCACACTATAAGCACAAACAACTCAATTTTCATGATTTATTCAAAAAGAAAGAAGCATATTAAAAGCAAAATAATTTATGCATTGTTACCTACGTACGTGGATTCCTTGATTATTATAGTTTTTTTTATACTTAAGTCTACATTTTAATTATGAAAAAGGGATATTTATGTCGTATATAACGAAGAATATTTTCACAATTAATTCTTATTTATTTTAGTCTTAAAAATATTTACGTTTGGAACTTATTTTCAAACTATTTAAATCGCATTTTAGAAGAAAAGGTTTGTGATTTTGTTTTTATGCTATGTAGTAACCATATTATTTTGCATAGTCCAAATTTAAAAAATGGATATCTATGTTTACTTTAGAATGGCTTTTTTTTTTTTTTTTTTTTTTTTTTATCTACCCCCTTCCCCACCTATTCAAAGTAGTGTATTTACTTTTAAATTTAAAACAATGTTGGACATACTTAGAAAAGAAAAATCTTAAAATTTTATTTTTATTTCGTACAGTGTATAAATATTGTATGTGAATTTTAATTCCCTTCTTTTATCGAAATATAATGGTTTAAGCTTGTATACCTTAAGATTTAAGTTCTCATATCATTGACCCATCAAGTGTTGACGGGTTGTATTAACTAGTATTTGTTGAGAGATGAATGTTTAGATATATAAGAATTTATATAAATATATATATATATATATATATATATAAATAAATAAAGATAAGATATATGATTCTAGATTATTCCAGTTAAAATTATAATTAGAAAACAGTTTGGAAATATTTACTTAATATTATTGGTATTTAAATAAATTTTACAATTTATAAAATATACACAAAAAATTTATTAATAGATTTTATTTTTTGTTAGACGTCTTAATTTAAATAGGCCACGAAAATATAACTATGATTCACTTGTTGAATTAAAAGGAAAAATATTTAAAGTTACAATAATAGACGGACAGAGGGATTCAATGAAAGTACCAAATGTTAAATAGATTTTTATTCTTCAGACACTCAACCACGTATGTGTATAAAAGTTTTTTTTTTCTTCCTAAGTAATAAAGATTATAATTGAAAAATCTGATTAATTTTAAAGCTTAATTTGTTGGGAAAAATGTATTTAGTAAAAAAGAGAGATTTGTCACAACTTCCATTCCCTACCAAATAAAACTAATTATGGAGAAATATACTCACACGTATTCACAGTTAAACCTTAATTGTTATGAATGTTTTAAAAGGGGCTTATATTAATAAACAGTTAATACACAGTTTAAATAATGTATTCATTTAATAAACATTAAGTGAAATAAAAGTGTTGTTATATTAAAAGTGCTGTGGTATAATAATATTTACATATTATTAATAAACGATTATTCAAACACATTGATTAAATTGTGCTCAACTGCTAGAAAACCATGACTGCTGATTAACAGCCATTCATTAATTTTCTCTCATAGTCATTTCTCCCTAATGTGTTCCATTTTCTGATTGCTTTTCACAAAAATATTTATACCTCATTAAAAGCTTATTAAAAGCTTAAAAAAGCTCAAATTAAGCTTAATTGAGCTTAATTAAGCTCATTAAAAGCATTTCAAAAGGTCGAACTGTAAAATTTAATAAAGTTATATTCTAGTGAGAAGAAAATGGACAAGTGTTTTAAAATATATAAAATGAAAATTTTTCATGAATTTTATTTAAGCAGTTATACAACAGTGTAATGGCTAAATTATTATGGGATTTCATTAAATGATAAGGCGTGGCCTCATAAGTAAGTATTTTCATGTTTTATTTGATAGCATTTTTTTTTTTTTTTTTTTTGTATATATAATATGCAGAGAATGTCACATAATCATAAAACAGTTCAACTATTACAATTTTTTCATCTAGCATTTTAATGTCTCATAAAATAATTTTTGCAGTGATGTATTATGTATGCGTGTTTGTATATGTGGGGATGAGATAACACAATAACGTCTAAACGCTTTGATCAATTGAGCTCAAATTTGGCAACTGTGTTATAGGTCACTACCGTACGAAATGCTTTGAGTGTAGGATTTTACACTCTTACACCTTTTTTACAGGTATGCAAAGGATAAGTATTCATTATAAATTATGTTGTATAATTATTTTTACCTAACGCGTAGCATCTTTTGATAGTTTTCAGAGAAAATATTTTTACCTTACTTTAAAGGATTTATTATTATTATATCATTTAATAATACAACTACTATAATACAATAACAAGAATGATGTAATTACATCAAATGATATTGTGAGTCTTTATTTAATTTTATTTATAAAATAGGAATATGTTTTTTTTAAATAAACAGCTTATCGTCTTTTTTGTAAATGCAAAAAAGAAACCGGACAAAAAAGAAAAGTCTGGTTTCCCTTACCCTGCATTTCAATACTATAATGATAGATTGTATATCGTGTCTTAAGATCAATGACGTAATATAATAAAGTTCAAAGTTCTTTTAAAATATTCTAAAAAAGGTTTAGGAATAATTTTATTTAAAATTATTTCTGTATGAGGGGGCTACCGCCGCCTTCAATCTTCTTTCTAATTATGGTGCATATATATATATATATATATATATATATTATAATAATAATCAAAGCTGTTATTAATATGCCTTCAAACTTACCAATATTGACTTCAAACCAATATTGCCTTCAAACTTATCAATTTCGTAAGTAACCATTACGGACTTCAAAATACCAAATTTGAATTTCCCATAGCTTTTTAAGTTATGCTGACAACATACATACATACATATTTATTTATTTATTTTTAAATACAAATGTTGTAATAACAATTCTATGAAGTGTATTATATATTATTTAGAGAGCGTGATTGTGTTTCATAGTAGAATATTAATACTATACCCATCGAATTATAATAATATTGTATTGAGAGAATTTTAATTACTAGTTAAGATAATTTTATGTGTAATTATCGAAGGGACAATTATTCGCAATACGAATTCAAAGTTAAGAATTTACGAAATAAAATTTCTTTATATTGTTTACTTATTGCATAAAAACACACATCTAACAAAGTTTTAAAACATTGATATTTAAAGCATTTAATTTTTAAAGTTTTCTATTATTTCTGTTTAGCTTTATACAAGTATTATCTAAAGCCGGTTCAAAATTGAATGGTTAATATGATAATACATAAGACTCCTATATATACGAGCTGGCGCATCCGACATTTTTTTGCCTTAGGGTTGCCGCATGTACCCAGCGTGATAAACAAACGGCATCCATTGTTTCTACCGTCTTGCTCGTAATTTTAGTGAAATAAACTGCAATATGGGAGGTTGTTCAGCAATAAACTGCTGTAAACACTCCAGAAAAGGATACAAAATGCTTAGGTTTTCTTCGGATAATGCAAGAAGGAGAAAATGGGCTCCGAATTGTCGTCCAGATTGAGATTCTTGGATCCCGGGACCTAATGCACAGCTTTGCATAGTAAGTTTTATTGTTATTCACTTATACTTTTCTTTGCATTTCTGATATTTATAAAGTAAAAAATTTAAAAAAAAGTATTATTTAAATCTAAATATGTATTTTAATAATCATAAATTATTTTAAGAAACGCTTTTTTACTGTGTGTTTGTAGAGTCTTGGCGACGTTTTTTTGGTTCGCCAAAGTTGTCTTGTTTCCGTGTCCTGATAGTATTAGGTCGTTGAAAAAACTTTCCAATTTTAATTGGTACGCTCTTTTTTTTTTTCCCCCTTTCAAATGTTATGAATTATTTAAGAAACAGAAACAGATTACATGTGTTGCTTATCATTTTTGGTCGATTTTATTTTTAGATTAAAATTTCTTAAAACCACCAGTGAAGCGATAAAATCGCCAAGCGGAAATGCTGTCCTCTTACGAGGCAAAAAAATGGCGGTGATGCGCCGGCCTATTATTTATTAAAGGGGCTCTAATAATACATGTTCTGGCGGTGATTACGTAATCAGCATTAATGAGTTTGGATGGACGCTATTCTGAACTGTACATTCGATTATGATGGGGCTCTGACATGGAGTTAGCATGAAATAGTGGAATATTCTAACGCCATGAATGATTAGTTGCAATTTTTTTTACAGTGCCACGATACCCTAAAATATTTCAGAAGTAAGAATGACACTCATGTCTCTTTGCTTGTTTTACAAATAGTCACTTTATAATATTAAGTATTCCTATTAAACAATTAATGATATATTTTTGACATGTGAGCATACGAGCATGAGATAAAATTGTTCAATCAATTTAAATACATGCTGAATTAAAAGAAGATATGCCATGTATTTCGTTCGAAAATAAAGATTAAATATTATATAATAATCTATTTTCAAGCTATGAATTCTTATGACTTTTTAGTATTTGTAAACTTTTTTGTTATTAATGAATTATAATTACTTTAATTAATGAATTAGGTTAAATTATTTTCTGTTTCAAATATTATGCAAATCCTCTCCTCATATATATAGGAAAAAGATGTGAAGTAATGAAGAAATATAAATATTTATAATAAATTAAATATCATTTTAAAAGTAGAAACCGTATAAACATAAAAAATGTTTAAAAAAAAAAGTTTTCTAAATTCTCATCGATGATAAACTATAAGCAAGAAAAGGACTGATTCTGAACTAAATTAAGAAATTTAACTTTATTTGTATATATGAAATACACTATCTAATAATAGAATACATGTCGTAGACAACTGAAGCTGTTTTCCAAAACTCCTTTATAAAATTATTATTATTCGTACATGGCGAAAGGAACACAGTAACATTAACTAAAACATTAAAAAATATTATTCTCGCCTTAAGAGAAATACAGCATGCTTCTAATCAAAAGATTTGAAAGGATTAAACTGATTAAATAAATCTACAATATTTAAAAAAATTACAAACTTTTCTCTTTTACTGAAATTATTTCACATTGATGTTAAAAGTGCCAAATATTCAATATTGAAGCATAATTCCATTGATGTTTCACTGATTTTATAAATGATATAAATGTCTCAGAATTAATATATATATATATATATATATAATTATAATTATTAATAAATGCATTGTGTTTTTTGAAGATTCTGAATTTTATATCAGACAAAAAAAAAAAAAAACCTTTCATGTAAAGTGCATATAGGGAATAAATTGGATCAAAAGCTTCAGACATTGTCCTGAAAGCTTTTTGCTTTGAGGTCTCAAAAGAATCTACTCCGGGTAAAAGACAAAGAAAAGGGTAAATGAGTAAATAGAGGAAGAAAAATTGTAAAATCGCATTTTCTTTTTTTTTTTTTTTCTTTTTTTCCCCCCGTGGAAATATCGTAAAATTCACGCATAATATCATGTGAATGATTCAGAAGTCTTAAAATATACAATTGTTAATAGTAAATTCTACATCAGAGATTGTGTTTTATTATTATTATTATTCTAAATGCTATCTCACATAAAGAATTCATTATTTCAAAAGTTTAAATTTTCCTTTAACATACTATTATTTAAATACTTTCGTAAACAATAAGAAAAATAGTATTTAAAACGATATTATAAATTTTAATAAATCATAAAACTAAAATATAATATTACTTTTTAAATATAACAAATTCACAGTCCCAGATTACAAACAATAAATGCAATTAGTACTTATCAGCGTAGCATTTTTTTTTAGATGCAGTTTTTCATAATTATATACAGCATGAATGGTGCACCTATGCATACACACCCCACTAGAAAAGACAGCGCTTTATCTCCCTTGTGGCAGGAATCAGATTGCTGAATGCCAACTAGCAATTACAAAAGTTAGTAATTAATAAAAAATATATATTTTTTAAGTGTTAATTATTATTTTAATAAAAATGTTTTCATTAACTAATATATTAATTTTTGTTAAATGAAAATATTTTTGTTAATTTATTTTAAAAACTCTTTCACAAACGAAATCAAAATTAAATAATATATTTTTAGAAAACACCTGTCTTTATAGGAAATCACAATTAAAATTTTCTTTGAATTAGTGATGAGACATAAATTCAATTATTATTATTTGTTTTGCATTATTAGCAAATAATGATCAGGACAATGCATGGTACAAAATGAAGAATTGAGAATAAATAGCCAGGTTCAAATTCATCTGTTTAAACTGCAGTAATTTCACGATGACTTTGTTGAATAAAAGTCAATTTTGTAAATCTTAAAGTTGGTTTTAACTTGATTGTCAAAATAATAAACCCTTTCATTCCCAACTTTTTCCCTCCATAAAACAATAAAACCAATATTTAGTCAAAAATTTATTTCGAAGGTAATATATATATATATATATTTTTTTTTAATTAGGAGTAATAGCAGAGTACGAATTAATATAGCTAACAAAGCAACTGATAGATGTTTATTTATATTTAATATAACCACTGATGCCTTTAAAAATCATAACTTTTCAATAAATAAAAATATCAAAATTTTGGAAGAAATACATATTGCAATTAATTAAAATAAAAAATGTTTCAAACAGTTAATTTACTTAAATTGCCCAAAACAGGAAACTGATTCCGATATTATTATCAGAATAGCGTAAAATATACTTTCAATTAACAACAAAGATAGAGAAATCATCTAAAATAGGTATTTTTCGGTGGGAAAATGTATATAAATTTTAATAATGTTCATTTTGAATCAGCGGGAGTGTTAGATGGTAAGAAAGAAAATCTGAAATATTATGATTCCAATTGGAATCACGGGGAAGGAAAGGGTTAAACATCAATTCTAAGCAAATCAAAATTTGTGCTTCAATTTAAAACAATAATTATACTTGGCATAATTTTTAATAAAGACATTTCAGTTTTATTAAAGGGACTTGGTATCTTTGAATTGGCACAACTTAAGATTTCAAACAAAAACTTATATTTCCATTTATTACTTACCAGCAAAGTCCCGGTTCGGGAACGAACCGAATTCCGAATGCGGGAAAATTTCAAAATCAAACTGGAAATGTACAAAACTCGGCCTGGTGCTGCCTGCCTGCCAACCGATCAAAGTTTGTTAACGAAACCATTTTTTAATTCATGAAATCAATGAAGGTAGTGAATCAACGAAGGCTTTTCTCGCTTCGCCGGTCACTATATCTAGAGGAATCTCTTTTCTATATCGCTTTACAAATAAAAATAAAATT
The DNA here is from genome assembly GCA_963930645.1 of Salticus scenicus. Classification (NCBI taxonomy): domain Eukaryota; kingdom Metazoa; phylum Arthropoda; class Arachnida; order Araneae; family Salticidae; genus Salticus; species Salticus scenicus. Next base: position 286,036,617 of record OZ005656.1, on the reverse strand, counting down.
TAAAGAAATCATGAAATTGTTTTAAAGCCCGTTTTGGTTTCCCGCTGCCTTAGGCAGCGAGCCACTCGTTCGCAGATTCTCGGGTGTCTGTGGCAATAGCTAACCAGTGGGCTTCCACTTGGGTGCTTTTCAGATGACAGTTTCGAAACGGACAGTATCGAAAAAATACAAGTAACCATGTTTTATTTGAATCCCAGAACATATGAACAACACTATACGTGGTGTACTTAACATTTTCTTTTACGTTTTTTTCTTTATTTATTTGATTTATTCGATAAACCATAAAATGACAACAATTTCAAACCAAATATAATATTACAATGTGCTATGATTGGCTATGTCTATCGCATGAGACAATTTTTGCGGATATAATAGTAGTTGAGTTTGTTGTTAGTAGTTGGTATATAGAAAAATAAATAATGAAATATGTAAACCTGATCATGGTACAGCCTTAATGTAGCTCCCCTTGGCAATTTTTGAATTTTTATCGTCACTTTAGACAAAAATACATAAATTATGTTATTTTTTTCTTTTCTTTTCGTTTTCCTTTCTTTTCATTTCTTTTCTTCCATATTTTATAAATTAAAAAAAAAAAAAATATGCGCTACTTGGCTTAAAGTGGCTTTTACGAAATTGGAGTCCTTGGCGAAAAATGTCCGATCTATTTCAGCATCAAAATTTTAAAAATTACCCAGGATTATCAATAAGTAAAGCTTTTTAATGTAATACTGAATTAGCTTTCATGCTAAGCGCGATTCATCCGGTCCAAAAACACACTATTTAAACAAAAAGGGGGGGGGGAATCTAAAATTGAGGTATATATATATATATTATTATTTCTTTTTACTCCATTTTCATATTATAATTTTTTCATGTTCAGGGGCAAATTTAATATTTAATTTTTTTTTTTTTTTCGATTGAAAGCATATTTTATTTTATGTTGGAAAAAAATTATTTATTTATTTATTTATTTATTTATTTATTTTTTTTTTTGGTAACAATTAAAAATTTAAATGTCTATTTTTAAAGCTTTTACCGGGTTATTATTTTCACATTTTAATAAATTAAAAACAATCTAATCAAAATTTCGTTACAAATAAGGTACCAAATGAAAGGGGTATTTTTCTTGAATCCGTCGGTTTAATTAACTTATCGATGGGACAATTAGATTTTTTTTTAATTAACTGAAGTATGAAAAGCTGGTGGCAACTTGCGTCAACACACAGACAAACAGACTCAAAAATCTCTTATATCATTTATATATAAAAATCATTTATACATAGAGAGATAAATTGAACAATACAAGGTTTGTGTTCAGTAAAATATATATTCAGGCAGTATTTTTTAAGGTTTTTGTTACACTTTTTTGCAGATTTAAAATCTTTAAATTGCATTTTCTCAATTTGTATTTTTTCATCAATTCGTGATCTTCAAAATGTTAAAACGTCTAAGGATATTTAAAAATAGACTTTTTCTTTTTTTTAATGTTTAATAGTAACTCCTTAAAAGAAAAAGGGATGGATTTTGCAATATCTTTAAAATAAAAAATATCATGAAAAACGGCAGTTTTTCGAGTGACGCAAGCGGAAGGACAAACGGACGGAAAGCTGCGAACTCATACATACGGCTAGTTTGACATCAAAGAGATTTGTAAAAGTCGACACTTAATATCTCAGCAAATAAGCCATATTTTGTTCTGATCTTTTCAAAATAGTCTTATCTTCGGTCGTATCCTGAAAATTTTACATTTCTACATGCAGTATGTTTTGAGATCTGAATCTCAAATTTAAAGCCAAAAAGGAAAAATCTGTTGGTGTAAGGTTGTAATGGACTCAAATTCTGAAAAATATCTCTAAAACGGCTCGAAGGATTTTCATATAATTGATATATGCTGTTAATAGGATCTTTCTGAATCTAGTAACGTCTTTGTTTTTTTCAGGAAAACTCTTGTTTTTTATAAAAGTTGTTTTAAAAATAGAACTATATTACTCCGCCAATTGCATGCTTTTCTTCGGCTAAAAAGGACGTAAATCGGTTCTTACTTCTTGCTTGCATGGCTTCAGTTGCTCACATTGGTTGGCTGACAGACGTGAATTAAGTCAATAAATTTTTGTTATGAAGAAAATATTCTTAATTTTAAAATTTCCCATTTCGTCAAAAAAATATTTAGATAATATTTAAAATAAAAAGAAATATTTTTTAGTTATAGATATTCTATTTCATCATTATTCATAATGAATTTAAAAAAAAATTTAAAGTGAAAACGTTTAAATCCCTCATGCACACGAATTTATACCATGGTCCATGGTCTTTGGAGCGCATGCGTACATCATACGGATGCGTACATCCTGTAGACGCTAAGCTAATTGCTTTCCCTGTATCCGTCCGCGGTGTTTGTTTAATTTGTTGATTGGAAATTGGAATTAATACGAAATTTTGCATGATTTAGACAAATATTGCTAGTGCTCGGATACTTTTGCTGTGACCCACCGGTGTAACACGCCGGCGTGAACGTGTCAATCATAACTTTTATTTAAGAAATTAAAGTAACACTGAGATATGAGAGTGTGAGCAGTGTTTTTACATTTTCATTTTCAATCGGGGATTAAAATATTTATTCAAAAATTCCACTTACTTGCATGATTTAGTGGTAAGTGTTTTATAATTTTATATTCTTAAAATTTTACGTATATGTAATTATAGGCTTTGCCTGATCGCCCGAAAGTATTGTTATATGTAAACAAACCCTAATTTTCATTTTTTATAGTCGCTTTTTTCGCAAAATGTTACTCAGTTTTCTCTAATATGATAATTAAACAAGATTTTGAATTAATTATTACGTTTATCATTACTATTATTATGTTATTATTGGTAATATGTCACCTTTTAGATTAGCAATTTTTGGAAAAATTAGGGGTATCCAGTGATATTGTTTTAGTCTTAATATTGGGATACTGACCGCTGTAGCATGAATTTTCAGATTCGTGCACGACGAATTAGCTGCATCCAGTGATTTTATTTTTATTTTTGTTTGTTTTGTGATTGCTTCTGTACAGATTTTCATGCATTTTCAGATTCATGCAAGGCTGTAATTTTGAAAATTTGGGGCAAATCTTCAAGTTATTTCATATTATATTATACATCATTTATAATGCTGAATTTTATGTGTTAAAGCTTGAAAGCTCGCTGATTTTTTTTTTTTTTTTTTTTTTTTTTTTTTTTTTTTGTGGTGGAGTAGCTCAAATTTCTATTACTGTTTTAAATATTTTATTAATCTTTAAAATATGCTTAATTTATTTCAGTGAATTTCAAAACAAGCACCAGAGTGAAACAATAATTTATTTTCTTAAAATGTGTCTTTGATGTTCAGAGTATAGATTTGCAGTAATCGACTCATTCAGTGAGATGTACATTAGCAACAGCAATGGGCACCTTATAGTAAAGCTATTCCAAAAATAAACTAAATTAAACTTATCAAAAGCTCTCTTACTTAGATTTCTTTTTCTTCTTTTTTTTCCCCCCATAGCAGTTAATTGTACAAATGCATCTTAAAAATTAAACCCACTTTCAAGGCCTGCATTATTTATCATTAATAGATTGCTCACACTGTTTAGTGACAGTTTGTTTATAATTTCATTTCTTACCAAATTTATACAACTGAAAAACTATTTTCACAATTTGTCAGAGAGCTTTCAAGCTTTAACACATAAAATTCAGCATTATAAATGATGTATAATATGAAATAACTTGAAGATTTGCCCCAAATTTTCAAAATTACAGCCTTGCATGAATTTGAAAATGCATGAAAATCTGTACAGAAGCAATCGCAAAACAAACATAAAATAAATAAAATCACTGGATGCAGCTAATTCGTCGTGCACGAATCTGAAAATTCATGCTACAGCGGTCAGTATCCCAATATTAAGACTAAAACAATATCACTGGATACCCCTAATTTTTCCAAAAATTGCTAAGCTAAAAGGTGACATACTATTACCAATAATAACATAATAATAGTAATGATAAACGTAATAATTAATTCAAAATCTTGTTTAATTATCATATTACAGAAAACTGAGTAACATTTTGCGAAAAAAGCGACTATAAAAAATGAAAATTAGGGTTTGTTTACATATAACAATACTTTCAGGTGATCAGGCAAAGCCTATAATTACATATACGTAAAATTAAGTTTAAAAATATAGGCAAGTTTTAAGAATATAAAATTATAAAACACTTACCACTAAATTATGCAAGTAAGTGGAATTTTTGAATAAATATTTTAATCCCCGATTGAAAATGAAAATGTAAAAAAACATTCTCATATCTCAGTGTTACTTTAATTTCTTTAATAAAAATTATGATTAACACGTTCACGCCGGCGTGTTACACCGGTGGGTCACAGCTAAAGTATCCGGGCACTAGCAATATTTGTCTAAATCATGCAAAATTTCGTATTAATTCCAATTTCCAATCAACAAATTAAACAAACACCGCGGACAGATACAGGGAAAGCAATTAGCTTAGCGTCTACAGGATGTGACGCAAGCAGAAGCCCAAACTGAACGCTGTGAACTCATATATACGGCTAGTTTGACATCAAAGAGATTTGTAAAAGCCGACACTTAATATAATTTAGTTGAATCAATACACAGAGTAATATATATTAGTCTGTGAATCAATAGATACATCAGGATTCTCTCTAGTGCTGCACCGAGTAGCACTTTGACCGAGTAACCCAGTAGTTGTAAGAAAGAATAATTGACATGTGAAGAATTTCGAACATCTTGAAATTTAAAAAAGGCTTTTTGAACACGAAATTAAGTTAAATGGCAAACAACATGTTTTCATGAAACGTTTCAGAACTTTTGTAGTGTATATACACAATTAGGTTCATTGTTATATTTGATACTTCCAGTTTAGTGGATTATTAAAACCATAATAACTGATAACTTCTTTTTTTATTATATAGTCTTTCTCAGATGCGAATCATTCTCAGATAATTCTTAGAGAATATAAAAGTTCCTATACACTCAGGCTTAATTTAAGATGCATGAAGTTCACATATGAAATGAGAACATTAAAATAAATATTTTATCATTTCAAACATAATAGATTTCATTAATCTTCAAACTCTAGAAGAGTAAAAAAGGTAGGTGGTTTTGGACCATAATTTGAAAAACAACATTTTTGATTATTAAAATATATTTTTAATAACATTTTAGTGTATTTACCTTTTTGATAATTATTATTTTTTAAATTAAAAAACAATCTTTTCTTACAGTTTTAAAAGTGTCTTACTTTTATTTGAACAAATATGTAACTAAAGTTTTATTTATTATATTAGTATTATATAAGGGTTCTTTTTTCTAAAATATTTTATTTTTGTCTGTTTTATATAGATACAATAAGTTTTTATAAAAAAAAAAAATTGTATATTACACACATACAAGATGGTTATACTCAAATTCTTGTAACTAAAATGGATAAGCTCATATACAGAGTTTGGTGGCAATCGGCTTGCTCGTTTTAACTGCAGAAAGCTGTTTGCAGCAAAAGTTTAATCACTATGTTTATATTTTCATATTTTTTAGTTTAGTTATTAATAAACAACTCTTATGAATACATTTCTTTCAATGATACATAAAAATAGTGAAATTTATACAACTACTCGGTATTGGCCGAATACTTAGTCCATATTTGGCCGAGTACCGAGTATATAACGAGTACTCGGTACAGCTCTAATTCTCTCATACTGCTGAATACTTGACTAAATTAGCAAAAGAAGTTGTATTGAACTGTGAACATAACTTCAACGGCTCTGTTCGCAGTCTTGTGACAGACAATGCAAAGAACGTTAAGGGCATGAGACAGGAACTTGATAAAGATAATCAGCTTGATCTCCTTACATATGGCTGTTCAGCCCATTTGTTGAACTTACTTGCTAAAGATCTTAAAATAGATGATGTAAAAGAGCATATAGTTTATATTGTTAAATATTTTAGGAATAATCACTTTGCTAATTTCAAATATAAACAAGAAGGCGTATTAAAACTAGTTTTACCATGTGATGTACGCTGGAACACACTGGTAGGTTGTTTAACAAAATATATAAAAAACTGGTCTCTTCTCTTGAAAATTTGTGAGGAGCATAGGGAAAAAATTGATAGTATTGTTTACAATAAAGTGGCTAATATTGGACTGAAAAGAAATGCCGAACACCTTTTAAAACGATTGGAACCTATTGCTATAGCTTTAGACTCTATTCAAAAAAATACTTGTACTATTGCTGAAGCTGTATACATTTGGAAAACTTTGGAGATGAAACTTAAAGATGTGGATAAGGATAGCGATAAATCCATTTTAACTTTAACAGCTTTTAATAAGCGATACCATGAAGCACTGGGAGCTTTCCATTTCTTAGCTTATCTAGTAGTCTATTTCTTAGATTATTGGAAAAAATTTGACCGATTTGGAAAGAAAACAATCTTTTACATTTGCAAATGAAAATTACTCCCCCGATATTATTCCAGTTATAATGAAATACCTTGGAAAATCTGATCCTTTCTATGAATTACTTTTTGGTGAAGATGTGCTCAGTAAGAATTCCCCACTCGATTGGTGGAAAAGTCACTTTTTCTCAAGTAACACTGGAAAAATTGATCACCTGAACCAGGTGCTTACTCAATTGTTTACTGCAAGGGCATCAACTGCTTCTTTAGAGAGGATTTTTACAACTTATGGATTAGTGCAATCTAAACTTCGAAACAGACTTGGAAATGATAAAGCAGCTAAACTTGTTTTTATTTATAAATCATTTAACCACTGTCACTAAATAAAATATAAAATATTGGTTGTAAAATTTTCAGAAAAAATAAAAATTCTTGTGATTCCCTTAGTCTACTTCATCTTTGTAATAAATCTATGGTTGAAGGAGTAAAATGTCTAAATTAACATAAATCATCCTTTATTTAAATTATGATATAGATTATAGATAATTAAAACAAGCAGAAAACCCTATATTGTAAGGTAAGTAATTATTTTCTACTGATTTATAAATTATTCTTGTATATATTTTTTTAGTTATATGTATTTTTATTTATATATAAAAAATAATTAATTGATTTAGACATCTAACTTCAACAATTTAATTTGTTTGTATCAAATATTATACTTAAATATATTTAAATTTCAAAAATTCTATTTAAATAATAAAAAAAAAAACTGATTTAAATAAAAAAAATCCGATTTTTTTTATTTTTGTTTTTTTAAATCAAGATTTTTATCAACTCTGTGTATAACCCCGCAGAATTTTTGCAGGATGTGTTTGGTCAAATACTTATGTGTGCAGACAGAGTTGCACACAAGTATTTCAATTTTACCTGGCTATATGAACAACGAAATAGCTTCATATTCATATCTCAGTGATGAGCTGCAAAATTAGCGTGTAATTTGGTAAATGGTCTTTAAAGAAAGCCAGAAAATTGAATTATTTTGTTTTGCGGACAAATAATTTGTATTATGGAAAATATTTTTGAAATATTTATAATTAGCAGTGAAACAATTTTATATTCCAATATAAGGGCGCTAAATGACATATTTCAATTGTAAATAACCTTGAAAAAATGGTTGAGTTTCATCGATTTGCAGCAAAATAAGCCTATTTCCAAAATTTTGCTTCATTTTGGACTGTTGGGGGCAAAATGCTTGTACATTTCAGTAACAAGTTACAAAATTATTGCATATTTTGGTAAACCTCTTTGAATAAAGCAAACTTTTTTGATTGGCAAAGAAATAATCATGAATTTTTGCAATTATTTGTTATTAAACTTAAAATTTGTCAGTCTGTGGCGAATGGTTCTGCATTGCAATAATAAGCCACAAAATTATCATGGATTTAAGAAATAGATTAGGGGAAAAAAATTATTGATTAGAGCGATAAAATAAACTCTTATTTCTGTAATTAATTACCATGAAGCATAAAGTTTCTCAATAAGTGGCTGTATGATGCCATATTTTATTATGCCACAAAATTATCGCTCATTTCAAAAAATAATTTTGAAAAAAGAGCAAATTTTATAGATTAGTAAACAAAATAATTGTGTATGTTGACGATCAGAAGATAAAAAATGAAATTTTAGGAATAGCTTTAAAAAGAAAAATATCATGTAAATTTTATTGATTAGTAGCAAAATAATAGCATATTAAGCAATTAATTTTGATTGAACTGTTAAACTGGTTGCTTCATAATAAGTTTTCCTCAAAATTTAAAGCAACTAATTCTGCTTGCGGTCTACCAGTTAAATTTTATTTTATTATAGAGTGATTTGAAAATCTTTATATTTAACCAACCCACATCTGTAGTTATGTTATTTTACAATTGTTTTGTTCTTATCTTTAAAATGTATTTCAAAATTGCTTTGTACATTTTGGTTAATTGTTCAGAAAGTATTTTTAATTTTCAGAAATTTACTGTAAGCCATTTTTCACCCCTGATTACACGCAAATTTTGCAGACAGATTACGAAATTTTAAAAGCCTGTCGCAGACAGCTATAAAACTTTCTGCCACTGGGATCTATACAGTCGGCAGCAAAAGTATTCAAGCACTAGCAGAATTATTGGCTAGTGCTTGGATACTTTTGTTGCTGATTGTATATTCTCTTTAGAAATTAGTTTTAAAAAGTTTTTTTTTAATAAAGTTGAAATTTTATATGAGGTTTTTCTCTAAGATTTTCAATAATGCCAATTTTGTGGGCTTATTAAAGGCTTTCATTATTATTATTATATGTATAAACTGGGTGTTAGATAAAGATTATGACCATGAACTTTCAGAGTCTTTCTCAGAGTTCATGAGGTTACCTAAATCAAAATTACTACCTGAATTAGAAAAAAATTGATGTATCATCAGGGTTAAAAATAAGCAGTCGTTAGTCGTATTTTGTGACCAGTTTTTTCATTTTGATGTCTAGAATTCCAATCATAGGTGCCATATTTGATGCCTGGATTTTTTCCTCATCATATCTAATAATTTTCCCAATCCCATCAGACAGCAAACAAGTCTATTTCACCTAACCTAATAAAAACATAATTTGAACTTAATTGATTTAAGAAATCATTTCTCTATGAAAGTAGTTGACGATTTGTTAATGATTAAATTAAATAGCCCTAAATTTGAAGATTTCTGTCCAGAAAATGGTATTAAATTGTGGTGGAATGATGTATCTTCTGGGTGAAGAATGAATTTGTGATTTTAAATATGTACGTTTAATATTGTCAATGTAATTACATTCATTACATAAATATGTTTTATATAATCTTGCATATATTATTTACAAGTTGATGCTTTATTATTATTATTATTTTTAAATATACATATTTAATTATAGATGGCACCTAGATTTTTAATTTAGACGCCTAAAAAATTTAATCCAGGCGTTATTTTGACGCCTAGTTTCAAAATTCTTATTTCTACCACTGTGTATCATTATTTCTCAAATGAATATTTTAAAAAAACAGATACAAGCTCAGTGGGATAGCAGTGCATTAATTTTTCAATATATTCCTCTTTATATATATGTTGATGTTGCAAATGTTTTATAACTGTAATCATAGAAAGTTGTTGTTAAAGGAACATTCAAAATTCTGATTGATAACTATAGATTTCTTGTATTATATTAATTTTCTCCTTCTCGAACAATTTACTCGAAACATATTTGACTTTACTATAAATAACTATTAACCGTATTATTGTGACTAATGAAAGATATGCTTAAATATGTTGTGTAAATAATTTACTTTAAAAAAAAAAAATTGCATTTTTGGCATTGAAAAATTTCCACCCCTCATCACTAACTTCTTGTTATACCAGATTTTGGGCGTCCGTCAGGGTTGGCAAAAGTCAGGTTTTTTTTTTTTTTTTTTTTTTTTTTTTTTGTTTAAACCAGATTTTTATTAGTATATGTTTCCCAGTCACATTATACATATTTGTAAATAAAATTGTCACTTTAAAAAGTAATTAATATTCCAATATCAATTATCACTTCATATAAAAATGATTTAAATTATTGATAACAAATAGGGATGAGATTTTTCAGCTTTTTTTGTAAGTTGATTTTCTTTCTGTAACAATGTATACAAGAAACAAAGTTTGTACTTTCAGACATGAAATTCTCTTATGTCTCATCTAATTAAAATCGTTTTCACATAGTCATGTTAATAAAACATTTATTTATTTTTATGTTCAAAAATAAAACAATCAAATAATTTATTTCTGTAACACAGGCTTTTGCTACCTGAATTCTTATATTTTGCTTTAATGTTTATCTTTTTCATAAAGTTTTATTTATTTTTACACTTTTGTCGATATTTCATCCTTGAGGTAAAGTGGTAAAGAACTGTTATATAAAAGTGCATTTTATTATAACTTAATTCTTTTATATTCAGAACTTCTAAAAATATTCCATAATTGTAGTTTCAGTTTTCATTAAAATGATGTAAAGGCTAAGTGCATTTTATTATAACTTAATTCTTTTATATTCAGAACTTCTAAAAATATTCCATAATTGTAGTTTCAGTTTTCATTAAAATGATGTAAAGGCTAATAACAGGATTACTGTGAGTTGACATTTTTTTTTTTTTTTAATAGTGAATGTTAAACCTAATTGTGAATGTTAATAGTGAATGTTAAACCCTTTCCTGCAATTTAATGATAACAAATTAACTTAATAACAATAAAATTCTTAATTTAATGAATTACGGAAAAATTAAAAAACTCCAATACAATAAAAAAGAGTCATAGGAAGATATTTAAGAAAAAAGTCTACTTTTGGATTATGTAATGGAATATTGCAATCCATTTGAAAATTGCATATTGAATAGAATTTACATTTAATATAAATAAAATTAGAAGTTTTATAGCTTTTATTGAAACTAAATTTTCTATTTTAAGAAAACACTCTTCATCGGATTTAGAATCTTTTGCGATTAGAACTATTTCAACATTTTTCAATACTTGGATATTAAAATTTTTTATGTCATTTCCTTAATTCTAGTGCTGTTACATTTTAATAAAATAATTCATGTAATTTTTACTTTTTTCCATTATTTATTTTACGTTTCACTACATTTAGCCTTAGATCCTTTCATTTATGATTTTATAAGATAATTAATATAAATTTGCTAAATTTATTATATTATCATATTATATAAATTTATTAAATTTAATATAATCCATAATTTCTAGATATTTTTTTTCTCCATATATAATAAATTTAATAAAACCAGCCAATCATGCAATAAATCACATAACTAAAACCTTCTCTGAAGAAAAATTACAATTGAAATAAACTGAATTAAAAGTAAAAGTCGTTTACATAAAAATAATTTATAAATTTCAGTTAAGAAAGGAGTAATAGAATAAAAATTTTGAAATTTTTGGAAAGGAAAAAAAAATAAAAATACCAGTTGGTTTAAACCATCGGTTCTCAACGGGGGTCAGTACCACCCCCAGGGAGCGCTGGAGGCTGCTGAGAACTTGCTTTGTGTGGTAGGGGGGGGCGATATAAGCACGTTTTAGTATTCAAACTAAATATTTAAAATTTCGCATGTGTTATATTTTTCACTTCTTAAGGGGGCGTCAGCTCTAAAACGCTTGAGAATCACTGGTTTAAACTGTGCCAACCCTGGCATCAGTCCAGGATCATAGACAAATTTTACTTTGCTGCAGATAGATATATAAATTCCTACTAAGACTTTAATTATAAAACTTTGATTACTACAAATGTTCACATAAATTATGGCATTGAAGCATAATTTATGTGAAAATCTTAATTAAGAGTTTCTTAAGATAAGTGCATTACTTTATAGTAGAATTTATTTTTGAAAATAAAAATTAAACTTAAAAAAAAAAAAAAAAAAAAAAAAAAAAAAAATGTTAAAAATGAGAAAAATATACCATAATCCATGACTTGAGTGCTAATTACATGTCTTATATCTTGAGTATTGTATTACTTATCTTGAATACTATATAAACACATTTTGAGTGTGTATCTAATCATAAATATTATGCGATTTATGTCTGTACCGGATGTTATTTAATTACATTAATATATATATATATATATATATATATATATATATATATATATATATACTCGTCTGATGTGTTGATTGTCTGTGAGTATTAAGAATTGCATTGTGAATTGAATTAAGTTCATTAAATGATTTTTCGTTTGTGTTTTGATTAACAAAATAAATTTGAAGTATTTCAATGCAGCCTATTGCGACTTCATGTGTGAACAATACGTAATTTCTCCGACAGCCGCGTCCCATGTTATTCTATGAGGAAATTTGTTTCTATAATTACTCATCATCAAGCACATTTTTTTTTAATTCCGTTTTCACATTCAGAAAATTCACAATCGTGAAATTAGTACTCATTTTACAAAAATTGATTTTTTCAAATTTTTAGTATTTCGTTTTGTGGTTAAAAAGTGAAAAAAATGCAATTTGTGAAAATTTGACTTTTTGAACTCTTAATATATAAAAATTTTGAAAAATCAATTTTTTCGAAAATAAGTACCTATTTAATGGTTGGGAATTTTCTGTTCTGTCATGTTTTTTTCAACAGTGTTATTTAATTTCAGTAGTAAGAATGACTGTTTCATTGGATTGTTTCGAGAATATTCATTGACTATTAATTTTTGTGGCTCCAAAAATGGTTTTATTCAACCGTTTCCTAAATATTCATTAAATAAAATGCATTTGTCAATTAGAACCTGTTCGCGTCTTTAAGAATTACTTTCTACATGCAAAAATGCCGACAGCTTTTGTAATGACATCATTATAGGCTCAATATGCATTAGATAAAGTGCATTTGTAGATTAGAACCTGCTCGTGTCTTTAAAAATTCTTTTTTATATGCAGAATTGACGACAAGTCTTAAGACAGTATCATTGCGGCTTTATCTGCAAGCTGAATATTCATTAAATAAAGTGCATTCATTGACTAGAACCTGCTACTGTAATTTCTATATGCCAAAATATCAACTTTCATGACAATATCATTATGGGCTCTATCTACTGACTGAATACCCATTAAATGAATTGCATTCATCAACTAGAACCTTCTTATTAAGAATTATTTTTTACATGCAGAAATGTCAACAACTTTCATAATATCATTACGGAATCTATTTACAGGCTGAATATTCATTAAATAAAGTGCATTCATTGACTAGAACCTGTTCATGGCTTTAAGAATTACTTTTCACATGCAGAAATTTTGACAATTTTCATAACAATATCATTACGGGCTGAATATTCATTAAAGTGCATATTCGTCGACTAGAACTTGCTCCTGTCTTTCAGAAAGGCCGACAGGTTTTGAAACATCATCATTACAGGCTGAATATTCATTAAATAAAGTGCATTCATTGATTAGAACCTGCTCGTGTCTTTAAGAATTCTTTTTTACATGCAGAATTTTCAACAAATTTCATAACTATCATTACGGCCTTTATCTACGAGCTGAATATTCATTAAATAAAGTGCATTCATCAACTAGAACCTGCTTATGTCTTTAAGTATTACTTTCTACACACAAAAGTATGGAGAATTTTCATAATATCATTACAGCCTGAATAGTCAGTGAATAAAATGCATTCATGGATTAGAACGTGCTTATTTAAGAATTACTTTCTACTTGCAAAAATGCTAACTTTCACAGCGTTATCATTACTATCTCTATCATTAGCTTCTTTTGAAATCTTTTCTATGATGATAGGTCATATATAATGCCAAAACCTTTCTGTTTTTGCTCATTAAGAATATATAATTTTCATAAATATCTCCAAAATAAAGTCACAGAAAGACCAAAAAGGGAAGTTCACAACTAGATGTTATAATAAATCTATATATCAATTTGCAATGTTCTGCGCCCAACCATTTTAAATTTGTGCAAGATACACATACATGTGTAGATACAGACATTATGAAAAATCATGTAATGCCGTAGATATCTCTAAAACGAGAGCTCGTATTAACACCGAAGTTGCAGATGTACAAATAGACATCATGACAGTCTTAATAGAAATTTTCAAATTCTACAATCATTCATTTTTGAGCTATGCAAGATACAAAACCAATTTTGCAAATTGGGATTACAATATACGGAAGTCAAAACAGAAATCAGCCTACCTTTCCTATGTTTTAATTTTTTGAGCAAATGATCAGTAAACCTTAAAAAGGAATGATATCAATACAAAAAACCCTTAACGGGTTAAAAGCTTGTGACGCAGCTACTTTATGGCAATAAGAAACTGAAATATAGGTCTTAAAAATAATGATATCAAATTTTAAGTGACGCTTTGGTGTTAATTTAAATATACATAGATTTTCTTATTTTGTCATTTACTTTCTTGTAATATTCTTCATGTTTACAGTGTGAACAATATTTTCAACATAAATAGATTTATAAAATTTACTCACTGATGCTTTTTTATCCGCATTCGAAATAAGGGTTTTAAAAGAAATTATATAAAAATTCCAGTGACGCCTCGTTGTTACTTTACAAGATTTGTTTTTAAATTCCACTACAATTATTTTTGTTTTGTCCTATAAAGTACATTTACACTTTGAAACTATGCTTTAAATTTTCAAATATGATAGCAAATAATCACACTTTCACTGAGTTTACATTATAAATTGAAATTGCTTATTTCGAAAATTGATTTGTCTTTTGCGTCACGCTATCCAAAACTCCAAATAAAATTTGAGCATTTTTTTTCTTTGCATCACACTATCCTTTAGCAGACATTTTCAATTAATTTGGATGCTATGACACAAAGTAGCATTTACATAAATTTTATTTACAGTTTAGGATAGCGTGACGCAAAAGACAAATCAATTTTCGAAATAAGCAATTTCAATTTATAATGTAAACTCAATGAAAGTGTGATTATTTGATATCATATTTGAAAATTTAAAGCATAGTTTCAAAGTGTAAATATACTTTATAGGACAAAACAAAAATAATTGTAGTGGAATTTAAAAACAAATCTTGTAAAGTAACAACGAGGCGTCACTGGAATTTTTATATCATTTCTTTTAAAACCCTTATTTTGAATGCGGATAAAAAAGCATCAGTGAGTAAATTTTATAAATCTATTTATGTTGAAAATATTGTTCACACTTTAAACATGAAGAATATTACAAGAAAGTAAATGACAAAATAAGAAAATCTATGTATATTTTAATTAACACCAAAGCGTCACTTAAAATTTGATATCATTATTTTTAAGACCTATATTTTAGTTTCTTATTGCCATAAAGTAGCTGCGTCACAAGCTTTTAACCCGTTGAGGGTTTTTTGTATTGACAAAAATACCGTATATCCCTACCTATCATTCGCAGGTCTGCTAAATCAGTTTCTCAACGGAAATTTAAATTAGCAGATAAAATTGTTTTTAAACCAGGTTTTGTCTTATACCGATATACCCTTTTCTGTAAAATAAACATTCTGTTGTAAAATTAAGGCAGGAAAATGCAGTATAAAAAAATTCATATTTTTTTTTTAATATATAAACATTTACATTGGCATGCACTTTTTAATTTTTTCCCAAAAACTAATTAATATATTTTAAAATCCATCCTCATACATTTATGTAGATTCCATTATACACAGTTTAAAGATTTAAAATTTGTACAAAATGTATCAAAAATCATGAGAATTGTTGCCTGAATTTATATTTTATTATACCGTTCTATCATATTTCAATTTATAAAAATTAAATGGAAATATAATCTTTTACAGGAGACCTTTAGAAGTTCCAAGTCCCCTAAAGTAGTTTGGTGTTTCCGAAATTAGAGATATTTCATGTTTGGGTATTAAATCATATCCAATAACCCTCATAATAGCAATTTATTAACTACAAATTTATGTTATGCACATTTATGTTATGCATACTTATAGTGCCACTTTAAATTATTATTGTTTGGTGGACCTGATGAAATATATTTATAATACAATATATAAATATATATGGTGAAACACATAATTTAGTAAAATTATAAAATTATAAGTGATACCTAAAATCATAATTTCATAAAAGATTCATTATTAAGGGTCAGGGAAGCGGAAAACGTCAGCTAGTAATGAAATTGTAACTTGTTTAGTTACAATTTAGGAAAAATTTGTTTTGCTACTGCAATGGTTGAAAAAGTTAATTATTCAAAATTTCTTTCTAATGTTCTTTCAAAGATAGTTAAATTTATTTTTTAAATAAACTTTTTCATTTTAAATATAATTAGTTTCTAATTAGAATAGATTTTATTCTTTATTTCAAGAGTTAAATTTCCTAAATTACACAAATACTTGAACACGAATATAAAAGTCAAAACAATAAAAATATTAGAAATTGTCCACTTCATACATAATTTATTTTGCTCACGATACTTGAAGTTTTGTTTACAGAAACTATTTGCATAGTTTGTAATAGTACTGTAAACGTTGAAGAAAAAGAAAATTCTTCTAAAAGGAAAATCAAGTTATTCTAGGACTCTTAAACTTTTCAAAAATATGTTGAAATTTTTAAGATGTGTAATTTGCCTTATTTTTGAAGCATATTGTATCAGTGTTTCTATCTTAAATAAACTAAAACGAAAAATTATATATTTCGTTCCCCTTTTACATATTTTAACTTCTACAACAAATAAAAATATAGGAAACAATAAAGCACTTTTCAAAGGAATTTTTTAATTTTATTTATTTGCTTAAATGAGATATAGTAAATTATTTATTTTTCAGGATATAAAAGGCAAGAACAGACAATTTTGGAATATAAATCATTGGTAATAAAAATAATTTTATGAAAAATTTAAAAACAATGTATTTGCGTAACTAAATATCAATGTAATAGAGAATAATGTTAATATTAACTGAAAAATTCTCATTTCCTAAGTTAATAATTATTTAGAAATATTCAATTCTGGATATTTTTAGAATGAAAGGTGTATGTATGTGTATTATTAGAAATAAAATCCAATATTTAAAAAATAAATGTTGTACATTTTTCTGAATTTACCAAAACTTTTAGAAATTTTATGCTAAATTTAAGCATCTTAGTAGTAAGAATCTAAAATTATGAAATTTGCAGAAAGTTTCTAAAAATTATGATTGCAGATAAAGTTGACTAAATTTACAAATTTACTTGAAGCGTTGAATTATTATTATTAATAGTAATAAATGGCTGGTAAAGCAACAAATGGCAAACGTTTGTGACGTCACAACTGACAACTCCAAACAATGACACGCAGAAAACTTTATAAGAGTTTGAAGACAATTATTCAAAAAAAAAATACATTTCGCTATTTTTTTGAGTGTAAGGTGAATGTTAGATAATATTCCAGTTCAAAATCTCACGCACGTACACACACACATATATATATATATATATATATATATATTTCTAATAACTGTGTTTTGAAATAAAGAAGATGTACCAGGAAAATGCAATTTATAATAAGTTTTAAATTACTCAGTTAATTCTTTTTTAGAAAAATATTTTTTTTAAAGCACATTCATGCACAACAAGTTTGATTAGCAAATAAAGCAATTCTCAATAGTTTTCGAACTGATTTTATCTGAAGCAACAATTTATAAATTATTTATGAATTTTCTGCACACGCAAACATAGTTTATCATTAATTTGATTATTATAATATCTTACCTTACCAAATATACACCTTTATTTAGGACAACCTTCTTTTCTTTAGATGATGAATTTAAAATGCATAAAAACTTATATTAATCGTATTTATATAAAATGTATTTCATATGATGTGCATGAAAAATTGATTTTATATAAAAATTTTAAAATGCTTGTTAACATTTTAAAAGAATTAAAGATATTAGTTACTTTATACATTCTAAAAAACACAGAAATGTTTCATTTTTTCTTATTTTTATGTTATTTTTCGTTTACCTTTTCTATATTTAGATATCCTAATCAAAAGAAGAATTAATAACTTCAGTGACCATTACTTTCGAATAAAAGAAATTTTACAGTAGGATTGATGAATATTTGAACTAATATTCATTCCTTTCCAAAGAAAAGAAATATCTTATTTGTAAACAACCATTTTTATTTATAGTGTAAATAAATAACTAATAAATAAAACACAAAAGCATCTATTAGGTCGTTGCAAAAGTTCGTGCTGACGCGTATCATTTTATTGCCTCCAAAGACGAGAGCTTGTATCGCCGTGGTATACATTTGTTACCCGAAAAATGGGCAAAGGTTGTAGAAAGTAATGGAGAGTATTTTGATTAAAAATTGTCATTTGATTTGATGTATTTTTATGAAATGAAGCAATAAAAAACCGCACGAATATTTGCAAAGACCTAATATATCATACGATAGAAATGAATGCTAAGACAGTCAATGAATAATTACCATTAAATTGAGAAGATAAGAAAAAATATATTTTTGTTACTCAAAAGAATCCTGTCTTTCCTTGCAGTTTGTTTCACATAATAATGAGAAAACTAGTTGGCATAGGTGGACTCTGCTCAATTCCCCATCATATTTATGTTCTCGTAAATTTCTAGTGTGAGACATATTATAATTATGTTAAAAGAAATGAATTTGACCAAAGCTTGATACAGTGACAGAATGAAATCCCCGCTAAATAGGCTATCCACCGTTCACTTCCATATATTTATTTTATTCTAATCTATTAATTTATTTTATCAGGGTCGATTCCGTTGTATAGTTTTCATGCTACTATTTCCAATGCAATAATCCTCAAAATTCATATTTATATGAAAAATTTACAATCTCGCTATGTTGATAAAATCGTAAATTACGAATAATTTACGAAATTTTCCTATTAGAATATTTGTTTTCAATCATGTTCAAACAAATATCATAAATGTAATTTTGAAGTTGTCTAATGTATTTATGATCCTCAAAATGGAAGTTTATGCTCAATTTTGCCTTGTTCTGACATGTTAAGTAAATCGTAAATTCCAAAAACCAATTTTTTAAATTGAAAAAAATCACTCTATGATATTCATGCCAGTCTCCTAAATAATATTTCAGAAGTAGTCTGACATCTTTACGATGAAAATATCTCTAAAAATTGACGTTTATGTGAAATTTCGCCCTATACTGCCATGTTAAGAAATTCGTAAATTTCCAGTAACTTGGGAAATTTTCAAAGTAGCAGATTTATAGTTACCGATGTTCATTCCGGCATCAAAACTGATATTTTAAAACTGGTCT
This sequence comes from Salticus scenicus, assembly GCA_963930645.1. Lineage (NCBI taxonomy): Eukaryota > Metazoa > Arthropoda > Arachnida > Araneae > Salticidae > Salticus > Salticus scenicus. Next base: position 286,017,334 of record OZ005656.1, on the reverse strand, counting down.
GACATTTTACAGTAAAAAGTTTCCATTTAATGCACGTTTAAGTGAATTTTTGTCCTATTCTCCCATGTTAAGAAAATCGTAAATTTCTAATAACTTACGAAGTTTTTAAAATCGAATGTTGGAAATGAATAGGGTTCTTGCCAGTGTCGAAAATAATATTTTAAAACATATCTGACCTCTCTGCGACAATTTATTCGTGAGATATCATGTACACAAGACTAACAAACTAACGGACTAACCCACTAACGGAATAACGGACTAACAGACTAACACACTAACAGACACCCTACAGACAGACACCATACAAATTTTGTCATTTTCGGATTCCTCACACCTGAAAACGTGCAGAAAAGTAAAAAAACAGAGGTCGAAAATTTTCACGATTACCTATAGTATGCTAACTATGCATAAAATATCAAGAATACAACAGTTAACTGTTCTTTGTGTGATCCTTGTTATATTTTATTTTATGTAATTTTGATATTTTACACTTTTAGTAAAGAAATTTTCCATTTGGTTAGAAATTCTAAATTTTAACTTAATGATTATAAATTAACACTTCATTACACTAAGAATAAATAAAACAAATAAATAAATAAAATGAACATGAATTTTCTCATGATCTCTTCATATGAATAGGAATAACTTACACGAAAATTAATTTCTATTTTTCTGAATTATCGTAAAGTTTTATATACTCATAAAAGGGCAGAAAAACAGCAAAACGAAATTAATAAGTAAATTGTTCTGCTCGAAAGTTATGTATTTATTTATTCATTCATTTTTTCAGGTTTGCTTGAAGTATCACTACAAAATAATTAGAAGTGTTTCGTTCATAAAATTATTTAAAGCCTGTTCATCTATTGGTAAGTAAATCCACATTTTAAAATTTTTTTAGAAAATTTTTAAGTTGAAACATGTTACTCAAGTTCATTAAAACAGGTTCTGTTGAATAAAGTATATTGTAAATGGTTTGAATAAACAAACTCGCAAAAAACTCTGATAAAAGTAATTTAGATGGTTTATGAGAAATATTATTTACAGAATATTTTAATATTTCAATATTATACAAATCTATAAAATCAATACACAATTTTTTTTCCCTGTGATATTATTATCATCAGTACTTGATTTGCTTGGCTACACAATAATATTCAAATACATTTGACATACGGAAATCGCTTAGAGCGCATTTTACAATTGAGAGACTAACAGAAACAGCTTGCAGATGTTCAGTCTTGAGAATCTTGTACTAAGAAATGGTTATCGAAGATAAAGAATTTGCAAAAATACACCATACAAAAATCCAACGAGAGAAGGGATGGTGAAATGGCAGAAAAGAACATAATAGTAAAATTATAACAGCCAAAACACGCGTTACAAATATACCCAATAGGTAACGTTAAAAATTAAATTGAAATACAGTGTTAGAATCGTTTTTGCAGACGAAACCTCCTTAGCCAAGACTTTTGTTACACAGTATTGGACAGTCGGCTTTTACATTGATTAAACGAATGTTTTAATACATAAATTTCGTGTATATCTTCAGGTTAAAAGGTAATGTGAGGCACTGACCAAGTCTAAGAACTTTTACAGGACACTTTCAGCTATTGATCTACAGAATTTAAACAGATAATTAAGAAATTTATTATTATTTAAATAAGAAAAAAAACTGTGGCTCTAAGAAAAGAGCTTGCTTTTATTATGCGGATGAATGAAATATTTATTTGTAACATGTAAAAGACTTCTGACATTGTATTATAATTTGGAGTTAAGATTACTATTTCTCACTATTTATTCTATAGTTAGAAAATAATAGCCCCAAACATTCATAGCAAAGCGTAGACATTATGTCTATGAAAATGTATGTTTTCTACCAAATGTCTTCTGAGAAATGACGTCATTTTCAAAGACTACGGTATTTCACTATGGAGATTTTCTGAAAGTGACATAATACAAAAGTTTTTTTCGAATCTAATTGTATTATGACATTATGCTATTAAAAGTTTAAATCGCATGCATGAAATTTATACGATTTAAGGGTAATTTTAGAATAGTTTTCGTCGCACGTATTTCGCCGATTTTTAATTTCGAATTTAAAAAATCCTCTACTCAGAGAGAATATGCATGTTAGAACTAGCCTACATATTAAGTTTAAAGTTTCTAGCTGCAATAGAGTTTGAGAGAGATTTTTCCTCATCCCCTAATATTGCGCATGCGCTAGAAATATCAAACTCTCACACTACTTCTATCCTTGCAATACACAATAACGCAGTGTCCTGTCTGGTTCAAATCCGTTCAGTGGTCTAGGAGGAAATACAAGACATACACACACGCATACATGCAATGCCGTTTATTTATATTAAGATAAGAAAATGAGTCTTATTTGACCATTTATGTTGTATTTGATAGATATATTCATATTCTGTCCCTTTTCCTTAAATGATTAAATTAATGTACTCTTAAAAAGAACTGTAATAATCTGTTTTTTTTTTTTTTTTTTTTTTTTTTTTTTTTTTTGTCTTTATTTCTAATACATTTAACAATTTTTGCTATTAGAAATCTTAAACTAACAATTTAAATTATTTTAATTCAATTTCTATAATGATTTAAAATTTCTAAATACTATACCGCATTGATTTCTTTGATACAGCATGGAATATATTTTCAATAGTTCGATAAGTTATTTTTTGTAAGACAATTTTCTTTTTCCTATAAAAATCCACTGATTTCAATCAGTCAAGACAATTAAGAAAAATAATAATGTTTAACTCTGAAATGTAGTATTTTTATTCATTTATATATTCTAACTAGGAAAATAAAATCGATTCACTTAATTACACAAATATTTATGTTATTCATATTTACACGAAATATAATTCTTGTAATGAACATTTATTTGATTTAGTGATAGATTTTTTTCCCTTCTTTTTATGTTGTATTACATAATTAGTGAAATGGCACATATCATTCTCGCTATCGCTTCTCTAATCGAATTTCTGCAAAGTGTAGTCGACATTAATAACATCCAAAATTAAATATTAACTTTAATTCAACTAATGCAAATATTAATTGCATTGCAGTAAATATTACTTGCATTTATAAAAGGCGAAAATGCAATTAAACAAGAGATAAACCATTTTTTTTTCTCCATTTGTCAAAGAGAAAATGTGTTTTATTACACGTGTTTTCTTGTTGGCTTTTATGAGTTGGAATATCATTATATTCATTGACATTTATTCTGTTCCTGAAAGGAATGCAAGAATTTTGAAAATATTTCTTTTGTTAATTTAAATAATTGTAATCTTTTTATTTACATCCATAATTTTTTATGCAATAAAAAAGAACTGCAAAGTGAAGATATTTAAAGATTTAATACACAATTTATGAAAAAATAATATATTCGTAATGATAACAGTAATAACAATATTATAAGAAAAGCAATTATTGTCATTATTATTTTATTTATATAAGGAAGAAGGATGAGGCAGACAGCTCTTACTATTTAAGGTCTTGAATTGCAATTTTCTTGGACTGGATCTGTCGCAAGCTTTTATTTTTTATTGTTTTCGGTCAGCGTGCGGCACACCAAGATATTGCGCATTGCTTCACAACCAGTTTTATTTATTTATTTATTTTTAATTAGCACACTCATCTGCTTCGTAACTCTCTCGCTACTTAACGTGGATTTTGGGGCAGCAATTGATTTAAATGCTCTTTATTGATTTCGACAGGTTGGTCAACTAGAGTGTAATACAACTTTCTGGTCAAAATTTCAATTTTTAATTAGCGAAAATACACTGCGAACGTAAATTTAGCGGACATTGATCTTTCTCCATACGTAACACAAATCTCCAGTACGGACTTGGCGGTCTAAACCTCTCATTTAAATACAAAATGAAAAAGGGGTCAAAAGTTTCATTTTAGTCCATCTTCGTTCCTGTTTAATGATCTGAAAATATTCACACAGAGAATAAAGTAGATAATTGAAACACACCATCTTGTAGAGCCTGAAACTGTCTTTTAAAGTACATAATGACTTTAAATATTTATTTTTTTGTTTCTTCGAGAAACTTTAAAAATGAACAAAACTGACGACTTATTACTGAAACCACTGTAGTATTATATCTCATTTTTTTATTTGTTACAGAATATTAAGAATTCTGTCTTGACAGAAAGGACTTAGAGAACTTTGATATGAACAGAATGTTCTGTATAATTTACGGTACAAATAGCATCCGCTGCTCGCTTACAATGTCGCCAAAAAAGGAAAAAAAAAAAAAAAAAAAAAAAAAAAAGGCGAGTAGGATATTATGAAAACTCTTCAAGGTGTTAAATTCGAGGCGTCTTAAGTTGTGTTGTGTACAAACTATTCAAATCATTTGAAACAATTTTTTTTAATTATTAGCAGCCTGACATTCTTAATAATTTTATTTCAACTGGAGGTTTGGAAGAAATAGCATTCCTCAGTCAAAATAATAACAATAATAATAAATAAAGACATATAAATCAATTTTTAAATGTTGTTTAAATTACCTGGTTGAAAAAAATGTACAATTTACTATTGTTTAAAATGATTAAAATACATGACTCCTTTAAACGACAACAATCTGTTTTCATAGAAATGCAAGATCGGAGAAAATACACTGGTGAACAAAATTAAAGCAATAACTTCTTTTCTCGTTTTCTTCTTTTACGCGTCATGTTTAAAGAAATGAACACAGAAACATAAAATTTTGCTGACATGTCTGTCATCATGTAAAATATATGCAACTTCAGAATAAGTAGTAAGTTTTAAACTAATATCTATTCAATTTTTCTGATAAGTATGATTTGGAAAAAATGGAAAATTTCATCAATTTTAGAAAAGAAAACTTAATGAAAAATGGTCATAAGGATGTGTTACAAATAGGTGAAGATGCACTTACATGCATGTGTTAGAATAAAACCAGGTTTTTCTTCCCGTATTCACTTTTCTGTTTCTTCTTTAGCATGTGAATAACTTTATAAAAAAATATACATGCAAACATGAAAATTTTATAAGACGTCCATTACATAAATTATTTATCGTAATTTTTATTATGAGTGTGAAGCTTATTTCTATATATTAAAAAAAAAAAAAGTTACTGTCACTGACGTCAAATTTTTTTGTCTACGACAGCATCTTCTCGCGGAGGGCAAGGTCTTTCGAGCCATGAGAGGTATCAATGTTTTCCGAATACTGCAAGGTATTCATATACCTAATTATGGCAAGAAAAAGAATCATCACATAAAACTCGTATAGAGCGCATTTTAATCTTCGTTGTTTAAAAAATATATATTTATGTATATGGTAGAAATTTCAGGCAGCACCCTATTTGGAGATTTTCCTTTTGGTGCCGTTTTGAACAATAACGATGTCATTTTGGATTATCAACAAATTATCTTTAAAACCCTTCGGACAACCTATACTGCCCTGGCAAGACCACATCTTGAGTATGCCACCCCCATTTGGGCCCATACTTCAGCCACAACACTCCACTACTTGGACAGCATCCAGGCTAGGGCAGCCAAAATCATCTGCGGTGCAGTTTCCTCTACAAACAATGAAAAAGTGATACGAGAATGTGGCTTAGCATCACTCAATAACAGAAGGAAGTACCAAACCATAAACTTCACTATCAAAATACGAAGTCGTGACTCAGACCACATCTCACGAAGAACCTTTGAAAATTGGTCCAAGAAAACCAGACTTAAAAGATCGTCCACTCTACAATTTGATTCCGATATAGGACGAGAGATCGGTCTCGAGCACAGCACCCTTGATTTCCTGGAAGAGCCTGCATTCTCCAAGTGCTTACCCAAGAATACCACTATCAACACCAATCTTGTTGTCCCATGCTCCAAAAAGGAATTAACATCAGTTATCTTTGAAAAGGGTATGCAGACAATCAATGCAATGTCGGAAAATAACCTTGTCCATGCATATACTGATGGCTCAGCTGACGAAACTTTTCAAAAAGGCGGTGCGGGCGTACACTTTGTACTACCCAACGGCAGAACTACGAACCATTCACTGGGCACTGGTTCCATTGCCTCAAATTTCACCAGTGAACTTAAAGCAATATACAATGCATTGCATGAATACATATTACTCAACAACACTGACAAAGCTAACGGGCTAGTCATCTTTTGTGACTCCAAAGCTGCTTTAGAAGCATTAAATAAAGGTCAATCAAGGCTAACCCACAATATCCAACACCAATTAGAAGAAATTGACAAACTACACAAGATATGTATTCTACAGTGGATCCCGGCGCATGTCGGCATCCCTGGAAACGAAGAGGCAGATCAACTTGCCAAGAAAGGGAGAAATCTCAAATCTCAATAATGAAAATATCGCCAAGGTCACTCTTGACGATGTTAATGCGATGGCAAGGTTCCGTTTGAGAGAAAACACCATTAAAAAAGACTCGCAGATTTGTGAAATAAACGCTAACAGAGACCTTACCAAAACTATCACCCGCCTTAGAACTGGTCATTATCGAGGTATGAAGATCCTGAGAGATGGCAATAGAACCTACCGTCTCTGCAGCAACTGTGATGATGTTGCACTAACACCAAAACATATTTTTGACTGTCCAGCCATTTTAAGATCCCTGGCTCAGCTTGGGGAATTCTCCCCCTTTGACATCGAGAATCTGTACTCCGATAACATCAAGGAGTTGGCCGGCTGTGTTTTGCACACTCATGGTTTTCTATAGTTCTCCCCATGGACCAACCAACCAACAAAATGATATTTCAATCTCTTTGCTATTTATTTTTACAACCATGGCAACCTGTATTTCGAAGTTTTTATGAAGATAACTTTATCAATATTTAAATATTCAGTATTCTATTCTAGCTAAAATATTTAACGAAATGTAGGCCTTTTAAAATATTTTAAAATATGTATGATATATATTGGCATAAAATATATTTTAGATCAAAATCAAATTTTATAATTTCGCAATGATAAATTTTTTATATTACGGAATAAAATATTTCTGATATATTTCATATGCCTAATTATAGCCGAGCCACAACCACTGAAAAAAAAATCATCACATAAATCTCCTATAGACCACATTTTAACTTATTTTGTCTCTATATATTAAAACAAAAGTTATTGTTGCTGGCGTCAATTTTTTTTTGGTCTGCGACAGCATCTTCTCGCGAAGGGCCGCGTCATGAGAGCTATCAATGTGCTCCGAATACACCAAGGTAGGCATTTCAGCTGCTTAGAAATTTCTACCATTTTAATTAAAGAAGTTATTAATTGAAAACGACGAGTTTATGAAGGTACTCTATTTGCCACCTTGAAAAAAGTTTCTTCCAGTGACGCTGTTCTGTCATGAAGTCATTTTACACTGGAAAATTAAAATATGATCCATGGTTGTAGAAAGTTAGGTTGGGATTAACGTCGCATCAGTTTTGCGCTACTGCTGATTGGAGTGGGACGCACCCCTAGAGATGTTCCGGAGACATAATACCACAGTTTTGATCCTACACGGTGGGGATGGCTCCTCCGCTTCGGTGACTCCACAAAGGCACAATTTTGATAGCAACATGGAGGACATTGCGACCACGATGGATTTTATGTGCACCAGTCATCATTAGTATTGAGGATGGTCTTTGGCCGGCTCAAGTATCGAACACGGACTCTACCAATTACGAGCTTGGTGCTTTACCGACTGGGGTACCGCGGTCCAGATCCGTTGTTGCAAAAAAGAAATAAATTCAATGTCAAAGTTGCTATTAGTAACTTTTTCTCTGCTTTTAGAAAATTAATTATCTTACACGGGAAAATTAAAATATGATCCATGGTTGTAGGTAGGTAGGTAGGGTTTGACTTCGCACCCTATCTGTGCTATGGATAATTGGCGACGGTCGGGGACACACCCCTACGGATGTTCCGGAGACATGCCACCACAGTTTTTATCCTGTATGGAGGGGATGGCTCCCCCTCTTCGATGACCACTTCGATGACCATCTCTTCGATGACACCTTCGATGACCCCTTTTTCATGGGAATATGGGGACATTGCTATCACGACAGATTTTACGTGCACAAGCCACCATTAACATAAAGAATGGTCTTTGGCCGGCTCTAGTACCGAACTCGCAATCTTCCAATTACGAGATCGGTGCTCTACCGAATGGGATACCGACCGCGATCCAGATCTATGGCTGTAAAAAAGAAAGAAAAATTGGCATATACTAAAGCTGCAACGCAAAATGGTCGGTCCAGATATTACGAATGTCTTTCTATAAATAAATAAATAAAAATACTAATTTTTAGCATAATTTTCATAAAAAATAAATAATGTGCTATTAAATATTATATATTTCAATTTGACATTGAATATGGGTATTTTTATAATATTTTTCTGCTTTTGTCTTGTGTTATGCACTATTAATATCCCTATTCAGTGAAAGGAAAGCAGTGACAAGGCAGGTAGAGCTCTGCCTGTGTTATTAATTAAAGTAGGAGTCTGGGGGCAGGCGAAGCCGCCCTCTGGGATTGCTGAGCGGAGCGAGCAGGGGGTAGTTTATAAATTAGTAAGCAGCCCCCTAGTAGTTTATAAATTAGTAATTATATTTTTTTCAAAAAGTCTATTATAAAAGTTAAAAAAAAAAAAAAAAAAGTTAATACAGAAAGAAAAATCGGGATTTAGTTTAACATTTGAATTCATGTGCATCTTCACCTATCTATAGTACATTCTTACCACCATTTTTCCTTAAGTTTTTCATTCTAAAATTGTTGAAATTTCTCTTTTTTTTTTTTTTTTGCAAAGCTTACTTTTGAGAAAAATTAAGTAATTATCAGTTTAAATATTATTATTTATGCTAAAGTTATATAAAATTCTATTAATGATATGATAACAAACATTCCATCCAAATCTTAAGTTCATATGTTTATTTTTTTAAAAGTTATTTACAAAAGAAGAAAATGGGAAAGGAAGTTGTTCCTTTAATTTTGAACGCCAGTGTAATATAAATACTGCACTAGAATTTCTATTTCTTTATTTGATATTTTAATGCACTAGTAAAATATTTATCATAAAATTTCTCTATACACAATTGTGGTTACCACAAATAGTTAAAAAAAAATATATATATATAAAAGGTGTTTTTTTAGATAGTTTGTATTTTTCATGTGTAGATTTTTCTAAATATGACATTGAAATTAGTACCCTTTAAAGTTAAAACTCCTATAATTTTAGTCTGTTATCGTATGCCGAAAATACATTAGGTTAAAGTTTGAAGCATCTGTTTAATTAAAAAATTAATTAATTTGTAAAATCAAAGCCAAGTTAGCAGTGTTATATATATATATATATATTATTATTATTATTTGTTTACTTATTTTGAGTTTATAATCACACAAAATTTAACTTTTTGTATAAATTACCAAGGACATTTTTATGTAATATTTCAGAAAAAAAAAATATATATATATATATTTCAATAAATAAAGGATTTGGCAAGATTTCAAAAAATTAGTTGTTTGCTTTTATTTCTTAGAAAAAAGTAACGAAAAGACTTCTGAAATATATCTGCAATAATATCAAAAATGTTAAAAAATAAGAAAATAAAAACTAATGCGTTATTGGTATCGTCTGTTTACTATAGATAAGGGATTTATGTACTTCAATAACGTAAGTTTTAGGCTTTAATATAATCTACAACAATCTAAGGCTTCATTATATTAAGGCTCTAATCGGCAAAACAAAAGATATTTTATTGGAAAATTTAACTCCTAATTTTAATCTGCAAAAATTATATGTAATATTTAACTCCGTTATAAACCCATTTTCCTGAATTAGATTTGCTTAATATTAATAACATAATTTACATATTTTCTTGAAGCAGCAGAATAAATTGAATTTCAAAAACTAGGAAATATTGTTTGGTGGTTGTTTTTATATATTTCTTTTAAAATAAATTTATTTGAAAGTATTTAAATTATGTTTAATCATTTAACTGTCTACTTCAAAATATCGTAATATTAACGCAACCAATCATTTTTTAAGGCCAAAATCGGATCATCTAAGCTTGCGCTGAATTTCAATCATAAACGAGCATCCGACTTAGCAGCAGAGTGCGCAATACAAGCATAAACTACTCAATTCGCACAATTTATTCGATGGGAAGGACAACAAGCAAATCAAATAATGGATTGTTATCAACATACGGGGGTTACATTATTATTACAGTTATTTTCTGTACTTAAGTTTACATTTATGAACGAGGGAGATTTATATCACAATGTATGTAATGAATATTTTCACCATGATTTTTTATCTTTTTTATTGCCTTTAGTTCTAAATTTGTTAATTTGTTCACGTTTTGATACTTATTTTCAAACTATAGAAATGGCATTTTAGAAGAATAAGATCGAGATTTTGAGTTCATGCTGTACAGTATTGTTTTGATTTTTGTCTAATTTAAAAAATGAAAATCGCTTTTTACAATAATATGGATGGATACGATCTTTTTCTTTTCACACTGCTTAAGAGTAGCTATATATTTTAAACAAATCAGATTTTTTCTTGAATCATGTATCAAATGAAATATTCAAATAATATTAGATTAATATGACAGAAAACTATGAGATGAAATATTTTGCTCATTCCACCGGTTTCTTTAATATACTTCATGCTGTTAATAACTAGCAATACAGCTATTCGATGGGTTTTCACTTCACTTTTTTTTTTCAATTTTGTACTAATATGTCATTTTAATTTTTTGCCAGACTTAAATTGTTTATTTAAAATGTGTTGTTTTTAATAAGAATAAGATTGCTAATTCTATTTCCGAATAAACATATTTTGCATATTAATTTAAAGCGTATGAATATTTATATGGTAACGTACTTTTGTCTATCCCTCTCCTCCCCTTTTCAAAGTAGTGTATTACTTTGACTTACTCATACGGTAAAGTATTGTTTTGGAACAAATTCTCGGAATTTACACGTTTTGACGTAATCTGAATCCAATAATCATGTTTTTAGAGATTGGCCTGTGTGTGTGTCTGCCTGTTATCAGCATATCTCAAAAACAAATTATAGCAGAAAGTCAAATCTTGGTATTCTAAATGTGTGTCATATAGGGATGCTACACTAAACATTTCGTTGAGATCAAGTAAATGGCTCGTGTACAAGGACCCCAAGATAATTCAAATACACTATATCTATGGGAGAAATTGCAGGTAAGTAGAGTTTAACATCTATAGACATCTAAATCAAACGAAACTAATGTATATTTTTTTATATGCGTAAAAACATGTTTCGTGTAGACTATGGTATAGAAATCATTGACTGTTCTATGACAGGGCTACACAAAAGATCTAGATTATAGTGCGACAATACTTGAAAATTGATAGAAGCGTACTTCAGATTGTCACGTATGTTATTAACATAGAATTATACTTTTGTGCACCACGAGGTATGTACATAACTTTAAAAAGATATACAGGGCTGCTAATATTTAAGCCATAACGTTTTTTTTTATTGTTAGTAGAAGGGCTTTAAAGTTAGTGGAAGTTAGTTAGTGGAAGTGGAAGGGCTTTATTGTTAGTGGAAGGGCTTTTGTCCAGGAAAGCTGCACAGATATTGAAATTAATTCGTGATATTCATATGGTAAATAATGTATTTTCTTAAGCTAAATATTCATCGCTTGTTTTTATCTATATTTACACGTTTTCAGGCTTTCTGAATACCAAAGTCAAGTTTTTATCGTTTGATCTTTGTGTCTGTTAGAGTAAATTAAAAACGAATAATTTCAGGCGATCCAAATGTTATATTTTGAAGTTAATGTGTTTGTTTCTAGAAAAGTTTGATCAAGATTGATAAGTTTCAAAGAAAGTTGGTGTGAAAGTTCTCTGAATAATTTTAAATGAACTTTTGAAATCAATAACAGAGATTTGAATTTTATATAAATGTTTGTACAATAATGAAATGGGGGCATTTCAATGCACACGTTGCCCACATATAAATTATTTGTCAAATAAAGCTGTTCCGAAACCTAATTTGAATTGTTTTAACATAGGTTTACATAACAATACTCGTTATCTTACCGCTTAATCTTATTTGTATTTTTAATTTCAGGGTAAGAGAAAATCGTGTAAGTGACACATCAGATTATTTACTTTTAAAATTGAAGCAATGTTGGTCATACTTCCAGTAAAATAAAGAGAAATCTTTATATTTAAATTTTTTATTCAGTACAATATACAGATATTGTATGTAAATTAAAAAACGACATATCGTGATAAGATTTAGGTTTAAATATCATTGACCCGTCAATATTTGGCTGGTATTAACTTGTATTGTTATGGAAGTAATCAAGATACAGATAGTTTTTTTATTATTTATTTTTTTAATAGAGTAATCTAGAATAAACTGCCAGTAATTGTTTATTTAATATCATTAATATACAAAAAAATTTTAGAATTATGTAACTATGTAAATGTGGTTCAATAGCTTAAATTAATAATAATAATAACAATAATATACTGATAGAGGGGTTTAATAAATGTACAAAATTCTAATTTGGTTTTTATTCTTGAGATACTCAGTCATATATAATTATAAAAACTCCCCCCCCCCCCCACCACACCACCACCCGAAGTAGTTAAAGGTTATAAATGAATATTTGTTTAATCATAAGGAGTGAAGTGTCGGAGACAAAATCTGACGCATCTCTTTTTTTTTTTTTTTTTTTTTTAACTATATACAATTTACTTCCTTCTATCAACAAATCTAATTTTTAAGAAAACCTACCTTATAAATTTAAATATATGTATTCACAGTTAAACTTTGGATTTTAGGAATCCACTACAATGAGTTCATATCAATATGAAGTAAATATACAATATGAATAATGTATTCACTTAATAAACATTTTGCGAAATAAAAGTGTTGATATGTGTTATTAATAAACGTTTATTTAATTAAACTGTGCTCAACTGCTGGAGAGCCATATCGGTTGATTAACAACCTTCCGTTAATATACTCCCATAATCGTTTTCCTCTAATTCGCCTCATTTTCAGATTGTTTGCGATAAAAAATATATTTTTACTTTATTTAAGCTCATTAGAATCCAGTATTTCAAAAATTCTAACTGTATAATCTTATAATGCTGTTACATTACAGGAATAACAAACTGGAATAAAGGTTCTAAAAAATTTGCAGCAGCTTTAACAGTATTATTGCTAATTTAAAATAAGATTACAAAAAGTGGTACTTCGATGTTTCATAAGTAAGTATTTTTAGGTTTTATATATGAAAGTCATTTTTTGTACATATGCAGAGAACGTATTGAAATCATAAAAAAATAAACTACATGGTTTTCGTCTATTTAGCGTTTTAATATCTCATGACTTTTTTTTTTTTTTTTGCTATTTTTCTGGTGATGTATGTATGAGTAAGTATGTGTGTTAAAACAATAGCGTCTAAACACATTGTTCGATTGAGCTAATTTTGCAGGTATGTTACAGTTTGACGTCGCACAAAATACTTACATTTTCTTCAGTATTGACCTTATTATTTTACAGGGACACAAAGATCAAATATTTATTATCAATTAAGTCTTATAATCATTTTTAAGCAATGCTTTTCACATTTTTATTGTTTTCAGCGGAAATTTTACTTTTATCTTAAAAGAATTTTTTATCATTTAACAATACAACTACTATAATTTGTTTTTATTAAATAATATTGTGATTATTGAGAAATAATTATTCTTAATTTTTATTTATAAACTATCACTGTATTTTTTATTTTTTTTATAAATGGAATTATAGTTGTATGTATGGGTCTTTCTTATGTTAGCATATTATATTAGCAAAAGTCTCTAATAATAAATGCTTGAAAACTAAGGAAAATCGTATTTATATTTTTATGTTTTATTTACTTTTTATTTCTCAAAATCAAATGTAATATTTGTAAAAGGAATATTTATAAATTAAGATTTATTTATCTTTTTAATTGACATCTATAATTTAGAATAAAATACAAAGCTTAAAAATGAAGTAGAACGTAACAATATTTTCAAAAATCTGTTGTATTTTCTAGTGATAAGTATTCAGTTTAAATCAGTCCAAAAATTTGTACAATCGAGTTTCTATCGAATACAGTTTCCGAATCTTTCGGTTGGGTTGCGGCATTAAACGTCGAGGGTAAATATGTCTCTCTTAGTATAAGTCTAGCCACCGCACTCTAGAATGTATAAAACGAGGAAAAAAGGCTACAAATTCATAGAAACACGGGGGAAAAAAGGGTCAAAATTCCATAGAAAAAAAACATGGGATGAAAACACAAGAACTCACAACGTCAAGTGTGAAAAAAAAAAAACGGCTAACACCGAAAAAAATAAAGGACAAAATTGACTAGAAAAAGAAATGGAGAAGCGGGAGGGTAGGGTTGGTGCGTTAAACCTATCGTTGAGGGTAAATACGTATCGCCTAGTATAAGTTACAGAATAAGATTTACAGTATTGTAACTTTTTAAGCAGAATAATGAATGACAAAACTTTGTCTTAGAAATTTACTTTAGTTCTATTTTAACAGTTGGTTGTTTGCTGTAAAGTGGCATTTTTACTATAGCTTCGCAGTAGATTATTGATGACGGTCAGGGAGTTCCCGCTAAGGATGTTCCGCAGATTTGCCGTCGAAAATTTTTTTTGTTTTGTATAAAAAATGACAGTTGAATGAATGATATGGTTGTGGCGGTTATAAAAGTAATATCAAAAGCCTTTACCCTGATTTAAAACAGAAATATTGTGTCTATATTATGCACTGATAAACAGAACAATTTAAATTAAGTTACATTTCAATAGTTTAGGGAGCTATAAATATGACAATATTGTTATCCAATTAAAAACACTTCGTATAATTATTTTAAAAATATATAGTGCATTTTTCTACTGATTAGACTCAAAATTTCGAAATCATGTTAAATTTTAACCAGACATGCATCAGCTTAGTTATTTGAATTAAACTAATCAGTGTATATTTAAATGACTGATGTATTACATATGTAATAACTCCATCGTTAAATTTTCCACATATATGTATGCAAGAAACCCACTAATGCCTGTTCCCACCCTTTCAATTGCTGAACGGCTGCAGCTATAATATTAAAATTTTGTCTAGGTAAAATAAAGTTGCTATGCACTAACAGATGCTACCGCTTACAGCGTTACCTGGTGGAAGACGCCGGAATTAGCAACCTCGTCTCGAAAACGGTACAGGAAAACGGGAAAAAGCGAGTTCACCCATGTTTGAACTTTACAAAGTTTACGTTTATTCGCTATACAGCCACATACGCAACGTACATCTGATAAATTTCAAACTAGTGACCAAATGTACCTTGCAACTGACGGAGAGAAATTTGGACACTGAAAATTAAGGTATTTAAGGGTCAATATCTATTTTATTTCTAATTCCAAACGGTCAGAGAAACAAATGAATACGTTAAACGGTACGTCATTGTGTAGAAAATTGTGAACAAAGAATTTCACATCTACAATGCGTCCTTTCATCCTAAATCAATGACTCTCTACAACTTTACAATTATTTTTTTCCATGTGTCGGAAAGTTTTCGAGATACAAATGTTAACACCGTCATTTTCCAGTATGTGTTCGCATTCAGTCGCGCATAGCTACTTTATTATACCGAGACACCGCTATAGCCGCTAACTTTCACTAGTTAAAATGGTAAAAAGAGTGATTTAGTGGACATCTGTATATAAGTCTTTTACAAGAACTTACATATTATGTGTAAAAGTAGTTGATAACCAACCTTTACCAATGCTCAAAAAGGAACCAATTCAAATAAAATCTATAGGTTCATAGTCTATTAATATACTTGAAGGGTTAATTATTCACAGAATTCTGATAATCGTACGAAATGGTTTAAAATAAATGAATGAAAATGTAAAAATGTAAACTTCTAAGATAATCTAGCCAAATTTTGAAGGAAAAACTTTGCTTGCTATTAATGTAGTTTATATATATATATATATATATATATATATATATATAAAAAATTCTTTAAGAGTGTTCTTTCAAATACAGCTGAAATTAAATTTTAACAAAACAGATGCATTATTTTTACAATGAAATATTAATTAGAATAGTTAGTTTATTCTTTTAGTTTGTATAAAGATTCAATGTTTAGAATATTTTTAGTTTTGTTTCTTGAATTAAAAAGAATCAACTATTTCATAAATATAAGTAACTGAAAAAGAAAGAAAAATATTTAAAATGCACATTTTATATACAATTCATAGGAATACTTGAAGTTTCTTTCACAGAAATTATTTGCGTCGATTGTAAAAATACTACAAAATTTCGAGAGAATTCACGAAAACATAAGTTTGCTAAGAAAATTTCGTTATTCTAGCACTCTTCAAATTTTCAAAAATATGCTGAAACATAAAATGTTGTAATTTAACTTTTATTTTTGGTGCATTTTGCATTAGGGCTGCTAAGACAAAGCTGAAATGAAAAATAAAGTATTTCATCTTCAAATTACAGATTTAAAAGTCTGAAAATAAAGAACTTTTATAAGGAAATATAAACTGCACATTTTTTCTAATTTGTTTAAACGAATCATTAATAAATATACCATTACTCTTAGTATAGATTTTGCAAATCATAATTGCTTGCTGTTGAGACATTTTTAAGAATAAAATTATATATACAATTAACTTTCACAATAATAAATAATATTAATCTTTAACTACTTTTTCTAATAGCAGTTAACATATTTTTTCTTTTTAAAAACTGAATATTATATTAAATTAGAAAAGCATTTTGTAAACAAATGTAAATTTTAGCAACGCACTTAATTTCAAACTGCTTGTGTACGTGTCATGTAATTTTTATCTATAAAATAATATGTAAATAATATGTTTAAAATTAGTAAGTCGCTCTTTTCATTGTTTTATTTATCCTCTTGCAAATTTATGATATATATGCGTTACCGTACAGCAAGTCTAGACTAGAGTTCATCAATCTTTTCTTTTTCGAAAACTACTAAGTTAGTAATATTATAATACGTGAACGCGAAAGTCACAATTTTCATTAAGAGACATTAATATATTTGTAAAAATTATGATAACCAAACAACCATTTTATACGTATTTAATTAGCTCATTTAATACAAATTATTAAAAGTAATTTTATTTATTTTTATATTTATTTATTTATTTATTTTTCAAGACAGGTGTTCTCAGAAATATGTTATTGGAACTGGGTATGACTTTTAACTTCTTTTTAATACTTTCCAACAAGGTTGAAAAGTGTTTATGACTTCGGTTTGTCTGTCTGTCTGTCCGCGCTCTAACTCCCGTAAATATTTATGGAATTTCGTGAAACTGATATATGTTATTGAAGTTCACTATGCAACGGTCCCTATTGAAAATTGAATTTATACCTCTACTGGTTTGTGTACAGGAGTAGTGTAAAAAGAGTGATTCACCAACAGGGTGGTAGGACGGTGGGATGATGTGGGTCAGGGTGGAGGGCGCCTCCACTCAAGACCCACCGTCCCACCACCCTGTTGGTGAACACACCCTTTTTACACTACTTAGTCATCATCTTGGACGAGGAGGGGTGTTGCCACCGGGAGAATAGAAACTTTTAGATCGTCGGGAGGGGTGAATGAGTCATCATCTTGGATGAGAAGTTTGATGGTGCCATCTATCGGGGAGAATGGGAATTTTTAATGATCTTCGGAACTTAGTATTTTTTTCACAATTTCGCGGACTTCAAATTTTTTTTTCGAGTTGGAAGTTTTGCAGGAAGTGAGATGACGTCACCATCTTTTGGGACTTAGACTGAAAAGAGATACATACAAAATTTACAATTTAAGAAATGAGAGTTAGAAAAATGTATAGAAAAAAGTTAGAAAGAGAATACAAATAAAGGTAGAAAGAGAGAGATCACCTTGAGCGCCTGGGAGACTGCCCTCCCGAGGCCCTGCGGTGCCCCTTTTCGCTCCGTAGAGCAAGTCGGGAGTTAGTTCCTTAAAAAAAAAAAATAATAAAAATTAAAATTAAATAAATAAAAATTAAAAAAAGATCATTACAGCTCCACAAGCACTACGACTAAATCTATGTAGTCCTCTCCGAGTTTGAAGTCGAATCGGCATACAGGACATGAAAACTTTTCGTTCAACCACGTCACAAGACAATGCTCATGGAAGTAATGTTGACAGCATGTATCATACATCTCAAATCGGTAATATATTCTGTCGAGACATATCGCACAGATTATATTTTCATCCTGAAAAGAAAATTTATAGATAAATATCAATATTTTTACTTTATATATATATATTTATCAAAATAATATTTATAAAGGGTATAAATTAAAACTTCTTTTTACACATACTTAATGCATACTAAATTTTATAAACTTTTACTATTAAATAAGTTTTACTTTTTTAATTTATTTAAACTCTAACTTGGAAAATACTATTATTACATTCGTTAAAAATTTAACAGAAGTTTAAAATCAGTTAATAAATTTTATATACAGTAAAGTTATATAAACTAAATAAATATAATAAAATTTATATAAACTAAATAAATAATGAAATTTATATAAACTAAACGTTATATTATCACTACATATTAAATAAGTTTCGCTTTTAAGCTATAACTTGGAAATACTATTATTACATTCGTTAAAAATGGAACACACATACACTTTAAAAAATTACTATCATATAAATTAAACTAAATATAATATATATATATAAATTAAAGTAAATATATTAAAAATTAAACTTTAAATGTGAAACTTATTTTGTGAGAATATAAACTCTAACTTACATTCGTTAAAAATTTAACAGAAGTTTTAAATCAGTTAATAAATTTTATATATAGTAAAGTTATATAAACTAAATAAATATAATAAAATTTATATAAACTAAATAAATATAACAAAATTTATATAAACTAAATAAATATAACAAAATTTATATAAACTAAACGTTATATTATCACTATGTATTAAATAAGTTTCGCATTTAAGCTATACACATAATGTTATTTATTTACGCTCTAACTATACAAATACGATAAAAATTGAACACGCATGTTAAATATTAATTTAAAAATAAAATTCTTACTTCATAAATGCATACTAAATTTTTACTCTTAAATAAGTTTCACTTTTTAAATTTATTTAAGCTCTAACTTGGAGATACTATTATTTCATTCGTTAAAAATGGAACACACATACACTTTAAAAATTACTATCATATAAATTAAACTAAATATAATATATAAATATATAAAGTAAAGTAAATATATTAAAAATTAAACTTTATATTCTCACAAAATAAGTTTCACATTTAAACTCTAACTTACATTCATTAAAAATTTAACAGAAGTTTTAAATCAGTTAATAAATTTTATATACAGTAAAGTTATATAAATTAAATAAATATAATATAATTTATATAAACTAAATAAATATAATAATCTAAACGTAAATTACTATCATAAATTAAACTAAAACTTACATTCGTTAAAAATTTAACAGAAGTTTTAAAACAGTTAATAAATTTTATACTGTAAAAGCACTTATTTTCGCGAGGCTTTAATTTTAGCGATTTTTGCGAGCCCATCGTAATCGCGAAAATTTAAGCCTCGCGAAATACTTCTTTTTTTTTCCGTCTGAAATAATAATAATAATAAATCAGAAATTTTTCACTTACCTAAATTTAATGATTTATTACACAGTTACAAACTCTTTTATGAAAACTTTCTTTCTTACAACTTGATTTTCTTTCAAAAACTATTTCTTAAATACTACACAACTATTTCTTGAATATATATATAAAAAAAAAAAAAAAAAAAAAAAAAAAAAAAAACAGTGCAGCTCAATCACTTACACTGTTCTTTGAAGCCATTCAAAATTATTCCAAGGTCAAAGTTGATGTATAAGAACCGTTGTAAGCGTAAGTTGTTTTTAGAGCGATGGGGAGTGAGGGGGGGCGAACTTTTTGGACAAAAAGAAATTTCTTAAAATGCCTTATGCAAAAAGGGTTCTATATTTAGGTACTTTCGAGATTTTTCAATTTTCAGTTTTGTTCATATAAAGTTCGCGAAATTTTCAGCTCGCGAAATCACCGATATCTTCATTTTCGCAAAAATTTCGGCTCGCGAAAATAAGTGCTTTTGCAGTAAAGTTATATAAACTAAATAAATATAATAAAATTTATATAAACTAAACGTTATATTATCACTATGTATTAAATAAGTTTTGCATTTAAGCTATACACATACTGTTATTTATTTACGCTCTAACTATACAAATACGACAAAAATTGAACACGCATGTTAAATATTAATTTAAAAATAAAAATTCTTACTTCATAAATGCATACTAAATTTTTACTCTTAAATAAGTTTCACTTTTTAAATTTATTTAAGCTCTAACTTGGAGATACTATTATTTCATTCGTTAAAAATGGAACACACATACACTTTAAAAATTACTGTCATATAAATTAAACTAAATATAATAAAAATATATAAATTAAACTTTATATTCTCACTAAATAAGTTTCACATTTCTTTAAACTATCTTACATTCGTTAAAAATTTAACAGAAGTTTTTAATCAGTTAATAAATTTTATATACAGTTACGTTATATAAACTAAATAAACATAATAAAATTTATATAAACGTTATATTATCACTATGTATTATGTAAGTTTCACATTTAAGCTATACACATACTGTTATTTATTTACGCTATAACTATACAAATACGATAAAAAAAAAATTAACACACATGTTAAATATTAATTTTAAAAAACAAATTACTATCTTATAATAATCTAAGTTTCAAATCAACATTTAAATCTTATATACATTATAATTAACTAAATTTATCCTAACACGTAAATTTTAAAACTCTGCATAAATTTTATAAGCAAAAAATTATTGGTACATGAGTATGTTATTTAAATTAAACATTATATTGATACTATATAAATATTATTATTAAACATTTTTTCGAGTTTAACACAGTAATATAAATTTATACTGTCTTAGTTGATTTACTTCAATTTGGAAAAGAATCTTTGACTTACACACAGATATTAGAATCTAATTAACGTTAGAAAAATCAAGTTGTAAAATACATTTAAATAATTCAATTAGTGGGTAACTTTCTATTTACTATATAAAAACACATACAACAAAAGATTTTATTTAAAATATATTAAACAATGGTTAATAATACTTTTACGTATTCCTTAATAATAAAATTTCTTATAAATAAAAAATAGTTTTAAAAATTTCATTTTACTTATCTTTTAATTATTAAAAAAGTTTGGTTTTTTAGAGTAACAACATGAAATACTTCTTATATAAAGTTAAAAAAATTAATATTAAACATTTTATTAGTTAAAGGAAATATTTATATTTAAAATTATACTTACAATGTTATTAGACATTGCTACTTCAAATAAAATACAGTATTTATTACTTAGATGATTGCGTTAAAAAAAATTTCACCACAAATAAACACGCTTACTGTTTCTCAGAGTTACCTAGAGTGGGTTTTTATTTTAAAACTATGTCATAGGTGATAATGAATGAATGAATGAATGAATAGGTGAATGAGTCATAAACCTTCCCTCATACCTGAAAAGCTAATCCCTAGTTTCATAGAAAATTATGTTCTTAGTTAAAATTTTACCACTATCTTTATCTAAGTGAAAATAACTTACCGTGAGGTCAGTGAGTCATGCAATTGTATTGAAATTCATTGTTTTTAGTTAATGGCTGATTAAACTTCTAATGAGACAATTATTTTTACTAGCACATAAATGTAAATTTTTATATTATTCCTGTATATATTAAATTTTAAATAATTCATTAAGTGTTAAACTTTGCATTTATTCGATTAAATAAATAAAGTTTTACTAAAATATAAGTGCAATTTTTTAATAAATGGTTTTGAAATCACCTTAACTTTATAAGAAAAAAACTAAAAAGAGGTTTTAAAATCACTTAATAGGATAAAATTAGAAATTAAAAATCTTATTGTTTTTAGCAATTATTTTATCTAGTTATAAACTAAGTAATTTTTTAAACTATTTATAAATGATCGGATAGTAAGAGATTTTTATATAATAACTATATATTACTTCAATATACGCGTGCGGGACTTCCTAGAGTTTTAACTCAGTTTTAGTAAAATATACACAAATTATTCATGTGGGATATTTTTCTAATAACTATATATTATTTAAATATATATTTACATACATCACCCAGTAAAAGTCTCATTTGAAGATCTTCTCTCGACAGAAGGGACAATTCAATGTTCCCTTCTTTCCCCACTCGCGGATGCAGCATTCGTGAAATTCGTGACTACATATTGTGGTAATTTTTTTACTGTGATTTAATTGGGATAAACAAATCCCACAATTATCTTCAGAACTCTGTAAAATAAAAATATATATACATAAATATATATATATATATTGTTTATCATCACTTAAAAAATATAGTAGTGAGTTTTATATATATAAAGTTAATATTAATTATTTCTCACCAAGTCTACACTACCACTACAACTTTTGATTTCAGGGGTTTCTCATTGATTCCTCGGTGTAACGTAATCAAAATCACTCCCTCCGTTTGGGAGAAGATCCTCACTCTATAAAATAAAATTTTATATTTTACCGATTTTTATAAATCATACATTAAATAAGAGTAATTTTTTAAACATATCTTACCGATTCTTCTTCATAAACGAATTGTCCATTTGGGATATCAGGACTCTATAAATAAAAATAAAAATTTTCATTCATTGATTTGAAAAAAAATATTAATTATCTTCTACTTATCTCTCTTTTTTTTTTTTTTTTTTTTTTTTTTTTAACTTACGTTTGTCAAGGAGGAAGTAGTATCAGAAATATTTTCAATCTATAAATGAAAAATAAAACTTGTTATTCATTGATATTCTCTGAAATGATTAAAAAGAAAAAAAGAATCTAACCATATCATACCTGTTCTTCATCAAGTGCTAATGTTAATCTTTGTCCATCAGGAAATATGTCACCACTCTAAAAGTAAATATATATATATATATACAGTTCCCGCCGCTTATTAAAATCACATTCGTTCTTAGCCAAAGTGATTTTATTAAGCGGCTGATTTTTATATCCGGTGAACGTTCCTGCCCATAAGGAAAAGGTATTACTTCCCTGAATTTTGAAAGGAACTTCAAAAGGTAAGGAATAATGGAATTAGTAAGCAATATTAGTTAATTTTAGGTAGATTTAAGTAATTGTTTCTTCGATATAAGTAAATTAAACGCATTATAAGTTCCCGTGCACTTTCGTTAGAGGAAAATCATCATTACTTTACCGAAAGTTCACGCTGTTCTTATAAATTTAAAATCTTTCCGTTTAAACCTCATGAATTATAGTAATTTCAAAATAAGAACTAGAAATTGCCTTCTATTAATTAGAAGAAAAAAAATCATTTCAAATCAAATTTGTATGCTATTACTGCGCTTTGAAGAATACATTCCTTGAAATTGTTACGGAGATAAGTTATGGGGCGTATGTAACTGTGCTGCAAGTGTAAAATCTTCAACAATGAGCAATAACATATGATTTGTTGTGCTTTATTTTCTCTTTCTATTAAAAAAAAGAACACAATGTAAATAAAAAACCTTTTTCAGTGTGCATAAATGGTATTTTTGGCTGCTGAGGAGATATTTTTGAGTTTATTAACCGGCGATGCTGATTTTATTAAGCGGCGGCTTCAAAAGTAGTTTGTATTGGTTTGATTCCGGTCCTGGCGATTTTATCAGATTAAGCGGCTGATCTTATTAACCAGTGATTTTATTAAGCGGCGGTTACTATATATATATATATATATATATATATAAAATAACTAACTAAGAAATTAAGTTTTATAAGAAGTTTTTAATAATAATAATAATAATAAAAATTATTTAAAAAAAAAACATACACCGTATAACATCTCACTACTAGATGGGGAAACATCAGACCATTGAGAGTTCCCCCATTCATCCAATGATATTTCTATAGCATCAACAAGAGCACATACTTCTTCAGGAATACCGAATGGAACTTCCCACTACAACCAAATGATAAATTAATACTAATTAGTAAAAAATTTTGTTTCCTATGAGTAAGTTTTTTAAATAAAAAAACAAACATTAAGTATTGCTCAAATTTAATGTAACAAAATTTCATATAATTTTTATACACTTGCGATTATAATTTCATTAAACTGTCTAATCAGTCAAAAAATTTTATTTAGTGATTCATTTATGTTTCTTAAAGTAATTAAAAATCTTTTTCACGCAGTTTTATTAAATACTTATAAGTAATTAATGAACATTTCTAGAAAAAAGAGGAGACTAAGCAAAATTTTAGTGTTAAGCTTACTTTTAAAGAACCTATGTTGTTTTATTGAATAAAAAAATTTCTTTTACAAAATCTAAATGATTAAACACACAGTTAGAAAAAATTAAGTAAAATCATTGATTATTTAAAATAATTACTGAATAAATAATAAATACTCACGGCATCATCTATATCCATAGGTTGAGTAAATGATGAATTATTCATAGCAGATGATGTTAAAAATATCCAGACACAATAAAAAATAGCGGACAAATGTGCACACTAAACACTAAAACAATTTAAAATTTTCTATTAAAAAAAAAATCTGAGATACTACCTGAAACACACAGAAAAAATAACAAGTTGATAGTCGCACGGTAGATAATCTACGAATGAAGCGAGAAATGACTTGCAACGTCTTATCTAGTCTAGATAAGGGGATTCCCCATGAGTCACCCTGACTCACCTCTGTGGATCTTACGAGAAGGTTCTAAACGCATGACTCATCGGTGACGAGTTTGAATAATTTGCATAACCGCTAAATTGTATAAGTGAGAATCTTTTAATGTGAGTATTATAGTAATGATAAATTTTATTTCATAATCGATAACTCAATTCATACATAATCAGGTTCACACTTTGTATAAAACAATACTATATTTAAAAGTGTTACCAAACAACATGTTTATGAACTTTATAAGAAAATGCTTAATACGGTTTGAGCTTAGTAGATTTTGCATGTAACTAGTAGATTTTGCGTTAACTATGTAACAGCGAATTAAACATCTATAGTTGTAATTTTTTTTTTTTTTCTAAGGAAATAACTCGCGTCTTGCTCTACGGAGCGAAAAGGGGCACCGCAGGGCCTCGGGAGGGCTGTCTCCCAGGCGCTCAAGGTGATCTCTCTCTTTCTATCTTTATTCTTCAATTTGTATTCTCTTTCTAACTTTTTTCTATACATTTTTCTAACTCTGATTTCTTAAATTGTAAATTTTGTATGTATCTCTTTTCAGGCTAAGTCCCAAAAGATCGTGACGTCATCTCATTTCCCGCAAAACTTCCAACTCGAAAAAAAAATTTTGAAGTCTGCGAAATTGTGAGAAAAATACTAAGTTCCGAAATTCATTAAAAATTCCCATTCTCCCCGATAGATGGCACCATCAAACTTCTCATCCAAGATGATGACTCATTCACCCCTCCCGACGATCTAAAAGTTTCGATTCTCCCGGTGGTAAACGTAAAGTTTCTATTCTTCCGGTGGCAACACACAGTTTCTATTCTTCTGGTGGCAACACCCCCTCGTCCAAGATGATGACTAAGTAGTGTATAAAGGGTGTGTTCACCAACAGGGAGGTGGGACGGTGGGTCTAGGGTGGAGGCGCCCTCCACACTGACCCACATCATCCCACCGTTCCACCACCTTGTTGGTGAATCACCCTTTTTACACTACTTACAGGGACACCCGAAAATATTTCAAAGCAATGGGTTCTATGGGAGGTATAAACCATACTTTCATACCTTTACTGTAGATATATATTAATTAAATTGAAATATGTTATTCAAGTTCACTATCGGACGTTCCCTATTGAAACTGGAGTTTATACCTCTACTGGTTTGGGTACAGGGACATCCGAAAGTATTTCAAAGCATTGTGTTTCATGAGAGGTATTTCTATAAATCATATTTTCATACCTTTACTGTAGACGTATCTTAATGAAATTGAAATAAGTTGTACAAGTTCACTATTGGATGTTTCCTGTATAAAATGGAGGAAATACCACCATACACAGGGACACTCAAAATTATTCCAAAGCATTGCGATCTATGAGAGATATTTCTATAAATCAAATTTTAATAACTTTACTTTCCACGAAGTTTTAGGAAATTGAAATATGTTATTTATATGCACAAAAGAATGCTTTGCATAGAATATAGCATGATTAGCATTATAGTTACAGGGTGGCTCAAAAATATCCAGTTATATTAAGTGGTATTAATAAAAAATTGCTAGAATTGTACTTTCGTTTACTTTAAGAGTTTTTAACACTTTCTAACATTTTTTAAGTGTGATTATAATTTCAGTTTTGTGTATCTGCATGCCTGTCTGTCTGTCCGTGCTCTAACTCCCGTAAATATTTATGGAATTTCTGGAAACTGATATGTGTTATTCAAGTTCACTATCGGACGTTTCCTATTGAAAATGGAGTTTATACCTCTACTGGTTTGCGTACAAAGACACCCGAAATTATTTAAAAGCATTGCGTTCTATGAGATTTATTTCTATAAACAATATTTTAATACCTTTACTGTAGACATATGTTAAGGAAATTGAAATATGTTATTCAAATTCCCTATTGGATGTGTCCTGTATAAAATGGAGGAAATACCACCACCGATTTATATACAGGGACACTCAAAAGTATTCCAAAGCATTGCGTTCCATGAGAGATATTTCTATAAATCAAATTTTAATAACTTTACTTTCCACGAAGTTTTAGGAAATTGAAATACGTTATTTAAATGCACAAAAATTTCTTTGTATAGAATGTAGCATGATTGGCTTTAGATTTTCAGGGTGACACAAAAATATCCATTTATATTAAAAGTTAATAAAAAATTGCTAGAATTGTACTTTCGTTTACATTAAGCGTTTTTAACACTTTCTAACATTTTTAAGTGTGAATATGATTTCAGTTTATGTATCTATCCATCTGTTCGTCTATTTGTCTGCCCACGCTCTCACTCCTGTAAATATTTTTGGAATTTCTCGAAACTGATATATTTTATTGAAGTTCACTATTGGATGTTCCATATTGAAAATTGAGTGAATATATGTTCTGGTTTGTGTTCAGGGACACCCAAAAGCATTCGAAAGCATTGTGTTCTATGAGTTATTTTTATAAATATTTTCCGTATAGAATGTTCCCCATTTAAATTGACATTAATTGGTCCTGTACTACTAGTTTTTACTTTCTTCTGTATGTAATATAGAGAAAGTATTGGATTCGCGAAAATTTTCGACCTCCGTTCTTGGTTGGATTTACATGTTTTGGGATGTCCAGAACAAGAATTAATAGTTTTTAGAAAATGTCTGTCTGTTTGTATCATTTTTTTTGTGGACGCTGTATCTCACGAACCAATGAATGAAATTTAACCAAACTTGGTATTTAGTTGCACCCTGACATGAACTGGTTCTGATTAGATTTGGGGATCAATAGCTCAATAGGTGGCGCTGTGATCGCATTTTATGCAAATTTTTAACATGGCAGCATTGGACAAAATTTCGTATAAATGTGCATAAAAGTTATTTTAAACTTGTGATTGTAAAATTAATATGAATTATTGATAATAGTGGTATTTAACTAGGAAAAAAATTTGTGCATGGGGGGGGCATCGCTTCCTCCCCCTGGTGGAAGTACCACCCCCCGGGGGGGGGTAAATTTTCACAATGGGTATCTTTCATAAGATCTCGTTGATAATAGTAGTAGTTAACTAGGAAAAAAAAATTGTGCATGTGGGGGCATCGGGCAAAGTTTCAAGATGGGTGTCTTTCGAAAGGTCTCGTCAATACCTTTAAAACGAATGGTTGAACCATAAATCTGTGATAATTTAAAACAAAGTCATCGATTTTTTTTTTACTTTTAACAAAAAAAAAAAAAACTTAAAATATATATATATATATTAACGAAATTTAACCAAACTTGGTAATTAGTTGGTCCCCGACATAAACTGGTGCTGATTACATTTGGGGATCAAAAGCTCAACAGGTGGCGCTGTGATCGCATTTTAGGCAAATTTTTAACATGGCAGCATAGGACAAAATTTCGTATAAATGTGCATAATAAGAGTTATTTTAAACTTGTTATTGTAAAATTAATGTGAATTATTGATCATAGTAGTATTTAAGTAGGAAAAAAAATTTGTGCATGGGGGAGCATCGGTCCCCCCTCCCCACTGGGGGGGGGGGCAAAGTTTCAAGATGGGTGTCTTTCGAAAGGTCTCGTCAATAACTTTAAAACGAATGGTTGAACCATACATCTGTGATAATTTAAAACAAAGTTATCTTTTTTTTTTTTTACTTTTAACGAAAAAAAAAAACTATGAAAAGTTTTTTTTTTTTTTTTTTTTTTTTTGTTAAATATTGTTACTGATTGAATATGTATAGGAAAATATAGAAGAAAGTCTTGTGGTGGCCACAACATACTAGTTTTACAGGGACAACAATAACAAAAAAAAAATGCCAATGCATTAAGTTTTAGCACAGAATTTTTTGAAAGTCATATTTAAAAGTTTTTCTACTGAAAAAATCATAAAAATATTGAAGTGTATTATTTATATTCTAAAATAATGTTTTGTATAGAATATTATATGATTAACTTTCTGATTTGCAGGGCTACACTAAAATATTCAGAGAGATCAAAAGCTGCAATTCTAATCTAATTGCAGGCATTTCTTTTGCGTTAAGCCTTTTTAACACTTTCCAAAATGATTAATAATTTTAAAATCAATTAGGCTATCTTTATATTTTTCAGTCCTTCTGTCTGCTGTGTGATAACGTAGGGAAAGAATATTAAAAGTTATTCGATACAACAATTACGTACAGTTGGGAAGTGTTACTAATCAATGCGTACTGCATGATTTTTTCTTCTTGTTTATTGAGCATCGGATATTCACATTTCATGTGGCTCAGGGGTCTGCCTATTGGCCGAAAATTAGCATTAAAATTATTGTGAATAATGCATCAGTTATACTGCTTCTTCATTGATGATATGTTTAACTTCGGAATTTTTAATAAAGAGATCTTTTAGGAAGAACTTCTTTAAATAAAAGCTGGTTAGCGAGATTAACTAACTTAAACTTGATAAAGAATTTCTAATAAAGGATTAAAACAATAGTAATTAGAGATTTTTTTCAGGCCTCATGGAATATTAGTGGTCTACAAACCACTGGCAATCTCTACTTTAGTTTATTAACAGCACAAACATTATAATTTTTTTTAATTAAGTTATGCACTAAAGCATAAATATATGTATTTATTTATGCCATACACACACACACATATATTATTTGAATTGATATATTTTGTTTATTTCTGTGAACTTACAAGTAACTTTCTTATAAAACGCTAAACGTTATTGAAATAAAATTCACAACGGAAATAATTTTGAAATAACTCCGCAGAAGAAAAAAACTCCTAAAGAGTATTAGAAAATAAAAATCCATTCCTTTGTTTTATTTTGAGATCTACTAGTAATTTTTATTGAAAGATAATAAAAAAATATTTTATTTTATAATTAATATTCTTTAATGAATAAACATTTAACATAAATAAATATACTTAAACCACCATAAAATCCACAATTTCTAAATAATAGTTATACAAAAAGCAACACTGAATCAGAAGAAAACTATCCTGTCAGATGAAAAAATTAATTTCCTTCCTGTGTAACAAATGATACTCAACGTTAAAAATGTCTAAATTAAAAAAAGTAAAGGTTTAAAAGTATAAAAGAAAGGAAGAAACAGGAAATATAATAAAACTGAATATTTTCATTTTTAAATCAGCTGCCAAACTTTATAAAAATTTTATAATTCTTTGAATTAAAGAAAAAAAGGAATTATTAGATTTAAAAGGAAAAGATGTTTATTTCAGATAATATCCTCTTTTTTTTTTTTTTTTTTTTTTTTTTAATATATATATATAAAGAAACACCTTAGCAAACTTTTGCTAATAAAAAGCAAAATTTATTAAGAAAAACTTACATTTTGATTATATTGATTCTCTAAAATGTATTAATTTTTTAAATCAAACCGAAAAAGTCGTTTAAGGATACATATATCTCCCCGAATCTATAAAATATCAGTATTATAACGAAAGTCGTTTCACCCAACGAGATAAATAAAGTAGAGTGCTGATTAATTGGATGAAGGATTGGCTTTCCGTGGTTGAAGATTAATCACGTGACATGAACCAATAGGTTGCTATGTTTGGCTCTTCATCGCTAGTTTGGCAATTTAAAATTTCAGTTTTGGAAATTATTATTATTAGGTAACACATGAGTCCTATGACCGAAATAAATTGTTTTTAAAATAATTTTTCACATACTTCACATTATGACAAATAAAATGTTTCTTTCATCATTTACCAACAAAATTTAAAATGTTTATAAAGAAAAAATAGACTTTTAAAAGAGCTAAATTTATCAACTATTTTTAAATACTTTGTCAGTTAAATTTTGACTACACGAGATAAAAAGGAGTAAAATAAAACAAATTAGAACAAAACGAAAATGTTAAATTAAGTAAATAAAAACATTTGAAGTTATCTCCAAGTAGTTGCCATAGAAATTCATTGAAAATAAACTGTAACCAAGGAAACCACCAAATACGCAGGTGCAAGGAGAACATGTCACATGACTCATCTTGCACCTTCTAAAGGGTTGCCATTTATCACTCTACTTTATGTATCTCGTCGGTTTCACCTGTGAACGCCGTGGCTGTAAGGCAAAACGCCAGGTTACAAATCCAAAAGTTGTGAATTCGATCCCATTCAAGGGCAATTGTTTATTGCTTATTTTTTCATTATGGTCATTATGTTAATTATGTTTACGTTTATTATTCAGTTAATCTCCTATTATTAAAATACTATGTTAAAATTCATCAACTGTATATAAGCTGATGTAAAATTCCTTCAGATGAAAAATAAGGTCTCGAGTTGAGCTTTATTTTATGTGTTTCTGCACAAACAGTTGTCTAATCCTTATTTACGTGACAGTATGCATTTAATCATGGTTTCAAGAATTTCTTAATGTTTTTACAATTTGAATTAAAGATGCATAAACATCTTACAATATACAAAATTTTGTCAAATTGTAAATTGTGTGCGTACACAAATTAGTCCAGTAAATAAATAAATTTTGTCGGAACAAATTCGGATAAGGCTGGATTTTTTTTTTTTTTTTTTTTTTTTTTACAGTAGACAAACATTATTAAGAGATGTAAGTCTTCACCGTTCCCCTCCGGTCTGTCCCTGCTATCCTCCCCTTAAAGTGAGAATAGAGTGACATTTATTTAATTTGTAAAATGGTTTCTAAAAGCATTAGCGACTCACTCGTTTTTTTATTCTTATTATTATTTCCAAAACAATTTTCTTCAGTATTTTGTAATTACAGCATTTTTCTACCGTCAATAGTTTAGTCAGTAAAAATTTCTTAATATCAAAATTTCCTCTTTTCTTAACATTTTTTATGCTCTTTTTCACGTCTGTGTTTAAAATAGTAAATATATTATTAAAAATTCATAAAAAAATCTTGAAAATTTGAGTATCTTTAATTTGATTTAAGATTCAGTATGCCTGTGTAGATTGGGTAGAAGCTAGAGCCTTTTTATCATTCGCGCATGCTCTTAAATTTGTATAAC
Organism: Salticus scenicus; assembly: GCA_963930645.1. Taxonomy (NCBI): domain Eukaryota; kingdom Metazoa; phylum Arthropoda; class Arachnida; order Araneae; family Salticidae; genus Salticus; species Salticus scenicus. Next base: position 285,985,472 of record OZ005656.1, on the reverse strand, counting down.
GTGACGGAGAACTTTCTGCCTTTCGCATCGATTTCTGCGATACAAGTAGAAATTGAATTTGATTGTGTTGATATGTTTTATTTATAATTAGTAAATGTATTTTGGATAATTTTTACGTATTGTTTTGCAAATAATGTCATTTAACCGATTTTATATATATATATATATATATATATATTAATATATTTTATCGTTTATGAAATTAAGCTATTTTATAGGTTTTGTGAAAATAAGATTTTTTATTACACATAAAATCACTTTATGCGCACATATTTGATAAAATTGGCTTTATAATCATGTAATGTTTTTCTTTAAACATCTAATTTTATGTCCATGAAATATTATATTATGTATGTCCTATTCTATTATACACTAAGCGACAAAAAAAAGCCGCACTGCAGAAAAAATGACTTTACCTTTTTTATTTGTAATAACTTTAAAATTAATGTTTGAAACAAATAAAACTGTCTTCTTTGCATAATACCAAAGGTATGAAATGATACCTATGTGTATTTTCGATTTAATAATTCGCTTTATTGCACTTTACGAAGTACTTTTTAAAAATCTGCATAAAACTTTCTTTTTGAACATAATGCAATAACTATACACTTTGCATTCTATTATGATTTATTATATGAAATAAACAAGTTATATTTTAATATATGAAATAAAACTATTTATTTGTTAGATCTAAGCATTTTTTTTGTTAAAAATATGTATTCTGCATTGGGTTAATTCCACCTTTATATGGAATTACTGCATTAATGCGCAATGGCATAGTTTTATACAGTGTTTTAATATAAATCTCAGAAATTTCAATGTGCCAAATATCACAAATAAATTTTTCTAGTTCTGGCAGAGTTATAGGCTGCAAATTTCGAATCCTCTCCCCTCTCCCCCGCCTTTTTATAGACGAAACATTTTCGAGCGGATCGCGATTTTGACCATTTCCATGTCTGGTAAAGAAGAAATTCTACTATATCCTTTGTGGTATTTAACTTAAAGTGAAAAAAATGTGTGATTACTTACAGAATTATAGGTTCTCATGGGAATGCATAAGAAATTTTGACAATTTGAAGTGAATAAACTTACCACAGACGCCGTGTAGTAAGGTGCCTTATTATCTTCAAATGCTGTTTACGGAAATGTCTAAGATACCTCCAAAATAGTCGGTCAGGCACCACTTTTATGCAGATTGTGTTTTATTTCGAGTTAATTGATTCCTTGAGCATAAAAATTTCCCCGAGTGTTTGAAAAGTTATGCACCTCCGTACCATAATGTACGGAGAATGTGTCACTGTTTTAAAAGTGAGATTTTCATTAAGTCGGTCACATTTTCGTCTTCATTCTAGCTTTTTTCAACTGCACGAAATAAAGAAAACTTGATTCATCAGAGAAAACCAGTTCAGCCTAATAATTAACTGATAATGTTTTTAAATTTTGGTCAACTAAAGTATTGTTTTTTCTAATTCTTTTCCTTAATAATGGCTTTTTTCGCAGATCTTCCGTTCTTTAACCCGCTTTGTTTAATTGTTCCCGCATTGTTTTTGAAGAAAGTAATTTACTATACACTTTTTAAAAATCTTTTTTAAGTTCTGAACATGATACAAATCGATTTTTTAAACATTCGCATTTTAACTTGCGGTTATCTAGCTTGGATGAGCAACATGACCGCCTAAAGCCAAATTCCCAGTTTAAACGGCCAAAAAAATTTATATTTTGCTAAAATTCATTTTACCAATATTTCGTTAGCATTTAATTATTTTGCCATCTCACGTATTAAAATATTTTTTGATTTTCATTTAAAAATTAATACTTTTTGTGGCATCGTTAACTGCCTTATTCTTACCATTTTTGAAATAAATTCTAAAATTACAATTTTCCTGACAATTGCATTTTGTTTTTAACACTAGACTCAAAGCTAAAGTGTATGTGGAGGACAACATAGTAAAATCTGTTCGAAAATTTGCTTTTTAAACGATAAAATTAGAAGGCAAAAAGGAAAACATCCAAGTGCGGCTTTTTTTTTGTCGCTTAGTGTATATATATATATATATATATATATATATATATATATATATAATCCTTTTGATAGTAGAAGCAAATAATGAGAACGAAGAATAGTTAGTGTCACAATTCACCAAAGAGACATACACACGCCAAACAAAGCAACAAGATTACCCAAATTGATTCAACTATCAAGTTCAACAATAGCACTGACGCCAATCCACTGCACAACAATACTTGTTGAAAATTGAAATAGTATCGTGTAATTAGACTCTGATGAAAAGAAGGACAATATTTCAAGGTGAAAAAAAGAACCCTGTAATGAACAATAGTGACCCATCAAGCGCAGTAGAAGCCAAGCAACAGACAGAAGATCACAAAAACACAAAGACCAATAAGAATGAACAAATTCTCTATGCAGGAAAAGCTCAGAAAGTGAAAAAAATCGGGGGATGAAATACACACATTCAAAGAAACCAAATTTAATTTTTAAAAGCCCGCAAAACAAACGATACAACTCAACCAAATCCCAACAGAAAAACTCAAACTAAATCGAATTCCAGGGGGAAAAAACAACCCAAGAAAAGAAGGAAGGAGGCAAGCGGCAAAACTTGCGACTTGCCTGTGATGTTAAACTATTTTTACGCCGGCAACATTCCCCAGCCTGCCAAGACCAGATTAGGAGACAAAAAGGCAAAACCCCATAGCAAATAAAGAACAATGAAACCATGAAATTTATTGATTGATTACGAACCCATAATAAAAAAGAACCCTGAATTGAATAAAATGAAACAATGACAAATTATTTTCCATAAAAACAGAAAAACCTCCATAAAAACAAAAATACACCATGAACCTGAAAAGAAATAAAACCAAAACCTAAACCCGCAAGAAAAAAAAAAAAAAAAAAAAAAAATCATTACGAAATGAAAGAGGCAATTTAGACACAATCCATCCTGATGTATTGAAACACCAACCAGAAAAAATAAAATAAAATCAAAACACGAGCTGCAAAAACTGAATTTAAAACACGAGCAAAACAGAGAACTTAAAAGGAGAAAATGGCATTTTAGAAGTTGAGTTGTAGCATTCCTTGATAACTTATTAAACAACCAATTTTCAACCAATTAATTTTTGGATTAAAATTAAATGCAGCAATCCTTCCTTCCTTTTTTTTTTTTTTTTTTTTTTTTTGAGTATAATCCAACATCCACCCAACCATCCAACCAATATATATATATATATATATATATATATATATATATATATAAATCTCATTTAAAGTTTAATTATATGTTGGTATTTTCATCTATCTTGTTTGCTGAGAGTATTAAATTAATCAAGTTATTTATATATATCAATTTTAAGGAATTTAAAAAATATTTACAAAAATCAGAGCATGGGCAGGGGAACCGATGTCGAAAACTTTTTAATTTTGTTGAAAGTTATCAAAAGCGACTAAAATATACTTTCACTGAATCAAGGATACAAAATCACGATAGGAAAAATGGAGCTGAAATATACTAAGAATGAGAGCTGAGTTCTAAATATTGGTTGATTTATAAATAATGGTAACTATATAAGAGATAAAAATATGGTATCCAGTATCCGTCACCTATCTTCTAAATTACAACTGAATTCCAGTATCTCAATGCCATCGCAATGCTTAATTTGTCTGGCACTGTTTACAATAAACTTTATTTTTTTCAAACCAATTTATGGATAAACAAATAAAAAACGTTATACGCATGTATATGTGTACATATAATTAACACTGATCTAATAATTAAATACACTTTGGCTACAGCTGTTAATGCGCTTAAACAATTGTGCATTATTTCAATTTTTATTCCTATTATTGAATTTATGCAATTTTTAAATAATTTTATTAAAATTATTAATTTTTGCATATTCTATTTGGCATTTAAATGGATTGATATACCAACTCTATTCCTCTGAAAATGATATTAATTTAATACTGTGAATATTTTAATCGAAATAAATCTCATTTAAAATTTATATTGGTATCTTCATATATCTTTAGTCTGCTGAGTGTTACAATGGTACTAAATAATTCATGTTTATATATATATATATATATATATATATATATATATACAGTCGAACCTCATTAACGTGAATCTCAAAGGGGATAAAAATTTTGTTCACGTTATCAATAGTTCATGCTATCAGTAGCTAATCTTCATATAAATAAACTAATCGTCATTTTGACGGGGATTGTGGAAACAGTTCATGCTAAAAGTAATTCACGTTAACGGGGTTCGACTGTATATAAAATTAAATTAGGTCAAACTAAATGAAAACTAAATAAAATAAGTATAAATAAAGAGTACATATATAGAAATTAATGTGTTCGAATATCGTAGGGATTGCAGATGAAAAAAGCGAAACGATCTTAGTTTATTTACTTATTTTTGATAAAAATGATTTTTATTTCACTTTTTTTTTTTTTTTTTTTTTTTTGTTGTTGTTGTTGTTGTTGTTGTTGTTGTACGGGGGGGGGGGGGTGATGGGTGAAAAGGTCGAAATGTTTATATTTCAATATTTCATGATTTTAAATATTATTTAGAATAGATTATTGAAATAAGCAAAGTTGTAAAAAAAAAAAAAAAAAAAAAAATCCTGAGAATAGTTACAGGAAAGATGAAAAAAGAGAAACTCTAAAAATTTTAGATATTTCTAAAGTAATTATTTAAACGTCACTATGTGTTCTATGTTCAAAGAATGAGAGGAAGCTTAGAGGAATTTAGGAAGAATATATTGCTCCATAATACCTGTCAGCCAGAAACATTTTAAACTTCATATGAATTTCATTCAAAAGCGATTTTGTACTTGCTAAATTAAAACGCCGATTTTTACGCATGTAGCAAATTCAATGCTTTTCAGGATTTTTATCTTTCACAGAATCCTATTAAATTTACCGGCACAAATATTTATTTCAGAGAAAAGTTTCAATTAAGAAAATTATTGTAAATATATCCATCAATAATAGTAGTATAAAACTATCAAACTGCTAAAGCTGTTACTTTTTGATTTTAAAGCATTTTTCTTATAGTTTCCAAATTTTAGCGTTTGAGGGTGGGGGAGCACACGGGGATAGGGGGGGGGATGAGGTCGTTTCAAAAAATGTGCTTTTCATCATGATCTATCAACTGGGAAAAACCCAGCCTTATCCAAATTTATTCTCACAACTTCTTTCATTTACTTAGATTTTAAAATGTTGGATCTGAACAGCGAAATTTTTCCACGTCAACTCTAATACTTTTCCAGCTTTTTCCCTTTCCCAGAACTTTATTAAGTTTTATATCATTGGAAAGTAGTGTATAACATTATCAAGTTCTTAAGGTTAAACAATATTTTATATGTTTTATATTTTGCATGATAACGGAGAAAATTCCAGAACTATCCAGTGAAAAAAATAAATAAATGAAATTCTTGAGATTTCCATTTTTTTTAATGGTACAAATATTAGTTTTGTAGAAAAGTTTCAATTTCTAAAGTTATAGTAAACATATTCAGCATTAATATAACTAATCTGGTGTGTCACTCACACGACTTTCTCTAACCCTGAAATATAATACTATAAATACAGTTTGGAGATTAAGAGGTAAGATAACGATGTTATGAAAACCTCTGTTAAACAATTCGAATTAGGCTTCGGGAGAGTTTTATATGATAATAATTAGTTGTGTGTGAGGTGGGCTACCGCCCCCCCCCCCCCTCAACCCCACGTTTCATTAATGCACCTACATTTATATACAATTTAATTAGGTTATTAAAAATAATTCTGTTTTTAAAAAATAATTCATTAAAATTATTATTTAAAAATTTATATTTTATGATGATGCAGACGATTTCCATATTAGAGAAGTAGTATAACACCAAATATTCAAAGAAAGTCCATTTTATTCTCAATATTTAAAAAAAAAAAGTTCGTTAAAAATAAGTAGTTTTTTCGTTAAAAGTAAAAAAAAATCGATAACTTTGTTTTAAATTCTCGCAGATCGATGGTTCAACCATTCGTTTTAAAGGTATTGGCGAGCTCTTTTGAAAATATACCCATCAAGAAAATTTACTCCCCTCGAGGGGGGACTTCCCCCCTCCCCAGGGTGGGAGGCGAGGCTCCTACATACCCAATTTCTTTTCCCCTGTTGACTATCTCTATTATAAGAAATATATATTCGTTTCATTTGGTTTAGTGCAGTCTATAGACGTTAAACTCTACTTACCTGCAATTTCCCCCATAGGCGTAATGTATTTGAATACTTTAGAGTGTCCCTGTACATGAACCATTTGCTTGATCTTAACGAAAAGTTTAGTGTAGCATCCTTATATGATACACATTTAGAATACCAAGTTTGAACTTTCTGCCATATTTTGTTTTTGAGATATGCTGATAATAGACAGACACACACAGACATACACACAGACACAGAGAACATACACACAGACACAGAGAACATACACTCAGATCATTTGCTAAAAACCATGATTTTCGTATTCAAGAGCCCTCAGACCATGTAAATATAACAAAAACTCGCGTTTGAAAATTTGACCCAAAAACAATACTTTCTCTACCTTATGGGTAAGAGAAAGTAAAAAAAATCAAATTGCAAAAGTAATTACGTTTAGATTTACAAATAATTTTCTGATACTCTTGATAGTTTAGCATTTAAGGGGCTGGGGAGGGGAAAGTTTGGGGGTTACAAGCGGAGACTGTTGAGAAAATGTGCATTTCATTATGACCAATCAACTGGGAAAAATCCAGCTTTATTCAAATTTGTACCGACATTGGCCATCCCCCCCCCTTTGTTTACTGGACTACATTGTATACAGAAAACCTCGCATTTTAATATGAAATACTTACGTATAATTTTTTCTTTGAAATGTTTCTGAAATTAAAAATACTGCAGAAACAATGAAAGAATACACTTTTCTAGACTTACATTTATTTTATATTTTCAGCATATTAGTTTTATTTTCGAAGTTTCTAATTTTCTATGATAAATTAATTTTATTGTACGATCTGCAGCAGACGGATTAGTATGAAAGAAGACTTTATACTTAATAAACCTGTTCTTATTCTTTTGGAAGATTTTTTTTTTTTTAATTACACAATATTTCTCTACATATTAAAAAAAAAGTTACTGTCACTGGCGTCAAATTTTTTTGTCTGTGACAGCATCTTCTAGCGGAGGGCAGCGTCCTTCGTGTCATGAGAGGTATCAATGTGTTCCGAATACTCCAAGGTATACATTTCAGCTGCTAGGAAATTTCTATCATTTTAATTAAAGAAGTTATTAACTAAAAAAGACAACTTTTTGAAGGTACTCTATTTGCCATTTTGAAGAAAGTTTCTCTCAATGACGTTTGTTCTGTCATGAAGTCATTTTACACGGGAAAACTAAAATAGGATACATGATTGTACGTAGGTAGTTAGGTACGTTCGACTTAACGTCGCACCAGTACTGCACTATGGGTAATTATCGACGGTCTGGGACGCACCCCCTAGGTCAAATGCCGTCACAATTTTGATCCTTCCCGGAAGGGAAGGATCCCACACACACACACACACTTTGGTGATCCCCAGAGATATAGTGGGGAAGGGAACATGGAGGACTTTGCGGTCACGACAGATTTTATGTGCACCAGCCACGATTAGTGTACACGACGGTCTTTGGCCGGCTCAAGTATCGAATCGGCAATCTTCCAACTACGTGCTCGGCGCTTTACAGACTAGAGTACCGCGGCCCGAAACCATGGATGTAAAAAAGAAAGAAAATAAATATCAACTTTTTTTCTCTACTTTTAGAAAATTTTCTTACACGGGAAAATTAAAATATTATCCATGGTTGTAGGTTAAGTAAATAATTAGGTAGGTTGTGTTTGACGTCGCATCATTACTGCGCTATGGATAATTGGCGACGATCTGGGACGCATCCATACGGATGTTCCGGAAACATGTCACCACAATTTTGGTCCTACACAAAGGGGATGGTCCCCCGCTTCAGTGACCTCCAGATGTATAATTTTGATGGGAACATGGAGGATATTGCGGCCACGGCATATTTTACGTGAATCAGCCACCATTAGTGTACACGACGGTCATCGGTCGGCTCGAGAACCGAACCCTCAATCTTCCAATTATGAAGGGGTGCCGCGGTCCGGATCTAAGGTTGTAAAAAATAAATAAAAAGGGTCATATACTGAAGGTGTAATGTAAAATGGTCTAGATATTATGAATTTCTTTCTATTAAAAAAATATATAAATATTATATATTCCAATTTGACATTGAATATGAGGATTTCCATAATAATTTTCTGCTTTTGTCTTGTAATATTCACTATTAATATTCCTTTTCAGTGAAAGAAAACAGCTAATAGACGGGCAGAGCTCTGCATGTGTTAATAAGTAAAGTGAGTCGGGGGGAAGGCGAAGCCTTCCTCGGGGGTTTGTGAGCGGAGCGAACAGGGGGCAGAGCCCCCTAGTGTTGTAAATAAAAATTGCTATTTAAAAATTATTTTTGCAAACAGAGCTTTACTTTACTTTATTATATAATCATATTAACTTATAATAAATGAAAGTTATAAATAAAAGAAAACTTTAATGTACACACATTTTAGTGCTCTTTTTCTATGTGTATGTAGTTTCTAAATACGGAAGACCCAATGAATCTAAATTCGGATCTAAACGACAGCACTGAAATAGTTTTCATAATCTATGCGTCATGTGAGATATTTCCATCTTAAAGTTGTATTCTTAATGTTAATTGCATCATTTACTGCTTTGCATTCTAAATCTATTTCTCGAAGTTAAATGAGCTTTGAAAATAAGTTTAAATTTTTTATACTTCATATCTACTTTCGTGTGTGAAAATTAGTCTTGTACAACACTTTTTGATTTTTCATAATTCAAAAAGGTATCTTCATATTTTATTCTGGCTTCATCAGAAATTAAAATCTCTCTCTCTCTGTTTTCCCTTGCAGTCCCCAAACAGAGTGTACTATTATTTAAATTGGATTATAATGCCACTATATATTTCCTGATATTGCCATACAGCTCTTTTGACTGCTAAATAAAAAGCATTGTTTGAATTGTCATTCAGGAGTGCTTCTTCACGGCCATTTTGAATGAAAATTTCCCAACCTGCACTACATAATTCTACAAGTAAATTTTATCCAGCAATAATCAATAGGGCAGTGATTGGCCTGCTCCAGTAATTGACATCTATCCTGAAATAATAAATAAGAAAATAATAAAATCGTATATTTTACATATAAGAATTTTAACATTTTTATGTCAAACACTGGAGCACAGGGTGCTAATAACTGGTAAAATGAATAACTAGCAGTGTCGAACACTGGAACATAGAGTGGCAATTACTAATAAAAGGAAAAACTGGCAATGTCAATTACTGGAACATTGAGTGGGTGTCAAATAAAAATTCATAGAATTTTTTTTTTTTGTTAAATGTATATATTTTAACACTATATGTGGTTCTGAATGTCTTTTCATGCCATATGTATTAACTTAAGATTTTTAAAAATATTTTCTGATGACTAGAAAATTAAAAACATCTGAGATTGCTATAAAAGTGTCAATCACTGGGGAATTTACCCTACGAGAATAATTTCAATGATATAAATGTAAATAAGAAAATCTAAAAGAAAAAAAATTTGTAATATAGTTTACAAAAACATAAAAACAGAAATGAAGTTTATCATACTTTTTTTTTTTATGTATGAAATTTAATGACACTCCTTAAATAATTACACTCCTCTTTAAAAAATAAATTATTCCTAAGACAAAAATATTTCCTTTATAATTTATACTATCTCAGTATGAAAATAACGTAGACACTCAATTACACAAACATTTATGTTATTTCCATTTAGACATAAAATAATCCTTGATATGAACATATGATTTACTGAGAAATGCTTACTTTTTCTTTTTTATAACCTAATTAGTGAAATGGCATATATCATTCTCGCTATCGCTTATCTAATCGAATTTATGCAAGCTTTCCTATGTTGCTAAACTGAATAAATATTTACTTTAATACATATAAACTAAACATTACTTGCATAACAGTAAATATTATTTATATTTATGGTAATAAAGAATAAAATAAAACCAGAGATAAATAGATTTTGCTTGGCTGGACATATTTAAATGAATTCTTAAAACTCCATAGCTTTATTAATAAAGAAAAAGAAAGAAACACAAATTAGAATATGTTTTGCGAAAAACCACCCAATAGCATATTGCGTACACTTAATCAACACCCACACAGCAAAATTCGCCATTCTAAGGTAATTTAAAGCAGATTTAAGCTTGAAACATTTTTTGCCCTGCACGCTCCAAAGGGGGAAGGGGATAACTTCGCAGAATCTCTTTAGAGTGCGTGCTGCATACACGTAATCAATCGACGCATCAAAAATCGCTTTAATGAGATAAATTTGAGCAGAGTTATGTTTGAAAACGTGTTTTACCCCCGCCCCTCGTTCTTAAAGGGTGCTATAGGAATGAGAAAGGTAAGAAATTTCGCAAAGTCTCTTTATACTACATTTTGGATATATATAAAACGATCCACACGTAAAAAATCGCTTTTCTAAGATAATTTGTAGCAGATTTACGCTTGAAAAATTTATTTGCTTGCCCCTCTCCCTAGAAGGGGGGGGGGATGGGGTTGAAAGTAATTTCACAAAATCTTTGTAGTGTGTATATTGGGTACGCATAATCAATCGACACATCAAAAAATCTCTTTCCTGAGATAATTTGAAGAGGAGTTACACTTTGAAAAATATATGTTAAAACCATTCCAATAATTTTGCGATAACCATGATTCTCACGATACAAACTTTTGATGATAATGCAAGGTTTTGCATGTTTCTCCCATGTTATAAAAATACACCCCTGCTCAAAAGTTTAGCAAAATTTGTAAATGATCAGTTTTTTTTTTTTTTTTTTTTTTTTTTTTAACTTATCTCTCGATGAAATGTTTTCAAACATTGGGTATTTAAAGAATCCTCATATTCTTCAGTGAAGATTGGTTTAGGACGGCATTTAGGGGGGCATGTAAAAATTTGAGCAAAATCAATAATGTTTGTGATCACCCTGTAGCTTCAAATAAACAGAACGACTTTAGAATTAGTTCATATAGATCCAGTATAATTTGTAGATGAACTTTTGTGACGATAGCACGCTAAATAACGGAGATATAAGCCTTTATTTCAAAACTCCCCAAAAAATCAGCATGTTTTTTTATTTATAATATACAGAGCTGTAAATGAAAATTATACTCACTTTCAGATAAATTAAAAAAAAAAAAAAAAAAGTATGAAGCAATATACTGAAATCGGAATACAAATATCTTAAATATATAACAAAATATGAGCATTTTTAAGAAAAACCTTTTCACTTCGCGTAAGATAGATAAAAGTTTTATTGCATAGTTATGAGCTAGATATATTGGGCAACTTTTGTGAAAAGTTCATTTGAATAGAGCGAAAGTTAAGCAAATTGTCGGCAAAAGAACAAGCTAGATTTTAGGTATTTTCCAGAGTTCAAAATTTCATGGAGGGGTTTTTCATATGCCGCGTAATTAATTTGAAGATCCAATTATATCAGCCACGCTCCAAAAGTTCCTTTTTTGTGAAAAACCCCTCTTAAGCTTGTAACTAACATATGTTTGTTTATTTACTAATATTTGTGAGATAATAAAGGGTTTTTCACAAAAAAGAGCTTTTGCAAAGAGGTTGAAATAATTGGATCTTCCAATGAATTACACAACATGTGAAAATCCTCTTATGAAATTTTCAACTCTAGAAAATACCTAAAATCTAGCTCGCTCTTTTGCCAACAATTTACTTAATTTTTGGTTTATTCAAATGGACTTTTCATAAAAGTTCCTCACTATATCTAGCTTTCGACCTATGTATTTTTTTTTTTTAATCTTTCGCGCATGCGCAGTGAAAACGATTTTCATAAAAATGCTCCTATTTCATGAGATATTTAAGATATTTGTATTCCGATTACGGCATATTGTTTCAAAAGTGTTATTAATTTATCTAAAAGTGAGAATAATTTTCGTTTAAAGCTCTGTATATTATAAATAAAAAAACATGCTTTTTTTTTTTTTTTTTTTTTTTTTTTTTGAGTTTTAAACCAAATGCTTATATCTCCATTTATTTGATATGCTATCATCCCACAAATTCATCCACGATTTGTACTGGGTCCATATTAAAATATCCTAAAGTTGCAGATCCCTTCGTCTACTTAAAGATACAGGGTGATCACAAACATTCATTTTGTGCAATTTGTTACCGGCCCCCTATACGTTGTCTTAAACCAATCTTCACTGAAAAAGATGAGGAAGACCTAGTTTTTTAAATACATAACCCAATGTTTAAAAACATTTCATTGAGAGATAAGTTTTTAAATTGAAAAAAAAAAAAAAAACTGGTCGTTTGCAAAATGTTGCTAAACTTTTGAGCATGAATGTAGTAATTTCGAATACTTTACGAATTATTAAAAGTGTAATATTTATAGGCGATAATGTTCATGTCAGTATCATAAATGGTATTCTTAAGTTAATTCGATGTTTTTAAATAAAAATAATCCTCATAATCCTCATGTACGATGTTTATGGGAAATTTTACCCTATCGTAACACGCTAATAAAAATGTAAATTGCGAGCAATTTGCGAAGTTTTCTAATACATAAGATTCTAGACAGTATCATATTTGGTATTTTAAATGTAGCCCGATCTCGTTACGATTATTTCTTCTTGAGATAATATCTGTACTGATAGGTATAAAGGATTTAAGTCCATATTCTTGATTTTTCAGGAGACTAAAAATAAAGTTAAACTAACTAAAAACAAAGCAGAAGAATCGATTAGGAAAAAGGGATTTCGTTGACTTATACCCTTTATACCATTCAGCGGTTGTCAACCTTAATTTAACAACGGGAAAAAATTGAATTAAATATTTTATAAAATGCATAAATGGTAAATTTCTGACTTAAACCTTTTATTACCAATGGATTTTCTCAAAGACTAAATGACATAGACTTAAATCCTTTATACCAATCGATTGCGAATTTGTTTCTGAGTCTGACTATGTACTCAACTCAAAATCGACATTTTTGGACTTAAACCCTTTATACTTATCAGTACAGATATGTACATAGAATATCAAACTAATACACTAAAGAATATTAAAAAAAAAAAAAAAAAAAAAGAAAGAAAAGAAAAAAAGGAAAAAAGAAAAAAAGAAACAATACCAGAAGCGAAGACTACATCAATTTTGTGATTTTCGGTTTTCGAATAACGCAAAATTATAAAAACTGAATGAACCATAAATGATAAGGGAGTAATAAAATCGTGTACTAATAATAATAGAATACTACATCTACTCATTTGCAGATACTTGTACTTTTTCCGTTACAATTATCGCTGTTTAAAGCTGAAAGCTTATCTATAATTTTGTTGTTTTATCTTGTACCGAATATATGTTAACCCACCCACACTTCCTGCTTGATTTACTTATATTCAAGACTAGTTTGTCAAATATTATTCTTGCTTTTTTTTTTTTTTTTTCTTTCGTTAGTAAATATTTTTTTTTATTTATCATCATAAAAATATTTTGATTTCCATAAAAAATATTGTGTATTATCTACAAAAATAGTATGTTAAAAAAAAAATCATACAAATCAATAAATAATGCGTTTGGCAAGATCCCAATAAACAAGACATTTATTCTCCCTTTCTTAGTACAAAGAAGTAAAAAATTTTATTATTAAAAAAAAAAAAAAAAAAAAAAAAAAAAAATCTGGAGTGACTCCACTCGACTTTCCGAACATTGAGTAATTAACAGTTTTGTAGATAAAGTAAAGAAAGAGGAATTGTTAAAAAACAAAACAGATAAAACCATAATAAAGTGTTTGAGTATTTTTCTCCATATATTACACGATGTTTTATTTAACGCTACTGAACTTTGAGCTCATAGATCATAATGATAAAGAATTTTCGTTGTGTCCCTGTAAAAAACCTATGAATGCTAGATTCACAAAAATGCTTATAGTTAGTGCAACAGTGATTTATAATATTCATATAAATTTTTAGCTCAATTGAATAAGGCGTTTAGATGCTATCGCACTTTTAACTAGTATGTTGTGCCCACCACATGACTTTCTTCTATAATTTTCCTATACAAATTCACTCAGTAAAAATAATTTATTAAAATTATTATTTAAAAAAATTATCTTCCATGATAATGCAGATGATTTCCATATTAGATAAGTAGTATAACACTAAATAGCCAAAAAAAGTCAATATTACATTAAAAAAAAATCGATAACTTCATTTTAAATTATCGCAGATCTATGGTACAACCATTCGTTTTAAAGGTACAGGCGAGCTCTTGAAGCATCATGAAAATTTACTCCCTTCGAGAGGGGAATTCCCCCCCCCCTCAAGTGGGGAGGCGAGGCTCCTACACATACAAAAAAATTTTCCCAGTTGACTATCTCTATTATAAATAATTCTGGTAAATTTCATAATGATTATTAAAAAATAATTTTCTTTATGCACATTTATACAAAATTTTGTACTATACCACCATGTTAAAAATTTAGAAAACGCGGGATGGCAACGCAACCTGTAAGACAATTTTTACCAAAAGTTGATAGGCACTAATTTAGGTCAAGGTGCAACTACATACCAATTTGTATGAAATTCTGTGAAGTAGTTCTTGAGATACAGTTGCCACAAAAGTTTGTCACACCCACGTAGAGACTGACAGACAAACAGACAGACATTTTCTAAAAATGGTCAAATCGTGTTCTACAGCTTTCAAAACGTGTAAATCCATCAAAAACCCGAGGTCGAAAATTTTTACGAATCCAATACTTTCTTCTCTTGAATATAGAAGAAAGTAAAAATTTGGTCCCGCAGGCCATAATGATAAAGAATTTTTCTTTGTGTCCCTGTAAAAAAACTGTAAGTGCTAAATTCACCAAAATCTATACAGTTCGTGCAACTGTGACCTATAACATGTGTACAATTTTTTTGTTCAGATTAAATAAGCGTTTAGACGCTATCGCACTTTTAAAAATTTGGCCCCATAGGCCATAATGATAAAGAATTTTTCTTTGTGCCACTGTAAAAAAACTGTAAGTGCCATATTCTCCAAACTCTATACAGATATAGTAACTGTGACCTATAATATGTGTATAAATTTTTTGCTCAATTGAAGAAGGCGTTTAGATGCTATCGCACTTTTCAGATTTTGATCCCATAGACCATAATGATAAAGAATTTTTCTTTGTGTCCCTGTAAAAAAACTATAAGTGCTAGATTCACCAAAATCTATAGGGTTCGTACTATGGTGACTTACAATATACGTACCAACTTTCAGCTTATTCGAACAAAGCGTTTAGACGCTAGCGTGTTCACTCACAGACATACACACATACATACACACATACACACATACATACATCATCGTAAAAATAGTGAAAACGGACTCAGGGGACCTCGAAACGTGTAGAAACATCAAAATCTCGAATTCGGATTTTTGACATGATTACAATACTTTCCTCACTATAGTGTTTGGAAAGTAAAAAATCTATAAACATCGAAACGGTTAAAGAATAATAAAACAAAAGAAACTAATACGTTATCGTTATCGTCTGTTTACTATAGACAACAGATTTATGTACTTCAATAAGATTTATGCTTCAATATAATTTTCAACTATATAACTAAGGCTTGATTATTTTTAAGCTCTAAATAGAAGAACAAATAATATTTTTACTTCGGTTACCTGAATAGTATTGCATTCGGTCCAAAAATCCGATATCGCGTTTTCACCTGATTTACACGTTTTAAGGTTTCCTGAGTCCAAAAAAGTATTTTTGGAAATTGGCCAGTGTGTGTATGTGTGTGTACGTATGTACAGTCGGTAACAAAAGTGTCCGAACACTAGCAAAAATTCATTTGTGAAAAAGTACACTTCATACGGTTTTGTTAAACAAATCCTTGTCGAATCCTGTTCTTAGTCAGTGTAAGAACATGATTCGATAAGGATTTATTTAACAAAACTGTATGAAATGTACTTTTTTTATATAGGAACTTTTGCTAGTGTTTGGACACTTTTGTTACCGGCTGTATGTATGCGGGGAATCTTTTGGCTATCATGTCCCTTAAACTAATAAAGATAGAACTACGAAACTTCATAATTGAGACAGGTCTAGTGTACAGAAGAATTGTCTAAATTTTGGTGAAAATAAGAAAACCTGAAGTGGTACATCGGAAACCGGAAAAGGAACCATGAGTCCGTATCACAAAAACGGCTCTAACGATTTTCTTCAAAGTTGCTATATAAATACTCCATTAGATATCTTTTCGAATGATATAGTTGGTTAGTTCAGAAAAATTGATAGGCGTCTTACATACGTAGCTCAATTTCAGGTCAGGCAAGTGCATTCCTTTAAAAATGCTGTACGGAATGTCTACAAACTCTCCGTATTAACTCCCTTTTAAATATCCTTTTGTAAGTAATTATTGTTTTCCTGTGAATAATTGAGTTTGTCAAGTTTTTGGTAAAAGTTGGTTGCTCAAAAACGGCTCTTTGTTATATAAATCCATTTTAGATACTCTTTCTCATGCATTACGTGGTTATTACAGCAAAATTAACAGTCATCTTGCTTGGGTAGGTCAGTTTTACATATCAGTAATTGGTGTTTCAAAAAACAACTCTACAAACTTTTTTATTATTATTATTATTTAACTCGCTATGTAAACTTTGTTTTATATGCCTTTACATGTGTTTCAGGTTTATCCTTCTAGAATAATTTAGATTTCTACTTCGTTGGTCAATTTTATGTCTTCTGATCACATTATCTATTAATAAAAAAAAAAAAAAAAAAAAAAAAAGGAATATAATACGTGTGTAACAGTAGGTAATGGAAGTCGTGTGGTTGTTTCACACCAGATTTTCTTATTAAGAACATAAGTTTTAACTTTAAAAATTTTTTTGCATATCTGTGAAAATTATATGAGATAATTAAATGCATTATGAACCCATTTTTTAACTACATTTGCTTACTATTTAACTTAAACTAGCTTATGTTTTACTAATTGCTAACATCCTAACATTCTATGAAATGTATTTTCTTAAAACTTAGAATAATTTAATTTCTAGCACTATAACCTCCTTATTATTATTATTATTTTTAATATATTGACAGTAAAATAAGGTGATAGTTAAATTAGGATAGCTACGATCCTTGGTAAGATTATGGAAATTGCATAAAATAATTTAATTTCAAAAACTTTCTCATTTGTAACTACTGGAGCACTTTGAAGAAAAATCTCAGTTATTTAATTATTCCAATCAAGGATTTTGCACAAAACTGATAAAAAAAATTATTTATTACATTTATATACATGAGCGAAAAAAAAAAAAATGTATATATTGTTTATGGATAATATGCCGAACATGAGTATATGACAATTCTTTACAAGCATTTAAATCGCAAATATTCATTTATTTTTTATTTCAACGAAATCTCAGGGCGTAAGAAAAAGGTAGTATTTATGACTATTTATCGTGATGAAATTACTAATTAAAAGAATGAACATTTACAAATTATTTTGTTTACCATAAAAAGAAATATATTTTTGCGAGTTTATAAATAATTCTATTTATTTTTGTAGAAATTCTTTCAAAGAGGCTTAGTAAGTTGATAAAATCTTAATTTTATGCGTTTGTTTTAGCATTAAAATAGCCTAATTTTCCCTCTAAAACGCATTAAAAAGCTCCAATAATACAGGTAATGGATTTGGCGACTTTTTTAGCGACTTTTGGCGAGAAAATTCTTATTATCGATATACCAAATATGGAAGCTGAAATATGATTGGCTGATGAGATACGGGAAATTCTGGAATATTCTGTGTTCGGCAGAGAAATATAAAAGGAAGTCCAGCGCGCCAAACCCAGGTCAGAGTCGGTCAGTTTCGTTTCGTGAATGCTTGCAGTTCTTATTGAAGGAGTACTGAGCCTCTTTGAATGAGACTTGCTTTATGTGTTATTGCTATACATTTTGTAGTGTGGATTTGCTGTTGACAGCTGTTATTTAAGCTACGTTTATTGATGGAATTGAAGCTGATTTTCAGTTTATAGATCTGTATTCTTCTGGAATTTTCTGTAAATAAACTACTGAACTTTTGAAAGTTTCACCTTTCATTCTCGGACAATTCACGATCCCCCAAGTACACAACAATGTTTGCTTCAAAAAACTGGAAATTACTTTCAAGCTTTTACGATTAATCAAGTATCATCAATGATATTAGCTACTGTATGGCTAAATTATAGCAATATTGACAACAGGATGGTTTAAAA
The DNA here is from genome assembly GCA_963930645.1 of Salticus scenicus. NCBI lineage: Eukaryota > Metazoa > Arthropoda > Arachnida > Araneae > Salticidae > Salticus > Salticus scenicus. The sequence continues at coordinate 285,967,031 of OZ005656.1, read as the reverse complement.
ACAATTTAAAATTTTTGTGATTTACATGTAAGTCTATAACATTTTCAGTAAAATGTATGATCATTAGGAATAATTTTTATTGCCCCGTAATAACAATTGTAAGTAATTAATCAGGCTTTGGGCGAAAGTTTCAAATATAATACTAACGACATTAGTTCTAAAGAATGTGAATCTATTAAATCTATTAAGTATGCTATTAACACGTTGAGTGCCATCCATCAGTTGAGTGTCAGCTATCAGTGGCTGACAATGAACTTTCCGTTCAGGTCACGTCAGCTACCGGTAGCTGACAGTGTCAAATATGATGTAAAGTCGCGTCAACCACTGGTAACTGACGGTGTAAAATATGATATAAAAGGGTAAAAAAATGACATTGTTTTAAGTAATTAATATGATTTTTTTTATTTACTTAATTTTTACTTATTACAGAATTATATCATTAAGGAATTTTAATGGATTTTATTGAAACACGCCAAAAATAACGCGCTTCTAAGCAGCGCGTGTGGCCTGGCAGGGATTTCCTTAAGATTTTTTGTGGGGCTCAACGTGTTAATAAACACGTAAAAAAAAAAAAAAAAAAAAAAAAAAACCTTTTGAAAAAAAAAGTTTTTATTAATACTGTTCAAGTTTTATTATTTCAAAATAATGTTTATAAATCATGGAATTATCAAAATTTCTTTCATAGTCATTAATTAAACCTACTAAGAAAAAATAACTTCGTTCAAAAATTAAATTAAAATGCACATATATTTATAGAAACATGGATTTCTTAAATTGTACAAAATGATAAATTGATTTTCCATTTTAAGACACTTAAAATACGTATGTATAATTTTTATTTAATTATATTTCCCAAAGGAATTAAAAGTTATAAATGACTATTTATTTAAGCGTAAAATATGAAGAGTAGGAAAAAAAATTGGGACAGATATCTCTCTCTCTCTCTCTTCTTCTTCTTTTTTTTTTTTTCTTTTCTTTTTGGTAATAAATACAACACATACACACACACACAATTGAATTTCTATAAATTCCATAGATCCGATTTTCATAAAAACATCTGCAACAGATTTAATCACATGTATTTGCAGTTAAACGTAATTTTTTAGAATGCATTATAAAGCGTTCATATTAATAGACAATTAATATACAATTTAAATAAACATTATGCGAAATAAAAGTATTGATATTTATTATTAATAAACGATTATTTAAACACACTAATTAAACTGCACTGAACAGCTGGAAAACCATGATTAATAACCATGCGTTAATATTCTCTCATAATAGAATTCCCCTAATGCGTGTAATTTTCTTATTGTATTCAGCAAAAAAAAATTTATTCATATCTTAATTAAGATCATTAAAAGAAAGTATTTTAAGAGGCCTAACTGTGTAGTTTGATAATGTTGCTATATTACAGTGATAAACTGAATAAATATTCTAAAAAATGTATAATATAAACATTTCTTATGATTTTTTAAAAAGCAAAATATTTAACAGTATAACTGCTAAATAATAATGGGTAATGCTACGATGTTTTTTAAGTATAACTAATCCCAGTTTTATTTATCTCACATTTTGTAAAAATACATTCGAAGAGAATTTATCGCAATCGTGAAAAAATCGATTGTACGGTTTTGGTGTATTTAGCGTTTTCTTATATCTAGAGTTTATGTTTGCTTATTAAATTATTGTATGTATGTGTGGATACGATAGTATGCATACGCTTTGTTCGGTTGAACTGAAAATGTACAGGTATGTTATAGATAACCATCTTACGATCATACACATTTTCATAAGTGTAAGACTTAGATTTTTATTATTATTATTAATATTATTATTAAGAAGTTTAAATTTAGTATTTGTAAATGAAATTTCTTGGCGTTTTTTAACATCATTAGACTGCACGAAACAAAATAAACGTATATATATATATATATATATATATATATATTATGAACAAGCATATAATTATCAGTACAAAAATTAAATTTGATTTATAGATTTCTTCTTCCATTACCTTGCAACCGTAGGTAATGGAAGTATTGTATTCGGTATAAAAATTTGATATCGAGTTTTCACCTGATTTACACGTTTTATGACCTCCTGGGACCAAAAAAGTAGTTCTTGGCAATTGGTCAGTGCGTGTGTGTGTGTATTTATGTGGGGAATATTCTGGCTATCATATCTTCGAAACTAATAAGGATAGAAGAATAAAACTTCAGAATTGATACAGATCTGGTGTACAGAGGAATTTTTAAAATGGCTATACGCATTTTTTTTTTTTTTTCAAACTTGCTGTATCAACTTCCTTTTAAATATCCTTTTGTATGTAATTATTGTTTTCCAGTCAATAATTGAGTAGCCAAGTTTTGGTAAAAGTTGACGGCTCTAACGATTTTCTTGAAAATTGTTACATAAATCTATTTTAGGTAGCTTTTCTAATATATTATGTGGTTATTACAGAAAAATTAACGGTCATCCTGATTAGGTAGTTCAGTTTTAGATTTCGGAAATTGGTGTTTATATATATATATATATATATATATATATATATATATATATATATATACATTTTTTTTTTCAACACACTATAAAAAGTCTGGTTTTATATGTTTTTACGCGTGTGTCAATTTCCTCTTGCATGAAAATTCCAAAAAAATGCATATAATACGTGTAACAGTGGGTAATGGTCGTGTGGTTGTTTCACACCAGATTTTTTTTCTTCATGTACAGTGAAATTTTCTACATTTGAAATCGTAATTAATTTTCGGCGTTATACTAGTTTAATTTCTCCAAAATAAAATAATAATAATAAAAATAATTTCATTGACGTTATTTTTTTTTTTCTTATTTTATTTTTTGCAGAAACAAATCAGTTTGTCAAATCACTGCAGAAATTTATGAATTTGTCATTGACATTTTTTTTTTTTATTATTCACTTATTTTATTAATAAATATTTTTGGTCTATAAATATAATATATATATATATATATCGATAGCATTTAAATATACTTCACAACAACAAAAGAAATCTGGTGTGAAACAACCATACGACTTCCATTACCCACTATTGCACGTATTACATGCATTTTTTTTTTGGAGATAATGTGATCAGAAGATATAAAAGTGACCTAAAGAAGCAGAAACCTAAAATTTTTCCGGTAAGAGAAAGTGTACAAACATATAAAGACATAAAACGAAGCTTACATATAGCGAGGTGTGGGGGGGGGGATGGTAAAGTTATTTTTTGAAACACCAATTTTCGAGATATTAATCTGACCTACTTAAACAGGATGACTGTTAATTTTCCTCTATTAACCACGTGATACATGAGAAAGGAATGGATTTATACAAAAATTTTCAAGAAAATCGTTAGAGCCATTTTTGAGATACCAACTTTTACGAAAACTCAATTATTGATCGGAATCCAACAGCAACGTACAAAAGGATATTTAAAAGTGAGTTAATATGGCGAATATATTTTGAAAAAAATCACTACAGCCGTTTTTAAAGGAACTCGTTTGCGAGACCGGAAATCGAGCTATTTAAACAGGACGCCTATGAATATTCCTTAACTAACCATCTATATCATTCGAAAGGGCATTTAATAGAGTGTTTGTACAGCAAATTTGAAGAAAATCGTTAGAGCCGTTTTTGAGAAACGGACTCACTTCTGGTTTCCAATACCCCACTTCGGTTTTTGAATTTTCACCAAAATTTGTAAAATTCATCTGTACACCAGACCTGTCTCAATTCTCAAGTTTTGTAATTCTATCTTTATTAGTTTCGGAGATATGATAGCCAGAAGGTTCCACACATACACTCATATATACATACACACACATACTGACCAATTGCCGAAAAACAATTTTTTGGTCTCAGGGGACCTTAAAACGTGTAAATTAGGTGAAATCTCGATATCGAATTTTTGAATTAAAGACGGTGCTTCCATTACCTATGGTAGTAGGGTAATGGAATTAATATCAATAAGTTAATAAATAAAGCATTCGAGAAGGTTTTTAAAAAATATAGTTGTTTATTTTCAATTTCGTGGAAATTATTATGAAAGGATTTTTTGATAAATATATGTATTTATACAAAAATATTTAAAAAAAAAAAAAAAAAAAACTAATGCGTAATTGTTTTTAGATAAGGGATTTGTGTACTTCAATAATGTAAGTTTTATGTTTTAATATAATCTCCGTCTATCTAAAGCTTCATTATATTTAGGCAATAATCGAAGAACAAAAGACTTTTTCTCTTCAGAAAAATGTTTTATCTTTAATGGATTTAGTGCGTATCTGTAAGATATACATGCAATATTTATTTTCGCAATAAAACAGTTCTTAATTATATTTGCTTATTACTAGCAATATAAGTAAAATATTTTCATGGAGCATTAGAATGTTCTTCATAATAATAAAAATGAAATGCAACATTTTCCTCACAAAACCAGAAAGGCAGTAAAAGTTTTGTTATTAAAAGAGTTTTAAAAAAAATTACAAATTACAAATTAAAACATCCTTTCAAATATAGTCAACATTTATTTTTCTAGATGCATTTAGTTTATAATGAATTATTAATTAGAAAAGTTACTTATTTATTTTATATATCCAGATGCAATGTTTAAATTTTACTTTTAAGTTTTATTTTCTGAATTAAAAAAGATTTCAACATTTTATAAATATAAATGGCTAAGAAACGAAAAATTTTAAAATGCCCACTTCATACATAACTCGTCTTGATAAAGATACTTGATGTTTGTTTATATAAACTATCTGCGTTAGTAATAGTATTTTAAGAGAGTCAAAATAAATAAATAAGTAAAACTAAGTAAAAGATTCTTTTGTAAAGAAAAATTAGCTATTTTTACAAACCTTCACTTTTTTTTTTTTTTTTTTTTTTTTTTTTTAATATGCTGAAATTTTTAAGAGGTTATAACTCTGATATTTTGTTTTGTACATTTTGCATAAGTATTGCTAACATAAATCTGAAACAAAAAATTTATTATTACATCTTCATTTTATATATTTAAAAATCTGAAAATGATATAAATAAGATCCGTAATAAAAGATTTTTAAAGGAAATTATCTGCGCGTTTGTTAATTTACGTGAGCAAATAACTATTAAATATATTCAGTACGTTGAGTACAGATACTTCAAATAGAATTTGGATATCTAAATTATTTTATGGAAACATTTTAAAGAATAAATTAATAATTGAAATAAGTTTTATAATAAATACTATAAATGTATGACTACTTTTTCTTAATGAAATATATTCATCTTAAACACGAATAAAACTATCATTTTTCTTTTAAAAACTAAATATTATACTTCATTCACAAATCTTTTTGTAAACAACTAAAAATTTGTAAAACACGATAAAATTTAAATTCTTTTGTATGAATAAAATTTTTCGCTATCATTGTCGTTTTAATAAGATATTATGTAAACGGCTTTTTTAAATCAGTAAAGTGCTCTCATATTATTTTGGTATTTATGATGTCATTTATCACATATTCCAGAAAATTATATAATCATGTAAGAAAATATTTTTATGCTGAGAAAAAATATATACCGCCTTCCTCTAGAATGAATAAGTGTCCATTCTCTAAATCCCTTAACAAAAAATATAGATTTTCGAGCTATGCGCGTAAGGCACGCCAATAAACTGAATAGACGAAATGATCGTGAATTTCAAGTGTACACATTTCTATATGGTGAAACAATATTCTGAATGCTCTAAATATTCTGAATCATTTGTATTGCGAGAAATTCTCTCTTGATTTTCTAAAATTTGGTAATAAAAACCAAGATTATAGTTGATGAAACCCGCCTCTTGTAGTCTTATTTATTTGCAGAGATTTGTAAATAACTTTGCCCTCGAGAATATAGTCAAATGCTCTAGAATTCTAATAGGGATTCTAGAACTCGCTTTCCAAGGGGACTAGAATTTATAAGGATGACATGGAACTATTTTTATTGGAGCCACAACTTAGATTCTAGATGTCAGTAACAAAAATTTTTCTCAGTGTAACTTATATTCACATACAATGTGCTCCTTGAATTTTTATATCCGCCCCTCTTCTCACATATTAAGGGGACCGGAAAGTATAGTTTTACTTTTTCTTACCCATAGGGTCGAGAAAGTATTGTTTTAGTTTCAAATTTTCGAACGCGAGTTTTTGTTATATTTACATGTTCTGAGGTCCCCTGAATACGAAAATCATGATTTTAGCGAATGGTCTGTGTGTCTGTTATCAGTATATCTCAAGAACAAATAGTAACAGAAATTCGAAACTCGGTATTCTAAATGTGTATCATTTAGGGATGCTACAGTAAGCTTTTCGTTGAGATGAAGCAAATGGTTCGTGTATAGGGACACTCAAAAGTATTCAAATACATTACGTATATGGAAGAAATAGCAGGTAAGTAGAGTTTAACATCTATAGACTGCACTAAGCCACATGAAACGAATATATATTTTTTGTAATAGAGATAGTGAACTGGGAAAAAAAAAATTGTGTATGTAGGAGCCTCACCTCCCCTCCTGGGAGGGAAGTCCCCCTCGAGGGGAGTAAATTTTCATGATGGGAATCTGTCAAAAGACCTCGCCAATACTTTTAAAAACGAATGGTTGAATCATCGATCTGTGATAATTTAAAGCAAAGTTATCGATTCTTTTTTTTTTTTTTTTTTTTTTTTTTTTTAAACGAAAAAAAAAAACTCAGAAAAATTTTTTTTTTTTTTTTTTTTTTTTTTTTTTTATTGAGAATAAAATAGACTTTTTTTATATTTAGTGTTATACTACTACTCTAATATGGAAATCGTCTGCATTATCATAAAAGATATTTTTTTTTAAAATAATAATTTTAATAAATTATTTTTTAATAACAGAATTAAATTCTATATAAATGTAGGTGCATTAATGAAACAGGGGGTTGAGGGGGGCGGCATCCCCCTCCCACAGAAATAATTAACATATAAAACTCTTCCGAAACCTAATTTGAATTGTTTAACATAGGTTTAAATAACATCTTTATCTTACCTCTTAATCTCCAACATGTACTTATAGTATTAAATTTCAGGGTAAGAGAGAGTCGTGTGAGTGACACACCTGATTATTATTTTTTTTTTACAATAAATTTAAACAGATAATTTTTAACAGGTTTTATTATAATCAATTATGTAATTCCCCTCATGATCAACAAACTTTTGACATCTAGTCTGCAAGTTTTCAATACCGGATCATTAAAAATGAATTGGTTTTTGAACAAAATCTTTGGAGATTGCATTTTGGACCTCCTCCAAATATTCAATTTTTTTGCAACTTAGAAAATATTGTAGCACTCAAATTGAATGGAAATTCGATAGCGCAATATCGGGCGAGTATGGTAGGCGAAGAACTACATTTCTCCCCAGTTCCTTATTATTTAATTTAGAATTCGTCTTGTGCAGTGCAGTCTTTCATTATCGATTTGCAGAATAACGCCTTTTCTGTTGACAATCACGCGGCAGTTTTCAATTTAAGATTGATTTACTCGATCCAATTGTTCACAGTAAAAATCTGCTTTCACAGTTTATCCAGATTTCATCAATTTAAAATTAACTCTCTCGCGCACACTCCACCAAACACCCAAAAGATCCAGTTTGTGGTGTAACCTGGCCTAGCTGTACGTTCTGGAAACTTATTCGAAGAGAGCCACTGCCTTTTGCATTTTTTGTTATCATGAAGGACCCATTTTGGATCAAGTGACCAAAAAACGTCTCTGTATTGTAACGCAGAAGCAGTTCCATGCGCTCGATCGCTTAGCCTTGTTCCCTTCGAAAGATTATGCGAGACCCAAACGAACATTTTCTCTGCTTACTTTACTAATTTTCTGCAAATATTCTTAGATGGTTAAGAGTGTTTGACAGTTTCTTGAATGTTTGGCAAGGATTTGCTTCGAGTTCCGCCTTTAAAATTTTATTGTATAAAGTTGTTTGTCTTCCTGATCGACATACATCGGAATGATCAAAATCAGCGGATTTGAACTTTAAAAATCCCATTTAGCATTCATAAAAGTTTAATACGCTTGAATAAATATCTAAAATGCGTTTTGTAACAACTGCTATGTTACTACACTTTCGAAACACAAAATACATACAAATAAATAACTAAATGAATGAATAAAGCTTCACTAATTTCCGGCTAAATGAATCACTCTTATCTTGAAAAGATCTTTTGCACGAGTTCAATCTCACAATGAGCTGATAAATGACAATCGAATATAGACATAGGCCAAAAAAAAAAAAAACATTTAATTATTTAATCATTTAATTATTTAACATTTAATTTTACATAATGTAAACAAGTTGTACATCAAATTAATTTTCATAAAATTGTCTTTAAAATGAGATGTTAGAAACAATTTTGTCCTCCATAGAACTTGAGAAATTTGAGATTGAAAATGTTCATGAAAGATAAAGAACGCTGATTTTTCAAAATTTTAAATATTTGCTCTTGATTTACAGATAATTGCACAATAATAGTCTTTTAAGTGAATATACTATAAGCATATTCACCAAACTATATTCGTCAAACTATAAGTATACTATATGTATACCATTACTATAAGTATATTCGCAACACAAACATAAGATTTTTTTAGTGCTGGATTTAATTAAAACTTTTTTAAAGGGAAAAGTTTTAATCTGGTGCTGGTGTTCTTTTACAGAATTCTGCTTCATTTTTTTTTTTTTTTTTACTAAAGTAAAGAATGAATATGAAAGAAATTAAGTTCATACTGAAACACTTATAATGTTAGTCTCCTGAATTTTTCTTATGTGATTCAACGGTTATAATAAAACACAATTAATTTTAAACTGTTTTGCTCTTTTAAACCAAAGAGCATGTACTAGATCATATTAATATTTATTCTACTAAACATTAACAAAGAGTACCTTGCATATATTAAAAAACAAGGAATGTGAAAAATACATAAAACTTAAAACCACTAAACAGTTTTTTTTTTTTTTTTTTCTCCAAATGCTACTTCGACACTCTTATTATTTAACTTATTATTTTAAAAATGCAAACCATTTCCAAAAGAAGGAAACCTTGCAATGAATTTAACATAAAAATCTTTATATATATATATATATATAAATAATTTCACCTTTCTAGACTTAGATTTACTTGATATTTTCAGTGTCTCAGTTCTATTTTCGAATTTCACCAAATTTTCTATGTAACAGACAGTTTTGTCTTAAAAGAGGGTTAGAACAGTTAATCCCTAAATAAATCCTGGCTCATACTTATAGAAAATTTATTACAATTAGGATAATTAAAATTAATTTTTTAGAGATTTGTCTTAATTATTTATAAAATAACCTTCACTTAGATTAGAAACGAAAAAAAAACGTATAACATATCTGTATGTTGTTTCTAAATATGGACGACCAAATAAATTTCAAATGGTAACAATATAGTAACATTGGAATAATTTCATATTCAATGCGTGATGCGTGTATTTTCATTCTTGTCATTGTAACTGATATTTGATCTCTTATTTACAGATCACCATAAAACTTACAAAGAAAAAGAAAAAAAAGAAAGAAAGAAAAACCCTCCAACTTTTTTTTTTTTTTTTTTTTTTTTTTTTTTTTGCAGTGTATTTTGCAGCATGATGTAAAGGGAACTTCATTTTCATGTTTTATTTTTATTTTTTTTTTTTTTTTTTTTGCATTTTGTATTTTCCTATACAAGAAATTTTGTTTTCTCTAAACTTTGATACTGCAAAGATACCTTCGTATTGTGTCTCTTCTTGATTAGAAAGAAATATCTAGGATCTCTGTTTTATATTTTTGTTACTGATATTTTTATTATAAAATCTTGTGTTATATAAAAGAAATTTTATTTATTAAATGTTTTTGTGATTGAAAATTCCTAGTTGCATATTTATTAAATTTATTTTTGTGATATACAATACACTGTACTTTTATTACCTTTTATTTTGGCCGATAATTGATTTCTGAAACAACACTTTTTACATTTATCTGTACACATAAAATAGTTTCTATTTTTATAAAAATACTGTTAATTAAAAAAAAATACATAACACAATTAAAAATGAAAAATAATTTCAATGATCTGAGTGTGAATATGAAAAACCTTATATTTTTTCTGTCTTTTTTTTTTCAATAATAATTTAGTCATGAATAATAAAAAATATGCAATTTTAAGACAGAAATAGATTTCTTTAATTTTTACAATTTTAGTATCGAAATATAGCCGAATTACTTTGTTACACAAATATTTATTTTATTTAAATTTACATAATCTTTGTAATGAACCTTTGATTTATTATAATATTTATTTACATAATGTGTGTTATATAAAATACAGAGTAAAATGGTACATATCGTTTTATCAACTTTTTAAATTTAATTTTTGCAGACTGTATTCAGTACTCTGCCAACCTTTGAAAATCAAATATTAATTTTAATCTAACGCAAATATTAATTGAATATAAAGGTGCACAATTGCCTTTATAAAAAGAGAAAATGTAATTAACACGCAGATAAATCAAGTTATTCTTTAATATATATTTGTAAATGAGAATTTTTTTTTCTTATTTGATTTTATGGCTTAGAGTATTACCACAATCAATTTTGTTTCTGAAAGGAATGTAAAGAATTTTGGATAATAATATTTCTTTTCTCGATTTAAATAATTGTATTCCATTGTTTCAGAAAAGATTAACACTTTTTCATGCAACAAAAAACTGTGAAATGAAAAAACTTAAATATTTTTATACATAATGTGAAAACGTTAATGTCAATTATAGAAATTTTGGATGCTTTATAGTAACAATAATATTAAAAAAAAAGTTTTAAGTATTATCACTTTATTTGTTAGTTCGATTTTTTATTCTAGAAAGTGTGACTATAAATATTGGGTATTTGCATCTTATGATTCATATAAGAAATCATAGATTTAGAAAAATATTCACAGTTTATCATTAAATGCAAAATGAAATATATATACACACACACCAGGCGTCCCATAAGTATGTAGACATTTTAAAAATTCGTAAAAGTTGAAGGAGTTGGTGAAATTGAACGCAGTTTGCAATAAAGTTTTTATCTTGAAGGGGGATTGTGTTTTGTAAAGAAAAAAAAATAGTTATAATTTTCGTCGATAGAAGGCGTGGTAAGTGAGCAAATCACATATTTCCATGAAAAACTTATATTTATTTGCAAGCAAATGTTTACAACCATACAACTCTTATTCTATGTGTCCATCATCCCCATATATTACAGTTTGTAAATGAATTACACCACCACTCAATGAAGCGTCATTCGGCGATTCTTACCTGAGGTAAAACATCTTCACCAACAATAACGCTTTATCCACCGTTTTTTGAGGATTATTATCCAATTAGGCCGAGACTTTGATATGGGCTATGTAAATTCGTGTATCATCAAGTAAATCGATTCCCAAATACTTCAATTATACGAGTTCGAAATATAAAAGCACACCCGCGTATTGAAACAAGATGGTGGATGGATCAAGTTGATTAATATAATAAACGTGAGACTTTGGAATGAACTAGGTAAATGCTGAGTTTCAAACAAATCTGTTTAACGTTGTTATACAAGTTTTAAATTTTCTAAACGACTGTCATTTATAAATATGTTCATTGATTAGGTTTTCCAGTTAACTCATCGAATATATTTCTAAGCAAGTCAGCAGTCTAATTTTAGGTGGAACTGAATCAGTGTTTAAGAAATTACTTTCATAACAAGTTTTCCATGTATATGATAGATTGTATTAACTTTTGCTTCAGAAACCCAGAGACATATGGAGAGATACATGTTAGAATCCACCTGAAGAGGTAAAAAATGAAACACATGGATTAGGGAGTAAACCAAAGTTACTGATGTCATTTGTAGAGTTAAGAAGTTAAAATGGAACTGAGCTGGGTGCGTTGCCAGAAGAATCGATGATAAATGGAATACCATGTCCTATTATGATACTGAGAGGTAAGAAAAGACCGAGGAAGAAACCGTGGGAGAACTGAAATTGTGAAGTTTGAAAGAGCAGAATAGAGAAAAATTGCAGAAAACAGGGTAGATTGAAATCACCTAGGAGAAGCTTTCATCCTGCAGTGGATTGATAAAGGCTGAAACTGATGATATGATTGATGTATATATATATATATATATATATATAGATAGGTAAAACTAAGCAATTAAAACGGTGGGATTTCTAAAAATATATACCAAGAAATAAACGCTTACACGCTTCAATTTAATTTTTCATTTAGTCTATCAATAATATTTTTCCAAAGTAAACTTTAATTCATAATTAAACTGGAGAAAAAAATAATGATTCTTTGAATTTATCTTTTACAAAAATAAATAAATAAATAAATAAATAAAATATATAGTAAATGTAATATTTATGATATGAGATTCCAATTTCTAATCTAAATTAAAAGGTCTTTACATAAACTATGGAAACATAAACAAATAACTATAGAAAATAAATATATTTTCTGAACAAATATATTAAAATACTATATAATAGCAAAGATTTCAACGATATGATTTATTAATAAAAATTTATGCAACAAAAAGTAAAACGCTGATGATGCAAATGAAATGAAAGGTTGAATAGTGAAGCAAATGAATGAATACGCGGGGTTTTAATTAAATTTTAAATTGCTGACAAAGCTTGGTTTAATATGAGATAATAAAATTTGGCCGCCAGTAGTTTAATTATAATTCAGAATGAATTAGGATAAGATTTATATTTCATGATAAATAATTTGGTTGATATGGAAATGATTTTAATCATAAAATAATTTTTAGTGAAATTTGGCAAATTTTTGATTAGAGATAATTGAGAGTTCAGTAGTCATTGGCTTATGTTTAATGCAAAAATGAAATAAAACTAAAAATATTTCCTTCAATTTATTCCTTGATGTGTTTGTTAAAAGATATTCATACATAATGAAAAAGTTCATTGAAAATAGATAATTAATTGCAGAAGTACAGAATATTATATATTAATTTAAAACTAAATAATTGTGTTAAAACAATGGAATAAATTCATTAAAATTCTCTACCATAACTAAATATTAGTTTTCCTTTAAAGACTGTAATTTTAAGAATAATACATATACGTATATTTGTATAATATATATATAATACATGTATATATAATACATATAACATATATTTGTAACAAGAACAGTAACTTTATGAAGAAGGGTGTCTGTGCACTGTTAAAAATGGTTTCTTTAAATTGTCTGAAAATAGCTCCGAAACTATATATACTTAAATTTGAAAACCATGTACTCATTTTTGAGTATCTTGTCATGTCAAACATGAGGATAGTGGGATTCTTATTGGTCAACCCCATTTTTGAGCATGTCAATATACTCAAAAATGAGTACATGGATTTTCAAATTTAAGTGTATATATATATTTTTTTTTTGAGACAATTATGACTATTTTGAGACAATTATGCTCATTTTTAAAAAAACATTTTAAACAGTGTGTGGGGATGATCTCCCTTGTAATTTCTCTGTACCTGTTGTGTAGTGAATCAATAAAGCATAGTCATAAAATTTAATAACATACTTTAATTGAAACTCTATATAGGGGAGAAATGGGACTACTTTCACTAATGACTTCTAAAACATAAATATTCTGCCCTTCACATCTGTATATATATATATAAATTACGTGTCACGATGTTTGTCCGGGGTAAACTCCTAAACTAAGGAACCGATTTTAATGAAATTTTGCACACTGTGTGCAGTTTGGTCCAACTTGAGAGATAGGATAGTTTTTATCTCAATTTATTGTCACAATATTGTTTTATTGCAATTATTTGTTAATTATAGACCTTTATTAAAGTTGCTCCAAATTATCCGAGTTCCATTAATTTAATTGTTGCCAAAAAAAAAAAAAAAATAAATACGAGTTCATTTTCTTTCGACATAAAAATAAATACATTTAATCAAACGTGAACATTAAAAAATTATAAAAAGTTAAATTATGCATCTCACGAAAATTGACGTCATAATCAATTTAAAGATTTTATACACATTGATAAAGTGCTAATGTAGTTCTATCATAGATATCTGTATATATATAAAAATTACGTGTCACGATGTTTGTCCGCGATAAACTCCTAAACTAATGAACCGATTTTAATGAAATTTTGCACACTGTGTGCAGTTTCGTCCAACTTGAGAGATAGGATAGTTTTTATCTCAGTTTATTGTCACAATATTGTTTTATTGCAATTATTTGTTAATTATAGACCTTTGTTAAAGTTGCTCCAAAATATCTGTGAGTTCCATAAGTTTAATTGTTGCCAAAAAGAAAAAATACGAGTTCATTTTCTTTCGACATAAAAGAAAATACATTTAATCAAACGTGAACGTTAAAAAATTATAAAAAGTTAAATTATTCATCTCACGAAAATTGACGTCATAATCAATTTAAAGATTTTATTCGCATTGATAAAGTATGTAGTTGTACACAAGCGAAGTGTGACGTCACTGACCGCCTGTGAAATCAAGAAAAAGATTTCTTATGTTAATCACCCATTGTATTTTTTATAAAAAATTATTAAAAAACGAGGAAAATTATTTCCGGATTTTAATCCCCATATTTTTGTATAGATATGTATTATTTATCATGTGCATACGTTAGATTGAGTTATTTTGCTGTCAAATTGACAAAATTTTAATTTTAAATTTCAAAGCTCTGTCGTCCTTGGAGTTTTTCGTATTTGGCGATCAAAAACGTAACACGAAAATATACAAGCTAGATGTATATTTTCGTAATATGTATTGTGCGAAATATTGTTTCATATTATTCATTACTCTCTTAATATAAGTTGTTAAAATAACCATGATTTTTGAAAGGAATTAAATGTGTGCGCCAGATAATTTGGCGATATTATTTTTTTCCGCCAAGGATGATAGATATGAAATTTATTCCGCTGCAACATGTTAATATCTTATGTCAGTTACATTATGTATATGCTACAATTTATTTCACGTGACACGTGTGTTAAAAATTTATTTACGACATAACCTTGCTTTTTCAATTTTTGTTGCATTATTCTAATCTGTATTACTTCGTTTTCTTTAAGAAATTTGTGATCTATACATAACGTTCTAAATAAAAAGTAATTATTTCAATATTTTAAAACTTATTTAAAAGTCTGTTTTATTTAACATTAAATTTTAAAAGTTAATTTAAAACTTATTTGAAAGTCTGGAAGAGTTTAAGTCTGTTTATTTGTTTTGTAACGCTAATCTATATGATCGATGTTCGAAACTTTAGTTAATGATTTCTCTTATTTTTCTTTACTTTTTCTTTAATAACTTACCAATTTAACGTTCCTGATTAAATTTGTGATTTATATATGTATTTTGCATTAAATTTTGACTCATATTTATTGCTGAAAATGCGATCGTAAAATCTTGCAATTTTCTTATCTTAATCCTCAATGCTTTCCTTCTAGATTAACTTGAATTTACTATTAAAATTTTAACATACTCAGAATCTTCTCACCACTTCGTTAAAATATATTAATCTTTTCAGTAATATATTAATCAGTATATCCCCACAACGACATTTGGCGATTTTTTGTTGGCGATTATGGCTAAATCATAAATCTATAAATCATAAATGATAATCTAAATCATAAATCAAAAACATAAAATAATAAATCCAAAATAAACAACATATAGGCTGCCATATTATATCACAAACAATCCAGAGCGACATCGTTATCGTTCAAAACGGCGCCAAAGAAAAATCGCCAAATTCAGCTGTGGGGATATACTGAAGTTATAATTATCCGAATATAATTACTGAAGTTATATTTATAAGTTATAGTTGTGGGTAACAACTATAGTATTTCCCCACAACTGGATTTGGCGATTATGGCTAAATCATAAATCTAAAATAAAAGCATGCAGGTTAACATATTTCATTGCAAATAATCCAGAACGACTTCGTTATCGTTCAAAAAGACGCCAAAAAAAAAAAGAAAAAAAAAATCGCCAAATCCAGTTGTGGGGAAATACTATATACCTTATCAAATTATCAACGTATTACTTAGCCGCAGCAACGCGTGGCCGGGTCTGCTAGTGTTAATATAAATGCTAGATACTTTCAATAGCTTAATAAAAATAAGTGGCCTGGTAATCTCACCTGGAAATCTCATCCATATGACGTAATTGGTGCCAAACTTTTTGATCTTTCAAATATTCGTAGATGTCTTTAATTCTAAAACATTCGTGGCCGAAAACACCCTCCAAATTTTCTGCTGCTGAATCACACAGTTCAACAAACTTACACCGAACCAATTTATTTGTCAATTCTCTCAAAATACGAAACTTCCCTTTAAATTTCACAACTCCTACAGTCGGTAACAAAAGTGTCCGAACACTAGCAAAACTTCCTATGTAAAAAAAGTACACTTCATACGGTATTGTTAAATAAATCCTTGTCGAATCCTCTTCTTACTCAGTCTAAGAACATGATCCGACAAGGATTTATTTAACAAAACAATATTAACTCTACTTTTTTTATATACGGATTTTTGCTAGTGTTTGGACACTTTTGTTACCGACTGTACGAAAACCCCTTCATACCTCACAACTTAATCGGTATTATCATATAACGGATTATTCCTGAAAAATTTATACAACTAAAAAAATGCATAGAATACTTTCTCAATTAAACAATGTTTCTCATGAATATGTACAGTCGGTAACAAAAGTATCCGAACACTAGCAAAAATTCCTGTGTAAAAAAAGTGCACTTCATATGGTTTTGTTAAATAAATCCTTATCGAATCATGTTCTTACACTGACTAAGAACAGGATTCTACAAGGATTTGTTTAACAAAACCGTATGAAGTGTACTTTTTTACAAATGAATTTTTACTAGTGTTCGGACACTTTTGTTACCGACTGTACGTTAGCTCAACATATAAAAATATCAGTTCGTATTCAGACATTTGAAACATAATCAACGAAAGGAATCAATATTTCTACATCTCCTTACCAATATATTGTGGAGAAAGTATTGTTTTGGTATCGAATTTTTGAAACAGACTATTTTAAAATACTTACACATTTTAAAGCCTCTTAATCAGAAAAATAGACAATGGTTTTTCTGCGTGTCTATTTATCTGCGTGTAAGTCTTATGAGTGTAACTAAAAATCAGATTATCATTAATTTCGAATGGGGGATTTTAAATTATTTCATATGGAAATGTTACATGAAACGTTTATTGATTTATTCATGCACAGGATCATACTTCAAATATATTCAAACCTATGGGACAAGTTTGTGATCGATGCGGTTAAAAAATTTTAGACTGCACTAAACAAATGAAATTAACATAGACCTTTTCGGATGCACCAAAGTATATTTCATATAGAATATGATATGAAAACCATTTACCACTCGCTTATATAGGGCACACAAAAAAATTAGGATACATTAGAACTATAGTTGGAAGTGGCTTAAAATGTATTTTAAATTGCGCTTTCGTATTGTGCTGAATTCAAGTACACTAAGTGATAAGTAAAATCTTTGAAAAAACATGAAATGCAAAAGGTACCATAACATTTAGAGTTTTTACTTATTGCTTTTAAATGCCAGTCCTCTGGTGTATTATTATTATATATTAAAATGATATCGGTACAATTTACTGTTAATATACTGGAATACTCAAATGCAATCAAGGAAAGTTTCAAAGGACGGCCTGAGTAAAAGATTTTTCTTTTTCTTTTTTTTCGATTTAAGAACAAAGTTAAATGTTTTTTTTTTTTTTTTTTTTTTTTTTGTATTTACAATATTTAATCGAGGGTGGGTATCCTCTCTAACACAGCAATGAATGCCATGAACATATTTATCATCTATATATATAAAAGAGTGAACTCACTGATCACTGACTCAACACGGCCGTGGTGATTCTATGGAAGATAGAATCACAAATTTTGGTGAACAGATTGGTTTTAGGACCTTGACACCCATTAAGACGGGATTTTGCTAAATATCCCCCCGTTTCCCCCCTGGGCGAGTGGACAGTAAAAACACCTTTAAAAGCATAACTCGGCTGCAAATTGCTTCACGGTGAAGAAATTGCAGATAGAGAGACTATACTTGAGTACTAAAAAAATCATTTTCTGCGATTTTGGAATTTTGTATTTTTATGGTGGTGAGGTAAGAAAAACGACTTTCGGAGGCAAATTTAGCAAAATACGGATTTTCGAGTAAAACTCTACCAATAATAGCACAAAGATATGAAAAACCGCCAAGCTTCTTCCTGAAGATATTTCCAAAAACTCATTTTTGTTTTTTTTGTGATTTTTCGATTTTTTTTTTTTGCCCCCCCCCTTTCAGCGCTAAATTCGTCTATAGGAGACGAGGTCAAAAATTTTAGTGTGTGGCTTATTTACGTATATCCAAAACCCATTGTAAGGGGATTTTGCAAAAGGCGAAGGAGGAGCGTGTTTTTAAGAGTAATTCTGCTCAAAATTATCTCAGAAAAGCGATTTTTCGATATGTCGATTGGTTATACGTACTCAACACACACACACTACAATGGGATTTTTTGAAATTCCGTGAATTCTCCAACACCTTGGGGCCCGGGGGGTGGGATAAAAATTAAATTTCCATGTATAACTCTCTTCCAGATTATCTTAGAATAGAAATTATGTGTGAGCTGCTTATGCGTACTCAACACACTCTACAAAGGAATTTTGTGAAATTCCATCCTATCTCCCCTTGGGAGTGGAGTGAGGCAAAAAACCGTGTATCCATGTGCATAACTGTGTGTTAAATTACCTTAGGAAGGAGATTTTTGATGTGTGAGTCGGTTATATGTATCTATCTGATAATATAAAAAGATTTTGCGAAATACCCTGCCCCTTCCCTCCTTTAAGAGCGGGAGGAGGGGTAAAAACCACGTTTTAAAATTTAACTCTTCTTCAAATCTGAGAATCTCGAATTTTTTTGTGTCGGATAGTGTTATGTGTATGCAACATGCATTATAAAGGGATATTGCGAAATCACCCCCCTCCCCTCTTTGGGGCGGCCGGGGGCAAAAAACACGCTTTCAAGCTTAAATCTTCTGAAAATTACTTTAGAATGGCGAATTTTGGCGTGTGAGTACTGATTAAGTGTATGCAATATGCACTTTGATGGGATTTTGCAAAGCTTTCAACTTTACTGGCGAGGGAAGGGGAGTAAAATGCAGGTAAGGCGCTGCCGAAAGCATTGGGGCTCCAGACTCTACAAATGGTGAAAGGAAACTTAAATTTTGAGATTTTTTTATTACTAATAACGATATGGAATTTTGAGAATTCATTTCAATATAATGACCAGCGAAGCGAACAAAGCCTGCTAGTTTGCTATAAAACTACTAAAATTTCATACTGAAATTATGATTGTTTTATCTCGATGCAAATATTTCATAGATATGTTGTAAGAAACGATTTGCTTTGTTTTATGCGAATGCTCAGATAAAATTTATCTACTTTAAACAGACGAATTTTTTTAAAGTAAATGTCTCGAAATGCTAATTGTACGACAAATTTCTCTACTTGATTAAGTAGAGAAAAATAAGCCCGTCTGTACTTAGAATAAAAATAGCTTATTTAAAAAAAAAAAAAAAAAAAAAAAAAAAATTCAGAAAAATAGAGAAAAGAATATTTACTCAGATTTTTTTTTCTTTTGTATATTTTGAAATGATGTAAAAAAAAAAAAAAAAAAAAAAAAAAAAAAAACTGTTTCAAGATTGCTCTTTAAGCAGGGTCAACTGAGGTAAATGCGACTTGAAAAATTGAGGTTTGAATTTTAATTTATGTTGCAAGTAGATAACAAACTATGATAGTCATTTTTTCATTATTTGCTGTATAATATAACTGACAAATATTTTTTTTTGTCATGTGGAATAAATATGAAACATTAGAACCTTTATAAAATAAAGTTACAATCAATATTACAGGAGAAAATCATTTAAAATTTCTATTGACCTTCGCCATATTAACCCCAGATAACACTGTGACATTTCATGAAAAACATTTCAAATTTTGAGGAGGCATCTGATTAAAACATGAAGTTCAAATGCAACTTTGTAATCAGGGGTTCGATAAGAATAAAAAAATAGTATGTTGTGGCTCTTCTATACTTTCCTATACAGGCTCAGGCAGTAAAAATTTTATATAAAAATTATTATTCATCAAAATTATTTTGCATTCTGAGTGCAAAAGATATTTATCTCATTTATTTATCGTAAAATATCAAAAGAAAATCAATTTTGTGCTTTATAGATGAGATCTGATTTTTTTTTTTCTTTGGAATTGTTTGTTAAAAATGGAGGAAACCGATGATTACGTTTTAAAATATCAGAGGTAAGTAGTTAAACGTGGTATTGGCGATTTCTCTTGAAAAATACCCGTATTAAAAATTTACAGCCCTCTCTTCATAAACGGGAAGTGATGCCTATAAAACAATTCTGTTCTAGTTGACTTGTTACTGATATATATATTTAAGAAATCAGTATCGTTATAAAATGTAACAATTAACAGATACATGATAATACCAACAACACAAAAATAAAATTGATTGTAATACATTTTAAAAGCTAGCACAGAAATTTTATGTTTCAGTTTTAGTTCCAATTAAAAGATAAAACCAATTTAAAGTACTTACGCCAACATGAAAAATAATCTATTTAAAAAAATTTTTAAAACCTAAATTCTTAATGTATCATATCACATAAATCTTTTCGAAGTTATGATTTTGCAAATTTTTTTTGTATTAAGGTGAAATGATAAATTTCACCTTAATACAAAAACAAAAATTGCAGACTTCCATTGACCGATGCATTGCTATGATTGGCCATTAGTTTCTGCTCTGGCTGTGCCATCTATCGGTCATTACAAATGTAAATATGCACGGAAGTCTTTTTTTTTTTTTTTTTTTTTTTTAATTGTATTGAAATTAAATTCATTTAAGTTAAACCTCAAGTAATAAATCTTTAATCTTAATTTTTATTAATAGAAATAAATTTTAAGATGTAAAATGTCTCAATCACAAGCAATAATCCCAAAAGGCACACATGTTAGGATAAGCAAATCAAAGATTATTTTATTTTTAACTAATTTTATTATTCATTTTATTATTTTTTATATTATATTATTTTATTTATTTATTTTTAATGATTGTTGTAATGATTGTTGATAATTTGTATTTATCCTCAGGAATTTAAACTTAGGAATTCTTAGAAACTTAACTCCTTGAATTTAAACTTAGGAATCCACCAATAGCCAATAAGTATATAATTAAATCTAAGAAGTGAAGGGTTCATTATTCTTATTTATTTATTTATTTTATTTTTTTAATAATTGTTATTTTAAAAATAATTGTTGGAAATGGGTAATTTGTACAATTTAAAATTTAGGAATCCACCAATAAGCATATAATTAAATCTAACGAGTGAAGAGTTCATTATTCACAATACTAACCAGTATATATGTAATTTTAAAGTTATTGGCTAAAAATAATCTTCACTGTGCAGTTTTATACGAATCTTTGTCCTATGTTGCCACATTAAAAAATAGGATAAAACCAGGAGAGAGCGCCACCAGTTGAGCGATATGTACCAATTTATGTCAAGATGCAATTAAATATAACTTTTTATGAAATTTTATGCAATGTTTCACGAATTAGAAGAAAATATTTCACATACACATAAAAAGAGGAATGGAAAGCTTCTAAAAACAGTGAATTCATATTCAGGACATTTCACACGATGTAAATTCATCGAAAGTCCGAAGTCGAAATTTTTTAAGAATAAATATTTATTCATTTTAATATGAAACTTTACTTCAAATGCTTCATATCTTACTTTCCTTCGAAATTTATGATAAAATATTTATGATATAGAATGAATTTATTTTTTTATGAGATATATTTCATTTTATTATTAATTTTAATACATTCTAATTTAATTCTTTTAAATTGTAGAATTTATATGTCCAAATAATTTAAACATGCATTAAAAAAAGCGTTAATTTATTCAAATGTTTAAATAATTATATCAAAATTTAAGAATATTTTAATATATTTACATTTTTTTAAATAATTTAATTTTAATATACGACTTAAAAAAAGAAAAAAAAAATCAAATCTAGATTATTAAAAAAAAAAAAAAAAAAAAAAACGTAAAATGCAAAACATGCATGCGTGAAACAATTTTTTTCCCCTTTAAGAAAGCAATAATTAATTTCGCTTTTCTTTAAAAAAAAAAACAAAAAAAAAAAAAAAAAAAAAAAAAAAAAATTAAAAGTCAATTTTTATTTATGTTATTTTATTGCTGTGCTACCTTTTCAGGAATGTAAATGTAATTACTGAAAAAAAATACATATATATAACATTAATGTCATTAGAAAAAATAAAAGGTATATTGATCACAAAGTTATTTACGCGATTTGTGAAAATTTATATATCATAACTAAACATTAAGATAACTATGTTGGGAAGAAAAAAAAAAAAATCAGAAGAACATCAAATATTTCTTTTTTTGTAACAAAAAAGAAAAAATGAACTTTTCCCCTGTCATATTATTCAGCAATTTTCTTTCTTTTCCTTTTTTACAATAATGATAAAAATGCTGAGTACATAACAAAAGAAATGAATGAAGAAATATTTATGCCTCCCTTACTTAAAGAAAAAATAAAAAAAAATCTTATCAAAATTTTGTTTTGTTTGGAAAGCTTTGAGCGTCGAGAGTAAGCAAAATTTCCATTTTGTTAATAATTCTGGTATTAAAAAAAGTATAAATTACCATTTTAGTTAATGAGGAATTTCTATTGTTTTTATTCTTGTATTAATTAAGGATAATATAGTTTTGAATTGGTTCTTGTACAAATGCGCGTAATAAAATCTACAGAAAATTATTTCATGGTATTAAAAGGATAATGAAATAACTAATTTTTTAAAACTTAAAATATCATATCATTATTTTAAAGAAATGGAATCTAAATTATTTTATAAAATTATCCTTATTATTACCATAATTATCGCAGAGAAGTGTAACATGCAACGATATGTAAGTGCTAACTTAACAAAAAAAATTTTTAACTTATTTATTACTTCATTATTTTTCAGTATCACTATTATCTTCTATATTTTTATAAGAAGAAAGTAATGGATACGTGAAAATTATCATCCTATGATCTTCAATCGATTGACACGCTTTGAGAGATCTTGTACAGGATTTAATCCTCTTTAAAAAATGTGTGTGTGCCTATATGTATGTTAAACAAAGTTTTTATGGACGCTGTATCTCACGACACAGTAAATGATATTCAACCAAACTTAATGTTTAATTGGACTTTGAGTTAAAGTAGCGCTTATTACATTGTTGGATCGATCTCTTAATAGATAGTCCCGGCATCTTATGTTTTTATAATTTTTAATAAGGAAATGTAGGACAAAATTTTGTATATATATATACACATGATGAAAATTATTATCTGAAATATATGTAATAGTAATAGTCATCCAGGAAAAAATTTAATATGAAGGGACATCGCTTACGCCTGGCGAATCGGCTGGGAGAAGTAAATTTTCAAGATGGGTATATTTCAAAAGAACTCGTTAATACCTTTAAAAGAGATAATTCAATCATAGATATGGGATAATTTTAAACAACTTTATCGACATTTTTCCTTTTTAACTAAAAGAAAAAAAAAAAAAAAATCTTAGAACTAATGTATTCCTTATGATGTCGGCACAAAATAGATTTTCTTTCGACATTTATTCTTATAATCTCGGAAATGAAAATCATCTGCATTCATTAAAAAAAATTTTTTTAATAAATAATTTACATTGCGGAAATTACTCTAAGAGAAAAATTTTTGATAGCCACAACATACTAGTTTTTCTTACTATTTTGCATGTATTGTAAATAAGAGTAAGAATTCTTTCAGAAATAAACATATAACGATTCAGATAATTCATTTATGTTTATCAGATGTGGAATTGTACAAGTTTAAGTTTATCACAGTAACAGAATAGTAGAAATTTTAACAATAAATAACTCTGTAAATTTCATATTACGTACGTGACATCATCCACGATCTATATTAGAATCCCGAAGTAGCAACTTCTGAATTTCAAGTTTGCACATACCTCTTATGGTTTTATAAAAATAATATAAGTTAATTGAAAGCCTATATACCAAAACCTAGTAGTGTGACATCAGGTATGGAACACAAATGCTTTTCAATTGCAAGACAAAAACTTGAAAAATGCTAACAATAATCAAGTTTTCGAATATCACTAGAATAAATAATTACAAGATAAAAAGAACTTTTTATATACCATGTTTTTAAATTTTCTGTTGAATCATATAAACGCTACCGAAAGCAGCGGGAACCCGGAGCAATTGCATAAAAGTATTAAAAAAATTCATTGCTATCGTGTTTTGAGCTAAAATAAAAGTTTCAAATGGCTATCTTGCAGGGAAGTTAGTTAAAAATAGATTGCAAGCTTTGTACTGGTAACGCTGCCAAAGCAATTGGTTTAAAATATTTAAAAAATGCATTTTCACCGTATTCTGAACTATTCTGAATGTTTTAAATGTCTACCTAGTCGGGAAGTTAGTTAAATTTTCTGTTGAATCATATAAACGCTGCCGAATACAGTAGGGACCTGAAACAGTTGACTAAAAGTATCAAAAAAATGTATTGTCACCGTGTTCTGAACTATTTTGAAATTTTCAAATGTCTTGCTAGTCGGAAGTAAGTTAAATAAATTTTCTGCAGAATCATATAAACGCTGCCAAAGGCAGCGGGACCTGAAACGGTTGACTAAAAGTATTAAAAAAACGTATCATCACCGTGTTCTGAGCTGTCCTGAAAGTTTCAAGTATCTAGCTAGTCGGGAAGTTAGAAAAATCGATTGTAAGATTTGTACTGGACAAACAAACAAGAATCAAAGTTAATTAAAACATGGTAAAAACTATAAAAAGCTAGCACAAATTTATTTTATTTTATTATTATTATTTATTATTTATTTATTTTATTTACTTTTATTTTTAAGCTTCTGATGAAAGCTTAAATATGCTAACATTTCATAGATCTACAAAAATGAAGTTTACAAAATTTGATTTGATGATTTTAGCTGATCTTTATGTTTTTTGATGAGCAGAAACCAAAAATGCAGTCCATTTTTCTTTATCACGTATAAATTTTATTCAATACAGGGTGTTTACTGACACAATTTCTTACATATACCATCATAACTATAGGTTGGTTGGTTGGTCAGTATGGTTATATGTTGCACAATTACAACAATAGGTATCCATAATTGTATTGACAAAAATCTATACGTGATAGAGAAAAACTGGCTTCGTTTTCGGTTTCAGCACACCAAAAAACCTGAAGATCAGCCAAAATTATAAAATGAAAATTTTATATGTTGACCTGTGTTATTTTCTTCCACGAATTGTGTCGTCTTGTTGAAAAACCGGCCAACTCCTTAAATTCGGAAAATCCGCTTTTTTTTTTTTTTTGTTTGTTTCATCCCCCACCCCAGTTTTTTCAGTTCTGGGTAAATGTTTCCACTATCTGAAAAGAAGAAACAATGACAAATCCGATCCATCCCCACTGTTCTTTGCGTTTGAAGATCATGATATACTTTAAAAGCGGGTCAAATCCTAAGGCTGTTGACTTTCAAAATCGGTCATATCAATATTCGCGAAATCCCGATTCTGCTCCACCTGACTACAGTAGTACACTTGCTGATTAGGTTAGTGCTATTGTGTTTTCTATTGTTTGAGACTGTACATTCTTCACGCACACAAAGTTTCAAAAGATTGAATTTCGGGTTTTCTTTGATTATGGAGAGATTTGTTGAAGTAGTATCTTCTAATCCTACGATGTGGAAAAGGAACAAAGACAAAGCTCAAAGGTAATGTAATATCACTTCGTATTAACATAATATATAATGGAAAATGTGGGACATCGCTTCCCCCCCCCCCCCTAGGAGGGGGGAATACCCCCCGGGGGGGTAGATTTTCACAATGGGTATCTTTCGAAAGATCTTACTGATAATAGTAGTAGTTAACTAGGAAAAAAATTTTGTGCATGTGAGGACATCGGTTCTCCCCCGGCAAAGTTTCAAGATGGGTATCTTTCAAAAGGTCTCGTCAATATCTTTAAAACGAATGGTTGAACCATGTATCTGTGATAATTTAAAACAAAAGTTATCGATTTTTTTTTTACTTTTACCAAAAAAAACTTAGAAAAAAAAATCGTTTTTTTTTTTTTTTTTTTAAACAAAATTTTACCAAACTTGGTATTTAGTTGGTCCCCGACATAAACTGGTGTTGATTACATTTGGGGATCAATCGCTGAACAGGTGGAGCTGTGATCTCATGTTTTCTAAATTTTTAACATGGCAGTATAAGACAAAATTTCGTATAAATGTACATAATGAGAGTTATTTTAAACTTGCGACTCTAAAATTAATATGAGTTATTGATAATAATAGTTAACTAGGAAAAAAATCCTGTGCATGTGGGGGTATCGCTCCCCCCCTCCGGGGGGGATAAATTTTGAAGATGGGTATCATTAGAAAGATCTCGTCAATACCTTTAAAACGAATGGTTGAACTATAAATCTGTGATAATTTAAAACAAAATTATCGATTTTTTTACTTTTAACAAACAATTTTTTTTTTTTTAATATTGTTACTGATTGAATATGTATTACTTTTAACAAAAAAAATTTTCGTAATTTTTTTTTTTTTTTTAAATATTGTTACTGATTTTGAATATGTATTACTTTTAACAAAAAAAAAAAAAAATCGTATATATATATATATTTTTTTTAATATTGTTACTGATTGAATATGTATAGGAAAATATAGAAGAAAGTCTTGTGGTGGCCACAACATACTAGTTTTTTTTTTGGAGGGGGGGGGACATCAGTAATTTTTTATTAGATTTTTTTTTCTTTTATCAGGAAAAAATATAACATATAACAGAAATCGGTTATTTTAAAATAAAATTTAATTGAACAAAACATTTCGTGTTTTTTCAATATTTACATTAAATTTAGAGAAAACTAAGTTCTGGTTTGTTGCAAAACCATTCTAGTCGAAAGTAAGTCACAAAGGCAGCCAAATCCAAAAATAAAAACTTAAATAACTCCCTTCCTTCACCCTCTTACCACTCCCTGTACCCTTATTTCAATTCTTCATGTATACTGTGCCCGAATGACTGAAACTAAACAGTTTTGGTTCTTATCTTATTTTGACTAAGTGTGACGAAAAAAGTCAGCTTTCCACAAAAACTTTATTTTCTGGAGATGGCCGATTTCGCAACTGCACAACATAATTAAAAGCGCAAAAGATGATGCTTCTTGACAGCTTGAGACGTATAAGGGTCACCGTTGTAAATGAGGTGCTTAATTCTTTCTTTCAATTCCACGGTGTTCCTAGTTGGATCAGTGTAAAGAGCGCTTTTTATGTTATTGTTAGAGCTAAGTCACAAAAACTAAACTCAGACGATGATAGCAAATTATTAAAAATGATAGTTCTACTATTTCAGAAATTATTAAACCGTCGATTTTTCTATCATCTTATAAGGAAGGAGCACCTTTTTGCATGAAACTTGTACTGATTGTCACATGTATCTGTTAAAGTGAAAAAAATATCTGTTTGCACTACATGTATATGACATTCCCTTATTGACATAGGAAATAAAAGGCCTCGAAAATAATTGTTGGACGGTAAATGCTTCCGTACACTCGAACCCCATAGTGGCCTTTACAGAACGCAGAGGAAAGGTTTTCTGTGTGAATAGATTGACCATTGCCGACATTATTACTTTGATTATTAATAAAACATTTCAGATAGAAATTAACTTAGTGTGTTCAAAAAACATTTTATGGTTATGCATGACGAATTTTCAGTCGAGAACGAAATTTTTGGTAGAAAGATTGCCGTATTGCAAAGTCCTAAGCGTGACTTTTTTTTTTTTTTTAAATAGCATTGGGAGTTATTTGTAAAATTTTACGAATTTCGTGGACTTGCATGGGAAAGGCTAAGGTAATTGATTGTGCCATTTGCTCTCCCGTGTTGCTGCCTGTGTGTTCCTGCAGTGATGGAGTTGAAGCAATCGCTTCCACCGACGTTGAAATGATTGTTTTTTCTCTTTATAGATATTAAATCAAATAAATCGGTGACTTATAAGAATCTTACCAATAAATTATTTAACCACATGTTTTATTTATTTTTTGTAAGGTTACTTAGAATTTTCATAGGAAATTTTGATATATAAAGGTCTGGTACACTTAAGTTCCATTTTATGGTTACATTCAGGAAGAACTTCAGAAATTTAGAGAAATTGGGATCTAGTTATTGGAGGAATAGCTTTAAATATATAGATAAAAACGAAGTATAAACTTTAATTATAAACATATATAAAACCTTAGAACATTACTTCGTGCGTCGTTGTTTAAATATTTAAGCCGGGTACCCGGCCCTCTTTAGTACGACATCTTCTGTGGAACACTTGAGTTCGACTGATGTTGATCTTCTTTCACCATAAGGTTGCGCCATACACGGTTCTGTCTGGGGCTACTGCGCCGCTGTCATTGCATGCCTCACTATTGGTTGTAATTTCAATCGATTATCTGAGCATCGAGTAGTAATAATCATCGTAATTTGCAGTTTTACTGGCTTTATCAAATTCTATTATTTAGTCTTGTTTACTGAATGTTTTGGCTAAGGCTGTATTACATTTTCCCGTTTTTTTATCATTTTTGTGTTCATTAATTCTTGTTTTAATTTTTCTTTTTGTAAATCCTATATAAGATCCTGGTTTATTGTCTTGATTTGTAAACGGTATTTTATAAATTCCTGCAGTTTCTAAAGGGGAGATGGGGTCTCTATCGCTTCTGATCAACTGGAAAATATTTCTATTAGGTTTGATAGGGATATTTACGCCATATTTATTTGCTACATTTTTGATTTTATTGGATGCTTCGCGATCATACAGTATAGAAGAGGTAAATTTTAGGGGTGGTTTTTGAAAGCTGGGTAAATTATCAAGATTTTTAATTTTATTTTTAATTAATAGCTTTGTTCGAAAAAATTCTTTGCAAAGTTTAGTGTAGGATTTTCTTTGATATCGTAGTCTATGAAATTCTGAGGAATTGTTGAAATGAAATGTTTAGAGTGTAAAGGCATGCAAAATTGATTCTCCAGCGGTAGTATTTATGAAAAGATGAGTTTTATTTCGAAGTTAGACACAGATGCTGCTGAGGGGCTATTTCCTCTATTAAAGCTTAGTATTTATCAAGGAACTACTACTGTTTTTTTTAAACCAATATATGCACAATCGCATACAATAAATAGTATGACAAAAAAAAAAAAGTTCTGTAACTATCAGATTTATCGTGCCAGGCAGACAAAAATTAAACTCTACACAGAAAATTGAAAGTATACTGTTCTGAAAGTAATCTAAGTTTTATTTAAAATTGTTTCACAAATTTTAGCTGCAGAAAATAGAGAACGTATTAGTGTATCACAATTGGCCAACAGTTAGATATTTTTTAAAAGATCTGAAACCACTAGTTTTGAAAATAATATTTCAGATAGCCGGCAGCGAAAAACCATATAAAATTTTACTATATAAAAACAATTAAATTGAATTAAAAAAAAAAAAAAAAAAAAAAAAAAAGAATGAACGAAAATATAAAATCACTTTTACATGCGATGTACAAATTTTTAAAATACAAAACGTATTTTATTTAAACACAAAGTCTCTTATATCAATAAAAGTTGTTAAAATAATAACTCACAGAAAAATACAATAAAATTACATTTTATGTATAAATATATACTTTTATTAACCTTTACAGAAAATGCACACTGCATCATTTCTAAATTTCAGCAGAAGTTTCTGAAATTTATTACCTAAGCAATTCATCACACTGACACGGTGCTCGCAGATGACATTTCATTAGACAGTAAGAGTTGATTTATCTGTCACATGATGTTGATTTAATAGCCAAAGAACTCATAAGTTGGAAAATGAAAATTGGATAAATCATAAGAAAGTTAGTTATATACTATCATTGGATAAACACAAGTTCGAATTATGTCAATTATGAAGGAAGATTTATTGAATTACTTCCAAAAAATAATTTAAATTGTGAAACTGATATATATATATTTTTTTTCTACGAAATTTTCTTGGAATAGGATAGAACGAGGGATGTTAAGTAAATTGTATTCATGCAGGTTAGCAAAAATTGATAAGAGATAACAAAAATACTATCAATTATTTTCGTGTGTAAAAATTCAAATTTATCATTGTAGAAAATATACAATGTTTTTAAATTTTCAGAACTCCCGTATGACTATCCGTAAGTGGCGTGTTAATTTGTTGATGCTTAACGCTTTCACGATGGGAGGCGCAAACGCGCGATCAAATCCTATCGATCAATATCTGAAATCTTTAAGACATACAATGCCATCGTGGGCCGAAAAATAGTGTTATTAAAAAGTTCCAGGACACTGTCACAAAGTGTGATGCCCGGGAGTGAACGAGAAACGCTTTGGCATGCAGGTGTGCCGGCCAAGAAATGAGTGCGTTTCTAGCTGGCACGTACGCATGACAGTCGGCGCGAAAGGTTTAAAGCAAAGTATTGCTCTCACGTGTGATCACTGCATGTCAAAATTGCACAGGAAAGATACAGAACACACCAACATGCAATTGCTATGGGGTAATATCACAAAAAAGAGAAAAGCTTTGGCATGCAGGCGTGCCGGCCAAGAAATGAGTGCTCTTCTTGCTGTCACGTACGCGTGACAGTCGGCGTGAAAGGGTTAAAGGAAAGTTTTGCTCTCGCGTGTGATCACTGCATGTCAAAATTGCACAGGAAAGATACAGAACACACCAGCATGCAATTGCTATGGGGTAATATCACAGATAAGAGAAAAGCTTTGGCATGCAGGCGTGCCGGCCAAGAAATGAGTGCTCTTCTTGCTGGCACGTACGCGTGACAGTCGGCGTGAAAGGGTTAAAGGAAAGTTTTGCTCTCGCGTGTGATCACTGCATGTCAAAATTGCACAGGAAAGATACAGAACAAACCAGCATGCAATTGCTATGGGGTAATATCACAGATAAGAGAAAAGCTTTGGCATGCAGGCGTGCCGGCCAAGAAATGAGTGCCCTTCTTGCTGGCACGTACGCGTGACAGTCTGCGTGAAAGGGTTAAAGGAAAGTTTTGCTCTCGCGTGTGATCACTGCATGTCAAAATTGCACAGGAAAGATACAGAACACACCAGCATGCAATTGCTATGGGGTAATATCACAGATAAGAGAAAAGCTTTGGCATGCAGGCGTGCCGGCCAAGAAATGAGTGCTCTTCTTGCTGGCACGTACGCGTGACAGTCGGCGTGAAAGGGTTAAAGGAAAGTTTTGCTCTCGCGTGTGATCACTGCATGTCAAAATTGCACAGGAAAGATACAGAACACACCAGCATGCAATTGCTATGGGGTAATATCACAGATAAGAGAAAAGCTTTGGCATGCAGGCGTGCCGGCCAAGAAATGAGTGCTCTTCTTGCTGGCACGTACGCGTGACAGTCGGCGCGAAAGGGTTAAAGGAAAGTTTTGCTCTCGCGTGTGATCACTGCATGTCAAAATTGCACAGGAAAGATACAGAACACACCAGCATGCAATTGCTATGGGGTAATATCACAGATAAGAGAAAAGCTTTGGCATGCAGGCGTGCCGGCCAAGAAATGAGTGCGTTTCTTGCTGGCACGTACGCGTGACAGTCGGCGCGAAAGGGTTAAAGGAAAGTATTGCTCTCACGTGTGATCACTACATGTCAAAATTGCACAGGAAAGATACAGAACACACCAGCATACAATTGCTATGGGGTAATATCATAGATAAGAGAAAATATGTTTGGTACCAATAATAATACATACTGAATCAGCATAAGATAATGTAATGAAGCTGGGGCTAGCTAGAGAAGTTGGACACCTACAATATTCTTCCGAGCGTGGTCATCACCCAAGTTCATTGCGTTCGAGAGGCTGTTCGTTATTTAAAATGTAGTATACAATTAATTAGAAGTAAGAAGTAATAAAAATTATAAATATAACTCGCACTTGATGTGAATATATTAGGAGTTTAGTGTGCATGTTACGATACTTGTTTAAAAAATAAAATAATAAATAAAATAAAATTGAAAATCATGTTAGTGTACTTTTACTCCAAATTCATGTTTGTTCAATGAACGTAACATATCTGAAATGTTTGGGCATCTACGGTAAAAAAAAAAAAAAAAAAAAAAAAAAAAATAGAGCTATGACGTCAAATTTACCCTGCAAGTTTAATTTTTCACAAAGTTTTATATCAATTTTAATATTTATGCATGAATTTCTTTTCATTTCAAAAATAAATAAATAAATCAACTCGTAAAATCTTTTGACAACAATTAAAAATTAAAATAAGTTATGTATTTTTGTCTAAAAAAAAGACTTCAACATTTTCGGTACTGTCCGTTTCGATACTGATTATTATTAATTTTCTTTTCTTTTCTCAAAAAAAAAAAAAAGAAATCGTGATTTTAAAATAAATATAAAATGTTTAAATAAAGTTTTTGGATTACTGTAACATTATTTTGTTGATAATTAAAGTAAAAACGGGTAAATTATAAGATTCTTTCGGTTTAAAATAACACTGCGCTTGCAAAAAAAAATAGAGCCCTGACACCGTTCCTGTTGATTCTCATGTAAAATGACCTCCTGAATCCGAATATGACTCTAATTTCGCCCCACCACCCACCGTTTCTCGGAAGGTCACCTCCTCCCCAATTTTTATCACTCTTTGATGATTTTATGGCCAGGAATTTGTTTTGGAGAATAGAAAAGAATTATTTTGACACTTAAAAACAAAAAACGTATAATAAGTGATAATTATAATTGTTTTATAAAATATAATAAATGTAACTTATGATTTCAGTGGTAAATTCCCTCCCCGCTATTCTTTCTATTGCTGCAAATGTTCAGATTTTAATTTTTTTTCACCGCTTTAGGCCCTAAGAAGATATTTAACATTTAAAATATTTCTTTTCACCACTATAAAATTTATGGCTACAAAATTACCGAAAAGTGGTAAAAATATAGAGGGCGTCCCCAAAACAAGGCGGGTGACAGGGCAAAATGGCCGTCCTATTCGGATTCAAGAAGTCTTTTCACATAAGAATTTGTCAAAATTGTGTTGGGGCCAATTTTCATGCCGAGCAATGTAATTTTAAAGATATAACTCTCATTCTAAAATACTGTATTAACATGAAATCAGCAGCGGGAAAACATTTGTTGGCTCTTCGTTCCGCATTCATAAAAAATAGTCTGCAGTATTCCCAAGTGGTAAAATGAATAAATAAAAAGAATTTTGTATTTACCGTCTATCGTAAGAAAAGCATGTTCACTTAAGGTACACACCCACGACTCTTTGATAAGTAAATTTCTGCTGAAAAGCATTTTACAATCTATGCGCATACAATATTAACAGGTTGAACGCCACGCAAATTCTTAAAATCCATTAAAATTCCATAATGATACATCCTGTAATAAATAAAAAATAATCGAATTTTTAATAAATTTTATGCAACTTTGTCGCCGCCTTTTGTCGCGGGGAGCTCTGCTCTGGCGACTATTGTAATTTCTCTCTCTCTCTCTCTCTCTTTTTTTTTTTTTTTTTTTTTTTTTTTTGCTTATGCAATAAACAACGGAGGAGGCTTAACCTTTGGAGGCGGGCTCTTTTGAATTTCCACAGTAGCTTTGGAGCCCCTCTCTAAAGGTTAAAAACGCTGCATAGTGGTGAGCGGCCTCCTTCCGTCTTAGAATCTTAGAATCATTAAATGTAATATTTTTAGTTTTATATCCTATTTTATATCCGCCACCGATGGTTGACGCGGCTTCATATCACATTTGACACTGTCAGCCACCGATGGCTGACACGGTGCTCAACGTTTTAGTTTATTGGTACTGCTTTTACTTTCGGGGTATAACTTTCACTGAAATGTTTGAAGTCTAACATGTTCTGCCCACTCCTAAAGTTTCAAGATGATTCCTTCAGTACTTAGAGATATATGACAAAGTGTCTAGAATCTAGAATGGCTGACATGGCGCTAAACGTGTTAAGATATTTTTCCTTGTCAATTTTTAAAATATCTCTCAACATCCAAAATTAAAATTGCCAATAACTACTAAATAGATTTTCATTGCTATAAAAAAAGTAAAATCATAAATGATTTTTTCTTTTTTTTTTTTTCTAAATTATTGAGAAAAATATTCTAAGGCGAGCGAGAATTAATAATAAGGAATATTTTAAAATTAAGCGTCAAGAATAAATAATAAAATGGTAGGTTTAGTAATAATTATCCAAGTAATTTCGCAGAAGATAATTCATTTTTAATTTACACGTATTTTAAAAACATTGGTATTAGAGTGAATAAACATCGCCACTAATTAAAACATTTCTTGAATGGCAAAGTAAATATTTGAATGTTTCTGAACGAGAAAGCAAATAAAAGAATACTTGAGATTCTATACATTAAACAAATTTGTATTTATAAATTTTAATTAAACAGTTTTATTCTTTCAAATTAAATGTGCAGAAAATGAACATTTTTAATATGCTATAGAGTAAATAATTGCATTTTTGAGTTAGTTTGAGATAAAAGTTTCGAACGCATATTAAACAATGAACTAAATCAAAAAATGAACTAAATGTGAAATATATGACATTCACAAATAAATTTCTGTGTAAAATCGTCGTGAAATTCTCCTTTTAATGTCATTTTTAAAGTGACCTTCCTTATATATTTTTAAAATACAAAATGTAGTATCCCGTTAAAAATAAAAGATTACAATGTTCATAAGGATTAAATTAAATCATGTCTTTATTTGAAAGTTTAGTTTATCTGTAAGTACAATAAATTACTATGTATGTAAAGAAATGCAGATGAAATTGTTATTATATCCGATTAAAAAAAAATAATAATTTCTCATGTTAATTCCTATCATTTTCAACGCCGCTGTCGGATATAACCCTTTTTTTACCCCAAATGTAAGGCTCCTATATATACGAGCTGGCGCATCAGGCATTTTGTTGCCTTAAGATTGCCACATGTACCCAGCACGTTTCTCTGATAAACAAACGACAAACTTTTTTTTATCGTCTTACGTTACTTTAGAGTAACTTGTTTTATTATATTTCATAATTTTAGCTAAGTAAACTATGATATGGAAGTTTGTTTAGCAATAAACTGCTATAACCATTCAAGAAGTGAATATAAAGTGTTCACAGACCTTCTATTACTGTGTATTTGAGTTTTGGCGACATTTTGTTAAAAAAAAAAAAAAAAAAAAAAAAAAAAAAAACAGAAACCGCCCTAACAACACATCTTACTTCAGTACATCCACAGGATATCCTCAGAATAAAATGACATCCTGAGAATGCACTGTGAAAAAAATGTGTTTTTAGGACTATTATTGTTGCTTATTGTTCTTATCTCGACCAGATTAGCTTCAGATCAAGATTTCTTAAAACCATTAGGGAAGCGATAGGGACGCCAAGAGGGAATGCTGTCCTCTTCTGAGGCAAAAAAAAATGGCGGTGATGCGCCGGCCTATTATATTTAACCCTTTCCGGTGCAAGGCAATTCGGATCTATTAAATTACACTGCCACCGGAATTCGTGAACTAAATTAAAGTAAAAGAAATTTTGAATTTTAAGGTTAAAAAAAAACGGCCTTTTCTGATATGTTACAAATGGAAGTTTTTTCTAAAAAAATTCTGGGATGAATTCTTCCAGTTGGGAAGTGAAATTAGGTGGGATATATATATCCCACCGCGCATGAAAGGGTTAAGGGGCTCTGTCCAAATGCGAGACTCTTATGATTTCGCTTTTATTAAATATGTATTTTATACCAAATCATAATATGGGAGTTACAACAAATACGGCACGGAAAAATGATAATGATTAGACAAAGTTTGAGTTTTGTTATTTTTGTCGCTCATCTTTTAAATCATTTAAATATGAAAATATGCATCGTGATCAAATGTAAAGTAATGGTGATTAGAATAAACGTCACGGCTAGTAATTTTTGTTATTACTCGATTCTTAAAGATTTTTTTTTCACCTATCCATCTTTCTTCTAATATTGTTTATACTATGGCAAACAAACTGAATGAGATTTTTAAGATTCATCAAGAAGGAAATCTTCCGCGTGAGATTGCTTGATTGTCTCAAGTGCCTTATTCAACCGTTTCATAAGCAAACAAGAGATTGTAAGAACTTAACCCCCCCAAAAAATTCCAACACTTCCAAAAACCAAAAATTGGTCAGGAAACTCGTATCGCGATATCCTCATGTGTCAAGGAAAAAATAGAGAGGCAGACAGGTATTTTCCTTAAGTTATGAATCAACTTTTTGCCAAAGAGAAGCTGAACCATCATCCTTAGAATTTTGAGTGCAACTCTAAGGATGCCGCAAGTTGCTGAAGTGAGCAGCAACTCCACACCAAAAGTGTATCTTGCTTCCCGATGATATTATATTTTCAGTGAAACAAGCATAAAATTGTTATAATAATTGATTTAGTCAACAACTTTTCCAGACAAATTTTCCATGGATCAACATCGTCACAATTACAAATCTGTCAGAATTCAAATCTGAATAAAATTTTGTGCAACAGGCAAAATTCCTCTAATTTCCGTAGATTCTGCAGAATCGATGAAGATGGAAGAAGAAAGATTTTTTTGAATGTTGTGAAATACGTTGGAAACGGGGTTTAGTCGTTTCAGCAGGATTTCACGCCGTATCATCGAGTAAAATTCACACGGAAAAATTATCAGAACTAATTTTCCAGATTCCATCTCGGCCTAAGAATAGTCTTCACACTCGTGTGAACCCAACTTTTTATATTACAATTTATGGATGTTTTGAAGGCAAGGGCTTGTACATACAGAAGTTTGGAAATTCTGAAGCGTTTTTTGATTTGGGAATTGAAGCGAAATTCTCCGACAAAGCTGCATCCAATCGCTGAAAATCTTTCCAAACATCTTCGTATCTGCATCAAAACAAAAGGAAGACACTCTGAAGAAAAGTTATATTTTATTTCTATAATAACGTGTTATTAATATATAAAAGATTTGTATGTGCAAAAAGATTTGTGTTTTCATTAACTAAGTCAAAACAAAACATTACGTTACTTCTGGTCACTTTGTATTAATTTTTACTCGACTTTATTTAGAAGTTCACCAGTGAAAAATATAAGAAAGAAAATACGTAAAACTTTGTCATGTATACATTAAGAAATAACAGAATGTAGAACAGAATATATAATCTTTAATTTTAATAAATAACAGAATATATAATCTTTAATTTTATCTATAATAATAAATGGAAAGGTTTGTCTGTCTGTCTGTCCTTTTATACGTTCAGCCCCTATTGAACGCAGAAGTACATGAATTGACATACGGATGCTCTGGAGCCTTTCCGATGTTTTCCTCGAAACAGAATTTAAAAATCTTAATTAGTTTCGGAGATATTAATTAAAATGTTGACCCATATCGATCGCAAAAATGACCAAAAATCCTTATTGCTTAAAAACTGGCATTCTATCAGCATTCAGCAGACGATTTTAACGGCTGTCTCTAACGGAAACAAAACATGGGCAAGTCATTAATGTCATGTGATCTTTAACTGGGGTTAAAAATTGCAAATTTCAAAGTGCTTCAAATTTTCTTTTTCGTACACAACACTTAATATACAACCTATTCAGCACAAAACCAACCTGCAGTTAAAATTTCATCAATTTTCATTAATAAACAAAGCAGTTACATTTTAATTGCAAATTAAATTTTATTCTAACACGTAATCTATCTTTCAATTGACGATAGAAGTTTCCATAGCAAAAGAAAAAAAAAAAATTGAAGGAACTAAAAAATACTTTTTCTTTTTCTTTTTACTTCCATTATTTCCATCTATTACCGTGGTATATATTGGTTTTGGGGAAATAAAAAATATTTATTTTTCTTTTTACTTCCATTAATAAAGCTACCATAGATAATGGAATTAGAGATTTCACGTGATTTACATGTTTTAGAATGTCCTGATTAGGTTTTCTTTTGTATCTCAGCTACTAATTAAAATAATTTCATAAGTAACACATTATTTGAAAGCTTTGTTGATTTGGAATTGAACAGTAGATTACAGAAATTTCTACCGCCAGATATTTTAAAATTTAGATATTTCAAATTCCAATTAAATTATTTTTTATACATCATACGAAAGATATTTTTAAGTTCTTTTAAATTATCGAAAGTTTTCACCAGATTTACACGTTTTGAGGTCTCCTGAATTAATTTTCTTTTGTATCTCAGCTACTAATTAAAATAATTTCATAAGTAATACATCATTAGAAAGCTTTTTTGATTTGGAATCGAACAGTGGAATACAGAAATTTGTACCGCCAGATGGCGCTGTAATATTTTAAAATTTCAATATTTCAATTTCTAATTATGATTAAATTATTTTTAATACATCATTCGAAAGATATTTTAAAGTTCTTTTAAATTATCGAAAGTTTTCCCCAGTTTTACACGTTTTGAGGTGTCCTGAATCAGTTTTTTTTTTTTTTTTTTTTTTTTTTTTTTGTATCTCAGTTATTAAGTACTTTTACATTATCGAAAATGGAAATCGAGATTTCACCCGATTTACACGTTTTGAGGTGTCCTGATTAGGTTTTCTTTTGTATCTCATCTACTAATTAAAATAATTTCATGAGTAATACATCATTTGAAAGCTTTGTTGATCTGGAATGGAACAATAGATTACAGAAATTTCTACCGCCAGATGGTGCTGTAATGTTTTTAAATTTCAATATTTCATATTCTAATTATGATTAAATTATTTCTAATACATCATTCGAAAGATATTTTAAAGTTCTTTTACATTATCGAAAGTGGAATTCGAGATTTCACCTAATTTACAATTTAAAGTGTCCTGATCAGGTTTTCTTTTGCATCTCATCTAATTGAGTAAGACCGTTCAAAATTGGTATATGCAAGTTAATTAGGAGGGGCTGGAACGGTGGGGAAGGAATAGGCGCGCAGCGCGCATGGGTTTGGGCCCCGGTGCGATTTTTTACCCGATGATAAAAGATTTTTTTTTAATTTTATTTTCTTAATAATAAAAGTTTGAGTTGAGAAAGAATATGCGTGTACAGCGCACGTATATCCTCAAACGTGCGTGCGCAGCGCGCATGGGTCTGCGCTGCCGAAGGCAGTGGCGTCCCGGTGTGAGGTTTTACCCGATGCTAAATGATATATTTTTTAATTCCTTTTCTTGAGAATGAAAGTTTATCAGTAATAACATGGAATTTTGAGAAGTCATAAGGATGGTGAAGGAATACGTGCGCGCAGCGCACGGGTCTACGCTGCCGAAGGCAGTGGGGACCCGGTGCGACATTTTTCCCGATCAGAATTTTTTTTTCTCTTTTTTTTATCACATGATAAAGATTAATGCAATTTTGAGAATTCATTAATTATTGTTATTCATTTAAAAATAGTGACCAGCGAAGCGGACGTAGCCTGCTAGTTATGAAATATGTTTTTTCCCCTTTTATAAAATTTGCAAAACAAATTTTTTTAATGTTCATTAAAATGTTTTTCTTTTTAATTATTCTATAAAGTTCTTTATTCTCTTTCGTAAAACTCCACAATGGACTAAATGATCAATCAACATTGCTTGGCATTCTGTTTTCAAATGGAAACTTACATTGAAGTGAGGGATTGAGTGGGTTTACCTCTTCTCGACAAGTCTTGGAAGTAAGTGACTCAATGGTTTTTGATTCCCATTGAATTGCGACTCCCCTCTCAAATGTTCGACTTCGCGTCTAGGTTTGTAAATTATCAGATCAGAAAAGTCGCCATCACAATTTAAATCCTATAGAGTTACAAGTCTTCGGACCATTCTAGGTGTGACACCGAGACCGCAAATGCGACGATATGTTACATTTAACATACGTATGAACCGTTTTAAAGTATCATAGTCAAACTAGGCTCATTGTTATTGCACTGACGTCGATGAATTTTTGTGAGCAAAAAAGGCTTAAATTTTCACTGATATGCAGGATGTAGACTGCCATTAATTTTCGGAAGGTTGCCTTCTACGGCAAATGAAGATTTCTGTTCCATCACACAAAGACCATTCATGTATCTCCCAAGAATCGTCCTAAAATAAACACTCAGCAATTACTGGTGGATGAATACAGGAAGCAATTTAATGGTGTCTGTAGTATAGCGTGGTGAATGTATTTATAGCACTGCCTGGGTTCTCTAGTACCAATGGTATGTATACTCAATTGGATTCTGTATACCCATGCATGTTTATAATCTTCTCTAAGATTAATGGAAATTTTCAGCAATGCAAGATGCCAAACACACAGCATTGCCTAGGATAGGTTAGAGGAGCCAGGCAAAGAATTCCAACACGAATTTACCAGAGTTAAATATAAACGGACGTCTTTGAAATTTTCGTGATCACCATATTCTTAATATGGACATTCAATCGCACACACTACCACTATCGTATGGCAATAGGTACTACCTGTAAAAACATCTTCAGAAGTATTATTGAGTCACTTACACACTTTCTAGCTGTCGTCCGTATCAATTAATATAAATATTACTCAGTTGATGATAATAATGTCGCTCAACCTAGCAAAATATAGTGCCGGCAAAAAAAAATGTTTACTCTTGAGCGGAAAAAAAAAAAAAAAAAAAAAAAAAAACTTTACATGTGAGTTGCCGTTCCCGCCATAAAAATGTGTCAAACCACAGCGATGGCAAGTGGTATTAGTCAATCACAGACGACTTTTCCCTATAATATTATCACTCTGTTCGCCTCTCAGTCTTTTAAAGTAAGGCTGTATGCTCTTTTCTCCCGACAACCAGTATTTCGTTCATTTGTTAAAAGTTTGAGAACCTACATCGGTATTACCACTCCACACAGTGGGTCAGATGAAGCTTATAATGAAAGAGAAATACCCTACTTTGACTCTGCTAGAGAATGGGGCTCTGTGATTGATGCAGCCAGAGATCTGGCCGAAGATTCTAGATGTAGCCAGAGATCCATCTAAACTGCTGCAAATGGCAATAAAATGTAAAAAAGGAAAGATCGTCTGTTATTGACTAACACCACGTGTCATCACTGTTTTTCGATACATTTTTATGGCCGAAATGGCAATTGACAAGTTTTTTTTTTTTTTTTTTTTTCCGTCTCTATGTACTAATTTAATGAATACTTGTGTATGAAATCATTTCCAATTTCCAACTAAAATACGTATTAATTAATTTTTATCATTTTATGCAATACTTTACACGAAATTAGATTGTTTGAATATGATTGCAATATTATTTATTATCTTTCTACTTTGTTAGAAGGAGCTTCTGCAAGACATTTCTTCCCTAACCCTTTTTTTTTTTTTTTTTTTTTTTTTGTATTTCATTGATTTTTCATTTCAAATGGTTGTATGAAAAATAAATAAAAGCACATTCGTTTCAATGCGCTAAGAAAGGATAGTTTTAAGAATTGTCTTTAGAAATCATTTTTAAAAATGCGTTTTTACAAAAATATAATTTTCTAGAAACATTTATTTTGACGCAAAGTATTATTTATAATCAATATAATTCGTAGTACATTTATGATTCAGATTTATCAAAAATAAATAGAATAATGTATGTTTGAAATCTTCTGCAAAATTTATACGTTTTATTTCGTTTCTTTTGTGGTTCAAAATAATCTGACAAAAATATTTTTAAAGAAAATACTTATTCAGATTTTATTTATCTCTGTCATATTTATTATTTATTTAATGAAAAATTTTGTCGTAAAATAATCGTGGGAGTTAAACCACAGCAGTTGTTTCAGCGGGATATGACTTTATTTCTATTTTTACCTTCCGAACATACATTATATACGGAAAGTATTGCAAATAACAAAAATTTTATTATAAAGATACGTTCTAAGGTTTATTGAGTGCATTTTTTAATTTTTACAGTGGTGTATATATATGTGTGGGAGTTAACCCATAGACTAATTTAATGATTTTATTTTAAATTGTTATATATGATCAAAGTAATGCGTATTGCAGTTTATATTTAGAAAAAAATCATTATTTCTAGATTTGGCGGTTATTGGGTTAACACTATATCGTTTGAACGCTTTGATCGGTCGGGCTGAAGATTTCTAGGTGTGTTAGAGATTACTGTGTGGGGTTACAAGGAGTTTTCGTAGGAAGCTCGCAAAGTGAGAGTTGTGAAATTATCGAGTCGGGTGAGTAGTTTTTATTCTGCTTACTAAAGTACTCTAATGCTAGCAATTACATATTTAAGAAGGAAGCTTCGGACTTTGCGAGATTTAACAAATTAGTTTGAGTATGTTTTCTGGAAACGGAGTTGAATCAAAAATGCAAATTATCCGATTGATTTTATCAACCAAATTTTATCATTATATTGATTTTTTTATGCGTATTATTGGTTATTATTGCAAGAACCGTATGGATTTACATAAATGTAGCTAATGATTGTTTAAATCGTACTAGGTGTTCAGCTTTGGTTCTGACCATGTTCAGCTTGATTCATATTAGGTTCAGCTTTAGAACTGACATAGTTCAGTTTTTATTTATGAACAGTCCAGTACGACGGCTGCAGTTAGAGGGGGTTTTCTGTTCTTAATAGT
The DNA here is from genome assembly GCA_963930645.1 of Salticus scenicus. Taxonomy (NCBI): domain Eukaryota; kingdom Metazoa; phylum Arthropoda; class Arachnida; order Araneae; family Salticidae; genus Salticus; species Salticus scenicus. The sequence goes on along the minus strand of OZ005656.1, from coordinate 285,924,139 downwards.
TTTTGGAGTTAATGCATCTAAAGCATAGTATTAAGGAGCAATGACAAGTTTGGTACCTCTACGTAGTTTTTAATGAATAGAAATTCTTTTATGGTTTTGTAGTGAAGTGAAAATGTCGGCCATTGATTTTTTTTTTTTTTTATGTGTAAGGGATTTAGATCGTTTATTGTTTCTACTTAAGAAATAATAAAGGATATTTATGTTTTATGAGTCGACTAAAAAAGGTCACATTTCTCTACTCAATTAAGAATTTCAGTTAAAAATTTCGGTTTTGTTTCTGCGTTCTTCTGTCTTATTATACTGTAGGTATGGAGAAGTATGCGGACATAACATAACCGCACACCGGCGCCAATCCTTACAACTGTCGCCTAAATTGCATAGATTTTATCAGTCTAGACCTCATAGTTGTTTTACAGGGACACAAAGAATAATTCTGAATCATATTAGCCGATAGAAGTAAATTTTTTAAAGTGCGATAGAGTCAATATACCTAATCCGAATAAGTTAAAAGTTGGTAGGTAGGCTATAGGTCACGTTGCACGATTTCTGTAGTATTTTGTCAGAGTAGGATTTATAGGTCGTTAACAAGGACACCAGAAGAAACTGTTTATCATTACGTATTATACAATCAAATAATTTGAAGCCGCTAGAGTCTCTACATTCGATTGAGATATAATTTTTTAAGTATATTATAGGTTATTAAACCAAGACCTTTACGGATTTACGTTGATGTAGCACTTATTTTTACTTTCCGAACACTATAGTGAGGAAAGTATTGTAATTACGTCAAAAATCGGAATTCGAGATTTTGATGTTTCTATACGTTTCGAGGTCCCCTGAGTCCGTTTTCACTATTTTTACGATGATGTATGTATGTGTGTGTGTATGTCTGTGAGTGAACACGCTAGCGTCTAAACGCTTTATTCGAATAAGCTGAAAATTGGTGAGTATATTGTAAGTCACCATAGTACGAACACTACATATTCGAACCCCGTATTTTGTTCCAGAAGACAGCTCTGATTTGTTTCATTGTTAAACGAGTGGATCTACAAATCAGAAGCCTGAACGTCCCATTTGCATGACTGATTATTGAGCAAAAGCTTTTTAGTTATTCCATATTATTTAAAATAATTATTAATACACAAACACACACACTATCAACTAGCTACAAAAAAAGATACGTTTTTTAAGTTCCGATCTGTTTTTATCTATATGTATGTGTTTACGTATATTTCTTTCTAACTCGTAACCTTCTGTTAAATATTTTTAACTCAAATACTTGTACGAAATTGGATGCCAAATGATTGTATAATGTATCGGATTGTTTTCTGTGTAGCTCTATAGACTAATTACTAATACTATGCCTACCATTTTTTACAGAAAACATTCTTTAAACATTTTAATAACATATGTCAATTTCATTACGCTGAATGGAAAGTTAAAATGCACTTAAAAGAAATTTCGTCTATACACAGTAATGATACAAAATTATTTTGTGTGCCCTTGTACACGAGCCAAACACGAATACACAAACAAAAACTATGCAGTCCATGTAACTCAAATATTCGAGTGAAATTTAACTTCATTTGGATAACAGTATAACGTTATCGGAATTATTTTGTGTCTTTCTATTATTAAGTAGTATGCACACCTGTTTTTTAGAAAAAACATTCTGTTAAGCATCTTAATAATGTATTAAAAAAAATTATTTAATATTAAAAAATAAAAAAAGCAAATAATAAATTCAAAAATCCGGCATTGAGGTGCATCAGGAGAGTTAAAAACGAACATCCTCACGAAATTTTGTAGATGTGCGACCAGCCTTTTGCCAAAAATGTGGCCAACACACCTCTATATTTAGTTTTGTTTTTGTCACTTTCTCGTCGTCATTGCGGCTTTCTATGATTATTATATAGATATTATGATATAATTGATTGATTATTATATAGATATTATTATATAGAATATTGTGAAGACTCTTTAAATATTCTGTTGAATCATAGCTATACAACTACATTAGCACTTTATCAATGTGTATAAAATTTTTAAACCAATAATGACGTCCACTTTTGTAAGATGCATAACTTTTTACATTTTTTTTAACGCTCACGTTTAATTAAATGTATTTATTTTTATGTCGAAAGAAAATGAACTCGTATTTTTTTTTTATTTATTTATTTTTTTTTTTTTTTTTGGCAACAATTAAATTGTAGCTAATATTTTTATGGCGATTTTTAAAGCTATTAGGAGGTTATTTTTATATTTTAATTATTTAAAAGAAAACTAATCAAAAATTAGAAAATCGGGCTTCGAAGTATTGTGTTGTCATCGGATTCCGAGCTATTCTGAAAGGTTCAAGTGGCTAGCTAGTAGGGAAGTCATTTAAAAATCGATTGCAATATTTGTACTGGATAAACAAGAATAGAAGTTGATAAGAACATTGTAAAATATACTAATCAAAATTGCGGAAATCTGGTTTCGAGACATCAGTAAAGGATAATAGGGACATCCATGAAAAATTCTGTAGCTTTGTATTTAGGTACTTGCCTACAAAGCGACGGAAATACAGGTACACACATATCTTCTTTTATTAAATGTAGAGGTGTTAAAATACACAGTTTATCCGGCTAAATACAAGGCTGTTTAAAAATTAGACACTTTGTGATGTTTGCTTTTTCCACATTAATTTCTATTTAAAACAGATATCTTTTATTTTCGAGTTTAGCCTATTTTGATGAATAAACATTAATGGGAATAGAAAAAACACACATCTTTACATTATATAGTTATTTAAAATGCAGTTATTTAAATCTGGAAATTTTTTTTTTTAAGTACAGTATTTGTTCTGTTGATTGTTCTATAGAGTGTAATTCTACTTTCTAAAAAGAATTTTTACTCTGAGAAAAATAAAATTAACTATTATTTCGATAATTAGGAATAAATCTAGCGCTTTGCTTGTCTCTAAATTAAAATGAAGCATTTTATAAATGAACAACTTAATAAAAAAACAAAATCCATTGCAATTGTTCAGTAAGTTATTCTCAAGAAAAAGAAAGAGTTTACTACACTATTCTTTGATTTATTTAATTGTTTAAAGACAATCTAAAGAAATAAATGCTTTGTTGTAAAAAATCTATAAGCTAATACATTTATTAATCGCTTTTATTTTTGCTTTATTATTCACCGTTTTTTCCACAGCTTTCGATAACAAGCGGATGCTAGAAATCGATTGGAGTCTCTAACCCTCTTCGAATCTTCCTCATTTGGTAACGCCGGCGCTACATCTAGAGAGCCTTCCGGTGTAATGTTTGTGGCGCTTGGATATGACAGGAAAAATATCTTTCCCTATCTTTTATTCAATGAAACTTTTTTTTCCCCAGAAAAGAATGCATCGACCACAATTTCCGAGCTTTTAGCTCGAATATATATTTATATCTTAATTCTTCTTCGCACTCTTACATATCTTTTTAGATTAGTGTTAGAGAACTAATATTTCTTTATCTAATTTTTCTGATTAGTTCAGCAAAATAGAAATTTTTTTAAATGTATTTGACACACATTGGTTTTCATACAATGATAAATTTAAAGAGTGACCTACATGTTAATGTATTGCTATTTATTCGCAATAGATGAAATCGAAGAATTAATCATTAATTAGATATATGATATAAATTAAATTTAAGAAAGTACATAAATTCTTATATTTGTAAGGACACTTGATGTTTTGAAATATCTAATGTAAAAATACCTGTGAACGTGGGGGAGAACTAGTGGGAAAAGAACGGAATAAGATATATTGAATCAACTCATTTTGTCTTTGGCCTTTTATTTGTGTCAGCATTTTAAAAAGGGAGAAAGATGACCCAAGTGAAATGGGGTAAGTGCATTCTCCACCATTATTTTGTGAGGAAATTAAAATGTATATATATATATATATATATATATAAAAATGGGAATTTTAATTAAATTTTATTTTAATTTATTGAATTGAATTGTTGTACATAAAATTTACAGTTGAATAAAAGCATTAAATTGTAATTAAAATGTATAAATTAAATAATTTAATTTGTTATTTTGAGTGAATTCTCTTTCTTTAATTTGAATCTATATTGCCCGACGATGATCTCCGAAACCTGGGTACATAATATTCATTTTTCTAAAGATGTAATTAATATAAAATATTAGATTTCAACTAAATTAAAAATAGATTAAAATCAGAATTTAAAATTATAGAGGGGATTAAGAGCCATAAACTCATGTTAACAAGAAAGACTACATCCCAGTACATCTTAGACAATTGACCTTGGAAATCCTAAGCCACATTACTAATAATGCCATTAAAATCTTCACAGACGGTAGTAAATTTGACAACCTAGCAGGTAGTGGCATATAGGGTAAGGTGGGGTAAGTGGGCTATTGGGGTAAGTGGGCCACCCCCCCCCCTGGCATTTCCCCAGTTATTGACTCAAAAAAAATCTGTTATAATAATTTTATGTACCTACCCCAATAGATGTAGAAAACATTATGGCACCGTTTTCATTTATGTGTGTGATAAGTTACAAGCCTTTTTGTGACGATTTTTAAATCTGCAGTCCTATCGTAATTCGCGCCATCGTACTAATTATTATTTTTCTTCCAAACCGTTCATGATACAAACCAAAACTTTATATATTTTGAAAGTGTATAAAACACAGAATCTTTTTGTAGTATCGTGTACTCATGACGTTAATAAGGTTGAAAAAAAATTGAGGGGCCCATTTGCCCAGTGTTTGGGGTAAGTGGGCCACCACAATGGTGGGGTAAGTGGGCCACCCACCCCAACTCTGTAATATAGTTAAAAAATAGTCATATGCACTGATATATAGGGTTTACCTCTGGATGACTCCACCAGTAGTGATTCAAGTTCCGAAGATGAACTATCAGTTATTACCCAGTACCACAGTACTTAAAAATGGGGATTATGCCTTTGTCCAGTTTGAAGGCAAAAAAAAAAGAAATAGTATGTTGGCTTGGTATTAAATGACAGTCAAAACGATGAAGATGCAGTTGTCATGTAATACATGCACAAAGACACAACTATGCGTAATAACTTTTTTCCCCCCTGAAGCTAATGATATTCATGATGTATTCCTAGAAGATGTTGTGCTGAAACTAAATGAACCAACACTTTCCAAGAGACTTTCAAAATACATGTTTACCAACGATTTATCAAGATATAATGTTCACTAGCATGTAATACTGCCATAGGCTAGTTTAAACTTTGTAAAGTAAAAGGTTGAAAATTTGACATTTTTTTCTTTTAGCAGGCTTGTGTGCAGAAAAAGTTGCTATGGGTGAACTAATGGAGATACTTCAGTGATCTTTTTTTCAAAGATTCAGAAAACCATGTAGATTGTCCCACTGGCCCCACCAAATCTCTACCAGTTATGTGTAAAAATATATTCAGGGGGGGGGGTCCCACTTACACCACCTTGCGGGGCAAGTGGGCCACCCCGATGACTACCCAAAATAATTTTTTTTTTAATTCATCATTTGCCAATTTGGTTAGAGATTGCCATGGGTACAGTAACAACATATGAGAGAATGAACCACAAAAAAAATTAAGTTGTTAGGCCTATTACATCCGGTGCTATGTTGAGCTAAAGTCGAATTATGCCGAAAAGGGGTCCCACTTACCCCACCTTACCCTATATTGAAACCCCTACGCCAACTTGACTCTTTTTCATCGTAATCCAAATTACTGCTCTGTCTTGAGAAGTGAATTGATTGCAATAGACCTGGGACTAGAAGCTATTCTCTCTGAAGAGGATTATGGTGACCTATGGATCTTGACTGATAGCCGTAGTTCTCTTCACCATCTTAGTAATTGGATTCTAGTGGGCGACAAGGTCAGCACCTCTATACTGCTTAAATTAAAGCTCATTTCACTTCATCATGACGTTCATTTGCAATGGATACCTTCACACGTGAATCTCCACGGGAATGAAATGGCTGATAATCTTGGTAAGGAGGGTTCCAGGATTTCTTTAACTCCCTCCTCCGCACTCACTTTTCTGGAGTTATACTCCCGGGAAAATTCAAAAATCTCGGAAGAGTGGGAAAACTCCCCCCCACCCATAATTGGTACATGGGCTCAAAACCGGGTTTGTCCCTTGACCTCCCGTGTGACAGACGTACCCGAAGATCGTCTCAAGACTCGCTAGCGGTCACATCAAGTGCCTCACTTTCAACGAGGGCAGGAAAACCTTCGCTATCTGCACCAAGTGTAAAAATCATCAGGCTTCTCTTGAGCACCTTTTGGAATGCATGGGACTCTCTAAGGAGGATCTTTTTACCAATCCTCTTCTGGTCTTTGACTTCCTAACAGTCAACGAACTCGTGGATCTTGTCTGACTCCGTCAGACAAGGAGGATAAACGACAACAACAACACCACAAAACACACGGTAAATTCACAGATTTTCATTGAATTTTTAAAAGAGATGAATGATAAATTTAAAAATAAAATTATTTCTAATGAATCTATTATATCCAGCTGTGAAATATCTACCATTTCTGCAACAAATAAAAGTTCAATTTTTGTCAACAAACTCTTCAAGCAAATTACAGCCATTAAATTTAGGGATTGTGCAGAATTTCAAGGTAATCTACAGAATGCGTTTGATTAGTCATTTTATTTTTGATCGTGAAAACGAAAAGAAAGCTACGGCAATTTCCATTTTAGATTCTGTGGATCTTACAGCAGCTATATGGGGAAAATGTGACATAGCAGACAATTAAGAATTGTTAGGAAATGTGTTGTTTCACAAGACCAAACTGATAGCCAACAAACGAACCCAATTTTGAATGCGTATGGGAATACGGGAAATAAAATATATTGAAAAATTAAAATATATTAAATTGTTTTTAAAATTTATGAAAAAAAAATTAAAGCTTAAAAATTAAATTAAAAGGCAAAAAGTTATAAAATATCTATTAAAATTAAAAGTCAATAAAATATAGTACACTAAAAATATCCTGTTCTTTCCCACCAATGCTGTTAAATATATTTACCAATAATATATATAGAAAAGTATTTCTTTCAGCTTTTTCAGTATTGACGAGAAAAAGTGTTCAAAAATTTTCTTTTTTTTAATGTGGAGGCATGCGGGGATTTCAATAGTAACAGCGTTATCCCTCAACAGATGATCAACTTCATTCATATGAGGTTTCGCCATACCTTTCAAAACCGAATCAGTAGAAATAATTTTTATTTTATTTTTTACTACCGCAACATTAATTTTTGGGGCTAATGAGACCTTTACAGAATCCACGTTCCTAGAGGACAGCGGATTATTTTTAATGGCTAAAAATTTAACTGAATGTATTTTTATTTTAATTATTTTAAAGAGTCACATTTCGAATCAAGATCAATAAATAAAACTTATGATGTCCCCAGAAAAGCTTATTTCTTATGAAAGGACCTGTTACAAAATAAAGAACTGTACATAGAACAAAACAAATTACAAGGAGAAAAGCATAAAGAAATTTTTTAACGCTCATTTGAAACATTTACGCTCAAAGTTTCAAATAAAATTTTTTTCTAGATATTTGACAAAACTTGTGAAATCGAAAATGTTTCGTCATTTATGGAAAGGTAGTGCATTTGGAGAAATGCAATATATTGTTCTGGATACAACAAACTAAATACATACAGCAGTTATAGTAAACTTGAAGCATATTACTCAAAACAATTTTTTTGGCAAACGTTTTATTAGAATTGATTTAACCCTTGAATGCACAATTTTTATACTGCTTCCAGAATATTATATATTTTTAAATCAGCAAAACTGCTCTCTATCGGGACTAAAAGGAAATAGGCAACGTCGGAAAAAAGAATGATGCATTAGGTTAGTAATTCTACCTGATGCCACCAAAATATAATTCTTTGACCTGTTGAGGATGTACAATAATGCCATAATTGCCAAGCTAACCCGGAAGATTGTTAGTCCCGCCCCTTTCCGCCTACTTTTTACACCAGTCTTTTTTTAGTTTTTTTTTTTTTTTTTTTTTTTTCTTATTTAATCGTAAATATATTTGAAGAAAACTACTCTAAAAATTAAGTGGTGAATAAAAAGAGGCGGGAACTAGCAATCTCCCGGATTAGGTTGGCAAGTATGTGATGCATTTGAGCGCTAATATGTCATGATGATTGTAGGTTTAAATCTTTAATTTCGATACTGCTTCAACATTAGATGTTACTGTAGTTATCAGTAACTATCACATGTAGTTATCAGTACATAAAAATAATATATATTTTTATTTTATTTATTTTTTTATTTATTATTTTTTATTTATTTATGTATTTATTTATTTATTTATTTTATTTTATTTTATTATTATTATTATTATTATTTTTTGGACATACTTTTAAAACTTTTTTTATAAAAAATAATAAATGAAATGACAGATTTGGGGGAGTTGAAACATTTTCTCGAATAATGAAATAATGCCATATAAACTCAAAAGTTTAATGAAACAGTTGCTATTGTTTTTATGTCTCATACCTATAGCAGGATATTTCCATGATTTCCCTGAAAAGAATTCAAAATCACACTTTTGAGTTTTTTAAACCATGCCAATGCAGTAAGAGTTGTGTAAATACGCATAAATATCAACACCTTATCAATTGCAATATTTCTCATTAGGAATCTGTTATTAACACACTCAAATAAACTTTAAATAATTATTTTCCTTTTTGGAAATTGCACCAGTAATTTAAATATTATTATACAATGCTAAGAATGAAGTGTTGATAGTCACTTTATTTTTAATATTACTTGATCATTTTCATTAATTTTTATTTAAAATAGGTTTGATACATTAAAGCCACATTGAAACTAATTTTGAATATATAACATATTTTGGTGTAATTTTTTCATAAAATCATATGCACTTTTCAACTCAACAAAAATGTGTAATCTATTCGGATGCACTTTAGTTGATTCAGAACATTATTTTTTCATATTTTATTAAAAGAAATTTAAATATTCACGCAATAAATCGCCTGTAGTAGTGCAATTCATTTGAAACCCTCGCTTTTTACTACTCTGGCATGACTCCAAGTAGTTCCAGCACAACTTATATCCTACCGTCCCCTACTTAGATTATAAGCTCAGCTTATTAGCATTTTGGGTGTCTGAGAAAAGCGTGATGAATTCGTAAGCTTTATTAAATGTAAAATACGGAAAAGCAATCTGTTAAGCTTTTACTCTCTACGAAAAGAGAAGGATAAATATTCCTGAAAATCTCACACTCGCCTTGCAACTGGCATCCGTTGACAAATGAGAGAAAGAAATTTATTAGAATTCAGCTCAACTAATTTGTTTGCATTAATAGTGGATTATTAATAGAAAAATATCAAATGTACATATATTTTCTTGAACATTTAAAGGATTTAAGTCTTTGCATGATATAATAATTTACTATAATGATATTACTATCTATTATCACTATTAACTTTTCAGTGCACTAGTAAGTGGGACATATACAGGTAAGGAAAAAAATACATTTTACATTAAAGATAATAAAAAATGTTTTTAAATTATTTTTATTGATCTAAAATTATTTATAGCTTTCACGCTAAAATTAAAATTTAATATTTAAACTTAAAAACCCTTTTATGTAAACTCATGTTCATGAAAAATCATAATGGCAGAGTAAAAATAGAATTGCCTCTTGATATTTCATTGAGAGATATCTAGAAAGAAAAAAAGTGTATTACACTTCGCATAGATTACAACGCTTTCTAAATAGAAATCTATACTCATAAATAGAAGATAACTGCTCTTCGAGTAGTATTCACTTATTTTTCATAATAAACTAAATAACTTTGTGTGACTCTGTAAAATAATCATGTGCAATCATGTTTATAAATTCATAATAACATGTGATAGGAAACATTCTCTAGTTCTTCTGAATAATGTGTTATAATATGGTTATTTTGTGCACAGTATAAAAGTACTATATATATATTACTCATCGAACATAATGTATCAGAATTACTTTATAAATCACTTTACACAATCTAGTAACGTTAATTATACCATTTTTGTGCAAATCATACTATATTAAACATAAAATCACATGCATAAGTATCAAGATTTCTTCAAATATGTACGAAAATAAGAACGTGATTGATAGATGGTCAGATTTAGGTACCAAATTCGAGTCAATCTCTAAAAAGCACTGGTAAAATTAAAATCGACTGCGAACGAAGTTATTGTGAACTAAGTTTATTGTTTCTCACTTCTGTAGAAACGCTTCTCCTTGTTTTCAAATAAACCTAGACGGCACAGAGAACTTGCGTTATGCTACTTTTAATCTTGATTAATCAAGTGAAGAAATGTGCATTGAGTTTGATGCTTCAAGCCTTTAACAATGCAAGCCAAGATCAACAATCCTAGTTTAAACTTGCCTCACTTACTTTCGACTTAATAATTGAATCATGAATCAAGTGATATGCATCACGCGTAAACTAAGCTTGCCACAGCAACATGAACTAATTATTGCTTGTCAAGCATGCTTTTAACAGCGTACAATGGCTTTCTGCGCCGATAGCCGAAGCTCATGTAAATTCTATGGGGAAAATTGTTTACACAGACTCATAACCCAATGAATTCAACGAAATTTCTTTTTTACATTCGAAAAATTACGATCGTTAAATACACTCTTGTTGTCCAAAAATTTATTTTTCAACTTTTTATTGATTTCATTTAGAGAAAAAAAAATAAAATAAAGTGAAACATTCAGTTGTTTAAATTTTTGACTTTTTAAACTTTATATATATATATATATATTTATTTATTAAAAAAAAGTAACTGTCGCTGGCGTCAATTTTTTTTGTCTGCGACAGCAACTTCTCGCGGAGGGCAGAGTTCTCCGCGTCATGAGATATATCAGTGTATTCCGACTGCTTCAAGGAAGGCATTTCAGCTGTTTACAAATTTCTATCATTTTAATTAACGAAGTTATTGAGTAAAAACGCGGGTTTATAAAGGTACTCTATTTGCCACCGGAGGGAAAAGTTTCTCTTATGACGTTTTTTTCTGTGTCTCTGACGTCACTTTCCTCAGGCAAATTAAAATGTGATCAATGGTGTAAATAAGAAAAATTGATTAATTGGCATCTTTGAGATGCTCGAGAGAAGAAAAAAATATTTAGAATAGCAAAACATTTAAAAATAACCGATATTTTAAAAATATTACGTAAAAATTTAATAAAGATGGTCTATCTCGAATACTTCAAACCGGCAATTCGTTTTTACAATACAATCAAGGATGAATTTTTCGCTTATTAGTAGATTTCGAAAAATGTTATTTTTTTTTCCGATTTAACTTAGTATTGATATAACTTTAGTATATCCCTACAGCTGAATTTGGCGATTTTTCTTTGGCATCGTTTTGAACGATAACGATGTCGTTCTGGACTGTTTGCGATACAATATGGCAGCATATATGTTGTTTATTTTGGATTTATGATTTTATGTTTTATAATTTAGATTATGATTGTATCATTTGTGATTTAGCCATAATCGCCAACAAAAAATCGCCAAATATCGTTGTGGGGATATACTAAAGTTGTTCCTTAGTATTTAATACAGTTTAAGAAATTAAATGGTAAAATCAGATATTGACAGGCATCTTGGCAAATTCATGGTATAATACAATAAGTGGCGACAATTCAAAATCGCTATCTGAAAGAAATTGTCCTGTCGTACTACTACTACTAATGATTTTTTTTAAATAATTGCAATAATCGCATGAGATATTTATCTTCAACCTGACTAAATCATATTCTAGAAAAAATGTATTTTAAAAAGTTGCATCTTTAGTGTTGGAAGCACCATTTTAAACCTTGCTGTACGCTGGAAATAAATGCAGAGTATTACATATTGTCCTAAATTAACTAAAAAACATTCAATAGTAAAAAAAATATAGGCATTAAAAAGAATAAGTTCATAATATCTTTAATCAAGCAATAACACCCAAAAAATTCATCGTCAAACAGCGGCAAAAATTTAACAAGTCGATCCTATACTAAAGTTGTAACGCTAAATGATTTAGATGTCAAGAATTTCTCTCTGTTCTAAATAATTAGTGCTATGGTTGTTTATTTCATGTTCTCTTTTAAAATAATGGCAAATTGTTATTAAATTGTCGAACATTATAACAGATTTTTGACATATTATAAACGATATAATATTAAATATTGTGTATTTCAATGCGATACCAAATAGGGTGGATTTCTATAATATTGTTCAACTCTCTTGTGTTATGTATTACTAATATTCCAATTCAATGAAAGGCAAAGTTGCGAATAGTCGGGTAGAATCCCGCAGGGATTTATGAGAGAAGCGAGTCGGGGGGAGGCGAAGCCTTCCTCCGGGGTTGGTGAGCGGAGCGAGCAGGGGGCAGAGCCCCCTAGTATATATATATAAATATTTATCTGTTCTAGATAAAAATAATAAAATCTTTAAAAAAAAAAAGTTTTTTAAAAGAATGCTTTTTTATTGGCGTCCTAGAGAGCAGTCAACAAGGCAAAATTCTCTGTACTCAAACCAGTCAAAAGGTCAAAAACATTCATTGGTGACGCGAAGGTTTTGAAATCCTTCAAATATTGTAAAGTTTTCAGATAATCTGAGTTAATCATGGATCACTCACTGATCACCCAGGGGTCACGCACTGGTCACTCATATCCATAGGAATGACCCTTGAGTCAAAATATAGCAGAAAAGTGGCTCGATGACAGACAACGCGGGTGAATAAAAAAGCATTCTAAAAAGAAATTTATCTGCAGTTTTGCTCACTTTTACTAATTACTGACATTACCCCATAGACTACTCACTTTACACCGTGCCATAGGGTAAAGTGGGTATAAAACTCAGTCTATTTCCAAACGTTATGTATTTTTATAATATTGAGTGAAAAATTCAAGAGCAATGTATTCTCAACACTTTTAATGCACATATACAGCAAACAATTATATTTTTTAAAATATTGCACAAATTTTGTACCATCGATTTTCAAAAAAATGTGTTTTTATGCCCATATTACCCCACCCGACCCTATAAATTAAATCGATGTTACACTATAAAAATGTGTATATATATATTTAGCGTAACTGGAGAAAGCATTCTCATAATATTAATGCAAAAAATTACATTTTCATAATTTCATTGAACGTATTATGTATTTCCATCTTTGGTAACTATTTTTCTTTTGAATCTCTGATTGAAAAACAAATATGACAATAAATTAAATTTTTCAAAACATATCAATTTCTTTATTTCTCTGGAAAAAGAAAACTAGGATACTTATAAGAAATCGTCAATTTTCAATGAAAATGTTAGAAACTGAAGACAAAATTATGACAAATTTTAGAGAACGAAAATATTGATATTTTTTATGTTACAGATGTTTTGATAAAAGAGAAAAAAAAAGTTTATCTGCTGATGAACGCACATATTTACTTATGCTAAATTTGCCATTGATTTCATAAACATTCACGAATAACAAATCAGAAACATTTATCACAATTCATGCCAAAAAAGAAAAATAAAAGATTTTCAGCAGAATTAGAGTATAGTCTCAATTAAAAATTTGGAAATTTAGAAACACACATCTGATAACTTATTCTTAATGTCTATGTCTGGATATTTTTTAATAAAATAATTAACCTAATTTTTTTATGGCTAGATGGAAATAGAAATAAATTATTCAGAATTTCATAAAAGATTAAAAAAAGACAGTTCTTTTAAAGCCTATAACCTACATTTTTACTACTTTCAACCATAAAGTAAAAGTACTTTTATTTACATTATACTGCTTATAAATCTGACTGCCACTGTTAAAATTTTTTGTAAATTTAATGTAAATATTTATCCAAAGTCTCTGAAAAATTTACTGTAACTCTTAGTTAAAAGTGAATAATCGTGATTCTCGATCTTTATTCTGTATTTTTATTTAATTTTATTATTTAATTTTTTAATTAAAATTAAAAATGACTTTCTACTTTAGAAAAAGTATTTTAAGTCCAAAATATATTCTCACCAATAATTAAATTAATATTAGTTAAAGTGAATGTATAAAATAAGTTTAACATCTCTGTTTATTTTTCTCTGTGATTTTACGTACGACTTAAGATAATACATTACACAGAGTTTTCTGCTGAAATTTTTTAACAGTGAATTTAAAGTTTGATATATATACTTAACATAAAAAATAGTTTGCTAATAAAATTCATCTAAAATTTTCTTATCTATAAAAGTAACGTAAGAAGTACAAATTCAATCAAACGCACAGATAAAAATTCGTATACTTTATGATTTTTCGGAGGAATTTATTGCACAAATTGAAATATATATCACTCTCCTTTATAAATTAATTAAAAACAAAGAAGATATATTATTTCAAATGACATGATTATCTTGACAATAACAAAAATGCACCCGAGGACAGGCGTTCAAAAATTAAAAAAGTAAAAATTTTTGAACAAACAGAGTGAAAAAAAAGTCGCAGCAATTGGTTCATGTTCAAATAAAACACATTTCTTTGACATCAAATAGATATTAAATGAATGTGGAGACACATTTAACACAGTTATACTTTTCCTCTGAAAATAAATGTGTCTACAGAACGTGATATCAGTGGATAGTCACAAGCCACAGTTGTATTATTTCAATAGCTCTTGTATCCATATACGAAATAAGTAAGTGTATTTTCCTTAGAAAATATATGAATTTAACATCTTTTCTCTGTTTATTGCCACAAGGTACAATTAAAAAAAAAAAAAAGCTCGTAGTGGAAATTTCATCGTTTCTGTGAACAAATTATAACTTAAAACAAGAACAAAAACTCATGCCCTTCGCATTGATTTACAACTTTCCAACTGTACGTACTTGTTGTATTATTTAACCAATAATCTTACGGTCTTTAATTATTCGTTACGACCTCTAACCAATAATCTTATTCACCTTGGTCTACGTTACCACAAAACATACAGAGAGAAGGATAGAAAGACAGACAGAATAATTGAATTAATAATCACTCTTAAACGTTGTAAAAAAGTGCTAAAAATACTTAACGAAAACAGAAGTGTAATTCCAGCAATAAAATTTCAGAATATTTTATGGTAACCCTGTAAATCGGAACGTTAAATATATCTTCTACACAAATCATTATTTTATCACATTAACAATAGATGTTAATTTCATTATAATTTTGGGTTTCCCTGGACACAAATAAATTGAACAGGGACTATTAATACCATTTCAAATAGGGAACTACCCATAGTGAACTTGAATATCATACACCATTTACAAAAATAATCTGAAAATAATTATGGACCCTGGAGGCGGCCATACGTGCAGTCCGATAGAGGGGCTCATTCAAATCATATTTAATCTTAAACACTTTAGTGTTAAAATGCTTAATAAAACTAAAATTACAATTCAAGCTTTTTCCTTATACAAACTTTAAAATATTCGAATATTTTTATGTAGCCCTGTAAATGTTAATGCTAACTGTACTACATACTATAGAAAACATTCTCTTGTGCATCTGAATAACACATAAGATGTGCCCAAATGAAAAGGAGACCTTAGCTGTAGCGGCATTTTATCAATTCCCAGTGAGTTAATGTGTTGGACGATATATGGCATGGTGGTATTGCTACATGCACATGCGCTGTTAACGGCTTCGCATCAATATCCTCATTGCTGGAGAGTCATTTCCGCAGTTCGTTGAACGATGGATTCCTCCAGATCAGCACAAAAAAAAAATCGGCTGTGGATGAGCTCATACGGCAGAACCGCCAGATAACCACACGTGAAATTGCAGTTGAAATGTTGATAAACAAAGGAACTGCGCATCACATAATCCACAAAAATCTTCGTTATGGCAAAGTTTGTGCACAATGGAAGACGGAGAAAATGGATAATGCCTGATTGCCAGGAGATTGCCTGACCCATCTTTTGAGCCATCAACTCCCTTCCTACGCGCTGGGCTCAGTGTATCAAATGGCAATTATTTATAGTTGTACTATACCACATGAACTGTAATTATAATATTGTTATTAAACATTCTTCACATATAACTTTAGTCTCCTTTTCATTTGGGCACACCTTTTGTGCTGATCTGGAGGAATCCATCATGAAACGGAAATGACTCTGCGGAAATGACTCTTCAGCAATGAGGATATTGATGCAAAGCCGTTAACCCCGCATGTGCATGTAACAATACCACCATGCCATATATCGGCCAACACATTAACTCAACACTAGAACGCCCGACGGAGTCATTTCGACTCCAAGTCTTATTTAAATACTGGTATCTCTCTGAAATTTTACTTACTTTCCTTTTGTGACATTTATTATTTTTTTAATGTCTATTTATTCTGAAAATTCTAATTTATTTGCTTATTTTGTTAATTAGTTATAAGCAAATACCCCAAAACGCCCCTAAACTTTCTCTGGAGTCGATTCGACTCCAGAGAAAGCAAAATAATATATTCACGATTCGTGTTCTTTGTCTCTGTTATAGGTAAAGAGTGTTTTTCATTTTCCTCCCTTCTTTTCGCCCTTTTGTTGGGTAAAAATGGTTAGTTGTGTGCCCCTGCTGGAGAGATTGCCTGCTTCTTGCGAAACACATTCATTTAGTTATTTGATCTGCGTTTAGTTTGAAATTATGTCAGTCTGTTTTCCTTTTTGCTAAGAAATTGCGTTATTTATAATAAAAAGAAAATATTTCAATATGTCGCGTAAAAAAAGGTCTGACACCAGAAGAAATAACTGCGCTTTTACGAGAGCTTTCTTAAAATGAATCTGAAGGCGGCGATTTATCCTAAAATGATGATTAAAGGGAAGAAATTATATATGAAAACAATATGTCGTCGGATTCTAATATAAATGAATAAGACGGCGCACCAAATGATGAATCCAATAAAGGCGAATTTCATATTGCTCCTGATGGTACTCAGAGAAAATAATGCGTGCAAATCCGAATCCTCCTGGGAGACATTCGAAGCAAAATGTGATGAGTCAAGTCCCTGGTCCAACTATTTATGCCAAAAAATTCGTAAAAGCTAAAAGCTTTTTGAGCGCTTGGTCATTATTTATAGAAAGAAAAAGTTTGAATCAAGTAAAAGAATGCACTGAAAAAGAGGCAAGACTTGTTCTTCAATCTGATAATTGTACAGTTACGATAGATGAACTTCAAGCTTCATTGGAATTTAATATGGTCGAGGCGTAAGTGGTGCAAAAGGAATTGATATATATTCCTAATGGTCTAAATCATGGGGCTTGAATTTTTGCACTGAAACTATGAGTAGAAATAGGTTTTCGGAAATTCTACGATTTCTTAGATTTGATGTGAAAGCTACCAGATCTATTCGATTGAAAAAAGATAAATTTGAAACAGATTTGCTGTATTGCTTGATTCAAACTGTATTCTTGCTATATTGCTTGCTGTATTGCTTGGGAAAATATAACAATAGATTAACAGATATTTCCAAGAAAAACTCCTCGTCCTTTTACGCAGTTTATACCTTCCAAACCAGATAAATACGGACAGAAAATTTGGCTAGCTGCAAATCTTAAAACAAATTATTTGCTGAATGCTTTCCCTTGTTTAGGCAAAAGTGAAGAACGGCCCTCGGACCAAAGTTTATCTGAATATGTAGTGATGCGATTGATGCATCCCTTTCTAAATAGAGGAATAAATGTGACAGTTGATAATTCTTTCTCCTCTCTACATTTGGCTAAAACACTGCAGAAGAAAAGAACAAGCTAGGGACTATAAGCAGGGCCAGGAGGGAAATTCCAAAATCAATGAATAATTTACGGGATACGTTATATGAAACAAAAATTCTAAAACATAAAGAAACGGGTACTACTCTTACAGTGTACAGAGGCAAGAGAAAGAAAAACGTTATTATTCTGAGCACTCACCCGTCCGTTGATATTGAAAAGAACAAAAAGAAGACACCTGAAACCATTATATATTACAATGAAACAAAATGTGGTGTGGATATTATTGATCAGATGGCCAGGAAATACTCTGTAAAAGCTTCCTCAAGAGGATGGTCTGTGCATACCTTTTATAATATCTCAGATTTAGCTGCATAAATGCTTGGATCATTTACAAAGAGATTACCATTACCGGAGAAACAAAGCAAAGCAGGCAAGCGTTTATTCAATTACTAGCAGACGAGTTACGTAAAAATTACATATCTGCTTAAAATAAAAAGAAAAAAAAAAAGCCTTCCATGGCGTAGATACTTTAAACAGTAGCCCTCAAGAGACGGAAATGTGAAATAAAACTTCGTATAGGAAACATGACTTTCAAAGATTGTATATTATGCGGGGAAATGGTTTGTGGAAAATGTTTAGGCAAGACTGAATATACTTGCACAGCCTGTATTCCAGATATGTAAAATTATTCTTTAAGTATTTGATTTTACTGGATAACATTTCTAATCGAAATTCTTAAAATTGTATATTTAAATATTTTTCTCTTATTTGTAAAAATGAAAATACTGTTAAATATATGCTAAAACACTCTAGTTTAATTATTTACTTATATCTGTGCGTTTGTATATTATTAATCCTTCTAAAATTGGCAGGAGTCGAAACGACTCCGGCGGGCGTTCTAGTGTTTAACTCACTGGGATTTCATATAACGCCTCTACAGCTAAGGCCTCCTTTTCATTTGGTCACACCTTATATTTCAATTTCATTGATTTGTGCAAAGTAAAGTTATAAAAAAATGGTTTATAGAAATACCTCTCATGAAACGCAATTAATTCGAATACTTTCAATTGTCCTTGTGCAAAAACCAGTAGTGGTATTTACTCCGTTTAAAATAGAGAACTTACAATGCCACTTTCTATGAATTTTATACTTTTTTTTTTATTCTAAAATTCGTTGGTTCCTGCCCCCCCCCCTCCCAGCCACTGATTCACATAGTACACGAGATGTAGCTAAGCCCTGACGATATTTTCAGGGCCCCCTGTGCCCGCCCTTCTGAGCATCAATTTCTTTTTCTCGTTTATTATTTTGCTTTTGGAACATCAGCTTTTCAGCGGATTAGATTTTTAATAGTGAATTTAATATGAAAATACAAGGAATGTAAGAAGGAATGTACGGTTATTTTGTGTAAAGATGTGGTCTTGGTTCCTGTTCCCAAGCTATTCCTGCTTTTGTTGAAGCAGCTCTCTATCTTAATACATCGATTAACAAGCACTTTTGAAGGTAAAAAAACAGGGGGAAAAGAGTGAAAAATCCATAGAAATTCATGGGACAAAAACGAAAACACGAACGAAAAATCATGTGTTGTGCGATGTTTATTAACACTTTCCAACTGAGCGTACTTGTTGTATCGTAAAATTTTCAATGTTCTTTGCGTACATTATAACACAACGGTCAGACAAAGAGGTCTGAAAGGCATACACATGGACCAATTGAATTCATAATCATACTTAAACATTGTTCGAAAATGTTAAATTTGCTTAACGAAAAAGAAAATGCTGCCATTAGTTTTTATTTGCAGCCTTTAATATATCTTAATATTTTAGTGCAACCCCGTAGTTTGGTGGGTTAATTATATCTTATTATATACAAAGCATTATTTTAGCATATTAACAATAAATATATGTATATTTCTTTAATAAATACTGCAGTAGAAAATTATTTAAATGTGATTTATTTAAATGTCTGACCTAAAACATAACTCATTAGCACTTTTTGAGTGTCCCTGTACATAAACCAGTTATACAGAACCTATAATAGCCATTTTAAATAGGAAACATTCCATAGCGAACTTTAATAACACATATTTTTAAATTTCGGAAAATATTTATGGACGCTGGAGGCAGGCAGACTGATGGATAGACAGATACACGAATTCAAAACATATTCACTCTTAAAAATTGTTAGTAAGTGTTAAAAACGCTTAATGTAAGCGAAAATGCAATTTCAGAATTTCCAAGGACATCTCTTAAAGTAACTAAATATTTTAGTGTGGAAATGTAAATCTTAATACTAATTATACGTTATTCTATACAAAGACGTTTTGTGTGCATACAAACAACATATTTTATTTTCATTAAGATTTGTACAAAATAAAGTTATTAAAATATTGGTTTATAGAAATAACTCTCGGAAAACGGAATGCTTTGGAATACTTTCGGGTGTCCCTGTACACATACCAGTGTGGTATTTACTCCATTTTGTATAGAAAACATCCGATAATGAACTTAAATAACATATTTCAATTTCATTAAGATTTGTGTACAGTAAAGGTTATAAAAATAGATCTCATAGAACATAATGCTTTGGAATACTTTCGGGTGTTCCTGTACACAAACCAGTAGAGGTATTCCCTCCATTTTGACAAGGAAACATCCGATAGTGAACTTGAATAACTTATATCAGTTTCACGAAATTCCATGTATATTTACGGGAGTTAGAACGCGGACAGACAAACCGAAGTCATTAACACTTTTCAACCTTGTTGGAAAGTGTTAAAAAGACTTACAATCACAAGTGTGTGGGAAAACGAATATGCTAACACCGGAAGAAATAAGCGGTGTAGACTAGACATTTGCATAACTATTGCTTTGTTTCGTTCTTAAGATATAGTAATATATTTTTCAATTGTTCTAATATTAATCTAATGTTCAAATAACGAATTTTTTAACTAATCTAATTTAGAAATATTTATTCATGAATTCATCAACCGTGAATATTTATTTTAAGTAAATTGGAGTGTAAAGGGGTCTATTTTTTTTTTTTTTTTTTTTTCACATAGTTGGTAAAATAAAGAAAAAATATTATAAACCTTTACACTCCAATTTACTTAAAATAAATAATCTAATTTATTTATGCATTTATGCTCATGATAAATATTTAAAGACTTAAAATAGATTTTAGTGTATGTTTTAATTTAATATTCTAATACATTTCCAGTACAAATGTCTCCCACACAGATAAGTTATTCTGGTTTATTTGACTTATATACAAAACATATATCAATATAGATTTTTTTTTCTTTTTTTCAAATGAAAGCGAAATTGGTAATCCAATGTAGATGAAAATTTCATCGAGTATAAGATACGACATAAAGAATGCATTGCGAAAATAAATGACATGACGGTCATGAAAAATGAATTTCCCTGTCGAATTTCTCCTCATACGCTTGATGTGAATTCTCAAAAAAATAAAATAAAAAATAAAAAAATAAAATAAAATAAATAAATAATAATGAAATTTTTTTGTTTTTATATTGCAAAAACACAATTTTGTTGAAATGTGAAAAGGAAGAATTACGAGGAGATATTTCAAAATAAAGTTACTTAATCGCAAAATAGATAAAATAATAAATGATATTATCTTTAAAATAATAATTCTGTACTGATAAGTATAAAGGATTTAAGTCCAAAAATGTCGATTTTGAGTTAAGTACATAGTCAGACTCAGAAAAAAATTCTCAATCGATTGGAGTAAAGGATTTAAGTCTATGCCATTTAGTCTTTGAGAAAATTCATTGGTAAAAAAAGGTTCAAGTCAGAAATTTACCATTCATGTATGTTATAAAATATTTTATTAAATTTTTTCCCGTTATTAAATGAAGGTTGACAATCACCGAATGGTATAAAGGGTATAAGTCAACGAAATACCTTTCTCCTAATCGATTCTTCTGATTTGTTTTTAATTAGTTTAACTTTATTTTTCGTCTCCTGAAAAATCAAGAATATGGACTTAAATCCTTTATACTTATCAGCACAGAATTATTGACATAATTTTCGACGTTATATTTATAAATTCTGTCATAGCTTTGCAACGAATAATCGTACGAACTTGTGGACTATGTCCTTCGATTCAATTACAAATGCATAATAGATAGGGTCAGGTGGGGTAAAATAGGTAAAAAAAACAGCATATTTTACATATGCACTTAAATAGCAGAAAATGTATTGGTTCCATTTGTTAAAGAATTGCACAAAATATGCAACTGAATATTCTTTATGACATTTTAAGAGAAATATCTCTGAAAAAACAAAAAAATTGTACTGAAAAATAAATTTTAAAATATGTTTGACTTATTTTACCCCATGGGTTGGGGTAAAATAAGTCATCCTTTAAAACTGTTTTAAATTTTAATACAATTTACTTCGTGCAAATAAAATTACAAATACATATTCCTTTTTTTGATTAAAAGTTGTTTTTGTGTTCTTTCAAGGAAATAAATGTCTCTATGGTCCATCAGCAGTTCGGGAAGAACATGTAGAATTTACGATGCATCTACATCAGAAATATCTTTCTCTGTAAAATCCAATAGGGACTTCCATTTACACTTTTTTTTTATCCCTTCAAATTTTTCAGAATATTCACGATTGTGTGAAGGAATGATGCCATGAAATATTTTCTTTGAACTTTTCCCAGGAAATTCTACTTTAAGACATTTTCCAACTTTTACGAATTGATTAGTATTAATGCTGTCCAGATTTTCTTCTTGAGAAAAACTTTGTACAGTTGATGTTTCTGTGCTTTTAGTATCTCTTGATTTTTTCGTCATACAATCAATTGAAAAATAAGTTAGTTGTTAAATTTACTCCTGTTTTCTGTTGCGTATGGGTTCTTTTTCTGTGTGCATTTTTCAAAGCTTCTTTAAAAGACAATGTCTGAGTGATAAAGTGTTCATAATAGCAGATTTTATGTACTTAAAAAGGATAATATATAAATAGTATCCTGTTCCAAGACTATTGAAGTCGTACTAGAATTAATTTGTTAAATTGGTGATTGATGATCTAGATTCATCCACTCTTGCATTTGAAGTTTATGCTAAACTGCAGAGTTTCACTCAGACACTTTCAAGAGAATGTTATGTCTTGCCTGCCCTTTGTATAATAAATTGGCACCCTTCTTAAATAAGCTGGAATTTGAATTACACCTACAAACTAAATGTTTTTATTCAGCTTTAATATGTATTGTCTTTTTTTTCTCTCAACATTAAATTATTTAATATCTATGTGCATGAAATAGCTCCAGAGCAATATATAGCTTAATTTTAAACTAATATATTAAAAGAATACATATGGAGTTACATAAAACACACAAAAAAGTAATTAGTTACTTAATGTTTGCTAAGCCTAACATGATTCAACACCTGACCTATTTTATCTCACATGTGTTTTTTTACTCCAAAATATTAATTTTTTTTTTTTTCACAAAAGTTTAGGAAATTCATCTTTAGAATGTGCTTTTTGGAATATGATAAGAAAATACTGTAAAATGGGCTTTTGAATTAGTTCAAAACCAAAGTTTTTCTTAGCAACACAGTCAAGTTACTAATACGAAACACACAAATAATTACTGGCTGTAAATAAAAGTATCAGTTACAGTTAATTTTGCATACAAAATGAAGAATATAAATAATATATAAAACCAGCAAAATTAGAATTAAAAAAATGTTTGAATGTTTTTTTAAAGAGTTTTTTTTTTTTTTACCCCACCTGACCTTATTACCCCCAATTTACCTACTTAAAACATTTTGAGTTGTTAATGACATTTCTTTATCCCTTCCCATTATATATACTTCGATATGTGTGTGTGAGTTAATCTCTCTCTCTCTCTCTCTGTATATATATATATATTGCTTTCTCGGAAACGGCTTAACGATTTTTATAAAAGTTTGGGACCCACAAGTTGTGTTAACTCTCTATTTGTTAAGCATTGCAAAATATGGCAGAAAAAAAAAAGCCATGTTTCTTTGAGATGAAAATCTGATCTTACTTATCTTCTTTAAGAAAATTAGCCGCGTTTTGCCTGGAACATAATATAGTAGAAATCAGATTTTCTAAGAAATTGCTTGAACGATTTGAAAAGAAATTATAGTTTGTGATTTGAGATGCTAATTCGATTTGAATTTTCCTTTTCCTTATCTCCAGAAAACTTAGCTTTCAATGATAACCCGCGCTCCACAAAGAACAAGCAAATAAGAAATAAATTCCTTAAAATAAATTGTTGTATTTACAGTTAGTGCTGCCAGATTGAGAGAAATTTTTACTCAACAGCCACCACTGAATTTAAATTGTTACGATTTCCTAATCACTTCGAGAACTTTTCCGTAAGATACTTTAGAAATGAATAGTCAGCCACCACAATTAAAATTTGATGGTGGATGTTGGATAAAAATTTCCCTCAATTTGGCAGCACTGTTTAGAGTATGAATCACTTTTACAATGAGACTCATTTGACCACAGTCATCCAAGTATTATACAGGGTATGTCAAAATGAATATAGCGATTACAAACGGCTATAACTGTAACATCCATGTATTAATATTATGCAAGTTTATTTATCACGTATTTTCCGCGATCGTAATTTAATTTAAATATTTTCACAATTTCGGCGAAATATATCCATTCCCGGCATTGTGTGTTGCATAACGTTTACTCCACCGCGCTTTGGTCACATGCTCCGTTTCCGTCAATCGGCGCACGCTTTCACGGGTGCGGGGTTACCGTTGATCTGTGTTCGCGACTCGCGGCGCGGCAGTGAACACCGGGAGTTCGGCATCGGAGGACATGGAACGAGGGTCCGCGATTCCCCACAGTTTTTTCCGTTAGGATCGGCATCGGTGTGGCAGCTCGCGCATCATTCCCTTTTTTAGTTATTCTACTTCATCTATTATGCAAATAACACAATTTTGCCTTTGAAATTTTTGTTGGAAGATTTTACAATGAATAAAGGATATTCTTTTAAGAACAGAATTAGATCTCTTCATTAGAAAGAATGAATATGCGTCAGATTTCTTTAGATCGGCGACAACAACATACCTGGTGAGTACTACCACTAAATTTTGCCTAAAACCTTTATTTACGATCACTTTATATTCTTGAGATAAAAATTATCTTTCATAATACACTTTTCTTTACATAACTTTCAACAACGAATTTCTTATTACACCACAGTTGGTGTCAGGACCTTCGTCGCTGGATGGCACATAGTTATTTCATCTAATAATAATTAAAAGTCAATATTGTTATGAAATATGCCAATGGCACAAATAAATAAAAAGAATTCTTGAGAAATTTTAACAAGATTTATTTCAGAAATATAGGTATTGCAGGTCAAAGAATAGAAATAGAGAACAAAAGTTTGAAAACGAAAGTACATAGAATATTACACTGAATTGATGAAAATGTGCTAAAATATAAATTCAAATGAAGGTATTTGATATATTTATTCAATATATTTGTTTCGTTTTAAAATTGTTTATGAAATATTATTTTACTGGATCGTAAATTAAGATACTTTCGATTTCAAGGAAAAAGAATTCTTTTGTTTATGTTTTGATTAAAGTCTTTACAGAATTTTAAAATTATTCTTGTTGAAAATAAATAAAGAAATTAGTGTTGAAAATATAAAAACTCATGAATATTTTTGCTATGTTTTTCCTGTTTCTATGAGTACAATATAATATAATTGGTTTATCTATTTGTTTTTTTATGAAATATTTTGATTAAGTACATTGTACATTTTTTTCATTAGTCTGATGAATATTGCATATAAGTATAAAATAGAGTAAAAATGGCTCATAAATTCTCATTTAACATAACCCCATTTTCGGGAAATCCTGAAAAATTTTCGTTCTTTAAAGAACAATTTACTTCTTACGTAAAATTAAATAATTTGTCTGATGCTGAAGCACTCATCATACTGAAATCAAGACTAGATGGTGCTGCATTTACATACTACATAGAATCTCCAGAGTTGCAGAAAATCACCAAATACTCAGAACTTTTACAAAAATTAAAGATGTTCTTTACCAACACGACTACACATAACAGCATGAATGATTTTGAATCCATAACGCTTCTGCCAGGTGAAAATATCAGATCGTTAGCACATTGAATAAGCAAACTTACCTCAATAGTGTATCCCAAAGTTTTGGATGAGGGTGCCCTGCAACAAATAAAACTTACAAAATTTTTCCAGGCTGTTCCTGCCAGTATTAAAATCAAACTAGTTGAGCAGGCACCTATTAATTTTGATGAAGCTGTAGAAAAAGCTGCAAACCTATATACTCAATATGCTAACCATAACATTCTAAATTTTCTAACCACAAATCATTCAACCTCTGACTCAGAGAAAAATTTAAACCCTCTAACTGCTCAGATTAATCTAGTAAAAGTCAGGAATGCAAATCCAGGTGACTCTAACAATACATATAACAAGAAAACAAGTCAGTCACATTCACCAAAAGTTTCTCATTGGAATCGAAGGTTTTCAAAATATAAATTCAACAACAAACGTAAATTCAATAATAATAGATCATACGAACACAATAGGAACCAATTCAATAGATACGGAACAAAATGCCAATTTTGTGGCAAATTTGGCCACGAACTCAATAAGTGTCGCCAATTTGAAAATCGCTTTGGCAAGGTTTTGCAAGATACTCCCGTTCCTCATGTTAATAAAGTGAACTCTCAATCATTCACTTTTCCATCACCTCTACCATTTTCGCAATCACATTATGTAAACTCTCTGCAACCGACTGGTACTTTTCAACAAACAACTCCTTTTCCTTGTGAACAGTCGTCTGATCCACAACAAATGCAAGCACCTGCTCCACCAAATTTCAATGTTCCGCAGTCTCTGCCTTATCAGTTTCAGAACAATACTTTGCCAATTACTGGCACTCAACAAATGCTAACAACCCACCCAAAAACTACAATTGAGAGGCTCTGAAGGTGCCAGGGTTTCTCATACATTCGTACCCCCTATTATGGTACCGAATATGCCACCTCCAACTTTCAGAAATAACTCTTTGCATCTTCATGCAATGAAAGATCTCAGAAACAAGTCCACTCAAACCTTTAATGATACTAATGATCACGCTATCGCACCAGATGCAGATACATTTGTCGATTATGTACATAATAATGTCTCGTTTCTTGATAATAATTCTAAAGAACACTTCACTTATTCAGTGCATGATCAAAATTCTCTCGTTCCACCTCCTTTGATTAATGTAACACTCGCTAAGTTAGAATTTAAATTTCTTGTTGATTCGGGATCTAGTATCTCCTTGATATCCGTTGAGTTCTTCAAAACCATAAAATCATTCATTCATTATAAATTTATATCAAGAAATGTTACCATTAAAACGATAAATTCATCGGTCAATTTTGCTGGATGTGCAGAAATAAGCTTCCATGTACACAAGCAATTTTTTCGACATCCATTTTTCCTTGTGGACTTTTCACAATCTCATTTTTCTGGCCTTTTGGGCACAGACTTTCTGAAAAAACATGCCATGACGGTGAACTTTTCAACAAAATCCGTAATTTATAAAGATCTACAATTTCCATTTGTATCAATTCTCAGTGAAGATAATAACCAGTTGCTAAATGTTCAAAATGTAAATAATGATAATAATGCTAATGTTTCTAAAAGTGCTTCTACTATTGCTCAAATTACTTCTGGTGTTTATCCAGATACACAACAAACCACACATAGTGATATGTGTAATGATCATGTTAATAATAACGTTATTTCTCAAAATTCTACTGTGTATCGGGATGAACAACAAATGCAGTTTAACAATAATAATAAATTCCCTAATGATAATCATACAAATGCTATTGTTTCTCAAAATTCTTCTCCCTTACAAAGTAATATTTTTGAAGCTAAGCTTGTAAATAAGGTATTAATACAACCAAATGAAGAATTATTTGTTAAAGTATTCTGTAATAACATTTCTTCAAATTTAAATTTTCTATTTGAATCCATTCCGGATAACAAAAGGGACTGTCCTATGGCTATCATTTCTTTAAAGGATTTAAATTTTAACACTTCTGAAAATTTTCAACAAAATAAAATTGTATGCAATGTGTTTCTTAAAAATATTTCTGATGAAACTATGCATTTAAACAAAAATCAATGCCTAGGTCATGTCTATGAGATAGATGATATACAAGGATTGCAAAACGAAAACATTCCACAAGTAAATGCATTTGTAAATTTAATCAAAGCTTCTGAAGACACATTCACTTTAAGGAAAAAGGAATTCAATATAGATAATTTTTAATCTTAATTCACAAACAACAATCTGAAATAAAAAAATTACTTACCCGGCATTGGTCAGTGTTCTCTTCCACTCTGAATACCACGGGGCACACAGACTATGTTGTGCCACAATTAAATTTCACCTCTAACTTTCCTCGAAGATCACTTCCGTATCCAATTCCTCAAAGTCTCCAAGCTGAAGCCCAAAGGCAGTTGGAAGAAATGAAAGAGGCAGGTATTATTTTCCAACACCATTTCGGATTGGGCCTGTCCTCTCCTTCTCGTAAAAAAGAAAATTGGTGCGGATTTAATTCAAAAATATCGGTTTGCTCTTGATCTTTGATTGGTAAATGCCATAATAACACAGTCTTCTTACCCTCTTCCGAAGATACAGGACATCATTTCAAACATAGCTCAATTTAAATTTTATTCAAACCTAGACCTTCACAGTGCATACAATCAAATAAATCTACCTGAAGAATATAGACAAAAACTTGCTTTTAACAGACCCTTTGGAACATATCAATACAACCGACTAGTTTTTGGCTTGAAAAATTCAGCTTCAATATTTCAACATTTAATGAACAAAATTTTGGATGAGGTAAACCTTCCAGGACTCTTTGCATACCAGGACGACGTAGTCGTGGCTGCAAATTCACTAGCTGAATCTATTGAGAAACTCGAAGCTCTTTTCAAATGCTTATCTAAATATAATCTTACACTTAGTCCCACAAAGTGTAATTTTCATCAAAACAAAATAGATTATCTGGGATTTAGAATTTCAGAAAACAAAATTGAACCCATCACTAGCAATATTACAAAGGTCACCGCTTTCCCCACTCCTAAAACAAAAAAAACACTTAAAGAAATTTTTAGGACTTTGCTCCTTCTATCGTAACTTAGTGTCAAATTTTGCTCAGAAGACAGTGCTACTTAACCAACTTATTTCAAATAAAGCCTCATTTAAATGGAAAACCGAACATGAAAAAGCTTTCAGGGAATTGCAGGACTTTTTCTTCAAGGAACCATTTCTCATACAACCGATGTGGGACAAAACTTTTTACCTTAATACGGATGCCTCAAATCAGGCAATTTCGGCTTGTCTGATGCAAGACTTTGATGGCAAGTTACTACCAGTCTCATACTTTAGTAAGACTTTGTCCAAATCAGAAATGAAATACCCCACTTTGAAGAAAGAGCTGATGGCCATAGTAAAAGGCGTTCAAGCTTATAAATACTATTTGTATAATAGACACTTCATAATACTATCTGATTGTCTTCCACTAAAACATTTTCGTAAGTCTTCCTCTCCAACCGATCTAACAACCAGATGGTTGCTTCAATTAGATGAGTACTATTTTACTTTCTCCCACATTCCTGGCAAGCAAAATGTGCTTGCAGATTATTTTTCAAGATTGCCTGTAAGTCCAGAAAAGCAGAAAATTCAATCACATCCACAACTTATACAGACCAACGAGATCCTTCCCATTGAAGAAATTACATCAATTAAACAACCAGCTAATAATGATGAGCAGTATGTAAACACAATTCATACCTCCACTCACATGCAACCACAAGATCCTCTTTTAGAAATTTTTGTCGCCACCATTTTGTCTGAACAATTAAAAAGATAAAAAAATATCAAAAATCTACAATTATACAAGAACTCGCAACAATTGTTTCGGGTACGTTGTCGCTTTGTTTGCGGCACTCGTGGCTGCTTTGATCGTCTGAAGAAGGGTCGTGTTTTTTTTTTTCGACCCGAAACAATTGTTGCGAGTTCTTGTATTTTATATGGTGTTTATTAGAAGTTTTGTAATTAAGGTTTCTATTGAATTAGTGCCTATCTGCTGACAGTGTGACATGACAACCTTTCGATTTTGCAATATACATTTAGTGTGACATGACAAAATTAACAGTTTACAATGATATTGTGGTATTTTTGATAAGACTACGCTAAATTTTCTGCTGCTTTGCAAGAATTGACAGCAAATTTTATGCAAGAAGAGTGCGACTTGAACATTAAGTTTGCTGCAAATTTTGGGTATGGTGACTTTGGAGAGTAGATTAACTTGCTGCAGTCTTATTATGTGCGTATCGTCTTGTCATAAACTTGTAGTATTTGCATGCTAAATTTACTGCGTTTGTAAGCTTACAAAGTAAGATTTCTGCAATTCTGTAGAAAACTAAAATTCCTATGGGGATCACAGCTTTATTTTTTCCATAATTGAGAACCTTTTTAGTGTAAATTAATGCAAAAAATTTTCATTTCAATTAATACTGTATATTTAATATAGAAATGAAATAATAATGATATGAAATGAAAACAAAATAAAATTGTTTGTCATGATCTGCTAAAAAAATTTTGATGTCATGAATAATAAAATAGAACACTCAGTCATAATTTGTATTACCTAATCTTAATGATTTACATAAAGTACTGATTTTTTTTTCTTTTTTATAGTTATATATAACATGACATTTATCACATCTCTTTTTAACATTAAAAATTGTTTATTTTAGATTAGTTAGAAACTCTTCCCAATGGAAAAATTGCAAATTAGTTTAAAACTTGACATGCGAACGTGTAACGTCATAATGAAAATAACCGTATTCTGTAAGTAATCAGCTATATTTCCATGGGGAAATTCGTGACAAAGCAGTTTATGTTCGAATGATATGGTGAGAAAAGTAACTGACTCAGCATTTTAAATGAAGTAAGGTTCCTTTTTGAGCTTCTAATTAAATGCAGTTTTCTCTATTATGTAATTGTCATAATTCTGAAAAAACACAAATTTAAGATTTATATTC
The DNA here is from genome assembly GCA_963930645.1 of Salticus scenicus. Classification (NCBI taxonomy): domain Eukaryota; kingdom Metazoa; phylum Arthropoda; class Arachnida; order Araneae; family Salticidae; genus Salticus; species Salticus scenicus. The sequence continues at coordinate 285,893,216 of OZ005656.1, read as the reverse complement.
ATAATGTCATTTAAATAAAAAATCACGAACGAGTTCTTTCAACTGTTGGTTCATCTTTTAGTTTCTCTTACCCATATATATGGTAGAGAAAGTATTGTTTTGGGGACAAATTTTCGTAAGAAGTTTTTTGTTATATTTGCACGTTTTGAGGTCCCTTGAATCCAAAAATCATGTTTTAGCGGTTGGTCTGTGTGTGTGTGTGTGTGTGTGTGTGTGTGTGTGCGCGTGTCTGTCATCAGCATATTTCAAGAAGAAATAGTAGCAGAAAGTCCAAACTTGATATTCTAAATGTTTATCATATAGAGATGCTACACTAAACTTTTCTTCTGAGATGAAGCAAATGGTTCGTGTACAGGGCCACCCAAGATAATTTAAATACATTACGTCTATGGGGGAAATTCAAGGTAAATAGACTTTAAACCTATAGGCTGCCTTAAACAAGACGGGATGGACAATATATATAAGTATGTTTAATATTCTTCATTCATTTACAGGGCTATCCAAAGCATTTGCATATATTGGGGCTATACATTGACATTGCAGGAATCTTAATTCCTTTTGTATTAAAAATTTTTCCAGCAAGACACGTTTTTAATATAGAGTATTCTTATAGTGCACATTGATTGTAGACAATATACAGGGCTACTCAGAAGTAAGCAAACCGTTCTTTTCTATTTAATGTAGTTAATGGAAGTGCTTTGTACATTTTACTATGCCAACGAATACTGCAAAATTAATTTTTCATACCCATACTGTAAATAAAATATTTTTTGAAGTTCTGTTTTCAACTCGGTTTTTTGTAAAATGTCATGCTTTGAGGTGGCCAGATTACGAAAGCCCAATTTTTAGCGGTTAATCTGTATACATATCTGTTATCAGCATAACTTAAAAATAAATAAATGCAGGAAATTCAAATTTGGCATTTTGAATTTTGTATTAGATTACCACTAAAATATTTGATCAAAACTGTCAAATTTGAATGCAACTTAACAGCAGCTTGGATTTTTTTTAATTCTATGCACTGTAATTGACAGGGGGTTGAGGGGTTAAAAATTTATATTTTGTGTCATATTAAAAATAAAATTTATATTTTGCGTACTGCCAAGTTCCTTCCTTTTATCTGTTACTTCATTTCTTCTTTCTTTTCTAATATTTTTTAAAGATGCGTTATGAATGAGAAATTTAACAGAAATATAGTTTTTCTGTGATTGCACAACCATTACCTCCTAATCCATAAAAAATAGTGTATCCTTGAAAAATCCGTAAAACTTCAAACTTTTATTTTTAAAAAGTAAAACAATTAAACTCTTTACAGCTTCGGGCAAAGTAATTCAGTTTTTTTTTTTTTTTTTTTTTTTTTTTTTTTTTTTTGAGAATCTGATTTTGGTTATAGATTAGCCATCCCTAACAGCACAAAATGTTCCAGAAATGTAACAATCATACATAGAAACATTATAAACATTACCGAAACGTTTAAAAATGTTCAGACTGCTTTTCGATTAGTTTCAAAAACGTAGAAATGTCCGCGATCGTAACAAAAATCAGATACGTAACAGAAACGTAACAATCACTTAACAGATAGCAAATCAAAAAGGTCGAATGTTTCGGAAAGGTATCAGAGAGCATACTAAAACGTGTTACGTTTTTGAAAGATTGTAAGCTTTTTGCAACATAACTGAAACATTCTGCGCTGTATGGGATATGACAGGTAAAGACTTTTTTCAACGAAATTTGTTCTTCTGGGGTTGTGTGAAAGATATTGTGTAGCATAAAAAAGTTACAATGTTGTGAAATTGAGACAAAAAAAGAAAAAAAAAAGGTTATAGAAATTGTAGGTTTTGAAAATCTGCAACGAGACTGGTTAGAATTCTTGAGTTGACATCTAAAGTTTTTATTAAGCCATAATATTAGTGCTTTGACAAAATTGTTCAGAAGAAATGAATTCAGCATTTCCACAATAATACAAAAGGAACAGAAGGATTTGATTTCTGTTAGTGTAACTTCTAAAAGAATTCACTAGTGGCTAGAAGAACCTAGTTTAAAAATTCCAGTATTTGAAAGAAATTAATTCTGATTAAAGCCATTCGGTCAATCTGTACGTACGAGAATCAGTTAAGGGTTTAAGAAAAACAATTAAATCAATTTATATGTAAGAGCACTTAGACCTGGTGGATGGTACTGAAAAATATTATAAACGAAATTAATTTTCTTCGAGTTATTTGATGTAAATCAAAAGAAAATGTGGGATCATATCACATGATTAGTAGCACTAAACACCCAAAAACAGCTGGTTAGAGGGCTATATGTTCTTAAAATCAACAAATAACTTTATTTCTTACTGAAGGCTATTAAAGATAACTACTTTTATGTGAAAAAAAGCGATATTTTCGTAGCACAGGAAATGATTTCCAAAGTCGAATTAGGTATTTTTCTTAAACCCAATAACTTTGCACTCATGGGGTACTCATGTAACTTGCGGACATACGTACGACATATTACTCAGTAACTATTGAATTTTTGTTTCTAGTTGAAAAAAAATATATACAGTTGCGAGCAAAAATTTCGGGCCAAACTAAATTTCACCAATATTTTATTTTTAATTAATAAAGATTAAAAAAATAATAAGTATGTCTCGTAAACTTTATCAAATATGCATTTGAAATACATAAATAGCGAAGTTTTACAATGAAGCAATTAAAATATTTAAGAAAATAAATTCCATTCATCGAAAGTTTCGGGAAAAGCTTATTACAAGTTCCCAGTGACGTTATTGGCCCGAAGTGACCGGTCTAATTTAAGGCTTTTATATATAGGAGCTGGTGCATCAGGCATTTTGTTGCCTTAGGGTTGCCACATGTACCCAGCGCGTTTCTCTGATAAACAAACGGCAAACATTTTTTTTATTTTATCGTCTTACGTTACTTTCGAGTAACTTGTTTTATTATATTTCATAATTTTAGCTAAGTAGTAAACTATGATATGGAAGTTTGTTTAGCGATAAACTGCTATAATCATTCAAGAAGTGAATATAAAATGTTCACAGACCTTCTATTACTGTGTATTTCAGTTTTGGCGACATTTCGTAAAAGAAACAGAAACCGCCCTAACAACACATCTTACCCCAGTACATCCATAGGATATCTTCAGAATAAAATGACATCCTGAGAATGTACTGTGAAAAAAGTGTTTTTAGGAATATTATTTTTGCTTATTGCTCTTATCTTGACCGGATTAGCTTTAGATCAATATTTCTTAAAATTATTAGGGAAGCGATAAGGACGCCAAGCGGGAATGCTGTCCTCTTCTGAGGCAATAAAATGGCGGTGATGCGCCGGCCTATTATTTTATTTAAGGGGCGGGCTCTGGTCTAATTGAGGCGAAGACTGAACACGCCCTATAATAGTAGGAACTTAAATTTGGTTACACATGTATCAGTAAAGATAAGTCAAAATGACAAAGCAGACGCATTTACAAATACCTGAAACTGTTATTAAATTACACCAGGATAACAAAGTTTCTCGTGACATTGCTTCAACATTATGCAATAGAAAAATAATTATTAATAATATAAATAAAAAAGAGGAAAGAAAACACTTTTGAAAACAAACTAGTACCTGGAAGACCTGGAAAAACGACTAAGTCAGTTGAAAAAGTTATTAAAAGAAAAGAAGTTGTAGATCCAAAGAATAATGCTACAAAATTATATAGCGAGTGAATTACGGGGGAGGGGGTGGGACCTAGTTGGACTTTTTGGATGTGCCGGAGCAAAGAAACCGTTGCTTAGTACAAAGTATAAGAAGACAAGGTTAGAATTTGCTAAAACGCATAAATATTGAATAGCTGAAGATTGGGAAAATGTGTTATTTTCAGACGAAACAAATATTAATCATTTCGGAAATGACGGAAAAAGTTGTGTTCGAAGACCAAACAATGTGAGGTATGATTATAGATATAAAATTCTGACCGTAAAACATGAAGGGAACATCATGGTGTGAGGGTCATTTTTGTTTAAAGGCGTTGATTCTTTAATGAAAATAGAAGGCACTAGCAGAGTTATGTATAAAAAATTTAACGGACCAAATGCTCCCATATGCGCACCGAAATATGCCACAAAGATGAACTTTCCAATAAGATAATGACTACAAACATTAATCTCGACTCGTTCAAGTTTTTTATTATTATTATTATTTAGCAGCAAAAAAAGTTCATGTTCTTAAATGCACAAGTTAATATTCTGATTTAAATGCCATTTAACATTGATGGGAAGAGCTAAAAGTAAAAGTAGGAGCTATTAAATCTTCAAACAAAAACGATTGATGGGGAAAAGTTTAAGAGGAATGGCGAAAAATTGATAATACAAGGATTAAGACTTTAATGGAGTCATCGTTGTGCCGCTTTAAGGCCTTTAAAGCCATCATAGCCTGTGATAGCTTTAAAGTTATCATAATATTAATATTATATGACCATCCGATGTGTTAGGAATATATATATATTGCTAGTTTACTTTTCAAAGGTTTATTTGGCCCAATCTCTTGTTTATAAAAAAAAAAAGTATGAAATTTATCTAATTTAATATCTTGCTGCACCATGGTGTCTCTACCTAATCGTGGTGCTTGGGTTTGCGTGCACCAGTAATACGGAGAGCTATGCTGGCGGTAGCGTATCTACTGATAGGGTCTCACAAGTCCGATTGGTCGAAAGGTAGGTGCCAGACTAAATAGAGCCCCTGGTCAAATACACGTGGTATCAGCATGGTAGACAACTAAAATCAATTATTGATTGTATTATTATAAAACAAAGAACTCAGTTAAAATTGTTCGACGTCCGAGTTCAGAGAGGAGCAATTCGTGGCTCAGATCATTTAACTGAGCGAACAAGACTTTCATTGCTAATCCGATTGAAAGGAAAAAGAAATCCAACTGAAATGGATGATATTGATGTGCCAGAATACATGCTGGAAGGATTAACAGAAGAGAGCCCAAAGGGACTATTTCAAGTAAAATTGTATAAAAAAAATTAGAAGAAAAATTTATACTAGTGCATCTGAACTATATGAGCATATGAAATCATCTTTACACCAGGCTATAAAAGAAGAATTAGAGCAAAAAAGAAAGATATAAAAGTTGTGAAATTTTTAACGGGACAAGAAAATTGAAGACTAACAGAAAAAAAGAAGCCTATATTAAGTGGATGAATTCAAAAAAAGAAGAGGATAGCCAGGTTTATAGAACTTTTAGAAAAGATAAGATATTAGTACTGGAGAAAAAAGGAAAATCTTGGAATAAAAAATGCAGAGAAATTGAGAGACAGGAGGAAGACTATGTTCAAAGGCATGGACGTTTCTAAGGAATATCGGAAAGAAAGGAAATAATTCCAATTCATTGCAATTATTTCCTTTCTTTCCGATATTCCTTGGGAAATGGGAGAGGTTGAGAAATGGGAAGAGTATTATAATACTTTCCTTACTGAAACTAGAAATTAATTTCAAATAGAAAATACACATGCTGATGTCGCAGGACAACCTATACGACTGGAAATTGAGAGAGTTAAAAGTGCAATAAAAAAACTGAAGAATCATATAGAAATTGACTCCGGTGGAATACCAGCAGAACTGATAGAAAACTAGAAAGATAAATGTCTCCGATTAATTATACAGTTATTTGAAAAATGTTTGAATGGAGAAGAAGCACCTGACAAATAGAGAATAAGAAATCTAACATCGATCTATAAGAAAAAGCCCGACAAAAATGAGAAAATCATAGTGGAATTACTGCAACTGCAACGTTTAGTACACTATATGAACATATTTTAAAGGATTTTGTTGAAGGAAAAAAACAAACACAGAAAGTAAAAATCAAAGTGTTTTTTGAGCAGGAAGATCAAGTATGGATAACATATCTTGTCTTAAAAAAATTATTGAAAAGGAAATGACTGTAGGAAATCAAATTAGTCTTCTATTTATTGATCTTAAGAAGGCATACGATAATATCCCAATCGTAAAATTATGAAATGTACTGAATGAAATAAACCTAAACCCAAATATTATTAGAGTGATTCAAGAGATTTATAAATAATCAAAAACAAAGTTTGAAGTAGGTCGGAGATTGTCAAAATGTTTCATAACAGATAAAGGTGTATTTTCCCAACATTTTTTAAATTTATGTTGAGGAGACATTGAAAATTTGGAAAGAAAGCTGGAGAAAAATGGGACTTGATGTGAATGGAACATCAATTTTTATTTTTAAATCCGTAGATGACCAGGTCATAATTGCAACGAATAAAAATAACTTAGAAAAAATGACGATAAAAATTAAGGAAGAATATGAAAAAATGGGGATTATACATCAATATGAGTGAGACCAAATACCTATGTACTCGAGGAAATGATACTAACTTAAATATAAATAATAACTTGAAAATAGAAAGTAGTGAACATTACAGATAACTTTGAGTAAATCTTAATAGAGGAGGTAAAGGCTCACAAGAAATTAAATTTAAGATTTGTCAAAGAAGAAAGGCTGTATTACTATTGAATTCCATTTGATGGAGTGAGGAGATTTCTAGGAGGAGGAAGCATAATATATACAATTCTATTGTTAAGGGCATATTGCTATACGGAGTAGAGGGATGAAGTATTATGGAAACCGAGAACAATAAATTAGCGCATAAATGGATGCCCTAAAAAGATGATGCAGGATATCAAGGACAGAAAAAATACGAAATGAAAGAAATAAAGAAATTGTGGGAATAAAGGAACCGATATTATATCTGGTATGGTCATGTTAAAAGAAGGAGTAATGAAGGTTGCCTAAATTTGCTTTAACCCTTTAACGTTCACTACTTAATTTATTTTAAAAATTACTTAACTAATTTTTAAAATGGCTTTTAGACACATAGCTGATCATAAATATTTAAAAAATAAAAAATTAGCATTGTTCCTTTTCGAGAAATTTTCGGTTTGAAACATCTGTAAATAAACCTTATTAAATTCAAATAATATTTAATTTAATAAATAAACCACTTTATAAGTAAACATTATCGACAACAAAAACTCGTAAAAGTTGCATAGATCCCAACATTTCAATTTATTCCGGAGTATTTTAACCCTTTGCGGCGCAAGGTAATTCGGATCATTTAAATTACACTGCCACCGGAATTTACGAACATAATTTAAATGCAAGAAATTTTTAATTTTCACGTTAAAAAAGGGGGCCTTTTCTGTTATGTTATAAATGTAAATTTTTGCTAAAAAATTTCCGGGATGAGTTTTTGCACATGATAATTAAAATTAGGTATTCCATCAGCGGAACACTGCGACTGAAAGGGTTAAACTAGAAAATAAATCAGTAAAGGAAACGAGGAAGACCAAGAAAGAGCTGAATGGATGATATCAGAAAAGCGATGAGAGAAGGGGTTTGGAGGAGGAATGGACCGTGGACAGGAAGTTCTTGAATAGACTCCTTTCAGATTCTGTCGGAAGGTGAAGCTTGGCACTAAGAACCGAGTTTATATATGTAATACTATTTTGTTAACTAAACTTGTAAATTGCTTAGTTCGACAGTAAAATTGATTTACTTTCATAATAATACTTATTTTTATTTTATTTATTTATTTTTATAACCTTTATACTTACAACATTAACTACAAATAGTTTTTTTCCGAAACTTTTGCATGCAACTGTATAATGTCATAACTGAATTTATAAAGCATAGCATTTTGTTTTCTTATAGCGCATAATTTTAATCTCATTTTTAAATTCGATTGAGAATGTACTTATTCTAAAACGCATTCAAATTTACCCTAAATTTAAAGAACAGATTCAAAGGTTAGGTTGGTTTGATTAACGGCACACTAGAGTTGCCAAGTAAGCTATTGGTGACTATCAGAATTCATATCTATGAACAACCTCTAAGTGAAGTGGATGTCTCTCTCGCTTCAGTAACCTTCACAGGTATAAATTTTGCAGAACAAGGGAAACATTGAAACCCCAATGGAATTTACGTGCACAAGACATCATTAATGAAGTCGGCGGTCTTTGCCTGATGATGGCACAAAACTGTACACAACACATGTCAATATTACTAATAGGAAATTTTAATTTTTTTTTTTTTTTTTTTTTTAAACCGATGAATATATATTTTATAATAATTATAAGATAAAGAACTTTTTATAAACCATGTTTTTAAATTTTCTGTTGAATCATAGCTATAGAACTAACTACATTAGCACTTTATCAATCAGTATGAAATCTAAACCGATAGTGACGTCAAGTTTTGTGAGATACATAATTTAACTTTTTACACCTTTTTAAAGCTCATGTTTAGTTAAATCATTTATTTAATCACCTTTATTTTTATGTCGAAAGAAAAAAAACTCGTAAATTTTTTTGGCAACAATTAAATTATAGCTAATATTTTAATGGCTATTTATAAGGTATTAGGAGGTTATTTTTATATTTTAATTAATTATAAGAAAACTATTCGAAAATCGGACTTCGACGTATCGTGTTGTCATCGGGTTGTGAGCTATTGTGAAAGTTTCAAATGTCTAGCTAGTCGGGAAGTTAATTAAAATTCGATTGCAAGATTTGTTCCGGACAAACAAACAAACAAGAATAGAAGTTAATAAAAACATGGTAAAAATTACATTTGATAGATATATCAATTTTAACGAAAAAAAAAGTGTATATGTAGGAATACACATATAGTATTATTAATATGTATATATGCAATCAGAATATTAATATGCATTAGATTCCCTTAACAGCTATACATATATTAATCAAAATGGAGTTTAACAAATAAAATAATATTTTAAATTGAATTAAAATGTCAGATCTCGTTAAATAGTTTAAATAAGATAAGCATTTTTACTGCAAATATTTTATCTAAAAAATCGTCTTGTATATGTAATAAAAAAAATATATTTTTTAAAAAAATCTTCAAAGATTGTTTCATATAAGTAATAGGATTGCATGATTTTTAGAGACGTAATTGTTGAAAATCATCAACTTTATTTATAACATTATTTTAATACATTTCTATTAAATCTGGTATTTGCACTCCATTTGAAAGCACATTATTTTATTGTAGTTCATAATAAGTTATTTATTTTATTATTTTTGTTGTTCTTATACAAAATAATTAGATGGTTCCAGATTTAAAAATATTTAAATTGTGCTTGTCTTAAACATTGATAATAATACTTCATTTTAATAATACTTCTTTCAATACACTAAAAATCCTTTTATAAATGAAAATTAATTAATAAAAGCCCTAATATATTAAAATAATAACTGAGTAACACAAAATAATCTTTTGGGGAAGAAAAAATAATAAAATCGTTTAATCATTTTTTTTTTTTTTTTGAAAGAAAAATAAAATAAAAGAAAATTAATAATAATTAATATCGAAACGGACATTATCGAAAAAGTTGAAGCCCCTTTTTTAGACAAAAATACATAATTTATTTTAATTTTTAATTGTTGCCAAAAACATTTACGAGTTGATTTTTTTTTCATTTTATTTTTTATTTTATTTATTTATTTTTATTTATTTTTTACTAGCTGTTACCCGCGACTTCGTTCACGTGGAAATTTTGATGTGTATGTGTGGGAACTGACGGTTTGATCATAATATGTAATGAAATGAAACCTTATCATTGTAGTGCTGTGCAAAACAGAGTCTGATAAAGTACACTCAAAAAAATTTGTAACTCATTGAAAGCCCAAATAAAATGCCAAAATAAATAAATAAAATGTTATCGCCAACATGGCGATAAAAATTTAAAATTCGTCCATAGGGATTCTGTACTAAAACAGTACTGCGTTGTGGAAGTATAAAAACTGGGTCGTCAATTATGAATTTTATTTCGAAACCTTTCTTTGTATGATTTTAGTTCACTATTGCACAGTATTAATCTGGTTCTAATTATAATTTGGTGACTGGTTAATTAAAATTTTAACTATGTGGTGAAATTCATATAATATTTATGAGTTTAAAATTTTTAATTTTTTTTTTTTTTTTTTTTTTTTTTTTTTTTTTACAAATAAATGATTTTTTTTTTTTCCCATTTCCCGGCGAATTGTTGAATAATATTTTAGTTCTTAAACAATTGTGGACGGCTTTGCCCGCTTCGCTGTCAAACTCTTTTCTATATGCTTTATGAAAAAAAAAAAAAAAAACTGAAATCGGTCAAAAGCTTGCTTTGTGTTCCCGCTGCCTTAGGCAGCGCCTTGTTCGTCCTTGCAATCTCCGGTGCCTGTCCCTATTGCCTGCGACAATGGCTTACCCGTGGGCTTCCATTTGGTTGCTTATCATACATAACAGTTTCGATACGGATAGTATCGAAAAATTTGAAGTAACTCTTTTATATCTGAATCCCAGTTACATATGAACAACATTATATGTGATGTACATAATATTTGTTCTCAAGTTATTTCCTATATTTATTTGATTTAATCAATCAACCATAGAATGACAGCAATTTCAAGCCACATATAATATTACAATATGCTATGATCGGCAACTTCTATCGCATGAGACAATTATTATTTTGTGGTTATATATACTTCATGCTTAGTTAATAGTAGTTGGTATATAGAAAAATAAATAAATTAGTATGTAAACTTGATCATGGTACAGCCTTAATGCCCTTGGCGACTTTTAAATTTTTGTTGCCGTTTTAGACCAAAATATAATTTATGTGATTATTGTTGCTATACGCAAGCGAAGTGTGACGTCACTGACCGTCCGTGGATGCAAGAAAATGATTTCCTATGTGAATCGCCCATTGGATTTTTTGTAAAAAATGATTAAAAATCGAAGAAAATTATTTCCCGATTTTAATCCCCATATTTGGGCACACATATGTATTAGTTATCATGTGCATGTGTTAGATTGAGTTATTTTGCTGTCAAATTGACAAAATTTTAATTTTAAATTTCAAAACTCTGTCGTTCTTGGCGCTTATTGTATTTGGTGATCAAAAACGTAATACGAAAATATGCATGCCAGATGTATATTTTCGTAATATGCATTGTACGAAATATTGTTTCATATTATTCATTACTGTCTTAAAATAAGTTGTTAAAATAACCATGATTTTTGAAAGGAATTAAATTATGTTCACCAAATAATTTGGCGATATTTTATTTTTCTACCAAGGATGACCGATATCAAATCTATTCCGCTACAACATATTAGTATCTTATATCAGATACTTTATTTAGACATTTGAAAACAAATTTGACTTCAAATTATGATAGAATATTTATCATTTCCTTTTTAATCAGTATATTAGTTGGATATTTATTGTGTTAATATCATCCTTTGAAGTTAAATGTTTGTGTTTTCAATCGAATATGGAAGTTTGTCATTTTTTTTTCTAGAGTTTTGAAATTAAAAATTCAAATTTTGTCAATTTTACAACAAAAATAACTTAATCTAATGCATGGACATGATAACTAATACATATCTATACCTAAATATGCGGATTAAAATCGGGAAATATTTTTCCTCGATTTTTAATAATTTTTTACAAAAAATCCAATGGGCGTTTAACATAGGAAATATTTTTCTTGCATCCACGAACGGCCAGTGACGTCATCACTTCGCTTGCGTATTCCTTTCTATCTTTACCTTGGCGAAAAACGTCCGATCTACTTCAGCATCAAAATTATAAAAAAATGTCAAGAATTATCAATAAGAAAATACCTTTACCATAATGCTGAATTAACTTTTATGCCAAGCGTGTTTCATCCGCCATACTAAAAAAAAATCTGAAGTTGAGGTATATAAAAAAAATGCTGTGAAATAAAATTCAGAAGAAATATGTTAGATTTGTAGTATACTATTTTATTTTAAAATTATAATGTGTCATTTTCTCATCGACCAATTTAACATTTAGTAATTTCTTATTTTTCGCATGAAAGCATATTTCATTTTATGCTGAAAACAATAAATAAATATATCTCGTAAACTTTTTTTGGCAACAATTAAAAATTTAAATGGCTTATATTAAGTCAATATAAGTCAATAAGTTTATTATTTTCATATTTTAATTAATTTTAAAGATTTTTTCATTTTTTTTTTCCTAAACCATCCCTGACCTATAAGGAAAAAAACAAAAAAAGAATGATCGAAATCGGTCAAGCCGTTTACGATTTTATAAATAACATACAGACAAACATTCATTTATATATATATAGATTTATTTATTTATTTTTATTTATTTATTTTTTTAATGAAAATAAATCCACGCGTAAATATTAAGATTGATATAAAACTTTGTGAAAAATTAAACTTGCAGGGTAAAATTGACGTCATTATAGCTCTAAAGGTTTATTATTATTAATTTATTAATTATTTCTTTGATAGAGCATTAGCTTAGGAGCTTCTTAGCGGCTTTTATTTATTTATTTATTTTTATAGATTTAATTTGTAACTTGGTCATGCAGAACAAAGAAATTAGATCTAAAATACACACACTACTAAATATTTTTCTATAGTTTAGAGAACTAGATGTTAAAAAAATCTATCTTTAATTAACATACAAGATACAAAGTGTTATTATTAGACAACCTTTATTTATGTAACCACTCGTTTAAAAAAATTAAAAGTATATATAAATAAATAAAATAAAATAAAGTATTTAACGATGTTTTGACCCGAAAAGAATCCACCAGATCGATTTTGTTAAAATTACAAAATGAATTTTACTATAGGGTCCCTAGGTCCATATTATATTTGTGGAAAAAATAAATAAATAATCCGATACTCTAATATACGGTAAAATTGACAGCGTTATTTCATATTAAAACTTAAAATACCCTTAACTCACCTTTATAAATAGTATACATTGCTAAAAATGGCTGTTAAATATTCTAGACACCCCATCCTCATAAATAAAGACCCTCTAACAATTAAATAAAATAAAAACTTTTAAAATATGAGCATTGTTGTAATATGAGTGTTTTTAGCCTTTATTGCTACTAATTTAAAAAAAAAAAAAAAGTCGGTCACATTTAATCTTGATCTGTAACTGAAAATTTTGTCTTTTCCCCTATTTTAACTATACGATTTTGTTTCAGTTAAATTAAAGACGAAAATAAGAACTGAAGATATGCTGATTCATATCTTTAATTTAATCAACAAACTATCATTCTTCGAAAAAACAATTATTAACTTCAAGTAATTAATTTAACGTTTAATTAAACACACTGTGAAAATTGATGAAATTTAATTCAATTCTTATAACTTCGTAAAGAATAATCATAATTCGCTAAAGGCTAAAAGCAGTAAAGTTTCTCTTCCATTAGTTATACCATAATCCAATAACAAGTGCACATTTTTACATAAAGAGTGCTTAATGCCATTTATCTTTCTGAATCATTAAAGAATTAAGCGAAATTCAATTATCGTATAACGTATTAATTTAGGATTCGCTTTAGGACTTCACTTAGGTTTATTATTAAGAAAGACGTTTAGTTGTAAAGTGGAAATTTCAACAGAAATAACTTAAAAATTGCATTTTTTTTGTTTTTATTATTACTTATTTATTTTGTATAGGAAAAAAAAATTATTAATTGAAAATTATAATCCGTAGTTTCAGCATAAAAAATAAATTAGTTTATAAACGTACTATTATTTATATGCTGAAACACAATTTTAATATTCGGGATTTATTAATGTTTCTGGTGCATAATTTGTAAAAATTAAAAGAAAATTGTATTATAAAATAAAGTTTTAAAATGAAGTACTATACACCTTTAAAATATTTCACGCAAAATTACTTTTAAAAATATTTAGTATAATATATTTCAATTTGGAAAATAAAGTGCGATATATTTAGACGTTGCATTTCTGTGTTTAAGCTCTGTTATTTGCGAATACACCTCTAAGAGAATTTTTAAAAATATAAACGAAACTTCTTAAAAGTATATACATTTTGCTTATTCACATACATCAGAACGTATATGCACATACACACATAAAAGTTTAGTTCGGAAAACCAGATGTTTTATTAAATCGATTAATTTTTTTATATATATTTTTACATGAATATATAATAGACTCAACGAAAATCGAATTGAGTCGTCGTTCGTTCATTCGCTGTTTACCGACAGATCTATGACGTAACTTATCTGGCTATCCCCTACTAGAGCTCTTCCAATACTTACCCCCTACAGCATGTATCTTACTTGCTGCCCATTCAATACTAAGGTTCCTATCAAAAAACGTAAACAACATTGAGGTTGATTTTCTTCAGTCACCTGGGGGTCTAGAACCAACTCATCAGTTGGTTGGTTCAAGTCCGATTGACTACGCCGTGATCCTAGACCTATAAGGGTTTTCTAAGGTGTCCTAGCCTGTATTTACGCGAGTTTCAGCGAAAACCACAGAAAACTCCAAACGGCTATGTCGATGAGCGCAACCAGAGATCGAACTCGACACTTCCCATCTACTTGCTTTGAGCGCATAACCGCTCAGTCGCTGGTGGTCCCGCCCAACTCATCGGAATGCTAATCTCTTAGCGGAAACTTTTCGATAAGACGTCACCTTTCCGATAAAACCCGAAAACCGCTAGTACGAACTTATCGTAATCCTTTTTGGATGGGTAAAGGCTCGTGAAATCGGATTCAAACATTCCGACAGGGGATTACGTTGCGGAAATACAAATCCGATATCCGACTTTAAAATGGCAGCTTCGATTTTAGAACCGTTAAAATTAATTCTTGATTTAGTAGAAGTGCTTATTTTTAAATTATTATAAAAAGTCGTGTATATTCTTAATAGAGCATATCTATAACAGGTCATATATAAGTAACAAGTCATTATTTAAGAAAATTAAGTTTAATGAAAATTGTAATAAATATACAGTTTCTTTGTAACTAAAACTCCTATTTTAAAAGTATGAAGAATAACATGTCTTAATATTTAAATTTATTGAAACTTAATTAAGTTAAATAAAGATTACAATAAATATATTTCCCCTGTAATACAAATTCTTATTAGTTACGTATAATATTAATAACACATCTCTTAAGAATATAACAAGTCTTAATATTTAAAGTTATTAAAAATCAATTAAATTTAAGGAAAACTACAATTGTATATTTTCTTTGGAACTAAAAGTTTTATTTAAAGTCTCTATGAATGACGTAAATCCCATGGTATAAAACTATTTAAAATTAATAAAGTTTAAAGGAAATTATGATAAATATTTATTTTATTGTAATTAAAATTTTCATTTTAAATTTTACTATTACTGAATTAAGTAAGTTAGAGTTACAGCGATCTATTCTACATTCACTTGCAAAAATCATTTGTAGGTATAAAATATAATCTAATAAGAATCTCCCATATCTAAGTAAAGAAAAAGTGAGTGAATATTTTCTAAAACATTTTAATAATTGACTATTACAATCTAAATTAGACTATTTTGAAAATTCAGTTACAAAATGAAAATAACTTTTGAGATGGTTTTACTTTTTCTTACTTTGATGAGAGATATTATTTTACGGAGCTTAATTTTTTTTTTTTTTTTTTTTGGATTTATTATTTATGAATTTTCAGAATATTTTTATGGGGGGATTAGAGATATAGGTAAATTTTTTTTTAAGCATTTTCTTTTTTTAGAGATAAGTTCTTTGAAAAATTAAATGAAAAACAATAACGTTTGCTTTACCACATGTAAATGCAATAAATCAGCTACTATAATATATGTTCACACAAATTTTAATTAAGGAAATTTAAACAAAAATGTTAATCTTTATAATATACAAAGTACATAATATACTCGTATAAAAATATAAAGTATGTAAATACTTACTCACGAAATAAGAGTCCTGATTTGACAATTTTTTCTTTGTATTCAAATACATAGCAATACTTCGGCATTTTTCTTAGCGCAACTGGGTGACAGTCGAACAATCTTTGCCATCCCTTATCCGAGGAAGAGAGCAACACTGTGACTATGAGGCTGAAAATTGTAAAAAAATTGTCACTTGATTTCGATGTTGGTTACTTGCTTCATTGAGGGATGCGCAGTCTGACTCTTCTTTTAACTATATTTATTTGGCTAATCGAAGCAAGTTGATTTGAAAGAATTGTTATAATAACAGAATGAATCTACAAAATCATTCAACAAAATAAATTTGTTTTCCAACATTTTTTTTTTTTTTTTTTTTTTTTTTTTTATGTGGAATAGGGGATCGGTGAAAAACCCCTTAACCAGAGAAACTACGAAAAAATCGCAAATTTCAAAACTAAATGTCTGTCAATTTTTGTCGCTCAGAAGGGAGACTTTATGTTATGTCTGTTATCCATCTACGTTTACTAAGCATGAGTAAATAGGCACTGGAAGACTGTATGAAAAGTCAGTTCTGAAATGTTTTTAGAATTAAATTTTAAATTTAAAAAGTTCCACAACAATAAGGCTTACAGTAAAAATAATAATAATAAATAAATAATATTATAATTGGAAGTATATGTCTGTGACCAATGGCTACAGAGATAAAGGGCTTCTAAGGATTTTGATTAGCATCTTTGATTTTGAAACATGAATGGACTGTTATTCTGTTTGTTATTTTTATTTTTCAATGTTTTCGAATGCTAAAAGATTATGTGTCGTGTATGTGTGTGTGAGGATGTGAACACGATATCATGTAAATGTTGCTTTCGATTGAAATCAAATATGTAAAGCAGTTTATAAGTCACCGTCGCACAAACTATGTAGAACTCCATGAATAAAGTGTTTATGATTCTCATACTGGGATATAAAAAAGGAATTATTCTGGATTTAAATTATAATCTATATATTATTATTATATTATTTAAAACTGAATAACACAAACGCGTATAATCTTGCTTTCATGACATTTTGTGATTATGAGAAATGATGTGAAAAGCACTTAGTTATTTTGCAGGGAAACTCAGGAGAAAATTATGCACATTACGACCAACGAGGTCTAATTGTATAAAATACATTAAATAACTTAAAAGTAGGTGATCTTGATGTGTTTTAGAATTTTCCTGTTTATTACTAGAAGTTGTGAGATAACCGAATGTAGTTCTTGTACGTAAACGTACAAAAATTTTCAAATACATTATGGTCCAAAGTACAAGCATACTACATAATTAAATAAGTGACAATTTTGAAAAAACTATATTATCTTTTTTAAAACATCTAGCAATTATTAGAAATTAAGAAAGTCAAGTGGAGTTATTCCCCATTTTACTTTTTTCCCCCAATATTTCTAAAACATTTAAATACTTTACATTTACGTAGAAAATAAAAAGGCTCATATTGTTCCATTTAACTGATTATTAACATGTTAAATACATTAATTTACAGTTACATGTTAACAATTTTGAAGCAAAGAAAGACATGGGTTAAAAGTTTATAATGTTAAATATGAATAATAATTTTAAAAAAAAAACTTTAGATCTTTATTTCATTTACTATTACGGTAAATTTAATGGCGGTAAAAGAAGTTATTATAGAATGATAGGAATTCAAAGTAAAATTATTTATCCCAATAGTCTTAATTAAATACTAAATTACGAATAATAAAGGTATATAACTCGTACATTGTACTACCTAATCTTAACAGGATGTATTCAAAGTATCGATTATTTTTTTTTATAATTACATAAATAACCTATACCACCTGTTTTATTATTTAAAACTGCTTATTTTAGATTTGTTAGAAACTCTTAACAATGAGAAAAACTGCAAATTAGTTCCAAATATGATATGCAAGTATGTAACGTCATAATGAAGCTAACTGTATACCGTAAATAATCAACATCATTTCCAGGGGGAAATTCATGTCAAAGCAGTTTATGATAGAATGCTGATGCGAAAAGGAACGGAGTCAGCATTTTAAATGAGGTATGGCTCCCTACTGAGGTGCTCTCTAATTAAATGCAGTTTGTCACGCTACATAAATGTCGCAATTCCGAAAAATCACCAATTTTAAATATGTATTCATAATGTCAGTTCAATTAACACTGACATGTTAATTTTTTCAACTGTTGCGTTATTATTAATATTTTGAAAATATCGTAGTAAAATTTTAAACTGTGTATTTCAAACTAAATATTCATCCTTGAATAATGCTTTTCGATATATGGAAAAAAAAAAAAAAAAAAAAACTAAATTTTTTTACATATTTTTATATACAATTAATGCTTCCTTTTTGTAAAGTTTAGAAATTAAGAAGATATGAAATATGAAAATGCTTTAATAGAATTTAATGCTAATAAAACTGCTTTAATAGTGAATTCTGGCTGCACACCGAAGTTAAAGACTAATGAGATTTTTTTTTTTTTTAAATCAACCAGACTTTCGATAAAGCTATTAATTTTTTAGCGAAGCAATCGGTTAATACACGTAAAAATAAATCAATTCATTCAATCGCACACAGATATTTATTCTCTTTTCCAAAGTAACACCTGTGATTTGCACACAACTGAAATGCATATATTTTTCTGCACGTTTACATTGCCAGAATTAATACATAATAGAAGTTTTTAAAGTAATTTAATCAGTTAGTCCTTTAAAATAACATTTTCTTAAAATAAACTGCGTTATTTTAATGAGCATTTATATTATGATGTCGATCAATTTTCTTAACTATCACATCATAATAAGCGTTGCACTTCTTATTAACAGATTGAGTCCTTCATTACATGTCCTCCAATTCACTGAAAGAAAAACTGGAACGTTCCATTGAAATTTTGAGCAATTAGTTGGCAAATTTTTCCCATTATTGTTCTATGAATATATCACTAAACATACTATTAAATTTCTGAAATTAGAAAAAATTCATGGAGAATAAAGTTTGTCTCTCAAGAACCTGTTTGAAACTTTCAGCTAAAGACAAAAGAAAAGGTTGCGACATACAAAAGTAAAAAAAGAGTTACCCAAAAATCTTTTTGTTTATTGGGGTACATAAATTTGAAAATCTAACATGTAAGTCTTCGAAAATGCAAATTTTTTATTTTAATGCATGAAGAATATTTTTTTTAAATTAGGACTGTTTTATGCTGAGTAATACGTATGAACCAATCAACTGTTTTAGGCCTTATAAATAAATTGATATCATAAGAAACAGAAAATAGGAACTTGAAAAATGTTCTGAAATTGTTTTTGGGTCCCAATGTGGCTACTTACTTTCATAAAATTATTCCAATTAAATAGGTTTTGGATTTCTGATATAACTCTAAACGAACAGAAGGTATCGTTTTCTGTCATTGCCAATTCCAAAAGAATACAACTGTTGACTACGTGAAGCTGGTTTCAAAAAACCACGAAAAGCCCTTTTAAGAAGACGTTTAAATTACTTTTATATGTAGGAGAATTAGAAATTGATGAAAGATATTGAAGTAATTTAGAAAAAGAATCCATTTTTTCTTTAAAAGGTGGTTTCTGATATCAAATGAAGTAAAGCATGTGCCCAATATTAATGTGCCATATTGATTTATATGAATACACGCTCAAAAAATAACATAGTGAGAAGCTATATGATCTCTAAATCATATAGACATTTTTAATTTGTACAGTCATATATATATAGTCAGTCACCCACGAGTAAATTCGTCGTAAATTACTGTAAAAAATTCGTCGTAAATCATGCGACTGATGTTTATCAATTAGTAATAACGCTTAGTTTATATAACAGTATAGTTAGATTTTGCTTGGGGGGTTCGCCTACATATTAAAACTGAAACAAACTCCTTTTTTTGTCCTCCATGGCAACCCTACATAATTTTTGACAATTGTTTTGAGGTTATTTGTATCAAATCAGCCCGGAAAATGACATAGTTTATATATTTCTCTCAGTTTTTCATAGAGTTGTAATTTGTCAAACTATAGAGATGCTAATGTTGCATTAATGTGACAAACATTAAATCATATCTTCCCGAAAAATTTGATTTAGAATAATATGTTTCGATTCACACATCATTTCTTAATTATAATTATTTTAGTTTATTTTATATTTAAAAATTATCTTACTTCTTTTTAGATTATTATCTAAATGGACATAATACTTTACTGTGTGAGATCATAATTTTATTTTATTAAATGTTGGGATAAACTACTAATACACTTTCCTTTTCAACTCTATTAACAATTATTAAAAGTATATAAGCTATACGAGTTTCTGAACCGCCTTGATCTCAGAAATTCATATATGAAGCTAAAAATTAGTATTGCTATTAAAAAATAATGAAGTTTATGTGAATTTTAATATGTAGGCGACCCCTAAGAAATAACTAAGAAATATTGTATAAATAACTAAACGTTACTTATACAATACCTACCGATCGGTAACAGCCGCATGTATTTACGGTGGAATTAGTCGAGGGGGGGGGGGCGTTTATTTATTTATTTTATATATATATATAACTGTACATTGGACTATTAACGATGATACCAACATGCGCTGAAAAATCTGTTTATTTTGGTAGTACAAGGATCAAAATTCCAAAGTAGCATTGGATAATTTCATGAAATTCGAAGAATCAGAAATTAAAAACGATGTTTATTTTAAAACACAATAAAATGCATCGCATTCATTCCAATGTGCCCTCTATCCCTACTCTCCTATACTTTATCTCTCTCGTAGTTTTAAAATACATTATGTGAAGACTGTTTGTACCAAACAGAGTATTATATTTTTACATTATCATGAATTTTATCTGTTAAAATTTAGTTAAACATTTATGGAACATGACATAGTATATTTATATGACTATATGTCAGAACTACATGAGAGACTTTATTCAAAACATTCCCTAAAACTAAACAAAAGTTTCAGGAAACTATTGGGTTGTTCAATAAATAATGCCGTTTTTTTTTTTTTTTTTTTTTTTTTCATGTTTTTCAAAGTGAATTTACTTATATTAACAACAAACATTAATCATTGATATATTGACCAATTTTGTTGGATGAACTTTTGCCATCTTTCGGTAAGTTGAAAAATTCCACGTTCGAAGAGGCCTTGGTTTTTAGAAGCGAAGGTTTTAACAAACGACATTATTTATCGAACAACCCAATACAATTAAAATACAGAACCATGATATTACAGACTAAGTGAGTTGAAACTTCATTTATAAGACTTAAGACTTGGTTTTGCTATCAAAGCAAAAAAATAATAATTTTAAATAGTTCTAAATAGTTTTAAAAGGACTTGGTACCACAGAAGGTTTAATAAAAAAGCAAATATTTCCATTTAATATTTGTAAATTGAACTTGTTGAATAAAATATATATTCAGGCAACATTTCTTATTGTTTGATAGATTTTTTTCAGATTTTAAATCTTTAAATTGAATCGTGTCAGTTTGCATTTTTTCATGAATTCACAATCTTCATAATCCTAAAATTCCTACAGATATTTAAAAAGAATATTACAGATATTTACTTTTTTAATGGTTTATTTGAACCTACTTAAAAAGAATTAGGGGTGTATTTTGCAATATCTTTCAAAGAAAAAACTGTACATATACATACATACATATATATACATATATATATATATAATAAAAATCATATTTTGTTTGCAAAATTTTAAATAGACATGCATTTTTTGATTTTTTTCATAAAAACTAATACTTAAATTTAAAGAACATACCTAAATTATTTTCAAGTAGGTTCTAATAAATAACAATGAATTATTCATAAAACGTAGTAAAAGCCAAGCAAAAGATACAAGATCACTGAAACCACATATACATATTTATACTTATATTAAGTCTTTTCTTAAATATCTGTAGAAGTTATATCATTTTGTAAATCATGAATTTATAAAAAAGTGCAAAGTAAGGAAACCCAATTAAATTTTAAATCTGTAAAAAATATATAAAAAACCCATAAGGATTGGTCCCTGAATATTTATTTTCTTGGGAGAGAAAAAAAAAAACTTATATAGTTTAACTTATAAATCGAATTATATGCTTTTGTACGGAATCTTCAGTGGTGCCAAGTTCCTTTACGTTTTACTGATTTATTACTTTTGTTTCTGAAAAAACTGACGTATACTCCATTCTTTTTTTTATTATTTTCCTTTTCTTACACATTTCTTAGATACGAGTCAATTTTCATTAACCTTTATATTTTGTGTTTTCCTTATTTTTCATACAAATAAAGAATAATCATTATAAATTACTATTTTCTTTCACAATTTTCAATAAGTATATACGTTTACAAATGGTGGATCTCCCAAAATTTTCAGGAAAATGACCTGAATTTTCTGGCATTCACAATGAAGTAAACTTGCACTTGTATTTAAAAAATTGAATTTGTATTGCAGTTACCTATGAATTGTATAACATTTTATATATTGAATTTATAGGGGAAAGGTTTGTTCCTTTGGCTACTTTGCCAATTTTCAATTTCCTTAGCTTGATTATTAAAGCTAAATTTAATCTCTTTGCTGTATTATAATCAGCATCATATGGCTTATGACACATACTATTTGCAAGGTTCTAGTTTTACTTTTATTATGTTTTATTTCCTTTTTAAAAATTAACAACACTGAGGTCAAAGTTACAACATATAATTGTACCTTTGATCATGGTTTGTTGTACCTCTGACCAGACAGTTAGACAACACAGCAATGAAGAAAAAAAAATCATTTTATTCAATATCATTGTAAATAATTTTAAGTTAAAATGATTTAAGACAATGTAAGCATAAGAACAATTATATTAAAGATAATATTTTAAGAGTTTTATATCTCATGTTTGCTTATTCGACTTGATACGATGAAAAGTCTACTCCAAATAAAAAACATTCTAATTGTCGAGCACATCCACTAGCAATAATAAGATTTGAAAGTTTAGTCACAATGTCTTCTGTACCAATACCACACAAATATTTTATCTTCTCGTATAAACTTTCCACTTAAACTTTTTTTTTTCCTTTTTCAAATATCAGGGGTGTTTGTGACCACGGAATTTGCTACCAGAATATTTTTAACAGTGATATTAATGATAGTTTTCTAGTAAAGTTTAGCAATTGACTATAACCAAAATTATAATTTGTAATTTCTGGTGGAAAATAAAATAAAAAACCCGGAACGCAAACACCCCTGAAATATTGAATATTTAATGACACAGATCTCTGCGACAAAATACCCAATAGTGTTTTTATTTGCAATTTTAACAAGAATAAAATTTTCTTTTTCTAATTCATCTTTCTCAAATTGTTGCTGGTTAGTAAACTCACGGCACTCATCTAACTGATCAAAGTCACTTTCTCCTAAGGTAATTTCGGTGTTACTACCAAATTCTGAATTGTCCTTTTCTTTTTATTTACTTTTTTAAGAAGATGTTTACTGCATGTATTATTTTAGAGTGATGCTTTTTTTTTTTTTTTTTTTTTTTTTTTTAAAGCTTCAATAATTAGATTTTCAGGAGTATCAGTCAGAATATGAGATTTCCCCTTAGGCCATTTACCTATTTGACATTTTCCTTACCTCCAGTTTTGGATGAGGCCTCCCAGCTTCAGGGTTTAGAAAAAGAGGAAAAGATTCGAACTACTACATTGAGGAATGATATGATCAGTTTAAGCTGTGCCACTTGTTGACGGTTCATCAAAATCAGTTTCTTGCAGCATTGGTCTGGTCTGTTACAGTAGCTGCAGGAAATTCATCATCAGAATAAAGTTTCCAGCTGAGCGTTGGTTTATACACACAAAAGAAATATGGTTCTGTAGTAAATAAGTCATAAAAGTTAAAATGTTGAGAAAATCTTTTAAGAGTACCTTTTATTTCTGATCATAGTCAGAGGTACACCATGCTTGTGAAAATTACAAAGCATGCTCCAGTTTTAGGATTAGAATAATCATTTTCAAAAGCCTCACCATATTTATTAAAGTCTATAGCTACTGTATCAAACTATTTCTACCAACAAAGGTATTACACAAAAAATATTAGGCAAAACATTATAAAATAAAAACTTACATCTTTATGATAAAAAGGGATTCGTATTACTCACGGAAATCCTCTTTGACTTTAATAATCCACAGTAAGTTGTACAAGTCTTCTTCCCTTATACAATACCATGAAGAAATAATCTTATTAGCTTTACTAAAAATGTTTATTCACGAAACGAAAATAATAGTTACAATATCATACCAAAATGACGAGTTATTTTAACAACAATTTTTTTTTCAATAAAAATACTATATATAATATTTACTTATTGCAAAGAAAAAAATTACAGATAGAAAAATATTTAGTCCTTATAATTTTTTTCCATCCCTGTTCTAAATCTCTCTCGTAACAGTTCAGTTTATTCTTCAATAGCCGATAAAATATTTTTTCCTTCCGATAAGATTTATTGAAGTGGGAATATAATCTGCTTTATATCATTAAAATAAGAAGATTCCTGTTATTTATAAGAGAATAACATCGCCTTACATTGAACTTACCATTGATTCAATGATGCAGTTACAGAGGGAGTAACAGTCTGGCATTAAATATTTTAGTCCGAAAGAATAATTCTCTGAAAGTTATCTCCATGGTCAACGATACTATTTTTATAGGTAGAATGTATTATGGTGCTTGAAATAAAGTAGAATAGCTGCCGCTTTTTTTTTTTTTTTTTTTTTTTTTTTTTTTCAGATATAAAGTTTAATTCACGCTATCGGTTTTATATAATAAATTATCTTAACAAGTGTAGTGTATATAAATTACAGTCCCATTTAGCATTTAAATTATAATTCATTATATAAAGAGTTCAAAAAAATTTTCCAACAGATTTAATTTCTTAAATAATTGTCTTGCATACATTATCACAAAATACAAATTGCGTACAGAATATAAAAGAGAGATTCAGTTTAACAATCACAAAATGTAAAATTTTTATGCAGTTTCCCTAAAAAAAGATAGCCTTTTCGTATTAAAAATTTTACTTCTATGCCATTCGTACAATAACTCACGTTGTGAAAAAGAATTATACACTATTCTAGAACCCGTTTTGGGCTCCAATTGATTGAAAAATCTGATTTTTAATTAAATGTGTTTTAAACGTTTTTCTGAACACTGTTTTAAACATTTGTGGCGAGAAAAGAACAATAGTGTCTTAAAGATTATTAAGTTTAAAATTATGTAATATTGAGTAATTTTTTAAAGAGAAATTTAAGATAACACATAAAATTTTTTAATATGTAGATCATTTCAGATTCTTAATTATGAATATAGAAATTAAAATTTGTTTTAAGTGAGGTTTAAGGTGAAACAATTACGGGCTGTTATCTGAATCAATCGCTGTACACTTACTCGTAGGGGCAATATGTCGGTAAAGATATAGCGGTACTCGAGAGTTATATATTAGTTTTGAGTATATTCATGTTTAAATTTCAATCCTGGATGTTTGAAAGTGATACGCTTCAATCTTTCAAGCAAAAACAGTACAGTTGTTCCAATATCTACGGATGAATATTTGTCTTTTTAGATTTGACAGGTCAACTTTTTTACTTATGAAGGGATCGTGATCCAACCGTATATATATATTTTTTTAATTTCCCGCTATTATAAGCATGATTATTAAAAATTGTTATTTATTTATATATAACGAAAATCATGTACTTTTTTTTTGTACTTGTGCGAAATGCGAATAACCTTGCATGTAGATTGTAGGCTGTTTATAATAAAGATCGACATCATGGAAATTATATTTTCCGTATTCTGGTTTTTACAAATATTGCATCAAAGAAAACTGCGGTGAACAAAATAACATAAAAGCCTGTTTCAAATAGAATATAATTTGAAAAGAATTTATCTTTCGTTTACAGAGTTACGCAAAAGAATTCTGATTTTAAAAGGCTAATCAGATATCACTTGAAGTACATTAAGATTGTGTTATAAATTTTTTCGCTGTGCTAAACTTAAGTTGTTTAGTTGGTGCATATTTAATTTAGAGAAAATACGCGGGGCTACTCAGAATAGTGGAATAAGTTTCAATGAGTGTTGTGAGAAGAAGTTTTCTGGAAAAAAAAATTTTTTATTTTAATTTAATAACTTTAAATTGTAATAAAAATTCTATGTTAAATTAGGCAGGAAAAGTAAAAGGAGGTGCACACCAGATTATTTATTTCTTTTCAAAATTTTATTGAGCATGTGAATATAATTCCATTCTTTTTCGCCTACAATATTCGCCTACCTCCAAGGCAATTCAGAAATAGTCTCTCAGAAGAAATCCTTTTGTTTGAAGACGATCCCAATCATTAAGTCTTTTTTTGATGTCTGTGCAGAACTTAACCGCTGTTCAGAAAGAGACCACTGCATCGACTGGAATAAGTAGTAATCTGAAGGTGCTATGTCTCCTGAATACGGCTAGTGGAGCAGAACATTTTAATTTTATCCTTATAAGTAATTATTCACAACGTTTGCGACATGCGGTTTTTGCTTTACTATACTGAAAAATTAGTTTGTTGTATCTATTCACCCATTCTGGTCGTTTATGGCTCGATCATAATCATTACTTGCCGTTCATAGACATCGACATCGATATTTGCACTTGATTCCAGCATTTCTTAAATATACCACACCTTTCTGATGCAACCAGATACATAGCATAATTTTATTACAATGAAAAATCTTACTTTGACTGCGATGGACCAGCTCACCTGGCTTCATTCAAATTATTCACGTTTAGAATTCTCATAATAAATCCATTTTTCATCTTCCATAACTATTCGATGAAGAATTTTTTTTTTTTTTTTTTTTGTTGCCTTTGAAGCAGTATTTCACAAATGGGTTTTAGGGTTTCCACGTATCTTTATTTTAACGCACGGGTACCCCAGTTACTAGCGTTTTGAACTTTTCCTATTTTTTGTAAACATCGATCAAATATTTAATGTTACATCAAAATGGGATTATGTGTGACAATAATCTTCACAGCCAATGTTGTTTCTATTCCATAATCTTAAAAAAACATTTTAGGTCGTTTTTCTTGTTTTCGATCGTGAATAACAAAATCACAGTTTTAAATTGTCGAAATCATTCTTTGTAAGTAGTATTCGATGGAGAATGCTTACTGTAAATATCCCTACAAGCAAAACTAAGTTTCCGCTGTAAATTTCATTGCAATAAAATAATGTAAGATATTTTTCCTCAAATGCTGTTATTTTAAAATAAATTTCAACAATTTCAAGATGACATTTAACAGCTAACTTCATGTGCATACTAAATACAAGTTTCGTTATTTTGTAGTACACGTAAGCAGTACTACTAACGACACCTATTGAGGAAAGGTGGAGTCATATTCATGCACCCAATACATGGAATTTTATATACCACGTTTTGTATTTCATCTAACTGAAGCAGCTTCAGTAGTATATATACATTTTTTTTTAATCATTTATCTTAATATTGAAATTTTATTCAATAGATTATAATTCCAGAGGGATTATTATTATTATTCTGGTACATTAAATGATTTCGTCTGCGTTGTTTATAAATGCACAGTCACTTCAAAAATATTTTTACTAATTCTTTAAAACTTAGCTCGAATGCGTATACTTAAGGAATCTGTTCTATTATATGAAGGAAACACTGCTTTAAAAAATATAAAGTTTTCGGATTTGTTTTATAAATTTGAAGAATAGAAAAATGCAAATATGAGAAATTGTATTACACAATGTGCATACATCAAAAGATTTGTTTTGCTTTTACTATTAATTTTTATTGAAATATTTTACTTTATAGAAATGCATAGTAAATTTATTTTTAAGTTTTTTTTTTTTTTTTTTTTTTTTTTTTTTTTTAAGGGACCACGGTAAGATGCAGTTTCTTAAATAAAATCTTTTTAAAATAATATCAAATTATTTATCGCAGGATTTTTGTTTGAATAAATGTAATAAATATTTTAAAATACTCATCATGATTCTTTATCTATTTAAACTAGTATTTAAACATTACCAAATGAAATTAATAAAGATTTTTTTTCTCATTCTGTAAATATATACACAAAAATGTTAAAAAAAAAAAAAAAAAATAACAAGACTTCCTATATTAATTACAAAACTGAAATATTAGTTTCCTTTTTTTTTTTTTTCCCCATAAAGCTAAATACACTGGCGACTAAAAGACTTCTTTCAAAGACTCGCCTTCATGAAAGGATATGGAGAACATAAGTTAATGTTAATTCAGAAAGGGAAAAAAATATATATTCACCCTTAAGGCTCTGAAAACATGTGAGAAAACAAATTTCACGCCCTGAAAACAGTCGATATTGTTTCTAACGTTTCAATAATTTTTGTCGTGTAAAAAAAGGGGGGGTAAGAACTGTATTTCTTTTAATACAGGAAAGAAAGACTTTAGGATATGATTATTATTATTTTTTTTTTTTTTAAGTAAAAATAAAATTTAGCCTGAGGTTTCTAATATGTGATTTATTTAAATGTTTGTCCTAAAACATAACTCATTAGCACTTTTTGAGTGTTCCTGTACATAAACCAGTTATACAGAACCTATAATAGCCCTTTTAAATAGGAAACATTCCATAGCGAACTTTAATAACACATATTTTTAAATTTCGGAAAATATTTATGGACGCTGGAGGCAGGCAGACGGATGGATAGACAGATAGACGAATTCAAAACATATTCACTCTTTAAAATTGTTAGTAAGCGTTAAAAACGCTTAATGTAAGCGAAAATGCAATTTCAGAATTTCCAAGGACATCTCTTAATGTAACTAAATATTTTAGTGTGGAAATGTAAATCTTAATACTAATTATACGTTATTCTATACAAAGACGTTTTTTGTGCATATCAACAACATATTTTATTTTCATTAAGATTTATACAAAATAAAGTTATTAAAATATTGGTTTATAGAAATAACTCTCGGAAAACGGAATGCTTTGGAATACTTTCGGGTGTCTACACAAACCAGTGTGGTATTTACTCCATTTTGTATAGAAAACATCCGATAATGAACTTAAATAACATATTTCAATTTCATTAAGATTTGTGTACAGTAAAGGTTATAAAAATACCTCTCATAGAACATAATGCTTTGGAATACTTTCGGGTGTTCCTGTACACAAACCAGTAGAGGTATTCCCTCCATTTTGACAAGGAAACATCCGATAGTGAACTTGAATAACGCATATCAGTTTCACGAAATTCCATGTATATTTACGGGAGTTAGAACGCGGACAGACAGACAAACCGAAGTCATTAACACTTTTCAACCTTGTTGGAAAGTGTTAAAAAGACTTACAATCACAAGTGTGTGGGAAAAAGAATATGCTAACACCGGAAGAAATAAGCGGTATAGACTAGAAAAAGCCACCGAAGCTCGGGAAGGGATTGAGCTCGGCACCCTGAAGCTCTCGTCGAGGATTAACTATGTCTCGCCAAATATATTAGGCTCACCACATTTACATAACAATTGCTTTGTTTCGTTCTTAAGATATAGTAATATATTTTTCAATTGTTCTAATATTAATCTAATGTTCAAATAACGAATTTTTCAACTAATCTAATTTAGAAATATTTATTCATGAATTCATCAACCGTGAATATTCATTTTAAGTAAATTGTAGTGTAAAGGTTGATACATTTTTTTTTTTTTTTCAACATAGTTGGTAAAAAAAAAAAAAAAAAAAATCAACTTTTACACTCCAATTTACTTAAAATAAATAATCTAATTTATTTATGCATTTATGCTCATGATAAATATTTAAACACTTAAAATAGATTTTAGTGTATGTTTTAATTTAATATTCTAATACATTTCCAGTATAAATGTCTCCCACACAGATAAGTTATTCTGGTTTATTTGACTTATATACAAAACATATATCAATATATACCTTTTTTTTTTTTTTTTTTCAAATGAAAGCGAAATTGGTAATCCAATGTAGATGAAAATTTCATCGAGTATAAGATACGACATAAAGAATGCATTGCGAAAATAAATGACATGACGGTCATGAAAAATGAATTTCCCTGTCGAGTTTCTCCTCATACGCTTGATGTGAATTCTCAAAAAAAAAAAAAAAATAAATAAATAAATAAAATAAATAATAATGAAATTTTTTTGTTTTTATATTGCAAAAACACAATTTTGTTGAAATGTGAAAAGGAAGAATTACGAGGAGATATTTCAAAATAAAGTTACTTAATCGCAAAATAGATAAAATAATAAATGATATTATCTTTAAAATAATAATTCTGTACCGATAAGTATAAAGGATTTAAGTCCAAAAATGTCGATTTTGAGTTAAGTACATAGTCAGACTCAGAAAAAAATTCACAATCGATTGGTGTAAAGGATTTAAGTCTATGCCATTAAGTCTTTGAGAAAATCCATTGGTAAAAAAAGGTTCAAGTCAGAAATTTACCATTCATGTATGTTATAAAATATTTTATTCAATTTTTTCCCGTTATTAAATGAAGGTTGACAATAATGGTATAAAGGGTATAAGTCAACGAAATACCTTTCTCCTAATCGATTCTTCTGATTCGTTTTTAGTTAGTTTAACTTTCTTTTTCGTCCCCTGAAAAATGAAGAATATGGACTTAAATCCTTTATACTTATCAGTACAGAATTATTGACATAATTTTCGACGTTATATTTATAAATTCTGTCATAGCTTTGCAACGAATAATCGTACGAACTTGTGGACTATGTCCTTCGATTCAATTACAAATACATAATAGATAGGGTGAGGTGGGGTAAAATAGGTCAAAAAACAGCATATTTTACATATGTACTTAAATAGCAGAAAATATATTGGTTCCATTTGTTAAAAAATTGCACAAAATATGCAATTGAATATTCTTTATGACATTTTAAGAGAAATATCTCTGAAAAAACAAAAAAAAAATTGTACTGAAAAATAATTTTAAAATATGTTGTTTGTGACTTATTTTACCCCATGGGTTGGGGTAAAATAAGTCATCCTTTAAAACTGTTTTAAATTTTAATACAATTTACTTCGTGCAAATAAAATTACAAATACATATTCCTTTTTTTGATTAAAAGTTGTTTTTGTGTTCTTTCAAGGAAATAAATGTCCATCATCAGTTCGAGAAGAACATGTAGAATTTACGATGCATCTACATCAGAAATATCTTTCTCTGTAAAATCCAATAGGGACTTCCATTTACACTTTTTTTTTATCCCTTCAAATTTTTCAGAATATTCACGATTGTGTGAAAGAATGATGCCATGAAATATTTTCTTTGATCTTTTCCCAGGAAATTCTACTTTAAGACATTTTCCAACTTTTACGAATTGATTAGTATTAATGCTGTCCAGATTTTCTTCTTGAGAAAAACTTTGTACAGTTGATGTTTGTGATTTTAGTATCTCTGTTGATTTTTTCGTCATGCAATCAACTGAAAAATAAGTTGGTTGTTAAATTTACTCCTGTTTTCTGTTGCGTATGGGTTCTTTTTCTGTGTGCATTTTTCAAAGCTTCTTTAAAAGACAATGTCTGATTGGGTGATAAAGTGTTCATAATAGCAGATTTTATGTACTTAAAAAGGATAATATATAAATAGTATCCTGTTCCAAGACTATTGAAGTCGCACTAGAATTAATTTGTTAAATTGGTGATTGATGATCTAGATTCATCCACTCTTGCATTTGAAGTTGATGCTAAACTGCAGAGTTTCACTCAGACACTTTCAAGAGAATGTTATGTCCTGCCTGCCCTTTGTATAATAAATTGGCACCCTTCTTAAATAAGCTGGAATTTGAATTACACCTACAAACTAAATGTTTTTATTCAGCTTTAATATGTATTGTCTTTCTTTTCTCTCAACATTAAATTATTTAATATCTATGTGCATGAAATAGCTCCAGAGCAATATATAGCTTAATTTTAAACTAATATATTAAAAGAACACATATGGAGTTACATAAAACACACAAAAAAAAGTAATTAGTTACTTAATGTTTGCTAAGCCTAACATGATTCAACACCTGACCTATTTTATCCCACATGTGTTTTTTTACTCCAATTTTTTTTTTTTTTTTTTTTTTTTTTTTCTCCCGCAAAAGTTTAGGAAATTCATCTTAAGAATGTGCTTTTTGGAATATGATAAGAAAATACTGTAAAATGTGCTTTTGAATCAGTTCAAAACCAAAGTTTTTCTTAGCAACACAGTCAAGTTACTAATACTAAACACACAAATAATTACTGGCTGTAAATAAAAAGTATCAGTTACAGATAATTTTGCATACAAAATGAAGAATATAAATAATATATAAAACCAGCAAAATTAGAATTAAAAAAAACGTTTGGATGTTTTTTTAAAGAGTTTTTTTTTTTTTTTTTTTTACCCCACCTGATCTTATTACCCCCAAATTACCTACTTAAAACATTTTGAGTTGTTAATGACATTTCTTTATCCCTTCCCATTATATGTACTTCGCTGTGGTGAGTTAATCTCTCTCTCTCTCTCTCCCTCTCATCTCTCTCATCTCTCTCCTCTTCTCTCCTCTCTCTCTCTCTCTCTCTCTCTCTCTCTCTCTCTTCTCTCTCTCTCTCTCTCTCTCTCTCTCTCTCTCTCTTCTCTCTCTCTCTCTCTCTCTCTCTCTCTCTCTCTTCTCTCTCTCTCTCTCTCTCTCTCTCTCTCTCTCTCTCTCTCTCTCTCTATATATATATATATATATATATATATATATATATATATATATATATATATAGCTTTCTCGGAAACGGCCTAACGATTTTTATAAAAGTTTGGGACCCACAAGTTGTGTTAACTATTTGTTAAGCATTGCAAAATATGGCAGAAAAAAAAAGACATGTTTCTTTGAGATGAAAATCTGATCTTACTTATCTTCTTTAAGAAAATTAGCCGCGTTTTGCCTGGAACATAATATAGTAGAAATCAGATTTTCTATGAAATTGCTTGAACGATTTGAAAAGAAATTATAGTTTGTGATTTGAGATGCTAATTCCATTTGAATTTTCCTTTTCCTTATCTCCAGAAAACTTAGCTTTCAATAATAACTCGCGCTCCACAAAGAGCAAGCAAATAAGAAATAAATTTCTTAAAATAAATTGTTGTATTTACAGTTAGTGCTGCCAGATTCAGAGAAATTTTTACTCAACAACCACCACTGAATTTAAATTGTTACGATTGCCTAATCACTTCGAGAACTTTTCCGTAAGATACTTTAGAAATGAATCGTCAGCCACCACAATTAAAATTTGATGGTGGATATTGGATAAAAATTTCCCTCAATTTGGCAGCACTGTTTAGAGTATGAATCACTTTTACAATGAGACTCATTGACCGCAGTCATTCAAGTATTATACAGGTTAAGTCAAAATGAATATAGCGATTACAAACGGCTATAACTGTTTAATGAAAAAGAATTTATCGGTAAGATTAACACAGAATGTACACGGAACTCCAATATTTTGTATACATACGTCATAGATGTTCTTTGCGACTTCCCCTGATCACACGGACAACATCTAGACGGTTGTCCATTTCACGCCATACATTCTGAAGCATGAATGCAGTCACCGACGCAAGCGCATTACAAATGCGTACTTTGCGACCCTGCGATTTTTATTTATGGGTTTATGTGAAAGACAGGGTGTATGTGCTTTCCATGCTCAAAAAATTGAGGAACTCAAAGTAAGCATTTGTAATACGCTTGCGTCGGTGACTGAACAAATGGTTCAGAATGTATGGCGTGAAATAGACTATCGCCAAGATATTATCTGTGTGACCAAGGGAAGTCACATAGGACATCTATGACGTATGTATACAAAATTTTGAAGTTCCGTCTACATTCTGTGTTGATCTTATCGGTAAATTCTTTTTCATTAAATAGTTATAGCCGTTTGTAATCGCTATATTCATTTTGACTTACCCTGTATATAAACATGGTAAAACAACTTTATTTTTCGGAGTAATCTTTGGCCCTTCATTTCTAGCGCTAAAACTTGGTCATCAATTGTCCCCCTCCCCCGCTCAAAAAACCCTTTTTACCTGCACTATATGTAAAATTCAAAGTATTGATAAGGTTTCTATTGTTATAAGAAAGCACCACAGAGCTGGCGTTTAAAAGCAGTTATTATAAAACTTCGAATAAACACCATAAAATACAAGAACTCGCAACAATTGTTTCGGGTACGTTGTCGCTTTGTTTGCGGCACTCGTGGCTATTTTGTTCATCTGAAGAAGGGTCGTGTTTTCTTTCGACCATAAACAATTGTTGCGAGTTCTTGTATTTTATGGTGTTTATTCGACGTTTTGTAATTATTAAGGTTTCTATTGAACTAGTGCATATCTGCTGACAGTGTGACATGACAACCTTTCGAATTTGCAATGTGTATTTAGTGTGACATGACAACATTAACAGTTTACAATGATATTGTGGTATTTTTGATAAGACTAAACTAAATTTTCTGCTGCTTTGCAAGAATTGACAGCAAATTTTATGCAAGAAGAGTGCGACTTGAACGTCAAGTTTGCTGGAAATTTTGAGTATGGTGACTTTGGAGAGTAGATTAAGTTGCTGCAGTCTTATTACGTGCGTAGAGTCTTGTCACAAACTTGTCTTTGCATGCTAAACTTACAGCGTTTGTAAGCTTACAAAGTAAGATTGTTGCAATTTTGTGGAAAACTAAAATTTCTATGGGGATCGCAGCTTTATTTTTTTCCGTAATTGAGAACCTTTTTAGTGTAAATTAATGCAAAAAATCTTCATTTCAATTAATACTGTATATTTAATATAGAAATGAAATAATAATGATATGAAATGAAAACAAAATAAAATTGTCATGATCTGCTAAAAAAAATTTGATGTTATGAATAATAAAATCGAACACTCAGTCATAATTTGTATTACCTAATCTTAATGATTTGCATAAAGTACTGATTTTTTTTAATAGTTATATAACATGACATTTATCACATCTCTTTTTAACATTAAAAACTGTTTATTTTAGATTAGTTAGAAACTCTTCCCAATGGAAAAATTGCAAATTAGTTTAAAATTTGATATGCGAACGTGTAACGTCATAATGAAAATAACCGTATTCTGTAAGTAATCAGCTATATTTCCATGGGGAAATTCGTGACAAAGCAGTTTATGTTCGAATGATATGGTGAGAAAAGTAACTGACTCAGCATTTTAAATGAAGTAAGGTTCCTTTTTGAGCTTCTAATTAAGTTCAGTTTTCTCTATTATGTAATTGTCATAATTCTGAAAAAACACAAATTTAAGATTTATATTCATAATGTCATTTAAATAAAAACTGACAAACGAGTTCTTTCAACTGTTGGTTCATCTTTTAGTTTCTCTTACCCATATATATGGTAGAGAAAGTATTGTTTTTGGGACAAATTTTCGTAAGATGTTTTTTGTTATATTTGCACGTTTTGAGGTCCCTTGAATCCAAAAGTCATGTTTTAGCGGTTAGTCTATTTGTGTGTGTGTGTGTGTGTGTGTGTGTCATCAGCATATTTCAAGAAGAAATAGTAGCAGAAAGTCCAAACTTGATATTCTAAATGTGCATCATATAGAGATGCTAAACTAAACTTTTCTGTGAGATGAAGCAAATGGTTCGTGTACAGGGCCACCCAAGATAATTTAAATGCATTACGTCCATGGGGGAAATTCAAGGTAAATAGACTTTAAACCTATAGGCTGCCTTAAACAAGACGGGATGGACAATATATATATGTTTAATATTCTTCATTCATTTACAGGGCTATCCAAAGTATTTGCATATATTGGGGCTATACATTGAAATTGCAGCAATCTTAATTCCTTTTGTATTAAAAATTTTTCAAGCAAGACACGTTTTTAATACAGAGTATTCTTATAGTGCACATTGATTGTAGACAATATACAGGGCTACTCAGAAGTAAGCAAACCGTTCTTTTCTATTTAATGTAGTTAATGGAAGTGCTTTGTACATTTTACTATGCCAACGAATACTGCAAAATTAATTTTTCATACCCATACTGTAAATAAAGTATTTTTTTAAGTTCTGTTTTCAACTCGGTTTTTTGTAAAATGTCATGCTTTGAGGTGGCCTGATTACGAAAGCCCAATTTTTAGTGGTTAATCTGTATACATATCTGTTATCAGCATAACTTAAAAATAAATAAATGCAGGAAATTCTAATTTGGCATTTTGAATTTTGTATTAGATTACCACTAAAATATTTGATCAAGACTGTCAAATTTGAATGCAACTTAACAACAGCTTGGATTTTTTTTAATTCTATGCACTGTAATTGACAGGGGGTTGAGGGGTTAAAAATTTATATTTTGTGTCATATGTACTGCCAAGTTCCTTCCTTTTATCTGTTACTTCATTTCTTCTTTCTCCTTTTTTTTTTTCTAATATTTTTTTATTAAAGATTCGTTATGAATGAAAAATTTAACAGAAATATAGATTTTCTGTGATTGCACAACCATTATCTCCTAATCCATAAAAAATAGTGTATCCCTGAAAAATCCGTAAAACTTCAAACTTTTATTTTAAAAAAGTATAACAATTAAACTCTTTACAGCTTCGGGCAAAGTAATTAAGATTTTTTTTTTTTTTTTTTTTTTTTGAGAATCTGTTTTTGGTTATAGATTAGCCATCCCTAACAGCACAAAATGTTCCAGAAATGTAACAATCATACATAGAAACATTATAAACATTACCGAAACGTTTAAAAACGTTCAGACTGCTTTTCGATTAGTTTCAAAAACGTAGAAATATCCGCGATCGTAACAAAAATCAGATACTTAACAGAAACGGAAGAATCACTTAACAGATAGAAAATCAAAAAGGGCGAATGTTTCGGAAAGGTATCAGAGAGCATACTAAAACGTGTTACGTTTTTGAAAGATTTTAAGCTTTTTGCAACATAACTGAAACATTCTGTGCTGTATGGGATATGACAGGTAAAGACTTTTTTCAGTGAAATTTGTTCTTCTGGGGTTGTGTGAAAGATATTGTGTAGCATAAAAAAGTTACAATGTTGTGAAATTGAGACAAAAAAAAAAGTTATAGAAATTGTGGTTTTCGAAGACCTGCAACGAGACTGGTTAGAGTTCTTGAGTTGACATCTAAAGTTTTTATTAAGCCATAATGTTACTGTTTTGGCAAAATTGTTCAGAAGAAATAAATTCAGCATTTCCACTATAATAACAAAGGAATAGAAGGATTTGATTTCTGTTAGTGTAACTTCTAAAAGAATTCACTAGTGGCTAGAAGAACCTACTTTAAAAATTCATGTATTTGAAAGAAATTAATTCTGATTAAAGCTATTCAGTCAATCTGTACGTACGAGAATCAGTTAAGGGTTTTAGGAAAGCAATTAAATCAATTTATGTGTAAGAGCACTTAGACCTGGTGGAAGGTACTGAAAAATATTATAAACGAAATTAATTTTCTTCTAGTTATTTGATGTAAATCGAAAGAAAATGTGGGATCATATCGCATGATTAGTAGCACTAAACACCCAAAAACAACGTGGTGAGAGGGCTATATGTTCTTGAAATCAACAAATAACTTTATTTCTTACTGAAGGCTATTAAAGATAACTAATTTTATATGAAAAAAAGCGATATTTTCGTAGTACAGGAAATGATTTCCAAAGCCGAATTAGGTATTTTTCTTAAACCCAATAACTTTGCACTCATAGGGTACTCATGGAACTTGCGGACATACTTACGACATATTACTCAGTAACTATTGAATTTTGTTTCTAGTTGAAAAAAATATATACAGTTGCGAGCAAAAGTTTCGGGCCAAACTAAATTTTACCAATATTTTTTTTTTAATTAATAAAGATTTAAAAAAATAGTAAGTATGTCTCGTAAACTTTATCAAATATGCATTCAAAATACATAAATAGCAACGTTTTACAATGAAGGAATTAAAATATGTGAGGAAATAAATATAAATTCCATTCATCAAAAGTTTCGGGAAAAGCTTATTACAAGTTCCCAGTGACGTTATTGGCCCGAAGTGACCAGTCTAATTGAGGCGAAGACGGAACACGCTCTATAATATTAGGAACTTAAATTTTTTTTTACACTCGGATCAGTACAGTTAAGCCAAAATGACAAATCGCACGCATTTACAGATGCATGAAACTTATTAAATTACACCAGGATAACAAAGTTTCTCGTGGCATTGCTTCAACATTATGCAATAGAAAAATAACTTAATAATATACATAAAATACAGGAAAGAAAAAAATTTTGCAAACAAACTAGTACCTGGAAGACCTGGAAAAGTCAGTTGATAAAGTTATTAAAAGAAAAGAAGTTGTAGATCCAAAGAATAATGCTACAAAATTATATAGCGAGTGAATTACGGGGGAGGGGGTGGGACCTAGTTGGACTTTTTGGATGTGCCGGAGCAAAGAAACCGTTGCTTAGTACAAAGTATAAGAAGACAAGGTTAGAATTTGCTAAAACGCATAAATATTGAATAGCTGAAGATTGGGAAAATGTGTTA
Organism: Salticus scenicus; assembly: GCA_963930645.1. Lineage (NCBI taxonomy): Eukaryota > Metazoa > Arthropoda > Arachnida > Araneae > Salticidae > Salticus > Salticus scenicus. The sequence continues at coordinate 285,854,745 of OZ005656.1, read as the reverse complement.
TTTTCAGACGAAACAAATATTAATCATTTCGGAAATGACGGAAAAAGTTGTGTTCGAAGACCAAACAATGTGAGGTATGATTATAGATATAAAATTCTGACCGTAAAACATGAAGGGAACATCATGGTGTGAGGGTCATTTTTGTTTAAAGGCGTTGATTCTTTAATGAAAATAGAAGGCACTAGCAGAGTTATGTATAAAAAATTTAACGGACCAAATGCTCCCATATGCGCACCGAAATATGCCACAAAGATGAACTTTCCAATAAGATAATGACTACAAACATTAATCTCGACTCGTTCAAGTTTTTTATTATTATTATTATTTAGCAGCAAAAAAAGTTCATGTTCTTAAATGCACAAGTTAATATTCTGATTTAAATGCCATTTAACATTGATGGGAAGAGCTAAAAGTAAAAGTAGGAGCTATTAAATCTTCAAACAAAAACGATTTATGGGGAAAAGTTTAAGAGGAATGGCGAAAAATTGATAATACAAGGATTAAGACTTTAATGGAGTCATCGTTGTGCCGCTTTAAGGCCTTTAAAGCCATCATAGCCTGTGATAGCTTTAAAGTTATCATAATATTAATATTATATGACCATCCGATGTGTTAGGAATATATATATATTGCTAGTTTACTTTTCAAAGGTTTATTTGGCCCAATCTCTTGTTTATAAAAAAAAAAAGTATGAAATTTATCTAATTTAATATCTTGCTGCACCATGGTGTCTCTACCTAATCGTGGTGCTTGGGTTTGCGTGCACCAGTAATACGGAGAGCTATGCTGGCGGTAGCGTATCTACTGATAGGGTCTCACAAGTCCGATTGGTCGAAAGGTAGGTGCCAGACTAAATAGAGCCCCTGGTCAAATACACGTGGTATCAGCATGGTAGACAACTAAAATCAATTATTGATTGTATTATTATAAAACAAAGAACTCAGTTAAAATTGTTCGACGTCCGAGTTCAGAGAGGAGCAATTCGTGGCTCAGATCATTTAACTGAGCGAACAAGACTTTCATTGCTAATCCGATTGAAAGGAAAAAGAAATCCAACTGAAATGGATGATATTGATGTGCCAGAATACATGCTGGAAGGATTAACAGAAGAGAGCCCAAAGGGACTATTTCAAGTAAAATTGTATAAAAAAAATTAGAAGAAAAATTTATACTAGTGCATCTGAACTATATGAGCATATGAAATCATCTTTACACCAGGCTATAAAAGAAGAATTAGAGCAAAAAAGAAAGATATAAAAGTTGTGAAATTTTTAACGGGACAAGAAAATTGAAGACTAACAGAAAAAAAGAAGCCTATATTAAGTGGATGAATTCAAAAAAAGAAGAGGATAGCCAGGTTTATAGAACTTTTAGAAAAGATAAGATATTAGTACTGGAGAAAAAAGGAAAATCTTGGAATAAAAAATGCAGAGAAATTGAGAGACAGGAGGAAGACTATGTTCAAAGGCATGGACGTTTCTAAGGAATATCGGAAAGAAAGGAAATAATTCCAATTCATTGCAATTATTTCCTTTCTTTCCGATATTCCTTGGGAAATGGGAGAGGTTGAGAAATGGGAAGAGTATTATAATACTTTCCTTACTGAAACTAGAAATTAATTTCAAATAGAAAATACACATGCTGATGTCGCAGGACAACCTATACGACTGGAAATTGAGAGAGTTAAAAGTGCAATAAAAAAACTGAAGAATCATATAGAAATTGACTCCGGTGGAATACCAGCAGAACTGATAGAAAACTAGAAAGATAAATGTCTCCGATTAATTATACAGTTATTTGAAAAATGTTTGAATGGAGAAGAAGCACCTGACAAATAGAGAATAAGAAATCTAACATCGATCTATAAGAAAGAGCCCGACAAAAATGAGAAAATCATAGTGGAATTACTGCAACTGCAACGTTTAGTACACTATATGAACATATTTTAAAGGATTTTGTTGAAGGAAAAAAACAAACACAGAAAGTAAAAATCAAAGTGTTTTTTGAGCAGGAAGATCAAGTATGGATAATATATCTTGTCTTAAAAAAATTATTGAAAAGGAAATGACTGTAGGAAATCAAATTAGTCTTCTATTTATTGATCTTAAGAAGGCATACGATAATATCCCAATCGTAAAATTATGAAATGTACTGAATGAAATAAACCTAAACCCAAATATTATTAGAGTGATTCAAGAGATTTATAAATAATCAAAAACAAAGTTTGAAGTAGGTCGGAGATTTTCAAAATGTTTCATAACAGATAAAGGTGTATTTTCCCAACATTTTTTAAATTTATGTTGAGGAGACATTGAAAATTTGGAAAGAAAGCTGGAGAAAAATGGGACTTGATGTGAATGGAACATCAATTTTTATTTTTAAATCCGTAGATGACCAGGTCATAATTGCAACGAATAAAAATAACTTAGAAAAAATGACGATAAAAATTAAGGAAGAATATGAAAAAATGGGGATTATACATCAATATGAGTGAGACCAAATACCTATGTACTCGAGGAAATGATACTAACTTAAATATAAATAATAACTTGAAAATAGAAAGTAGTGAACATTACAGATAACTTTGAGTAAATCTTAATAGAGGAGGTAAAGGCTCACAAGAAATTAAATTTAAGATTTGTCAAAGAAGAAAGGCTGTATTACTATTGAATTCCATTTGATGGAGTGAGGAGATTTCTAGGAGGAGGAAGCATAATATATACAATTCTATTGTTAAGGGCATATTGCTATACGGAGTAGAGGGATGAAGTATTATGGAAACCGAGAACAATAAATTAGCGCATAAATGGATGCCCTAAAAAGATGATGCAGGATATCAAGGACAGAAAAAATACGAAATGAAAGAAATAAAGAAATTGTGGGAATAAAGGAACCGATATTATATCTGGTATGGTCATGTTAAAAGAAGGAGTAATGAAGGTTGCCTAAATTTGCTTTAACCCTTTAACGTTCACTACTTAATTTATTTTAAAAATTACTTAACTAATTTTTAAAATGGCTTTTAGACACATAGCTGATCATAAATATTTAAAAAATAAAAAATTAGCATTGTTTCTTTTCGAGAAATTTTCGGTTTGAAACATCTGTAAATAAACCTTATTAAATTCAAATAATATTTAATTTAATAAATAAACCACTTTATAAGTAAACATTATCGACAACAAAAACTCGTAAAAGTTGCATAGATCCCAACATTTCAATTTATTCCGGAGTATTTTAACCCTTTGCGGCGCAAGGTAATTCGGATCATTTAAATTACACTGCCACCGGAATTTACGAACATAATTTAAATGCAAGAAATTTTTAATTTTCACGTTAAAAAAGGGGGCCTTTTCTGTTATGTTATAAATGTAAATTTTTGCTAAAAAATTTCCGGGATGAGTTTTTGCACATGATAATTAAAATTAGGTATTCCATCAGCGGAACACTGCGACTGAAAGGGTTAAACTAGAAAATAAATCAGTAAAGGAAACGAGGAAGACCAAGAAAGAGCTGAATGGATGATATCAGAAAAGCGATGAGAGAAGGGGTTTGGAGGAGGAATGGACCGTGGACAGGAAGTTCTTGAATAGACTCCTTTCAGATTCTGTCGGAAGGTGAAGCTTGGCACTAAGAACCGAGTTTATATATGTAATACTATTTTGTTAACTAAACTTGTAAATTGCTTAGTTCGACAGTAAAATTGATTTACTTTCATAATAATACTTATTTTTATTTTATTTATTTATTTTTATAACCTTTATACTTACAACATTAACTACAAATAGTTTTTTTCCGAAACTTTTGCATGCAACTGTATAATGTCATAACTGAATTTATAAAGCATAGCATTTTGTTTTCTTATAGCGCATAATTTTAATCTCATTTTTAAATTCGATTGAGAATGTACTTATTCTAAAACGCATTCAAATTTACCCTAAATTTAAAGAACAGATTCAAAGGTTAGGTTGGTTTGATTAACGGCACACTAGAGTTGCCAAGTAAGCTATTGGTGACTATCAGAATTCATATCTATGAACAACCTCTAAGTGAAGTGGATGTCTCTCTCGCTTCAGTAACCTTCACAGGTATAAATTTTGCAGAACAAGGGAAACATTGAAACCCCAATGGAATTTACGTGCACAAGACATCATTAATGAAGTCGGCGGTCTTTGCCTGATGATGGCACAAAACTGTACACAACACATGTCAATATTACTAATAGGAAATTTTAATTTTTTTTTTTTTTTTTTTTTTTTTTTTTTTTTTTTTTAAACCGATGAATATATATTTTATAATAATTATAAGATAAAGAACTTTTTATAAACCATGTTTTTAAATTTTCTGTTGAATCATAGCTATAGAACTAACTACATTAGCACTTTATCAATCAGTATGAAATCTAAACCGATAGTGACGTCAAGTTTTGTGAGATACATAATTTAACTTTTTACACCTTTTTAAAGCTCATGTTTAGTTAAATCATTTATTTAATCACCTTTATTTTTATGTCGAAAGAAAAAAAACTCGTAAATTTTTTTGGCAACAATTAAATTATATCTAATATTTTAATGGCTATTTATAAGGTATTAGGAGGTTATTTTTATATTTTAATTAATTATAAGAAAACTATTCGAAAATCGGACTTCGACGTATCGTGTTGTCATCGGGTTGTGAGCTATTGTGAAAGTTTCAAATGTCTAGCTAGTCGGGAAGTTAATTAAAATTCGATTGCAAGATTTGTTCCGGACAAACAAACAAACAAGAATAGAAGTTAATAAAAACATGGTAAAAATTACATTTGATAGATATATCAATTTTAACGAAAAAAAAAGTGTATATGTAGGAATACACATATAGTATTATTAATATGTATATATGCAATCAGAATATTAATATGCATTAGATTCCCTTAACAGCTATACATATATTAATCAAAATGGAGTTTAACAAATAAAATAATATTTTAAATTGAATTAAAATGTCAGATCTCGTTAAATAGTTTAAATAAGATAAGCATTTTTACTGCAAATATTTTATCTAAAAAATCGTCTTGTATATGTAATAAAAAAAATATATTTTTTAAAAAAATCTTCAAAGATTGTTTCATATAAGTAATAGGATTGCATGATTTTTAGAGACGTAATTGTTGAAAATCATCAACTTTATTTATAACATTATTTTAATACATTTCTATTAAATCTGGTATTTGCACTCCATTTGAAAGCACATTATTTTATTGTAGTTCATAATAAGTTATTTATTTTATTATTTTTGTTGTTCTTATACAAAATAATTAGATGGTTCCAGATTTAAAAATATTTAAATTGTGCTTGTCTTAAACATTGATAATAATACTTCATTTTAATAATACTTCTTTCAATACACTAAAAATCCTTTTATAAATGAAAATTAATTAATAAAAGCCCTAATATATTAAAATAATAACTGAGTAACACAAAATAATCTTTTGGGGAAGAAAAAATAATAAAATCGTTTAATCATTTTTTTTTTTTTTTGAAAGAAAAATAAAATAAAAGAAAATTAATAATAATTAATATCGAAACGGACATTATCGAAAAAGTTGAAGCCCCTTTTTTAGACAAAAATACATAATTTATTTTAATTTTTAATTGTTGCCAAAAACATTTACGAGTTGATTTTTTTTTCATTTTATTTTTTATTTTATTTATTTATTTTTATTTATTTTTTACTAGCTGTTACCCGCGACTTCGTTCACGTGGAAATTTTGATGTGTATGTGTGGGAACTGACGGTTTGATCATAATATGTAATGAAATGAAACCTTATCATTGTGGTGCTGTGCAAAACAGAGTCTGATAAAGTACACTCAAAAAAATTTGTAACTCATTGAAAGCCCAAATAAAATGCCAAAATAAATAAATAAAATGTTATCGCCAACATGGCGATAAAAATTTAAAATTCGTCCATAGGGATTCTGTACTAAAACAGTACTGCGTTGTGGAAGTATAAAAACTGGGTCGTCAATTATGAATTTTATTTCGAAACCTTTCTTTGTATGATTTTAGTTCACTATTGCACAGTATTAATCTGGTTCTAATTATAATTTGGTGACTGGTTAATTAAAATTTTAACTATGTGGTGAAATTCATATAATATTTATGAGTTTAAAATTTTTAATTTTTTTTTTTTTTTTTTTTTTTTCCCATTTCCCGGCGAATTGTTGAATAATATTTTAGTTCTTAAACAATTGTGGACGGCTTTGCCCGCTTCGCTGTCAAACTCTTTTCTATATGCTTTATGAAAAAAAAAAAAAAAAAAAAAACTGAAATCGGTCAAAAGCTTGCTTTGTGTTCCCGCTGCCTTAGGCAGCGCCTTGTTCGTCCTTGCAATCTCCGGTGCCTGTCCCTATTGCCTGCGACAATGGCTTACCCGTGGGCTTCCATTTGGTTGCTTATCATACATAACAGTTTCGATACGGATAGTATCGAAAAATTTGAAGTAACTCTTTTATATCTGAATCCCAGTTACATATGAACAACATTATATGTGATGTACATAATATTTGTTCTCAAGTTATTTCCTATATTTATTTGATTTAATCAATCAACCATAGAATGACAGCAATTTCAAGCCACATATAATATTACAATATGCTATGATCGGCAACTTCTATCGCATGAGACAATTATTATTTTGTGGTTATATATACTTCATGCTTAGTTAATAGTAGTTGGTATATAGAAAAATAAATAAATTAGTATGTAAACTTGATCATGGTACAGCCTTAATGCCCTTGGCGACTTTTAAATTTTTGTTGCCGTTTTAGACCAAAATATAATTTATGTGATTATTGTTGCTATACGCAAGCGAAGTGTGACGTCACTGACCGTCCGTGGATGCAAGAAAATGATTTCCTATGTGAATCGCCCATTGGATTTTTTGTAAAAAATGATTAAAAATCGAAGAAAATTATTTCCCGATTTTAATCCCCATATTTGGGCACACATATGTATTAGTTATCATGTGCATGTGTTAGATTGAGTTATTTTGCTGTCAAATTGACAAAATTTTAATTTTAAATTTCAAAACTCTGTCGTTCTTGGCGCTTATTGTATTTGGTGATCAAAAACGTAATACGAAAATATGCATGCCAGATGTATATTTTCGTAATATGCATTGTACGAAATATTGTTTCATATTATTCATTACTGTCTTAAAATAAGTTGTTAAAATAACCATGATTTTTGAAAGGAATTAAATTATGTTCACCAAATAATTTGGCGATATTTTATTTTTCTACCAAGGATGACCGATATCAAATCTATTCCGCTACAACATATTAGTATCTTATATCAGATACTTTATTTAGACATTTGAAAACAAATTTGACTTCAAATTATGATAGAATATTTATCATTTCCTTTTTAATCAGTATATTAGTTGGATATTTATTGTGTTAATATCATCCTTTGAAGTTAAATGTTTGTGTTTTCAATCGAATATGGAAGTTTGTCATTTTTTTTTCTAGAGTTTTGAAATTAAAAATTCAAATTTTGTCAATTTTACAACAAAAATAACTTAATCTAATGCATGGACATGATAACTAATACATATCTATACCTAAATATGCGGATTAAAATCGGGAAATATTTTTCCTCGATTTTTAATAATTTTTTACAAAAAATCCAATGGGCGTTTAACATAGGAAATATTTTTCTTGCATCCACGAACGGCCAGTGACGTCATCACTTCGCTTGCGTATTCCTTTCTATCTTTACCTTGGCGAAAAACGTCCGATCTACTTCAGCATCAAAATTATAAAAAAATGTCAAGAATTATCAATAAGAAAATACCTTTACCATAATGCTGAATTAACTTTTATGCCAAGCGTGTTTCATCCGCCATACTAAAAAAAAATCTGAAGTTGAGGTATATAAAAAAAATGCTGTGAAATAAAATTCAGAAGAAATATGTTAGATTTGTAGTATACTATTTTATTTTAAAATTATAATGTGTCATTTTCTCATCGACCAATTTAACATTTAGTAATTTCTTATTTTTCGCATGAAAGCATATTTCATTTTATGCTGAAAACAATAAATAAATATATCTCGTAAACTTTTTTTGGCAACAATTAAAAATTTAAATGGCTTATATTAAGTCAATATAAGTCAATAAGTTTATTATTTTCATATTTTAATTAATTTTAAAGATTTTTTCATTTTTTTTTTCCTAAACCATCCCTGACCTATAAGGAAAAAAACAAAAAAAGAATGATCGAAATCGGTCAAGCCGTTTACGATTTTATAAATAACATACAGACAAACATTCATTTATATATATATAGATTTATTTATTTATTTTTATTTATTTATTTTTTTAATGAAAATAAATCCACGCGTAAATATTAAGATTGATATAAAACTTTGTGAAAAATTAAACTTGCAGGGTAAAATTGACGTCATTATAGCTCTAAAGGTTTATTATTATTAATTTATTAATTATTTCTTTGATAGAGCATTAGCTTAGGAGCTTCTTAGCGGCTTTTATTTATTTATTTATTTTTATAGATTTAATTTGTAACTTGGTCATGCAGAACAAAGAAATTAGATCTAAAATACACACACTACTAAATATTTTTCTATAGTTTAGAGAACTAGATGTTAAAAAAATCTATCTTTAATTAACATACAAGATACAAAGTGTTATTATTAGACAACCTTTATTTATGTAACCACTCGTTTAAAAAAATTAAAAGTATATATAAATAAATAAAATAAAATAAAGTATTTAACGATGTTTTGACCCGAAAAGAATCCACCAGATCGATTTTGTTAAAATTACAAAATGAATTTTACTATAGGGTCCCTAGGTCCATATTATATTTGTGGAAAAAATAAATAAATAATCCGATACTCTAATATACGGTAAAATTGACAGCGTTATTTCATATTAAAACTTAAAATACCCTTAACTCACCTTTATAAATAGTATACATTGCTAAAAATGGCTGTTAAATATTCTAGACACCCCATCCTCATAAATAAAGACCCTCTAACAATTAAATAAAATAAAAACTTTTAAAATATGAGCATTGTTGTAATATGAGTGTTTTTAGCCTTTATTGCTACTAATTTAAAAAAAAAAAAAAAGTCGGTCACATTTAATCTTGATCTGTAACTGAAAATTTTGTCTTTTCCCCTATTTTAACTATACGATTTTGTTTCAGTTAAATTAAAGACGAAAATAAGAACTGAAGATATGCTGATTCATATCTTTAATTTAATCAACAAACTATCATTCTTCGAAAAAACAATTATTAACTTCAAGTAATTAATTTAACGTTTAATTAAACACACTGTGAAAATTGATGAAATTTAATTCAATTCTTATAACTTCGTAAAGAATAATCATAATTCGCTAAAGGCTAAAAGCAGTAAAGTTTCTCTTCCATTAGTTATACCATAATCCAATAACAAGTGCACATTTTTACATAAAGAGTGCTTAATGCCATTTATCTTTCTGAATCATTAAAGAATTAAGCGAAATTCAATTATCGTATAACGTATTAATTTAGGATTCGCTTTAGGACTTCACTTAGGTTTATTATTAAGAAAGACGTTTAGTTGTAAAGTGGAAATTTCAACAGAAATAACTTAAAAATTGCATTTTTTTTGTTTTTATTATTACTTATTTATTTTGTATAGGAAAAAAAAATTATTAATTGAAAATTATAATCCGTAGTTTCAGCATAAAAAATAAATTAGTTTATAAACGTACTATTATTTATATGCTGAAACACAATTTTAATATTCGGGATTTATTAATGTTTCTGGTGCATAATTTGTAAAAATTAAAAGAAAATTGTATTATAAAATAAAGTTTTAAAATGAAGTACTATACACCTTTAAAATATTTCACGCAAAATTACTTTTAAAAATATTTAGTATAATATATTTCAATTTGGAAAATAAAGTGCGATATATTTAGACGTTGCATTTCTGTGTTTAAGCTCTGTTATTTGCGAATACACCTCTAAGAGAATTTTTAAAAATATAAACGAAACTTCTTAAAAGTATATACATTTTGCTTATTCACATACATCAGAACGTATATGCACATACACACATAAAAGTTTAGTTCGGAAAACCAGATGTTTTATTAAATCGATTAATTTTTTTATATATATTTTTACATGAATATATAATAGACTCAACGAAAATCGAATTGAGTCGTCGTTCGTTCATTCGCTGTTTACCGACAGATCTATGACGTAACTTATCTGGCTATCCCCTACTAGAGCTCTTCCAATACTTACCCCCTACAGCATGTATCTTACTTGCTGCCCATTCAATACTAAGGTTCCTATCAAAAAACGTAAACAACATTGAGGTTGATTTTCTTCAGTCACCTGGGGGTCTAGAACCAACTCATCAGTTGGTTGGTTCAAGTCCGATTGACTACGCCGTGATCCTAGACCTATAAGGGTTTTCTAAGGTGTCCTAGCCTGTATTTACGCGAGTTTCAGCGAAAACCACAGAAAACTCCAAACGGCTATGTCGATGAGCGCAACCAGAGATCGAACTCGACACTTCCCATCTACTTGCTTTGAGCGCATAACCGCTCAGTCGCTGGTGGTCCCGCCCAACTCATCGGAATGCTAATCTCTTAGCGGAAACTTTTCGATAAGACGTCACCTTTCCGATAAAACCCGAAAACCGCTAGTACGAACTTATCGTAATCCTTTTTGGATGGGTAAAGGCTCGTGAAATCGGATTCAAACATTCCGACAGGGGATTACGTTGCGGAAATACAAATCCGATATCCGACTTTAAAATGGCAGCTTCGATTTTAGAACCGTTAAAATTAATTCTTGATTTAGTAGAAGTGCTTATTTTTAAATTATTATAAAAAGTCGTGTATATTCTTAATAGAGCATATCTATAACAGGTCATATATAAGTAACAAGTCATTATTTAAGAAAATTAAGTTTAATGAAAATTGTAATAAATATACAGTTTCTTTGTAACTAAAACTCCTATTTTAAAAGTATGAAGAATAACATGTCTTAATATTTAAATTTATTGAAACTTAATTAAGTTAAATAAAGATTACAATAAATATATTTCCCCTGTAATACAAATTCTTATTAGTTACGTATAATATTAATAACACATCTCTTAAGAATATAACAAGTCTTAATATTTAAAGTTATTAAAAATCAATTAAATTTAAGGAAAACTACAATTGTATATTTTCTTTGGAACTAAAAGTTTTATTTAAAGTCTCTATGAATGACGTAAATCCCATGGTATAAAACTATTTAAAATTAATAAAGTTTAAAGGAAATTATGATAAATATTTATTTTATTGTAATTAAAATTTTCATTTTAAATTTTACTATTACTGAATTAAGTAAGTTAGAGTTACAGCGATCTATTCTACATTCACTTGCAAAAATCATTTGTAGGTATAAAATATAATCTAATAAGAATCTCCCATATCTAAGTAAAGAAAAAGTGAGTGAATATTTTCTAAAACATTTTAATAATTGACTATTACAATCTAAATTAGACTATTTTGAAAATTCAGTTACAAAATGAAAATAACTTTTGAGATGGTTTTACTTTTTCTTACTTTGATGAGAGATATTATTTTACGGAGCTTAATTTTTTTTTTTTTTTTTTTTGGATTTATTATTTATGAATTTTCAGAATATTTTTATGGGGGGATTAGAGATATAGGTAAATTTTTTTTTAAGCATTTTCTTTTTTTAGAGATAAGTTCTTTGAAAAATTAAATGAAAAACAATAACGTTTGCTTTACCACATGTAAATGCAATAAATCAGCTACTATAATATATGTTCACACAAATTTTAATTAAGGAAATTTAAACAAAAATGTTAATCTTTATAATATACAAAGTACATAATATACTCGTATAAAAATATAAAGTATGTAAATACTTACTCACGAAATAAGAGTCCTGATTTGACAATTTTTTCTTTGTATTCAAATACATAGCAATACTTCGGCATTTTTCTTAGCGCAACTGGGTGACAGTCGAACAATCTTTGCCATCCCTTATCCGAGGAAGAGAGCAACACTGTGACTATGAGGCTGAAAATTGTAAAAAAATTGTCACTTGATTTCGATGTTGGTTACTTGCTTCATTGAGGGATGCGCAGTCTGACTCTTCTTTTAACTATATTTATTTGGCTAATCGAAGCAAGTTGATTTGAAAGAATTGTTATAATAACAGAATGAATCTACAAAATCATTCAACAAAATAAATTTGTTTTCCAACATTTTTTTTTTTTTTTTTTTTTTTTTTTTTATGTGGAATAGGGGATCGGTGAAAAACCCCTTAACCAGAGAAACTACGAAAAAATCGCAAATTTCAAAACTAAATGTCTGTCAATTTTTGTCGCTCAGAAGGGAGACTTTATGTTATGTCTGTTATCCATCTACGTTTACTAAGCATGAGTAAATAGGCACTGGAAGACTGTATGAAAAGTCAGTTCTGAAATGTTTTTAGAATTAAATTTTAAATTTAAAAAGTTCCACAACAATAAGGCTTACAGTAAAAATAATAATAATAAATAAATAATATTATAATTGGAAGTATATGTCTGTGACCAATGGCTACAGAGATAAAGGGCTTCTAAGGATTTTGATTAGCATCTTTGATTTTGAAACATGAATGGACTGTTATTCTGTTTGTTATTTTTATTTTTCAATGTTTTCGAATGCTAAAAGATTATGTGTCGTGTATGTGTGTGTGAGGATGTGAACACGATATCATGTAAATGTTGCTTTCGATTGAAATCAAATATGTAAAGCAGTTTATAAGTCACCGTCGCACAAACTATGTAGAACTCCATGAATAAAGTGTTTATGATTCTCATACTGGGATATAAAAAAGGAATTATTCTGGATTTAAATTATAATCTATATATTATTATTATATTATTTAAAACTGAATAACACAAACGCGTATAATCTTGCTTTCATGACATTTTGTGATTATGAGAAATGATGTGAAAAGCACTTAGTTATTTTGCAGGGAAACTCAGGAGAAAATTATGCACATTACGACCAACGAGGTCTAATTGTATAAAATACATTAAATAACTTAAAAGTAGGTGATCTTGATGTGTTTTAGAATTTTCCTGTTTATTACTAGAAGTTGTGAGATAACCGAATGTAGTTCTTGTACGTAAACGTACAAAAATTTTCAAATACATTATGGTCCAAAGTACAAGCATACTACATAATTAAATAAGTGACAATTTTGAAAAAACTATATTATCTTTTTTAAAACATCTAGCAATTATTAGAAATTAAGAAAGTCAAGTGGAGTTATTCCCCATTTTACTTTTTTCCCCCAATATTTCTAAAACATTTAAATACTTTACATTTACGTAGAAAATAAAAAGGCTCATATTGTTCCATTTAACTGATTATTAACATGTTAAATACATTAATTTACAGTTACATGTTAACAATTTTGAAGCAAAGAAAGACATGGGTTAAAAGTTTATAATGTTAAATATGAATAATAATTTTAAAAAAAAAACTTTAGATCTTTATTTCATTTACTATTACGGTAAATTTAATGGCGGTAAAAGAAGTTATTATAGAATGATAGGAATTCAAAGTAAAATTATTTATCCCAATAGTCTTAATTAAATACTAAATTACGAATAATAAAGGTATATAACTCGTACATTGTACTACCTAATCTTAACAGGATGTATTCAAAGTATCGATTATTTTTTTTTATAATTACATAAATAACCTATACCACCTGTTTTATTATTTAAAACTGCTTATTTTAGATTTGTTAGAAACTCTTAACAATGAGAAAAACTGCAAATTAGTTCCAAATATGATATGCAAGTATGTAACGTCATAATGAAGCTAACTGTATACCGTAAATAATCAACATCATTTCCAGGGGGAAATTCATGTCAAAGCAGTTTATGATAGAATGCTGATGCGAAAAGGAACGGAGTCAGCATTTTAAATGAGGTATGGCTCCCTACTGAGGTGCTCTCTAATTAAATGCAGTTTGTCACGCTACATAAATGTCGCAATTCCGAAAAATCACCAATTTTAAATATGTATTCATAATGTCAGTTCAATTAACACTGACATGTTAATTTTTTCAACTGTTGCGTTATTATTAATATTTTGAAAATATCGTAGTAAAATTTTAAACTGTGTATTTCAAACTAAATATTCATCCTTGAATAATGCTTTTCGATATATGGAAAAAAAAAAAAAAAAAAAAACTAAATTTTTTTACATATTTTTATATACAATTAATGCTTCCTTTTTGTAAAGTTTAGAAATTAAGAAGATATGAAATATGAAAATGCTTTAATAGAATTTAATGCTAATAAAACTGCTTTAATAGTGAATTCTGGCTGCACACCGAAGTTAAAGACTAATGAGATTTTTTTTTTTTTTAAATCAACCAGACTTTCGATAAAGCTATTAATTTTTTAGCGAAGCAATCGGTTAATACACGTAAAAATAAATCAATTCATTCAATCGCACACAGATATTTATTCTCTTTTCCAAAGTAACACCTGTGATTTGCACACAACTGAAATGCATATATTTTTCTGCACGTTTACATTGCCAGAATTAATACATAATAGAAGTTTTTAAAGTAATTTAATCAGTTAGTCCTTTAAAATAACATTTTCTTAAAATAAACTGCGTTATTTTAATGAGCATTTATATTATGATGTCGATCAATTTTCTTAACTATCACATCATAATAAGCGTTGCACTTCTTATTAACAGATTGAGTCCTTCATTACATGTCCTCCAATTCACTGAAAGAAAAACTGGAACGTTCCATTGAAATTTTGAGCAATTAGTTGGCAAATTTTTCCCATTATTGTTCTATGAATATATCACTAAACATACTATTAAATTTCTGAAATTAGAAAAAATTCATGGAGAATAAAGTTTGTCTCTCAAGAACCTGTTTGAAACTTTCAGCTAAAGACAAAAGAAAAGGTTGCGACATACAAAAGTAAAAAAAGAGTTACCCAAAAATCTTTTTGTTTATTGGGGTACATAAATTTGAAAATCTAACATGTAAGTCTTCGAAAATGCAAATTTTTTATTTTAATGCATGAAGAATATTTTTTTTAAATTAGGACTGTTTTATGCTGAGTAATACGTATGAACCAATCAACTGTTTTAGGCCTTATAAATAAATTGATATCATAAGAAACAGAAAATAGGAACTTGAAAAATGTTCTGAAATTGTTTTTGGGTCCCAATGTGGCTACTTACTTTCATAAAATTATTCCAATTAAATAGGTTTTGGATTTCTGATATAACTCTAAACGAACAGAAGGTATCGTTTTCTGTCATTGCCAATTCCAAAAGAATACAACTGTTGACTACGTGAAGCTGGTTTCAAAAAACCACGAAAAGCCCTTTTAAGAAGACGTTTAAATTACTTTTATATGTAGGAGAATTAGAAATTGATGAAAGATATTGAAGTAATTTAGAAAAAGAATCCATTTTTTCTTTAAAAGGTGGTTTCTGATATCAAATGAAGTAAAGCATGTGCCCAATATTAATGTGCCATATTGATTTATATGAATACACGCTCAAAAAATAACATAGTGAGAAGCTATATGATCTCTAAATCATATAGACATTTTTAATTTGTACAGTCATATATATATAGTCAGTCACCCACGAGTAAATTCGTCGTAAATTACTGTAAAAAATTCGTCGTAAATCATGCGACTGATGTTTATCAATTAGTAATAACGCTTAGTTTATATAACAGTATAGTTAGATTTTGCTTGGGGGGTTCGCCTACATATTAAAACTGAAACAAACTCCTTTTTTTGTCCTCCATGGCAACCCTACATAATTTTTGACAATTGTTTTGAGGTTATTTGTATCAAATCAGCCCGGAAAATGACATAGTTTATATATTTCTCTCAGTTTTTCATAGAGTTGTAATTTGTCAAACTATAGAGATGCTAATGTTGCATTAATGTGACAAACATTAAATCATATCTTCCCGAAAAATTTGATTTAGAATAATATGTTTCGATTCACACATCATTTCTTAATTATAATTATTTTAGTTTATTTTATATTTAAAAATTATCTTACTTCTTTTTAGATTATTATCTAAATGGACATAATACTTTACTGTGTGAGATCATAATTTTATTTTATTAAATGTTGGGATAAACTACTAATACACTTTCCTTTTCAACTCTATTAACAATTATTAAAAGTATATAAGCTATACGAGTTTCTGAACCGCCTTGATCTCAGAAATTCATATATGAAGCTAAAAATTAGTATTGCTATTAAAAAATAATGAAGTTTATGTGAATTTTAATATGTAGGCGACCCCTAAGAAATAACTAAGAAATATTGTATAAATAACTAAACGTTACTTATACAATACCTACCGATCGGTAACAGCCGCATGTATTTACGGTGGAATTAGTCGAGGGGGGGGGGGCGTTTATTTATTTATTTTATATATATATATAACTGTACATTGGACTATTAACGATGATACCAACATGCGCTGAAAAATCTGTTTATTTTGGTAGTACAAGGATCAAAATTCCAAAGTAGCATTGGATAATTTCATGAAATTCGAAGAATCAGAAATTAAAAACGATGTTTATTTTAAAACACAATAAAATGCATCGCATTCATTCCAATGTGCCCTCTATCCCTACTCTCCTATACTTTATCTCTCTCGTAGTTTTAAAATACATTATGTGAAGACTGTTTGTACCAAACAGAGTATTATATTTTTACATTATCATGAATTTTATCTGTTAAAATTTAGTTAAACATTTATGGAACATGACATAGTATATTTATATGACTATATGTCAGAACTACATGAGAGACTTTATTCAAAACATTCCCTAAAACTAAACAAAAGTTTCAGGAAACTATTGGGTTGTTCAATAAATAATGCCGTTTTTTTTTTTTTTTTTTTTTTTTTCATGTTTTTCAAAGTGAATTTACTTATATTAACAACAAACATTAATCATTGATATATTGACCAATTTTGTTGGATGAACTTTTGCCATCTTTCGGTAAGTTGAAAAATTCCACGTTCGAAGAGGCCTTGGTTTTTAGAAGCGAAGGTTTTAACAAACGACATTATTTATCGAACAACCCAATACAATTAAAATACAGAACCATGATATTACAGACTAAGTGAGTTGAAACTTCATTTATAAGACTTAAGACTTGGTTTTGCTATCAAAGCAAAAAAATAATAATTTTAAATAGTTCTAAATAGTTTTAAAAGGACTTGGTACCACAGAAGGTTTAATAAAAAAGCAAATATTTCCATTTAATATTTGTAAATTGAACTTGTTGAATAAAATATATATTCAGGCAACATTTCTTATTGTTTGATAGATTTTTTTCAGATTTTAAATCTTTAAATTGAATCGTGTCAGTTTGCATTTTTTCATGAATTCACAATCTTCATAATCCTAAAATTCCTACAGATATTTAAAAAGAATATTACAGATATTTACTTTTTTAATGGTTTATTTGAACCTACTTAAAAAGAATTAGGGGTGTATTTTGCAATATCTTTCAAAGAAAAAACTGTACATATACATACATACATATATATACATATATATATATATAATAAAAATCATATTTTGTTTGCAAAATTTTAAATAGACATGCATTTTTTGATTTTTTTCATAAAAACTAATACTTAAATTTAAAGAACATACCTAAATTATTTTCAAGTAGGTTCTAATAAATAACAATGAATTATTCATAAAACGTAGTAAAAGCCAAGCAAAAGATACAAGATCACTGAAACCACATATACATATTTATACTTATATTAAGTCTTTTCTTAAATATCTGTAGAAGTTATATCATTTTGTAAATCATGAATTTATAAAAAAGTGCAAAGTAAGGAAACCCAATTAAATTTTAAATCTGTAAAAAATATATAAAAAACCCATAAGGATTGGTCCCTGAATATTTATTTTCTTGGGAGAGAAAAAAAAAAACTTATATAGTTTAACTTATAAATCGAATTATATGCTTTTGTACGGAATCTTCAGTGGTGCCAAGTTCCTTTACGTTTTACTGATTTATTACTTTTGTTTCTGAAAAAACTGACGTATACTCCATTCTTTTTTTTATTATTTTCCTTTTCTTACACATTTCTTAGATACGAGTCAATTTTCATTAACCTTTATATTTTGTGTTTTCCTTATTTTTCATACAAATAAAGAATAATCATTATAAATTACTATTTTCTTTCACAATTTTCAATAAGTATATACGTTTACAAATGGTGGATCTCCCAAAATTTTCAGGAAAATGACCTGAATTTTCTGGCATTCACAATGAAGTAAACTTGCACTTGTATTTAAAAAATTGAATTTGTATTGCAGTTACCTATGAATTGTATAACATTTTATATATTGAATTTATAGGGGAAAGGTTTGTTCCTTTGGCTACTTTGCCAATTTTCAATTTCCTTAGCTTGATTATTAAAGCTAAATTTAATCTCTTTGCTGTATTATAATCAGCATCATATGGCTTATGACACATACTATTTGCAAGGTTCTAGTTTTACTTTTATTATGTTTTATTTCCTTTTTAAAAATTAACAACACTGAGGTCAAAGTTACAACATATAATTGTACCTTTGATCATGGTTTGTTGTACCTCTGACCAGACAGTTAGACAACACAGCAATGAAGAAAAAAAAATCATTTTATTCAATATCATTGTAAATAATTTTAAGTTAAAATGATTTAAGACAATGTAAGCATAAGAACAATTATATTAAAGATAATATTTTAAGAGTTTTATATCTCATGTTTGCTTATTCGACTTGATACGATGAAAAGTCTACTCCAAATAAAAAACATTCTAATTGTCGAGCACATCCACTAGCAATAATAAGATTTGAAAGTTTAGTCACAATGTCTTCTGTACCAATACCACACAAATATTTTATCTTCTCGTATAAACTTTCCACTTAAACTTTTTTTTTTCCTTTTTCAAATATCAGGGGTGTTTGTGACCACGGAATTTGCTACCAGAATATTTTTAACAGTGATATTAATGATAGTTTTCTAGTAAAGTTTAGCAATTGACTATAACCAAAATTATAATTTGTAATTTCTGGTGGAAAATAAAATAAAAAACCCGGAACGCAAACACCCCTGAAATATTGAATATTTAATGACACAGATCTCTGCGACAAAATACCCAATAGTGTTTTTATTTGCAATTTTAACAAGAATAAAATTTTCTTTTTCTAATTCATCTTTCTCAAATTGTTGCTGGTTAGTAAACTCACGGCACTCATCTAACTGATCAAAGTCACTTTCTCCTAAGGTAATTTCGGTGTTACTACCAAATTCTGAATTGTCCTTTTCTTTTTATTTACTTTTTTAAGAAGATGTTTACTGCATGTATTATTTTAGAGTGATGCTTTTTTTTTTTTTTTTTTTTTTTTTTTTAAAGCTTCAATAATTAGATTTTCAGGAGTATCAGTCAGAATATGAGATTTCCCCTTAGGCCATTTACCTATTTGACATTTTCCTTACCTCCAGTTTTGGATGAGGCCTCCCAGCTTCAGGGTTTAGAAAAAGAGGAAAAGATTCGAACTACTACATTGAGGAATGATATGATCAGTTTAAGCTGTGCCACTTGTTGACGGTTCATCAAAATCAGTTTCTTGCAGCATTGGTCTGGTCTGTTACAGTAGCTGCAGGAAATTCATCATCAGAATAAAGTTTCCAGCTGAGCGTTGGTTTATACACACAAAAGAAATATGGTTCTGTAGTAAATAAGTCATAAAAGTTAAAATGTTGAGAAAATCTTTTAAGAGTACCTTTTATTTCTGATCATAGTCAGAGGTACACCATGCTTGTGAAAATTACAAAGCATGCTCCAGTTTTAGGATTAGAATAATCATTTTCAAAAGCCTCACCATATTTATTAAAGTCTATAGCTACTGTATCAAACTATTTCTACCAACAAAGGTATTACACAAAAAATATTAGGCAAAACATTATAAAATAAAAACTTACATCTTTATGATAAAAAGGGATTCGTATTACTCACGGAAATCCTCTTTGACTTTAATAATCCACAGTAAGTTGTACAAGTCTTCTTCCCTTATACAATACCATGAAGAAATAATCTTATTAGCTTTACTAAAAATGTTTATTCACGAAACGAAAATAATAGTTACAATATCATACCAAAATGACGAGTTATTTTAACAACAATTTTTTTTTCAATAAAAATACTATATATAATATTTACTTATTGCAAAGAAAAAAATTACAGATAGAAAAATATTTAGTCCTTATAATTTTTTTCCATCCCTGTTCTAAATCTCTCTCGTAACAGTTCAGTTTATTCTTCAATAGCCGATAAAATATTTTTTCCTTCCGATAAGATTTATTGAAGTGGGAATATAATCTGCTTTATATCATTAAAATAAGAAGATTCCTGTTATTTATAAGAGAATAACATCGCCTTACATTGAACTTACCATTGATTCAATGATGCAGTTACAGAGGGAGTAACAGTCTGGCATTAAATATTTTAGTCCGAAAGAATAATTCTCTGAAAGTTATCTCCATGGTCAACGATACTATTTTTATAGGTAGAATGTATTATGGTGCTTGAAATAAAGTAGAATAGCTGCCGCTTTTTTTTTTTTTTTTTTTTTTTTTTTTTTTCAGATATAAAGTTTAATTCACGCTATCGGTTTTATATAATAAATTATCTTAACAAGTGTAGTGTATATAAATTACAGTCCCATTTAGCATTTAAATTATAATTCATTATATAAAGAGTTCAAAAAAATTTTCCAACAGATTTAATTTCTTAAATAATTGTCTTGCATACATTATCACAAAATACAAATTGCGTACAGAATATAAAAGAGAGATTCAGTTTAACAATCACAAAATGTAAAATTTTTATGCAGTTTCCCTAAAAAAAGATAGCCTTTTCGTATTAAAAATTTTACTTCTATGCCATTCGTACAATAACTCACGTTGTGAAAAAGAATTATACACTATTCTAGAACCCGTTTTGGGCTCCAATTGATTGAAAAATCTGATTTTTAATTAAATGTGTTTTAAACGTTTTTCTGAACACTGTTTTAAACATTTGTGGCGAGAAAAGAACAATAGTGTCTTAAAGATTATTAAGTTTAAAATTATGTAATATTGAGTAATTTTTTAAAGAGAAATTTAAGATAACACATAAAATTTTTTAATATGTAGATCATTTCAGATTCTTAATTATGAATATAGAAATTAAAATTTGTTTTAAGTGAGGTTTAAGGTGAAACAATTACGGGCTGTTATCTGAATCAATCGCTGTACACTTACTCGTAGGGGCAATATGTCGGTAAAGATATAGCGGTACTCGAGAGTTATATATTAGTTTTGAGTATATTCATGTTTAAATTTCAATCCTGGATGTTTGAAAGTGATACGCTTCAATCTTTCAAGCAAAAACAGTACAGTTGTTCCAATATCTACGGATGAATATTTGTCTTTTTAGATTTGACAGGTCAACTTTTTTACTTATGAAGGGATCGTGATCCAACCGTATATATATATTTTTTTAATTTCCCGCTATTATAAGCATGATTATTAAAAATTGTTATTTATTTATATATAACGAAAATCATGTACTTTTTTTTTGTACTTGTGCGAAATGCGAATAACCTTGCATGTAGATTGTAGGCTGTTTATAATAAAGATCGACATCATGGAAATTATATTTTCCGTATTCTGGTTTTTACAAATATTGCATCAAAGAAAACTGCGGTGAACAAAATAACATAAAAGCCTGTTTCAAATAGAATATAATTTGAAAAGAATTTATCTTTCGTTTACAGAGTTACGCAAAAGAATTCTGATTTTAAAAGGCTAATCAGATATCACTTGAAGTACATTAAGATTGTGTTATAAATTTTTTCGCTGTGCTAAACTTAAGTTGTTTAGTTGGTGCATATTTAATTTAGAGAAAATACGCGGGGCTACTCAGAATAGTGGAATAAGTTTCAATGAGTGTTGTGAGAAGAAGTTTTCTGGAAAAAAAAATTTTTTATTTTAATTTAATAACTTTAAATTGTAATAAAAATTCTATGTTAAATTAGGCAGGAAAAGTAAAAGGAGGTGCACACCAGATTATTTATTTCTTTTCAAAATTTTATTGAGCATGTGAATATAATTCCATTCTTTTTCGCCTACAATATTCGCCTACCTCCAAGGCAATTCAGAAATAGTCTCTCAGAAGAAATCCTTTTGTTTGAAGACGATCCCAATCATTAAGTCTTTTTTTGATGTCTGTGCAGAACTTAACCGCTGTTCAGAAAGAGACCACTGCATCGACTGGAATAAGTAGTAATCTGAAGGTGCTATGTCTCCTGAATACGGCTAGTGGAGCAGAACATTTTAATTTTATCCTTATAAGTAATTATTCACAACGTTTGCGACATGCGGTTTTTGCTTTACTATACTGAAAAATTAGTTTGTTGTATCTATTCACCCATTCTGGTCGTTTATGGCTCGATCATAATCATTACTTGCCGTTCATAGACATCGACATCGATATTTGCACTTGATTCCAGCATTTCTTAAATATACCACACCTTTCTGATGCAACCAGATACATAGCATAATTTTATTACAATGAAAAATCTTACTTTGACTGCGATGGACCAGCTCACCTGGCTTCATTCAAATTATTCACGTTTAGAATTCTCATAATAAATCCATTTTTCATCTTCCATAACTATTCGATGAAGAATTTTTTTTTTTTTTTTTTTTTGTTGCCTTTGAAGCAGTATTTCACAAATGGGTTTTAGGGTTTCCACGTATCTTTATTTTAACGCACGGGTACCCCAGTTACTAGCGTTTTGAACTTTTCCTATTTTTTGTAAACATCGATCAAATATTTAATGTTACATCAAAATGGGATTATGTGTGACAATAATCTTCACAGCCAATGTTGTTTCTATTCCATAATCTTAAAAAAACATTTTAGGTCGTTTTTCTTGTTTTCGATCGTGAATAACAAAATCACAGTTTTAAATTGTCGAAATCATTCTTTGTAAGTAGTATTCGATGGAGAATGCTTACTGTAAATATCCCTACAAGCAAAACTAAGTTTCCGCTGTAAATTTCATTGCAATAAAATAATGTAAGATATTTTTCCTCAAATGCTGTTATTTTAAAATAAATTTCAACAATTTCAAGATGACATTTAACAGCTAACTTCATGTGCATACTAAATACAAGTTTCGTTATTTTGTAGTACACGTAAGCAGTACTACTAACGACACCTATTGAGGAAAGGTGGAGTCATATTCATGCACCCAATACATGGAATTTTATATACCACGTTTTGTATTTCATCTAACTGAAGCAGCTTCAGTAGTATATATACATTTTTTTTTAATCATTTATCTTAATATTGAAATTTTATTCAATAGATTATAATTCCAGAGGGATTATTATTATTATTCTGGTACATTAAATGATTTCGTCTGCGTTGTTTATAAATGCACAGTCACTTCAAAAATATTTTTACTAATTCTTTAAAACTTAGCTCGAATGCGTATACTTAAGGAATCTGTTCTATTATATGAAGGAAACACTGCTTTAAAAAATATAAAGTTTTCGGATTTGTTTTATAAATTTGAAGAATAGAAAAATGCAAATATGAGAAATTGTATTACACAATGTGCATACATCAAAAGATTTGTTTTGCTTTTACTATTAATTTTTATTGAAATATTTTACTTTATAGAAATGCATAGTAAATTTATTTTTAAGTTTTTTTTTTTTTTTTTTTTTTTTTTTAAGGGACCACGGTAAGATGCAGTTTCTTAAATAAAATCTTTTTAAAATAATATCAAATTATTTATCGCAGGATTTTTGTTTGAATAAATGTAATAAATATTTTAAAATACTCATCATGATTCTTTATCTATTTAAACTAGTATTTAAACATTACCAAATGAAATTAATAAAGATTTTTTTTCTCATTCTGTAAATATATACACAAAAATGTTAAAAAAAAAAAAAAAAAATAACAAGACTTCCTATATTAATTACAAAACTGAAATATTAGTTTCCTTTTTTTTTTTTTCCCCATAAAGCTAAATACACTGGCGACTAAAAGACTTCTTTCAAAGACTCGCCTTCATGAAAGGATATGGAGAACATAAGTTAATGTTAATTCAGAAAGGGAAAAAAATATATATTCACCCTTAAGGCTCTGAAAACATGTGAGAAAACAAATTTCACGCCCTGAAAACAGTCGATATTGTTTCTAACGTTTCAATAATTTTTGTCGTGTAAAAAAAGGGGGGGTAAGAACTGTATTTCTTTTAATACAGGAAAGAAAGACTTTAGGATATGATTATTATTATTTTTTTTTTTTTTTAAGTAAAAATAAAATTTAGCCTGAGGTTTCTAATAAAGTTCATTTTACAGCACAAATGGTATTTTTTCAACCTATTTTCATTTTTAAAATATGGTATCCTTTGGGTATTTATCGAATTTTCATAATATGATAGTGTTTTTCATCATAATTATTTATAACCGGTTTCAGATTAATTTGAATGTGATCTCCTAAAAATAATTTCTTTTATTTTTTAGAAGTTTTAGATATTTATAAATTTAGCCTAATTTTCAGGTAAATATATTTTATGAAATATATTTAGAAATAATCTGTAAAATTACATTAAAATTTTTAACATACGTTTTAGAAATTCAGTTATTATTAGAGTCTACTTGCATGAGTAGAATTATTTTTATTCTAAAAAAATGTTTTTCTTTATTACGTTGTTAAGTGGATATTATATTTATCCGAATTAGCTTCGTTGTCAATTCCTGCGAATTCTCTAAATGTAAAAACAAATTTTTAAAAGTACATTAGGTAATGAGTCATTTTGAAAAAAAAAAATCTCCATAGAGTACTAATAGAACTATAAAAATGGGGTGAGGTTGATAAAATATCCCAATAAAAAAAACAGATTTTTATTTTAGTGAAAATTTAAAGCATCCAGAGTTTTATTTTATGGTCTATATTTTTTAAATCTCATGGTAAGTACCATCAATCTCACATGAGTTTCTTTTACCAGCCTCGCATATTTTCTAAAGATTAGAGCGTCCAGGTGTCCAAGTCGGAAACAAGTAGTCTTTTTTTTTTTTTTTTTTTTTTTTTTTTTATAAGTAACGTTTCGATGTTTACGATAAAATGTTTACGATGCAAATTTCTATTTTTGTAAAATGAACGCATTCAAGACGGGAAATTTTTATAGCTTTCTAAAAGAATAAAAATCTCCACCCTCTGTCTACTTATACAACAGTATTCAAGTATATCCGATCTCAAATACGTTTTTTACAATGTGAATTTGAAATTTTCAGGTGGCCTCCACTTGAAAACAAAATGGCAGAGCAATTTGGTTAACAGACTCATCCAAAATATATAAGATAAGTTTGCTATGCAAATTTGGATCGATTTCGAGTATTATTTCGGAAGTTATCGTGATTTTAAGTGGCTCTGCCTAGTTTAGGATATTCGCTACTTTGTTAAAAATGGTAGATAAAGTTCATTAATAAACTTGGTTGAGACCCTTACGTGGTCTATGTGGACATAAAAATTCAAAAAAATACGGAATACGCTTTTTACAATGTTAATTTGAACTTTTCAAGTGGTCACCACTTGAAAACAAAATGGCGAAGAAATTTGGTTAACAAACTCATTCAAAGTTCGCAGTAAAAATTTGGATCGATTTGGATTATTTCGGAAGTTATCGTGATGACAATATTTTCATTATAGATAGACTGATACATAAACGAAGTGATTGCAATAGGTCTATTTCTAAAAAAATCAACCCAAAACACATTTTTTACACTAAGGGTATTTAACGCTTTTTATTAATTTTCGGAATCTTTAAAGCATTAAACAAAATTCCATTATAGTATAACAAATTAGGATTCGTTTTAGGACTTTCAGTTGTAAAATGCATGCTTAAACAGGAATAGTTTAAATATTGCTTTTTTGTATACATGAAAAGCTTAAGTAAAAACTTATATGGTGATTTAGTATTGTAAATAAAAGTGTTCATGAGCGTACTCATATTTATACGTAATTTTACGAACGGTGATTTATAATTAATTTTATATTCTTGTACTATAATAATTCTCGTAATTTGTAATGTACTATTAAGCTGATTTTTTTAGAAATCGACCTATTTCGATAGCTTCGTTTATCTATTTATTTATCTATAATGAAATTTTTTTCATCACGATAAGTCCTGAAATAGTACTCCAAATCGAACCAAATTTGGACAGCGAACTTATCTTATAAAAATCTTGGATGAGTTCGTTAACCAAGTTGCTCCGACTTTTTGTTTTCAAGTGGCGGCCACTTGAAAATTCCACTTGAAGATCCACATTGTAACAAGCGTATTTAAGGCTGGATTTGCTTGAATTTTGATGTAAATATAGACCCCATAAGGGTCTCAATAAAGTTTATTAATGAACTTTATCTGTCATTTTTTAAAAAAAGTGGCGGATATCTTAAGAGAGGCCACTTGAAATCAGGCTACCACTTTAAAAAATCGCTTCTTAACTTGATCCGCAATTTTTTTATCCAAGTAGTGGCCACTTGAAAATTTGACAACTTTTGTAGCACTGAATCAATTTGCATCGAATTTGGGTATTGGATTTATCATTCAAATGTCTCAGATAAGTTCGCTGGGCATAACACTACTTTTTTCTTAGAAGTGGTGGATACTTGATATCACGGTGCCACTTGAAAATTTTTTATCAGGATAATTTTTGAAATACTGATTTGGTTTGAACGTTGGACTTATACAAATATCTTAGATGATTTCGCCGGGCAAGTTGCTTCGCCCTTTTGTTTCCAAGTTGCAACGACTTAGACTGCTACTCGAAAATTCGTCATAACAATAAATTTTGAAACACTGCACTGATTCGAACTAAAGTTGGAGAATGAACTTATGCTTTAAGTAACTTGGACGAGTTTACTGGGCAACTTCCTTCATTATATTATTTCCAAGTGGCGGCAACTTGAAAATTTGTTATTACGGTAACTTTTGAAACACTTAACTAATTCAAAAATTCATTTATCATTCAAATATCTATGGATTTGGTGGGCATGTTTCTCTGCAAATTTGTATCCAAATTGGGTCCACTTAAACGCTGCCACTTGAGACTGTTATCGCAATAACTTTTGAAATACTGAAGTTATTCTAACTACAGTTGGATAGTGGACTTATCTTACAAATATCTTGGATTAGTTCACTGAGCAACTTGCTCCTCGATTTTGACCCAAGTATCGGCCACTTAATTTTTCAACACGATGACTTTTAAGATTCTGAATTTATTCAAAATAAAATCGTACAGTAGACTTACTATCTCACAAATTCATTTGACATATTTGTTTGTCAACTTTGCATGCCATCTCTTTTCCAAGTGCCGGCCACTTCAAAATTTCAAATTCACATAAAATGTATTTATGAACTGATTTGCTTAAAACCCTGTATGTACATAATTAAAATTAATATTTTTACCAATAATATTTAGCAGTCATTTTGTTTTACAATTGCGACTACTTCCTAAGAAAAAAGAAATCAACTTACCCTTCCAAATGAGCCGGAAGTTCTTGTTCAGTAATTTATAAAAATTAAAAGTAAATTGCGCAAGTGAAAAATAAATCTTAAAGATGAATAATTACACATGTGCATAAAAATAGTGTTGGGCAAATTTGATTCGATAATTTTAGCTGATACGTTTTTTAGTGCGCTGAAACCGAAACAAGTTTTATTCTATATTACGTACAGATACACGTACAAATTTTTGATCAATACAGGGTGTCTACTGACACTTTCTTCATTTCCGGTAGTTTCTAGTATGTTTTCATGATTAATTATAATTAATTATAATTAATCATGATTAATTATAATTAATCAATTATTATAATTATAATTAATCATGGAAACGTACTATAAAAGTTACCACATAATTACATTGGTAGAAGAGTATTGAAAGAAATTTTATCAGTAGACACCCTGTATTGATTAAAAAAAAACTATAAGTGATAGAGAAATACTGGCTTCAGTGTTGGATTCAGCACACCAAAGCAAACAAAAATCAACCTAAATTATCAAATAAAAAATTTATACGTAGGACATGTTTTATGTAATTTTTAAATGTTTCATGCAAAATCACCTTTATCTTGTTTTATTATATTATCTTGTTTTTATATAACATGTCTTTAATACATTAGGGGGAAAAACGACATGTTTTAAACATGAGTATTATTCACTTAAGATGTTTTATTCTAAATATTTTTTTTTTTTTATTAATAAAGCTTTAAAAATTAAAATATAAATTAAGCTACGCCAAATTAGTTTATATTTTAATTTTTAAAGCTAAAATATATTAATAATGATTTATTTACCTTTTATATTTCAAACGATTTTTTTTTTTTTTTTTTTTTTTTTTTTAGTGCTAGAGGCCTATTTCAGTCGGTACAGTTGTCGAATTTTTATACGTCACTCTTAATAGTGCTAAGGGCCTATTTCAGTCGGTTTATTGAATGGGGATTTATTGAATGAAGTCCCCCCAAGGCACAACTTTGACATGAGTCCCCCCCAGGCCCAACTTTGACATGAGTCCCCCCCCCAGGCCCAACTTTGACATGAGTCCCCCCCAAGGCACAACTTTGACATGAGTCCCCCCCCAAGGCCCAACTTTGACATGAGTCCCCCCCAAGGCCCAACTTTGACATGAGTCCCCCCCCAAGGCCCAACTTTGACATGAGTCCCCCCCCAAGGCCCAACTTTGACATGAGTCCCCCCCAAGGCCCAACTTTGACATGAGTCCCCCCCAAGGTACACCTTTGACATGAGTCCCCCCCCCAAGGCACACCTCCCCCTCATTGGAAAAGAGAAAAAACTTTTTGCGGCTATAAGACAGTTTGGACTTCCAACGTTATTTGTTACAGTATCTGCAGCTGAAACACATTGGTTTGATTTAATGAAAACTTTATCATGGAATTTAGATCGTCACGAATTAACTAAAGAATAATTTGTCGATATTAACAAGTTTAGCAGTAGGCCTCTGGCACTAAATTAAAATCTGTCAATGTCAGATTTTCATGTTTTAAATAATGAAATAATGTCGTGTCTGTATAATTTTATTTTTATTATTTTTTTCTTTCTTTAAATATTCGGTTAAAAGAAATACATATAATCAAAATGATTTCATAATTTTCGCTGTTATATGCAAAAAATAATCTCATTTCACTGAAGAGGAATTTCGATTGTGTAGCATGTATGATGGAAACATTGTAAGTAAACACAATAAAATCCAGTTGTTTCATGTTTTCTAATTTATCGCTTTAGCTTCCAATGTTTTTATTCTTCTTCATTCGTCAGTAATTTTAGGTGCACTTTTCTACAACGTCATTTTAAGTGCCCTTTTCAACTTCGATTTTGTTTTTCTTATAAATTTATCTTCTTGCAATAGTTTTATCATGAATGATAATTTACGTATTTTGCTTCGCATGCAGCTCATAGATGTCCTGCAAAACCCTCTAAAGCAATATTATTGGTTTTTTGTCATATCAACAGTTTTTATTATTTTTATTATTTTGACAAATGTTTTATTGGTTAATCGAAATTGTTTATATAAAGTAATTCATTTATCAAAAACACATTTAATTTCATTATAAATATATGTATATATATTTTTTTTTTTGAGTTAATAATTTATATTACTGATAATACATTTTATTATTATTATATGTAAATACCTTATGCACGAACGTTTTACTGTTTAAAAATTGTCATCCATTTTTTCACACAAAAATATTTACACAGCTATATGTAATTTGTAAATATCGGACATTTTTTAAACAGTTTTAAAATTTTATGTTCAGTTTAAAAATTAAATATTCTTGCTTCAGTTTATTTTCTGCCTCTGGGAATCTCCGGCCCATGTAAATAGTTTACATTAAAACCTATATTAGCTCGTCCAATGAGATATTTTTGTGAAGATATGCAAAGTTTCGTAATTTTTTACATCGTACCTGCTTTGAAGTAAGCGTCAGTTGCTTTTCAGTGGTGCAGATTTTTAACAGCGAAAGGTGTAAATTGAAAACAAAAAGGATATTCGTTATGCAGAGGCGGTCTTTAATCTTAGTTCCTGTACCCGAGTTATCACAGATTTTGTGAGTTGTTTAAAAGTCCATGCTGAATTAAGAAATTAAGGCTTAAATTAACTGCCCCTCCATTTTAAAACACCGTTTAATAAGTAAAACCCTTACCACCTTTACTTATCTACTACTTTATTTTGTAACACAAAATATATAATGTTTTTTATTTCCCTTATTCTGTTGTTCAAACATTTTTTTTTTTAATAACCTGTTTGATTGTTCAATTTATGTTTCCTACCAATCGTATAATAATTAAGATAGATGTTAAAACTGATGTTTAAGTTCTTCGAAACAAATTTTACTTTTTCCATTTTTCATCTACTTTGAAAGGTAAATTTCTATTTTAAGTAAAGAAATTTTTTTTTAAGCAAAGGTGAACTAAGTAAGAAACGTACAATGAATAGTTCCTTAAGTAATTTATGCTCATGTATAATATTTACAGACTTAAAATAAGTTTTGCATAATTTTAAATAAATCTAGTGATGCCTTCTAGAATAAATGCGTGGTATATAGATAAATTATTCTGGTTTATTTGACTTGCCTAAGGAACATATATCAATACGAGACCAGTTTTTAGAATAGAAATAAGCAAACAGAAACGAAATGTGTAATCCGATGTAGATGAAAGTTTCATCGAGCCTGACATACGACATAAAAGAATACATCACGAAAATAAATCACATGACAGTCATGAAAAATGAATTTCCCTATCAAATTCTACATACCCTTGATGTAAATTTCACAACATCTCAGATTTTTTTTTCTTTTTTTTTTTTTTTTTTTTTTTTTTTAAGATGTTGTAGGAACATTATTTCAAAGCAATGTAAAAGAATTTCGAGAAAATATTTTAAAATAAAGTAAAATTATATCATAAAATAAATAAAATAATAAATATCTGTTGTATAGTTATTTCTTTGAAACAGCTGTAAATATTTTCTTAAAAATTTATTTCTTCTGAATTTATACGAAGTACTTTATCTCACAAGATATTTATTATTAAAATAAGTATTTCTGGAGAAATAAAGATAACCCATGCCATAGAAATCTTGAATAATTTAAATAAATTGATAAAAGCAGTAAATGGATGGGATAGCGTCTTGGATTGTCAGTGAATGGATTTTTTCAGTTCAAAAAACACATAATTAAAGAGTGATTTATAAAATTCACTGATCACCAAAGCTTGATTAATATATTGCCAATCTGGCATGTGGGAATCCAAACGCGCATTTTATCACAGTCGGAAATCAAATCAAATATATTAAAATTGCTTTTGTGGTAACAATTTTTCAACAGATTGACGACAAATGGATTGATATGCAACCTGGTTGAACATTTGGCGCCAAAGCAATTACGTTACATTTGATCCTGAGATAGTCTTCGATGGTTACGCAAAATTCGTAAACTGACATTCATGCTCAGAAAATACGTGAAATATATTTTGTCTAATAAAAGAATAAATTAGTGATGAACTTTCACGTGTTGCGCGAGCACCCTTTGAAGAATTTGTGATTTAATTATTGTTGCAAATAATGGATGCGTAGAAATATTAATTGAAAATAAATTTAATACATATATTTTAATGAAAGATATTTTAACTGGAAAACGCCATCCCTCTACTAATTTCGCCGTAAATTATCGTAAAAACGTGCAACTGGTGAAGACTGATTTCTTATAACGTCTAGCACTTAGTGCAATAGTTAAATTTTGCTTAGGGAACCGTCTATATATTAAAAATTATAAGAAATATATGTGTGCCATGTTTTTAAGTTTTCTGTTGAATCATAACAATAGAACTGTATTAGTACTTCATCAATGTGTATAAAATTTTTAAAATGATAGTGACGTCAATTTTTGTGAGATGTACATATATATATATATATATATATATATATATATATTTTTTTTTTTACAGTTTTTATTGTTTACGCTTAGGTAACCAATACCAAAGCAATACTTTCCCCCAAAAGCAAAAGTTTGACCCCAAAGCAATACTTTCTCTACCTTATGGGTAAGAGAAAGTAAATAATCTGGTGTGTCACTCGCACGACTTTCTCTTACCCTGAAATTTAATACTATAAATACAGCTTGCAGATTAATAGGTAAGATAACAAGTACTGTTATGTAAACCTATGTTAAACAATTCATATTAGGCTTCTGAAGAGTTTTATATGATAATTAGTTCTGTGTGAGGGGGGCTACCGCCCCCCTCAAACCCCCGTTTCATTAATGCACCTACATTTATATAGAATTTAATTCGGTTATTAAAAAATAATTCTCTTTTAAAAAAATAATTTTTTTAATAATAATTTTAATAAATTATCTTTTATGATAAGGCAGACGATTTCCATATTAGAAAGGTAGTATAACACCAAATATCGAAAAAAAGTCCATTTTATTCTCAATATTTAAAAAAAAAAAAAAAAAAAAGAAAAAAAGAAAAAGTACGATTTTTTCTGTTTTTTTTTATTAAAAGTAAAAAAAATAGATAACTTTGCTTTAAATTATCGCAGATCGATCGTTCAACCATTCGTTTTAAAGGTATTGGCGAGCTCTTTTGAAAGATACCCATCATGAAAATTTACTCCCCTCGAGGGGGGACTTCCCCCCTCCCCGCAGGGGGGGAGGCGAGGCTCCTACATACACAATTTTTTTCCCAGTTAACTATCTCTATTACAAAAAATATATATTCGTTTCATTTGGTTTAGTGCAGTCTATATAGACGTTAAACTCTACTTACCTGCAATTTCCCCCATAGACGTAATGTATTAGAATTCTCTTGATTGTCCCTGTACTCGAACCATTTGCTTGATCTTAACGAAAAGCTTACTGTAGCGTCCCTTTATGATACACATTTAAAATACCAAGTTTGAACTTTCTGCCATAATTTGTTTTTGAGATATGCTGATAACACACAGACATACATACACACCATTTGCTAAAAACATGATTTTCGTATTCAGGGGACCTCAAAACGTGTAAATATAGCAAAATCTCGCGTTCGAAAATTTGACCCAAAAACAATACTTTCTCTACCTTATGGGTAAGAGAAAGTAAAAATATTAATCCTTTTAGAACAATATATATTATCATCATGAACTACATTAGCACTTTATCAATGTGTCGAAAATTTTTAAAGTTATAATAACGTCATTTTTTGTAAGATGCCTAATCTAACTTTTTATAATTTTTAATGTTCTTATTTAATTAAAATTTATTTATTTTTATGTCAAAAAAAAAAGAACTTTTTTTTTGTGGGGGGAGGGGGGGGGCAACAATTAAATTATAGCTAATATTTAAATTGCTAATTTTAAAGCTATTAGGAGGTTATTATTTTCATATTTTGATTAATTAAAAGAAAACGAATTAAAATTCGAAAATCGGGCTTCGAGGTATTATAACTGTTCAGGTATTATCACCGAGGTATTATATAACTGTTATAAGCAAATTATAACTGTTCCATTATAAACTAGACATTCTTGCTAATTGATTGGCACCGATCACATATTTACAGGACGATGTGCGACGAAAATAGTTGGAGGGAAGGGGATTAGATTTTTTTTTTTCTATGTATTATTTTTTCGATAGTATATAAGGATAAAGTAACCGTACTTATTTCGGTTTCATTGCAATCGTATTTAAGGTAATCAGCTTCTTGGCTAACAACTGGGTTGTAATAAAGTCAATGTTTTCAAGCAATGATTGGCTATTTTGTTAAAAAAATATTTTATTAAACTCACAAATGGAAATGTTCCATAAATTGCTTAGAATAGTTAGTATTCTGAAGTCAAATATCGAAAAAAAAAAAAAAAAAAAAAAAAAAAAAAAAAAAAAAAGGTGAAATATAAAGAGAAAAATAACAACAAATAATAATAGTATTAAAAAAAAAATAAAAAGAATTTAAATTAGAAAATTCCTTATTTTTAATTTATTGGGGAACAAACCGTTTGCATTCCAGTGAGTTCGTTAGAAATACGCAGTATATATTGCTCTATACTTAAATTTTTTCAATTTTAAGGAAAGAAATTATTTATAAAAAGTAGAAAGTTACACATTAAAATTTCTACACCAAGATGGAATGTAAATAACAAAATGATTTCATCCGACACATATTGAAGAACAATTGATTTAATTTTCGGGAAAATTGGAGGCATATATCCTGAAAAGTCAGTATACAAATCGGCAACCTCTGGCAGAAATATCATTTTATCAACCTAGGCATTAGATCAAACAGCGATTAGATGGTATGTTCAGGTACTGTACTCTATGCAGTTTCAACACGATGCCACAGTTCATTGACTGGGGAGTGATGGTATGAGTCACTTTGGAGCGATATTAAATATTTTCACAGTCGTTGCGAAATTAGGAAACCAAGTTGGCCTGAGCAACAGTCGAACACATTCTGGTAGACTGACAACACGTGGTCGTGCATTGTCCTGCTTAAGTGCTACTCTACGAATGCCTTGAATATAGGGCAGCCATACACTGACACATCAGGAATATAATGACAGCTATTTTGAGTTCCCGAAAGTAGAATAATTTACATATATTATGTCTTAATGGATCCAGTTTTCTAAAATGTATTACATATATTAAAATTATACAATTTTAATATAAGTATTAAAATATTCTATTTGTTACTGAATATATCTTACTCATGGTATATAGTTTTTACAGTAAAGCACAAAAGTAGTTAGATATAAGTTTTATTGTAAACACATATCAATTAAAAAAGATGCCCTCAGCCAAAACATAATTTTCACTGAGTCTACATGACTTAAAACTGCTTAAAATTATATTAACTATTAAGTATTAAAATAGTCTATTGGAGTTCCTCCATATCTTTAATTACATTTAATGCGGAAAATAATTCATAGTGTATCATGTAACGTTTAATATCAAGTTAATATGTTATAAGTTAAAACATTTAAATTTCCAGTTAAATATTAACAAGTTTAAAGCTATAAATGATCAAATTTGCTGGAAACACAGAAAATAAATTTCTGTATGTCAAAAAATTATAATGTTACAAAGGAATAAAAAAATAAAAATTCACTTCAATTAAGAATACATTGCAGTGTTGAGAAACGAAATAATTTCGAAGTAAAATTGTTTATTAAAATGTGGAATTATTAATAGTAAGACGGAAAGTTTATACTTTGTACCAATCATACGCATTAACAATAGGTAGCACAAAGTATCGATTACCTTTCATAATTACTTAAATAATATATTTTGACCACCTAGTTTTAATATTTAAGACTTTGTTTTACATTTGTTAGAAACTCATTACAATTGGGAAAACTGCATATTAGTAGAAAATGTGACATGCAAGTGTGTAGCGTCATAATGAAACAGTGTACTGTAAATAATCAGCGTCATTTCCATGGAGAAATTCATGTCAAAGCAGTTTATGTTCAAATGATAGGGTGAGAAAAGGAACGAAGTCAGCATTTTAAATGAAGTATGACTCCGTTTTAAGCTTCTCTCTAAATAAATGTGGTTTTCTCCATTACATAAATGTCATAATTTCGAAAAATCGCAAATTTTAAATGCCTATTTGTAGTGTCATTTAAATTAATACTGACAAATGAGTTCTTTTCAACTGTTGCTTTAACCATTAATTAAAAATATCGTAACTAAATTTTAAATATGCTTTTTCAAATTAAATATTTATCACTGAATAGTATTTGCGTATATTTATATATATATTTATTTATTATTAATTTTTATCGAAAAAAAATATTTAATTTTATTTGTAATACTTGATTTTTTGTAAAGTTTAAAAATCAACAAAATATGAAAAAGAAAGTAAAATACGTGATACTAATATAAAAGAAAATAACAAGTAAATATAAAATGTGTATAAAATATATACACGAAATCGCTTCAATAAGAAAATTACTTCACCGAACTGAATTTGAAGACTAAATATACTTTTTACACTTTATTTAATTTCGCTTGTTGTTAGGGTCAAACCTTACAAGCGATTTTTTAACCCAATTCCTATCATCCAGTTCAGCTGAAATTGTGCATGCATATATAACTCCGATGACAATACCTGCTCAAGCATTAACGATTTAATGAAGGTGAGGGGCTCGGGTCCTTGGGTCCCCAACTCCAGTTGAAAATGGGTTTTCGAATTTTATTGCACTTGCTATCATCTGAATGAGATGGCAATTTGCTTGCATGTATAATTCCGATGATAATCCATGCCCAAGCAATACTGAACTAAGAAAAGGAGATTTGGATCCTGGGACCCAAATTCCAGTTTAAAATTTGTTTTTACATAAATTTACATAGTTTCGTTGCTTTATCTACTAAGGAGAGGTCACGACATGGAAAATTCAGTTTGGGACAATTAATAGTATGGTATTATAGTATGGTATGGAGGTATATGTAGTGTACAATATATTAAAGGTATTATAGTATACGATTTATTAAAAAGTAGAAGTGCGGACTAACCAAGTAATCTTGAGAAAAAAGCCTTTAAAATTTTAGTAATTGCTTAAATACAAGTTATTTTGATAAATAGTTAATGCCCCAGTGGCCTACTTGGTAGCATGCATAGCTGCCATCTGGAGGTCTCCCGCTTGATGCAATATATATATATATATAATTTATTTATTTAAACTTTTTATTTTTACAATTTAAACAAAGCTGAAATTTAATTTTTAAGTCATAAAAAATTATTTATTATTAGTTATTAAATTTACAAAATTTTCATTTTATAATTTAAGAGATTAAATTTTACAATCATCCGTACTCACAATCGTTCAACTGCAGCTTAAATAGCAAAATAAATAACAAATAAATAAAACAATGAATAAAAAATATTGAATAAAGAAAAAACAGACCAAAATTTTAGAAGCTTAAGATAGTTAGCAGGTGTACTATTTAAATCTTGTTTAGAGCTTTTTGTTTTAATATGTGTATATATGTTATCATATTTCATGTTATCATTTGTTATTTTATATGTTATCATATTTCGCTAATATTAAAGAGCAACTGAAATTTTATTTCATGTACGAAGATGAAAAAGTAATCGAAATAAATACCGAAGAAAAACATTTGTTGATTAACGATTAAAATCTATATTTAAAGATGCTGTCGTATATTACGATTATTTACTTGCCCGAAATAATTCAACTGCATCAGAATTTTGTACTATATTCCTTTTCAAGAAGTTTTTTGATTGGAGAAGAAATTAATTAAGTTTGATAGTAATTATCTTTCGCTATATGTACAATTAAAATTATTTCTCTTTGATTTTTTTTTTCTATAATTTAAAAAATAAATAAATTTTGGCACTTTTTAAAATATAAAATGAAGAATAAAAAAAAGGGAAATTAATATTGATATAAATAATTAATAATAAAATGTCTTTTTGTCTTCTGTAGCATCGAACCGGAGACCTCCAGACTGCAAGCACGGACACTTCTAAGTACGCCACTGGAGCGGTGACATTTTACCAAAATAAATTTTACTTAAGTAATTACTGAAACTTTATTGGACTTTTTTTCAAGACTATTTGGCTAGTGCTTACTACTGCATTAATATGTTCTTACCAATGTTGAGCATCAATCTATTAAATTTTTAATCAACTAACCAGTTAACTAAAAATTTAATCACGATTACTTTAATCCCAACTAACGGTTATTCATTTGCTGCAACTAAAAATTCAATCATGATTAAATTATTCGAAAAACAGACGACTAACCGTTATTCATGATTAAATTATTCGTGATTAAATCAATCGTGATTAATATATTAGTTGCAGCAAATGATTAATCAAGACTAAATTAACCCCTTCCATTCCAGGGACGTACGTGCGTACTTCCTAGTGTTAATGGTCATTAATACCATGGACGTACGTGCATACGTCCAAAGAAAGTATACGATACAGTAAGCCCAACGTTGTTGTGGTATCAGAGAGAGTTATTTTATTTGTCATATGGTATTTTGAAATAGTATTTTTAATACTGACAACTAGATGGCGTTAGTAGTCTCGGTGACTTATTTTTGGCTACGGCAGTTGTTTCGTGGTTTCTCGCGGCTGCCGTTGTGTGTAATTTTCGCTCCTCAATTTTGTGTGTTTTGCCGGTGTTTGAAACTGTGAATAACGTCCGATTCTAGTGATTCGGATAGTGATTATATCCATGATTATGACGAACTTTAAGATTCCAATGATGACTTTACAACAAGTGAAGACGGCGAAAGCGATGACAGTGATGATGAACCACTTACAGGGGGAGACTGGAAATTTATGTCGGACCCTTTTGCCGATGCACGTCCTGAGCAACTGCATGAACTGAAAAGGGACTTCACAACTAAATGCACATTGTTACTTCGTTATGTATTGCATTATTTCAAAATTATAATCTGGTATTTCACATATTTACACTACCGCTAGCCTGGAGCGGAATGGGTTAATCATGATTAAATTAATCGTGATTGAATTGTAGCTGTAGGGGAGAAGGGGGTACATTGGGACACGGGGCACGTTGGGACAAAGGCTTTTATCCCTTTATTATTGCAAAATAAAATTTGTAAAAAATCACACTAGACGGCACTAGTGGTACATCTTCATATTTGTGATATCAACTCATTCATTCAAATCTGCTGCCTATGAACAAGGATAGTTTATTTTATCATATGAAAAGTAATTTTTTTCAAGTAAATTAATGTTGATTTTTTAGGTAATAGGAAATAAATATTTTAATTTTTAAAAGTGCTATGTGTTTTTATAAACATTAAGCTTTCGTTTCCACTATAGATCATTAGCCTATGTGCTCTAGAAAATTAGGCCTAAACATTTGTTTTGAAAATGACCTGATGGGGTACCAATGTACCCCATCAGGTCATTTTCATCAGGTCCCCATGCATTGGTGTCCCAATGGACACCAATGCATGGGGCACATTGGGACTGCTCCAATGGTCCATTCATTTCTAACACCAATATATTTTTATTTATTTACTTATTTTTTGCACATATAAGCTAATTGTATTCATTTTTTTTCTAGGTATTCTTTAAATAAATAGAAAATGATTAGAAATTATAAGCCAAAAACTGAAAGAACTAATTTCAGAAGAAAATATAGAAAAGGCAATAAATGAAATAATCAAAGATAAACTTTCTGTGAGGGAAGTTGCAATTAAATATTATATACCAAAATCTACATTATTTAATAGATTGACAAAAAAATGAGAGAAAATAAGATTGAGTGTGTACTACAAATATAAATTATAAGTTTCAATCCAAATATACATCTCAACAAATATTCACAGCTGAACAAGAACTCTTGTTGAAAGATTATTTAATATCATGTTCTCAACTTAACTATGCCATCAACACGATCCAACATAACATTAAAGTTTTGTGTAGACTTGCAGGGTTTTGATGTGCGTTAAGATATGAATATGCAGTAATTCTTCATAACAATTTCATTTTTTCATAATTGCCTACTTTATTATTATTTGTTATTGTATCAAATTCATTGTTTTGAAAGCCTTTCATTTACTTTAGCAAAATATTTTGCAATATTGTAATTAGATAAATAAAAAGATGGTTGTCCCAAAGTGCCCCATCATTAAATCAGTGTTGTCCCAATCTGCCCCTGCACGGGGAACATTGGGACACTTTTGCATAAGTTATGTTTTAATTATTTCTGTTTGTAAAACACATTAAACAATGCTCATTACCCATTTAAAAGGTGACCAATAACGCAAATATTTAAATAAAAATGCACAAAAGCATTAAAACTTTTATAAATTGGAAAATAATATGCTTTTATAAAAAGTGTCCCAATGTCCCCCCTCTTCCCCTATCCACTACTGATGCATTTTCCCTTTTTTCTCAGAAGATTAAATGCCACTAAAATTTTGATAGCAATTTTTAGTAACGGTTTTTAGAAACTTTTCAAGAAGAATGAAAAATGTTAATGACTTCGGTTTGTCTGTCTGTCCGCGCTCTAGCTCTAACTCCCGTAAATATTTATGGAATTTCTCTAAACTGATATACTGTTATTCGAGTTCACTATCGAATGTTCCCTATTGAAAATGGAGTGAATACTTGTACTGATTTGTGTACATGGACACTCCAAAGGAATTCCAAAGCATTGTAATATAAGGGCGTATTTCTATAAAGCATATTTTAATACTTTTACTGTACACAAATCTTAATGAAATTGAAATATGTTAGTCAGGTTTAATATCGGATGTTTCTTATGTAAAGTGGAATAAATACCAGAACTGATTTGTATGCAGGGAAAGAGTCAGGTGGGGTAAAATAAGTCAGGGGGTAAAATAGGTCAGTTTAAAAAAAACTCTAAAACATCCAAACATTTTTTTAATTCCAATTTTGCTGGTTTTATATATTATTTATATTAGTCTTCATTTTGTATGCAAAATTAACTGTAACTGATACTTTTCAGTTACAGCCAGTAATTATTTGTGCGTTTCGTATTAGTAACTCGAATGTGTAGCTAAGAAAAACTTTGGTTTTTAACTAATTCATAAGCAAATTTTACAGTATTTTCTTATCATTTTCCAAAAAGCACATTCTTAAGATTAATTTCCTAAACTTTTGTGAAAAAAAAAAAATTATTAATATTTTTGAGTAAAAAAACACATGTGGGGTAAAATAGGTCAGGTGTTAAATCATATTAGACTTAGGAAACGTTAAGTAACTAATTACATTTTTTTTTTTTGTGTGTGTTTTAAATAATTCCATATGTACTCTTAATATATTAGTTTAAAATTAAGTTATATATTGTTCTGGATCTATTTCATACACATAGATATTATATAATTTAATGTTAAGAGAGAGAATAAAAAGACAATACATATTAAAGCTAAATCAAAACATTTAGTTTGTAGGTGAAATTCAAAAAGTTGTTTAATTCGAGCTTATTTAAGAAGGGTGCCAATTTTTCATACAAAGGGCAGGCAGGACACATTCTCCTGAAACTGAGTGAAACTCTACAGTTTAGCATCAACTTCAAATGTAAGAGTGGATGAATCTAGATCATCAATCACCAATTTTACAAATTAATTCTAGTGCGACTTCAACAGTCATGGAACAGGATAATATTTATATATTCTGCTATTATAAACACTTTATCACCCAATCAAACATTATCTTCTAAATAAGCTTTGAAAAATGCACACTGAAAAAGAACCCATACGCAACAGAAAACCGGAGTAATTTTAACAACCATTTTATTTTTCAATTTATTGTATGACAAAAAATCAACAGAGATGCTAAAATCACAGAAACATCAACTGTAAAAGAAACAAAAAACAAGTCTTTCTCAAGAAGAAAATTTAGACAGCATTAACACTAATCAATTCGTAAAAGTTGTAAAATGTGTTAAAGTAGAATTTCCTTGGAAAAAATCAAAGAAAATATTTCATGACATTCTTTCACACAATCATGAATATTCTGAAAATTTTGAAGGGATAAAAAAAAAGTTTAAATGGAAGCTCCTATTGGATTTTTCAGAGAAAAGATATTTTTGATTTAGATGCATCGTACATTCCAAATGTTCTTCCCGAACTGATGATGGACCATAGAGGCTTTTTCTCGAGAGAACACAAAATCAAGTTTTTATCAAAAAAATGAATATGTATTTGTAATTTTATTTGCATGAAGTAAATTGTATTAAAAATTAAACAGTTTTAAAGGATGACTTATAATACCCCAACCAATGGGGTAAAATAAGTCACAAACAGCATATTTTAAAATTTATATTTCAGTACAAATTTGTTTTTTCAGAGATATTTCACTTAAAATGTCATGAGGAATAATCATTTGCATATTTTGTGCATTTTTTTAACAAATGGAACCAATACATTTTCTGCTGTTTAAGCGCAAACGTAAAATATGCTGTTTGACCTATTTTACCCCACCTGACCCTACTCGAAAGTATTCCAAAGCATTGCGTTCTGTGAGAGGTATTTCTATAAACCAAATTTGAATCATTTTACTTTACACAAAGCTTAATGAAATATGTTATTCATATGCGCAAAAGAATGCTTTCTATAGATTATAGTATGATTAGAATTAGATTTACAGGGCCACACAAAAATATTCAGTTACATTAAGAGATATTAATAAAAATTTGCTGGAATTGCACGTTCGTTTACATTAAGTGTCTTTAACACTTTATAACAGTTTTTAAGTACGAATATGATTTCCATTTGTGTATCTGTCTGTCCGCGCTCTAATTCTCATAAATATTTATGTAATTTCTTGAAACTGATATATGTTATTCAAGATTACTACAGGATGTTCTCCATTCAAAGTGGAGTGAAAACCTCTGCCGGTTTGTGTACAGGGACACCCGAAACTATTCCAAAGCATTGTGTTCTGTGGGAG
This sequence comes from Salticus scenicus, assembly GCA_963930645.1. Lineage (NCBI taxonomy): Eukaryota > Metazoa > Arthropoda > Arachnida > Araneae > Salticidae > Salticus > Salticus scenicus. The sequence goes on along the minus strand of OZ005656.1, from coordinate 285,812,076 downwards.
GTATATCTATAAACCATATTTTAATACATTTATTGAACACAAATCTTAATGAAATTTAAATATGTTATTCAAGTTCACTATTGGATGTTTCCTATGTACAATGTTTAAATACCACCACTGGTTTGTGTACAGGGACACTCGAAATCATTCCAAAGCTGTGCGTTCTGTGAGAGGTATTTCTACAAACCATAATTTTGTTAACTTTATTACAAAGCTTAATGAACTGAAATATTTATAAAAGAATTCACTGTAAATCACGTATAAAATATATTTAATTAAAATCATTAAAAAACACAGTGTCAAGGCCTTTCGCCATCAGGGCATCATCAGGACATAGCCATTTTTAACAAGTACAGTAACATTATATATACATAAACATATTTCGGTTACAGTTATTAAACATGAAATAGATGAAACAGATCAATTACAAAGGAAAACAGTCCGAAGGCGAAGAGTCCTCTTCAATTGTAATTGATCTGTTTCACCTATTTCATGTTTAATAACTGTAACCGAAATATGTTTCTTATGTATATATAATGTTACTGAACATCTTGCTAAAAATGGCTATGTCCTGATGATGCCCTGATGTTCAGGGCGAAAGGCCTTGACACTGTGTTTTTTAATGATTTTAATTAAATATGTTTTATACGTGTTTCACAGTGAATTCTTTTATAAATTGTGGTTTTCTACAAATACACGTGGGGTATCATGTCTCTATATGAGATGTAATTTAATATGAAATTGAAATATGTTATTCATAGGTACAGTCAGTCAAATAATTAACTGTACATGAAACCTTTCTCAGAATGCCAAAGAATGAGTCAATATTTAAAAAAAACCTTAAAAAATCTTTTTACCTTAAATCATTTTATTGAAATAATTTTGTTAAAAAATTTTAAAATTTGAAATGCAATTTACTTTTTTTAAATGCATCAGATCAAAAAATTATCATGATCTATATTTATCAAATCACACAGAGTTGCAATTCAAAACTTATCATTTTTTTATTTTTTTAATTAATTGTATATAAATTGTCGTCTTTTAAAATAAATTGATCTCTAAATATAAGTATTGAAATTCTAATATTGTTTTCTTTATTCAAAATGTCACTTTTGTTTCCAATCAATTTATTTAAATCTGTTGCTTCAGATCACACACATCAATCTTTAAATATACATTAAGAGATATTAATAAAAATTTGCCTTTAATATGATTTCACTTTGTGACCTCAAAACGAGTCAGCTGGTTGGAAAACAACTGGCATTTAATTACAACTGTCTTTCCGTGAATGATGCAATCACATATCTGAGTAGCAAATAAATGTCTGTTGTAATCTTTTCTCAAAATGCCAAAGAATGTGTTTTTTAATAATATATTACATTAGACTTAACATTAAATCTACGATACGTGCTATTTTTCTTCAATATTCCATGATACAAATATTTAAAATTTTTAAAAGAAACGTGCGAATCGGCAATTATATCAGTTTCGATCCAGTACATTATAATCTCTTCAAGACAAAATGTCAAGTGATCTCTTGCTTATATAATAACCAACCACACCCACTCAAAAAAATACCAATTTAAATAAATTGATTTCCAATCAATTTTTTGAAAAACGATTTTTGAATAAAGAAAACGACAAAAAAATTTTAAGTAGGAAATTTTGTCTAAAAAGGATTAATTATTAATTAATTAATTAATTAATTAATTAATTAATAATTAATTTTCAAAAATGATGAAATTTATAAAATTTAAAAATTATGAAATGTCAATTGCAAATTGTATTTCAAACTTTAAATTGTTTTAAAAAAACGAGATTAGAATTTCAGTACTTATATTTAGAGATCAATTTATTTTAAAAGACGACAATTTATATATAATTAATTAAAAAAATAAAAACTAATAAGTTTTAAATTTCAACTCTGTGTGATTTTATAAATATAGATCATGATAATTTTTGATCTGATGTATTTAAAAAAAATAAATTACATTTCAAATTTTAAATTTTGTTAAAAATTATTTTAATAAAATGAGTTAAAGTAAAAAAAAAAAGGATTTTTTAAAGTTTTTTTTTAAATATTGAATCATTCTGTGAAAGGACTGATCCTTTAGATATTTCTTATTAAAATGAGAAAAATGAAATCACTTGTTTGGTGGACATTTCGCAGTCTTGTAAATCATTATCAATTTGAAGAAGAAATTTTAAAATTACCATTACCACCCAAAATTATACACTATATAGAAGAAAATTATACAGACATACTGTTAAGTCTAATGTAATATATTATTAAAAAACACATTCTTTGGCATTTTGAGAAAAGATTACAACAGACATTTATTTGCTACTTAGATATGTGATTGCATCATTCACGGAAAGACAGTTGTAATTAAATGCCAGTTGTTTTCCAACCAGCTGACTCGTTTTGAGGTCACAAAGTGAAATCATATTAAAGGCAAATTTTTATTAATATCTCTTAATGTATATTTAAAGATTGATGTGTGTGATCTGAAGCAACAGATTTAAATAAATTGATTGGAAACAATCTGATGCATTTAAAAAAAGTAAATTGCATTTCAAATTTTAAAATTTTAACAAAATTATTTCAATAAAATGATTTAAGGTAAAAAAAAAAAAAGATTTTTTAAGGTTTTTTTTAAATATTGACTCATTCTTTGGCATTCTGAGAAAGGTTTCATGTACAGTTAATTATTTGACTGACTGTACCATTGAATATAATATAATTAGTAATTGAGGTACACAAACATCAAACCGTCTCACATATATATATGTTTTTAAAGGTATATTTTGTTTCTTAAATGTATTTTAACTAAAGTTTGTCTCGTAAATAAAATAGTTTTTGTTTTTAATTAGTAATTGATATACAGAGCTACACAAAAATATTCAGTTACAATAAGAACTATTAATAAAAATTTGCTAGAATTCTACTTTCATTTACATTAAGCGATTTTAAAACTTTCTAACAGTTTTTAGGTGTGAATATGATTTTCGTTTGTGTATCTATCTGTCCGATTGTTTATTTTTCTATCTGTCTGTCTCTCGACCCCAGCGTCCGTAAATATTTTCAGAAATTTTAAAAAAAATTATATATTAGTCCAGTTTACTATGGAATGTTCTCTATTTAAAATGGCATTAATAGGTCGTGTACAACTAGTTTGTGTACAGGGACAGATTTGCGTTTTACGTCCGTCATTTTTAAAAATTATATTTAAATAACTTTCCACTGTAAAAAACATTAAAAAAATTATGTATTGTTAATATTCTAACATAATGTTTTGTATAGAATATGATAGTATTAACCTTCATATTTACAGGACTACACTAAAATATTCAGATAGGCTGCAATTGTAATTTAATGTCTGCATTTTCTTTTGTGTTAAGCCTCGTATGTCTCGTAACGTTTTAAATTTACGTTTGTTTAGGGGTTTTCATATAAGATGCTCAATACCTTTGGCTGTTAAATTATGGAAAGGAAAGTTTTACAAAGCTTGCTGAAAATTTAGTAAAAGTTATCGCATTTTGTAAGATGTTTAACATTTTTGCATTCTAATTACTGTATGTGTGCCTAAAGTAGCATGCCATATTTCTTAAAAATGGATTTCCACTGGATCTAATGCCTTACATTTTAAAAAAGGGGAAATTGTTTTTGCGATTTTTTAAAGAAACCGTTATATCTCCATGGATATGAGGTAGCTTCTTAAAATTTATACAGATAATGAAAAAAATCCTCTTAATTACATGCTACATCCAAAACGTATTTAAAGCATTACCTCTCACAAGGTGATTCAAAACACGATATTTTTCTTTATTTTATAAATACTTAAAATGAAATTTAAACTGAAATTTGTTTTCAGTTTACACACGTCTACTAAAAATGCATAAAATAATATTTCTTAAAAATATTACTGAGAACATATTAGCTACATCAATCGTTTATATAACAGTTTAGGTAATGAAGTTATTTTGCGTTTGTGCATATTCTTGAATGAAAAACTGATTTGAGTTTTGTCTTCCTCCCTCGAAAAATTAAACAGCAAAAACTACGTATAATTTGAAGATATAGTAATTTATAGATATACTAGCAGGCAACGCCCGCTTCGCTGGTCCCTATTTTTAAATGAATCACTATAATTACTGAATTCTAAAATCGCATTAATTTTTATCACGTGAAAAAAAAAGAGAAACAAAATCTGATTAGGAAAAATGTCGCACCGGGTTCTCACTGACTTCGGAAAAAATTCCCAGAAAGCTTTAACTTGTTTCCCCCCTTCGCCCCCCTCCCGCCCATCCTAATAATTTTACAAATTCGAAAATATCCGCAATCGATTTGTAAGTATCGAAAACCTCCATGTACCAATTTTGAGTGATCTAACTGTTTTATTTTTTTTACCCTCCGCTTCCTCCTTCCTGTCCCTCCTAATAACTTTACACTTTCGAAAATATCCCCATTCGACTTGCAGGCCTCTAAAACCTATCTGTACCAATTTTGAACGACCTAACTGTATTTCTATTTGTTTTTGCCCATAGCCCCCTTACTGCCCCACCCCTTCTAAACAAACTATAGCCTACACCTCCAAATGGCACTCTGCTATTTTCTGATGAAAAAAAAAGTTTAGCCTGGATGGTCCTGACGGGTTTCAATATTATTGGCATAATTTACGGAAGTCTCATGTACTAATGAGCCGCCAAATTGATGGAGGCTCAGTATTGATTTGGGCTGGTTTTTCGGCTCAAGGGAAAAGGGATATTGTTTTTGTGCATTCAAAAATGAATTCCGAGAAGTATAAGAATCTTCTTAAAGATCAACTAGCCATATACCAGAGTTGCCAACCTAATCCGACAAATTGTTATTACCGCCACTGTTTTCTACACCACTTAATTTTTTAGAGTAATTCTCTTCAAATATATTTATGATGAATTAATAAAACAAATACTCTAAAACTTAAGTGGTGTAGAAAAATGGGCGGTATAACAATTTGCCAGATTAGGTTGGCAGCTCTGCATATACGGTGAACTTCTTTGTGGCGAAAACACTTTCCAGCACGATAACGCGCTGATTCATGCATCGCACGGAACAAACTGTGACTTTCAAAGCAAAATATCAATATTCTCTCATGGCCTTCTCGCTCCCCAGACTTAAATCCCATCGAAAACTTGTGGGGATCTTAGCTCGTGCGGTTTACCGAAATGGAAGGCAGTTTATATGTGTCGATAACCTAAAGAATCCTATAAAATGTACTTTGAAAGAACTGTGCTGCAATATTTTGCTAGAATCGATAGATTCGATGCCGAATCGCATCTTTCATGTTATAAAAACAAAGGCGGCTCCACCAAATATTGAATAACCGTGATACAGCATTTTCTTTTAGACCATTAGTGTCTGCTAATTATGTTGACCACTGTATTTGAAAAAAAAAAGGTTGGTGTCTTATAATTTTGTCCATTATGTTTCTTAGTTTTTTCATTAAATTATATGAAAATATCAATATCATAATATAATTATATATGATAACAGAATAAATTTGTGTTTTTGACGTATTTGATAAAACATTTTTAAGCTCTGAATCATTTCTTTCATTATTTTCAAATTAGATAGGTGCCTTATAATTATGTCCACCACTGTATATTTCATTTTATTTAAATACATTGAAATTCAAATCTTGTTTTTAAAAATTTAATGTTTGAAATACAATTTTACAATTGACATTTCATAATTTTAGATTTTAAAAATTTCAAAAATTTTAGATTTCATAATCATTTCAGAATTCTGAAATATGAAATGTATTAAATTATTAAATGTAAAATTATATTACCGTAAAATCCCGAAAGTAACCCCCCCTTTTTGAAAAGCAAAACAGATAAAATTCAGGAGGGGGGGGGGTTATAATCAAGATTCTTTTAAAAAATGAACAAAAGGGAGGGGAGGTTACATTTGATGGAGGGGGTACTTTCGGGATTTTACGATACTTACTTAAAAGGAAATATTAAAGATAATTTCTTACATTAAAGGTAAAAAAAACTGTAATGATTCCATCGATAACATGCATCCAACGCTTTATGAAAAATTAGTTAAATTAGAAATAATACATAAATATTAAACTTAATTCAATGCCAAACTTAACTTGCAATGCCGACGTACCGTAAGTGCGCCTGAAGATTGGATGGAGCTTTGTTGGATGGAGAAAAAAAAAGGGGGGGGGGTAGTTTCAGGATAACGATGACATTTCACTTTCAGCGAGAAAAGGGAGGGAGGATTACTTCCGGGATTTTACGGTATCTAACATTATGAAATGTAGAAATTATGAAACCATTAAATAGAAAATCTTGAATAAAATAGCTCACTAAATGTAAGTACGTAGAAATTACAATAGACAATGGTTAAAAGTTATTTAATAAATCCACATTAATGATCTCAATGAATTTTTTATAATCAATTTCTAAGGGTTTAATTTCGACTTCTGTCAACTGCACCTTTTCCCGTTGAAGGTAATCATTTTTGTCTTTTATAAGTTTCTATTCAATTCATCTCTCAAATATTTGAAATAGAATAAACTTTAACGCGTTTCTATACACAGATTTGTTAATATCAAATTATCTTCAACCAGATTATAATTTTCCATTAAAACACGAGGACAAAAATCTTCGTATGGGAGTATTTGAAATAATAGTGCATGTCTACAAAATTTGCACCAATTGTTACAATTTTGTATAAAAATCTGCCATATTCCAAGAATACATTTTCTCCCGAGTAAATTGTCTTAAAATAGTACATGTTCGTCCACAAACGTATAGTTTTATGCATTTTAAACACAATTCAACAATTTTAGAATTTTTGTAATGCGGAATCTAATAATTTTGTTTTCTTTTTTCAAAACTGAATACATCTGAATTCGAAAAAAATTTTGAGTGGTATAATTATATTAAAATGTTACGGAAGATTTTTTTCTTTCGAAAATTACATCTCCTTTGGAAAACATTTCCATGACATCGTCTATAGTTATATCTATTCATAATTGTTCCATGATAATTTTAAAATAATATCTATCATATATTTGTATAAGTTCATCGAATGTCAACATATCTAAAACTAATGCACGAAATTCAAAGTATTTGTGACTTTGGTAAACGGCTTCCCATAAAAGAGGTTTTGGTAAATTAAAATATTTAATATCGTGAAAATGATAAACATTCCCATATCGTTTTAAAAGTAAAATTCTCTAATGGTTAATTTAATGAAGTTACCTGCTTGTTAGGTTCTTCCAAGTCTTTATAAGTGATATAAATATTTTTTGAACATTTCACGTCATCTTTAAGACGATTATTCTGTATTATCACACAAATATTACTCTTTCTGAACAACTCGCCGTTTTAATTTTTTCAATTTCATCATGACAGAGTTATCATATAACATGTTTGCCGAATCTCACATCTATAAATATATTTATACATAAAATATGTATTTTTTAATATATAAAATATATATGTCTAATTTAATTTTTCCCGGAGAATTTGTCATTAGAGGCATGCACATAAATATATCGATATCATTTATGTATGTAGCGTATGAATGTTTTGCACGAATAGTAAAAGAAAAATTGGAAATGTGGATGGATGATCATGGTGGTTGGGAAGAATTAGCAAATTATAAAACTTTAATTAAACAGAAAGATACTGTAGCACTATCTCATTCACGCTGGGTTAAAGATTTTTTGTATACTTAGGTTCAAACAGTTACTACTAAAACGGATTGGATTAAAGAGTTTTTGCATACTTCAGTTCAAATAATTTGAAGTATGAAGGGTAAATTCCTAAAAAATAGATTTTTGTCTCCAATAAAACAATTAGCAAATGAGGGCCAACCAATTTGCAAGATATGCCTCACTAACAACAGCGAAATTGTATTTTTTAAATGTGGGCACGTAGTATGTTGTTTATCATGTTTGGAAAAAGAGAAATATTGTCCATTTTGTCGAAGCATTTTGCACAGGAAAAAAATCTATAAAAGTTTTAAATCTATATTATATAATTTAAAGTTATATATCAAATTCCGTCGTATTCAGTTAGATTTTAAAATTTCTACATTTTATAATTTTAGATTTTATTAATTTTTAATATTCGTAATTTTAGATTTTATTAATTTCTAATTTTCAAAATTTTAGATTTTATTAATTTCTAATATTCGTAATTTTAGATTTTATTAATTTCTAATTTTCAAAATTTTAGATTTTATTAATTTCTAATTTTCATAGTTTTAGATTATGAAAATGTATAAAATTATGGAATGTAAATTATTAAACCTAAAATTATACTTTATAATTTCAGCATTTTATTATTTCAGCATTTCATAATTTTAGATTAAGAAATGTATATGGAATGTAAGATGGAAGAATATGGAATGTAAAATTATTAAATCTAAAATTATGAAAAGTAAATTTGCAAAACCTGAAATTATGAAATGTCAAATTTATAAAATCTAAAATTATGCAATGTCAATTTACAAAATCTAAAATTATGCAATCCTATATTACGAAATGTAAATATTATAAAATATAAAAAATGAGAAATTTTAAAATCTAAAATTCTAAAAAGTAAAAAATTTTGAAATCATAATTTTACGTTCGATTTTTTTTTTCCTTTTCATAATTTAAGTTTTTAATTTTTTTTTTTTTTTACTATTCATAAATTTATAAATTTACTTTTCATAGTTAAAGAGTTAATAATTTTAGATTTAAAAATTTTTCCATTTCCTCATTTTAGATTTTCTAATATTTACATTTCATCATTTTAGATTTTCTAATATTTACATTTCATCATTTTAGATTTTCTAATATTTACATTTCATCATTTTAGATTTTCTAATATTTACATTTCATCATTTTAGATTTTCTAATATTTACATTTCATCATTTTAGATTTTCTAATATTTACATTTCATCATTTTAGATTTTCTAATATTTACATTTCATCATTTTAGAATTCATAATTTTTAGATGTTATAATTTTGCATATCATAATTATGTTTCATAATTTAGATTTCCGAATTCTGAAATGTAAAACTTATGAAATCTAAAAAGTATGGAGTGTGAAATTATTAAATCTAAAATTAAAAAATGTCAAATTTATAAAATCTAAAATTATGCAATCCTAAATTACGAAATGTGAAAATTTTAAAACCTAAAATTTTGAAAAGAAAAAAATTTTAAAATTAAGAATATGAAATCTAAAATGTAAATTTTGAAATATAAAATGTAAAATCTGAAAAGTTAATACAAAAAATTTTTGCTATTAATTTTTTTTAATAGTAAGTATATAATATTTTTTTATTTACATTTTAATTTTTTATTTTAGATTTCATAATTTTATTTTTTATAATTTTTAACTTTCAGAATTTTAGATTTTTTTTCTTTTCATAATTTTAGAGTAAAAAAGTTTTTTAGAATTCATATATTTAGTGTTTATAAAATTTACTTTTCATAATTTGAGATTTTGTAACATTCACATTTCATCATTTTAGATTTTATAATTTCTACATTTCATAATTTTAGATTTCATAATATTTATATTTCATCTTTTTTTTATTTTATGATATCTACATTTTAATTTAAATATATAGTAAACAATACGGAATGTAAATTTATTAAATCCAAAATTATGACATGTCAAATTTCCAAAATCAAAAATTATGAAATGTCAAATTTATAAATTCTAATTTTATGAAAAGCCAATTTTCAAAATCTGAAATCACGCAATCCTAATTTACGAAATGTAAAAGTTTATGATTTGAAAATTTTGAAAGTCAAATATTTTAAAATCTAAAATTTTGTAAAGTAAAAAATTTTAAAATATAAAAATATGAAAAGTAAAGATTGAAATATAAAATTCTGAAAAGAAAAAATATTTAAAATTGAAATTATGAAAACTAAAATGTAAATTCTGAAGTGCAATATGTAAAATCTAAAAAGTAAATAAAGAAATTCTTACTATTAATAAAAATTTAAGTATATACTTTTTATATATATATATATATATTTTTTTTTTTTTTGATTTCATAATTTTACATTTAAAAATTTTTACTTTTCATAATTTCACATTTTATAATTTTTTACTTTTCATAATTTTAGATTCAAAAAATTTTTTACCATTCTTAACTTAAAAATTTATAAATTTACTTTTCATAATTTAAGAGTTTATAATTTTAGATTTTATAACGTCTACATTTCTCCATTTCAGATTTTATACTCTTCATTTTAGATTTTATACATTTCATCATTTTAGATTTTATACATTTCTCCATTTTAGATTTTATACATTTCATCATTTCAGAATTTACACATTTCATCATTTTAGATTTTACACATTTTATTTTAGATTTTATGCATTTCATCATTTTAGATTTTATACAATTCATCATTTTAGATTTTATACAATTCATCATTTTAGATTTTATACATTTTATCATTTTAGATTTTATACATTTCATCATTTTAGATTTTATTCATTTCATCATTTTAGATTTTATACATTTCATCATTTTAGATTTTATACATTTCATCATTTTAGATTTTATGCATTTCATCATTTTAGATTTTATGCATTTCATCATTTTAGATTTTATGCATTTCATCATTTTACAATTTATGCATTTCATCATTTTAAAATTTATGCATTTCATCATTTTAAAATTTATGCATTTCATCATTTTAAAATTTATGCATTTCATCATTTCAGATTTTATACATTTCATCATTTCAGATTTTATACATTTCATCATTTTAGATTTTCTAATTTATACATTCATAATTTAAGATTTTATAATTTATACATTCATAATTTAAGTTCTTTAAATATTTACATTCCATGATTTTTGATTTCATAATTTTATACATTTCATTATTTAGATTTCCGAATTCTGAAATATAAAACTTATGAAATCTAATTTATGAAATGTAAAAAATATGGAATGTGAATTTATTAAATCCAAAATTGTGAAATGTCAAATTTACAAAATCTATAATTGTGAAATGCCAAATTTATAAAATCTAAAATTATGAAATGACAATTTACAAAATCAAAACAATTATACAATCCTAAATTACGAAATGTAAAAATTTTTTATTTTAAAATTTTGAAGGTAAAAGATTTTAAAATCTAAAATTTTGTAAAGTAAAAAATTTTAAAATATAAAAATATGAAAAGTAAAGATTGAAATATAAAATTCTGAAAAGAAAAAATATTTAAAGTTGAAATTATGAAAACTAAAATGTAAATTCTGAAGTGCAATATGTAAAATCTAAAAAGTAAATAAAGAAATTCTAACTATTAATAAAAATTTAAGTATATACTTTATATATATATATTTTTTTATTTCATAATTTTACATTTATAATTTTTTACTTTTCATAATTTTAGATTCAAAAATTTTTTTACTATTCATAACTTAAAAATTTATAAATTTACTTTTCATAATTTAAGAGTTTATAATTTTAGATTTTATAACTTCTACATTTCATCATTTTAGATTTTATACATTTCTCCATTTTAGATTTTATACATTTCATCATTTTAGATTTTATACATTTCTCCATTTTAGATTTTATACATTTCTCCATTTTAGATTTTACACATTTCATCATTTCAGATTTTACACATTTCATCATTTCAGATTTTACACATTTCATCATTTTAGATTTTACACATTTTATTTTAGATTTTATGCATTTCATCATTTTAGATTTTATACATTTCATCATTTCAGCTTTTATACATTTCATCATTTTATGCATTTATGCATTTCATCATTTTAGATTTTATAATTTATGCATTTCATCACTTTAGATTTTATACATTTCGTCATTTCAGCTTTTATACATTTCGTCATTTCAGCTTTTATACATTTCGTCATTTCAGCTTTTATACATTTCGTCATTTCAGCTTTTATACATTTCGTCATTTCAGCTTTTATACATTTCGTCATTTCAGCTTTTATACATTTCGTCATTTCAGCTTTTATACATTTCTTCATTTCAGCTTTTATACATTTCATCATTTCAGCTTTTATACATTTCATCATTTCAGCTTTTATACATTTCATCATTTTATAATTTATACATTTCAGCTTTTATACATTTCATCATTTTATAATTTATACATTTCAGCTTTTATACATTTCATCATTTCATAATTTATACATTTCATCATTTCATAATTTATACATTTCATCATTTCATAATTTATACATTTCATCATTTCATAATTTATACATTTCATCATTTCATAATTTATACATTTCATCATTTCATAATTTATACATTTCATCATTTCATAATTTATACATTTCATCATTTCATAATTTATACATTTCATCATTTTATAATTTATACATTTCATCATTTTATTATTTATACATTTCATCATTTTATTATTTATACATTTCATCATTTTATTATTTATACATTTCATCATTTTATAATTTATACATTTCAGCTTTTATACATTTCATCATTTCATAATTTATACATTTCAGCTTTTATACATTTCATCATTTCATAATTTATACATTTCATCATTTTATAATTTATACATTTCATCATTTTATAATTTATACATTTCATCATTTTATAATTTATACATTTCATCATTTTATTATTTATACATTTCATCATTTTATTATTTATACATTTCATCATTTTATTATTTATACATTTCATCATTTTATTATTTATACATTTCATCATTTTATTATTTATACATTTCATCATTTTATAATTTATACATTTCATCATTTTATTATTTATACATTTCATCATTTTATTATTTATACATTTCATCATTTTATTATTTATACATTTCATCATTTTATTATTTATACATTTCATCATTTATACATTATCGTTTTAGATTTTATACATTTCGTCGTTTCAGATATTATGCATTTCATCATTTCAGATATTATGCATTTCATCATTTCAGATATTATGCATTTCATCCTTTTAGCTTTTACACGTTTCATCCTTTTAGCTTTTATGCATTTCATCATTTTAGATTTTATGCATTTCATCATTTTAGATTTTATACATTTCATCATTTTAGATTTTCTAATTTATACATTCATAATTTAAGATTTTATAATTTATACATTCATAATTTAAGTTCTTTAAACATTTACATTCCATGATTTTTGATTTCATAATTTTATACATTTCATTATTTAGATTTCCGAATTCTGAAATATAAAACTTATGAAATCTAATTTATGAAACGTAAAAAATATGGAATGTGAATTTATTAAATCCAAAATTGTGAAATGTCAAATTTACAAAATCTATAATTGTGAAATGCCAAATTTATAAAATCTAAAATTATGAAATGAAAATTTACAAAATCAAAAAATTATACAATCCTAAATTACGAAATGTAAAAATTTTTTATTTTAAAATTTTGAAGGTAAAAGATTTTAAAATCTAAACTTTTGAAAAGTAAAAATTTTAAATCTTAAGTTGTGAAATCAAAAAATGTAAATTTTGAAATGTAAAATGTAAATTTAAATAAATAAAAGGAATTCTAAATATAAAAAAATGTTATATATATATTTTTTTTTTTTTTACATTTTATAATTTTGGTTTTAAAATTTTTTTTATTTTTTTATAATTTTATAAAAATTTTTTACTATTCATAAATTTTAATTTATAAATTTACTTTTACAAATTTAAGTTTTCGTAATATTTACATTTCATCATTTTAGATTTCATAATTTCTACATTTCATCATTTTAGATTTCATAATTTCTACATTTCATCATTTTAGATTTCATAATTTCTACATTTCATCATTTTAGATTTCATAATTTCTACATTTCATCATTTTTGATTTCATAATTTCTACATTTCATCATTTTTGATTTCATAATTTCTACATTTCATCATTTTAGATTTCATAATTTCTACATTTCATCATTTTAGATTTCATAATTTCTACATTTCATCATTTTAGATTTCATAATTTCTACATTTCATCATTTTTGATTTCATAATTTCTACATTTCATCATTTTTGATTTCATAATTTCTACATTTCATCATTTTAGATTTCATAATTTCTACATTTCATCATTTTTGATTTCATAATTTCTACATTTCATCATTTTTGATTTCATAATTTCTACATTTCATCATTTTTGATTTCATAATTTGTACATTTCATCATTTTTGATTTCATAATTTGTACATTTCATCATTTTACATTTCATAATTTCTACATTTCATCATTTTAAATTTCATAATTTCTACATTTCATAATTTTAAATTTCATAATTTCTACATTTTATTATTTTAGTTTTCATAATTTCTACATTTTATTATTTTAGATTTTATAATTTCTACTTTTCATCATTTTACATTTCATAAGATTTGATACTATAATTTTACATTTCATAATTTTTGATATTACAGTTTTACAATACATAACTTTATACATTTCATAATTTAGATTTCCGAATCCTGTAATATGAAACTTATGATATGTAAAATTTATGGTATGTAAAATTACTAATTCTTAAATTATGAAATATAAATTAACAAAATCTCAAAATACGAAATTTAAATTTACAAAATCTAAACTTATGCCATTCTAAATTAAGAAATGTAAAAATTATAAAAGCTAAATTATAAAAAGTCAAAAGATTTTAAAATCTAAAATTTTGAAATGTAAAAAATTTTATCTAAAATTTTAAAAAGTAAAAATCTTTAAAATTAAAATTATAAAAACTAAAATGTAAATTCTGAAATGTAGAAAGTAAATAAAAAAATTCTTACTAAAAAAAAAAAAAATTAGTGTACTATTTTTTTCTTTACTTTTCAGATTTCCTAATTTTACATTTAAATTTTTTTTTTCATAATTTTACATTTTAAAAGTTACTTTTCATAAATTTACATTTAAAATTTTTTTTTACTATTCATAATTTTTAAATTTCTAAATTTCCTTTTCATAAATGAAGATTTTATAATTTTAGATTTTATAATTTCTACATTTCATCATTTTACATTTTATAATAATTTCTACATTTCATCATTTTACATTTTATAATAATTTATAGATTTCATCATTTTACATTTTATGATAATTTCTATATTTCATCATTTTAGATTTTATAATTTCTACATCTCATCATTTTAGATTTTATAATTTCTACATCTCATTTTAGATTTTATAATTTTAAATATTATAATTTTCCATTTCATCATTTTAGTTTTATAATTTTAGATATTATAATTTTACATTTCATAATTTTATACGTTTCATAAAGATTTCCGATTTTTGAAATGTAAAACTTGTGAAATCTCAATTATGAAATAGAGCCTGATATGCTGATTCGATGCTATTAACAGTAATAATATGGATTATATCTCATATTATCTGATTTTTCATTTTTTAAACAGCCTTTTGGCCTTTTTTTTCTGGGAGGAAGCCCCTGAATTGCTTTAAAACAAATATAAAATAAACTAAAAAGAAATTTATTATTTAATTTCAAATTCCATTCTTTAGAATATTCTAAAGAATAAAATTTGAAATTAACTTTAATCTATGATTTTTTTTTTTTTTGTTTGTTTAAGAATCTAAGAAACATAAAGTTGTTTTGATAAACTTATTAATTGAACGTAACGAGATAATTTATTTTTATCCCATGATTCTGAATACTTTAATAATTTAATAAATTGTGGTATAATATAGTCATATGAGATATTTTTTTTTTTTTTAAGAAAAACTACACTCCACCCTTTTTGTTCAAACTATATATATATAACTGTTTTTCACTTAAATTTCAGTTTCCCATCAAACATCTCGTTGAAATTATAACAATAAATTTTATTAGACAACCCGTAAAGAAAAAGTTACCAAACTTTTTGGACTTCAATGATATTTGACTTCAATGATAACTCAAATTCAGAAAAAGACATGTTATTCTCACATGTTCTAGAAATATATTAATAGAATATCTACAACCTCTAGAAAAAGACCAAAAAGTTTCATATGAAAAATTTTTAGATTGTCTGTCACATTTGAGTAAAGAAGTTGAAAGTATTATTGAAGAATTGAAACATGTTTTCAAAAGCAAAACATTTGTTTTCCAACGTCTGGATTAAACAATCATCAGAGGACAATACTGAAATGGATACAAAAATTAATTCATAAACCAAAATTAAGAGGACAAACCTGAACTTGTGGATTCAAATTACGTAAAAACAAATATTGTTGAAAATACAGATCTTACAGAACAATCAACTTCACAAGATATAGAAGAAAGTAATTGTATAAACCAAAATTCCCTTGTGGACTCATTATGTAAAAAGAAATGTTAATTTTGATTATCTAGCTGTAAGATATAAAAAGAAAGTTTGATGCGTTTTCTCTAGGAACAGTCAAACGTATAATTTGTGTTAAACAGTGCCCAAACTTATGGAAAATATTTTAAACATTACTGCAAAAAGTTTAAAATTGAAACTTTGTTTATAAGTACACAGAAACATTTTAAATTAAGCATGAAAGGAGTGAAATATTTTAATGTGAAAAAAGATAAAATCGTATTTGTCAAGTTTCATGATAAAGATTGTTTAGCAGGTAGAATTTCTATGTACTTTAAAATATTTCATACAGCAAATTTCAAAGAATGTGATTACAATTATTTTTAATTTTTTTGTCCTGTTTAAATTATCTTATGTATGCGAGATGTTTTTTCTTTAAAAAAATTAAATATAAGATTTGTTTTTAAAATAACCTTTAAAGTTCTGTTAATTTATTTCACATAAAAGATAAAAAATTGATAAAGATGAAAATAATAATAGTTAGGGTTCCACCCTCCTTAAGATGGAAGGTACTGCCGATAGCTATAAGAAAAGCTAAAACACGGAACAATTTGCATTGTAAAACAAAACAAAAAGCAGGTTCGGACAAAGACAAACAAAACGAAAACGTGCAGTTGTCAAAAAAAGACGAAGGACAAAATGCAGCCACCATAAAAGCAATAAACAAGAATAAAAAAAAGATAAATAAGATAATAAAAGATATATAATCCTGCAAAATACAAGAAAAGAAAAACAGCAAAAAGTGCCCTACCGGTACCCCCCAACTAACCTTGTCCCTGTTACCATGTAAGTGTGTGAAACAATTTAAAAAACTAAAATAGTCCAAAATCTTCACCTCGCCCCCGGCTGCAGGGAGGACTTTGAAAGTCTAATGGAAGTGTCCCGCCGGATTGTGGGAAAATAAAGCGGAGAGAAGAACATATACAAGGAATAAATTCAAAAACTAACCCAAAAAATTAATTTTTTTAGAATGAATGAGACCACAAACAAGAATATATATATATTTTTTTTTATAAAACAACAAAATTCACAAAAAGGAATGTAAAGAACCAGAGGGAACACAGAGAGATCACTTATATCTAACATTTCTTTTGGTTCTCCATTTCTTTCTTGTTTAGTTTACAGTTTTGAAGTGAGTCTTCGTATTTTTTATTCTTCTGATCATGATTGTAAGCAGTTCAAACATTTTATATTTTTATTGGTGCAAACTTTTCCTTCATGTCCCTCTTCTGAACATTTGAAACAAAAGGATTTAGTTTGAGTACAAAACCTGGACGTGTGAGCAAACTTTAAACACTTGAAATATTGACGGGGTTTAAGATACTCACGGAAGGAACATCTTTCCCAGCCTATGTTGACTTTATCCATATTAATTAACATGTTCAAAGATAGTCCAGACTTAAGACAACATTGCGGCAACTTTTGCCTTGGAAGTCAGCATTTTTAGTAATAACCATGTCATCTATATTATTTTGAAATTTCACAGTTTCAATTATTTTGGTGATCGGGAGATCTGTAGGAACAATGAAAATTATGATTTGTGGGTCTCTTTTTGAAAGAGCTTTTGCTTCAACATTATTATGCAAAGTCTCATTCTTTTCGATTTCTTCTTTAATGACATCCACTTCTTTTCTTGTATTTACTTGAATTAAGAAGTCGCCGTTTTAGTGACCTTTGTGCGTTTAATCCCGAACTTGAGATTCTTTAGTTTGAGATTACTTAGGAGAAATTCTTTAGGCTCAATATTTTCAGCAGCATCTTCCTTTTTGGCAATGATGACCACATGTTCTTGTACGAAACTTTAATAGAGGTAGAACCTTCTTTAACAACTTGAGAAAACATAAGTTTTTGCTGTTTTAAAAGTTCAAGTTGGTCAACAACCTCGGAAAATTCTTCGTGCAGTATATGTTGATCAAAGTCTTTTTGAATATTACTAACTAACAAATTTGAGACTAAATTAGTAAGCTGATTTAGATGCTTGATAATTTTCAAGCCGTTAGCTTTAGAAATTTTGTTGGAGTCTAAGAGAATTTAGTCGATTTCTTCTCTCACATTGCCGAGTTCCATCAAAACAGAATGAACAGGAGTTGAAGTAGAAGAACGAGTTGAAACCATGCTTACAAAAACAGCAACACTAAAAATATAAACAAAAAAGAATGGGAAAATTCCCCAAAAATAGCTAAAGCAGGTTTTGCCAACCCTTAGGTTGCTACCCTTGGGATCACGATGAGGACACCAAAAGTTGGTGTGAATAACCGCCAGGCAGTGAAATAAGACAGGAAAAGAACACCGCAGCAAGGCACAACAAAAGCTCACAAATACCGCACAATGATAGCCAAAACTAACAAACAGCTACTCTATAATTTCACTGCCTGCAAGGGTGATAAAGATAAATAAAAGAAATTATATAAAAATATATATGATAGATAAAGTATGATATATTTTTTAAAAAAATTGAATTTAAGAGAGAATATATAATTTTTTTTTTACTTTGAACAAGAAGAAAAAAAAAGCATGAATATAAAAAAAAATCTCAAAAAAAAAAATAAAATAAAATAAAATAAAATAAAGAAAGAAAGAAAAATAAAGATGTGTGTCAGATAAAATTTACATTAATATGATAGGACTATTTATAATTTTAATTCGAATATGTGTTATAAAAAGATTCTCCGCCATTAAAACAACTTAAGTAAATCATAAAATGATAAACACAAAATAATTAGAAATGTAATTTCAGTAATTTTAAAATACAGTCCTAATACATATGATTTTTTTTCTGAAGCCCTGTAAACGATTGGTAAATTATTTTCATATCACATCCTACATTATAGACACTTATATAAAAGCATATAAAAATTATATGCCCATTTTTTGGGGGGGTGGGGGGGGGTAGCCTAAAAGGTTTTACTAACACTGTACCGTGTTACTAACACTGTACCTACCAGAAATGTCCCTCAATGTATTTGAATCCTCGTGGATGTCCTCGTACACGAAAGATTTACTTAAAAAAAGTTCAATATTGCGGCCATAAATTTAAAGGATAAGCTGGAGGGGAATTTCGGAGGACACCAAATCCAAGAAAAACAAGGTTTAGACTTGGAAGTGAGTTTTTTTTTTAAAAAAGGAACAAATGGAGGCAAGATTTAAAAAGTAGACAATGGATGTATACAGTGCAGCCACATATTTTAATACTAGCAGTGAGGACGCGTCCAAAATGTTGGAGGGATGCCAGCTTGACCGACAATTTAAAATTGTAAAAACATCCAGTAATTCCGCGCTCTGTTATTGCTCATTTTCTCTCAGTCAGATGACTGTCAACCCCATTTTAGCATTGGACTCGTTAAGTTAGCCCTTGCGCAGATGCTTCCATGGTTTCATGAAAAGTGGTCGAAGAATACAAGGTATTTGATTGAACAGGAAAGACGTGGTCTACAAGACTTAGGCTTGGGAAAAAAGAAGAAAAGTTGTCTAAATTGTTAAAAAAGGTCCAAAAAAGCAGCAGTTTTTACATGCCCGAAAGAGGGAAATTAAGTTGTAAGAATATCCCGATGTACACAGTTGTAAAAAGAATATGAGAAAGCCTGGAATCAAAGAATTTTGGCTGTGCTCTACTGAAGTTAAATGAGTACTAGTTTTTTCTAGCATGATGTATGATGCTGCCCTACGTATGTGTATGATGCTGCCCTACACACCCAAGATGCCTAGAAAATAGTATCACTGACTGGCAGTGCCTGAGCTGCATTGATTTTGCATTACATCGAGAGACTTTGTTGTACTACTTGAGATTAGATGCTCGGCAATTGCGTGTTTAAAGAAAAAAGAAAATGATATGCAAATACTTTATAATATTGTAACATTTTTCAGGATCTTAAACTAATTAAACTTGATAATTTGTGTCATAGCATGATTCTATTTAAAACAAAGATAATGTGTACAAATTTTCTTTTGAATTAAATTAACTGGGTAGTAGATAAGTTTTTATGGAAATCCGTTAAAAGCAATATTTTTGAACTTAGGTAAACTTCTAAAAAGATAAAAATATTTAAAAAATAGTAGGTACAACGCAATTCAATGTTAGACTTGAATTATTAATGAGATATATTTCATTCCAACATACAACAAGATTATTGTTTACAATCAGAAAATTTAGCGTTGTATAAATTTTCGCAATAAGTCAGACATAGATATGTAATATGTCAAGTTTTAATTTGCTATGCAAACCTACACCGTTCAATCGATAGCTACGAAAATTGGATCACTTATTAATCAGCACAAAATATAACTAACGCCGTAATGTTTAATTCAATCGGATAATTATTTCAAAAGGTTATTAAATAAAAATTATTTAACTTTAAAATAAATAAACAAGAACTAAAAATCACACGGAGGGCATTGATTATTAACACTTTCCAACTGCACGTACTTGTTGGTCGTGTATCTTTTAATGTTATTTGCCTACGTTATTACACAAAGGACTGAAAGGAATACAGATAGATTAATTGAATTCAGAATCACTCTTAGACACCGTCAGAGAGTGTTAAAATGCTTAAAGCAAACGAAAATGTAGCTCTTAGATTCTAATTGCAGCCCTTAATCTATCTGAATATTTTAGTGTAATCCTGTAAATTTGAAGGTTAAATGTATCTCATTCTAAACAAAATGTTAATCTAGCATATGGACAATAAATGTCAATTTTTTGTGAATTTTGCAGTAAAAAGCTACTTAAATGTGATTTATTTAAATGTCTGTCCTAGAATGCAATGCATTTGCATTTTATTAGTGTCCCTGTACAAAACCCACCTGTACAGGATGTATTAATGTCATTTCAAATATAATATTCACAATTAAAAATTGCAAGAATGTGTTAAAAACGCTTAAGGTAAACGGAAATGCAGTTTTAGCAAATATCTAGCGATATCCTTTAATATAACTGAATATTTTTGTGTCGCCCTGTAAATCTTAATGCTAATCAACCTGTATTATATAGAAAGCATTCTTGTGAATATTAATAAAATATTTCAATAAGATTTGTCTAAATTAAAGATATGAAAACAAGGTTTATAGAAACACCTCTCATAGAATACAATGTTTTGGAATACTTTCAGGTGTCCCTGTACACAAACCAGTGGTAGTATTTACTCCATTTTCTATAGAAAACATCCGATAGTGAACTTAAATAATATATTTCTATTTTATTAAAATTTGTCTAACGTAAATATATGAAAATATAGTTTATAGAAATACCTCTCATAGCTTTGGAATACTTTCGGGTGTCCCTGTACACAAAGCAGTAGCGATATGCACTCAATTTTCAATAGGAAACATACGATAGTGAACTTGAATAATATATCAATTTCAAGAAATTCCATGCATATTCAAGGGCGTTAGAGTGCGGTCAGACAAGCAGACCGAAGTCATTAACACTTTTCAAACTTGTTGGAAAGAATAGTAGTTGATGGGGAAAAATAGAAAATATCTTTTCCGTCATAAAAGGAAATATATTTTCTTTTATTTAGGAAAAAAATTAAGGTGTAAAAATTTTCTTTTATTTAAATTAAGTGACAAGACATTTTCTTGTACGTTTTTTGTATATATTTGTACTAATTATTTTTATTCTCTTGCACCAAGTTCAAAAATATTTAAAATAAAATTGCGGAAAATCGTGCTAAAAAAAAAAAAAAAAAAAAAAAATCCAATATCAGCTTTAAAATGGACTCCCTTGGCAAATTTTAAAATTTGCCACCGAAGTAGCTCGGACGTTTCTCACCAAGATCTTTACTTACGCAATTACGATAGCCATTTTAATTTATCGCCAAACTCACAACAAAAATTTCAAAGCCGCTAAGGCGATCATGTACTTAAGCTGTACCAAAGAAATTTTAAGACTTGCAGTCAGAAAAATTAGCGTTTATTGTTACTGCTCACACCAAGTATTAAAAAAATATTGCAGAAATCGAGTTTATTCTAGGTATTCCCGAGAATGTTTCAAATGATTTTGATATAAACATAGTAATATGGCTGCTTTGAGAACGACAAACCCATGTGATTTATCTTCATCTTCTAGAAAATTAGCTTTCGCTGCTGTTAAACCTTATTCTTCCCGTTGAAAAATAAGATTGAAACTTTGTTCTCTGGGCAATGGCTCTAAAGATTTTGATAAAAACTTTTAAAGATTTTTGGAGATGAGAAACCTATATATGATTTATTCTCATCTTCATGAAAATTAACGTTTATTATTAACCCTTACTACGCGCGTAGAAAAACATGGCAGAGACATGGTTTTCTCAGAAACAAATCGAATTATTTTGATAAAAATTTAGATTTTGGAAATTTTTGTGTCTACAATTTGTAAGAACTGGTTTTCACTCTGTATGAGTCATCCTAATTACTTACCCTTACTAAATGCAAATGAAGACAAGTCTTATAAAAACGAACTTTCTTTATTTTAAACTTTAACGTAGAGTAATGCTGAGACTTTCACACATGAACTGAACTTAAATAATTTAAGCAGATCTTAATATTAAGAAACTACAATTCAGTGAACTCACCACATTTAAATTCACTCTCAATTTGAATTAGCCGAAGAAATGAGCTTGCACAAAATCACATTTGTGAATAATAAACCCCGAAATTATTCCGAATCACTTCAGTAATATTGAGAAACTAATAGTAACGCCGTTAAAATACTTCAAAAGAAAAACATTAAATTCGTTAATTCGGAAGTCATATTTTAAAGAAATGAGATAGAGAACTGTTCACTTTATTTTCTTTGCAATATTTACTCTAAAAATACCTACATCGACTGAACACGAAAAGCTTCGCAACTCCTCTTAAACTATTTATATATCTCCACTGGAACCAAACCACAAGTTAAATTCGAATAACTGGCAAAATTTCTTTTACACCAAACCAGCACTTCTATGCTCAACCTGATACTTTCGCTTTTTTCACTTTTCTTTTGATATTTCAATAAATATAGAATTTCACCTTAGACATCATCGCCAGCTAACGTCCTTGAACATCCTTGCTTCCTAATTTGAGGATTTGCAAGAAATGTTTCAGGAATGAAACAAAGAAAAGAAGTTTGTTGGACTAAAAATAAACCTCAGTAAGACAAAGATTATGTCAAATTCCTCGTTTCTCTATTGAAGATCCCTATTGATACGGATGAATTAGAAACGATATGCAGTTATATTTCTAGACTATATACTGTTATATTTCTAGACTATATTTCTATGACTAGTCCTTACGATGAACCGGAACATCATGGGAGAAATTAACAACCCAGTAAAAATTGCATAGACAGTGCCCGCAGCGGTCCTATATTTTCACCTTTGTTTCACTATTTTAAAACTACTATTTTTATACTTTTTTTTTGTGAAAATTGATTAAAGTGGTGTCAAAATAATAAAATGCACGTAAAAATATAGGACTGCTGCGAGCACTGCATAGGGAGCATTTGGAAGAAATAGCGCTGTATTCAAAAGCGACCTCTCAATTTGTTTGAAAAGAAAAGTTTTCGATCAGTGCATTTTCCCTGTTTTAACTTACGCTTCAGAAACTTTGACAATAAATTATAAAACTATATAAAAACTTCAAATAACCCAAAAAAGCATGGAGAGATGAATGTTAGGATTCACCCGAAAAGACAGGATGCGAAACACTTGGATTAGGGAGCAAACTAAAATTACTGATGTTATTTATAGAGTTAAGAAGTTGGAATGGAGTTGGGGTGGACATTTTGCCAGGATGGACATCAAAGTCCTATTTTGGATATTGAGAGATAAGAAAAGGCCGAAGGAGAGACCATTGTGTCTTTGGAGAGATGAAATTGTTAAGTTTGGAAGAGCAGAATGGAGAAGAAATGCAGAAAACAGGACATATTATAATCATTTAGGAGAGGCTTTTATCCTGCGGTGAATTGATAAATGCTGAAATTGATGATATGTGTGTGTGTGTGTGTTTAAGTAAAACCGGCCTCACTTATCTTTTTCATAAAAATTGGCCGTCGCTGGTTTTTATCTGAAACAAGATATAGCAAAATCTGGACTTTTAGGAAATTAACTGGATGTTTTTGACAAGAAATTGTTAGAAATTTGATATAATAATTTGATTGGAATATTTCTTATTTCCAGAAAAATAACTTTCAAAATGCTACAAATAGGAAATACGATTTTCTGAAAACAAATGACTGTCTCTACAGTACGTATGAATTTTACAGTAATATCCAGTGAATGATCCAATATTGTTCCATATAGTAACCGATTATTTGTTTCTAACTTGTTGCCGAATGGGTGAAGGAATTTTTTTTTCTTCTGTTTGACACAGTTATACCAGGGCTGTCGCACGCGACTTTTTTTTTTTTTTTTTATTATTTTCAAACCAAAATTAAAATTTATGATATGTTTTCGCAGGTAAATCTGCACTTTG
Organism: Salticus scenicus; assembly: GCA_963930645.1. Classification (NCBI taxonomy): domain Eukaryota; kingdom Metazoa; phylum Arthropoda; class Arachnida; order Araneae; family Salticidae; genus Salticus; species Salticus scenicus. The sequence continues at coordinate 285,787,268 of OZ005656.1, read as the reverse complement.
CCTGAATAAATTTATTATAAATTTTATGTTATCGAAATAGTGGTATAAAAGTAACAACAACATAAAAGTCGCCTGTGGCAACCTTTTTATACAAATTTAAGATTACATTTTACTTAGCTTTACATTTGTATATAAAGTCACCGACATAAAGTAAAAAAGAAAAGTGTAAACCGACAATAGAATATTCTTGAACCCCCCCCCCCCAAAAAAAAAAAAAAAAAAAAATGTATATATATATATATATATATATATATATATATATATATATATATATATATATATATATATATATATATATATATATAACAGGTACCTCATGTTAAAGTTGCTTTAAGAGTCAAGAAAAAATCTTAAGTGTTTCATTTGGATAACTGTTATTTCACATTTTTTCTAATTTCTATTGAATTTTGTGTAATAAGTATCGAAAACACGATACTATCTCAAAAAAATAATCGTATCTATATCGGAAAAATTCTACTTTAGTTAATCTTTTAATTGAAAATATTATCTCATTAAAACATAGTTAAAATAAAAGTTTAATACAGATTTTTTTTTTTAATTATTATTCTCATTACATTCTACAAAATATTATAAAGTAATAAAACAATCCATATAAAGAGCAAACCTACTGTTTATTTAGATTTTATTATATTCAGTTTCATACAGGAGATCTATTTCGAAAATATAGACAGAAAGTTAAACGGAGCGTAAATTAAACGTAAACATAACACATTCTAAATAATTCTTGTTTGCAAATTTATTTTCTTTTATGCATCGTTTGCATTTTATCGAATAATATACTATATTTTGTCCTTTCAAAATATAATATGCTATCATAATAAAATTTTAAAGCGTAAAAACAAAGCTCCAAGCAACGATGGAACATTATAACATTTTGATTATTTACGTTTTGAAATTTTATCATAATACTATATAAATAATGCTGATTAATTTATTTTCGGATTTTATTTAGTTTTTAATTTATTATGCACAATTATTTGAAGAAAATCATGCGATGTTAATTGTAGGTGAATTTCCTTCGAATTTATTCTAGCTGGATCTGTCATTGAAATCTATGAGTTTTGTAATAATCAGAGATCGCGGTAATAATTTTCGCATTAATTTAATAACTTTAAAGTACATTCTTATACCTAATTTTAAATCGCCATATCAATACCTTTTAAGAAATTGTAATGTATTTTTCTCTTTAATGTTTGTAGAAAAGGAATTAATATGAGCCATCAATTGGTTCGATCAGTTCCTTTATCAGTTATATAATTATAAGTGCATTAAAACTTCACTAATATTAAAAGTTGTAAAATGGAACAATTTCTTTTTTGTATATAAATAAAATATGTCTGAACGGATGTACTTAAAGCCAAATGTTTGTGTTGCATATTATTATATACCTTAATGTTCTACAATTAAATTAAAACAATAGGATTAAAATATATATATTAAAATATCATAAATATGTATTAGCCAGAAAATGCTTTTGGGATAAATCAGAAAGTTTGTATTAAAAACGAGCTTGTCGCTTATAAAGTGAAAGTTTTACAATACGTTTGAGAAAATAAATAAAAATAAAAGAGAAAGAGAGCGAGATAAAGATAGAAAGAAAGAAAAGCCTTTATAAATTAAAACTGATTATAAACTTTCTACCAATTCGTATTATTTGTTTCATTCATACCATAATGTATATGTGAAAAGCATTTTGCATTCTTTTACTCACATTTTGCGCACCCTTAGTAAAAAAAATCAAATTCTGAATTAAATGATATTTTATAAACACTATTATGGACCAGTTTATGAACATATAAATGTATATATCTGTATATATATATAAATTACGTGTCACGATGTTTGTCCGGGGTAAACTCCTAAACTAAGGAACCGATTTTAATGAAATTTTGCACACTGTGTGCAGTTTGGTCCAACTTGAGAGATAGGATAGTTTTTATCTCAATTTATTGTCACAATATTGTTTTATTGCAATTATTTGTTAATTTTAGACCTTTATTAAAGTTGCTCCAAAATATCTGTGAATTCCATTAATTTAATTGTTGCCAAAAAAAAAAAAAAAAAAAAAAAAAAAATACGAGTTCATTTTCTTTCGACATAAAAATAAATACATTTAATCAAACGTGAACGTTAAAAAATTATAAAAAGTTAAATTATGCATCTCACGAAAATTGACGTCATAATCAATTTAAAGATTTTATACACATTGATAAAGTGCTAATGTAGTTCTATCATAGATAGATAGTAATATATATAGTCATCTATAGTAATATATATAGATCTCTCATCCCCATGTTATCGTACAAAGATTTTTGATGCCGAAAAAAAAAATAAATAAATAAAAGCTTTGGAAACAGCCATTAAGTGGTATTGAAAAAAAAAAAAGAAAAACAAAGAAAAAAGAAAGAAAGTTAGAAATATGAATTTGAAACTGTATCTGGAGTCTTCCATTCCCCTTTAGCAAATAAATTATTCATAAATTTTATTTGCTAAAATATTAGTATGTATTCCCGTGTGTATTCACTCGGGGAAAGACGGCCATATTTTGGTAAAAACGTCGTCTTTTCCCAAATGAAAAGGAATAACTTTTTTCTCCCCAATGATCACTCTATTCTATATATGCTATACTATATCTATGAGTTCTATACGCAAGCGAAGTGTGACTCACTGACCGTCTGTGCAGCCAAGAAAAAGATTTCCTATGTTAATTGCCCACTGGATTTTTTATAAGAAATTATTAAAAATTGAGGAAATTTATTTCCCGATTTTAATCCTTATATTTGGGTATATATATGTATTAGTTATCGCGGGTGTTAGATTGAATTATTTTGCTGTCAGATTGACAAAATTTTAATTTTAAATTTTAAAACTCTGTCGCCCTTGGCTTTTATTATTATTATTATTATTATTATTTGGCGATCAAAAGCGTAACACGAAAATATACATGCCAGATGTATGCATTGTACGAAATGTAATATGTATTATTCATTGTACGTATGTATGACATGTAATATGTATTGTACGAAATATTGTTTCATATTATTTATACTCTTTTAATATAAGTTGTTAAAATAACCATGATTTTTGAAAGGAATTAAATATTTTCGCCAGATAATTTGGCGATATTTTTTTTTTTCGCCAAGGATGACAGAAATGAAATCTATTCCGCTGCAAAATATTAGTATCTTACATCAGATATTTTATTTAGACATTTGAAAACAAATTTGACTTCAAACTATGATAGAATATTTATCATTTTCCTTTTAATTAGTATATTATTAGTATATTAAAATTTAAAAGCATGGTATATAATTTTTTTTTTTTCCCATCTTTATTAACTTTTACTATTAAAATTTTAACACTCTCAAAAACTTCTCATCACTTCGTTAAAATACACTAAACTTTTCCAAAATCTTTTTCTATTTAAAATGATACATGTATTTACTTTAAATATCCAATATTTCATAAGATTTCCAATTTTAAAGTTTTAAAATATTTATCAAATTTACTTATTTTTCTGGTTTAGCCTTATTGTTTTCCTTTTTATAACTACAGCTGTTGCCCACTTTAAAATATTTAAAATGATGAGGTCATTTTATAGTAAAATTATCCATTATAGCATATATTATATTTCACTCCTCCATAAAAATTGATTTTAAAATCGTCTGTTTCTTTTATACTTTCATTTTAATAGAATTTTAATAGAATTTAATTTATATATTAGTCATTTTAGCAATTTTATCCAAAGTAGCATTAGAAATAATACATATCACTTCTCCATTAAAATTTATAGGACCCTACAATAAAATTAATTTGTGCTTAATATCAACACTACGAAAATTTTTATCAATCACTTCCAAATTTTGACCTAAGTTTCAAATCTCAACCCTGTGGGTTTTTACATCGGCTACAACGTTTTCGTTTTTGTTCGTAAATAATAATTTGACTGTACTAAATAGTTTACAGCCGTATAATTCAACGTATAACTTAGTCACAGCAACGCGTGGCCGGGTCTGCTAGTATACATATATATATGTGTGTGTGTGCGTATTATTTTTATATTTATTATATATATTTGTTATGTGGCATATGGACGGCTCATTGTGCTAGTGGTGTAACTCCATATTTTTTAAATATATTTTTTTTTTCTTAATTGTATCACATTTAGTCACATCTTTCATTATAAAAAAAGAAACAACTCCAATAATTGCAAAACCCATAAATGGCATTAAATGTTTTTCTAAGAAAACAAACTTCTAAATATTCATTGTAAAAATGAAGTTTCTAAGTTATTTCGAATTGTTTTTAATATAACTTATAAATTCAGTGATTTGTATTAAACACAAAAATCGACAACACTTACTGACTCTTGACTTTTTTCCTACGCATAAATTTCAAGAAAGCTCGTTATTTCAAAATCAGTTTCCAAGGATATAATTCACTTTTACAATGAAGGACCCATATATGTATGCATGTGTGTATGTTTGCCTATGTTCATTTTCCGTTTTTACATAACATATATTTCGAACAAACAATCAAACAAAAACTTTATTAATGCGAATATAATATTTAACTTATTTTAAATTTTTAATTGCGAATTTTTAAATTAGAATTTGCTTAAAGTACGGATTAAGATTTGTTTCAAATTAAATTGGCACACAATGGTGAAAAGGAAGTAAGAAATGCAAAATTATTTATTCTGTACTATTATAATGTTTCAGGTTTCAAATCTTATCTATCGAACACAGTTAGTTGGATTCATTGATAAAATAATTTTTTTTATAAATCTTCTTTAAGCGAGTGAATAGAGGAATAAATATTGATAAAGATTTTTTTTTCTTTTTTAATCAGTTTTGCACATATTTACGCAGTTTCACATTTCATTAGACGAAAAATTAAATTTATTAGTTTTATTTTCAATTTTTTAGGCTAATACGTTTTCAGGTACTTTCCATAGCTAACTTTTAAAATTAAATTAGATTGTCAAATATTAATTGAAATTTAATGAGATCCAACCTTTTGCTGTAGTTTTTTGCATAATCATAAAAAAAAGCGTCTAATCTGGTATGGTCATAGTAAAGAATGAGTGATAGAAGGTTACCTAAAAATGCTTTTAACTATAAAACAAATCAAAACTATCTGGTGTTCCACTTACACGACTTTCTTTTACCCTTCATTTTAATATTATAAAGATAGATTGCATACGTCTCGAGATCAATAACATTGATTGTACTTTAAAAATAATCTAAAACTGGCTTAGAAATAGTTTTATTTGACATATAATTCTATGTGACATAATTCTTCTACCGCCCTGTTCAACAATACTTCCTAGAATTATTTGAAAAATAAAAAAGTAAGACTTATTAATTCGATTTCAAACTTGCCAATCTCGATCAAATTTTGAAGTGGCAACATACTACGAAGTTCGGAATATCAAATTTAAATTTTTTGCAGTTATTTGTTTTTAAATTATGATGATAAAAGATATAAATACAGATTAACCGCTAGGAATTGGACTTTCGTAATCAGGGCATCTCAAAACGTGATATTACTCACAAAAAAAAAAAAAAAAAAAAAAAAAAAAGTTAAAAATTGAACTTTAAAACATACTTTCTTTACAGTACGAGTATGAAAAATTAAATTTTCCTTCCTGAGCAGTGTTTGTCAACATAGTAAAGTGAAGTAAAGCACTTCCATCAATTATATTCAATAGAAGAGAACGTTTAGCTCAATTTTTGGGCAGCCCTGTATAGTGTCTATAAACAGCATGCACTTTAAACAATATTGTGTACTTAAATTGAGTCTTACTTGAAAAACATTTAACACAAAATGAATTACAATGCCAGCAATTTTTAAGTATAGCCCCAATATATCCAAATATTTTGGGCAGCCCTGTAAACGAATGATGAATGGTAACCCATACCACAATCTACACAAAACATGCTTTTATGCATATAAAAAAATTTCGTTCCGTTTTGTTTAAGTAAGTTTATAGGTATTACACTGTGCTTACCCGAAATTTCCCCGTGAGACAAAGTATTTAAGTTCTCTTGGATGACTCTGTACACGAGCAATTTGCTTGATCTCAACGAAATGTTTAGTGTAGCGTCCCAATATGATGCACATTTTGTATACCGAGTTTAGACTTTTTGGTACCATTTGTTCTTGAGACATGTTGATACCAGACAGAGACAGACCAACCGCTAAAAAAAATGATTTTCGGATTCAGGGGAGCTCAAAACATGTAAATATAACAAAAACTATTTCAGAAATTTCCCCTAAAGCATTGCTTTCTGCCACATATATGGGTAAAAGAAAGTAAAAAGAAACGAGGAAGACCAAGAAAGAGCTGGATGGATGATACCACAAAAGCGATGAGATACAGGGGTTTAGAGGAGGAATGGACCCTGAACCGGAAGTTCTGGAATAGACTTCTTGTAGATTCTTTCGGAAGACGAGACTTTACGCCATGATCCGAGTTACACACACACACACACACACATATTATTAATTTATTACACATGTATTATTAATTAACATATTTTATTCATTCATTCTTGGTAGCGTTACAAGCGAAAATTTACACACACACACACACATATTATTAATTTATTACACATGTATTATTAATTAACATATTTTATTCATTCATTCTTGGTAGCGTTACAAGCGAAAATTTACACACACACACACACACACACACACACACACACACACACACACACACACACACACACACACACACACACACACACATAAAGTCAACCCAAGGACTTTGATCGTAATTACTGGGAAGAAATTCCCTTCTTTTACTTTAATTTATATAAAACAATCATAAATTACATAATGTTCAGAAAGTCGAGTAGAGCCTCTCAAATCTTTCCCACTAAGAATACCCGTTTTTAAACAACTTTTTGTGATTATCTAGATTAAAACATCCCGATCGTTCATATACTTTTATGAAAAAATTGTGACTTTATGAAAATTTGAGAAACATAATTTTTTTTCAAATGGTAACGCCCATGTTTGACTCCGTATTCAAATTTCTAAGCTGAAGACGATTAGGGAAAAGGAATACTTTTAATTAAATCTTGGTAGAGTTGCAAACGAAAATTTATTAGAAGTTCATTCCCACATTTAAAAAAAAATTAAAGATCTCACACAGAAATTTATTATGTCTATTCAGATAACCGGAAAAGTAGAAAATTTTAATATGAAATAAAATAAAGTAATGCGAATTGAGAAAATATGTATCTAAATTTACTTGAATAAATATTTTAAATCATCTGTATGCGTGGTTATAGATGACACATATGATACTATAACTCGCAACATACTGATTAGAATGAGTTGTAAATTTGGAAACCCATATTTTTGATATGTCCGGTTCTATTCGTGCAAAAATTAGTATGGGTCATAACTTAATTTGTGAAATTTATTATTAATATTCATAATTGAAAATATGTATTTAAATCAAAATTATGCATGGAATATGTTTGAATCTTTTCATTCTAATGCTTAAATAAAATGAAATTTCATTTAATAAATTTTTGGACTGATTAATATTTGTCACGTTCATTTAAAATTATTAACGCCCATATCACATCATTTAACATAATCTGAGGTTTTGAGACCTTATAACTACGAAAATATAGAAAACTATACCATTTTCTAAAGTCATTTGATTTAAATAATCCCCAATATTGTCAAAAATGGGTGTTGTCATTTGAAAAAATGAAATTAGTGCATGCTTTAATAAGCCAACTCCCCCCCCCCCCTCTTTTCTTTAGCAAAATCGAAGTACATCATTATACGGTAGACTTTATTACTTATTGATCGGCACCAACAACATTGTTCTGCCAATTTGCGGGAATATTAGTGGGAGTTTTTTTTTTTTTTTTTTTTTCCTTTTCTTCTGGTCTGACTGTATATAATCGTGTACGTATTTTATCCTTTTGTATTGTACTGATTTCAATATGAATTTTGTTTTCTTAAGAGACAGTTTTTTTATATCTAATTCTCTATTTTTTTAAATGTAGTTAATGTTTTAGGAACATATGAAATTTAAAAACTAAGCTTTACTCTCGGAAGAAAAAAATGCTAGTACAAATTTATAGTTCTCTGGTAGGTCCTTTTTTGCTTAATCATCTGAGACTCGGACGTTTCACATTACCATGACCTCGACATAAGGAAGACTACGCTCATCTCTTATTCATCTCGCATCCTCTTCACTATTATATCCTTGAACTATGAAAATTTGAAGACACCCGTTCTAGAGCGAGATCAATTTAACTGAAACTTCGTATTCTTAACGTTTTTTCTAGTATTTTTGAATAAGATGAGCGTTTTAGTTGCATCTGCTAATATAGAGCTAATTTTTTCTATACCTTCATATGAATTAAATAAGTATTGATGATTAAAATGAGAATTCCTTTACCATGTTAAACTGCGTTATAGAGCGTAATATTTTTATGATGATCCACTATTAGTACCAAAATATGGCATCACCATTATACCCACACACACACTATATATATATATATTTATATTAATTCCCCATAAAATATTTAAATTATCCACTTTTTCTTATAGCAATCTAATTATGCGCTTATTTAAACCAACTAAATTTCAAAGATTCAGTTACTCAGTTATTTGTGAATTAAATTTAAAAAATGAAAAAAGAAACTATTGTTCCTTTGTTAAATAATAGTATATACCTACCTAATTATATTTTAAATTATTCAAAAATTTCTTTCTACTAGTACTAAAATTTTCTTGTCTTTTTCCTTTTCACTGGACTAGAAAAATATCAGCTCATTCGTCTTCTGAATGTTTCATTCTCAATATCTATTACTAAAATGTATAATTTTTACATGACAAAAGTTATTATAATTCCATGGAAAATATTCATGCAATAGTCCTGATAACAAATGGATAATATTGCAGTAAAAAAATAATTCTGCTCATGCAACTAGATTAATAACTAAATTTCAAAATCTTAAAATCTGTGTTGAATTTCATTAAAGCATTTTTTAAATATATTATTTCTAAATATATTTCATAAAACAAATTGAGCTAAACTAGTATAAAAAATTCAAAATTACTAATAAAAAAAGAAAAATAATTTACAATCAAATTGATCTGAGATTAATTATAAATAGTTAATGGAAAATTAAAAGAACGGAAAATACTGTATTATGAAAAATTTTAAAAAGTACCTAAAGGATATAATAATCTTTTTAAAATAAAGATGGATTGAAAAAAAGTAGAAAATAAAGATCATTTTGGTGTGAAAAGAATTGTATTAATAACTTCGGGCTAAATTTTACTTAAAAAATCATACCCTTAAGGTTTCCTTCCTTATCCATCTCGCTTTAAAAAGAAACCATACCCCCCTTCCCTCCCCCGTTAGAGGCAATATGCACTGTTTTTAGGGAGAGCAATTTGTTTACTCACATAGTTTTAGAGCCTTAGGGATAAATATATTTTTTTTCCTTTACTTAATTAACAATTTTTATTCACTAGGAATACATGAGGCAATTTTTGAAAATAGTTTTTTAACTGTCGTGGTACTGAGATTTCTAAAATAAAAGGCTAATTAATATTTCAATTTTATAATTAATAGAGGAAATCTTGGTAAATTTTTACAGATTTTTTTTTCTTAGTATTTTGTATGTATATATATATATACACATATAGCATTAAAAATAAATATTTGTTAGATTTATTTAGTAATTTTAAAAATTCATGATGGGATTTTTTAAATATTTATTCAGTTTTTCATAATATGAAAAACGTTTTTAATATTTTTTTCAGAGTCTTAAAAATAAAGAATCTTTCAAAATATTTGTTAAAATTCTTTTTTTAATTTGTGTCTGTTAAAGAAATTTTATGTAGTTACGCTTCTTGCATTGTGATTTATTTAATTATATATAAGACATTTCTTTTATTTTTAAGACATAGTTACATAAAACATTTTGCATACACATTCTGCGACATAAAAATTAGTGTAAATGAAATAGTTATACGAACTGTAAAATAAAAATAAATCGGTAGGTGATCGTACTGAAAACGAAATCTTATGAACTGAATGTTTTATTTAGGAAATACAGTGACAAGAGTAAACAAACAAAAAGCAACATGTTGGATCTTCTCTGGTCTCGATGCGAGCTGTTATCCAACTGATTTTCTGTATTTTTCCTAGTCATAAAATGTTTTTATACGAAAATTGATTGAACAAGAGAAGCAATATTTTAAACTACCAAGATTGCTAAAAAACAGTCGTTCAATTTAAATAAAAATACTAAGCCTATTTTTGTTTCTTAATAGATATAAAATTCTGCACAAAACAGAATTTAATTTAGTAAGATAGGACTTATTTTAATCTATTCCCCATATAAAGTTATGCAGTTTATTTCGTTCCCTAGTATGGGTTACCTATCCATCTCTTAAAATTTCTTTTATTGCTTTAGCATAAAAGCCACTTGGCAGCTTTTAAATTTTTGTTGCCATTTTGGCAATAGATTTAAATAGCTACCGCAACTGCGTAAGTAAAGATCTTGGCAAGAAACGTCCGAGATACTTGGGTGCCATATTTCAAATTTCGATAATGGTGTTCTCACATGGATGCTATTGCATTTTTTAGCATGATTTTTTTACAATTTTCATTATTATTATTACTTTTTTCAAGTTCTTGTATGTTCATTTTTTTTTCCGACGTAGAAAGAAATATATTTACCTATTTTTTCGCATTAATATTTTTTTTAAATAAATTTTAAAGTTAAAAGGGTATTTTTATTAAATATCTTTTGAACCAATTACCCAATCGAACTAAAATAAGTTAGCATTAGTTAGATTTTTGTCCTGATAAATAAGTAACAATTTACCAGATAAAATCTAATAATCCGGACTGAAATTCCGGAGAGATACAAACTTTTAGTTTTATATATTTAGATAAAAATGAAAATGTTTGCACGCTCATTCAAGATAATAGATAAAAGTTGGTAATGAAGACAAAATCGCAGTCTGAAATAAACAGTATGATTTGTCGCACTGATAAATAAGCTTAAAATTTCGCTTAAATTTGTATTAAAAAAAAAAAAAAAAAAAAATCATACTTTATAAAATTTACAGATTTTACTAGAATTTTTTAGGATGTTTGCATGTTCATAAACAAACGATATCTATGAATCAAAGAAGTGTGCATCTTACATTGCTTTAAATTATGTTTTATTCTTTAAATAACAAGTCTATTTATTTAATATTTAAATCCTATACTTCTTTAAATCTTGTTTTAGCCTTCAGAATAAAAGACATATATAATTTAATCGTAAAAATTTTTAAAGCTTGTTTTATTTATCTTTTAAATTATAAAGTTTTATTTATTTAATCAATTTACTTCTTAATGGTTCTATATGCACTTGCTTTTCTAATTTACTTAACAAATTTGAATAACTCAAAATTCCATTGAAAAGACTAAGAAAGTGTAAAATGAAAGTTAGTTAACAGTAATTATGATATACATTGAAATTTACTCAGCTAAATTAATTTTAATGCGCTCTCTTGAAATACAATTTAATTACAAATTTCTTGCAGTAAGCATTCAGACTAGAGGCTCAGTCTACATGTGAATTCCTTAAGTACAAATTAAATAAAATTATCCTTTCACGTGTTATAACTGAAAATCTGACATTTGATTAAAAATCATTTTTATTCGAAATTAAAATCTGTGTAATATAATAAAATGTGACATTTTTAATGCGTGCGGTGTTTAAAAAAAAAAATTAAAATCATGGATTAATTAAAATATTTATTTTAAACACATATTATGAAATATATAATTGTATAGCTATAGAGTCAAAATATTCAGGGAATTCAAAACAATAAATTAGAAAATTCCAATTTTTATGGGCAGGCGCCTTTCACAAAAAAGATTTCATGTTAGTTAAAAATGTCCCGTAGCCTAAAAAAATGACGTGCAAAATTTCAACGTTAGTACAAAGGTCCCAAAAATATGACAATGGGAAAAAAAAACTAACTTAAACCACTTTCAAATGTATAGACATGTAAACTTTCCAATGGGTACTGGTGATAGTATTAAAAGCCAACTGACTGCACCAGATTCATGGACCTGATGGCGGAATGCCTTCCGTGGGAGCCTTTTAAGAAATCCTAGCCTGTGTTTAAGCAAGTTTACGAGAAAACCACGTAAAATTCCGAAAGGCTGGGCTAACAAGCGAGATCTTGGATCGAACCCAGCACCTCACGTTTACCACCATGGAGGGTAGAATCTCTCAGCCACTGGAGGGCCGGTTACCGTTGGGAGAAACGCGTGTCGGCAAATGTCATTTTAAGATTTATTCAAAATCGACGAGTCAAAATGAAGGTACAGTAAATGAATGAGCATATTTACTTTTAATTTGTGACAAAATCCTTAATATCTTTGTTCACACGTATCTCTGGTATCTTTATGATAAGTTCTGAAATTTTGTACATCAACTTAAAAAACGTTAAGAATATTTCATTCATTAAAATGTATTTTGTGTAAACACAGTATAAATATTTAAATTTTGCTATACTTTAAATTATAATATTGAATTTTTGTCGATTTTATTAAATTCTTTACCAATATTTACGGTTATAAATACATCTCTCTCTCATATATATATAAGCTAATAAAATGTTTTAAATTATCAAATTGAATGTTGCTCCGGAATTCTTTACTTAGTTTAAATGCTGTTATAATTTTTTTTTTTTTTTTTTTGTGATATACCTTTTCCTTTTTCTCCCCTTTTAGTATCTATTAAAAAATTAATACAATCAAGGATAATTATTTACAAAATATTTTGTAAAAAAGTCAATCATTTTAATTGTATAAAACATATGGACGTGTAAATTTATCACTGTAATAATAATTTATTAGCTTTTAACGATTCCTTTTTACGACAAAATTTTTATAACTTAAGTAAACAGCTGCAGATGAAAGTCGTAAAATTTTCAAAATTCCATGATCTTACGTTTGATATGATTCATCATGTCTGTAACACTAAAACTTTCTAGAAATCGTAACACTTTTTTTTTTATTACCAAGTATTTGTGGCTATTCATCAAGTACATTCAAAAAGAAAGTTTGTTAAAGCGTGGCTTTTACCATCTAGCATTATAAACATGATCCGTTTTCAGAACAGAAGATAAAAGATGCTGAATTTTTTTATGTGAGAAGTTAAAACTTCATTTATATTTACGACAAAATATGCAGTAAGAATTCCTTTACTGATAATCAATGCGCGCAGAAAAAGTAGATTTAATTAAATCAATAAAAGATTCAATTCAAGACTCAAATGTGATTGTAATGTTTTATTGCCAGACAGATTTTATGTCCAAGGAACGCTGATATCAATGTAAGTTTTCGGTGATATTTGGTATGACAGATTTTTTTTTTTTTTTTTTTAAACACAGTATTAAATGCATATTTTATCAAATATAATTGCCGATCTTTTTGGTTAGTTTTATGGAATTTTGTATCTATAACATTAAAACAACTTTCATTAAGAACAATTCTGTACTGATAAGTATAAAGGATTTAAGTCCAAAACTGTCGATTTTGAGTTAATTACATAGTGAGACCCACAAAAAATATTCTCTATCGATTGGTATAAAGGATTTAAATCCATGTCATTTAGTCTTTGAGAAAATCCATTGGTAAAAAAAGATTCAAATCAGAAAATTAGCATTAATCTTTGTATAAAATATTTAATTAAATTTTTCCCTTTTATTAAATGAAGGTAGACAATCCCTGAACGGGTATAAATCAACATAATTCCCTTTTCCTAATCGATTCTTCCGATTAGTTTTTTGTTAGTTTAACTTAATTTTTCGTCTCCTGAAAAATCAAGAATATGGACTTAAATCCTTCATACTTATCACTACAGAATTTGTGCCATATTCAAAGATAAATTTTTTTTTTAATCCAATTTTGTAAAATTGCTTCTTAGTTGATATCTACGTCACGGACCGAATGTTTTCAGCAAATTTCATGCTCCTAGGTGCAGGGTTCAGGACAAACCATTTTATATAGAGATAAAATATTCATCTATTTATATAAAATCGTTTGTCCTGAGTGAGTGATTCATTATAGCTCAGCCCAAACCTCTGGACTTAGAACCAAGAAATTTTGTGACAATGTTCCTTCTATGATGTAGATATACACTAAGCAGCGATTTTACACAATTCGCCCTCTAAGAGGGGAAGGGAGGGCAAAACTTGATTTCACAAAATCTTTCATATCTCAAACGTGATTTCATATGCGCAAAACGCGATTTCACGTAATCCTATATATCTCAAAAAAAAAAAAAAAAAAAAAAAAAACATACGTGGAATTTTTATTATAAAATATAGCTAAAACAAATACCTAAAAACCCATTTCTGAAAATTTTAGAAATTCAGTTCCCAAGGGGAGGGCAGGGGGGGGACGTGATTTCAAATATTTCTTTTATATCGCAACCAATATATCGGAGATTTTTGCTCTAAAATACCTAAAAAGTAATTTATGGAATTTTAGAGGTTCGTCCCAGGTGAGGCGAGAGGGGGATATGGGAAAAAAAAAAAAAAAAAAAAAATTAGACCGTTCAAAATTGGTAAAGATAGGTTTTAGAGGCCTGCAAGTGGAATGAGGATATTTTTGAAAGTGTAAATTTATTAGGAGAGACGAGATGGAAGGGCGGAGAGGCAAAAATATAAGAATAGAATTAGATCGTTCAAAATTAGCACATAGCGGTTTTTGATACCTACAAAACAATTTTAGATATTTTCGAATTTGTAAAGTTATTAGGAGGGGCGAGAAGGTAGGGCAAAATATAGAAATAACAGTTAGAGCGTTGAAAATTAGTATTGTTATGTTTTAAGGCATTTGCGGATGTTTTTGAAAGTATAGAATTATTAGGAGGGGCAGGAAGGGGTTAGGGCGCAGGGGTAAAAATAAAGAAATTCAGATAGAATGTTGGAAATTAGTATTATTAGGTTAAAAAGCCCGAGAAAACATTTGCGGCTATTTTTGAAAGGGGGGATGAAAATTTTTGAAAGGGGGGATGAAATATATTTAGGAAGGGATGAAAAGAGGGGTGAAGGAACACACGCGCCGTGCGAGCGTGTATAAGCTGTCGCAGTTAGAGGGGGGCCCGGACGGATTATTACACCGATGAGAGAAGAATTTTTTTTATATTTTATATTTATGTTTTTCTTTACGATAATATAGTGATTCATTAAGAGCTTCGAACATAAATACGCGCGCCCAGCGCACAATGGCCTGCGTTGCCAAAGGCTGTGAGGACCCGGCGCGGCATTTTTCCCGATCAGAATTTTTTTTTTCTCTTTTTTTCACATGATTAAAATTAATGCAATTTTGAGAATTCATTAATTATAGTGATTCATTTAAAAATTAGTGACCAGCGAAGCGGGCGTAGCCTGCTTGTTTAAAATAAAATAAAATGTGTCTAAATATACACAGATATAAAATGGAATAACATACATTACGATAGAAATTATAAATGATCACAAATTTTTAAAGGTATATCTTAATAAATGTATGCTTTTAAAACTTTCATTTAGATTAAATAAAACTCAGATATGTGTATTAATATCTGTACTAATTGAAAAGTGGTGTGTTATAATTTCTGCTACAGTTTAGAAGTTAAGTTCCTTGTGTTGTTCTTATTTAAAATTTTGGAGGAAATAGGGTTCAATATCTTGTATCTTTTAATATATTCATTGAAAATAAGTATTTGACCATTTCACAGAAAACTATATAAACTCGTACATATAACACTTTCAAAATGCGTATTGCTTTCAAATCAATCCCAGAGAAATAGAATTGTGCAAACATTTATCAGATAGAAAATATATAAGGAATATTGATAGCATTTTTTTGGTCGGTGGTGCATATATGTAATATAAAGTACGGTACAGTTTCGCTTATCTGAGGTAATGTGGACCAAAAGTACCTCGGATCATGGAAAACTTTGATATAACACGGAATCTGTTGTAAATCGAGGGGGAAATATAAAAATGTATACATATATAAATTGAATTAAGTGAATTTAATTGTTAATCAAATTTTTGAATTTTGATATCATTATCGATTAATCGATGATTGTCTAGAAATCATTTTTGTTGTTAGAATTATTATGATGGCAACGTGTTACTCTGTGTTTGGTGTTAGCCTGACAAGTGGTTAAATGTAAATCTCTGATTTTTTTTTCTCTCTAGAATCTTTGAATGTTTGCTTTAATAATTTATTTCATTCCTCTTTTAAAATCGTTTTGTTGTAAGATAGGAACTTGAGTTGTATTTTTGGCTGGATATAGCTATACGGTTTTCCAAAATCTTGCAACGTCTTTGCTTATGGAAGTATATGTTTTCCTAATAAGAGAATACTTCTATTTTCCATCATGTATTAATCCAATTCTTATTTCATTTGGTCTCTTTTTCATACTTTTTAGTTCAACTCTCATTTCCAGATACATTTTTAATAAAAATGTCATTACTGAAAACTTTCATCAATTTCGCATTTTTATTTTTTGTCTTTTCTCAGTCATAGTTTTCTCGTCCTTTTTACTCATGTTGGCGTAAGTAATTTAAATTGCTTTTATCTTTTAATTGGTGAAAAAAATGAATTATAAAATTTCTGTGCTTGTTTTTAAAATGTAATACAATAAATTTTATTTTTGTGTTGTTGGTATTATGTATCTATTAATTGCTAAATTTTATCACGATATTGAAACCTTAAATTTATATATTTATATATTGTTACAAAATTGTAAATAATTGTGTTTATTTCTGTATAAATTCTTTCAAAGAGGCTTAGTAAGTTGATAAAGTGCTAATTTTGTGCATTTCTAGTCGTTTTAGCGTTGAAATAGCCTTATTTTCCCTTAAAAACGCATTAAAAAGCCCCAGTAATGCAGGTAATGCATTTGGCGCCAAATTTGGCGACTTTCCCACCTTGGCGATTTTTTTGGCGACCTTGGCGAGAAAATCCTTATATGGGATATACCAAATATGGAAGCTGTAAGTTGATTGGTTGACCACTTTCTAGAGTTTTCTCGAAAAATCTGGGTTCCATGGAATAGTATATAAGGAAGCGCTTTCCCGCCAAGGCAGTCAGTTCAGTTCAGATCTCAGCCAGTTTCGCTAGTGCTTGTATTGCTCTTGAGCCTCTTTGAGAGAGACTTGCTTCGAGTGTTATTGCTATACCGTTTGTACTGTGGATTTGCTATTGACAGCTGTTGTTTAAACTGTGGTTACTGCTTGAATTGAAGCTGATAATTGGGTTATTGACCTGTATTTTTCTGGAACTTTCTGTGAATAAATTGCTGAATTTTTGTAAGTTTGGCCTTTCATTCCCGGACAACTCACGAACCCTCAAGTACGCAACAATATATTATGTAGTCAGCACAAATACAATAAAATGCATGCACACATACATTATAAAATACAATGCAGTGCAGTAAAATTTGTCAAAGTTATCCAAGCAGTTTGTCAAAGGCCACAACACCTACGGGACGCGGCTTATTCGAGGCTACCTCGGTTAATCCGGAACTCCGATAGTGGGGGATGGGATAACTGGGACTCTACTGTATATGATTTGATTACAAAGTAGTTAAGGAATTATATCGGTTTAAAGAGAAAGATATTACCAAGCTACACCCGCAAATCAGCCGTTTCGTTTCGTTCAGTATGAATATTTCTTTTTTTGAACAATATTACAGGGTTTACTTTCCTTTGTTGTAACATAAATTTTTGAACAAAAATATATTAAAAAAAATCTATTAAAATTTACGGTAGCAAAATTTGTAAAAGTTGGCAGCTATGGTAATATTTTTTAGATAACTCAAAAACTCTCTAACTCTTTCTCACATGTACTGTAACTAAATCCGTAATATAGGAAAGTGTTCTTTTAATTTATGAGTGACTCATGACTGTTTCAGTTATTATACAGAATGGTCTTCAATTATTTGTTTTTTTTTTTGCGAATTGCAACCATAATTATATCCCTTAACCCTTTCGCTACCACTGGGACTTATATGTCCCAAGCTTAAATTAAAATATAATATGAAATTTTTTTTCTGAATGTTCTCTGTTCTTGTTTTTTAGACCTGTAACTACCATGAATAGGTGGATAGAAATGTCAGTTGAAAAAATTCACTGTCTATTAAATGGACCACTTCAGATAAATTATTTAATACTTATTTTATTTTTCTCAGAAAAAAAATATATTGGTAGTGAAAGGGTTAATAGAGGAAAGTATTGTACAATTCAACACTATTGCAAGATTTTGCAGCTGTTTGACACATTTTTAGTCACAAACATTTATCTGCAAATTGCGAAAAAAAAAAGAGAAGATAAGAATTTTTAAACTATAAGAAATAAAACTATTTGATTCGATAAAATTTCACATAAAATGCTTCTTACATTATCATTCCTTAAATTTATTTCCTAACAATTTACCCATTCGTTTTCATTCTTATCGATACATTATTGTTCTTATTGAAAATGTTTTATTTCTTTTCCCTCATTTTGTTTCCTTTTTCACTTGGTAAAAACGGAAAGATCTCAAGATAATGTTCACTGTTTTTGTGACATAAAAAAGAAAAAATTCCACATTTTTGTCACAGCTTAGGGAATAAAGTGTTTTTCTATTCAGAACTTGTATAATTTAAATTTGTGTCACTTGAATTAATTCGTGGAGCATATAGGCAATTTTAGAATGATTTATTTACGGTATCGGATAATTGATAATCATGAAAATGAAATCTCAATACTAAAAAAAAAACTACTGGATGCGTAAAATTAAAAGTCATTTCGGAAAGTTTTAAATTACAGCTTTTGTAAAATGAAACTGAAAACATTAAGTTTTAATCTTAACATTATTATTAATATTAAGCTGAAAATATTGTCATAGTGAAATTATTAATTCTGATTTAAAGGGGGAAAAAAGTATCAAGTGAAGTAGGGCAAGTGTAACAACATTCTTACCTAGTTTTGCTCAGTTCCTATTATACATTATACTTCTAAAATAAATAAATAAATTAGCCGTAAGCTAAAACTAATTGGATTTTTAAAAATGTGACTATTTTAAACATAATTTAACAATGTTCTACTTAAAGAAGAAAATAATAATGAAAGTTGTGCGTTTTGTAGTTTCACTTGCGCCATGATTTGGGGAAACTAACGTAAGCCTACTGTACTAATATACTGTATATTACTAGATATTTAAGTTGAATTCTCAGACAGTAAAAATTTTTAAGTCTGCGATTTTTGAAATTTTAAAATGTCCAACACTTCACAGAGATGCGAATTTTATGATAGGCCTTTAACTTGTGCTTCACATCTTAGAATTTTTCACACTCCAGCAAAAGAAAAAAAAACCTTGAATAAATATTAAAATACTCGTTACATTGGAAATTTAAAGCCACAACTGAAAAATCGAAGTAATAAATTGCAAATGATACTGTTTAGGAGTTGGGGCAGGTGTATATACCTTGTTAACACTTGCCCGAGTCACTAAATTCTTGAGATAAGTGTTATCCTGGTAGATAAAAGCAAAGAGCTTAAAAATTAGAAGAAATATGAAGTTACATTTAAAATCTAAATACTAAACTTCATTACCGAGAACAGTGGAGTTTTCTTCAAAATTTTTGTAAAGTAAAATCTATTGCGTTTTTAAAACAGTGGTGAAACTTCGAATTTTGATGTGACACTGCCGAAAAAAGGAAGTGTAAGAAAATTTTCAAACTTTTAAAAATTTCACTATTTCATATTTAGTTTGGTTCTCTAAAATAAATAAAAAAAATAAATATAACAAATAAATAAAATTAAATTAAATAAAGGGGTAAGATGAATTGTAAGTCTAAATACAACTTATAGATTGAGGCTACAAAAAAAAAAAAAAAAAGTTTGGTTTACAAAATGTTCACGGTTTCAACTAATCTTTTTTTTTTTTTTTTGGATGATGCAGAATCAACAAATATTTTCTTACCAGAACTGAAATTACTTTATTGTTAACAATTTTAATGATTCAGCCAATACTTGTTTAGTAAATCGCCAAAATATGTTTGTTGATTTACACTAAGAGTTTTTTTTTTTTTTAATTCAGAAGCTCTCTCATTCATTGGCTGCTTAAAGAGCGAACTATCCAGCGACAATCACTTTTCTTTCAACCCTATGTTTTTGTGGTTAATCAAATCAAGTTGATTTGGTTTATAAATCAAATCAATAAAATAAACTGTGTTTTCAACAAAACAAATTTTTTCGGTGTACAAGCCGAGGTTACACATTCCGTGGTTATTGTTACATTCTTTCAAACCACAATACATATGTTTAACGTATTTTTTATACATATTTCATAACATTAAATTCAATATGCATGAAGTCTTTCTAATGGTGAAATAAAAATCAGTAATGAGATCTACACACATTGAAATGAAAATCATAGGAATCAAATGCTTTATTTAAGAAATACAATGAACATCAACAACAAAAAGTTTTGGACCTCTTCTAGTCTAGATGCGAAATTTTATTCAGCTGATTTCATGTGCGATTTCAGCATTCATTTTCACCTGCAACGAGTGAATGAAAGAGAAAAAAAAAAAAACTTTAAACTACAGATATTGCTCAAAACTACTTTTCTAAATCGCTTAAAATTTTGTTTAAACATTCTAATAAATTTTTTTTTCTTTTTAAAATTATTTAAGAAAGTTAAAACATTTTACTTGAAGTGTTTCACATTTTTTTTTTTACATTGGCAACTGAATTATAATACTATAAAACAAATTTAAATCCATCTTTCTTTAAATCTTATTTTATCCTTTTTATAGAAAGAAATAATGAAATTATATTAACAAATTCATTTTTTGATATTTCTATATTAATTTGAATTCATAATTTATATAATAAATCTGGATACTAACTCAAATGAAACTTCATTGACTGAAGTTTAAGAAAGTGTAAAATGAAATTTAGTTAACAATAATTATAATTTACGAGGAAATTTACTCTATCAAATTAAATTTAAAGCGTTGCTTTGAATGACGTTTTAAATGCAAATTTCTTTCAATACGCATTAATTTTAATGCGCCTTCCTTCAGTACAAATTAATTAAAAATGTTCTTTCTCATGTTATACTAAATATTATTGCGGCATTAATTACAATTAGCATAATTTCAAATGAAAGATCATTTGTATACAAAATTGTTGGTTTATCTATTATACATTATTTTTTCCAGAACCTTAGCCTGGAGTATATATATATTTGATATTGATCTTAAATACATATAATAAATTTATGTCACAATACACACGGAGGCGTGCACACACATATATAGTCAATAAGAAAGTACAATGCATTAAAAATAAAAAAACAAATTATTTGTTCCATTTAGAAGAAATTCCGAGGGAAATAAAAATATTACACACTATACTAAATGATCTGAAGTGATTCCACTCAAGTTTCTGAACATTAAGTAATTAACGATTGTATAAATACGAAAATCAATCGGTTCAATCGAATAAAACTGTTAAAGCTATTACACTTCAAAGAATTTGACGATAAAAATTTTTTCATTAGGTCCCTGTAAAAAAATATAGGTGTTAGATTCTCGTAAATCTATACATTTCACGCGAAGGGAACCTATAACATATATAAAAAATTTCAGGTCAATTAAATAAGTAATTTAGACTATTGCAAATTTGAGCCCACAGGCTATAGTGATATATTTTTCCTTGAGTTCCTGTAAAATAATGATGAGTGCTAGATTCAGCTAAATGTATACAGTTCATGCTTCTGTAACCTATAGCATACGTACCAACAGGGACCGATTTACTCACTTGGAGGCCCAGGCCACTCATGTTCAACGGGCCCGTTTTCCTCGTACTTTAATATTACAACAAACAAAACAAACCACATACTTTTGATTTATGCGTCTAAAAATTCTCTTCACTTCACTTTTCAATTCGTAAGAGATCCTAAGAGTTGGGTACTAGATCCGATGCTTGTACATCGCGCCTGTGTATCTGCTCTGCAGTGCCTCAGATTTAGTTAGCCTTAGTCAGAGTTTGGGATACAGTGTCGGTAGTATGCAGTTGTATTTACGTTTAGCGAAAATATTGCAATTTTTTCGATAAGCTGATAGTTTCAAAGAAACTGTCAGCTTATCGAAATATCATACCGCCGATTTATAAAGCAACGCAGTAATACCTCCATCCATTGATGAAAAAAACAAAAAACAACGATCATTATAACAAATTTGGAAGTTTTTCATTTTAAATATTTTTTTTAAATGTATGATGGAATTTCTTGGAGGCAGCGTGAGAGCCCAGGCACATGCCCTGAATGACTTGCCTTAAATTAGGCATTGCGTACCAAATGTTAGCTCATTTAGACAAAGCACAGACAGACATGTATATACACATATACATTTATCACGAAAAGTTAAGAAAAACCGTCGATATCTCTAAAAGGGGATCTCGTTATATCAAAGTTAGAGGTATACAACAAGACACCATGCCAGTCACAAATATAAATTTGAAACATTCTACTTTTTTTTTTTTTTTTTTTTTTTTTTTTTGGTGAGTTATGCGAGATACAAAATCCATTTCGTAAATCATAATTAAAAACTTCTTACATTTTTCTATGTTCGGTAAGTAAAAATTATACAAAAATGTAGTGTGAAACAACCACACGACTTCCATTACACACTATTACACGCATATGCATTTTTTGGAGATAATGTGATCAGAAGACATAAAATTGACCTAATGATGTAGAAACCTATTTTTTTTTTCTGTTAAGAGAAACTTAATACACGCTTAAAGACATAAAACAAAGTTTACAAAGCGGGTTGAAAAAAAAAATGGTACAGCTATTTTTTGAAACTTTAATTTCTGAGATCTAAAATTGAACTACCTAAGCAGGATGACTGTTGATTTTCCTGTAATAACCACGTAATACATGAGAAAAGATATCATAAAACAATTTTCAAGAAAATCGTTAGTGCCGTTTTTGAGATACCAACTTTTACCAAAACTTGGCATACTCAATTATTGACCGGAAAATAATACTTACATACAAAAGGATATTTAAAAGGGAGTTAATATGTCAAATTTAAAAAAAAATCCGTATAGTCGATTTTAAAGGGACGCACTTGGGAGACCAAAAATTGAGTTATTTATACAGGACGCCTATCAATTTTTCTGAACTAACCAACTATATCACTCAAAAAGACAACAAAGAGAGTGTTTATATAACAACTTTCAAGAAAATCGTTAGAGCCCTGTCGCAATTCTGAAGTTTCGTAGTTCTATCTTTAATAGTTTCGGAGATATATCCAGAGTATTCTCCCTATACACCCACCCACTAAACAATTGCCAGAAACTACTTTTTTGGACTTAGGACACCTTAAAACATGTAAATCAGGTGAAAACTGGATACCGAATTTTGGGACCGAATAGTACAATACTTCCATTGTCTACGGTTCTCGAGTAATGGAAGTAAAAATACTAATTAGTACAAAGTTCGAGACACATGGCAAGAGATAACATTTAACTTAAACCACTTAACAACATGTCGATATAATTTTTCAGATTATATATATATTAGTATTTTTGTATTAGTACTTTATAAAAATTAAAATTTTATTACATTTAAAATTTTATTACATTTAAAATTGAATCATTGAAATGCTTAACTGATATTATAAAATTTACCTATACTTACATATTTTTTTTCTGTTTAGTTACGCAGAGTTGGACGAAAACCAGACACATTTTAAATCTTATATTAAAGTCAAGAAATTGACTCAAAATAGCGTGGATTATACTACAATGTTTCTAGGATTAAATGTTTTGTTTAAGCAAAGAAAAAAAAAAATTACTCATAGATGGCACTGAATCTTAAAATCTCATGAAACAATATATTAGTGTGAATCTCAAAGCAATGAATTAAAAGAGCATTTATTTTTGTGAAATGATTTACAATATTTCAATGTTTGGGACCGCTGTAGCTCGAGTGACAATCAAACAGTAAGACAATTCAATCCGTGTCTTCGCCAGCAGTGACTTGGGAAAAGATATCTGCCTCAATACTTAAATACCAAGCATAGGTGTCTTTGTCCTTTACTGAGTCCACAAAAATAAAGGAGGGTTAAATTTTAGGATCGAGGTGGATACAGAAAAATTCCAAATAACGCTGTATAAACTGAACATAAAGACGATCTGACAAACAAGTTTGAAACTTATTATATTTTATTTATTTATTTGTTGCTTAACCCTTTGCGGCGCAGGACATTTTGAAATATTTAAATTATACTGCCACCGGAATTCATGAACTAAATTAAACTAAAAGAAATTTTAAATTTTGGGGTTTAAAAAACAAGCCTTTTCTGATATGTTATAAACGTGAGTTTTTGCTAAAAAATTTCCGGGATGAATTTTTGCAGCTGGATCTTAAATTTTGCGTCCTCGCAGCGAGGACACCGCGCGTTAAGGGGTTAAGCAAATATTTTTACGTAAGAGTAGTGGAAAACTTACTGGCGACATGTTCGATTTTTATTTTAGGCTAATGTTTAAAAAGAGTTGTATATGTGTGTGTGTAAAACTAGGCTAATAATATATGTATCACATATCAAATTAAATACTGCTTCTGAATTGCAATTTATTTATTTATTTATTTTCTTTTAATGAATCAATCTCCCATGAATATACTATTTCTTACTAACTGAAATTTTCCTTTTAAGCATTCATTAAAAATTAATTCAATTAAGGATTAGTATTATTAAACTCCTCTGTTAATAAAACTCAAAATTTTTATTTCTCATAGAGACGAGAAAACACACTACTGTAATAATCGAAGTAGTATATTTACAACTTGAAAAAAAAAATGTTCAATGAAACTTAAGAAATAATAAATTTTATTTTATAACTAATAAGTAGAATAATAATCCGAGCATTAAAAATAAAGATATTAATAGCTAGTAATTTATTAATTTCTGACGGTTTATCCCCCCCCCCCCCATGAGCGATTTTTACAACGTAAGTAGCTCCAATTGAAAATCGTACAATTTAGAAATAATCAAATTTGTTTATTTCACGATCATACGCTTCATATGATTCACTGATATCAGTAAATACTAAAACTTTCTCGAAACGATAAAACATTTTTTTATTACCATGTATTTATGGTTATTCATCAAGTACATTCAAGAAGAAAATTTGTTAAAGCCTATGGCTTTTACCACTTAGCATCATAAACTTGATTCATTTTGACAACAGAAAAGAAAAGAAAAAAAAATGTGAAAAGTTAAACTTGGTTTATATTTACGACTGAATATGCAGCATGAATTTCTCTACGGACAATCAATACGTGCAAAAAGTATTTTTAATTAAATCGATAAAAGATTTAATTCGTGACTCAAATATTTGTAATGTTTTATTGACCGTAAGATTTTACGTTTAAGGAAATCTGATTTCAATATATTTTTATGGCGATAAATTACTAAATAAATATATATTTCTTTATATTTAAAATTTATGTTTTGACAAAGGTAAGTAAACATATATATTTTTGTCAGTTGTATTTACTGATCCTTTCGGTTACTTTTATGGATTTATCAGTTATGATGAATTATTTTTTTATTACCAAGCAATTGTGGGTAATATATGAAGAATATTCAAGAAAAACATATTTTATAATAATTACAAGATAAAAAGAACTTTTTATATACCATGTTTTTAAATTTTCTGTTGAATCGTATGAACGCTACCGAAAGCAGCAGGAACCCGGAACAATTGGATAAAAGTATTAAAAAAAATTCATTGCTATCAAGTTTTGAGCTATTATAAAAGTTTCAAATGGTTATCTAGCCGGGGAGTTAGTTAAAAATTGATTGCAAGCTTTTTACGGGTAACGCTGCCGAAGGCAGCAGAGTTCCGAAGCAGTTGGTTAAAAATATTTTAAAAATGCATTTTGTTAAATACATTTTCTGTTGAATCAAACGCTGCCAAAGGCAGTAGGGACTTAAACAGTTGACTAAAAGTATTTAAAAAATATATTTTCACCGTGTTCTGAGCTGTCTTGAAAGTTTCAAATACCTAGCTAGTCGGAAATTTAGTTAAAAATCGATTGCAAGATTTGTACTGGACAAACAAACAAGAATCGAAGTTAATAAAAACATGGTAAAAATAGAAGATTACACAAACTTGTGAGAAGAGTGTACAAACTTTTACAGTAAGTATAATTTTAAGAATTAAACATAATTCTCTCTCTCTGTCTCTACATATGAAATAAAATCAAAAGCTTACTTTAAAAGTAAAGCTCCATTTATCAAACTTAAATGATTCTGCCTTCCACTAATCCACTCATAGCGCCCTAATTAATTCTTTATTAATTCATTTTCTAAATATTTCAGTAATTCCTGATTCATTAACATTTTTTTCAACTCTAAAACTTATTTTATTTTCCGATGAAACAAAACCGTTATTTATTGTATTGTGCAATTCAAATTTAATTTTAATCTAGAAACTTCTGTCTCATCCTCCTTGTATCGTATGATCCCCCTAAGCCAATAGGGTCTGACAAATTCGCATGACCACGGCTGCTTCAAAAGGAAAATAGAATTTTTAGTTCCGTTGGAGAGTGTTTGTTTGACCAGCAGCCGGAAACAGAACTTAACCCTTTGCACTCGAGAGGGGACTGTCACTCATCATGTGGTTTGATGACACAACTCGAGAGGTAACTCTCGCTCACCACTTGGTTTGCTGCGGTAACTCGATGCGCGGCAGTAACCATTTACGATTAGTTTCTTCGACACGGGTTCCTACTCTCCTTCTGTATAATCTTATGCGTTGTATAATCACTTGCTATATTTGAAAACATTAGTCCACCAATTGACTGGAGATTTTAGTCATCCACTCGATCGAGCCTCGACTTAAACCTCCGATTCCGAAGATATCCTCTTGAATGGAAAGCTACACATATTGTAACAGGAGTTAGGAAGGACGGCAAAGTCTGTTCTCAGAGAAATAAACCCGGAAAAAGACATCAAACAACATATTATTGCAATACTTACCCCGACAAGCCGGGCATGCATCTTGGGAATAGTTACATGAAATATCACACACAAAAAAGTTAGAGATTAATAATTAAGAAATTATGTTTATAAAAAGGTATAAAGATATATAAAATGTTAAAATATAAAAATTTTATACTTTAATTTGTGTGTGTAATGATTTTAAGTTACTGGTAAGAAATGTGTCAAAAAGTCTGCGAAACGTCTCGAGTTGCTGGTGCGCCACGAGAAAAAAAACCCGAGTGCAAAGGGTTAACAGAAAGGATTCAGCTTCTCGATATGCGGTGTAAACCCTAGAATTCATTAAAGAACTACAAAGTCAACAACAGCTTTAATAAAGTATTTTTTGATATCTGTTAAATATTATATATATATATATATATATACGTACCGGGGGTTCCATAAGTCTGTAGACGTTTTAAAAATTCATAAAAATTGAATGCATAGATAGAATTGAACGTGGCTTCCGAAAAATTACTCTCGTGAACGGGAATTTTTTTTTTTTTTTTTTTTTTTTTTTACGAAAAACAATGTTGATAGAGGACGCTACATGGGTAAGTTACAAGAAATATATAAATCCGAGACCTATACACTGCACGGTTTCACGATTAAAACATCTTATTTATCATTTTGCTTCTTACTTGAGCAGACATGAAGTTTCAATTGCAATCGACTGAAGTTATAATCGACTGAAGTTATGTTTTAACATGTTTGCAACCTGTAATTTGTAGTGATGGCAAACACATAGTATAAAATTTATGTCTTTAAACATTTGTATGGAAATAAATATACTTTTTAATCGAAATTTGCGATTTGCTTGCCTACTGCGCCCTCTACGGACGAAAGTTTTAACTAATTTTTTTTCTTGACCAAAAAAAAAAAAAGTCTCCCTTCATGAGAATAACTTTCTTACAAACTGCGTTGAACTCTACCAATTCCTTCATTAGTTATGAATTTTTAAAATGTCTACAAACTTATGGGACACCCGGTGCATATATATATATATATATATATATATATATATATATATATATATATATATATATATATATATATATATATATATATATATATATGCCTCTTCCACGAATTGTAAAAATATAAATTATTTGGACGTAAACAAAGTTAGAGAATGATGATTTGGTAACTAGAATTTATGACAAAAGAAAAAACTTTCATTTTAAAACAATAAAGCTAATGCATTTTACATCTAACGTACATATTTCAGTTAAAAAGAACGTATTTAGAAATGGTTTAGTACGTATAGCTAGATTAAATTCAGACTTGGAAGAGATGATTGAGGATATGGTGGATTGGTGTCGTCAGAGCATAGCGCAGGGTTTCCATAGAAGTTTAGTAAAAAGTATGACGTACCAGTTCGTGAATCAATTTGAAAGGAGTACTGAGCTGAAAATGTTGGATAGAAAGGAAGGTTTAGAGAATTTGTTTCATGAGTTTTTTTCATTTGGTCTTGACAGGTGAGGGGAAAGTTGCATGCGTAGAACTAGTTTAACCCTGCAGTGCATGTTGTAAGCCATGCCGCCCGTCTCCATATTAATTTTAATTTCGTTTTGTTTCATTTTTAGTTCTGGTTTGGTTTATGTTAAAGATGTTTTTCGTACTCTATTTGGTTTTAGTTTGTTTATTAATTTCGTTAAGTTTTTTGTTGACTTGTTTTATTCTTGAATTTTACGTTTAAGTATGATTTTGGAGTTGGTTTTGCTTTTCAATGGTATGTTTAAGTATATATATATATTACATAAATAAAAGAGAGAGGGAGAGAGATGAAGTATTTTTAATTCCTATTGAACTTTATGCAAACTTACTGCTGCAACAAAACTTTATAGTTTTTTAATGATTTTTTTTCCATAATCTATCATTTAAGACTTAAATAAGTAGTTGCATATGAACGTCATAAAATTTCTTGTATTGTGCAATTCAAATTTAATTTTAATCTAGAAACTTCTGTCTCATCCTCTTTGTATCGTATGATCCCCCTAAGCCAATAGGGTCTGACAAATTCGCATGACCACGGCTGCTTCAAAAGGAAAATAGAATTTTTAGTTCCGTTGGAGAGTGTTTGTTTGACCAGCAGCCGGAAACAGAACTTAACCCTTTGCACTCGAGAGGGGACTGTCACTCATCATGTGGTTTGATGACACAACTCGAGAGGTAACTCTCGCTCACCACTTGGTTTGCTGCGGTAACTCGATGCGTAACTCAAATATGCACTTAAAGACTATAATTATTGTCCATATCGTACCAATACCATTTTAGCAAGAACTGTACGAGAATTCTTAGGATGAACCTTAGAAACCCGAAATGATTTAATTACTTTTATAAAATAATCAATAAATGAATCAAAAATTTCAATTTTATAATAATTGTATTTCGAAACTTTATATGTAATTTTGCAAGTATGACTAGTTCAAAATATGATGCACAACTTTACCAAACTGTTCTGAAAATTTCCTTGAACAAGCAAGAATTTCATTTTTTTTTTTTTTTTTTTTTGGGGGGGGGGGAGGGGGATATTCACATAATAGATTTACTAAAAAAATTAAAAAAATAATAATAGATTATGTTTAGTAATCTCTCTTACTTATTTAAAAAATATAACAGTCCAAAAACAAAACCGTTTAGTACAATTTTCGAATATATATATATTGTTATAATACATTTTTAATCTTTTTAAAAATAATGTGAAAATATTGTGTTTTAGTACCATTCAACAGGAAACAGATTCATCCATAGTTTAAATGCTAAATTATATATATATATATACATACATATTATTATTATTATTATTATTATTATTATTATTATTTTTTTTTTGGGGGGGGGGGGGAGGGATTGCCAAAAAAAAAAAAAAAAAAAATTTAAAGGATTGTTTTCCCAAACTAAAAAGGAAGACATGTTTATAAGCTTACGTTCTTGATCAAAAAATTATTAGTCAAAAGTTCTTAATCAAAAATTCATATATGTTTTAATATACATTGTAGATAAGTTAAAGTACAGTTTTTCCACGTTTAACATAATAGAGCATATATTTTGACCATTATAATGTTTTTTATTAAATTTTATTAAACTATTCTAAACGAAAAGGAAGGAATTTAAGGTTATATTCTATCTGAAAACTTTGAGAAAAAGAAATATAAAGGTTACCTATATAATAGCACAGATTATGATTTTTTTTTTTTTATTTGAAGGTGTATAGTAAATAATTGAAAATAAATTAAAATTTTTGAGATTCATTTTCGCATAATGGAGTATTTTTCTCTTCTAACGTACTTTTAGGTAATTTTATCATTCTAAACAAAAGGAAGATATGTGATTTAAATCGATCTTTTATATCACAATTAAAGAAAAAATCTGAAGTGACTTCACTCGACTTTCCGAACATTCAGTAATTAACGGTTATATATGTAAGACAAGTCATTAAATAAACAAAAAAGTGTACACAAAGTATATTTTGTTACTTCAGGGCATGTGGTATATATGTCAAAATTAACAAAATTTTTTAGATGCATTATCGTATGATGGGATATACTTTTCCCCCCATAGTCATACTTTTAATTTTTATTATTATTAAGAAAAAGAAGATGTGTGATTTGAGCTCATACTTCATATTACAAGAATATTTCTATATTTAGCGTGTCAAAAAAAAAAAAAAAAAAAAAAAAACTCCAAAGCGGTGAAAAAAAAAATAATAATGTAACTTCGAAAACCCGTGTTATTGTTTTAAATAAGAGAAAGAGGTGCTATTTCAGCTTCTATTCTGTCTTACGAAATTTTGAAACAGAAATTTATCCAAAGACTAAAACAGAAGTATTTAAATTTTAAAGAATGTACAGTCGGTAACAAAAGTATCACTAGCAAAACACTACTTTCTTTATATAGGAATTTTTGCTCCAGTTAATGCCGTTTTGTTAAATAAATCCTTGACGAATCATGTTCTTAGATTGACTAAGAACATGATTCGACAAGGATTTATTTAACAAAACAGTATTAACTCTACTTTTTTTTTTATATAGGAATTTTTGCTAGTGTTCGGATACTTTTGTTACCAACTGTAAATGAATGAAATCTTACAGAATGTAAATGAAATAAAATAAATACAAAATTTTCATGTGTATTACTGTATAATGTAATATTTTTTTTTTCTCATTAGCATACTTTAAAATTTTTTTTTGATTATCAATCTAAATATGACGATGTATATATATATATATATATATATATATATATATATATATATATATAATGTATACGAATATAACAAAATATGGCGATGTGATTTAAGCTTTTTTTCAATGTTACAAAGTTTCAAAATAATTTTATGAAACAATAAAAATTTTTATAACCATCTTTTAAT
This sequence comes from Salticus scenicus, assembly GCA_963930645.1. Classification (NCBI taxonomy): domain Eukaryota; kingdom Metazoa; phylum Arthropoda; class Arachnida; order Araneae; family Salticidae; genus Salticus; species Salticus scenicus. The sequence continues at coordinate 285,755,753 of OZ005656.1, read as the reverse complement.
TATTTATTTATTACTAGTTGTCAATGTAACAAATACGACACACATTTCTTACTATTAACATGCTTTTGCAGAAGTTTAATTATATTCCTCATCCATAAGAAGATAAAAATTCTGCTTTTCCATAAATAATCAATTAAATTTATTCCAACAATTGGATTCTAAAATTAACTATGGATCGAAATATAAATCGAAATACATAGCTCTAGAATTGAGAATATTTTCCGGTTATAAATATTTCCGTTATTTCGGTTTTCTTACTAAAAGTTATTTGTTAATATATTCTCTTCTGAAGCAGCAAAAAATTAGAATACAATTTCATTTATAATACATTTCAGTAAGCATTGAATTAAATAATTTTTTATACATTTTTATCCACAGAATATTCTTAATATAAAGCCTAATGAATTTATTCACCCAGAAATATTTTTAGCGCTGCTTTTCAGTAAAACCAAGTGGGGGAAAAAAACTTTGCGGTAAAATTCTTTATCATGAAAACCATAAAACATACATTAATTTCCAAACTATTATATCTGCTTCACAAGACAAGAGTATCTTAATTGAGTGGTGAAAAGTTTCCAAATATATCAAGCAAATAGAAAAATATGTATCACGTAATATGGCGTGCTAGTAAATACTATAAAATTTGTTTACACAGTACTTTTATTTAATTCCAGATATTTTAGAAGATAGTAACGAGAAATCTAGTGTATTCGTTGAAAAAAAAAATTCAATGAGGAAAAATTTCTTTTTGGTGTATTATTTCATAAATGCTCAACTTTTATAATAAATTTTTGAATATGTTTAGATTTTCATTTCATCTTCCAAGTAACACATCATGAAATTTTGAAGATTTCGTTATTAATTATGCTTATTAAAGAAAAGGGCTAAACATATTTCTATTTTTTAATGTAATTAAAAAGAATAAAAAATTATATTTCTGAATAAAGCACTAAAGTGTACATTTACGATGTTTATATCGATTAATGCAAAGTATTCCTTCCATTTATTTTGTTTTATTTTTTATTTTTTTTAAGAAAAGGCACAGCAAGGCTTGCTCAGCCTTTTTTAGTTCCCCAATATACTATAGGCATGGGGAACTTGGGTAATCTTGAAAACTTTCGACCTCTGTTTTGGATTTTTTTCCCGCGTTTTCAGGTGTGAGGAATCCGGAAATATGAAAATGAGTACGGTGTCTGTTAGTGTGTTAGTCTGTGTACACGATAACACACGAACAAATGACAGAAGAGAGGTCGGACCAGTTTTAAAATATTATAACACTGGCAAGAACCCTAGTCATGTGCAGCATTCTTCTTAAAAAAAAACTTCAGAATTTTTTCGAAATTTACAATTTTTTTAACATGCGAGAATAGGGCAAAATTTCACTTAAACATGCATGAAAAGAAATATTTTTATCGTAAAGATGTAAGAACAGCTTTTAAATTATCAGTTTTGATGCCGGAATGAACATCATTAACTGTAAACAAGCTACTTTGTAAATTTTGAAAGTTATTCAAAATTTACGAATTTCATAACATGGGCGAATAGGGCAAAAGTTTGCATAAACTTCTGTTTTGTGTGGTATTTTCATCGTAAAGATGTTAAATCATTTTAAAAATATCATTTAACATACTGGCATAAACATCCTTGACTATGAATTTTCTAATTTAAAATTTCGTAAGTTATTCGAAATTTACTTAACACGGCAGAATAGTACATAATCTTGCATAAACGTCCATTTTAAGGGATGTGTGCCTCAAAAATATACAAGACCATTTTTAAAGTGACATTTTTGATACTTGTTTGAAGACCATTGACTACAAATATTCTAATAGGAAAATTTCGTAAGCTATTCGTTATTTAAGATTTTATGAACATAGAAGAATTGGGCGATATTTCACATAAATTTGCGTTTTGGGGATTGTTTCATTGGAAATAGTATAAATTTTCATGAAAACTAAACTACGAAACTGACCCCACTAAAATAAATTATTAGATTAGAGGTATATAAGGTAAAGGTAAATATATCGAATTGAACGGTGGGTAGCCTGTTAGATGGGGATTTCACTATCATTGTGTCTAGCGAATGGTCAAATTCATTTCTCTTAGCATGACTATAACATGTTCCGTAGTAGAAATTTATGAAAACATACATAGGATGGGGACCTGAGCAAAATTCACCTACGCCAACAAGTATTTTTTTTCCTGCCATATTTACATTTAAACCAATAATCTTATTATCCAATCGAAGAAATGTACTGCAAATAATTACCTAATACTTTGATAAAAAAATAAAAGGTAATTGTGCTGAAACCTAGACAGAGCTTTTGTAAGGATGTTTAGGTGTAGATATGATATACTTAATAAAGGGAGAAAATTTTTTAAAGATAGCTTAACTATCGACGCTTGAGATATTCCTTGAAGATAACGTTGTAGTTAAATGGGTTACGGATAAATTACAAATTCTTTAAGTAGCTGGTTTGCAATACGTCACACTTCTGTTAATTCCATATCATGTAAATATTAAAAACTTTGTCCTATATTGTGATGCAGATATTTATCAAATTACAATAACCAGAGTTTAATCGTTATAAAAGCGTTTATATAAGCACAGTTTTAACAAAAAGAATTTTGGATTTAGTTGTTTCAGTGAAATTAAAAATAAAATAAGAGGTCAACACAGAAACAAGTTAAAAAGTGAGCGCAGTTTCTTCAGACAACCAAATTTTATTAATTTTTAGAGCTAAAAATTTGAAAGACTCAATATATTTAAATATTTAAAAAATATATAATATTTATGTAAAAATTCTAGTAAAGATTCTTACCTTAACCTAATAATAAAACTGGTTGTTGTGCTTGTACACCCAGAGCAAATAATTTATTAAAAGTACCTTCCATGATGAATGTAGAAGATTTTCATTCCAGATAAGTAAACACTAAATACTTTTAAAAAATGCTGAATTATATGCAGCTAATGACTTAGTTTTTGATGTAAATATATATATATATATATAAATTTAATTCAAATAATCATATGCCAATAGTTATTATAGTAGTCATATGCCAATAAAAGTATTGAGTTATTTTAATAGGTACTCGTTTTGAACGCTTGCCCCCTATCGGAAAGTGTGTGTGTGGGGGGGGGGGGGGGAAGCATTGCTTCTGAAAATACAAAACTTTTTTCCTAGTTGACAGTTTATATAATAGTAACTTTATAATCATTAATTGAAAATAATTATGCACATTTATACAAAATTTTGTCCTATATTAGGGGAAGATAGGACACCTTTTGACACTTTTTAGATAATTATTTTTAGAAAATTGATTTTTTTTTTTTTTAATTCACTTTTCACCAAACTCAATTTGACAAAGTTTACGCATTCCTGACTCAGTTAAAATATATTCCAATTCAGTTGAAATTCCAAATTTAATTTCAGTAAAAAATTTTTAATCTTCACAGTGTCCCAAACTGTCCCACTGGGTAAAGTAGCTTCGAACATTAACAATAAAATTTTAATACATAAAAAATACTAAACCTAATTGATTAATAAATCTTTATTTACAGACGTGGAGTCTAATAAGTAACAATGTATTTTATATTAGCATATTGCATTAACAAATATTATAGGTGAGACCGGGGCACAGTGGACCACTTTTACACTTTTAATCTTTTTTCACCAAAAATAAAAAAAAGCAAGGCACTTGAAAAAATTAGCAAACATTCTTTAAACCTTTCTTGGCATGTCCCAATTTTTTTATAACCATACTTCTAATACATTACGATGAAAATAAATTGTATTCACTTACAAAGTGGACCACTGTGCCCCATCATCGGGGCACAGTGGTCCACAACCCGGCGTACAGTGAACCAACCACTGTTGTTCATGTTCAATTGATATTAATTCCTCATTTTTTTTCTAAAATTAGTTTCTTATGCAGTTCTAGTCTAAACATCATAATTCGAAAATTTTCATGAAATAAAATTACCAAAAATTAAAGGAAATCAAAATAAATAAATCAAATTAGAGGAAGAATCCTATAACAGATTTCCTTTGTCTTTTACGTGCCATCACTAAAAACAATAACATATTTTTAATTGTTTATTAATGTTATGTAATTATAAAAATTATGAAATATATACTAAAGCACTTTACATTATATTTGGGAGATAAGTTTAATTAAAATTATTCTACTTTTATCTTTTACATGTTATTTCTAAAAATGACAATAAATTTATATAACCAACTATTTATTATATCACAATCATTTTATTTATTTTTTAACATTAAACAATTCAAACAGTTATTAAATTTAGATATTCATAATTATTATGCTACTATTCAACTATTATCCCTTTTCAGAAATTTATTTCATTATAACATTAAGATTATTATTTTTTTATTAATTATTTTGAGTCACATATTTGTATATGTAAATTTAACTGAAATAAATAAGGTATTAAATATAATTTGGACTTTTAGTAACATTGGAAGGCGGTCCACTGTGCCGTATAACCAGACAAAACAAATATTAAAATTATATATAGACTATAAATATGCTAATAATTTTTATAAATTTAAAAACAACATCTTAACTTTTCTTATCAACTATCCAATACTTGTAGTCAATAGTTCAGTCCTGATAAAAAAAAAAAAAAAAAAAAAAAAAAAAAAATTCAAACTTGAAAAATTACTTTGAGCAGCTCAAAACATAAAAATTGTATAAAATGACTACCTTAGCATTTACCATGTGGTTTTTTTTGGATGTATACAAGTAGTACCATGCTGCCATATACGAGACTCAATATAAACTAAAAGAGTTAAATATTAAGAGATGTTGGTCCACTGTGCCCCAGTGTCCTTTATTTTTACTCTCTAAGTTTGCTAAAAATTTAAAGGAAAAACAATTTTCCAAAATTTAGCACATTTAAAAGTCTCAATAAATTTATACAGTACACTCAAATATTCTTTCTTCGCATTGCATAGTGGTGGCGAAAGTTGAGAGAGTGTCCCAACCTGCCCCATTTGGATCATTATCATAATGTAACTCTAAAAAAAATAAACTTAGCAGTATAATGCATTTTTTAACATTAAAACTATTATGAAAGTCCATATTTTAATTCCCACATACTCAGATTAAAATTATTTCATTCCTTATACAAGAAATTTATTTATGAAATCACCCGTTAATGTAACTTTAAATTTTTCCAAAAAAAAAAAAAAAAAAAAAAAAAAAAGATTCTTTATTTCTTAATGTGAGAAATTTCAAATTACACTGAAGAGTAGACTGTGCTACCCACTATCATGTCCTTAAAAAAAACTAATTCCTATTTAGTAAATCAAAGCTGAAATTTAAGGTGTCCCAATGCCCTATCCCAAGGTACTCCACTCTCCCCATCCATGTTAAAAATTTAGAAGAAACGAAATAGCAACGCTACCTTTCGGGCAATTTTCATTAAGCGTTGTCAAGCGCTAATTTATACCAAAGAGCAATTATATATCAATTTTTGTGAAATTCTAGGCAGTAGTTTCCGAGATATAATTGCCACAAAATTTTGTCATTCGAAGACAGATTTTCTAAAAATGGTCAAATCGCTTTCTAAAATTCTAGAAACAAATAAATCCATCAAAATCTAAAAACACAAAATTTGCGAAACCAATATTTTCTTGTATTGGATGCAGGAAAAAAAGTAAAAAGGCGTTTGTTTTACATATTGTACATAAATTCTGCAAATAAGTTTCGGATTTTTTTTTTTTTTTTACTGACACCGGAATAACTCATTTCAGAAACACTCCCTAGAAAAAAAAAAAAAAAAAATTAGCTAATTATATATTAAATTTTGTTAATCAAGGAAATTTACTTGCAGTTATTCCTTAAGTAGTGTAAATTTTACTCAGTTTCTCTACGATTAACAAATGACGCGTCAGAAGCGAATCAATTTACATTTTGAAATGTAAAGATAGCTTGAATTAATAAAAATATTGCTTTAATTTTCAACATATTGCTTTTTGAAAATGTGAGTAAAAGAAAGCTATTTTTTTCATGCATTGCTCTTCTTAAATACCTTTTAATGTTTTTTCATTAGAAGGTCAACATTGTAAAATCAAATCAAACGTACGGCATTTATAAATGCCATGAAATATAATTGATTGGAATAAGTCATCTTCAAGACATACAGGAACCACCAGCGGCTGAAAAGTTATGCGCTCAAAGCTGGCAGACGGGAAGTTCTGGGTTCGACCTGTGGTCGAACCCGTCGACCTTGCCGTTCAGAGTCCTCTATAATTTTATCCGAAACTCTCGTAAATACGGGCTAGGAAACCATAGAAAGATTATCAATGGAGGACAATCCAACTATATACCTAAGACTTGCATGTGCTCAATCGGCCTTAAACCCCGCTACCCAAACCAAGACATACAGAAAGTAAAATAGATGAGGGAATAGGAGGGTGGCTCGAATTCCCAGTTAGATTTTCATAAATATAAAGGGTAGCATTGAAAGGCTATGTTAAATATGCATTTTGAATAAATGATTTATTTTGCATTAAATCTCTCAAATATATCGATAATTCTATAGATATTTCATTTATTATATATTGCTTTACTCTATTTAATGTATAACCATATTTTTTTCTTTTTTTTTTTTTTCCAATTAAGAATTATGTTAAATATGCCAAATTAAAGAATAGTTAACACAAGTTATATATTTTAATTTAAGATTTTTTATAGAAAAATAATGTACGCAAAATGCTCGAGGCGATAAAGATATGTTATTTTTAACGCCTTTATTAATTTTCATACTAAGAACATATTTTAACACTTCTTTTATTATTATTTTTTTTTTTTCATTCGAAAGTATGAAATTTGAATTTTAAAAATTAATATAAAAAATTGTAAAACAGGAACTTGTAAAACATGGTACTGAAAAAAATAAAAATCCAATATTTTTAATAATATTCTTTTTTTCCCTTTTCTTCATTTTAAATTCTCTCTCTGTATCAATATTTAATTTCTTTTAAAATTATTCTTTTATTTCCTTGTAATATGAAGCAAAATTGGATTTTATATTCCAATATTTGAACACTAATAAGTTTTTAAAAATTGAATAGGTTTTAAGACGAAGAGAATAATTCATTTTGAAATAAATACTTAAACAAGGTTATTCTACTAATATTAAATTTGATATCAGGATAAATTTTGATATTTTTTGAATAATTCCTTAAAAATGTAAAATCCGTTAAAATAATTTTAAATATTATTCTCATTTGTTTAATTACTGATATATATCGAATATGAAGGTAAATTTACTTTGACTTTTTTATTTTCCCTTTTATATTCGAGAAACTTTTCGCACTGTAAAGTATAAATATGGACGAGAACAACGGTAATTTTAAGAATTCTAAATGTACATTTCATTACTGAAACAAAACCAGTTTAACTTATATATAATCTGTAAAAAATATACTGAAAATTAAATAAGAAAAAAAAATACCCAAATTAAGCAGATTTCTTTGAATCATATCTGTATGTGCAAGAATATATATATTTTTTAAATCACATACTTTTCTATTGTACAAAACAAACTTTTACGAGCAATATTTAAATTTTCAAAAGGTTGTTGTGATTAAAATTACATTTGATTTCAGATATATGTCACAATTTTATAAAATTAAAAAATAATCGGGATCATTTATTGTGGATTTGTTAGTGTTATTTTAGAAACAAAGTTTTGTTAGTGTTATTTTGTTAGTGTATATTTATCTGAAATTTAGATAAATTATATGCTTATGTCATGTAAAATTGTTATATGATCTAGTTTCAATGTAAAAAACATGAATATTTCAACAGAAAAAATTAAATATAGTCAGACACAACGAACTTGTTTAATAATTATTTTTTGTTATCCAACATTTTAAAAGAAACACATGCGTATTATGTTTTGAGTACGTACACATATGTACTGCGTATGTACACATATGTACTGCGTATATATATGTATACATGTATGTACTAAAAATTTGATGTTATCAGTTTAGCTATAAGAATAAAAATGGCCTTTAAACGGATCCCTTTAAGATAAATTGAAAATATTTATTTTTCCTTTGTCCGATATTATAAAGAAGGATAATTATGGCACATCAATATATATATATATATATATATATATATATATATATATATATATATATATATATATATATATATATATATATATATATATATATATATAAATAATATACAGGTTGATTCAGAAACTGTTGCTCAAAAATCTGCATGTAGGTCAGGAACACGGTAACAAGGCCGTTCATATTGAAATGCATGGTTGAAAACGCAAACCAGACTAGCAACATTCTCACAAAACCAGAAAGAAAAAAAATGTGATACAAGTCGCAAAAGAAAATTTATTACACACACAAAAAAAAAAATTATATATACACACACACAACATTTTTGGTTAAAAGAAACTTTTAAAGCTGTTGTTCGAAGTTATAATATACTCCTCGCAACGTCGACTCGCCAGTTGACGAACATTCGCAAGAATGCCTCGTGTACTGGCAATAACTCGACTTGCAGTTACGACTCGTGCCACCAAATCCATATTCGATTCCACACGGATTTCCTACACTATAGTTTTCTCGTAATCCTGAAGGAAAAAAAAATCAGGAGGGGATAGATCTGGTGAACGAGGGCTCACGGTCAATCCCTAGACTCTGAAATGCATCGTACCAATATTAAGAGACAATGCGGGTTAAATCCGTTGGAGCACCGTCACGTTGAAATGCTACGTGTATACGTAGTTTTGTCAGCACCAGCATTGTTCATCTGTGTTTATAATTGTCCAGTTCCACTGAATCCGTTATGCAAGCATTCGAAAATGTTATGAGCAGGGTTCGGTCTGTTTGGAAACTGGCAAATAAACAATTAACCAACGGTTTTTCCATTACAGTTAGATGCCTATAAATGACGTACATATCCGTAATTTTTCTTTTCGTATTTGATATTATTCGCTCTTACGCTCATATACCCAAAATAAGCTTTTCGTCGCTTCCTCCAGGCCAGTTTTTTGCGCGTCTGGGTTGCACGTGCAACTATATATTCCTACACAATTTTTGTTTGTTATCGTGTATCAGACCTACATGTAGACTTTAAAAGTTATTCTTAATTATTCGGTATATATGTACATAATATTGTTACAATGTTTGTAGAACGCATGATGAAATGTCCTCATATCCGCAAGAACCAAAAATATTGTTATAAAAAGTAATAGTTTTATGAATGATTATAATATATATATATATATATATCAAAAATACTCACTTATTATCCCCAAAATCCCATGTAATAAATTAGGAACCGATTAAAAAATAAATAGAGTGATAAATCGCAAATTTACAAGAAAAAGAATGTCAGTTCATACCAGACTTCGACGGAAAACAATAGTAAACTTATTAAACATTTGCAGCGGTTGAAATCGTTCAAAAACTGAATAGTCAATTACCAAGGTTGCCTAAAATCTTCCGTGCGATATACATATATATGCAGCATTCTATAATTATTTTAATGTTTCATTGAAACATATTTAATGGCTTCAACACAAATGTAAACCATATAGATATTTGTATAAATTTAATATATTTTTAATATTCATCTGAACTGTTATTAATAAATTGAAATCAAATATTAAGCTACCCTATATAGAACACTAGAAATATAATTCGAAATAGTGATATACCTAAAGTTTACAATATTTTCAAATAATTAAACAAAAAATATACCTACAGGTGTAATTTTAATAACTTATCATTTGGAGTTAATTATTGTAACAACTGTTTAGTTATGAATATAAAATTCTCACGTCAAGTGAAAGAAAAATCCATACCATTGTATTTAAGCGAGTTCAATGGGATTATATTAAATAAATGGGATTATACTTAATGAAATATAATACAAATCTATGGATACTATAACTGAAACAGCGACGTATTCAAATCCTGAAATAAAGAATTTATTAAGCTATTTTGTTCAAAAGTTATGGATCAAAATAAGTTAACTAAAATTGAGTTCTAGCAATCGCGTCTATACACTAGCTATGTAGTACCAAAGAACTAAAAAATTATAATATAACATATTGAATAACTAATATTTAAGAGATCGGAAATCAAATGTATAGCAAATCCTTTAATAAAGAGACAACGTTAAGAATTTAACAATACAAAATCTTGCTAATTGCACCAAATTAATTAATTTGAATTAAAGATAGTTTAAATTCGATTATGAAAAGAAATCGCCCAATTCGTTGTCTTGAATACCATTACTATAGTTAATCTAAAGAAAACATTTCAAACAAATTGTATGATATACGCATTAGAACAAATAAAAATTCTCATGCATTAAATATCGTCTAGGTAGTGAGGTAAACGTGAATAAAAAAATATAAAAGTGGATTTAACGCTAAATTTTTCAGTTCTATTATAAAATACAAAAGTATTATCTCTGTGTGCTCAATTAGACACACATTTAATTACCAGTGGAATGTTCTAAGAAAAAAAATCGATATTATATGACAACGAGTAGGGATATCAAAGATTACTGATAAAGAAGACTATTTATCATTTTAAATTACGAACCTGAAAAATTAATCTTAAGTAGCAAAAATAACGTAAAAAGTATTTTTTTTTCTTTAAAGGGGGCAGAAAAAACGAAAGAAAAAGAGCTTGAAAACAGTAAGAGAGGAGTAAATACTATTAAGTATTAATTATTGAATAATGATTACAACTAGTAAGAAAACTAAAGGGTGTTATTAACAAAAAACTAAAATGTTTACTACAGAATAAAACTTCAGTAAAATTCGATGAAAACTGGATAAAAACAATTTAAAATGTCTCAATTTTTAAAGACATTATGAACAATGTTGCCGAATGGCCATGCTAATAACACATGCTTCTTACCTTGAACGGGAACGCTTCGCCAATTTGGCCACTTCCTCAGCGGGTTGTACACGCTGAATTTAGCATGAAGCACATAATTTTACTATTCAGCTAGTTTATCCACAGCGGGTTTACACGCCATTAAACTTGGTATTTCAAACAGAACATTAAAACGCTTCTTGAAAATATTTAGACATCAAAAAGCAGAAGATAATTCACTAAATTAAACAGGATAACTCACTGTTTAAAAGAGCATATTGTGTTTGAATTAATACAGAAATTAGATGTTCACTGATAAGTAAAGATTACACTTGTAAAAAAAAAAAAAAAATCCTAATTACGCACTTTGAAAAAACAGGAAAATCATGATTACTACAGTCCAGCCATAAATCCTAAAACTAGCAGTGAGGACGCATCCAAAATGTTGGAGTTATGCCAGCTTGTCCGAAAGTTGGAAAACATCCAGTTAGGGTTACATACAAACGGAACGCTTGCAATTTCGATGACGCAAATTTTGCAAGTTTTTGCAAATACAGTCGGCAGCAAAAGGATCCGAGCACTAGCAAAAATTATTATGCAAAAAAAGTACACTTAATGCAGTTTTGTTAAATAAATCCTTGTCGAATCCTGTTCTTAGTGTAAGAACAGGATTCGACAAGGATTTATTTAACAAAACAGTGTTAAGTATGCTTTTTTCATATAGGAATTTTTGCTAGTGCTCGGATACTTTTGCTGCCGACTGCAGTCATACATTTGGAACGCTTGCAAACGGCTTTGCAACTGGATGTGGTTCATTTGTATGTACCCCTTATTCTGTACTCTGTTATTGCTCCTTTTCTCTGAGTCAGATTACTGTCTCCCCTATTTTAGCATTGGACTCGTTGAGTTAGCACTTGCGCAGATGTTTCCATGGTTTCATGAAATGTGGTCGAATAATACTCAGTTTCACAATAAAAAGTCTGAGAAACACTGATTAATGCTAATTAGCTGAAAGACATTACACAACGAAGTAATAAAAATAATTGTCGAAACAGAAACTATGAAAATACACTTAATAATCCTTAATTTTCAGACAGTCGCTATACTAAAACTTTCCTAGCACTGCACAGCTTGATTAATTTATATTTAACAAACCATTATAAGAGAAGTATAACTATATGATTTGTTACGTAAAGCACGTTAAGCTTATGCTTATCCAACTTTTCTATCGGGTCAAACTGCAACGCGCATTCTAAGTACATGATTCGACAAAAATTTTTTAACAAAACTGTATTAAGCGTACTTTTTTACATAGGAATTATTGATAGCGTTCGGATAATTTCGTTGCCGACTGTAGATGACCGTTCTAGAGCGGGCCGCGTTAGCCCAGTCGTTAGAGCGCCGGCCTCGTAATTGGAAGATTGCGGGTTCGGTACTCGAGCCGGCCAAAGACCGATGTGTACACTAATGGTGGCTAGTGCACGTAAAATCTGTCGTGGACGCAATGTCCAAAAATTATACCTCTGTGGGTCACCGAAGCGGGAGAGCCATCCCTTGCGTGGAGGATCAAAATTGTGATGGCATGTCTCCGGACCACTTCTAGGGGTGTGTCCCAGACCGTCGTCAATTGCCCATCTACGTAGCACTAGTGCGACGCACAGTGGATCGAACAATGTTAAAATACGAACATAGGCCCAAAAATCAATCTCTAAATAACTGATATTTTGCAGTGAAATAATTTAAAAGGGTGTCTATAAAATACAAATATATAGTTATTTCTTCAATTACACGAAGTTTTATTATATATAATAAGTTCAAAACAAAAACTTTCAGAAATAAGATTTTTCAGTGAATTTCAATGACTATTTGAATAGCCAGCAAGAGGCACTTAAGATAACTATGAAAAAATATGAAATAAAAATACCTTTAATAATGTCCTAATAAAAGTTTAAGGTACTTCTGCCAACATTGTGTTGGTTTTTTATGTTGTGATTCAAGCATGAAATGTGAATATAAAATTAACAACAAAATTAAATTTATAAGTTGTGTAACTTTTTTTGTCCAAAATTGTCCAAAATTTCAAACACATTTTACTACTCCCAAAAGTATATATTTTAATCTGTTAAAAGGATTTTCGCCACAAATCGCCACTTTTGGAGAAAAATAAATTTTTATTCTATTTACCGCCAAATTATCAATCGAGAAATTTATCTGAATAACTGTATTCATTAATGACAGAAAATATATTAAAATTTTTATAGTGAAAATATTATAGAAATTAGATGATTAAAATAGATTTACTAAATCAGAAATTATTTCTTATTTTTTTAAATATTTAATAAAATAATTAATTTTACTTTAAAGCTACTGAAAAGTACCGTTGGACACAAAAAAGGAACGAAATGTAAATAGTTGCTGTCATAAAATGTTAAAATTAAATAAATATTTAGTGTTCAATTACTAAATGTTAAAATTAAATATTATAATCCCATATTACGATTTAAAATAAAAGTTTCTGTGCAATAAAAATAAAGACAAATGTGAATTTTTCATAAAGTTTGTCAGTAAATGCTTGCATTAGTTTTCTATTGAAATACTACATAAAAAAAGAAAGAAAAAAGAAGCAGTAATGTGATGATACATTTAACACTGTGTGATAAATTACCATAATTTCTGGTAGATACCCCGCAGGTTATATAATCCAGTTTTGCACCAGAAATTTCAATTGATAAATAAATTTATATTTGTACGAGCTCTTCCTTCGAAAAAGTATAGATTTCTCTATTAAATAAAATTTCTGGTGGAAAAATGACGCATCTTGCCTGCGGCTTATCTACCAGAAATTACGGTAATTGTGTTATAAATGTAGGTTTTCTTCACGAAATATTTATTTGTTTCCTTTTATTCTCTTCTTTTTTGCAACATTTGTTCCTTTATTATGTATGTTTCTAAATTCCTGTTTGCAGCAAAAAAATATGATACCGTTTAACCCCTTTATAATGCCAATTTTTCCTCAAATGTTACATTAAACTAGTTTCACAAATAAAAATTGGTGTAAAGAAAAAAATTCATTTAGCTTATTAGAAATAATTAATTTTAATTTTGACACATTATTCTCTTAGTTAATCGCAAACTTCTCATAACCCATTGTATTAGCATAAGCAGAATTGCCACAAATGACTACTTTTTTTATATTTTTTTCACACCAATGTTATAAAAATAATATTTATACTGATGTTTTTCGACAGAAAAGATACACAGGAATCATTATTTTTAAAAAAATGGTGCCAGTTGAATAATATGAAAACAAATTGTTGGGAAAAATATTCCTTTGGCCTTATAAAGGGTTAAAAAAAATCATAGAATCGCTTTTAGTATCATACATATATACATATTTAAATCGAAATGTGACAAAAAACATCATTTATAGATAATAATAATACCATAACCTTCCTATGTTCGCCACTGCCTATACTTCGATCCACTGTGCGACGTAAAACTCAACCATCCGTCCATCCGTTCCAAAGCAATTTCGTTCAATGGAATGGATTGATTGGTTCGTGTGTGGATCAAACTGCTCAGAAATATTTCTTGGGATATTGTATTACGTGATGAAATGCTCATTAGGATGAATTCGCATTAGGACATAATGAGCCAATGTTCATTAGAATGAAAATCTGACTTACATTGCACAGTATAAAGAATTATGATTGACGCTGCTTTATCATCCGATAACGTCACAAAAAGTTGTGTCAAATCTTTCAGTACATCCACGACCGGTCCATGGAACAATTGGATCAATTACGTCAATGTGTATTGCGTATATCTAGTACAACGTTAAAACGCACTCACCCTCAACCTTTGTTTAATTGCGTACAGTCGGTAACAAAAGTGTCCGAACACTAGCAAACATTCCTATGTAAAAAAAAAGTACACTTCATACGGCTTTGTTAAATAAATCCTTATCGAATCATGTTCTTAGACTGGTTAAGAACAGGATTCGACAAGGATTTATTTAACAAAACCGTATGAAGTGTACTTTTTTTATATAGGAATTTTTGCTAGTGTTCGGACACTGTTGTTACCTACTGTAAAGATGTGTAAAGGTTGTCTGTTCGAACAACCATATGCGAAACATGATATTACAATTTTAAATTTTAATTCTTTAAAGATTATAATAGTAATTGACGACCCGACAAATGTTACCTGCCATGCAAGGTTTGACTTTGTACGGCAAATGACTGCAAAAAAACTGGCACGCACGAACACTGTGTAAAGGTATTGGAAGCATTTGCTCCAGTTGTTCTTCAGCTTAGTGGAAACACCCAGGGCCAGCACGGGAATCGAGTCCGCTCTCCTACTCCCGAAGGCGATTAGCAGTGTGGTGACATAACCACTCGGCCACGGAGGGAACGATATATTAAATATTTCAGACATTTTTTTAATTGGGTGAATGAGTAGGTTTTACGTCCCTCTAGTGCTACGCTATGGTCAATTGCCGACAGCCTAAGATATAGTCGTAAAGGCGGTTTGGAGAAATGCCATCACAATTTTAATCCTCTACGTAGGGATGGTTCCCCCGCTTTGGTGAAGCCCTAGAAGTATAATTTGTACGGAAACAGGGAGGACATTGCGGTTATGATGGATTTTACTTGCACCAGCCACCATTAATATACACGGCGGTTTTCGGCCGGCTTGAGGACCTAACTGCAGTCTTTAAATTACGATCTCGACGCTCTACCGACTAGACTATCGCAGGTTCAATTCTGGATCTATAAAATCATATGTTATTTTAATGAAGAAGCTTCAGATGTCATTGCAATTAAAAATAAAGTAAATTTCTAAATATTTCGCAGATTTAAATCTATGAAAATACAAAATCCATTTTATTTTTCCTCTGCAGAGAAATAAAATTATAATTTTGTGTCTCTGACCTCCTTTCCGTTCAGGGGTGATTCTTAAATCGTTACAATCACTCACCATGTCGCCACAAAACGCTTTAAACCCATATCTGGGCCCTCCGCGGCCGAGTGTTAATGTCACCACACTGCTAATCACCTTCGTTCCGTGAGCATAGAAGAGCGGGTTCGATTCCCGCGCTGTCCCTGGGTGTTTTCTCCAATTCTTCGTACTGTAATTATGTCATGTGCTATCTGTAATAATCTGACGAAGATTTACAAACGGACTACGAGTCAAGCATACAAATCTGACGTATATGTGTTATCAAGGGCTCTCCGTGGCCAAGTGGATATATCACCACACTGCTAATCGCCTTCGAGCGTAGGAGAGCGGGTTCGATTCCCGCGCTGACCCTGGGTGTTTTCTCCAATTCTTCGTACTGTAATTATGTCATGTGCTATCTGTCGTTGTCTGACGAAGATTTACAAGCAGACTATAAGTCAAACATAAAAATCTGATGTATATGTTATGTTGTCATGTGTTATCAATAAACAATCAAACAAACCCGTATCTGTGATCTGTAAGTATAAACATTATTTGAAAGTAAAAAATAAAAGATGTGATTCTAATTTTCCACATTTAACTTTATGTAGAATTTATAAGCTGTAGTTTTTGGTATAATTAAATACTTTTGAAAAAAAAATATAATAACTGTATGTTAGATAAGTAACTTGATGAGCAAAATATATTTCTACAATAATGAGAAAAAGATAGATGTGCAAGATGACTTTTCTCTTTTTATAACATGTTGAGAAGTATTGTACTTTTATTTGTAATCTTATTAATTCTCTCTTTAATTGCATAAAAAATATATGCATAAATTTACTTTAATTGAATATCTGTTGACATTGAAATTAATTAAATTAACTTTTCAATGATAATTATAATTATTAGACATTTTTCTTTTAATAAAAGATAAATGTGTGTGAAAACTATGAAATACAATAAATATTCTTATTGATGAATGCATTTTTTTTTTTTTTTTTTTTGTGGAATGTAATGAGTAGTTTTTCAAGTAAATTATTACTTTCTCTTACCCATAAGGTAGAGAAAGTATTGTTTTTAGGTCAAATTTTCGAAAGTGAGATTTTGTCATATTTACATGTTCTGAGGTCCCCTGAATACAAAAATCATGTTTTTAGCAAATGATCTCTGTGTGTGTCTGTGTATATGTCTGTGCGTGTGTCTGTGTATATGTCTGTGTGTGTGTGTCTGTGTGTGTGTGTCTGTGTGTGTGTGTCTGTGTGTGTGCCTGTCTGTTATCAGAATATCTCAAAAACAAATTATGGCAGAAAGTTCAAACTTGGCATTCTAAATGTGTATCATATAGGGATGCTACACTAAGCTTTTCGTTGAGATGAAGCAAATGGTTCGTGTACAGGGACACTTAAAAGTACTTAAATACATTACGTCTATGGAGGAAATTGCAGGTAAGTAGAGCTTAACATCTATAGACTGTACTAAACCAAATGAAATGAATATATATTTTTTGTAATAGAGATAGTCAACTGGGAAATTTTTTTTGTGTATGTAGGATATTCGCCTCCCCCCTGAGGGGGGAAGTCCCCTCTCGAGGGGAGTAAATTTTCATGATGGGTATTTTTCAAAAGAGCTCGCCAATACCTTTAAAACGAATGGTTGAACCATCGATCTGCGATAATATAAAACAAAGTTATCGATTTTTTTTTTTACTTTTAACGAAAAAAAAAAAACTTTTTTTTTTTTTAAGACTGAGGATAAAATGGACTTTTTTTGGTTACTTAGTATTATACTACTTCTCTAATATGGAAATCGTCTGCCTTATCATAAAAGAAAATTTTTATAAATAATAATTTTAATAAATTATTTTTTAAAAACAGAATTATTTTTTAATAACCGAATTAAATTCTATATAAATGCAGGTGCATTAATGAAACGGGGGGTTGAGGGGGTCGGTAGCCCTCCTCACACAGAACTAATTATCATACAAAACTCTTCCGAAGCCTAATTTGAATTGTTTAACATAGGATTACATAACATCGTTATCTTACCTCTTAATCTCCAACCTACATTTATAGTATTAAATTTCAGGGTAAGAGAAAGTCGTGTGAGTGACACACCAGATTATTTTTTATTTATTTAACGTAAGAAGTTCATAATATCTTCCATAATGCTTATGATTGTACTTTGATTATTTAGAAATTTAAAAAAGTAACTTTCATTTCACTTAATGTAAGCTCCACCAGTAGCTGAGTGGTTCGGCTTTCAAAACTAAATGAGAGGTTCAGGATTCGAACTCAGGTCGCACTCGTTGGACTAGCCATTCAAAGTTTTCCGTGATTTTTTTCGGAAACTGATATGATAGGACTACGTAGAAAGATCCCGTACGGGGAGTATTCTGCTCAATATCGAAGACTCTCGTGCAATCAATGAGCCTTAATGCCCTACGCCATCATGACCACCCTTTAATAAAGACTGTTACACCTAAATGCGATTATACATTTTTATTTCACAGCTACATTTTCGAGAATAGAACAAACATCAAGTACAAGTGATAATTAAAATTCTTGATAAAAAAATCGCAATAAATAGACTTTGTTTATTGGAAAATCAATACAATGTGAATTCAAGACATCGAATTATCTTGGTGTTTAATAAAATTTTATTAATATTGCTCATATCAAATTTTACTCCTTTCATTGCATTTCATATGCTTCTCTATTGAGACTTAAATAAATGTACATATGTAGTAAGTTATCAATTTCAAAAATCCTCCGTCTGACTACACATTTGGTACAATTTTTTTAATTACGTGAAAGCTCTATATTTCTTGTCGTATATTGTGTTTGTGGCTCATGTATAAGAGCATACAAAAGAATCTAGCAACATTCCTACTTAATGACGACATTTCATTTAAGTACTACATTTTAACATTGACTGCCCTTCATTTGACATAATTAGATTAACGTTTGTTATTCGATTACTAAAAAGCATAGTTTTGCAAAATAAATAAATTAAACATAGAAATATAATTAGTAACTAGTAAACAGGACTGTGAAAATAAATTCTGTTATTTTATACTGTTCGGTTGAGTTGAAATCTGAATGTTACTTTAAAAAAAAATATGAATTACATTAAATTAGATGTATAATTTTGAAGCATAAAATCATAATTATATATAGAGTTTTTGGTGCATTGCAGCTTATGTATAAAGGCATAGAAATGGATCATAACAAATTTTACGTGCATTTTACGTTATAGTGTTTTAAATAGAACAAATTTAATATGGATTATAAATATTCTCAAAGGCATACATACGTACTGATGCATAAAAATAACTCTGTACTGATAAGTATAAATAATTTAAGTCTATATTCTTGATTTTTCAGGAGACGAAAAATAAAGTTAAACTAACTAAAAACAAATCAGAAGAATCGATTAGGAAAAAGGGATTTCGTTGACTTATACCCTTTATACCATTCAGTGATTGTCAACCTTCATTTAATAACGGGAAAAAACTGAATTAAATATTTTATACCGTACATGAATGGTAAATTTCTGACTTGAACCTTTTATTACCAATGGATTTTATCGAAGACTAAATGACATAGACTTAAATCCTTTATACCAATCCATTGAGAATTTTTTTCTGAGTCTGACTGTGTACTTAACTCAAAATCGACCTTTTTGGACTTAAATCCTTTATACATATCAGAACAGAACTATTTACAGGTAATCACAAAAGAGTTTCAAAAAGACATATATCATCCGGGGTAAATACCGAAAGTTGATTTCGGTATTTTATCTCAATTTAGGTTAAATGTAAAAAGGTATAACAAATAAAAGGTATTTACAAAAGTATATCCTTTAGTGAAACAAATTAATTACATATACATAAATAAACTGCTCATTAATGAATAACATGTCTAGAATGGTGGAGCTTATGATATGCGAATCCACCTATTTATTTATATAGAGAAATGTATGTTTAAAAAGTAGTCAGTATACATTGAAATCAATTCTCAGGAAAAAAAAGTAATGGTCCATGTTCTTTACTAGTTCTATTGAAAAATATCGTGTCCGAAATAAATAGGAAATAAAAGAAATAAAAACTGAACAGAAGGTATCTGGAATGTATTTCCTGAAGCAAAAGTTCTCGTAATTAATTGAATAGGAGTAAAAGTAGAAAGGAATAGTTTCCGAAGTTACAGATGTTCATCAGAGCTACAAGATAAGAAGTTTACTGTATTGCAATAATTTAAATGGATTTAGGTTAAATATTTTCGATTGTTATAACACATGCAGTTTATATTTATTTCATATATGCAGCTTCATAACAGGTAAATTTTCTCAAGTTTATGTAACATTTTAAATGCTGATATTTAAATTTATAAACTCGTTACATTGTAATGAAATATTGGATGACTTAAAAGCAATTTAAATTTTTTATTTCACAGTTATATCTAATATACATCTGAACAAACTTAAAATTAAAAAGATGCAAAATAATTGGAGTTAACTGAATTCAGATCTACGCCAGAAAGGTAATAGAGTATGTTTATATATGTATTTATTTTGATTTAAATTTATGACATTTCTTTTTCTATTTCCCTAATTGGAGAGAGGGGGGGTAATGTATTTTTTTATGATCAGATTTCTGTCATTAAAATCATCTTTGTTCTCAGTTATTAAATAGATGAAAAATCTTTCTGTTTTCTTCGTCGATATACCACTAATTTTCAATAGATATTTTTAGTAAGTTTTTTTACGATTGAATAAGTAAATGGTTTACGACAGAATAGAGTGGTGCTAAAACTTCTCAAAATAAAACATAAAAGAATAAGGTTGGCAACTATGTTATTAACATAAATAAAGAGAATACATATCAGAAAATGTTTTATACCAACTTTTGTAGTCGCAGGATCCGGGTATATCTGTTTATTGAAACCGAAATTACAAATGAATCAATTTTTAGTTTATTTTTTAACTCTGAAAATCAGGTACTGAAATCATAAAGTTTATCTTCAAATGCATATAGTATTTTAATTTCATGATGAAATAACGCACATTTCTGTAAATATAAAAAATGTAGCGTATGTTTTTGTGTTTGGGATTCAGGCCGATTGACTACACAAGGGTGCAATGCCAGAAATGATGTGCCCTCATGGGGGTTTCTTTAAGGGGTCTTAGACCGAAGTTACGCGAGTTTCGGAGAAAACTACAGAAAACTGCGAACGGTAGAATCGAGGAGTGCGACCTGGGATCGAACATGGCACTTTCTGTCTACCAGTTTTGAGCGCAAAACCGCTCAGCCAAAAATTTGTAAGCGTGAAAACGACATTTCCCCCCCTTTTTAAGACAGTCAGTTAGTAAAAAGTATAAAAATATGTACAGGATGTTATACTTTCTGTTTTAATCTTTTAAACTTTGATCTTACACATACATATCAAATTACAAGTATAAGATATGAATTTTACACTTCTAAAAGTTTTCTCATAATTATTTAAAATGAATAAAATAAGTAAAATATGACTTAATCCAAATAAAGCCATCTACAAACGTACAATTGGTAAACACTATTGTAACTCTATTAACACGCCGTTGAGAGAGTTAGAGTAATTATAAATAGTTAAAATTAGTGTTTGCCATTTGTATGTTTGTAATTTTTTGATGAATATTGGGTTTTCACAAGTAGTTTTTATGAATTTGTTTAAGCGTCTAGCGAAAAATTCAATGAAATTGTCATTACAGAGAAGTATTAAATTGTGGATGTGGCTTTTTAAAATAGTAAAACAAACTATGTGGATTTTATCCTTTTATAGCGTATTGACTCTAACGGATTTTATATTAATGGCTTATTTTTGATAATATATATTTGAACTTATATATTTGAACGAGAAATTTTGCTATACCTATAACTCTAATGAAGACTCAACGATAAAGAGTTGAAAGCTAAGCTAAGAAGGAACATGTAACTAGTTAGAATGTTTTAATGTAT
Source organism: Salticus scenicus (assembly GCA_963930645.1). Lineage (NCBI taxonomy): Eukaryota > Metazoa > Arthropoda > Arachnida > Araneae > Salticidae > Salticus > Salticus scenicus. The sequence goes on along the minus strand of OZ005656.1, from coordinate 285,733,913 downwards.
AAACTGGGAATGTTTTTGTAAAACTTTTTAGATTTTATAAAGACTTTTTACAGTTATAATGTGAGATATTGGTTGTATTAAAATAATACATTGTTTTAGTATATGTACTTCAATTACAATTCATGCAATGTAATAAAATTATAATAAGCACTAATTGTTGAAAAAAATTGCTCAGTACCATACGAAGCTTGATTCATTAAAAATATTCTTCTAAAACGACTATCCAATGCCTGTTAATTTAGTTTATGATGCGTATTGTTACGTAAAGAAATATTTTTAGTCTCAAAATGATTTAGGGAGCTTACTTGTCAATTTAAACTGCAATTTTACAAATTATGCGTAAAATATTGTTGTGATGGCCATATGTTTCATTTGTCTCTTAGTGCCACATGAAATATACTCTTTTACATATATTAAAATCAAAACATTTTTCAAATTATTCCGTTGAATTAATACACAGGGAAAAAAAGAGATTCTTTGTTAATGTTATGTACGATATGCATACTAATATGCATGAAGGAATAAAAAAGGTGATTATATATATATATATATATATATATCTGAGATGCTATTCAAATCTATTTTGTTTACTGTAAAGAATACAGATTTTTTTTTTTTTTTTTTTTTTTTTTTGTAAATGAAAACTTTATTTATAAAATAAACAATTTATATAAACAAATTTTCATCATGATATATCCTCTTCTCCCGCTTCAAATAGTTTTTTTTTTTTTTCACAAATTCTTAAAATTATATTTGATATTAAAAGATATTCTAATAGGACATTTTAAAATTAACCATGCTGGTAAAATAAATAAATAAAAATATCTTGAATGATTGAAGTTTAGTTTCTATATATTTAGTAGTTAATTGGCATTTAAATATATTTGAGCCAGGAGATAAAATGAAAATTATAATGTGGTTTTGAGTTTTTCACCTTGCGTTTGCCTATTTCTACAATGGATCTTCTGTTTTTTTTTTCTTTCTTTTTTTGCGTATGCCAGTATTAAAACATAAATATTGATTAGGCAGTTTCTAGTAATTTCGATAATTCTGCAGAAAAATTCCAAATATATGAGTTTTAATCCTTTTACTTTTCGAACATACATTATGAAACGGAAATATTGTATTCATAACAAATTTGACTTTGTGATTTTCATGTATATATATATGCGTTTTGAGGTCACCTGTGTTCGTTTTTCTATTTTTACGTTGATGTGTGTGTGTCTGTCTGTAAGGGAGCACGATAATATCTAAACGCTTTGGTCGATTGAGCTGAAAGATCGTAGGTAGTTATATAGGTGACCATCGAACGGACTCTATAGATTTTGATAATTTTAATACTTTCTATTTTTTTCAGGGACACACAGAAAATTTCTTCGATGTTATGGTCTATAAACTATATTATTTAAAGTGCGGTAGCGTTTAAACACGTTGTTCGATTGAGATAAAAGTTGTATGTATATTATAGGCCACTGTCACACGATTTGTGTAGATTTTGATGAGTTTAGGACTTATAGTTCTTTTACAGGGAATCAAAGAAAAGTTCATCATAGTAATCAATGGGTTCAAAATATTTGAAGTACGATAGCGTATAAAATCTACATTTGATTAAGATTTAAATTACATAACTTTTATTTAAGTAATAAATTTTTTAATTTAAGTAATCAGATATTATTTAGCATAATAATGCGATATAAATTCTTTTTCATTGCATTCGGTGTTTCACTTGCATCTTTACATGAAATAGAAATTTTCCCAGGTGAATCACATAAATTTTAATTATCGTATCATTCGATAATTTCTGTATTCGAATCATTAGCTTGAAATATGAAAGGGAAAAATATGCCGATTTTATTAACTCTCTAGAAATGAATAATCACTCATCAGTTAATTGAGGACGTTTATTGCAAAGAAAATTATGTGCCTTTAATTTAGAAGGAAAATTCCTTAAGGAAATTAAGTATGTATCAGCTGGTATTGTCATAGAATTAGATGAATTTCTTGAATAAAGCACAAAAGTATATGAAAGCGATTATGAATAGAAACAGAAGCGCCTTAAATGTAAATTCCTATGCTTCACTACGTATCGAAAATAATAATAATTTTAAAGTAATTCGAATCTAGTCTATGGATGATGCTAACAAAAGTTTTGAAATTTTTATTTACCAGAAGAAAATTAATCAGTGTTTAGATAAAATTTAATGTATCATTAAATAATAATAAGTTTTCATTTAAATTTTATATCATTAAGATATGAATATTTTTATGCGATTGTGTTTTTATCTCTCACATCTTTATGCTTTTAAAATTAAAGAATGAAAATAACTTAACCTGGGTGAATTTTCATTCATTTGCCTAGAAGAAACGCGCCCTCTCCTCTCGAATTAAATTCAAGAAATTGAATGAGTCAACATTATGCACTTAAACGTGAGTTGTTTATTGTATTTGAGTAATTTATTTATTTAGTGTGGAGGACTATTAGTTTCAATCTACAGATAAAACGTTGTCACCAGTTTTACGACGGTTGGACTTTATCGAAATTGAAAATTTATCGAAAATATAATTGAATAATTTGAAAGCGATATTATAATTAAAAAAAAAAAAAAAAAAAAAAAAAAAAAAAAAAAGAACCTCATAGTCCTCCGTACTAAACTAAATTTTGATTTTGCCATAATTTCATCAAAAACATTATTATTATTATTATTAATTATTTTAATACAAATGATTTTAATAAACTGAATCACTTTACAGTGACGTTGCCCATTGCACTTGCGGGCTACTGAAAACATGCGTTAGAACGATGTTGCCACTTACAACTGCTTGAAGGAGCACAAATAATTCAAGTATCGGTAAATATCGATAGCCCAAGTTCGTTTAAATAAAACGCTACTAATTAACTCAAAGAATTGCATTTTTAACTCAAGTCTGTTAAAAAACTCCTTCTTGACATGATGAATTAATTCATTTATTTTTAGAGAGTAACTTCGAAATAGAACAAAATGGAAATATATTAATAAAAATTTCTGTATTGCATATTTATAACGAAATACAGGTTTACGTTACTCTAAATCTATACTTTATGTCTTTAATAAATCAAATCTATTAAATATGTGTCTAAAACATATATTTTCCTAATCCCATGTAAGTCCGTTAAATTTATGGTTATGAGATATCCTTAATTCAAATATAAATGAATGCTTATAATTAAGTAATAGTCATTGAAGAATGAATGCTTATAATTAAGTAAATCTGACATTTCAACTGTGCTTCAAAGTTTATGAAGTAAATATGGAAAATTAATAATTTAATTATATTAATAAAAAATGTATGTAAAGGAAATGAAAAAAGATTTTTAATTGAAAAAGAAATAGTTTGTGAAAATTTCTTTGAATAAAAAATAAATAAATAAATAAATAAAATATATTTTTTTTAGTTCTTTTTACACTTTCTGTTTTAATATAGTGTTCGAAAACAGTTTTTTTTACATAACAGAAACTAATAATAAAAAAAAAAAATTCAATTCATGAAAAATAAAAATAAAAAATCAAATCTTTTAAAGAACATTTTAGATTTATTTTTTCTAATTATTTTTCATTAATTAAAAAAGAAAAATATAATTAAAATCATTCAAATGTTTACCATAAGTCATTCATTTACTCTTATATTCAGGGTTCAAGCCAGCATGTCGTCGTAACGACAATTGTTGCTAAATCATAGCAAATGCTGCTAAAATTCAATATTACAAATAAAAAAAAAGAAATATATATATATATATATATATATATATATATATATATATATATATATATATATATATATATATATATATATATATATATTAATTCTATCAACTTTTGTGCTCTATTTATCTTAAAAATTAAATAGATAAAAATATATTTTGGTAGTTAAAAATGCCACCATTTTTTATTTTTTATTTTAAGACGACTAGAAAAGGTATAGTTAAATTGTGTAGTTAAACTTTGTTCAGAGCTTCAAGGCCCCGTGCCCTCCCTTCCAACGCTTCTTCTTTTTTTCTTTTTTTTTTTTTCTTTTCTTCTTGTGTTTCTTAGTTATTTTCCTGGTCTTCGTTGTATTTTTTGACTTTTCCCTCCGTTTTTTCCACGTAGGGGAAGGTGGGGGTACATCGGACGTATTTTGACTTTTACAATTTAAATTTTGTAATTGTTCGCCAAAACTAAACATAAATAGCTTTTTTAAATACTGTATGGTGTTATATATAACATATATTTATTCCAAAATTTTATTAAAATTACATCAATTATATTAGAAAAAGAAAGAAAAATGCAATTAGGTCCAAGGTACACCCTGGTAGTGTACCATGAACCATTTATTAAAAGATACAGAAAAATTCAATTTTAGGTAAGAAAATCTATTTATTGATCAATTACACACATGTGAATTAAAAAAAAAAAATCCTTAGTCTGTTACAATCGTATTGTTATTAAGTCTAATTTGAGTCTAAAAAGTGGAAAATATTAAATATTAACTTAAAAATGTCTACATTAAGTCGTATTGTAGTTATTGGTAAAAATCCTCACACTTATTTCTGTACTGATAAGTATAAAGGATTTAAGTCGGTATTCTTGATTTTTCAGGAGACGAAAAATAAAGTTAAACTAACTAAAAACTAATCGGAAGAATCGATTAGGAAAAAGGGATTATGTTGATTTATACCCTTTATACCGTTCAGTGATTGTCAGCCTTCATTTAATCAAGAAAAAAACTGAATTAAATATTTTATACCAAAGATTAAGGCTGAATTTCTGACTTGAATATTTTTTTACCAATGGATTTTCTCAAAGACTCAATGACATGGATTTAAATCCTTTATACCAATCGATAGAGAATTTGTTTCTGAGTCTGACTATGTACTTAACTCAAAATCAACATTTTTGGACTTAAATCCTTTATACTTATCAGTACAGATTTATAAACGAGATTGTAATTGGATAGGCCAATTCCAAATATTAACTTTTGGAGCTGCATTTCTGATCCACCACACAATATGACCAAGTCCAAGGTACTACTTGTATTGGGTTCAAGGTCCACCACTCTGTTACTGAAAACGAAATTGCTAATCATGATGTTCCGGCTGGGCTTAACTTGATTTCAAGCATACGGGGCGGGGTTATAGCTAGAAAGCATCTTCATGATGCATAACACTCATTTCAGAATTAACAATGTATGTGTGTGTATAGAAATACATAAAAGTGTCTGAGAAAAATTTTCTTTTGCAAGGTGAATTTACTTTTTTAAGAACTCTTCAAAAAGTTGAGGCGTCCAAGCAAACATAGATTACTGCACTGAAACCCCTAAGAGTAATTATTTTAACTGCATCTGATATTGTTTATAAAGGATTTTCCAATAGGGATGATATAATTTTAAATGGTTAGAATGGCAGCACTGCGTATTATTTTTTGACATTTCTTGTGTTATTTGTGTTTAGTATGCTATGCCATTTAATCATGCGAAGATACACGCTTGAACAACGTTTCGAAATTATTACATTGTTTTATCAAAATCAATCTGAATACTGAGAGAAATTTGAGAAGAATTCATGGACGACATTATTCAGTTAATCGACTTCATCTATTATGATTTTTTTTTTTCTTTGAGGATATGTTAAGTCACAAGTTTGTGCTGATAATACAATAACAACTGAGCAATTAAAAACCAACATTGAACATGTTATTAGTGAAATAACCCCAAATTTATGTGGAGGAGTGATGGAAAATTGGGTTCACAGAATGCGGTATGTACAGAGAAGTCGTGGTGCTCACATGAACGATATTATTTTCATACTTAATGGCATAATGTAAACTTGAAATAAAAAATAATTGTCTCTCACTAAATAATTTGTGTTTTTTTATTTTTAAATTGTATCACTCTTAATGGAAAATCCTTTATATCTAATTAAATAAAGCTAGAAATGGCATAGGTACGAGGTACATTTATGTCTAAGGTACACCACTTTCCCCTACTCAACCTCACAAAACCCTTGGCGATAAGCGATAGAAACGATAACCTATTATGCAATCAATTTTAATTTTTGATAATTTGATTAAACAAAAATGAAATTTTTGAAAATTCTAAGACAAATTCTGATGGGATGTAGAAGTTTTTGAGTTTTTCACATTTTCTCGTACTTTATTAAGGATTTTTAAACCGACTCCTTAATAAAGCGTGAGAAAATGCTTTGCACCCTGTGTATACAATATGTCAGGTCTTAATTTGCTATGCAAAGCTACGCCGTTCATCCTATCACCACGAAAATCGATACCCTTATGAATCAATCTAAAATCTAGCTAATGTCGCTTTTTTTAGTTCAGTCTAATAACTATTTCAGAAGATAATAAATTAAAAAAAAAAAAAAAGAAAAAGAAAGAAATTATAATAATAATAATAATACCTTGATTCCCTTATAAAAAGATAAATGAAAATTATAAGGTTCCTTTTTTTTATGAATTAAAACTAGAGTAAAAAAGTCTTTTTTTCTCACTCTCTCTCTCTTTTATTCCTATGTAATTGGTGCACCATTTTACTAAGAGACTTTTTTCCTTCTTTTTAGCTTTATTTATTTTATAAAGGTAAAATATTATATAGTAAAGAATAATGAGTTTTACATTATTGTTAAAAATTTATTTCCATGCTTCATATATCAGACAGAAACATTTTAATGAGAAAAACATCTCACCATAAAGAAAACGAAAATGGCTTATGAAACTAAAAAGTAGCAGATTACATTTAAATTATTCAACAACATTCAGTTTATTTTTCAAGATATTATCTTTATTCACAAAGATCTTTTTTTAAAAAAAAGGATCTTGCATATATTTAAGTTACTTTATCGCTTTAATTATATTTTTGAAATTTTTACTCTACTTAATTAGAGTTTGGTGAGAAGTATCTGCTAAATAACACGTGTTGTACGTAATTAAATTACATCTAGGACTGCAACTTTCAGAAACTCGATCTTCTTTTAAATTTGCTGAAATAGTCTTTTAAATTAGTTTATAAAAATAAAATCGTTAAACCAAAAAACAGAAGGAATGAAAACTTCAATTGCTATTATTAGTTTATTTTTTATTTATATTTTTTGAAAAAAATATATGAAAATTATTTTTTTTTTTTTAAATATTGCGTACATTTTTTATTTATTCGCAATTTATATAATCAATCTAAGGCACCATTTTAAATATTTCCCTTAATAAAATTAATTAGGCTGTACTTCTTTTAAAGTGCACAATATTATATGTTTAAATTAATAAATATTCTTCATTCATTCCAGTATATGAATACTTAGGATTACAGCTTATTTCTTTCCCATTTTTTTAATATCTCATCAAAATACCTTAGATGGTTTTTCTGCATTCATTCAATATTTAATTTTGCATTATTACAAAATTTTCAGGTGTTCTACAAAAAAAAAAAAAAAAAAAAAAAAAAAAAAAAAAAAACTTTCAGATACATTTTTAATTATTTTTTCTGCAGAACACTTCCGGTTACTCTTCGATTCTTCATACTAGGGTTCTCTCTTTTAACTCGTTAATGCCCGAATTAGTTTTGCAAAATATTATTAGCTAATTATTACACGTCTAAATTATTATAGACAACTGATAGTAAAATATATTAACTTAAACAATTCTTCTGATAGTTTTATATTTAAAGCCTATCCTCATTTATTGACATTTAGTGTTCTAGCGAGTAAACTTCGAGATAGAAAAACTTTGAGATAACAGATTAATTTCCTATTATATGTTGACAAAGCTCTCGAAAGTAAAATATTACTATATATATTATTATTCAACTTGATTTAAGTTAGTACACCTGCGCAAAAAACAAATATAGGTGCGACGAATGAAAAATCATTAAATGACTATCCAACTTATGAAATAATAATTAATAGTGGGCGCATAAAACTTTCAGGGATCATTTAGAGTGACGCTATAAACTGTCACTAAAAACCAGAAATCATTCCAAGAAACCACAAAAAATACACGTGCCATTTTATTAGCTGTCCTGAAATGAGGACACTGGCCGCTAACGTGTTAAGCTAACGAGTACAGGATTTGAAAGTAATAGTGCTTTCAAATGCTGCATTCGTGCCTTCATTTTTTGCTCAGTGAAGAGTTGTGTTTTTATTTCGACACGAAACAATTACGACGAAATTTTTCAACTTATGTTGTCTGATTACAGAGTTTCTATTCGCTATACTTGATAATATGCGGAAATTACAAAATACGAAAGTTAACATTACTCTCCTGTAATCTTTAATTTGATTTCCAGTCTCTGTTTAAACAAAAACAGAGAACAGACTTAGATATTTTTTTCTCAGCATTGAATGAGCTTTATTAAACCGCGTAATGTACCAAATGTACTCAAATATTAGTTACTATACGTCATGGTATTTTTTTTAAATGCTTCGTAAAAATAACCATAATCACCGCTCCAAATCTTAAGAAATCATAAAACCTTTTTCAGATTATTTTATGTCTACACTTTTGTTAGCCTTGCTGATTTCTCCTGCATAAAGTTTTCTTCGGACATATACATCTTCACAACAGTTAAAAAAAATGTGTTTTTCGCTCCAGCTATCTTGTTATTTTGTTTAGCATAAATACCTTTAAAGTTCTGTTACAGTAATTTTTCACATATTTTCTAAAAGAGTTTTCGAATTTTTCATTGCTGATCTTTTAATTCTTTGAAGATATTTTTGTTTGGATTAGTGATCAACATCAAACGTTTATACATAAGTCAAAGCAGGTTTAAGGTTTTTAACATGTGTTAATCAAAGACATTTGGGGATCAAGATCACCATCGACGAAAAATTTAAGAGACAAATTATTATGCATGCCTGGTGTATAGTTAAAATAAGAGAACGAGTTTGCCATAGACATACGTAAAGAGCTATCCTCGAGTTTTACTCGCTGCTGTAGACGATAATAAACTTTGTTGGGCGTTTCGGTAAAAATTGGTTGCAGTATATGTAATAGAGTGATAAAACAAAGTCTTTTTTCCGAAAATGTTTCTATAAAATGTTAACCTCATGATTTAATAATCATGCTGCAACTTGGTAACAGTTTGAATTTGAGTCAGATGGCGTTGGTTCGGTTACTATTAAAAACAATATCTTTTATACTCATTCATTTGCCATGATTATTTTTGTCTTATTTAGATAGCTTTATATGAAATTGAGTTGATGTGATTTATTGCAATTTTTTGCAAACATATATAAATTGCATTTCCTTATTTAGGCACTTTTTATTTTCGATTTATATGTTATTAGATTTTATTCAATATGTTTTCTTTTCCTTTATTTTTCTTTTGTAAATTTTTTTCCCTTTAACACAAACTTCTCTGATTTTTTTTTTTTTTTTTAAACCATTTTCTTATCCGTCCTACCCTCTCCTAATATTCCTTTCATCTCGATTCATTCAAGCTATTACGCCTTTAATTCTATTCAACATAAGTTACATCATTACGCCTTCAATTGTACATTAGCTAGTTGGAGATCTTTTCCTTTCTGTCTATCTTTAATTTTTTCTTTCAATGTGCTCTTTATATCATATATAATTTCGTTAAGTCCCAGACTTTTCATTTCTCTGTAAATTCGTCTTGCTCAATTCTATTTACTTTTTTTCTATTTTTGTTTTTTCAATTAGCTATTGTTATATTTGTCAGCTATACGACTTATTTCTGATTTAAGTCGGTAATGTTTGGTTTTCATACATTCAAATTTTCTTCATTTGTTTTTACAGGGATAAAATAATAACCGTCAATAATTCAGCTCCCATCCCACTACTACTAAAATTGTCAGAATGCATGATTTGTAATTTCAGAATCAATTAACATATCCTTTAGATTGATCAGTACTAATTTCAGGAAACAAACTTTATTATGAATACAGTTATATAAACTATAACTTTAACAATATTAATCCGTATTACGCAATCTATCCCTTAGCATACTATAGAATTTACAGGAGTAACTTTTACTACGGTCTCAAAGTACACCTGTGTAGGTTTAGATAAAATAAATAAATAAATAAAAATATAAGCTTGATAAACTCTTCTCCAAAATGCTGCAAACAACAGTTTCAGCTGATTTGGCTTGACTTCGAGAAACGGCGTCAATATTCGGGAGAATTCCAAGGTCAGCTAAACTCATGTGCAGGTTCCAGGGTAACCTTTAGAATACAAGACGAAAAGCATAGAAACTAGAATTTTGTAATAATAATTCTTTCTTTAGCTAGTAAAAAATATGGCTAAGTTTCCAATATTTGCTTACTTGAATTGATGCATTTACGGATAGATTTCAGCTGAAGAAATTCTTGACTGTAGAATACTTTTATGGTGTTTAAACTAGGATAAAGCAAAATCCTAGTACTTCTTCTTGCGAACTAAATCTTTTTCGATATAATATAAATGATATTGAAGAATTCTGAGCTAAAATTTTAGTATAAGTTAGGTAATTGTTCCTATTATTTTAGATAAGGAAGGTTGTGAGCTATTAAAACGTAATTTATGCACATTTTTCCATATTTTCTAATTTATATTGAAACAAGTATAAAAACAGTACAACTACTACAAAAGCATTACAACTGTAAATTAATTTTATTTTAGATTAAAGTAAAAATTTAATTATTATTATTATTATTATTACATGCACTTATAGTTAAACATATTTCACAGAAGAAACGTGACGCCAATTTAGGATAATTTAGCTTCAACGAATACTTTGCCTCTGCGTCCTAAAAGTAGTTAGTATTAAAATGGTACTACTCCTATTTTCTCCAAAACTTTGGAGAGTAGAGTTAAATAAACCATCGACAATTTTCTTAAGTTATAGCGTAACTAAATAAGTTACATATTTATTTTCAAACCTGCCCCCTATATAAAAATTGTCCCGCTTTTGAAGCTGGTAAACATGAAGTGTCGATTTCTAGGTCTCGATTTTTGTCCAAGACATACGGAGTTTTTCGTGGTTTTCTTTGAGGCTCATGTGTATACGTACTAGAATCCCTCAGATAGACCCTCACAAAGGGCATCCTACCCCGGCCTAGATCTTAAGTGCAGACAATTGTCCTTTATCTGCACCACTACACATAAATAAAATGAGTGCTCACAGACAGTATTTCGCAGGTCTGTCACACACTACGAAGTTTTGAGAGATTTATTTAGTTCAAATAATTTTGCTGGTTGAAGTATGGTATTAGGTGGAAGTGCTGCGGCCTTTGCAATGGTGTTCAGTGGAATTACGAGTTTCAGAGAATTTTGTATGGTTGGATCGGAAGTTTGTTAGATCAGATATTAAAAAATGACACAACTAATATATATTTGAGTAACGAGTAGCAACGTAAATGAGGTTTTGTTCCAGAGAGTTTTACCTAGGTCCTTTTATCTTAGAAAGCTGTTGTAAGATTTCACGAGCGATTTCTGCCAGGTTGTTTGTGACACTCTGAATTGTTCGAGAAGACAACGTAATATACGTCATTTGTACAGAAAAAAATCATTAGATGTCAGAGATTTTAGACAGAAACACACTTCATATAATCCTTCATTACACACGCAAAATAGTTTCAACATTTACTATCTTGTTTAGTCATGTCTCCCTCTGCCATTATTGTAGTTTTAAATAAACAGTTTTACAACTTTCGTACTCTTGTTTTACCGTCTACAGCTGTCAGCTATTAGTATATCGAATCCAGATGTTCATGATAACGCAACCTCACAATTCTTTTTTTTAAATCTTTAAACGTTATATTTTGGACATCATTTTGCAACATGAATATTAAAACTATCAATGAAAAAGTAAATGCAAAAATTTACATTAACGTAATTTTGTAATGCCAAAGCATATACAAATAAAATTAAATGAAACTGTAACAACAAATATATATATATATATATATGTATTGGGGATTTGGTAAACATAGTTTTCTATTAACTTACATTAAACTATTTTATTTTAAAATATTCTATCAAATTTTGTGATTAGCTTAAACTTCGAAATTGTTCCTAATTCTACAATATAAAGAGATTTAGATTGCATCTTTCCACGTTTACGTGGAGATCTATGCATATTCTATAAATAAATAATTTATAGTGTACTTATTAGCTTTTAGTCTTTATGAAAAAAAAAAAAAAAAAAAAAAAAAAAACCTGAAAATATATTTTAGAACTAAATTATTTATAGCATACTTTTTCGCCTAAATAAAGAAAACTGATTATATATTCTAAACCTTGTAGTAGAACTTTATCTTTTCATGTCTAAGTATCTAATAAATGGTGATTAAAAATATACGAGGAAGAACTTAAGCTTGTAAAAGATTTTACAGAACTATAAATAATTTAATATTTATGCCTTTACAAAAAATGCAGAGTAGACTATTTTTTTGTTCTTAATGAGAAATTTAAAAATCTTAAAAGTGATTCATTATTTGTGAAAATATTGTTCAGATCTTTTATTATGCAGTTATTATTATTATTATTATTATTGTGTTATATTCCGCTCGGTAAGTTTTCATAAATTTGATTTCATTCGTTTTGAAACATTTCAGTATTTATCACTATACACTAACATTGTAGTATTTAATACCTATCACTGTTATTAATAATAACTAACTACTTTTGCAACATTTTTAGTGTTACATATATATAAAAATTTCTAAATAATAAGTATAAGTATTTTAAACAAAACTGAAAAATCAAACGGGTAGCATAGATTAGAAAGTACTTTCCTATTCTACTAAACAATTTTATTAACTTAAAGAGACATGGCACCTTTGATTTGGCACCGCTGAAAGTGGCCAGTCTTGCTTTTGCCTCCAAGGCACATATTTTTTTGCACCTGATTAAGAAAGGCCGCGTCCTTTCGAAACCAGTTATGCTGTTCTTTAATTTTCTGGTGTGCGAAAAGGTTTTAAAGTTTAAATACCACTGAAGGTATCCTATAAAAGTTTATAGTTATAAACTAAACTATATTAAGTTTGTTCAGTGAAATATATATTCAGGCAACAGTTTTTAGTGCTTTTGGCATATTCTTTTATGGATTTGAATTCTTTAAATTACGTTTTCTAAGATTACACTTTTTCATGAGTTCATGATCTTCAAAATACTGAAATTTCTACAAATACTTAAGAAAACACTTTATACTTTTTTTGGATATTTAATAGAACGTACTTAAGAGAATTATGAATTGGTTTTTAATTTTATTAATTAGTTTTTCGGGAAAAAACGTAAAAAAAGGGGGTATGTTTGTGTAAAAATCTGCAAAAAAACACGATTTTATCTTTTAAAGATATTGAAAAGTTCTTCTCTAATTCTTTCACGTGTGTTCTATTAAAAGTAAAAAGAAATATTATGTATTTTCTTAAGTATCTGTAGAATAGAATTTTGAAGATCATGATTTCCCGCAAAAATACATACTGAGAAAACGCAGTTTACTCTCTTCAAATCTGGAAAAAAAAAAGTATAAAAAAAAAATCTGGAGTGACTCCACTCGACTTTCCGAACATTGAGTAATTAACAGTTTTGTAGATAAAGTAAAGAAAGAGTAGTTGTTAAACAAACAAAAGAGAGAAAACCATAATAGAGTGTTTGAGTAGTTTTCTCCATCTATTACACGTTGTTTTATTGAACGCTACTGAACTTTGAGCCCATAGATCATAATGATATAGAGATTTTTTGTTGTGTCCCTGTAAAAACCTATAAATGCTAGATTCACCAAAATGCTTATAGTTAGTGCAACAGTGATTTATAATACTCATATAAATTTTCAGCTCAATTCAATAAGGCGTTTAGATGCTATCGTACTTTTAAAAATTTAGTCCCATAGGCCATAATGATAAAGAATTTTTCTTTGTGTCCCTGTAAAAAAACTGTAAGTGCTAGATTCACCAAAATCTCTACAGTTAGTTCAACTGTGATCTATAACATGTGTACAAATTTTTTGCTCGGATTAATAAGGCGTTTAGACGCTATCACACTTTTAAAAATTTGGCCCCATAGGCATAATGATAAAGAATTTTTCTTTGTGTCCCTGTAAAAAAACTATAAGTGCTAGATTCTCCAAAATCTATACAGATTGAGTATTTGTGATCTATAATATGTATATAAAATTTTTGCTCAATTGAATAAGGCGTTTAGATGCTATCGCACTTTTAAGATTTTGCTCCCATAGGCCATAATGATAAAGAATTTTTCTTTGTGTCCCTGTAAAAAAACTATAAGTGCTAGATTCACCAAAATCTATAGGGTTCGTTCTATGATAACTTACAATATGCGTACCAACTTTCAGGTTAATCGAACAAAGCGTTTAGACGCTAGCGTGTTCACTCACAGACATACACACATACACACATACATACACACATACACACACATACATACATCATAGTAAAAATAGTGAAAACGGACTCAGGGGACCTCAAAACGTATAGAAACATCAAAATCTCGAATTCGGATTTTTGACATGATTACAATACTTTCCTCACTATAGTGTTCGGAAAGTAAAAACAATAAGAATTGTTGCCTGAATATATATCTTATAGAATAAACCAAATATAAATCAATTTATAAATATTAAATTGAAGTATAAGTTATATGAAGCCTTCAGTGATGCTAAGTCAGAGGTAACAAGTCCCCTTAAGAAAAAAACAAGAAAGAAAAATCAGTACGCATTGATTAGTAACACTTTCCAACTGTACGTAATTGTTGTATCGAATAACTTTTAATATTCTTTGCCTACGTTATAACACAACAGAGAAAAGGACTGAAAAATATACAGATAGACTAACTGATTTTAAAATTACTCTAAAGTCCAGTTTTTACTACGGCTCTTTCGACGGCTTCTATTCAAAATCCTTTGATGTGGTCAGCCTGGCTCAAAACCCTCGAACGGCGTTGGAAGTCCTGGTTCTAACCCACAGCTGAGATAATTGAGGGGTCAGAGGCAGATATATTTGTCAATTTTGCATGCTTTCCTTTGAAGTAACTGCGCAATCTGATAAAAAAAAAGGTTACAACTGATGACAAGACATTTGGCGCTTTGTGTGCGGAGCGTGATTAATGGTTTTTGGGACCTAGAAGCTCCAACTCATGTGGAAACCGGCCTTTAGACATTTTGAAAAGTGTTAAAAAGGCTTAACGCAAAAGAAAATGCAGCCATTAAATTATAATTACAGCTTTTGATCTCTCTGAATATTTTAGTGTAGCCCTGTAATTCAGAAAGTTAATCATATCATATTCTATACAAAACATTATTTTAGAATATTAACAATACATTTCAATATTTTCATGATTTTTACAGTCGAAAGATTTTTAAATATAACTTTCAAAAAATTCTCTCCCAGAACGTAATGCATTGGCTTTTTTTTTGTTGTTGTTGTTGTTGTCATCCCTGTAAACAAACTAGTTCTACAGGACCTATTAATGTCATTTTAAATGGGGAACATTCTATATGGAAAATATTTATAAAAATAACCCTCATAGAACACAATGCTTTCGAATGCTTTTAGGTGTCCCTGTACACAAACCCGAAGAGAGATTCACTCCATTTTCAATATGAAACATCCGATAGTGAACTTCAATAAAATATATCAGTTTCGAGAAATTCCATAAATATTTACAGGAGTTAGAGCGTGGGCAGACAGACAGACAGATGGATGGACAGATACGCAAACTGAAATCATATTCACACTTAAAAATGTTAGAAAGTGTTAAAAACGCTTAATGTAAACGAAAGTACAATTCTAGCAATTTTTTATTAATAGCTCTTAATATAAATGGATATTTTTGTGTCACCCTGTAAATCAAATGTTAATCGTGCTATATTCTATGCAAAGCATTTTTTTGTGCATATAAATAACACATTTCAATTTCCTAAAACTTCGTGAAAAGTAAAGCTATTAAAATTTGATTTATATAAATATTTCTCATAGAACGCAATGCTTTGGAATACTTTTGAGTACCCCTGTACATAAACCGATGGTGGTATTTCCTCTATTTTATACAGGAAACATCCAATAGTGAATTTGAATAACATATTTTAATTTCATTAAGATATGTCTATACAGTAAAGGTATGAAAATAGGGTTTATAGAAATACCTCTCATAGAAAACAATGCTTTGAAATACTTTCGGGTGTCCCTGTACACAAACCAGTAGAGGTATTAACTCCATTTTCAATAGGGAACGTCCGATAGTAAACTGGAATAACATATATCTGTTTCAGGAAATTCCATAAATATTTACGGGAGTTAGAGCGCGGACAGACATACAAACAGACAAATCGAAGTCATTAACACTTTTCAACATTGTTGGAAAGTGTTAAAAAAGAAAAGAAACAAAAAAAGCGAAAGCTATCTGTATTACTTACAGTACTTCATCATACATAATGTTGTAATTATATCCAATAATATAGCTGAATACTTTTGTGTGGTTTTGTAAACAAATCAATAGAAAACGTAGCCCTTATATTCTAATTGCAGCCCTTAATATATCTGAATATTTTAGTGTAGCCTTGTAAATCTGAAAGTTAACAAAATCATATTCTATGTAAACCATTGTATAGAGAGCATGCTTTCGTTGATTTTGAATAACGTGTGTCATCGTGTTTTCTGAAGTATAAGGTATTAAAATGCGCCTTAAATTACTTCTTGCAGGTCTTAATGCATCCAAGTTCTTTGGGAGTCTCTGAACTCAAACCATTTTTGCTAATTATTAAATTCAAATCCCTGCAAGAACGCAAAATCATGCGGTAAGCATTGATTATTAACACTTTCCAAATGCAGGTTATTGTTGCATCGTATAACTTTTAATGCTTTTTTGCCTACGTAATTACACAACGAACACACAGTAGTTCGGAAAGACATGCAGATAGATTGATTGAATTCCTAATCATATTTTAACATTGTTAGAAAGTGTTAAAAATGCCTAACACTAAAGAAAACGTAGCCTTTATATTCTAACTGCAGCCCTTAATATATCTGAATATTTTAGTGTAGCCCTGTAAATCTGAAAGTTAACAAAATCATATTCTATATAAAATGTTATTTTAGCATTTTAACAATAAATGTCAATTTCTTTATGAATTTTACAATAGAAAGTTCTTTAAAAGTAATTTATAAAAATGTCTGCCTTAAAATGCAATGCATTGACATTTTTTTGGGTGTCCTTGTACACAAACCAAATTAATGCCATTTTAAATAGGGAACATTCCACAGTGAATTTAAATAATATATATATATATATTTATTTATTTATTTAATTCTGAAAATATTCACGAACGCTGGGGGCGGGCAGACGAACAGATAAACAAATGGACAGTCGGACAGATAGATACACTAATTGAAATCATATTCAGACTTAAAAAAACGTTAAAATATGTTAAATCGCTTAATGTAAACGAAAATGCAATTCCAGTAAATTTCCAATAAAAGACCTCAAAGTAACTGAATATTTTTGTGTGGCCCTACAAATCAAATGCTAATCATACTACATTCTGTAGAAAGTTTTCTTTTGTACATATGGATAACATATTTCAATTTCATTAAGATTTGATCAAACTAAAGTTATTAAAATTCGGTTTATAGAAATACCTCTCATAAAACGAATGCTTTTGAGTACTTCGCGTGTTTCTGTGCACAAACCAGTGGTGATGTTTACTCCATTTTCTATGATAAACGCCAAAAATATTTGAGATGCATACAGCTGTTTCGGTAGCCTTAAGCGTACCGTCTTCAATGCAAAAAGAATTCTGAATCTGAAGAAGTGCTCGTATATATAGGAGAAGGACCGAATTTAGTTTAACGAATATGATTACGGGAAAGGGGATTACTAAATTCGGTCCCTCTTCTATATTTACGAGCACTTCTCCAGATTCAGAATTTTTTTTGCACTAAAGACGGTACGCTTAGGGCTACCGAAACAGCTGTATGCATCTCAAATATTTTTCTTTGGCATTTCTGACGTAGTAGTTTATTCGGGTTTTAATATTCCAACGCCAAGTCTCCTGTTATTATATTTCAATTTCATTGAAATTTTTGTAAAATAAAGGAGTTGAAATATAGTTCATAAAAATACCTCTCATAGAACACAATGCTTTGGAATTTTTTTGGGTGCCCCTGTGCACAAGCCAGTAGAGATATTCACAATATTTTCAATAGGGAACATCCGATAATGAACTTGAATATCATATATCAGTTTAAAGAAATTCCATGAATATTTACGGGTTTTAGAGCGCGGACAGATAGACAAACCGAAGTCATTAACACTTTTCAACCTTGTTGGAAAAAGTTAAAAAGAGGAGCATGAGAAGTTTTAAGTCTCTGCCTTGTTTTCTTGTTTGTCTGTAGCAGCACCAAGACGAGTATACCGATTTTAATGCTTTTTTAACACTTTCCAACAAGGTTGAAAAGTGTTAATGACTTCGGTTTGACTGTCCGTCTGTCTGTCCGCACTCTAACTCTCGTAAATATTCATGGAAGTTCTTGAAACTTATATATGTTATTCAAGTTCAGTATCGGGTGTTCCCAATTGAAAATGGGGTCCATATATCTTCTGGTTTGTGAACAGGGACACCCGAAAGTATTCCAAAGCGTTGTGTTCTATGAGAGGTATTTTAAAACCCATATTTTTATACCTTTACTTTACACAAATCTTAATGAAATTGAAATATGTTGTTTAAGTTCACTATCGGATGTTCTCCATTTAAAATAAAGTAAATACCATCACTGCTTTATGTACAGGGACACCCGAAAGTATTCTAATCATTGCGGTCTATGAGATGTATTTCTCTAAACCAAATTTTAATAACTCTACTTTGCACAAATCTTAATAAAATTAAAATATGACTCATATGCACAAAATAATGCTTTTATAGAATACAGTATGATTATCATTAGATTTACAGGGCCACACAAAAATATCCAGTTACAATAAATGTTATTATTGGAAATTTGCTGGAACTGCATTTTCGTTTATATTAGATATTTTTATCACATTCTAAATGTTTTTAACACTTTCCAACAAGGTTGAAAAGTATTAATGACTTCGGTTTGTCTGTCTGTCCGCGCTCTAATTCCTGTAAATATTCTAGAATTTCTTGAAACCCATATATGATATTCAAGTTCACTATTGGATGTTCCCTATTGAAAATCGAATGAATACCTCTAATGGTATGTGCACAGTGACACCCGAAAACATTTCAAAGCATTGTGTTCTATGAGAGGTATTTCTATAAACCAAATTTTATTAACTTTAATTTGCATAAATCTACAGAATGTAGTATGATTAGCATTAGACTTACAGGGTCAGACAAAAATATTTAGTTAAATTGAGGGATTTTATTTCAAATTTCGTAAAATATCATTTACGTTTACATTAAGCAATTTAACACTTTTTAAATGTGAATATCGTTTCAATTTGTTTATTTATCTGTCCGACCGTCCATCTTCTATCTGTCCGTCTGCCCACTCCCATCGTCCGCAAATATTTTCAGAATTAAAAAAAAAAATATATATATATGTTATTCAAATTCCTTATGGAATGTTCCCTATTTAAAATGGCATTAATAGGTCCTGTGCAATTGGTTTGTGTACAGGTACACCTAAAAAAAATTGACAATGCATTGCTTATTTTAGGACAGACATTTTTATAAATGACATTTAAAGAAATTTCTACTGTAAAAATCACAAAGAAGTTGATATTTATTTTTAATACGCTAAATTAATGTTTTGTATAGTATATGTTATTGTTAAGCTTCAGATTTACAGGGCTACACTAAAATATGCAATGCATTAAGGGCTGCAATGAGAATCAAGGTTCACGTTTGCTTTTGTGTTAAGCATTTTTAACTCTTACTAACAATGTTTAAGAATGATTATGAAGTCTCTCTGTATGCATTTCGAAACTATAGTTTGTCCGTCGTGTGATAACGTATAGGCAAAGAATATCGAAACTTATACAATGCAACAATTACGTACAGTTGAAAAGTGTTAATAATCAATACGAACCGCATGATTTTTCGTTCTTTTTATTATTTTAATTTTAATTATTGTATCGTAATCAGGATGAACTATAGCTATGTTTGATGGAAATCTGTTTGATAGTTTTTTAATTAAATTGTGATTTTTGTTTCAGGCATCTTTGCACTGATATTTTAAAATTTGACAGCTGGCTTGCTTCCAATTTCCAAATCATGTTCGAAAAAAAAATTACAGCTAGCAATCTTCCAACTCCCAAACAATATTAAACGGTAAGCTCCATTCGATTATCATTTTCGATTGATGAATAATAATAATAATAACAATGTATACATTTATTTATTTTAAGGATGAATCTTAAATCGGTTTTGAAAAAAATTAAAATTTGACTATAAATGATGATTTGCATAGATAGTAATTTGTAATTTAGTTTACATTCCAAATACAGCAAAATTCGGTTAAAATTTAGAGATTCTATAAAAGAAAAATAGTATTTAATGAAAGTCAAAGTGAATCCTTTTTTGACATTTTCTAATTTACAGGATACTTTTCTTCCAACTGAAATTTACAAATTTTATAGAAAAATATTTCCCTAAGTTTAAAGTCCCTTTAAAAAAAAAAAAAAAAAAAAAAAGAAATGGTAAACATGTTGCTGTAATCTTGAATAACTTATAGTCGTTTTAAGGTATTTCTATAATACATGCGCAAATTTCTATAATACATGCGCAAACAAACGAATAGAAGACATAGATACTAATCAGGTTTATTTAAAAGTGTTAAAATTATAATATTGTAAATATGGAGAGGCTTATGTTTCAAAAACAAACAGTCTTAATAAAAAAAATATTGACTTCATTGTTAAAAACTGATATACTTACTATATGTGAATATATTGAAAGTGTATGTATGTATACCGATTTATGATAGCCTGGAGGTAAGTAAAGGATACAGTGAAGTGTGGAGATAAAATGGTGTTTACAGTTTGTACTATTCACTATTTTACCAACCTTAGTCATCATGATGCGATATATAAAAAATACGTCAAATAAATTCGGGTTTTTTTTTTTTTTTTTTTTTTTTTTTTTACATTTGTACATTTTTACAACGCAACAGTATTAAGTATATTAATAGCTTTCGAAAACTATTTGAATTAAGTAATAAAATTAAAAAGTTAAAGAAAAATTTAATTTTTTTAATTTCCTTCATTCTAACTAGTTTTTAAGTTTTCTTAGTTTTACTTTAACATATTTTAGATATATTTTCTAAACATATTACATTGCAGATTACCATGTCAATTTTTTAAACATATTTTGCTATTTGAATGCTGAGACTTCATGCAAATTTTTAACATATAAGATAAAAATAACATTAAGAAATTAACTTTTCATTTGAAAAAGAAATAACCAAATTTGTTTAGAATATGTTGTTAAAATATAATAATGCAAAAGTTTACTTAGCATGAAAAAAGGCTGAAAAATTTCAAGACATTCCATATTTTTAATTTTTCTTTTTTTATTTGAATAGTTTTTTCAAAATTTTTAACATATTGGAATCCAAGGTTACTTAGCATAAATTTTATTTTTTTATTTTTTTATTCTGCAATATAATTAGAGAAAAATTCTGATGAACGCATGGTGACGATCTGTGGCTATCAAATCATGCAAGACCCATCAATTAAATTATATTTATTTAAAAAAAAACGCTAAGCACTTTTTTCTAAGAGCTTGTAACTATGTTAACTAACCCCGTATACAGGGTTAGTTAGCATACACGTCCGAGTAAGTTGCCAGAATATGATATGGATAAGAATATAGAGCAGAATACAGCAAATTTCAAGAAAAAAAAAAATTCAATACCAAAACATTTCATTTTAATAATATTTTACGAAACATCTCTGCCTGAATGTGTGAACAAATAATGCATTCATCAAGTAAAATGTGGGATACGAGTGTTTGAAATCAAACCTGAATGTAGGTGTTGTACTCTCATTCCTTTTTTACGATTTTACTTTGATCTTAGAAAATTGAATTATTCTCGTCTGAACAGGCGACAGTCCCCGCTCATCGCTCTTGGAGCGATGTTGAGCAGTTCAGTGTCTCGGGTAATAAGTATCCGAGACAGAGGGGAATTCAACAAGCGTTTACAAAATTCGCCAGGCATTGAGCCTCAACTGACAGAGTGTGATAATTTATTTATTGCAGGCGTGCCGGGATTAAACCCCACGTGACAGAGGGCACAAAGAGAAATAAATAGCTTTGTTAAGACTTTGCAATGAGAACTTTAGTCTATGATTTCATTATCTGAGTCCATAATTAAGTATTTCAGTTCATTCGTTTTAATCTTTGAGTTGGTTTAGGAGCATTGATAAAAGTCTTTTTGACATTTGCATGTTGTTGCCGGGCTTTAGCCCCACGAGACAAGGGGCAACAGTGGTTAATTTGGTAACGTTGCTGTACAAGTTTGGAGTAGTGCTGCAGAACTCAGTGGCTTGGGATGATCACTATTCTAGGTTGCAACTTGGGCCAGTAGGAAGAAGCTTGGAGGTTAATCTGTTAAATTAATAATGTCTTTTAAAGTGCGTAGATTTTATTTAGTTTTTCGATTAGGGAGGGTCTAGTGATGATATTATCTAACCAGTTTACTGGTCTTGGGGATGGGTTTCGTAGGTGAAAATTGGAGGTAGGGTGACAGTTGAAGTAGTAATGGGAAGCAATGCCTTCCTCACCACAAGGGCACAGGGTGAGCGTCGTCGGTGGAACCTATAAAGGTATGCTTGAAATGGCCCATTACCTGTGAGAAAGGCCGTGATAGGGGGAGTAAGGGTCCAAGTATTTGAAGTGGGATTTGGGGTCAGGTTGTAAATATATCTACCTTTGATGGAGTTATCCCATAAGGATTGCCAATTTTGTTTTAATTTGTCCTTAAGTCTAGATTTTACATAGGAAGGGGGGAAGTTAAAATCAATCATTGCATTTTATGTGGCAGTTTTTGCTAAATGGTCTGCCATTTCGTTCCCGACGACACCCCTGTGGGCAGAAACGTGTGCCAGGGAGATGATTGATTTTAGATTATAGAGTTTAAGTTTTATTTTCAGTATTATGGGGTGCCTCCTTCTGTAGTGGGCAATGGCTTGCAGGACCGAAAGGCTGTCGCTAAAGATGTTAATACTTGGGTAGGAGTGAGTATTTTCCTCAGCCCATTCGACAGCCTTAAGGATGGCAAATAATTCTGCCTGAAAGACTGAATTGTGGTTTTTCGAGCCTGCAAGACCACTGGAAGACGGTTTCATTGTTGTTAAAGACACAGAGTGCAGCCGCTACTCCGTGTTCAGTCTTGGAGCCATCTGTAAAGATCGCCACAGGAGCTAGGAGTGAAAAGCTATTAATGTTACAGTTGGTGAGAGAAGATGCAACATCCTTTGCCGGATGGATATTCCAGCTGTTTGTAAGGGATTGTATATTTAGATTAGGGAAAAGAGAGTTTGCAAGCTGAGTATTATTCAATTGAAGAATATTAGTTTTTTGATAGCCTATTGAAGTTGTAGGTGGACATGAGGAATTCCTGTGACAATGGTCAGAGCGTCAATTATTCTCTTCTGGCCGTCTTCATTTATTCCCCTTTTGATCATGGTGGAAATGTGAATTTCATTGGCATCTGTTTAGTGAATTTTCCCAAGGTACTGGCGGAATTGTTATTTCATCGAAACAAAGTCTTTTATATTGTGTTCGGCGTGATCAAGAGGCCCTTGATTTTATGGAGGATTTGTTGTTAGTCTTGTTTTATGTGAGCTTTTGGCATCTTTCATAGGTTCTCCGCGGTTTATAGGAACTGTCGCATGAAAATACTCCCCATCCTCTTTGCAAGCGACTGAGGATGAGAATTTTTCATCTTGGAAAAGTTCTTCAGCATTTGAACAAAGATTGCATAGCTACGGTGTAACTCAACGAATTGACCCCATACCTAATTATGCCAAATAGAATTACATGGATACCTGTATAAGATGGATACCATAAAATCCCAAACTTCAGGAACTATAAAAT
Organism: Salticus scenicus; assembly: GCA_963930645.1. Lineage (NCBI taxonomy): Eukaryota > Metazoa > Arthropoda > Arachnida > Araneae > Salticidae > Salticus > Salticus scenicus. The sequence continues at coordinate 285,709,868 of OZ005656.1, read as the reverse complement.
ATAATATATGTATGAAACCATTATTAAATACTCTTTAGGAAACTGCCTCGAACAGTGCTTTAATTTGATCTAGAGATTCATCTGACCAAAAAATGTACCTTGAAATTATTTACTCAAAACTAAAAAAAAAATGATGAAATAAAGACTGTTTTCTTCATCATTCCTATGCAGACTGAATTTACGGTTGATGGTCATCTATGCATATAATACCCACTATTAAAATGACAGCGCTTTACTTCCACTGTTTCAGGAAATAGAGTCTGAGTGCCAACTAAATCCTTATGCCAACTCCGCCTTCCCCTGCTTAATATTGTTTATATTTCATTGCATATGTGTGCAAAATTTAATTTCTCTAAGATAGTAATATGCAAAAACAATTTATGGCGTCTGTAATTCCATAAATAGGCACTAATCACTCTTATAATAGCTTCTCTTGTTTTTATTAAAAAATATAAAAATCATTAATAATAATAAATTCATTTTTTTATGAACAGTATGATATTTAACAAATACGCCTTAAAAAGTATATATAAACTTTTTAAAAAATTTTATGCTATTCATATGAATGCACATTTGCTTAATAGTCTTCAATTTGAATTCGCAAATTAATAACAAATTACTTGCTGCCAAGATTTAGAATATTGCCTAGAATTAAAGAATCATTAAATTCCCACGAACGAATATCTTAGGGACATAACAATTAACTTTTTGTTTCTGAAGAAATTTAAATTTGCGATTCATTAAAAATACTATAAAAAGATACCACCTACATACTTGATTTTGTATTTAAAATAAAAGTAAGTTACTTTTTTTTTTTTTTTTTTTTTACACTGTAAGCTACGTACATTTTTTTTTTTAACTATCCAAAAGAAATTCAAAGCACGTCCATTGAAATTTAAACAGTATCCATTAGATTTAAAAAAATTACATAAAAAACTCATTATATCTCCGTGAATACTTTTTTTCAATCTCCCATTTTTCACCATTAAAGAAACTTTTTTCGTTTTTAAGGTTTAAAAACACATAGATATTTTTTTCTTCTTAAAAAAATATATCTTTTATACTCAACTATAATTTAATGTAAATATTTTATTTTGAAATCGTTTTGAACATTACATTAAAATTAATGACTGCAAGTTGTTAAACACTTCTTCTATTTAATGTATAAAAGAACTTCGCTTCTAACTAATAATAACAAATAAATATATTAAAAAAATGTTTGTTTATATTCTACAGGCTTATCATTTAAAGATTTTGCTATTAATTACAATTCCCATTAAGTTAACGCAAGATGCATCAATATAATCAAGGATAAATCAAAATAAATAGTGGGATTTCAAAGATTTATTAGGCAAAATGTAATTAATGCATTTATTTAAAAAATACTTTCATGTATAATTATTATAATCAAGTTTTGAACGTAATCCCCCATCCCCTCAGAATATTTAATATGCTCTTATTTTGGTATCTTGCATTCATAAGTTCTGTAGTGTAATTCTTGTTAAATCTTGTGTAATATATCTTTATGAATAGTAGCCGTTGCAGCTGTGAAGCGAATTTCCAAATAAGTCATGATCGTTGGATCTTGAGTCATGCACGGGATCCTTTACGAACTCCTACACAAAATTTCAACGGTGTATGAATTCAAGATCGCGGTGGCCAAGGTGCCTTGTCAAAGATAGATACGTGACCATTCTACTGTTGTGGTAACATGCTACTGAGGTGGTTATATGATGTTACACCATACTATTCCAGAACAATTTTAAAGACATAATTCATATTTGTCGCATATCGAGATACACAATTTCCATCACTGTGGTTTCAGCAGAATAACGGATCCAGAGATTGTTTTCACAAGATATTGCATAGAACTTAATTAAATTAGCTCTGCATGCATTAGACCGAAATTTTGAGGCCCGGTACTGGTTCGTTCTGAAATCTTCGTTTACCAGTCCGACGTGGTTTGAAAAATAAAAATTCGGCATGAGCCCGGTCCAACCTGTTTACTTTTTGCAATGCACGGCTTTGCTCAGCCCGATCAAAAATAGAATAAAAATAAAAGTCCTTGCGCTTCTGTGCAAAAACTTTTAACATCTATTTTTCAGAAATTTCATAGTCATAAATTATCGATTAGTAAAACTACTGATCACTCAGAAGATATAGAGAGAAACTCCTTATTAAGGACAGACACGAGGGCACACAGAAGGATAGGATGTTGAACCGAAGATATAAGTATTCACCATATAATGTAAAAATGAATTAAAAATGGTTAATGCTTCTAAAAATCTACTTTCATGCCTCTTTTCTTATATCCCGTAATGCATCCGAATCCTTTTGTGTGATCCTGCAAATAAAATATTAATGCTAAACCAGCCGTTTTTAATGGAAAAGATGCTTTAAGCATCAGAAAAATAAAGCTAGGTTCATTACATTTAGTTCTTGAAAAGTAGTGAAAAAGTGCTTTAAAATATCTTTCGCAGTCTTTAGACTCTATAAACCGTAGAACATAAAGAAACCCTCATAGAACGTAACGTATCTAATTTCTTTTGTTCGTACATGTGTGCAAACTTATAGCGATTTTGAATAAGAAGCCTGATATTTGGTTCTTAAATCACATGAATCGGTTTCGAGACATGCTAAAAATATTTACGAAAATCAAAGCGCGAAAAAGACAGACAATCAGACAATTAAGGTGAAGTTACAAATACTTTTCAACAAAACAAAATTTCATGTGGCATATTAGCATGCAAAATTTGACAAAATAAGTGACTAAAAATCTTTTATTTCTTCCTTATTTATCGAGGAAAGGGAAAAAAAATTAATCTCGGTCTAGCTCGATCTGAATATACACAAAACATTAAGCTCGTGCCTTACCTGGCCCGAGACTAAATGGACAAAGTCGGCTCGAGCCTGTGCAGACATCTAGCATGCATATAGATTTTGAACGCTTGCATAAACTACATTTTGCATGATAAATCTCTGCATTGATTTTGACTTACCTTAAAAATGCACGTTTCTCTTGACAAGCAACATCTGAATTTATCATGCTTTTAACTTATTATACTTATTATACTTAAATTTAACTTATTAACAAATATACAATGTCAGAAGCTAATGTACTACAAATTTTTCTAGTTAAAACTTGAACATTCAATCTTTCGTACGAATAAACATACTTTCTATTCAATTATTAAGGCTTGTTGGTTAGTGTAAGGTAAATGTGATACTAAAAACTATTGTCAGTTTACTAATGTGAGTCTGATCATTCGGGAACGATTTTGTTGAGCTAAATATCAGGAAATAACATCAGTGAAAAAAAAAAAAAAAAACAGGCGCAGTAAAACTATCAACAAACACGCATTTTAATTAAAATAATTAACAGAATACAGAACGGACAATTGACAGAAATACAGTCTTAATGTTTACATGGTTACAACACTCTTTTGGAGCGGGAACATGTACTCTCGTACGGTAGTAGTTGGTAGCGCTTTAGTTAAGTTTTAATGAACCACTTTAATATAAGGAGTGTAAGTAACAGCACATTAATGTATGAAAGTAGTAAATTACATATATGAATTAACGTATTCTACTCTGAAAAGGAAAGGCTGCTTGGTGCTTCATACAAAATGCAATAAAGAAACGCAGCTGAAAAAGTAAATATCCCTCCTTTCATTTAGTCTCACCCCTATTTTTATAAAAAAATATATAAAACCCGTTGCATGCGCAAAAGCACAGAAAAGACTTTGAAACAAACATAAATACTACGTAATAATTACAAAACTTTGAATAAACCCCATAAAATGCAATAAACTCGAAACAATTATTTCGGTCGAAAGAACACATGACCCTTCGTCAGGCGAAGGGTCATGTGTTCTTTCGACCCAAAATAATGGTTGCGAGTTTATTGCATTTTATGGGGTTTATTTAAAGTTTTGTAATTATTATTTTAAAACGCCAGTTCTGTGGTGTTTTCTTATTTTAAATACTACGTTGTAACTTCCTAATGACGGTAATGGAGTCACCCCTGAATGTGGTCTGGGAACATCCCATTATAATTTCAATCCTCTACGGTTAGAAGAGTTTCCGCTTTGATAACTCAGCAGTTGAATAGTTTACATTGAGTGTGTTTTAAGTCGCATTAGAGCTACGCAATGGGCTATCGCGACGTACTGAGACTCACGCCAAGACGTGGTCCGGAGACATGACATCATAATTTTTATCCTCCTCGAAGGGATTTGCCCCCTCGCTTCGGTAACGATTACATGGTAGCCCGATGAAAATAAAAAGTGGGTGAAAGGGACAACTTGATTGGATGTTAACTATTTTTGAAACTTAACCCTATGAAAAGCAGGATTGTTTTGTGGCATTATAGAGTAATATTTATAATATTCTGAACCAAAAACGAATTTAAGTTCATGTTATCATATGCACAACTTTTAATTGTTTTGCACTTCGTTGGGTTTGAGCAGATATACAGATTTTTCAAATGGTAAATAATTGCAAGATAAAAAGAACTTTTTATGTACCACATTTTTAAATTTTCTGTTGAATCATATAAACATGACAATTCTATGTATTAATAAATACTTTTTAAAAAATTCTTGATGTTTTAAATCCATCTACTTGAAAGAAAATTATACAATGCGTAATACAGAGATCAATTATAAGAAATTTTCAAACATTTATTGAATAAAAGTAATAAAAGAATGCATTGTCATCGTGTTCTGAGCTATTTTAAAAGTTTCAAATGTCTAGTTAGTCGGGAAGTTAGTTAAAAATCTATTGAAAGATTTGTAGTGGGCAAACAAACAAGAAAGCGAGTTAAAGAAAACGTGGTAAAATATGTAAAAATGATTCAACGTCACGAAAATTGATTATTAGCAAAGTGGCAAACTTTAATCATTTTACAATATATATATATATATATATATTGCACAATTTTGTCGTTATTTGAAGAGATTTACAGTTATTTGATTTTTTTTTTTTTTTTTTTTTTTTTTTTTAAACACCATATCTAAAATAGACCATATAATAGACATCATCGGTATGTTTTAAATAGAAACATACATTTCACAGATTCTAGAAGAGTTTTAAAATCACTATAAAATTTCGTACAGGAACTGACAGAAATATCCTAATGGAAATAGAAATGTTATGAACATTCGAATTAGAGAATATATTAAAATGTAGCTAGTTAATGGGATTCGAAAATTGCTCGTATTGAACTATAAATCTCCTTGTACTTAAATAAATTCGAATTATAAGTAACTAGAAATTCTTCACACAATTACATTGTAATATTTCCGCAGTTCACTATAAATGTTAGTAAGCGTCGACATTTGTATTTAATTTAAAAAAAATATGTTGTGAAAAATGTTACAAAAACTATATTGTCCTACTCTGTAATGCGAAAGATTTATTCTTCAGCCCAATAGGTAGTTAAAACTACATATACGATGTTTAATCGTATATCTATAGATTGAATTTGCATATAACTCTACTTTCCTGACTTTATATAGACTGCAATTCTATTTGTTATCATTTTCAAAATTCATATATATATATATATATATATATATATATATATATATAGGACTAGAGAGAGAGATTTTCGTGATTAAAAGGACATTGAAAAGAAAAACAGGCAAATTTGACATGAAATTGCACATCATATATTTTCACATCAGATAGAAAAGAAACTAAGAAAGATTAATTACATAATATAATTTAATTATTGTTAACTGAGAAACATTTATTACTATTATTCCTATCACTACTATTTTAAAAGTTTTTAAATGTTTCCGTTTTCTGATAGAAGGGGGCAAAAAAATTCATTTTCATTGGGAAAAGCGTATTTAGATTTTTTTTTTTTTTATTTAAATTTTATTAATGCCTTTAAATTATTTTTTATTTTGTCTGCAATACATCGTTTTTTATTGTTTGTATGTAATTAGTTATAAATCCACAATATATATATATATATATATCTTAAGACTTACAGACTGTGTTAAAATAAAATCCATATTTTTATAATTCTTATGTTGTATAAATTTTCATATTTTAAGGTTTTAAGTTTTAGTGTACTTATAACGATATTTTGTCAGGTATTCCCCCCCCCAAAAAAAACATGTTACATTTTCATATACCACTTATCCATTGTAATTACCTCGTAAATTAATATTTTATTGTATGTCATAATATTATATTATTTGTATATCATATTTCTATAATTTTCTTTTTCATACGAAAGAGTAAAATCTTTTCAATGTTTATTCTACGTAAGTCACGTCTGTATCTTATATTCAATATACGCGCCGAAATAGCCGTATTTAAGCTGGAACACATGAGAAATCGTGGCTTTTTCCGATAGTTACTTGCTTAATAAATCCACGTTAATTAATACTTCATTAAGTAAATTTAATTACGGGGATTCGTGGACCTTCGGGGGTTCGCGGCTGGATAATCGCCGACCATCGGCGTTGTTTTTCCGGAACATATCGCTTAGGATGTCCGAACACCCGGCCCATCACTGCATTATCTCTATTGTGACTGCACCTTTGGACTTAATAAAGGATTATTCGTTTAACCAAATGGACTCCCACATTTCCTTCTATGAGATGCATGGACACTAGCACATTCATTACGTATATATATCTTAAGACTAATTAGGTTTTTAGCAAACTTTTAATATTACAAATTTAGAAGACAAGATAACAAAATAACAAAAATAAATAAATAAAAATGTGGAAGTATTAATAATAGATACAAAGATACAGAGACTCCGAACCATGCCCGAAGCTAATCGCCTTATCGGGGAGGAATCATGGTTCGGCGATGGCCATCCGCCATCTTTAAAAACACCGACCGAGGATTCTCTATAACAAAATTTAGATGTGATTAAGAAACTCTTTAAAAATCTATCTTAAAAAAAAATAATTTTATTCTAGATGACGGTAAATTTACAAATTACTAAAATCACAAGTTTGCGGTTTTTTCAAAGAGAGGTTACAAAATATTTAATTGAATTAGTCAAAGCAGTTTATCACTTTTCTCACTATAAAAGTTTGCATCGTATATATAATTAATGGAAACATATTTTTCTGGAAATGACCACTAGGCGGATCGATTTCTGTGAACAGAAAATCCCTATTTTTATTAAATTTGTCAAATTTATTTAATTCCTATATTTTTTTTTTCCTGGTCAAAGGGAAAATTACCATTGAAAATTAAATTAAACATAATATTGCCTTAGAAAAAACGTCATTCTATTCAGTTTTCCGGCTTATTAAAACAAAGCAACTGAAAAAATTACTCGCATGCAGTTTATGACTGCTGTATTTTAACGATTGTTTTTAAGGAATTTTAACTCTTTCAATTTATTATTTATCACTGAAATTAATTATTATTTTATTTATAATAATCACTCTTGATTATTTTCTTAGTGTTGTATATTGATAGATTTTACTTAATTTGTTCATTTATTGAAAAGACTGTGAAAACTACCGAAAAAATTACAAGAAATACAATAAATAAATAATAATAAATATTGCAGTACAATACAAAAAAAATTACAAGGAAATCGTAGTAAACCGCAAAGTAAAAACAATATCAGAATTATATAAGAGGATTTAACTTACTTGAAATATGAGTAGGGGATATTTTTCGTACAGTAAGAATTTTTCTCTTTTTTCTCCCTAATTTTTCCTTTAAAACTTTAAATAATAATAATAAAAAAAAAAAAAAAAAAAAAAAAGTTTCAGCGTGGAGTTTTTCTGTTATTTCTGTTAAATCGCATGCAAGGGTACAGGAAAAGCTTTTTTGAAAAATAAAAAATATATTTTAAAGGCCATTATTTTTAACAATGCGTTCTGTGGACTGAATAGATTTTAAGCGATTGCTTTTTATAAATGATTAACAGTTCTTCACTTGAAAAAGAATTTTACTTCCCTTTTAAGGATCATTATATTTTGGAATTTAGTTTTCATCGAAATTTATTGTGATTAACTTGTCTTAAATGATGCATTTTTCAATTACAGATTAAATTAATATTTTTTTAAACTGTAAATTTACTTGACAATTTGGAAATCCGAAAGGAAATAAACATTCAGACTAAAATCTTATGAAAGATTTTGCTAGATTTATTTTTGTAATATTTCAGAGTAAAAATATAGTAATCGTAAAATTTAATTACAATCTATTGTTACATATATCTAGTAATTCAAATAAAAGTGAAAATTTCGTAGAGTTTTTATCTTTCATTCTTATAAACAGAAGTTAAAACATGAATTAAAAAATTTTGTTGTTGTACAACATTTAAAAAAAAAAAAAAAAAAAAAAATCTACGCTGTACGCAGGAACCATGGATATGTTTAGAACAGAAAGTTCGTGCATAATTTCAGATAGTAGCCTCAACTTAAAAATATAGCCCAGTTAAAAAAATTATATTTTTTCATATTTGAATTGAATATTGTTAAGACACATTAAAATGAAATTATAATCTATTACGCCTAGAACGTTAAACATTTTTAACAATAAGAGTAGAATGGAATTTTTTCTTTCAAGGCCCTAGCTGTCCTTTTACCAACTAGTACACAATATACAGTCATTACAAATACATCTTAATCTGCTTTACAACAATATTAAAACTTACAGAACACCAAATACATACACAAAACAAAAGATACCGCAGCGGAATTTTTCAAATGTTTAATATCATTGAATCGCTTTCCCAGAAATAGGGTAATGTATTTGAATGATTTTTAAAGGCAGTTTAAGATCTGTATATATTTAAAGAAAATAATCTGGTGTGTCACTCACACGACTTTCTCTTACCCTGAAAATTAATACTATAAATACAGGTTGGAGTTTAAGAGGTAAGATAACGAGTACTGTTATGTAAACCTGCGTTAAACAATTCAGATTAGGCTTCTGAAGAGTTTTATATGATAATTAGTTCTGTGTGAGGGGGGCTACCGCCCCACTCAACCCCTAGTTTCATTAATGCACCTACATTTATATAGAATTTAATTCGGTTATTAAAAAATAATTCTGTTTTTAAAAAATAATTTATTAATATTATAATTAAATAAAAATATAAAATAATATAAAAATATATAATATAATATAAAATATATATAATATAAAAATATATCTTTTATGATAATGCAGACAATTTCCATATTAGAGAAGTAGTATAACACAAAAAAAGCCCATTTTATTCTCAATATTAAAAAAAAAAAAAAAAAAAAAAAAATGCGATTTTTTTCTAAGTTTTTTTTTTGTTAAAAGTAAAAAAAATCGATAACTTTGTTTTAAATTATCGCATATCGATGGTTCAACCATTCGTTTTAAAGGTATTGGCGAGCTCTTTTGAAAGATACCCATCATGAAAATTTACTCCCCTCGAGGGGGGACTCCTACATACACAAATTTTTTCCCCCAGTTAACTATCTCTATTACAAAAAAATATCTATTCGTTTCATTTGGTTTAGTGCAGTCTATAGACGTTAAACTCTACTTACCTGCAATTTCCCCCATAGACGTAATATATTAGAATTCTCTTGATTGTCCCTGTACACGAACCATTTGCTTGATCTTAACGAAAAGCTTACTGTAGCATCCGTATATGATACACATTTAGAATACCAAGTTTGAACTTTCTGCCATAATTTTGTTTTTGAGATATGCTGATAACAGACACACACACACACAGACACACACACAGACACACACACACACACACACACAGAGACACACACACACACACACACACACACACACACACAGACAGACATACACACAGACCATTTGCTAAGAACATGATTTTCGTATTCAGGGGACCTCAAAACAAGTAAATATAACAAAATCTCGCATTCGAAAATTTGACCCCAAAACAATACTTTCTCTACCTTATGGGTAAGAGAAAGTAAATAATCTGGTGTGTCACCCACACGACTTTCTCTTACCCTGAAATTTAATACTATAAATACAGGTTGCAGATTAAAAGGTAAGATAACGAGTACTGTTATGTAAACCTGCGTTAAACAATTCAGATTAGGCTTCTGAAGAGTAATTATCATATAAAACTCTTCAGAAGCCTAATCTGAATTGTTTAACGCAGGTTTACATAACAGTACTCGTTATCTTACCTTTTAATCTGCAACCTGTATTTATAGTATTAAATTTCAGGGTAAGAGAAAGTCGTGTGGGTGACACACCAGATTATTTCTTTTCTTTCTTTACACACTTTTTCATTTTTTACACGTAATCTTAAAAATCACATTTGTTGAAACTGCATGCGTATAATATTTTTTTCAACCTGTTGACACATTGTTTCGATATGGACAGTGTTCTTTGATACTGAAATACACAGAAAAAGAATATTGATCTTTAGAATCAAGAGACAAATATGTAGGTTATGGAAGGATAAATAGATAGGTTTATAGATATATGAATCGCCATGTAAATAAAGGTCTAATATATAGTGATTTATTTTTTGAAAGATAAGGAAATTACCAAGGATATTTTTTTACATAGAAATTTTGAATTTTTATATTTATTATTTAAATGCTTATTAAAAAAAAAAAAAAATGGTTGTTTTTAACTACTGGGTGATACTAGCAGTTATAAATTGTTAAAAGAAATATAGTTTTCGACTGACGATTGCGGGTATATATAGTAAATCAAAGATTTATAAATTTCTACTCTCGACATTTTAAAATTCAGTTCTGCTACTAAAAAAAATTTAAAATAAAATGTATATGTAATACATAATAAAATGAATAACATGTAAAGGACAAAATCTATAACAGATATTTAAAAAAAATATGTATAAAAAATATCGAACAATAATCTTGATTTCTTACAAATACCTCGATTAAGTTATGTTCCTTGCATAACGTTATTGAAGTTATATAAAAGAATCTATAGCTGTACCACAAATAGAATCTGTAATTGTACCGAATAGAAACGATAAGTATATAATAAATATATTACTTGCACTGAGAAAAAAATATATTCTACCTTCGTCTGGAACGAATAAGTAGTCATTTTTTGAGTCCCTAATATAGAAATTTAGATTTCCGAGTAATGCAGATGAAGTAAACAAATAAACTGAACAGACGAAATGATCGAGACATTTTTCAGTCTGTACTTTTCTAGATTGCGAAACAATATTATGAACATTATGAATGCTTTGCATTGCAAGAAATTCTCGCTTGATTTACTACAATTGCAAACCTGGAAATATTTATAATTTATTCCGGAGTACTATTAGCCCCGTCCTTTTTTCCCACCAGTAAGTTTTTAAAACATTTTTCTTCTTATTTCATCCAAATTACATACTGGAGAAAGTTTCTCTAAAATCATTCAGGTGTGAGAAAAGGGCGGGTCTAACAGTACTGCGGAATAAATTATAAATATTACCTGGTTTGCAGTTGAGTCCTAAATCAAAATTATAGTTATAAAATTTGTCTCATGTGTTCGCATTTATTTGCAGACAATGCAAGAAAACGCTTTAGAATTTTAACCCTTTATAACTCAAGACCTCAGATTTCAAAAATATTTTCCCATATGTTTGAATATGTCATCTTAAGCATATAAAAACAGTATTAAAAACATCGTGGTTACTGACTTTTTTCTTTTTTTTTCAAAAATATCATTTTTTCAGTTTAGACGGACATTTTAAAAGTCTCTTATTTTTGTTAGAACGATAGATAGCTCATAAATTGTTTTACTTCTGACTAATTGCATCTATGTATGTTATTCTCACTAATTGCATCTGTTTATGTCTGAAAAGTTTACATTTGAATCTTTCTTCATAAATTAAACTTTCGTGTGAAAACATCATATGATTACGCCATCTGTTGGGAATTTTCTAAATATTTTGTGTTAACTCTAATATTGCAAGGCAGCAACAATCATTAAAATCATCTTTCAAAGCTTTCTGTACAAATAATTTTGACTTTTTAGTATGTTTCAGAAATACAACACGGTGATGCAAATAGTTAACAAGGGTTTCTTACACTCGCAAGCAGAGGGAACTAAAATTTATAAAAATGGCGTGAAACTATTTTTACTGGAGCTACAATTTAATTTCTATGTATCAGTCACAGAATTTTTTACTTTCCGAACACTACAGTGAGGAAAGTATTGTAATCATGTCAAAAATCCGAATTTGAGATTTTGATGTTTCTATACGTTTCGAGGTTCACTGAGTCCGTTTTCACTATTTTTACGATGATATGTGTATGTCTGTATGTATGTATGTGTGTATGTCTCTGTGTATGTCTGTGAGTGAACACGCTAGCGTCTAAACACTTTGTTCGAATAAGCTGAAAGTTGGTACGTATATTGTAAGTCACCATAGTACGAACCCTATTGATTTTGGTGAATCTAGCACTTATAGTTTTTTTGCAGGGACATCAGGAAAAATTCTTCAGGCCAAATTTTTAAAAGTGCAATAGCGTCTAAACGCTTTATTAATCTCAGCAAAAAATTTGTACACGTGTTATAGGTTACAGTTGCACTAACTGTATAGATTTTGGTGAATTTAGCACCTACAGTGTTTTTACAGGGACACAAAGAAAAATTCTTTATCATTATGGCCTATGGGACCAAATTTTTAAAAGTGCGATAGCGACTAAACGCCTTATTCAATTGAGCTGAAAATTTATACGAATATTATAAATCACTGTTGCACTAACTATAAGCATTTCGGTGAATCTAGCATTTATAGGTTTTTACAGGGACACAACGAAAATTCTTTATCATTATGATCTTATGGGCTCAAAGTTCAGTAGAGTTAAATAAAACATCGTGTAATATATGGAGATGAATACCCAAACACGCTATTATGGTTTTCTCTCTTTTGTTTGTTTAACAACTCCTCTTTCTTTACTTTATCTACAAAACATGTTAATTACTCAATGTTCGGAAAGTCGAATGGAGTCACTCCAGATTTTTTTTAATTTTTTATTTTCAGTGTAGTTTCATCTAGCAGATAGGTATGATAAAGAACCCATTTATTACAAGTGATTTAAAGACATAATATATTAAACGTTTATCAATCTCCTTTGTCTTTTCTTTTATCACATAATCAACGTTTTTTATTTAATAAGGTTTCTTAATGCCAGCTTTGAAAAATAAAATATATCATAATTTTTTGAAATCTGCTTTTTTTCTTATTTGCATAACATGACATTAAAGTCGGATTGTTTAAGTAAACATCGTGCCTCTTACTTAAAGTGAGGCACTATTTTTATTGAAATATAAGAATAAAAAACTCAAAATATGCTTCCAGGAAGATATATGAGAACTCAGAAAATAGTTTTCGTTGGACAGAGAGAAAGAAAAGTTTCCAAAAGCAATTTTCAAACTATTTTCAGAGAAGACTCTTTTTCTTTTTTTTCTTCTAAAAGTTATTTTAAAATATAAAAAATAAATTTAAAAAAAAAGTAACTATAAATTAAATAATAAATAAGGTACTCTTCATTAACTTCGGAATGTGAGGTATTTGAGACAAAACATTCAGCGATATATAATTTATATATTGTTGTTTAAATAAAGTAAAGAAAATAGATGTTTCAAATTTAATATTTATTGTTATAGATTAATATTTTTAAAACAAAAACTGTTGTCTATTAAGTCTTGTCAAATAAGAAGTCTATTTTAAAAATCGTAATACAATCCGAGAGACGTGAAGAAACAAAATAAATTTTCATTTAAAATTTATTGAATTAATCAAATTGTCAAACCTCATTAATTCAAAGTCGAAAGAACTACTGTAGCTATTTTTAACGGAAGTGAATAACTGAATTTTACTTTGGTTTTATAATAAATTCTAAAAGTTTCCTTTTGCCTTTTAAAGGTAAAATAAATCATTCGATATAGCTTATAAGATGTAGACTGTAATATATATAAAATTACTAAACGTTTTTCTAGCTTAAAAAATAAGTTCAGTTTGCATAACTTAAAATTTACGTATAATTTTTTTTTTTAAAGAAAAAATTAGAAAAAACTTTTTTGACACTTCAAAAATTGGGATCAGTGAAAAAGTTGCTCCCTTTATTTTTTATCATCGAATTACCTCTCTTACTTATTATTGCCAAAATTAGTTGACCACCTTATTTAATTTCGTTATATTAATCTATTTTCAGTATAATATTTTGATTAACATCAATATATCCATTGAAATTATTCCTATTAAAAATTCCTCCTTGTTTATTTTGTTTAACGAGTTTCATTGAACTACATTTCATCAATTGTATTCAGATTTTCAACTTTACTATTTATTGTATTTAACTTATTTAAAAAAAAAAAAAAAAAAAAAAAAAAGTCGAAGAAACTGTACAATTTTGAAAGAAAGGTTATTTTAATTTTTATTATTGTTATTTAATTTCAACAATAAATGATTTTTCGAGTGCTTCGATGGAGGTTAAACCATTTCCGTTCTTACAGAGAGTTCTTACTTTCTTCTCGCTGTAAGAACGGTAATAGCTCAACACCCAAGCCAGTTAATACCAAAATCTGTAATAGTTAATGCTAAAATTCGTCCAGTTAATGCCAAAATGCCATCCATATTCTGTAAAATTAATAATATATTTAAGGATTACTGAAACGGGAAAGTAATCCTCTCCGCTAAAGATCTAAATTGTGGTCTCTAGACCACTCTAACAGTGAATTCCGAATAGCCGTCATTTGCTCACTATGTAGCCCTAGAACGACGTTAAATTCGAATAATTTCAACCTGGAGCGCTTCTTTTTCACTAGTGCATTTTGAGACATTTCATTAATTCTGTAATTTAGCAATAACACTGAATGGAAGAAAAAAAATGTGTTTAGATATTTTTTCCCTTATATTTTACAGTTTACCACTAAATTGCATATAATCAAAGAATTATTCTACATTTCTTGGCGAAATTTATCAAGTTCTAGACCTAGGAATAAGTTTTAGCCTGTTTCCTACCGCATAGCTGTTGTGCGATGCTAAAAACACTCGACTTTTAACCTTAGCATGATCTAAAATTAACTTCGTGAAAATTTCTGTATCCATCCATACTTTTTGTTACCGGATTCGACTACTTATAATTACTTGACTTGACTTCGTGGATTGAAAGTTTTTTAACTCTTTCACTCATTCCATATTGCAGCAGATAAAATTATTACTTTTTTTTGGGGGGGGGGGGGAGGGGGGGGCAGAAAATAAGATAGAGATAGACTTAAACAAAAATAAGATTTAACCCTTTGCCGGTCCTATTAAATTTCACTCATCTGGTTAGAGTTGCCAAATTTAGGAAAAATGTTTATTGAATATCCACTACTAAATTTTAACTGTAACAGGTGCCTAATTACTTCGAAGGTTATTCGTCCATTACGTATATTCAATATCACTCCTCAAAATAATTGTTGGTTGTTAAATGAAAGAATCCTTAAATTTGAGTGTTTTAGAGTGTTAGTGTCGGTAAAGGGTTAAATATGTCTCGTGGTGTAATTTTTTTTTTTTTAAAATTATAACAATATTTCAATAAAACTGGCGCGATCATTTTATAGTTCCCAGCAAATTCCTTCTCACACTGCCATTCTTGTAAATGGGTACATTTCTTCTTGTCTCCTTAGACACTGAAACACTTCAAATTCGAAATCTGTTAATTTTCCTGCGATCGCACAATTTCTACGAAGTGGGCAATTAGCGACAGACTCGTATACAGACTTATGTGTAGTCTTGAGACATGAAATTAAAATTTTGACCTACCGCGGATACGATGATTTCCCGCTTCGGTAATTCCCCGATCTTAGTAACCCATGGAGGATAATGCAGCTATGACAAATTTTATGTGCATCAATAAATATTAATGTCTACGACAGTGTTTGACCGACTTGAGTATCGAGCCCGCAAACCTCCGGTTACGAACTCGATATTGCTTGTGACTTGCGAAAAGTGCACTAACTGTAAAAAATTAATCCGCCAAACTAACCGGCATTTAAACTTGAAGAATTATCGTCGCCGAAGGCAAAAGCAAATGTTATTGTAATAGGAAATCATTAAGTAATGCATATTTTACCAATTTTACATTCGGTAAATTCATAACCATTCAATCAGTTCTTGTTTTCAAAAATCCGATTTTTTTTTTTTTTTTTTTTTTTTCTAATTTTTAATACTTTATTTTGAAACTGTTAAATGCGAAAGTTCACTTAATTGTAATTCGACTAAAATGTTATACTTTTAATTTAGGAATGAAATTTCTTTATGAAATTCTATAAAATTGCTTATTAGTACAGTAGAAAAAAAAATTCTTACATTTTAACAAATTTCGTATATATTTCTTTTTTTTATACTATACAAAAAATGAAGTACGTAACGGAATACATAAAAATATTTTACATAATTTAAACTACTGTATTGGATTCCATATTTAGTTCCAAGAAAGACATATGATTACACTTAGACATGAATATATTTACTAATTCTTCCTTTCATTTTTAAATGAATTTTATAAAAAATCATTGAATGTACTTTGATTTAATATTCGTTTTTCAAAATTCCTCTGTTTAAAATATTTCTAACGCGTAACATTAATTGAATTCACTTTGAAAAATTGCATCTATTATATACGTTGACATAATCCTTAAAATGCTATACCTCACGTTAAAACAAAGAATGAATTGGTAAAAGATTAATAACAAAATCAATACCTCAAATAAAGATATTTATATTTCGTGATATCGAATTAATGAATGGAATTTTTACCGAACCATTACTCAATAAATCAAGAACAGTTGAAAATTAATAACTTGAAGTTATTGCTTCAGTAAAATTTATTTCATTAATCTCATCGTATTCGAAAAAGATCAATCAAATAAATTTTGTCATTCTTAGAATTCAATGAAATTTATTATAACACATTTTGCTATTAGTCATTATAATTATGGACCATCATTTAAAATTATTGATCCATTTTTCTAAGTACGGAGCAACTTTTAAATTTATTTTTAAAATATGACCACACTGAAATTTTGACACTTCTTTATCCTACGCAACATACGACCTTGTTTCTTATGCCATGTGTTTTATATTTAAATAAAAATGATTAAAATAAATATTAAGTTTTTATAATCAATGAATTGTTAATTTATTAATTTATATTATTATTATTATTTATTTAGTATTCACTATTTACATAATAAATAAAACATTTTTTTTTAATCCTTAACTTGTTTTCAATATTACTTATATTTTCTGAAAGTGGGCTGGAGAAATTAAAGAAACATTTGTTTTAACATACAGTGATGATTTTAATGACATAATTTTACAGGCATTGTTTCCCCTAGGTGGAAAGTTATCAATTCAAAGTTCTTTGTGAAATTTTTAAAGACTTTGATGAAAACTAGTATCACAAAACTGTGGTTTTGAAGCTCTGCGAGTAATAATTAGAAGGTAACTTGGGAATATCCAAATAGCCCACACTATTATTTAAATTTAGAAATCTAAATAAGGAAAAAAAAAAGCTTGATCGGGCAAAAGCATATACGAGGGTGAATCAAATATAAACGAGACTTTTGGACCTGCGCGCGCAATAGTGATGGAAGAACGTTCCGCTGTTATTGGCTGTTAGGTTGGTTTGTCAGGAGTGGGGGAAGCACGTGACTCATCATCATAGACTCGCTCAGTGTCCATCGTTACGATGTCCGAGCAGGAGGTACCTCCCTCTATTGCGCAACGTATTGTTATCAAGTTTTTAGCTGCAGAAGGTGTAAAACCGGCCGAAATCTTGAGAAGATTGACTGCACAGTTCGGGGAAGAGACGCTGTCGCGAGCTAGAGTGTTTGCTTGGCATAAACAGTTCGTGGAGGGCCGTGAACGCGTTGAAAATGAGAGCAACAAAAATTGGAGCAACTGGGTTGGGAGACACTGGAACACCCTCCATACAGTCCAGACCTGTCTCCCTGCGACTTCCATGTCTTTGGTCCTCTCAAGGAAGCTTTGGGAGGGCAAAAATTCCACAGCGATAATGAAGTTGAAGCATATGTGCGCAATTGGCTACAAACACGACCTGACTCTTTTTACCTGGAAGGAATTAAAAAATTACCTATACGCTGGGAAAAATGTGTTTCTAAATCAGGAGATTATGTAGAAAAATAAACTATGATTGTTTGTGCGTTTAAAATCAAAATAAATATTTTAAAAAATAAGTCTCGTTTATATTTGATTCACCCTCGTAAATAAATTGTGAGGCAATTGCGTTGCATTTTTGTTTGAAATTGTATAAAGGCACACACGGTTTATGCCCAGGGGCACCCAAAAGAATTCCAAAGCATTAAATTCTGTGAGAAGTGTTGGGTGAGGGAGGAAGTTCTATCCGTTTTTTTTTTTTTTTTTTTTTTTTTTTTTTTTTTTTTAACCGATAAAGAATAGCAAATAAACGCAAAATGAAAAGTATCTATTATTGTGCATAATCCTCAGTGTTATCTATGACCTCTTGCCATCTTTCTGGTAGGAGATTAATCCCACGGCGGTAAAATTATGGCGGTTCCGAGTCAAAAATGTCTTGGAAGGCAGTTTTCACAACATCAAGATCATCAAAGATTTTCTGACTGAAGGAATTGTTCAACGCACGAAATAGGTGATAGTCAGTTGGTGCCAAGTTAAGAGAATAGGGAAGGTGGGGTAAAACTACCCAACCAAAGCCCAGTAACTTTTGGCGAGTGATGACAGTAGCATGCGGCCTGACGTTATCGTGATGAAAAATAACACCACGACGATTGATGAGACTTGGCCGCTTTGCTACAAAATTTTAATGCAGATTGTCTAATTGTAGACAGTAGAAGGTAGCATTGGTGGCTTGGTTGAGTGGCAGGACCTTCCAGCGAATTATTCCCTGCACATCCTCCCACACATTCAATAACACCTTCTTGGGATGAAGTTCAGCTTTCGAAGACGATGCAGGCGGATCAGAAGGGCGACACATAGTCCTACGACGCTTTACGTTACGGTACATAACCCACTTCTCATCTCTTGTTACAATTCGTGTCAAGAATGGGTCATTTTTGTACCGGGAAAGCAAGGAAACACAGGTGGTGATTCGTTCATCTCGTTGATTAGCTGTCAGGTTATTGGGAACCTAACGATCCAACTTTCTCCTAAAACCTAAATTAACCAGCCGTCTCTCGACCATTGTCTGGTGTACGTCGAAGGTCTCCGCTAATTCTTGCACGGTTGAGTTCGGGTTGCTCCTTATGGCTTGGTCAATATCGTCGTCTCCAACGTGTGATGACCGTCTACTCCTAGTCTGATCTTGGTAGCTTCTGTCACCTTCCCTATATTTACGATTCCATAGACGACATGTGCTTTCGTCTATTGCATCCTCCCCATAAACATGAGAAACATTGCGACATGCTGCGGCTGCCGTACTCTTTTTATCAAACTCGTATAACAAATAATTATAATAGGATATGAAAATTATAACAGTATTATATTTGTAATAAAATAATTATTACAAACTAATAAAAGTTAGGTGTGACTTATTTTTAAATCGAAGTAATATATAGTTATTAAATGAATATATACATTTTTAACGATTAAAACAAAAAGGATGAATTTTTATTTCAACTGAATTTGAAAATAATAATAATAATAATAAGGATTTGAAAATATTTTTGGAATTTACTTATATTTATCTATTTATATTTTTTCTTCATTTATTTATTTATTTTGAGGGGAAGGGGGCAGGGGAACACCTGATTTATTTTCTCCAGTCACGTTTGTGGCTGATATGATAAGAGACGTATTCCTACGCTAATAATTAAGAAATATCATCAATAAAAGTATTCAAGTTTTTAATGTTTCACAAATTAATCTTCTGTAGGCGATGAAATAAGTATTTTGGAAACACAGAATTTCCAATTAGAATAAATTAAGAAACATTACATTATTATTTTACGTAAAGATTATGTTTAAAAAAGTTCTTTTCCTATTGCTAAAAGCACAAAAATTATATGCTGCATAATATATATATATATCGGGATATTGTAAAAATAGAAAGACGCAGCTAAGTAATACTATGCTACACTGTAAATAATTTCAGTGATGTTACTCTTATATATCGGATATGTTCCTGGTTTTTATAAGTTTGGAGCAGGTTCCTGAGAATAACAGGTTTTCGACCGTGAAACGTTACTGATTTCAAGAATGTAGTATTATTTTGAATGGGTATACTTTCGGTGGTTACTGATACATTCAAGAAACGTTACTGGTAAATATTGGGCACATTAGCTGCCCAAAATTTCCAAAGAAAGTGTCAAAATGTTTTTTATAGTGTAATTATTTCAACACACACACACACACACACACACACACACACACACAAAAAAAAAAAAAAAAAAAAAAAAAAAAAAAACCTTTTAATTTTCAAAACAAGAAATAAAACTCAGATCGTGAAAGGGAGTAAAGGCTTCTAGTTCGCAGGTATTCACTAATTAAACCCATATAACTGCTAAATATAATAGAAATATTTATAATGAGGTAGGTACACAGACAAAATTCCTTCCTGAAAACATGTCAATTAAAAATTATGATTTAATGAACGAAGAAAATACGTCTCCTAAATTTGTAATTAAATATTTAATTATGACTAAAGGCGAGCATACCAATGATATAATGATGACTAATAAAGACCTGTCTGCCAATCCTGATAATCCGGTTATTAATGATTCAGTAATGAACAACAAAGACTTATGTTAAATACTAAAAGTCCTGAGAGTACAAAATTTTAATCTGATTACAATGAAGGTTATAATATGAAACGTTGAGTAATATGTGATACTACTCAACTAAGGGACAAAAAAAAAAAAAAAAAAAAAAAAAAAAAGAAAAAGAAATAAGCCGCACTCCAACATTTTCCTTTTCTATTTCTATAACCGCCAATTTTATTGTTTTAAAAGCAAATTTTCGAACAGAATTTATAACAAATTATCTCTAAAAAAAAAAAAGTTAAAATGAACACGCGTGATTTGTTAATTCTATTAAAAACACTTTAAACACACGTAAAATAAAATTTTATTTAAAAGATGTTAAAAAAAAATTAATCCGAAGCTTTTCGCTTTAATAGCAAAGCAACATCAGGGATTTTTATAAAAATCCCTGATGTTGCTTTGCTATTAAAGCGAAAAGCTTCGGATTATTATTATTATTATTATTATTATTTTTTACATCTTTTAAATAAAATTTAATTTTACGTGTGTTTAAAGTGTTTTTAATAGAATTTATAATGCTGTCCTCCACGTACAATTTAGAATTGAGACAAGTGTTAAAAACAAAATACAATTCTTAGAAAAATTGTAATTTTAGAACGTATTTCAAAAATGGCAAGGATAAGGCAATTAACGATACCACAAAAAGTAATAATTTTAGAATGAAAATCAAAAAATATTTTAATACACAAGATGGCAAGATAATTAATTGTTAGCGAAATATTAGTGCGTGTTTTTAAACAACATATAAACATTTTGGCTGTTTAAAATGGAAATTAGGCTCTTGGCGGCCACATTGCACATCCAAGCAAGATGACCGCAAGTTATTACATTTAGAACATAGAAAGGGTTCAAAAAAAGCGTTTAGCAACGTAATTTCTTTGAATACAGTGCAACAGTGATTAAACAAAGAAGATTTAAATGCAAGAAAACCTGGAAAAAAAATACATTCTTATCGAAAAGAATTAGAGAAACAAGATTTCAGTGGGCTAAAAAATTAAAAAAAAATATGAGTTAATTATTAGGCTGAAGTTGTTCTTTCTGATGAGTCAAGTTTAACTTATTTCGAGCCGACAGAAACAATAAGGTCAGATTATGAAAATGTGACCAACTTAATAAAAATTACAATCTAAAAACAGTGACACAATCTCCGTACATTATGGTACGGAGGTGCATAACTTTTCAAAAAATCGGACAAATTTACAAGCTCAAGTTATTAATTCGAAATAAAACACAGAAATTATAAAAGTGCCGCTTGACCGACTATTCTGGAGGTATTTCAGACTTTTCCGCAAACAGCATTTGAAGATGATAATGTACCTTGTTAATGGGCTTCTGTGGTATGTTTATATGACTCAAACTGTTCAAATTACCTATCGATTCTCATTAGTCCCTTAATTCTGTTAATATTCATATATATATATACATATTTCATTTTAAGATAAATCTCACAAAGAATATCGTAGAATTTCCTCTTTACCAGACATGGAAATAGTCCTATTCTCGAAAATGTTTAATCTATAAAAAGGTGAAAGGATAGAAGGAGGAATCAAAATTTGCTGCCAAGAACTCTGCAAGAACTAGAAAAAAAATATTTATGATATATGGCGCTGTGAAATTTCTGAGATTTATATTAAAAAACTGTATAATACTATGCCATTGCGCATTTAGCAGTAATTCCATATAAAGGTGGAATTAACCCAATGCAGAATGCCTATTTTCATTAAATAATTGTTTAGATATAATAAATAGATAGTTTTATTTCATATATTAAAATATAACATTTATTTCATATAATAAATCAGAATAGAATACAAAGTATATTCTTGTTATAAAATGTTTAGAACGAAAGTTTTAGGTAGATTTTTATTAAATATTTCATTGAGTGTAATAAAGCTAATTACTAAATCGAAAATGTACATAGGTATCATTTCAACTCGGTATTATGCAGACATGACAGTTTTGTATGTTTCAACCATTACATTTGAAGTTATTACAAATAAAAATGGTATAAGTCAATTTTTCTGCAGTGATTTTTTTTTTTTTTTTTTTTTTTTGCCCCTTTGTGTATATTTAGACAAAACAATTATTAGATGGAAACATTAGAGATGAAAATTTTACCTTTTTCAAACTATTAAAAGAACTAGACTTTCTCAAAGGTTAGAAACTGCTACGAGTTGCCAGAAATCTGAGAAATGTACAAAACCCTTGTATCAGAAGTTAAACTGTTTTCTAACAAACAAGAAAGCGATTTGTCTCATGTTCTAACTCTCCAGGTGCTGAAATGGACAAATAAAAAAAAAACCTTCGAGTACCTTGCGGGTCCGAGAAAATAAATCGAAAAAGATATAAGCCACCTCTAAAAAAATAGAAGTCGGCTCATGAAAGGTAAAAGAGGATGGTTCTCTGCTCCGAATCGAACTGTAGAAATTTTCTTTGCGTATAACTAATTAACTAATACATATTTCAAAATTATGTTTTCACATTCAGAAAATTCTCAACTGTTAAATTGACGGACCTTTTTTAAAAACGCATTTTTTTTTTTTTTTTTTTTTTTTTTTTTTTTTTTTTTTCATATTTTATTTTGAAATTGCAAAATGAGAAATTTCACAAGTCGAAAATTCGTATTTCACAGCTTCAAAATAAAATATTAAAAATAAAAAAAATAAAAATACATTTTTTAAAAAGATGCGTCAATTTAACAGTTGAGAATTTTCAGAATGTGAAAACAGAATTTAAAAATATGGATTAGTTAATAAGTAATAAGTAAAGAAAATTTCCAATAGAATAACATTAGCTTCGGATTCCGGCGACAGTGAGTGAACCGGGCCTTTAAAGAGACAAATAGAAAAAGGACAGTTTACGCTTGTCCTGTGGGAGTGAAGAACCGCCAGGACCTACTTTTGAGGAGAACTCTTCCCACTTGATTCAAGTCGTTCGCTGGATTTTGTATTCTTTCACAAACCTTTATCTTCGACAGGACTGTTATATCATCTAAAAATTTTGTTGAATCTTGCACCTTCATATATTATAACCTAGAAGAATTCAGAATATTTTTGTAAATAATTTTTTCTTTTTATTCCTCATTCGAGTGAGCGTTTATTGTAAGATCGAAATCATTACATCATGAATGACTGCTTTAAAAGATTGTTATAAAAAATGTGCAGCATTCAAGAACAATTTACTGCCCAAACAGAATCCTGTCCTGTTCCTACAACAAATTCAACCGAATCGTTTGAAAACTGCTTACGAAAAACCGTTATATTAAATACTAATTCACTCAAGATACGCAAATCTCTTGGGAGAAAAAAAAAAAGGAATGTTTTATTACATTTAGAAACTTCAATCTAATTGCCTATCTTAACACAAAGTACTAATAAATGTGTTTATGTTATTCAGTAAAATAGTCTCTAAATAAGTCTACCTTCCGTTATATAGGATTTAAAAAAAAATCTGATAATTAAGCTAGAAAATGTGAATCATTTAAAAGTCTAATTATAAGTAAATAAAAAACCTTATTCCATTTATAAAAATTTCTTTTAATCTTTTAATTCACTGTTAATTAACTGAAAATTATAATGTTGCAATTTCTAGTAGACTCAGAAGAACCAATTAAAAATTAATTTCCATTAGAAATCCTATCGAATGTGTTTCCATTGCAGCTAAAGTGTAGAGTTTTCATTCATTAAGATGTATGTTTAAACTTTAAAAAAAGAAAATTCTCTGTTCTTTATTTTATTTACTCATTTTGTTCCATTTCTAATGATTAATCTTAATAAGTACTTGTATCGTAAAAAAAATAATAACAAAATAAAAATAAAATTGTTTCGCTTTTATAAATCTAATATCACTTCATTAACTTTTCTATTTTAATAATAACTTCTTCAATATCTTCCGAATAATAAAATCAAAAATGGCTATCGTTACTATTTATTTCATTGGCAAGAACTTTTATTTTCTTCTTTACTCGTTCATCAGCCCTAATCGACTACCACTTTTTCCGGGAAACATTTTAATGCGATATTTCATTTTTATTGTTATCGATTTACAGTTTTCACCACAGTGTAATGATTAATCCGAATGAAAGATTTTCTGTTAGTTTTTTTTTTTTCCATAATGATTCAAGATTAGTGACTATTAGGTATTATTTTGGTTATTAATATGTTGTGTAAGAATGCTTTAGTTTAGTTTTTCTTTAATGAATTCTATAAATTTTAATAAAATAAAATTTTAATTTTATAGTCTATAACGTGTAAGGCAATATATATGCGAGTATATATATATATATATAATATTTTTTCGAAATTCGATGGAATTATTTCGGTTTTTAATATTTTATTTAAGAATGCATTAGTTGAGTTTTTCTTTAATAAATAGTTTAAATTTTAATAACAGAAAACTCTATTTTCACATTCTATAGCGTGTAAGGCAAAAAGTTATTTTGTCTATTCCACGCTTAATGCGTTTTTCGTTTTATATATGTATATTGAAATAGGGAGGTATTTGGTAATATTTCCATGTTTTATGTTTGTCATTTCTTGGAATTACAATGAGCTGATATTGTTATGCATAGATACCAACTAAGATTTTTGGATAGCAGTACACTGTTAAAAATTTCAACAGAAAACTCTGTGTAATCTATTATCTTAAGTCTTACGTAAAATTACAGAGAAAAATAAACGGAGATGTTAAAAAACTTATTTTATACATTTATTTTTAATAACGAATGTTAATTTAGTTATTATTGGTGAGAACATATTTCTGACTTGGAATGCTTCTTCTAAAGTAGAAACAGTCATTTTTAATTATAATTAAAAAATTAAATAATGAAATTAGGTAAAAATACAGAATAAAGATTGAGAATCTCGATTAGTCACTTCTACCTAAGAATTACTGCAAATTTATAGAGATTCTGGATAATTATTTACATTAAATTTACAAAAATTTCTAACAGTGTATATTAAATAAAAAAAATTATACATTTTCAGCAGTTTGTGAATTACCGCTAGGTCATAGACTTCAGGTTTATCGATGTTGTCCGCATTTTTAGATTGAAATTTAAGGAAAGACTCAATCTGAAATTAATTGTAGATTTACTTGGGTTAGAATTTAGATGTAAGGGACACTCACTTATTTTTAGATAGATATGTAGGACTCTGATAAACTCCTGCTGTCTCCAAATCAGCTTGATTTTGTAATTCGTCTTCGCTTAAATGCTATCACTGGAAAATCAGTTTTTCCAGTGATACAAACTCTTGTGATAATAAGAGTGCTTTCAAACTCTTATAATAAAAAAACTCACTACAGTTCAACAATTTGCCAAACTTTTGACCACTACAACATTCTCAACCAAATTTCATAGAGCATCTTTACTGAAATTAGATCCCCACCGGAACAGACTCTAAAATAAGCCCAGAACGGTACCTCAGAAGACAGAGTGTCTTTCTGGTAATTTGAGAATTCTGGATTCGCCTGTAAAAAACCATCGTGTACATTGAAGGTGACTGGTGCACGTAAAATCCGTGTAGCTGCTATGTCCTCCATGTTCGATGAAAGGGGGGTTACTCCTGAGGGTTATCGAAGCTGGTGAACCATCCCCTTCATCACGGATCAAAATTGTGATGACATATCTCTGGACTACCTCTTGAAGAAAATTGCAGACTGTCGGTTATTGCACATTGTGTAACTCTAGAGCCATACAAAACTCACTTAACGTTAACCGATCGTTATATGTCTTCAACCATCTCGAATAGATTTGTCTGTGTCTTTTTTTTTTTTTTTTTTTTTTTAATAGAGGAAACTACTTTTAAATAACTGTATTTTAGTATCTTGAAACAGTACTTAAATTAAGGATTCTTTAGCAAAATTGAAAATATTTTGCAAGTTTTTTGTTTTTAAAATGCAGAGTTTTCCTGCCAGTATAATGCCATTTTTATAAAAACAGACACAGTACATGAGATAAAATATACTGCAGTCAGAATATGATATTAAATACCTGATGATGTATGAGCTCTTTTATTTAATAATTTTTAACTGCGTGTGCTCAATCGTTAAAAACTATCAAACTCATAAAGGCTGTTACCCATATGTATACATATATATATTAATCAAATTTCATATAGTGCATCAGTATGTTGTCGTGAATTGTTTCAAAATGAAAATATAGATAAAACTCCTTTTGATTATGCTTATCCTAATGTGTGCTTGAAATTCAACTAATACTGTCGATGAGAGATGTCTTACAAAATATTCACGAAATTTTCTAGATCTTTTTTTTTTTTTTTTTTTTTTTAATAGAGGAAACTACTTTTAAATAACTGTATTTTAGTATCTTGAAACAGTACTTAAATTAAGGATTCTTTAGCAAAATTGAAAATATTTTGCAAGTTTTTTGTTTTTAAAATGCAGAGTTTTCCTGCTAGTATAATGCCATTTTTATAAAAACAGACACAGTACATGAGATAAAATATACCGCAGTCAGAATATGATATTAAATACCTGATGACGTATGAGCTCTTTTATTTAATAATTTTTAACTGCGTGTGCTCAATCGTTAAAAACTATCAAACTCATAAAGGCTGTTACCCATATGTATACATATATATATTAATCAAATTTCATATAGTGCATCAGTATGTTGTCGAGAATTGTTTCAAAATGAAAATATAGATAAAACTCCTTTTGATTATGCTTATCCTAATGTGTGCTTGAAATTCAACTAATACTGTCGATGAGAGATGTCTTACAAAATATTCACGAAATTTTCTAGATCTTTTTTTTTTTTTTTTTTTTTTTTTTTTTTAATAGAGGAAACTACTTTTAAATAACTGTATTTTAGTATCCTGAAACAGTACTTAAATTAAGGATTCTTTAGCAAAATTGAAAATATTTTGCAAGTTTTTTGTTTTTAAAATGCAGAGTTTTCCTGCCAGTATAATGCCATTTTTATAAAAACAGACACAGTACATGAGATAAAATATACTGCAGTCAGAATATGATATTAAATACCTGATGACGTATGAGCTCTTTTATTTAATAATTTTTAACTGCGTGCGCTCAATCGTTAAAAACTATCAAACTCATAAAGGCTGTTACCCATATGTATACATATATATATTAATCAAATTTCATATAGTGCATCAGTATGTTGTCGTGAATTGTTTCAAAATGAAAATATAGATAAAACTCCTTTTGATTATGCTTATCCTAATGTGTGCTTGAAATTCAACTAATACTGTCGATGAGAGATGTCTTACAAAATATTCACGAAATTTTCTAGATTTTTTTTTTTTTTAATAGAGGAAACTACTTTTAAATAACTGTATTTTAGTATCTTGAAACAGTACTTAAATTAAGGATTCTTTAGCAAAATTGAAAATATTTTGCAAGTTTTTTGTTTTTAAAATGCAGAGTTTTCCTGCCAGTATAATGCCATTTTTATAAAAACAGACACAGTACATGAGATAAAATATACTGCAGTCAGAATATGATATTAAATACCTGATGACGTATGAGCTCTTTTATTTAATAATTTTTAACTGCGTGCGCTCAATCGTTAAAAACTATCAAACTCATAAAGGCTGTTACCCATATGTATACATATATATATTAATCAAATTTCATATAGTGCATCAGTATGTTGTCGTGAATTGTTTCAAAATGAAAATATAGATAAAACTCCTTTTGATTATGCTTATCCTAATGTGTGCTTGAAATTCAACTAATACTGTCGATGAGAGATGTCTTACAAAATATTCACGAAATTTTCTAGATTTTTTTTTTTTTTAATAGAGGAAACTACTTTTAAATAACTGTATTTTAGTATCTTGAAACAGTACTTAAATTAAGGATTCTTTAGCAAAATTGAAAATATTTTGCAAGTTTTTTGTTTTTAAAATGCAGAGTTTTCCTGCCAGTATAATGCCATTTTTATAAAAACAGACACAGTACATGAGATAAAATATACTGCAGTCAGAATATGATATTAAATACCTGATGACGTATGAGCTCTTTTATTTAATAATTTTTAACTGCGTGTGCTCATTCGTTAAAAACTATCAAACTCATAAAGGCTGTTACCCATATGTATACATATATATATTAATCAAATTTCATATAGTGCATCAGTATGTTGTCGTGAATTGTTTCAAAATGAAAATATAGATAAAACTCCTTTTGATTATGCTTATCCTAATGTGTGCTTGAAATTCAACTAATACTGTCGATGAGAGATGTCTTACAAAATATTCACGAAATTTTCTAGTTTTTTTTTTTTTTTTTTTTTTTTTTTTTAATAGAGGAAACTACTTTTAAATAACTGTATTTTAGTATCTTGAAACAGTACTTAAATTAAGGATTCTTTAGCAAAATTGAAAATATTTTGCAAGTTTTTTGTTTTTAAAATGCAGAGTTTTCCTGCCAGTATAATGCCATTTTTATAAAAACAGACACTGTACATGAGATAAAATATACTGCAGTCAGAATATGATATTAAATACCTGATGACGTATGAGCTCTTTTATTTAATAATTTTTAACTGCGTGTGCTCAATCGTTAAAAACTATCAAACTCATAAAGGCTGTTACCCATATGTATACATATATATATTAATCAAATTTCATATAGTGCATCAGTATGTTGTCGTGAATTGTTTCAAAATGAAAATATAGATAAAACTCCTTTTGATTATGCTTATCCTAATGTGTGCTTGAAATTCAACTAATACTGTCGATGAGAGATGTCTTACAAAATATTCACGAAATTTTCTAGATCCTTTTTTTTTTTTTTTTTTTTTTTTTTTTAATAGAGGAAACTACTTTTAAATAACTGTATTTTAGTATCTTGAAACAGTACTTAAATTAAGGATTCTTTAGCAAAATTGAAAATATTTTGCAAGTTTTTTGTTTTTAAAATGCAGAGTTTTCCTGCCAGTATAATGCCATTTTTATAAAAACAGACACAGTACATGAGATAAAATATACTGCAGTCAGAATATGATATTAAATACCTGATGACGTATGAGCTCTTTTATTTAATAATTTTTAACTGCGTGTGCTCAATCGTTAAAAACTATCAAACTCATAAAGGCTGTTACCCATATGTATACATATATATATTAATCAAATTTCATATAGTGCATCAGTATGTTGTCGTGAATTGTTTCAAAATGAAAATATAGATAAAACTCCTTTTGATTATGCTTATCCTAATGTGTGCTTGAAATTCAACTAATACTGTCGATGACAGATGTCTTACAAAATATTCACGAAATTTTCTAGATCTTCTTTTTTTTTTTTTTTTTTTTTTTTTTTTTAATAGAGGAAACTACTTTTAAATAACTGTATTTTAGTATCTTGAAACAGTACTTAAATTAAGGATTCTTTAGCAAAATTGAAAATATTTTGCAAGTTTTTTGTTTTTAAAATGCAGAGTTTTCCTGCCAGTATAATGCCATTTTTATAAAAACAGACACAGTACATGAGATAAAATATACTGCAGTCAGAATATGATATTAAATACCTGATGACGTATGAGCTCTTTTATTTAATAATTTTTAACTGCGTGTGCTCAATCGTTAAAAACTATCAAACTCATAAAGGCTGTTACCCATATGTATACATATATATATTAATCAAATTTCATATAGTGCATCAGTATGTTGTCGTGAATTGTTTCAAAATGAAAATATAGATAAAACTCCTTTTGATTATGCTTATCCTAATGTGTGCTTGAAATTCAACTAATACTGTCGATGAGAGATGTCTTACAAAATATTCACGAAATTTTCTAGATCTTTTTTTTTTTTTTTTTTTTTTTTTTTTTAATAGAGGAAACTACTTTTAAAAAACTGTATTTTAGTATCTTGAAACAGTACTTAAATTAAGGATTCTTTAGCAAAATTGAAAATATTTTGCAAGTTTTTTGTTTTTAAAATGCAGAGTTTTCCTGCCAGTATAATGCCATTTTTATAAAAACAGACACAGTACATGAGATAAAATATACTGCAGTCAGAATATGATATTAAATACCTGATGACGTATGAGCTCTTTTATTTAATAATTTTTAACTGCGTGTGCTCAATCGTTAAAAACTATCAAACTCATAAAGGCTGTTACCCATATGTATACATATATATATTAATCAAATTTCATATAGTGCATCAGTATGTTGTCGTGAATTGTTTCAAAATGAAAATATAGATAAAACTCCTTTTGATTATGCTTATCCTAATGTGTGCTTGAAATTCAACTAATACTGTCGATGAGAGATGTCTTACAAAATATTCACGAAATTTTCTAGATCTTTTTTTTTTTTTTTTTTTTTTTTAATAGAGGAAACTACTTTTAAATAACTGTATTTTAGTATCTTGAAACAGTACTTAAATTAAGGATTCTTTAGCAAAATTGAAAATATTTTGCAAGTTTTTTGTTTTTAAAATGCAGAGTTTTCCTGCCAATATAATGCCATTTTTATAAAAA
Organism: Salticus scenicus; assembly: GCA_963930645.1. NCBI lineage: Eukaryota > Metazoa > Arthropoda > Arachnida > Araneae > Salticidae > Salticus > Salticus scenicus. The sequence goes on along the minus strand of OZ005656.1, from coordinate 285,678,645 downwards.
CAGACACAGTACATGAGATAAAATATACTGCAGTCAGAATATGATATTAAATACCTGATGACGTATGAGCTCTTTTATTTAATAATTTTTAACTGCGTGTGCTCAATCGTTAAAAACTATCAAACTCATAAAGGCTGTTACCCATATGTATACATATATATATTAATCAAATTTCATATAGTGCATCAGTATGTTGTCGTGAATTGTTTCAAAATGAAAATATAGATAAAACTCCTTTTGATTATGCTTATCCTAATGTGTGCTTGAAATTCAACTAATACTGTCGATGAGAGATGTCTTACTAAATATTCACGAAATTTTCTAGATTTTTTTTTTTTTTTTTTTTTCAGAATAAGTCTATTAGTTTATTAATATTCGTTTAACGATTTTTTTAAAACTGTGTTTTAATGCTTGCACGTGCGTGGTTAAAAATTATTTAGTAAAAATGATCATCATCATATTTTTATATTGCAGTATGTTGTACCTAATGTAATATGTTAAGGTTACAAAAAATTACATTTGCGTGAAAAACCTACATGTTATAAAGGGAAGGAACTTTTGACAATTATTTTATTTTGTTAAGGAAATCTTTATATTCCATGAATATATGTGCTCTTCACGCAGATATAAAAATAGATGATTAAAAGAAGTATCGTAACCCCATGCTACATATACAGCGTATTTTAAGCATAATATTTTACAGGTTTCTCTAAAGAATTATTATTCTTGTTTAATTTGTTACTCGTTCACTTTTTGCCTTCAGGACAAAATCATTGCTGAAATGTATGTGGGATGACATGTTCATAATATCCGTAAAGTTCCAAAGTAATCCATTAAGTTTTTATTAAAATCACACAATCAACTGTGGAAGAAAATCATATTTATTGAAATTTTATTTTTCCGACTGAGTGAAAATAATGCCTGGACCGGGAGTCGAACTCCGGATCTTTGACTTACAAGAGCCTTGACCTTGTAAGTCAAAGATCCGGAGTTCGACTCCCGGTCCAGATATTATTTTCACTCAGTCGGAAAAGTAAAATTTCAATAATCCATTAAGTATTTCTCTAGATATTTCACAAAGCGTCTAAATTCAAAAGTGTTTCACTATTTTGTCACCCATCTGTAAGTACGTTTATAATATTATAATTATCAAGCTCTAAAAAAATTATTCCGTAACTTAAAATTTTAGAGATACATAAAATATATTGTCATTTTTTTTTTTTTTTTACTGATAAGTACATGGATGTGTAATAGAGAAAGCCTGAAACCGTTTCTCCAGTGGATTTATGACGGTATTAAAAATGGAATAGTAAAGATCATGAGAAAAGCAAAGTTTAGAAAAAGTTTTTATATCAATGCTATTAAAATAGATTGATACCCGCAGAATTTTATGACTTCGTGGCTACGAAAATGAAAATTTATGATGCTGAACTTAGAATACTTTCTGATTAAAAATTGATTGCGTTACTCAAAAGTAACTAAACACTTTGCAGGAGAAAAAAAAGGAAAGGAAATATAATGTATATGAGTTTTTAAGATTAAACAGAAATTTTTTCTAATACTGAGTCAAAACAGCGTATAATAATTAAAATTCTATATAGATAAATGATATTGAAAAAACAAATAATTACTAATAGAAATTAAGCAATAAAGTACAATAAAAATAATATGTAAAACCTATTCAGTAGTTATTTCATTCTTTTTCATCTCAACATACTTTTTATTCTTAAGGGTAACATGAAACAGATTATACACAGTTTATCAAAGGTAAGCAGCGATCTCTTTGTTTACTTTCTTTTCCTGCAAATAGATCTTAAATAAATGAACTTGGATTTTGATTAGATGTTCATCACTGATTTTTTTCTCTTTCAAATGTATAGTATTTTGGCGTCGGAAGGAATTCCCAAGCTGAAGTTATTTTATTGTTTCTTAAAAATACGTTTTTTTTTTTTTTTGTTGTTTTTGTTTTTTTTTCGTTTGTTTAAAGAAAAACACAAATGATTAAAAATGTAAGATAGAGGATTCGATGCATTCTAGATAGCTGAAGCTCAACATGTTTGCAAAAGTTACTTAAAACATTCCTTTTTTAATTTTTTTATTTCCTTTTTTACTTCTTTATACAAAGTATAAGGAAGTATAGTAATCCCGATTTGCGAAATGGATTTTGTATTTCACATTGCTCGAAAACGAATGATCGCTGAATGTTGCTAATTTATACGTGTGACTTTCATGATGTCTAGTTGCACACCTGCAAGTGTCATCTTAACACGAGCTCTCGTTTTAGAGATATAAGGGATTTTACACGATTTTTCGTGACGTCTGTATGTGTGTGTGTGTGTCTGTGTGTGGGTATGTCGCATAACTCAAAAACGGTTGGACGTAGAAAGTTGCGAATTGGTACATAGGTTTGTTATAACATCTAGTTGTGCACCTCCCTTTTTGGACTTTCTATGATTTTCCGTTTTGGAGATATTTAGGAAAAATAGGTTCATAATGACAAAAATTTGGCCATAATGTATCAAAAAACGGTAATAACTCAAAAACGGTTTAGACAAATCTCGCAATTTAACTGACTTTCCGATTAGCTAGACATTTGAAACTTTCAGAAAAGCTCAGAACACGTTGACAATGCATTTCTTTAATATTTTTAGCCAACTGTTTCCGATACCTGCTGCCTTCAGCAGCGTTTATGCGCTTCAACAGAAAATTTATTTAACTAACTTCCCGACTAGCTAGACATTTGAAACTTTCAGATTAGATCAGAACACGGTGAAAATGCATTTTTTAAATACTTTTAGCCAACTGTATAGGGTCCCTGCTGCCTTCGGCAGCGTTACCAGTTCAAATCTTGGAATCGATTTGTAACTAACTTCCCGACTAGCTAGACATTTAAAACTTCCGGAAAAGCTCAAAATACGGTGACAATGCATTTTTAAAATATTTTTGGCCAATTGTTTCGGGTCACTGCTGCCTTCGGCAGCGTTTACATGGTTCAACAGAAAATTTATTTAACTAACTCCCCGACTAGCTAGACATTTGAAACATTCAGAATAGTTCAGAACACGGTGAATATGCATCTTTTTAATACTTTTAGCCAACTGTTTCCGGTCCCTGCTGCCTTCGGCAGTGTTTATATGGTCCAACAAAAATATTATTTAACTAACTTCCCGACTAGGTAGACATTTGAAACTTTCAGAATAGTTCAGAACATGGTAAAATTTCTTTTTTTAATACTTTTAGCCAATTTTTTCGGGTCCCTGCTGCCTTCGTCAGCGTTACCAGTACAAATCTTGCAATCGGTTTTTAGCTAACTTTCAGAAAACTCAGAACACGGTGATAATTCATTTTTTAAAAATATTTTTAGCCAACTGTTTCGGGTCCAATGTCAATGTTTTTTAACATTATGTATATTTCTAAAAGTGTATAAGGAAGTCATGTGGTGCCCACATCAGATTTTTATTATTAAAATTATTCTTTTTTTAAATATATACAAATTAACATGAAACCTTGATGAAGTTTTCAATATACGATCATGTAAATATTTATATAAATTTTTACTATATATATATTTTTTTTTAGATTAATAATTTACAAATTAATACTTATATATATTTTTAAATGTCTGTTATATAAGTAAAAGAACAATTAATAAGGAAAGAATAAGCCTGCAGTTATTAATGACTGGAGATAGGTGTAGCTTTGCTCTTTCAATACCTCCTTTCATGTTTGTTTTCTTTTCGACAATCTAACTTTATATTTTTTATTTTATCTTTCTTCAAAAAAGAAATTTTAGAAGAAATTCAGTTAGAACAGTTCACAAAATCTCTCAATTTTAATTTAAATATTCAAATATTCTTCATATACAAAAGAAAGAAATGAAGGAAAAGAAAAGTTAATAGATGAACGGATAGGTGAAAAAGTGTCTAGAGACCTTCACCTGGTTTTGTTTCCTAAGTTCGTTTAAATTTTATCCCTCTTTAAAAAGTTTTTTTTTTTTTTTTTTTTTTTTTTTTTTCTTTTTTTAATTAGAATAATGCCATATTCCAAATTATTCCTTATGTATTATACATTTGATTAACGATTCGATACAAAGCATTTCATTCATATTTCATATTGATATGTTCAGTTCATTTGTTTAAAAGGTATGAGCAAAAGAAAAACACAGAATGCAACAAGAGGAAGGATATACATAGAAGGGGAAAAAAATCTTGTTGCTTTGATTTTTTTAAATCAAAGTTTTTTTGTTTTTCCATGCATTCTTTTAAAGCATCAAGGTAGGGAGAATTTTAAATAGTTGGCAACAACTTGTACAAGTGAAATTTGTAGAAATCATAGTCATTTCTCTACTTAGCGACATTGTAAGGAGAAAAAGTCGCACCCTACTTAAAAAAAAAAAAAACTACTTTAAACCGTATTTAAAGTCCATTATACTTTTTTCTCAGCTAAATTAATAATTCCTAAACAACCGGGGTGATATAACTACAAAAAATGCTTACTTTGTAGTAACACACTTCTTTTCCATAAATGACCGGACACATTGGATTTCGAATATTTGGTTAAATATCTAAAAAAAACAGTCGATACATTATCCTAAAACTTTGGGTATGTACAGAACATGTTATGTCTCATATATTTTAGGAAAAATTTTGCTTCTAAAGCAAAAAGAGTCCAGTAAAAAACTAAAGAAAAAAATGTTTGGGATCAGTTTGTAAAAGTAATGTTTTAAATTAGTTTTGGCTGTTGCATGAAATTAAAAGCTTTGTATTACTTGTTTTCATTTATATGAGAATAACACATACATTCGTGGAGATATAAAATTTTCTTTAAAAATATATTCCTTTTTTTAATTGTAATTTCGAGGGTATTTAACCAAAAGCAGTGCGCTTTTTAGAAAACTTCACAATCACATTAGACGCAACATGCCGCAATGATAATATAAAAATATTAATTACTTAATATAGTATGAGGATTTTTATTAAATAATTTTCAACTGCACTTGTGCGAGTTTTCAGGAAATTTCATTTTCATAATTTATTAGCCAAATATAATTTTACATACTTATATGGAAACTCCAAGCAAATATCGTGAAAATTTAAAAAGTTATCGTCGACAAAATGAATTGAATTTCAGTTTCTCTAAAAATACTGAAGTATTTTACTTTTTTTTTTTCTTTTATTCAAACAGGAGTAATATATAGTGTCCGTTGATTGTAAATGAATATAGATATAACCCCTTTTCGTTCCTCTCCACCCCTTTATTGAGAGGAACTGAAATTTAGTTCAATTTAACAAATTTAACTTTTTGAATTTTCACAATATTTGCTAGAAGTTTTTATAAACGTAGCCTAATACATTTGGCTAATAATTTATGCGAATTACATTTCGTTAACCCTTTGGGTACATTTGACGAGTGAGACTCGTCATCTGCTTACTTGGGCGAAGTTACGGTGGACGAGTCTGACTCGTCATCTGAATTTAAGAAGTAGGCGTTAATGTTTGCGGCACCCCCGCCAGTGGGCGTTGATCGCAAACACTTTCCTGGCGTTTTTTTATGATATCTTACAACCATACTTATATCATCAATATAAGTATATTCCAAATAAAATTTATTAATTTTACATATTAACACTTTCGCGACCGCTGACGTAGATTCACATCATTTGAAAATCTAACTCCACCAGTGGGCGTTTCTTTTGTAATTTGTATGCTATTTTTTTTTTCTTTAAATATATAATTAATATTCACAATTTTACAATAAAATATACTATGGATACAAAGACTTTGATTAGAAAGAATAAAATTATAATGTATATCCATTTGTAATATAAATGTGAACACAGAAAATTTTGTTCTGAAATATTGTAACATGGGAGAATAACGCCGACAGGCGGATCTTACTGTAAAAAATTCAAAATCATGCGGTCGCGAAAGTGTTATTCTATATAGCGATAAATTAAATCCGTCCCATGGACATAAAAATCTTCAAATAATTCAGTACTCAAAGGGTTAACACTTGCGCACACGTAGTTAAAAGTTATTCAGTAATAATGCTTATATTTCATAGTAGGTTATATATATATATATATGCATATTTATTTATTTATTCTGATTGCAGTACTTAGTATCTAAGGTAGTATATCAAGTTTCCTAAAATTGGCATTGGATTAGTTCCAATACCCAGCATATTACAATCAAAAAAGTTTTATTTATTTATTATTATTATTATTATTATTATTATTTAAGAAATCTATATATTTTTACGAATAGATGCAGCAGTCTCATATAAATGAATACAGATAACTAGAACAAGCTTCATACTCACACTCTGCAGCTAGAACGATTTTGAAGCGTTGTATTTTACTAGGTGATCCCAAATACGCTATCGGATATTAAAAAGAAGAAAGAAAACAAAACACCAAGAAGGAATTTGAGGACGATCAGGAAATTAACATGCGTTAATTAGACGGAGCACGGATAGGTGTGATAGTAATTTTAGGACCAATGGTTGAGCACGCAGTTCTGTTTCTAGTTCGAATACGGTTTCGAATTCATCATAAGGCACCGAGCGATTCTTGTATCAATCCGTTTATGAACCCCAGTTCTAAGTTCTAATGTCTTCTCGTGTAAAAATGTTGTTTGACTGTCTATGCTACCGACGTATTACCACTGATATTCCTCTTTAAGTTTTCTCCGAAACACGAAGATAAGAGCAACCGGTTTCACGGATTCCCAGTTAGTCTTCTTCAAAGTCCTATAACTGAAAAAAAATGGACGTTCCTTTCTCGCCCTGGCATCACAGGTAGCTATTTTAAAATCCTGTGAAATTCAGTAATCCAACTAGCAATTGCATTCATTTCATCCCTACTCTTTTAAATTCCAAAGGTTTTCTTTACTACTTTCCTTACTATACCTTTTCACAAAAGTGGTTTCATGTAATTTGATTGAAATAATTGGATCACTAAAATTAGATACAGACATGTGAAAAACCCCTTATGAAATCGTAACTCTGGAAGTTATCTAAAATTTAGCTCATTCTTTTGGTTGTGGCATTTTAATTTTTATTCGATTAAAGTTAACTTTTGAGATAAGTTGCCGTATATATTAAGCTTTTACCTATCTAGTAAATAAAAATTTACCTATCGCGCATACAAATTAAAAAAATTATTCACTATAAGCACTCATGGTTCATGGAAAATGAAACATTAGGCTTCAAAATGTTTCACCTTTTTTTTTTTTTTTTTTTTTTTTTTTCTTTTGTATGATAAGGTTACAGGTCATTTGTAGCTTTTTTATGATGCAGAATAATTAAAAATAAAAATATTATTCTTTTCTTCTATTTTTGATTGGTCTACTAACTGTGATTTTCATTGAATCGTTACTGGAAAGTATGAATGTAAGAATGTTGTTTGCATGTCTGAAATTCAAGGTCATATCGTTTGGTACCTCTTTAGAAAATAGAAAAAAAAAGTCAAATGAAAGAAATTTAAAATAATTTTACCACCTACTTTATTTAAAACTTTTAATTATTTTAAATTACAAAATAATAATAATAATAATAAATAAATAATAAAAAATCAGGTAAATATTAAAATTTAATTTTTTAACACTATTAAATTTGTAAACTATCTGTATATTTGTTTGTATCTTGTTAATTTAATTTATTTTTGGTTTTACATAAATCGGCAGTTTCATTATAAAAATAGTGATGAACAATAAAAAAATTGTAGTATTTACTTGGCAACTCTATGTCTTCGACATAGTTCAGAAACTTTTATATATTTTAATAGATACGTTATTTCGTTGTAAAATGTGAATTTTAAGAGTTTAAATTTGTTTTTTAGTTCACAGTATATAAATAATACAAATACTATCTAAACGATCATGAACATGTAGTAAGTGTTTTAAAATGTAGGACGATAAAATTGTTAACGGCCTAGAACAAACTATTATTTCACTCTTATAAGATTCCGTCATTTAAAGTTGTTGTTAAAATCTCTCAACTCTACTGCTACTTTTAACACTTTCTATTCGGCTTTAATTATTTTCAATGACACTTCAGTTTTACTGAAGAAACATATGCTTATATGTTTTAAAAATGCAACTGCTTTTGATGTTATAAAATATTAAAGTAAATGCAAATTAGGGTAAATTTCCTAATATTTCAAGTACCTTAAAATTTTAAAAATAATAAGAATTTTTCTTCAGTTTACGATTTTCAGCTTATGATGTATTTCTTCTAAAACATTGGAAATGCATTTGTCTTATGTAAAAATGCAATTTCACATTTTGTTAACTATTTGATGTAAAATACAACTTTTAAAAGACATCTCAAGTTTTCTAGTAAACTTAAATTCTAAGTGGGCAAGTATAAAAGGAAAGTTTCATTCAAGTTTGAAATATTTTGCAATACTCGATGAAGCTTCAACAATTTGTCCTCATCTAAATAATGCAAAATAATGCAAATTGCATTCGAAGGAGTTAGATCATCACATATCGAACTTATTGTACTCTTTTCTAAGAAATAGTATCATAAAACTACTGAAGAATATATTCCTTAAAAAAGCATATTATACATGGCTTATTTAATATCGGTGTATTTTCAAAGAAATTTCATGAAATGAATATGCAACAGCAAATTTTTCATGTTCTTTTAAATAAAATGCATTTTTTCTTAGAGACGTGAGTTATTAAGTTCAGTGTTAACTGTGTGCATTGGAATTATAATTTTAAAATTAGTTTATAAAATAAACTAAAAATTTTTTAATATTTAAAAATTCCGTTTGATGAATAAGTTATGCTACACAATTTTGTAAATAGTTTAAAGTTTTTTTTTCAATACTAGTTTCTATAATATTTGTGTCCAAAAAGAATTGTATATACAGTCGTCCCTACTTAATTGGGTTACAGATAATCGAATACCCCGCTTATAAGAATACAGAACAAATTTTTCCCCATAGAAGTAATGTTAAATTTCCTCGTTTAAAGAAATATTTTTTTTCAACAGCCCCCCCGTCCCCCCCCCACCCACACACACACACAATCGCATAAACACTCAAAGTATCTTAAATAAAATTTCTCTATTTCTGGAAAGATGTTTCTTCTCATTCTCAAAAAAAAAAAAAAAAAAAAAAAGAAAAACGTTCTTCTTTTAAGAAACCTTACATAACTAAGGCATGCCCTTTAACCCCTTCCCGGCTTATCCCGAGCTCAGGTCGGGCAGGCACACCAGTATTCTTTATCAATAATTTCTATCATATTTGTACGCTCCTTTTTGAGACGGAAACTCTTGCTACTCTGCGAATAAATTGAGCCGGCAAGGGGTTAAACATGAGACGGTATTCCTGCCGAGGTGATAAAAATTGGTGATAAAAGAAATGTATAAAATCAGCAACTGATGGTGAATAGAAATTAAAATACAAGTGATCTCCAGGAAACAGAAATTACAAATTTTGAAAGTTTTCAGATGATTGAAATAGAACTTTATGAACTCATTAATGTGGATAAAAATGGAGAAACAGAAAAAGAGGAAGAGTTCATCTTTCAATAAAATCTTTAAATAAAAGTGATAAAGATGCACAAGCAGATCCACCTACAATGATAGATGAAGTTGCAAAATCCTTTAATATTATTCATCGACATTTTGAATTTCATGGAAACGATTATAATCTATTTATGTGCTTTAGAAAAAGAAATCGAAAAATATTTACTTAAGTCTGTATCAAATTAATCAATCATAAATTCTTCTTTTTTTTTTTTTTTTTTTTTTTTTTTTCCTTTCTATTTTTCTTTTTCTTTTTCTTTCTTTCTTTCTTTTTTTTTTTTTTTTTTTTTTTTTTTTCTCGTTAAAAATAAAATTGTAAGTACAGTCGGTAACAAAAGTCTCCGAACACTAGCAAAAATTCCTATATAAAAAAAGTACACTTAATACAGTTCTCTTAAATAAATCCTTGTCAAATCCTGTTTTTAGACTGACTAAAAACAGGATTCGACAAGGCTTTCTTTAACAAAAATGTATTAAGTGTACTTTTTTTATATAGGAATTTTTGCTAGTGTTCGGAGACTTTTGTTACCGACTGTTATACTTTATTTATTTTGTATTTATTCCAGCATTAATTATATTTATAAATTACTCTAATATTTTAGCTTTGTAAAAGTTTAGTTAAATATTTAAATAAGAAAGAGGTATTGATCATTTATCTTTTCATATAAGCATAAAATCACTATAGTTATGCGTTTCTAGTCTTCCCCGCATGATCGAATACCCCGCTTAATCGAATTAATATAGTTGGAACGGTAAATATTCATTTAAGTGGGGTCGACTGTATATACTCCACTCAAATTTCAGTTTTAAAATGATTGATGATTTTAATGCATTTCCGTATTATGTTCACAATACATATATATTAGGGTATATCTTAACTGAGAGAATTTTTTTTCCTTTGTTTTAGTTTTTATTTCCTTTTCTTGAAATCCGGTACACATACCCTCTAATTTTTTTTCTATTTAACCCTTAACACTTTTTACCAAAATATATTTTCTGGGATAAATAGATTTCAAAGATATCCTCTGGAGGTAATAACAATATTTAAATAACATTAAAAACGTTAATGTAAAAAATTGTTAAGTGCATACTGCAGTTTCGGCAGCGTAAAGCTCATCGATTTTAGTGCAGAATGACGAAAGTGGATTATTATTCATATTATATAGGTAGAATCAGAGTAGCAACCAATAGGAATTTAGGAAACTGAAGCTGTAAGCCAACAGGAATTTGGGATGAATAAAAGCTATGTAAAAAATAAGAATATGTGGATTTTAAGTAATTTTTCCAACAATACGAGAGCGGGGATACAGCAAAATCGCAATTATAGATATTTTTATGATTTTTATAGGTATGGAAAGCTTCTAGAAAATCGAGTTCATTAAGTGTTTAGGCTGACAGATTATTCAAGCTGAATTAAAGTTGTAATTATGGTTATTTTCCTAACAACGCTTAGCAATGACCCATTTTTTTTTAGTTTGTTTCTGAACATAACTCATGTGTTTTTTAAAGCGAAACTTAAGTTTACGTTTTGTTTGATCAATATATGACTGTTCACATCACATTGACAAGGAATGCTATGTAAACCCTCAAATGTTGTATGTATCAATAACGTCTTTTAATCTAGAAAGGGTTAATTTATTTATGGGTGAGAAAATTATTTTAAAGTAATATTGTTTAAGAACTTTAGCTATGGCAAAATTAGGCTTAGGAGATAAAGGCAAAAAAATATTGATGTTGGAAGAGGACTGGCAAGGGAATTATGAATGAGTAAAATTGCTGTTGAAACCAAACCAAGCTTAAATTAAAGAGCATGGTAGGAAACATAGGGTAGAGTACAAATTTACTGGGACAACCCCCATGGGGGCAAGATATGACCCCTTAATAGCTATTTCTATTTAAAAAAAATTCGTAGTAAGAACGAGTGGTGCATTGGTAGCGTGCTTCATTTGTGCTCCGGAAGTCCTGAGATCGAATCCCCGCAAGGGCGTTTTGTATTTTAATTTTTTATTTCAACTGAAATATTTATTTCTTTTTTACATTTTTAATTAAATTATTATTTTAAGAAATAATAGGAATTATATTTAAAAAAAGGTTTGTTCAGCGCGGATAATTTAATGTATTCTTTAATTTTAAACAGTTTATTTATAGATATACCTCCCATATAATACGATGCTTTGGAATATTTCGGGTGTCCTTGTACACAAACCAATATTGGAACTCACTCCGTTTTTAATAGGGAAAATCCGATAGTGAACTTGAATAACATATATTTTCAACCTTGTTGGAAAGTGTTAAAAACAGTGTTCGAAGGTATTTGGAAACCTTAAAAAATCTGTATCTTAAAATAATTTATTTTTTCTTGTGCTTAATATTTTCTTTTCCATCAAAGAGTTCTTTTGCCACGTTTCGGTTTGATATAATTAAGTACGTTATTAAAATAAAAAAAAAATAAAAACAAATAAAGAGGAAAAAGAAAAGAAATGACGAATTCAACAAAAAAGATTTTCAGTTATTTTTAAGAAAGTCATAAATAGTTTATAAAATTTTAAGGGAAAAAAAAGTAGAAAATGTATGCGTAATGCTTTTTAAAAGCAATAATAATAATTTTAATTCGAAAACTTTCATTTAAATAATAATTTAAACTTTGTTGTTAACCTGTTGGTACAAACGTATATTGTTGCTGTATATTGAGTGTATTATACAGCACAATTTTGTCAAAGAATTTATACAAGAATCAAAAGATTTTTTTTTTTTTTTTTTTTTTTTTTTTTTAACAAGTTAGTTATATTTTTTAAGCTACACATAGGTTTAAGAAGTAAAGAATTGGTATAAAAATGAGCAATCATTAAATTTTAAATATACATTGTTGCTGTAGATTAAATGCTATTATTAAAACTATGCGTTGTTGGAGAAAAAAAAATTTCATTGAATTCAATTTATAATGGATTTTGAAATGTCGATTTATGCTTAGCTTTTATATGTAGGTAAATGTTCTAAGCATGTCTACCAAAATCCAAATGTATATTTAAGAAATTGTCAAAAAATTTATACAATAACCAATTTTTATTTTTTGATTTTGATTTTGATTTTTTGCTGCAGGTTGGTTAATTTTTTTAAGCTAAACATAGTTTAAAAAGTAAAGATTGGTATAAAATAAACAGTCATCAAATTTAAAAAAGAAAATTTTGTTAAAAATTCAAATAAAAATATTTATAGTAAATATAAAGCATTGTCGGTTATACCTGATTCATGAAAATTTTAATGTCATGTACTTGGTGCAATATTAAGTGCATTTTTCGAGAAATGAAATTATTTAATCGAAATACAAATTCTTTCCATTTCTTCATTTAATAATACATAAATTTTTATATAATTATATAAAAATTTATATAATTATTTTATTTTTATATATGTATTTTATATTTTTAATTCCTTATATATATATATATATATATATATATATAATGTATAAGGAATTATTGCAATACCGATTTCAGAAACTGATTTTGTACCTCTTATAGCTCAAAAACAAATAGTCGTAATGTAGCAAATTAATTTTTTAGACTGTCACGACGTCTAGTTGTACGCCTCCTTTGATTTTACAAGAGCTCCTTTTTTACAGACAGATACGATTTTAATGACATTTTCTGTATGTTCGTATGTGTGTGTGTATCTCGCACAACACAAAAATGGTTAGACGTAAAACGTTGAAATTCGTGTGTAGGTTATTTATACCATCTAGTTGTGCATCATCCGTTTTTTTTCCCATTATGTATGACCTGCCGTCATAGAGATTCCAACAGAAGCTAATGATAAAGTTACGAAAGTTGTCGACTTTCTCGCATGTAGAAAGTAGTTCGTAAAGAAATAGGTAGACTCTAGTCAAAAAATCAAACAGTTCACTCAACTTTATTGTTCAGTTGACAAATACAATTCCAAAAATAAATGAATCGTTCAGTTATTTAATACGATTTCAAAATTAACTGTGACTTTAACTGTATACAGCCACATGTTTGTTTAGTGATCAAGCTACTTATACTAGGCGAGTCGTATTAATCCTGGACGATAGGACCCATGCCCCAGCCCGCCCGGTTCCCGTTGTTCAATGTGTTTTTCTAGTCAACTTTCTCCTCTTATTACTTCCGGTGTGAAATTTTTTTTTTTTACACACTTGACATTGTGAGTTTTTTCGCTTTTCTTCCCATGCTATTTCTATGGGGTTTTTAGCCTTTTCCCCCCCTCTTTTTCTACATTCTAAAGTGGCGGTGTTTTTCATGTGTAAAGTATGTTAAACTTTAGTTTTATTAATTATTACTAGTAATTCATTTAACTATTATTATTAGTATTTCAATTAATAATTTTGAAATTGCTGCTTGAATTAAAAACGTTTCATTCTCATTTGGTTTTCACATATTATTCTTTCAGTTCATACTTTTCCTTTTTTTTGGGGTGTTATTGGGTATAGCTTGTTGTAAATGTTCAGCAATTTGCATACAACAAGACAGAAATAACACCTATTTGACATGCCGTATTCATTCTATACCCTTGAAAACGTAATGAATTTGCATGTTTCAATTTAAGGTTGCTTGATATTCGTAATCTTTTTTTTTTTTTTTTTTTTGTGTGTGTGTATTTTTTGTATTTTTCATCTTATTCAATGTTTCTTGTTTTCATCTATACAATCTTTGAAAAGGTTTTCAATATACACTTTAAAGAATATTACAGAAACAATCCAATAAAACCGTTGCTCGTACCTTAAAAGTGAATATTCAATAAATATTCTTGAAGCAAACAATAAAACAGCTTTCGTACACAAAAGACAAGTGAACAGAGTTAAATACACTAAAGAGCAGGAAATACACTATTTCGGGAACAACGATATACCGCGTAAAACACAATCTTTCGGAGACAACTACTCAGCTCGAAGCTTGAACAGAAACCGAATTGATCAAAAGTCTTATTAGTGATTTTTGGCATTTTCTAGGCAGTTTTGGGTTAGAATTATGTGGATCATTCCTGTAAATTTCAGAACTTGATTTCAAAAGAAGAAGTTAGAATTTCTAAATTTTAACACTCGTAAATTACCAATTTTTGCCAATTTGCAAAATCTGCCGATAACAATTACTCCGTGGAAGTGAAAAAAATATTATATGTTTCCACTTCATCTGTAATAACGAGCAGAAAGTAGCACGTAAAGAAATAGGAAGGTTCTAGTCGACAATCATCGATAATGATGACTTTTCCCTTTTTATAGACTTGTTAGTGATTTCGAGAATTTCTAAGGAAATTAGTTTTAAGTAAGTTATTTCACCAATGAATCATTCCGGAACATTCCAGAACTAGGATCTTATTGAAGTTTTGACTTCCAAACTGGCAACCGTAAATTAGAGTTATCAGAATCAGTGAGCATTTACTCAATGTTAACAGAGTTTTTTTTTTTTTTTTTTTTTTTTTTTTTTGGGGGGGGGGGGGCATAATGTATTGTTTCTCGCAAATAATTTTGGCCAAAGAATACAAAAATAAAACATCCACGCTCGAGTGGATTCCGTTGAAATCCAAGCTGTTCATTTTCCAATGAGATTTTCTGTAGTATACTATTACTGAAGAAACGATGTTTGTATTCTACTGTGCATAATTCTATTATCGTGACTTTTGTGGTTTGAATAATAGTTTTATTGCGTTGTTTTCAGGAATATCTGCGTGTTTATTTAAGAATCATTCACCACACATAGAAATATCAGTTTTTTCGTAACTTATGAATATTTTAATTGGTGTATAAGGAAGTCATGTGGTGTCCCCATCAGATTTTATGTTTATACAATTCTAGCTCTCCTACGCACAGTATTTCAATTTTATTTAACACTTGTCAATATGCTTTAGATAAGCAAAGAAGGTATGAATTGCAGATGAATATCTCTCAAGAATTTAGTTACATATCAAATTCTAGAGCAGGTCACCTGGTTTTTAGGAATAATTTAAGCTCTTTACCTGCATAAATTTATCATAAGATAAATTATATTATTATTATATTTGTCACTACTATTATTCCATTATTTAAGCGACAGGAAAGTCATGTGAATCATAAACATTTTAGAGTCTATGATATATTTTTTATAATTTGAATAATAATAATAACTAGTATCGCCCAGTGGTCGAAACTCGACCATTTTTTTTTTTTTTTTTTTTTTTTTTTTGCAAAGCGAGGCAAAGCAAAGTTATTGCCTTGTCCTAAACGGAATGCAATTGCAACACAGCTGCGGCAATTGTTTGCCAATATTCACTCTAACTGAATCAGCAGAGTTTTACTTAATATAACTATTTCTCTCTGTAGATGTTAGCCTTTCCTGAAATGAGAGAAAATCGCAACGTGAAAACGCCCCTTGTTGTGTGATACAGCCCAGAAGCTAATAGGTACCATGTCAGACCAAGGCCCAACCAAGTATCAAATTCTGTTAAATTAATTCGATTGGTTCATAAAGTACAGTGTTTGAACAAAAAAAAAAAAAAAAAAAAAAAAAGTGTTTTTTCAAAAATGGTCGAATTGAGTTCGGGAAATTTCAAAACGTGTAACTTTATCGAAAACCGAAAATCTAAAACTTTTCTGAATCTTATATTTTCTACTTATATATGCAGAGGAAAGAATAATCCACTTTTTAAAAAATAAAAATAAGTAGTCAATTTCACTTAATTAAAATGCAAGGTAATCTCAAAACGTGTAAATTCATCGAAAACCGGAAATCAAAAATTTTTTTTGTATCTTCTACTTGCTTCTTCTACCCACAAAAGCTAGCAATAAAGACACTTTAAAAAAAAAAAAAAATAAGTAGCCAATTTCAGTTAATTGAAACTTGGAGAAAGCTCAAAACATGTAAATTCAGCAAAAAACGGAAATCGGAATTTTTTCCGTATCGTCTACTTATACATACAGCAGTTAGTAACAAATCCATTTTCCTTTTATTTAGTATATTAGTTGAATATTTATTGTTTAAATATCACCCTTTGAAATTAAATGTTTATGTTTACATTCGAAACTGGAAGTTTGCCATTTTTTTTCTGGAGTTTTGTGATTTTAAATTTAAATTTTATCAATTTTACAGAAAAAATAACTCAATCAAACACATGTAGACAGTAACTTATATATAACTATACCCAAATATCGGAATTAAAATCGGCAAATAATTTCCGTTATTTTTTAATAATTTTTTACAAAAAATCCAATGGACGATTAACATAGAAAATCTTTGTCATGGCTCCATGGACAGACAGTGACGTCATCACTTCGCTTGCGTATAGTGATGCTACATTATACAAATTACTGTGTCTATGGTTTTATTTGAGCTTTATGAAATTGCCAGATTTAACAACTTTCTACTTTTAGGTAATTTTTAATGTAAAGGAATACGTGTATAAAAGGGAAAAATGGGGGAAAATGCATAAAAAATAAATGTATTTTTAAATACCTTCTTGACATCGTAAGAAAATAATATTTGTATTCGCACCTTCTGGTTAACCATACCTTTCGAATGATACCATTTTCAACCCTCTACTCCAATAATTAATATGTTAAAAAGGGACTACAAATTTTATGCTTGCCTATTAATATATAGATAATAATAAAACTTTAAAAGAAAAATAACACAAATCATTTCAAGTAATGTTTGCTGAATAAAAATTGTCCGTTCTAAAAGTACGTTTATGTTCTATTTTCTTCGTTATAGTCATCACTTTCAAGAATTAAAATTTTCAATTTGCTAATAAATTGAACAGTAAATATAATTTTCAATATTTCTAGTGTTTTAAGACTGTATTACTTTTTCTATGTTTTAAGATTGACTAAATATTTATTTCAAATTCCTGTTTTGTTCAAATACATTTTTATAAAGAAAACTTAATACGCATTTAAATGTACTATACAAGCTTTATGTATACATAATTTTTTCTTCGTTAGACAACAAAAATTATTTCATCACGAGAATTTAATTTCATTCATTTAAAAACAGTGAAATAATATTAAAACCCGAATAAACTACTACGTCAGAAACGCCAAAGAAAAATATTTGAGATGCATACAACTGTTTCGGTAAACATATAAACATGTTCTAGAACATATGAATTACGTCTGCAAACAAGAAACCAATAAATCGGCTTTTTCTAAACATTGCTGGGAGGAAAATCATAATTTTAAATTTAATTTAGCTAAAATAATTTGCAGACCAAATCCATTTATGAACTCGATTTCTTTGAAGCTTTTCATATTTATAAAAAATTTTAAAAACCTTGTAAATTGTGATTTCGCTGTTCCCTATTTGTCTGATTGTTGGAAATTTTACATTAAGTCCACATTTTCTTAATTTTTCTACTGTTTACACAACTACACATTCCTAAATTCCTATTGGCCACACTCCCTGCCTTTTCGGTAATCCTTTTGGTTGAACTAAATTCGGTCCCTCTCCTATATATACGAGCACTTCTCCAGATTCAGAATTCTTTTTGCACCGAAGACGGTATGCTTAAGGCTACCGAAACAGCTGTATGCATTTCAAATATTTTTCTTTGGCGTTTCTGACGTAATAGTTTATTCGGGTTTAATATTCCAACGCCAAGTCTCCTGTTATTAAGTGAAATAATATAATAACTAAAAGAAAAACTACAAAAAATGTAAAAAAAAAAAAAAAAAAAGTAATTTCGAAAATATTTGTAAATACCTATTTTTTTTATTATTAGACTAACAATCATCTTCTCTCACAGATAAGCAGGAAAGGCATTTTTCATCATTAACGAAGAAGGCTCAGAGCATAAAAATTGCTGGATAAGGGAATATGTTTTCTCTTACTTCTGGCTAAAAGTTCATTCTTATCAGCTGCTTGTTTTATATATAAAGCTTTCGGCATTATGAATTTGCGGGTTATTCACCTTTACATATATATATAAATAATTACACAATGAGAGAGAAAAACAACTTATTGATAAAAGATAATATTTCCTTTTTTCGCTGAGTTCTCTTATAAAAAATTATTTAAAAACTGATATTTATATTTCCTTATAAATTAATTCAGAAAAATTTAAAAATAAATATTCCAAAACAATGTATCTTTCATTTAATGTGTAAAATATAGTTTGTCTTTCGGCTATGAGTTAATTCATACCATCTGTTTGTTTTACATCGATACACTTAAAGTATTTTGATTATTCGAATTTTTCGTATTTTTAAAAATTTGGTACAATGAGTACAATATACAACTTAGACAATAAATGTGTTTAAAATGTTTTCATTAGCATAAATTATATTAATATTTTTATTAGTGTTTCGTTCTTTATAATAAACCAATACGCTTATAATCTTTTAATATAAATCATAGACTAATAAATATATAAATGCGATAAAACAGTGTGTATTTTAACGTATGTGAGGCATCTGTATTTAAAATAAATAATAAAAAAAAAAAGATATATATTGCTTTTCTCTGTTCTTAGAGTAAGAACATGGTACCATAACTAAATATATTTTTAATTAATATTCGTAGTAAATTTAAGGTAATCTAAAAGGAAATTTATGTAGATAGATAGAAAGAAAGAAAGAAAGAAAGAAAGTTCGCGTACATAAAATAACCTGCAACTAATTTCATACAAAATAGAAACATTTAAAGTTCCAACTTCATAAATATTGACAGTTAATCAATATAAATAATTATAAGATAAACAAGTAATAATAATAATAAAAAAGTCAATTGCTACTTAGGTCAACAAAGAAAAATTTTATTTTAGTTAATAAATATAAATAAAAAGTGCGCGTGCAAAATCAAATAAAAAGTAAAATAAATTTTATAAATGGACAATATTTAAGCTCGTGGACTCAGTTCAGTGATAGAATAAGAATAATTACAAGATAAAAAGAACTTTTTATATATGTTTTTAAATTTTCTGTTGAATCATATAAACGCTACCGAAGGCAGTGGGGAACCGGAACACGTGGCTAAAAGTATTAAAAAAAAATTCATTGTTATCTTGTTTTGAGCTATTATAAAAGTTTCAAATGGCTAGCTAGCTAGCCGGGAGGTTAGTTAAAAATCGATTGCAAGCTCTGTATTGGCAACGCTGCCGAAGGCAGCAGGGACCCGAAACATTTCGTTAAAAGTATTTTTAAAATGCATTTTCACCGTATTCTGAACTTCTGAAAGTTTCAAATGCCTAGCTAGTCGAGAAGTTAGTTAAATAAATTTTCTGTTGAATCATATAAACGCTGCCGAATACAGTAGGGACCTGAAACAATTGACTAAAAGTATTAAAAAAATATATTGCCACCATGTTCCGAGTTATCCTGAAAGTTTAAAATGCCTAGCTAGTCGAGATGGCCCACCAGCGGCCGAGCGGTTCTGCGCTCAAAGCTGGTAGATGGGAGGTGCCGGGTTCGATCCCAGGTCGCGCTCATCGACCTAGCCGTTCGGAGTTTTCCGTGGTTTCCTCCGAAACTCGCGTAAATACGGGCTAGGACCCCTTAGAAAGACCCCCACGGAGGGCATTCCCCCCTTGGCCTAGGACACATCAGGAGTCAATCGGCCTTAAATCCTACAACCAACCAGCCTAGCTAGTCGAGAAGATAGTTAAAAATTGAGTGCAAGCTTTGTACTAGTAACGCTGCCGAAGGCAGCATGAACCCGAAACAGTTGGCTAAAAGTATTAAAAAAATGCATTTTCGCCGTGTTCTGAACTATTCTGAAAGTTTCAAATGTCTAGCTAGTCGGGAAGTTAGTTAAATAAATTTTCTGTTGAATCATATATACGCTGCCGAAGGCAGTAGGGACCTGAAACAATTGACTAAAATATTATAAAAATGTATTGTCACCGTGTTCTGAGCTATCCTGAAAGTTTCAAATGCCTAGCTAGTCGGGAAGTTAGATAAAAATCGATTGCAAACATTGAACTAGTAACGCAGCCAAAGGCAGCAGGAACCCGAAACAGTTGGCTAAAACTAAAAAAAAAAAAAAAACGTATTGTCATCGTGTTCTGAGCTATCCTGAAAGTTTCAAATTTCTAGCTATTCGGGAAGTTAGTTAAAAATCGATTGCAAGATTTGTACACGATATAGGGTGAGTGTAAAGTAATAGTAGGAATTGAAAAAAAAACCCTTTTATATACCATGTTTTAAATTTTCTGATGAATCACAGAGCTCTTATCAATGTGCATAAAATTTTTAAAGTGATAATGACGTGATAGCTTTTTATAATTTTTTAACTTTTACGTTTAATTAAATGTACTTATTTTTAGGTCGAAAGAAAATGAACTCGTAAATTTTTTTTAGCAACAATTGAATTATAGCTAATACTTTAATGGCTACTTTAACGCTATTAGGAGGTTATTATTTTCATATTTTAATTAATTATAAGAAAACTAATTGAAAATTCGAAAATCGGACTTCGTTGAATAATTTGCAGACAAGAAAGAAAGAGGAAAAACACATACAAACGTTTATATTTCTAATATATATTTATCGAGAATTATTGAAATGTTTTTTTAATGTAGTGAAAAATCTACCGTTAATTAGTATGAGCGTTTATCCTGTTTATTACATCTAAAAAAAACATCAAAAATGCCAATTTAATTTTAGACAATACAATTAAAATAATGTGGTGCGTCACTCACACGACTTTCTCTTACCCTGAAATTTAATACTATAAATACATGAACTGTTATTCAAACCTATGTTAAACAATTCAAATTAGGCTTCGGAAGAGTTTAATATGATAATTAGTTCTGTGTGAGGGGGTCTACCGCCCCCTCAATCCCCCCCCCCCCGTTTCATTAATGCACCTACATTTATATAGAATTTAATTCGGTTATTAAAACATAATTCTGTTTAAAAAAAAATAATTTATTAAAATTATTATTTTAAAAAATAATCTTTTATGATAATACAGACGTTTTTCATATTAGAGAAGTACTATAACACTAAATATCCAAAAAAAGTAAAATTTATTCTCAATATTACAGTAGCAAAAAAAAAAAAAGAAAAAAAAGAAAAAAATCGATAACTTTATTTTAAATTATCGCAGATCGATGGTTCAACCATTCGTTTTAAATGTATAGGCGAGCTCTTTTGAAAGATACCCATCATGAAAATTTACTCCCCTCGAGGGGAGACGTCCCCCCCCAGGGGGGCGGCGAGGCTCCTACATACACAAAAAAAATTTCCCAGTTGACTATCTCTATTACAAAATATATATATTCGTTTCCCTTGGTATAGTGCAGTCTATAGATGTTAAACTCTACTTACCTGCAATTTCCCCGATAGACGTAATGTATTTGAATACTTTTGAATGTCCCTATACACGAACCGTTTGCTTCATCTCAACGAAAAGCTTAGTGCAGCATCCATATATGATACACACTTAGAATACTGAGTTTGGAATTTCTGCTACTATTTGTTCTCTAGATATGTTGATAACAGACACACAGACAGACAGACACACAGACCATTCGCTAAAAACATGATTTTAATATTCAGGGGACCTCAGAATATTTAAATATAACAAAAATTCACGTTCGAAAATTTGGCCCTAAAACAATACTTTCTCGACACTATGGTTTTTTAACACGGAAATATTTCTTGTATATATATTATACACACATAACAAAATATACGCGAACGGTATTTAATATTTTTTTTATAGAATATCTATTTTAAAATTTATAATGCTTTGAATACTTTCCATCTTAGTAACACTTTCCTGTTTTGAATTCATTTTATTATGCATTTAGTTGATTATTTGTTCAATATTAAAATTCTCAACTTTACCAAATCACTTCTGTATGAACAAAATCGCGCCTATTAAAAAGTAAACTTTTAAAATAGTCACGTAATCTATGAACTCGATGTAATTTTTAAAAGCACGTAAACGTTTTATGGAAGGGGTATAGCTTCGTAAAACTAAAATATACTTCCAACTATGTGATGGAAGAGTTTTAAACATTTAATTATTTTTAATTAGGGCAAAAGTTTTAGACCATTAAACGTAATTAATATTGTTGCAAAATTATTGCTAAAAACTAATTCAACAAAAATATTAGCATCTGGATATTTAATTTTAATAAATGAAATTTTAATTCAGAATGTGACATATTAGCTCAGCAAAGTTTCAAATCGGTTTATTAAATTTTTATTATGAAGGCAATTAATTTTTCATTTTCATCTGTCCATCTATCTGTCTATCTATCTATCAATCTATATAATCGTTTTGCAACTAGAAGCGTGAAAATATTTCTAAGCAATTTTCCAAAGTTCGAGGAACGTGAGGACGAAAAAACGTTTTTTCACAAATAAATAAATAAAATAAAATAAATCATGAACTTCCTCTAAAGCCCATTTTGGTTCCCCGCTACCTTCGGCAATAACCCACTCATTCGCAGAATCTCGGGTGCCTGTGTCTATTGTCCGTGACGCAAGCTTACCAGTGGGCTTCCATTTGAGTGCTCATCAGATGACACTTTCGAAACGCACAGTATCGAAAAAATTGAAGTAGCCATTTTATATTTGAATTCCAGTTACATATGAACAAAACTCTACGTGGTGTATATAATATTTTCTATCATGTTATTTTTTATATTTATTTGATATATTCGATCAACTATAAAATGACACCAATTTCGCACCAAATATAATATTACAATGTGCTATGATCGGTTACGTCTATCGCATGAGAAATTTTTTGTGGGTTTATAATAGTAGTTGAGTTAGTTAATAGTAGTTGGTATATAGAAAAATAAATAAGGAAATGAGGAAATATAAACCTGATCATGGTACAGCCTTAATATAGCTCCCCTTGACGACTTTTGAAATTTTATCGAAACTTTAGACAAAAATTTGGTGGCAACTTGCGTCCACACACAGACAAACAGAGTCCAAGGAAATCTCTTAGCCGTTTATATATATAGATGCCAAGCGCGATTCATCCGTACCAAAAACATACTATTTAAACAAAACAAAACAAAACACAAAAATCTAAAATTGAGTTATATTAAAATGGTTATGGTAGTTTTTTACTTCGTTTTCATATTTTCATTTTTTTTTCATATGCATCAGCAAATTTAATATTTTCTAACTTTTTATTTTTTGCGTAAAAAGTTTTCATTTTATGATAATAATAATAATAATAACTCATTGGTAACAGTGAAAAATTTAAATGTTCAATTTTAAAGCTATTACCAGTTTATTATTTTCATATTATAATTAATTTTAAAAAATCTAATCAAAATTTTGTTACAAATAAGGTACCAAATGAAAAAGGCAGTTTTCCTGAATCCGTCGGATTAATTGGCTAATCGATCGGACAATTAGATTTTTTTAATTAACTAAAATATGGAAATTTGGTGGCAGCTTGCATCAACACACAGGCAAAAAGAGTCCAAGGTAATCTCTTGGCCGTTTATATACATAGATAAGTGGAAATGAATTTAGATGAGAAGTTTTCCGAAAAAACCTGAACGTTTACATTAGAAAATAATATCATAAAATTGTCAATATCATAAAATCATTCTTTACTGTGCCTTTATAGAAGAAAGATCGATCCCTCTAGATTAAGTTATTTTTGAAGAGTAGTAACTTTTAAACATCACTATTAAAGTATTGACGCTTAAAAGGATTACGAAAAAGCTCTCAGTTGAGGCAAAGCTTGAGAAAAATTAATATACAAATTTCAAGACACTGGAGAGCTGGGCACGTTTCGAGGAAAATAACAGAAACAAAAAAAAAAAAGGAAAAGATAGATAAATGGAAATAGAAGAAGAAAATTTTATTCAATATGGAAAAAGTTTTAGGCTCGGAAATGATCTTAAAATTTATTATAATAATAATAATAACAATTTACAACAAAAAATTCGCTATATCAATGGCATCCTTAAATTACCAACTCAAATTCAAACTTAATTATATTCTTTTTTTCCATTTTGCCCGCGCGCTTTTTATTTCCTAATTCAAAATTATTAAAGAAAAAAAAAACTTTTTCGATAGTGTTTGTTTCGATACTGATTCGTGTTAATTTTCTTTTCTTTTCGTTAAAAAAAAAAAAAAAAAAAAAAAAAAATATTTTGAGGAAATTCTGGCAAAAGCAAAATTTAGTTTAGGACGGAAATAATAATAATAATGTTATTATTATTATTTTTCAAATTATAACATTACTTTCAAATTATTCAATTATATTTTCGATAAATTTTAGATTTCGACAAATGCCCAACTATCGTAAAACTGGTATCGTAAAATCTGCAGATTGAGACTAATAGTCCTCAGTCCTAAAAAAAAAAACTTCATATCTCAAAGATAAACTATATATCGCTAATGTTTTATAATCGCTAAAATATAAAAAACACAAGTACTTAAAAACTAACTTTTGTAATTTTAGAAATTCAGATCCTAAAAGGTGGAGAAAAAACATGATTTTACATAACCTTTCATACATCAAAGAGAAAACTGATAAATACCTAAGATTTTTTTTTTTTCTTTGAAGTATAGCAAATACCAACACCTAAAAACCAGTTTTACGAATTTTAGAAATTCGCAAAAAAGTTCGGAATTAGAAAGGGGCAAAACAATAATTCACATAACGCTTCACCTATATATATATGTAAAAGAATATATCCACTCCATGACTAACAAAGTCTGGGCGATTCTAAGGGAATTTAGGACTGATATTTTGGTATAAAAGAATTTTTAGGAGCCCTGACCGCTACTAAAAAGGGGTTTTGCGAAATTCCCTCCCATAGGAGCAAACACTTTTGCGAGTATAAATCGGCTTTAATTTACATCATGGTGAAGAAACTTCACATGGGGAAAACTAGATTTGAGTACAAAGAAAACAATTTTGGAGATTCTATTGGGGAGCGAAAAGGGAAATTTCACAAAATCCGAATTTTCGAATAGAACTATTTCTACTTAAAATGCAGAAAGTGGTTAGAAACTGTTGTGTATCGTCTGGAAAATATATTCAAAATTCATCTTTTTTTTTTTTTTTTTTTTTTTTTTTCTGGAGAGGGGGGGGGGGGTAGGGGGATATGAAGATGTCAATTTGAGAGAGGCTATACCAAAATTTCAAAGTCGGATTTTTGAGAGGATTACAGCACTTTTCTTATATATGTATGTTGGGAAAGTAAAAATACTCTTACGTAAATAATATATATATGATTCAAATAAACTTTTTTTTTCGGTTCATGATACGGTAGATAAAGGGTTAAAAGTGAAATTCAATAATTATAAAAAGTGAAGTAAAAGTTCTAAGCAGGAAAAGATCTAGTTCTGCTATATTTTTTATGTTTATATTTTACTATACATTAATATATATGTTATACGAAATTTTGAACTTGAACGGTTCTTTATTTAAACTCAAATGATGATTTTTTTTCAAATTAAGCATTTAACTCAAACATTTTTAATTATTTCTAAAAAAAAAAAAAAAAAAAAAAATTATAAATTATTTAAAATAATCAAAATATTTTGAGATGTCTGTTTTTTTTTTATCTCCAAACGCCTTAGCATATTAACTTAACCTTTTAAGAAATTAATTAAAAAAATATATAAAATATATAAATAATTTGTTTTAGAAAAATTCAAGAAATTTTTTTAAACTGATGTTGAGAAAGCAAGTAGACTGTTTCTTAATTATCTTACATTTTTAACCTTATTAGCCTGTTCAGGTAAAGCGCTAGTATCGGTATACAAGTGCAAACTGAAAAAAAAAAAAAAAAAAAAAAAAAAGATACATCTTATTCAAAACAGCCCCTTAAAAATGCTAGATATAAATTTATACACACTAAAAATATATTCAAGTTATTTAATTAAACAGAGCAGCAATCTTAATGTATGTTATTAACAATGAATCAATATAGCTATGCACAATATTTAGATACTTAATAATTTTTTAAATATCTACTTGCAAATACTTGTATGTGTGTCTTTAAAATAAGCAGTGTTTGGTTTGTTCCATCCTATAACTTTTTGACTATTTGTTTATTAGTAAAAGTCTCGACTTCAATTAAATCGCTTCTCCATGAATAAAATCGCTCCCATTAAAAAATACCAACCTTAAAAATGAAACTTTTAAAATAGTCACGTAATCTATGAACTTTATGAAACCTTTAAAAGTGCGTAAAAGTTTTATGGAAGAGCCACAGCTTCATAAAAGCAAAACGCACATCCAGTGAAGTGATTGAAAAGTTCTAAAATATTTAATTATTTCATTAAGTGCAAAAGTTTTAGATAAGTACACTTAATTATTATTACTCAGTACTATTACTAAAAACTAATTTAATGAAACTTTTAACACGCTGAGATTAAGATTAGAAATAATTTAGACTGTAATTCATTAGTTATATGAAGTATCGCATCTATTCAGTAAATATTTATTAATTAGATAATCAATTTTTTTCCTTTTTGAAAATATCTGTGTTAATATTTTATTATACATTTTGATTAAAAAACAAATAGTAGAAACTGTATCGTTTTAAGTTTTTGAACTCACAGTGTTCTATTTGTAAACACAAAATTTCCTCTTTTTTTTTTTTTTTTTTTTTTTTTTTCCATTATTAAGCATTTTAAGTGAAAAATTTTAATTATTTCTGAGAAATATCTTCTATTTTTCATAAATTAATTTAAATGTTTATAAATTGTTAAAAATATTCATAGAATGTTTCGAATTTTTTTTTTTTCCTTGAGCGTACTAACCATGGTAATTATATACATTTGAAAAGAAACATGTGCCGTTTAGTTTTACGAAAATTCATATAGATATAAATTTATATTCATATTTAAAAAAAAAAAATCATATTATTTATTTAAATATGATAATAATCAATGTACATTTTAAACGAATAAATAAAAAAAAAGTAGTAAAAATGTTTAATAAAATTTAAAATATCTATCTTAAAAGCACTTGTATTAGCTTTTAAAATAAAAATCTTTTTTTGGTTGTACTACCACACAAGTCTTTGATTATATTTTTGTTATTAAAATTCTGATTTTTACTAAATAATTGATTTTCGAATAAAAAGCTACCCATTGAAAAGGTTTTAAAAATGAAAATTTTAAAATAGCTGCATAATCTTTCCAAAAGAATTTCCTTAAACTTTTAATAGCACGTAAAATGTTTATGGGAGACACATAGCTTTATAAACTTTGAACACCGTCAAATGAAGTAATTGTATAATTATTATTTTTTATTTCTTTCATTTACTGTAAAATATAGTGTAGTAGTATAAGAAAACCTATTTCATATATACATTGCAATACTACAAATAAAAATTTAAACATTTTAAAATTTTAAAGAAATTGAAAGGATTTTTTTTTTTTTTTTAATTTAGAATTTTATTTTTTAAACCGACTGAAATACAAATCCTTTTATTAATTTCTTATTAACAACATAATTGACAAAAAAAAAAAAAAAAAAAAAAAAAAAATGATGCATTTTGTGTAAACGTATTTCAAAATATTTTAATGATAAATACACTTTTGTTTTAAAATTTTTAATTTAGTGATTTTTTTTAAACAAATATTTTTGCATACACAAACCCTTAAATGATAAAAATAATATGGTGTGTCACTCACACAACTTTCTCTTACCCTAAAATTTAATACTATAAATACAGGTTGCAGATTAAGAGGTAAGATAACGAGTACTGTTATGTAAATCTGAGTTAAACAATTCAAATTAGGCTTCGGAAGAGTTTTATATGATAATTAGTTCTGTGTGAGGGGGGGCTACTGCCCTCCTCAACCCCCCGTTTCATTAATGCACCTACATTTATATAGAATTTAATTCGGTTATTAAAAAGTAATTCTGTTTTTAAAAAATAATTTATTAAAATTATTATTAAAAAAAATATATTTTATGATAATGCAGACGATTTCCATATTAGAGAAGTAGTATAACACAAAATATATATATATATATATATAAGTTGAACTTATTCTGAATATTACATTTTAAAAAAAAAAGATTTTTTTTTTTTTTTTTTTTTTTTTTTTTTTGTTAATAGTGAAAAAAATCAATAACTTTATTTAAAATTATCGCCGATCGATGGTTCAACCATTTGTTTTAAAGGTATTTACGAGCTCTTTTGAAACATACCCATCATGAAAATTTACTCCCCTCGAGGATAAAATTTTTTTCCCAGTTGACTATCTCTATTACAAAAAATACATATTCGTTTCATTTGGTTTAGTGAAGTCTATAGATGTTAAACACTACTTACCTGCAATTTCCCCCGATAGACGTAATGTATTTGAATACTTTTGAGTGTCCCTGTACACGAACCATTTGCTTCATCTCAACGAAAAGCTTACCGTAGCATCCCTATATGATAAACATTTAGCATACCGAGTTTAGACCTTTTGCTACTATTTGTTCTTGAGATATGCTGATAACACACACACAGACCATTCGCTAAAAACATGATTTTCGTATTCAGGGGACCTCAGAACATGTAAATATAACAAAAACTCACGTTCGAAAATTAGACCCTAAAACAATACTTTCTCGACCCTATGGGATAAGAGAGAATAAACATAAAATATTTTTTTAAAGAATGTGTCTATTTATTATTTAATTATTTATTTATTTTTAATTAAATCTTTCTTCATACCATGCTATACGTAAAGATCATACACTTTTCACATTTAATAACTTTAAAGTTTCTTCGACCAACAGCCTATTTTGTAATAATTGATAATGAATGAAACAAAAAATTGTGCTCTAGAAACTCGCAACAGTTGCTTCTGTTCGAAAAAATGCGAGCAACTCTCAATCATGATAAAGCGACAGTGCACAGAACCTAAAAAACTGACATATGATAAACTAAATTAAAAAGATTTCTGCATTAATATTATTGTGATCTGAATTACAAAATAGTTAAAACAAAACTACTTATAAGTAAATTAAAATAAAAACGACTACTAATAAAAATGTTATAAATTTACAAAACAAAATATAAAATAATAAAGTTTGAATAATAATAATAATAATAATAATAATAGACGAGAATAATGTTTCTTGAAACTTTTACATCTTTAAAACAACCCACAAAACTTTTCGCAGCAGTTTTAAAAGATTTCTCTGGGAAATTTTTCTATTTTTATACACATTGTTCATTATCCTTCTCACCCGATTTTCCTCAAATGCGAAAAAAAAAAAAATCCTGAATTGTAAATTTGTTCTTTTAGCTTTTGAGGTCAAGTAACCACTTTTACGTCTTTGTCCAAAATACCTTTTAAGTCTGCTGGAAACCTAATTTGGAAAAGACGACACATTTTCTGTTAGTAGTGCTTAAAACTATTTATTGCATTTAGGTGTTCTTTTACTTCATAGACTAAATTACGAAAAATTGTTTTCCTAAAATGCGGAGTGTCATTCAGAAGATATATAAAGATAAGAGTATATGATGATTTTTTTTTTTTTTTTTTTCATTTTAAACGCAGAAATTGAAATGAAAAGGCAGGGGAAAAAAAAAAATGTTTAAACACAAAAATTGTGAATAACTGAATTTTATTGAATTAAGATTAGAATCAAACTTAGAGATTTATAAATAGTGACTAAAAATTTGTTATAGCAGATAACTGCTCAAAATGGTGAAATTTGCAAAATTTATGGAATACATAATAATAATTATGACGTCATATGCGTGCCTGACCTCTCTTGTTGGAGAAATGGGAAGAAACATCAGAAATTATTCAGAAGATGTAATGGTGTGTGTGTGCCCACGTATCAAAATATCAGGATTGTTAATTATAGCAGTATTATAATTACAACAGAATATCTTAATTACCTCTATTATATTGTGTATTAAATATTATTAATGTTTTCTGCTTACGAAATAATAAAAACTTCGCGTGATATTTTTCAAATCAAAGTAATAGATGGTAATTTAAATTAATATATTCGTATTTTCAATCACTGAAAGAAAAATAACGAATTTTTTATTTGAAATGGAGTAGGAACATAAATGAGTATTTAAATTTTTTTTGGAATTTACCATTTCACACAGGTATTTTTTCCAAGGTTTGGTGGAAGATCACGTGATTTCTTCAGTCCAATCCCGGTAGAACCTTATATGATAATGTCTGCATATATCTACAAAAAAAAAAAAAAAAAAAAAAAAAAAAAAAGGAAAGACTAAAACTAAAGAAATGTGATGAATGAGTTATTTAAAATATTAATGTTTTAAATTTTAATATTCTTCTATATCAATATATATCAATATATATATATATATATATACTATTGAATTATATCCATTGATATTTCTTTAAATTAAATAATATGCGTTAAATTAATTCAAATATTTATCCTACAATATTCATTTGTAATTTATTATTTTATTTCTGAAACACAAATCTCTTCAACTGATGTAAAATGAAATATCTGTTTAATTTCATATCGAAACATTATACAATACATTTTCTTTAAACTTTTCAACTAAATATTTTCTATACCTTTTCTAATTTCACGTGTTTTATTTCTATTTTGAAAAGTACGCTTTCAAAAATTTTAATCGTAGTTTTATTTTACTAAAATATAGACTTTATTTTATTATTATTATTATTTTATTTCGAATTTTAAACTAGTTCTATTATGCAAACAATGAAAAATAATAAATTGTTTAAAAGTTATTCCCTTCTTTTCTCACAGTAATTTTACGTATATATATAACACATGTGTATGAAATAGCTTATAGAGATATTTTTTTTATATGCTATTAATTTAAATGAATACTAAGTAAAGAAATGCAGAAACTCAAACTGAAAACGCTCCTTATATCATTAAACAATAAAAAATGTAAGAGAATATATGAAAATATACATACATACGTATATTTACATATTTATTAAGGTCTACACTAATTCTTTGAATATTAAACTGCTAAATATTTATTGAGCTTAAATTGCTTTATATAGACTACATTTTAAAATTAATTTAAAATCCTTCAAAAGTATTTCACATGAGAAAAATCTTAATGTCTCTAGAATATTTTATACAGATTAAAATGGTACAAAACAACTAAAACATCGAATTTGAGATTAATTTTAATGTATAGTAAAATTTTGCAATATTTTTTAATAAGAAGAAAAATCCAGACACTTTTTCCCTGTTTCTGGGAAAAATCATAATTTATTTCTTTATCTTTATCAATATTTCTTCCTTATATTAAACGAGTTTTGGATTTCTCGCAAATGGATCTAACGATTTTTTTTCCGGGTAAGAAACCGACTGGACATAATCTCATCTTCAGATAAATTCGCGCTTTATTCTACGGTTGAAAAATATGGCAGAAATCGGGTTTGCTCGGAAATAAATAAAACAATATAGATTTATTTTTCTTTTTTTGAAAAGAAAAATTTGTATTTTTAGGAAAATTAGCTTTCACTGTCAACCCTCATTTCTTCCGCTGCAAAATATGACAAAAACCAGGTTTTCATAGAACGATTCAATTTTGGTAAAAACTTAGGTGTAGGTGTTATTTAAGATTGCAAATTGATCTGACGTTCCTGCATGATCAGGAAAATTAGCGTTTAATTGTTAACTGCTATTTTCCCCCCATTGAAAAATTTGCTAGAAATCTCTCGATAATGGCTCGAACGATTTTGTTAAAAATTTAGGATTAAGAGATTTTTGAGGTGACAGTCTCATCTAAAATATCCTCATAATCATAAAAGTTAGCTGTTATTCTTAACCCTCACTCTGCCATGGCAAAAAATGGCATAGATTTGATTTTACTTGCCACTATTTTTATATTTTGGTAAATATTCAGCGGCAGAGGTTTTTTGAGTTTAAAACTCAATCTGAATTGCCCTCCGGAATTTAAGAACAAC
This sequence comes from Salticus scenicus, assembly GCA_963930645.1. Lineage (NCBI taxonomy): Eukaryota > Metazoa > Arthropoda > Arachnida > Araneae > Salticidae > Salticus > Salticus scenicus. Next base: position 285,646,259 of record OZ005656.1, on the reverse strand, counting down.
TATCCGGAATTTAAGAACAGCTAATCTGTGCCACGCCAGAAAAAATAAAGCAGTAATTGATTTTTTTTTTTTTTTTTTTTTTTTTTTTCAAAAATACTTGGATGAATTTGATGAAAATTTAGAGTTAGTGTGGTTTTAAGATGATAATTCAGTCTGAATTACTCGCATTTTCCGAATTATTAGTGTTTACTGGTATCTCGCACTCCCCGTAAGGACCAAACTTGGTTTTCCTAGAAACTGCTACTATGATTTCGAAAATGAAATGAATTCGGCGTTTTTTAAATGAAGAAAAACCGATTCCGTTTATCTTCTACAAAAAAAAAAAAAACAGTCGCTCGAAGCCAGTGTTCCACTTAGAAAATAAATGCAGCTGCAGCCTGGTTTACTGGGTAACTATTTCACCGATTTTGATAAAAAAAATTAGAGTGTGATTTCTTGAAATGATGATTGAATTTAAATTTTTCTTATGTGCACTAAATTAGCGTTCACTAATAATCCGCTGTCCACCCGAGGTAAACAAATCCCAAGTATATTTCTGAAAACAAATCACTGCACTGTCACTATGAATGATTTGTATAATGAAACCGGGGGAAATTCTATCTTCCATGTACTAAAATATTAATTTCCTTAATTCGTTTGTCTATACAGAACTTTTTTCTTTTTCATAAATAGCAAGTGAGAAGAAAATATTTAATATTTTTCCTTATATATTTATATATATATATATATATATATATATTGTGCGAATGTATCTTCATGAACATATCGTCAAAAACTTTCTTACATATATGTAATATATTAAAACAATGTTTAATTTATTATTTGTCTTCTATATATATATATTAAATATGATCGTTTGGGTCAATTTTTAGTAACACACAAGAGCACGAAAAAAAAAAAAAAAAAAAAAAATTAACTGTGCATTCTAAAACTATTATGGGAATGAGATTTCGAACCGGTCATACAGTAAAATATTCAGACACACAGACAGATCGAAGTCCTAAACACTGTTCAATATTTTAGAGAATATTTAAAGAAAAAAAAAAGCAAATGGGTAACATCTTAGTACGCTTATTATCATCATTATTAATGAGACGTACTCATGCAACATTCTGATAGATGGCAACACATCAAATGCTACAACTAATATCTATGTACTAATATCCAACAATTTAACGTAATCATTGGTGTTATAATTGACATTTTTCTTATAACTAAATTTATTAAATTTTAAGATTTTTTTTATTTTATTTTATTCAAAAATTTTATTTAAATTTATACTTTTAAACCCATGCTTTAAATGATGACTCGGCTGATTCCCATTGTGATAATACATTCATAAATTTTTCCCTTAATTTTAATCCTACCCAAAGGCAAGATTATCGTTATAAAACAAACTACACAACTTAAAAAAAAAAATAATAATAATAAACTTTTTAATAACTATCACGATAATCTTCTTACAACATTAACATAAAGTCTAAAATTGAACTTGACAAATGATTTTGAAAACATAATAACATATTTAATGAACATATGTTTTAAGAAGAAAAAACTTCAGTATAAACCAAAATTCACGTGGGAACTTGGAATTGAAATAAATAAATTAAATACATTATTCAAAAGACAAAAAAAGCATCCGGGCAACATTAATTACAAATTAATATATAAAAAACATCGAGCATTATACCAAAATACATAAACAAAGCAAAAAGGTATGTCTCACGTACTGCCATAACTAATAAAAACTCTTTCGGCAAATTATTTAACATCATAAAAGGAAAAACGCTAAAACACACTCACTTAATTCGTAGACAATTATCAACCTCTAATATAAGTGACTCATACTATAATGCGTTAAATACACTCATGGATACTCATTTTCCTATCGATAATAACTCACAAAAGAGCTACTCAAAATTAATAATTAATAATGATATTAATACAAGCAGATATATTTCAATAAAGGAACTTAACTATTGCTCAAGTTTATTAGTCAACAATAAGGCCACTGGAGTCGATCTCATCGACGCCAGAATCATTAAAAACATTGTTAAAAAATTTCGAAATATATAATTACTACGAGTATGATTCAATAAATGCTTAATTGTCGGAATTTCCTACTGCGTGGAAGAGAGGTCTCGTGTTCTTTTTAACACGCTTTTATTAGCTTCACCTGTATGTATGTTTGTATGTATAATGTATGTTTGTAACCGCTCTGGGAGCAAACAAAAAATCTGTATTGTAATAAAAAGACTTTCCCTACGTGAACGCTGTGGCTGTGAGGTAAAGCTCCGCGCTACGAACCTAAAGGTCTAGCGTTCGAGTCCAGTCAGGGGAGATTTTTTAAAAATGGTTTTCGTTTAATTCTAAATTATTTGAATTAAAGATTTAAATGTATGTAAATATTATGGTGTGTCACTCACACGATTTTCTCTTACCCTGCGTTTTAAAACTAAGATAGATATTTTGTGCTTTTTAGTTCACATTTCTATAAAAGCGTGTTCTTTAATTTTTTAAAACTATAATATTATTTAGAAATAAAAACAAAGATCAAACACAAGCTAAATCACATCTTCTAATCACATTTCTTCCAACAATATAGCAAAACCTTTTGAAAAAATCATAAAATTAAGAACAATGACAGTACTGGAACATAATAAATTTCTAGACAACTCATTACACGGTTTTAGAGATGGGAGAAGTACTTTAACAGCTGTAACTACATTAAAATAAATTAAAAACGAAATTTTATCTAATTATAAATATTGCTCATAATTTCATTCGATATTCAAGGGGATTTTGATACCCTTAATTGGAATTTCCTGACTCTAGTATTCTTTTCCATTCCCCTCTTCCTTATTATTTAAAATTAATCCTTAAAAGTTGCATTAAAAATAGTAAATGTAGAAGTAAACTTACTGATACGGTCCGATGGAGAAAGATCTCCAGAGGTTGTCCTCGGGATCGGACCAATGTTATGGTTATTCGTAGCAGATAAATTATTAAACTAGTTGGCATAGGTGGACTCTGCTCAGTTCCTCATCATATGTATGTTCTCATAAAATTCTACTACAAGACATACTATATTCATGTTAAAAGAAATGAATTCGATCAATCGCTTGACAGAGTGAAATGGCCCACTTAATAGGCTAACCATTGAGCAATATGCATTTACCTTAGTCAAATCCATTAATTTATTTTATTGGAATCAGTTTCGTAGTTTAGTTTTTATGCAATGTCATACTATTTCCAATGCAGCAATCCCACAAAATGCACATAAAATATCGCTCAATTTTGCTACGTTGATAATATCTTAAATTTAGGATAACTTACGAAATTTTCGAATTAGAATATTTGTAGTCAGTAATGTTCAAGCCAGTATCGTCAATGTCATTTTGATGTAAGTCTGATATCTTTATGATGAAAATATCCCTAAGAAAGGATGTTTATGCGAAATTTTGCCCTATTCTGCTATATTAAATAAATTTTTAAATTGGAAAATTCATTGTCAATGATATTCATGACAGTATCCTAAATAACATTTTAAAAGTTGTCTGACATCTTTACGATGATGATAATTTATTGGCGTTTATGTGACATTTTGCCCTATTCTGCGATGTTAAGATATTCGTAAATTTCCTAAAAACAATTTTATGCACAATTTTCCATGTATCTCCAGTTTATAACTTATACTACTCTCAAATACCAATTCTGTCAGTACTTTAGGAAAATTGAAACCGATAGCATAGAAATCAGCATCTCCACCATAGCCAAAGAGGGGGAAAAATGGAGATGGCCGAACGAGAATGATTCAGTTTTGTACGACCATAGTAAGATTGTGCACAAATTAAACCCACCTCTTCAAATAAACGAGTGCGTAATTTTACATTTCTGATTGATTTTAAACATTAGTCCATTTGAAAAATTTAGTTAGCTATATCAATAAGTATTTATTTTTGTTAAGGATTTCATTATTTTTTTATGCATTTAAACAGAAATTTTTAGACAAATATTATTAAAGTACGATTTTCGAAAAAATAAAATGTTTTTCTTTGAAAATTGCTGTATTCTGCCTAAGCATCCTTAACCATATCGCGCTATGCCAACTCGTCCCTACGGGTATGCCAGTCAGTCCGGCAACTGGAATTAGCCAGCATACTTGTAATCTCTTAGGAAAAGTGTTTTTTGTGTTGTGTAAACACGTTTTTAATTGACGGATCATACATAATTTTGTAGTTAAAGAATTACGCTTTCTGATGCATTCATTAGAATTTCTCTAAGTATTTCACAAAAAATTAGAAAAATCAAGAATTAAACTCTATGCCAATTATTCCAGGTCTTCCCTATTGAATTCTGCGTTGTACATAAATTAATGACATATTCTGCAATAAGATATTAATTGTTGTTCCTTAATAAGGATATATGTGATTTCTGTTGTTTATAATTCTATGTTCGGAATTTTTAATATGCAATAATTAATAGTTTTACTAGATTATTTCGAGAATATTCATCGAATTCATTCACAATAACTTACTTGTGAAGTGCTTTACATTTACTAAGCACTTACTACACCGAAAAATGTCCTTTTTTTCGTAACAATATATGAAGTTGAATGGGTGTACAAGGAAATCACGGGGTGCCCAGATCATATATTTTCAAAAACTTCATCGCCACAAGTTTACAATTTTAATTTTTTGTCGGTGGTTTTAAAATTTAAGAGTTACCAACACTTCTTATTTCTTTTTCTGGGTACTGGCAGAGCACACCTTTTTCCGGTCGTCAGGGTGCTGACTCAGGCATACCTCTTTATATACGGACCGGCGGTTGGCTCGCTGGCGATTATCTCATACCATTAATTTGAATAATTAATTCCTTCTCATTTAATCATAGTTACATATTAGATAAAATTACTGTACAGAAACAGTGGTGCGATAAAAAAATGAGTACTAACAATGCTAAGGAATGAATTAGAAATTTTGGCATAACTGAAATTTTACAAAAAAAAAAAAAAAAAGAAAAGAAAAAAAAAAAAAAAAAGATTAGCGCATTTATAGTTTTGAATTCATACTACAGAATATCTAGATTTACTAAATGTTTACGAAAAATTACTACTTTAGACGGAAAATTTCTTGAGTGCATGAACATAAAATGACATCAATTTTCCGTAAAGAAGATGAAAAAATATAAACATTTTGTTAGTCAAACCATAAAGGTTTGAAATAGATCTTTTTACTCTGTCTTTAGAGGCAATATGTTTTTAAATTCTATTTTATTTTTCGGTGTCTGGATATCAAAGTATGTTAAAGTAACTTAAACCCGCCCATTTTACATCTCTTAAGAAACTCAACAAGACTAAATTTATTATTTACCATTCATCTGTGTAAATATTTCTAGAATTAAAATATGCGTCAGAACGGTAATGGAACTAATTATCTGAATTTCTAGTAATGGAAAAGGCTAATTACTGAATGATATAGAGCCATGAAAGTAAAATTTCAAAATCTATTATAGTAAAAATACAGTGTAATGTATAGTAAATACATACATATAAAATCATGTTAAATAATATTAATTTTCATTAAATCGTTCTAACTATTTAATAATTCATATTTTTATTAATTTATTAATTTATTTATTATGCGTTTTTATTTCAAAATAGGCTAAAATCTCGAGTTCATCGGATATGTAAAACTTTAGATAAAACGGATGATAGCAAGTAGGTTAAACTTTGAAAACAAATTTTAACTGGAATTGGGGGTAGAAGCCCTCTGTCCCACCCTTCCCCTCCCAAGTCCGTTACGGCTTTAGCATACGTTGCAGCCGGAGATCGGATTTACAGATGTATGTAAAATTTCAGCTCAATCGGACGATATTTTAAGGGGTTTAAAATTCATAAACAATTCTTGGACTGAAGTTTGGGGTGCAGGGCATCGCCCCTATGTCTGTTACTAATTAAGGATAAATTTTGACCTGAATTTGGAGGTTCAGGGACCCCAGGGTACCACTTGTAAGTCCGTTATTACTTATCCAGGTATTGTATTCGGAGTTATGTATGAATGAAAAATTTCAGATCAAAGAAAGGATAAGTGGGTTAAAATTACACTCATAAATAATCAACAAACCGAGTTAAGTGAAAGTGTATAAAAATAAGAAAAGATAATAGTTACTTTAACTATCAAAAATAATTCAATTCTCAATAACATAAATTTCCAAAAAATACATATAGAGACACTATCTTTTGAGTTCAGTTGTGATGAATATTTAGTTTATTTATTTATTTCATTTTAAGCAATGTGTCAACTATGTGCAAAATTATTTTGTTTAAATAATAATTATAAGTGCATGTATAGAATTGTTTAGTCAGTTTTCATATAACCATCAAAATTAAAACTTACAAATCCTATTAAATATATATATATATCTGGAAAAAATTCCAAAAGTAATTTTATGATAATTTAATAAAATATTATATATATATATATATATATATATATATCAAATATTAAAACTTGGCACTTTTTTTAATTTAATTACAACACCCATTGGAATAAAATGACTGACATTAAATTGAGAAATTTTAATTTTTTCATTAAAGTTATGATTAAAAATGTAACAAAAATGTCATTTAATTAAAAAAATTATTTCGTTTGAAATTGTTTCTAAAATATTTGGATTACGGGGAGATAAATATAAAAATTGTTATTATTGAATTCTTATTTAAGACGTAAACACGTCAATATTTGTCGTTTTCCGTTTTAATTAATTAATGTGATGTAAATTGTTATAGAAGTAAAAAGAAAATTGAAATGCGTTGAAATGGGAAACTTATTTTAATCTTTTTACTTTTATTTTAATCAATTTTTATAAACTCACTCATTTTTATATTTGTATAACATTTCTAAATATTTTGATAAGTACGTTTCAAACATTTCTTAGAGAATAAGATTTTTCTCAAGAATTTCCTAATGTCAAATTTAATAAATTAATGCGATTTCCATTTAAAAAATTGTTTCAAAAACAAATGAAATTTGATTTGGAATAATATTTGCTTAACGTGACAATTAGAAGTATCCGCAGGGTTCCTTTCTCTTACCCATATATATGACATAGAAAGTATTGTTTTTAGATCAAATTTTCGAAATTGATTTTTTTTTTTTTTTTTACACGTTTTGAGGTCCCCTGAATCCAAAAATCACGTTTTTAGCGGTTGGTCTGTGTGTGTGACTGTTTGTGTGTATGTCTGTTATCAGTATATCTCAAGAATAAATAATAGTAGAAATTACAAACTTGGAATTTTAAGTGTGTATCGTATAAGGATGCTACACTAAATTTTTCGTTGAGATCAGATAGACGGTTCGTGTACAGGGACACCCAAGCGAATTCAAATACATTACATCTATGGGGAAAATTGCAGAGTTTGAACATCTATAGAGTGCACTAAATAAAGTTAAACGAATATATATTTTTTATATGCGCAAAAACGTGTTTCATGTAGTGGTATGGAAATCGTTCACTGTTCGTTTTAAATGGCTACACAAAAGAACTATATTATAGTGTGACAATACTTGAAAATTGATGGGTATTGATTGTATTTCAGGTTGTGCCAAGTGTTATTAATATAGGATTATATTTTTTTGTACCATGTGGTGTGTACATAACCATCAGAAGATATACAGGGCTGCCAATATTTAAGCCATAACATTCTTTTTTTTATTGTTATTGGATGTGCTTTACTGTAACATTTTACCATGTCCAGGAAAGCTGCTCAGAAATTAAAATTAATTCCTCATAGCCCTATGGTAAATAATGTATTTTTTTTTTTAAGCTAATTTTTTTTTTTTTTTTTTTTTTTTTTTGTATTTTTACACGTATTGAGATTTCCTGAATACCTAAGTCAAGTTTTTAACGTTTGATCTTTGTTTGCATCATTTAGAAGAAATTAAAAACAAATAATTTCAGGAGATCCAAATGTTATAATTTGAAGTTAATAGGTTTGTTACAAGAAAAATTTGATCAAGATTGGTAAGTTTCAAGGAATATTGCTCGTGAAAGTTGTCTGAATAATTTTAAATGAACTTTTGAACTTAATAACACATTTGATTTCTGTATAAATGTAGGTACAATAATTAAATGGGGTGTTGAGGGGACGGCACCCCCTCCCCCCACATAGGATTATTTGTCAATTAAAGATGTTCCCAAGCCTAATTTGAATTGTTTTAACATAGGTTTACATAACAGTGCTCGTTATCTTACCCCTGGATCTCCAATCTGTATTTATAGTATGAAATTTCAGGGCAAAAGGAAGTTGTGTGAGTGACACCCCAGATTATTTATTTTCTCTTACCCATAAATTTTAAAGAAACAATTGTTTTGTGGAAAATATTTCGAAAAGGAGTGTTTGATATAGTTATACCTTTTCAGGTCCCTTGAATCCAAAAATTAGAATTTTGATGGTTTGTGTATATTTCTGTCTGTGTTTGTATCTTATCAACGAAACTTAAAAACAAGTATCAACAAAAAATTCAAATTCAATATCCTAACTACATATCAAATAAGGGTTTTTAATTTAAAGTTTATTGAAATCAGACGACTAATTAATGTACAAAGATATTAAAGAGTATTCAAATGTGTTACGTTTATTGACAAAAATTTTGTTAGACCAGTTTAACGTCATTCAGTAACTGCACTAAGTGAAAGAAAATAAACAGTTCTTTTAATGTAGTAAAATCTATTTCATATAGAAAATTATTCGAAAAGCGCTCATCATTCGTTTACAGAACAGAAGAAAATAATTTGTATATATTAGGGACTAGTTGAAAAGTGTCTTGGATACTAATTCAGGTTCCCTTGTACTTTTTTTTTACTATGCTAAATTTGGGTACACTATATGGTTTTCAGATAATATACTCATACCTTCTTTTTTCTTTTTGCCAATAAAAATTCGAGCTAAATTATTTAAAATTGAAATAGTTGAATTTTGCTTTCAAAGATTTAGTCATCATTAGTACGTTTTTTGACTCGCTCTTATTTTTCTTGTTTTTATGTAAAATTATCAAGATTCTTTATTTCTCAGGAAAAAAAAAAAAAAAAAAAAAAAATGCAGTCTTTGGAGATTGCCGATAGAAGTGAAAACTAAATAACTTGTGAATTGTATCGTCGAGCTATTAGATTATTATTTTCGAATTATTTTTGGTTTGTAAAGAAGTATGATCTGTATTATAGGATTCGGCACAATATTTGTAGCTACCCAAATTAAATGAACTATGCCTTATATTAGGTAAAAATATTGTAATATGACTAAAGTATTTTTCTTTTTTTTTTTTATTATTTATTTGAAAATTTGTATTGAAAGCAAAAAGAAGAATATAACAGTCTGTATAAAAACACGTGCTTGTACTTTGTGAACTATGTATATACTGTGGAAAAAGTACATACATACATAGAGTATAGAACTAGAAAGAGACAGATGCCAGTAGTCAGTATACTACTCGTATTAGTATACATTTTATACACACACACACACATATATATATATATGTATGTATGTATATATATGAGGCATGCTACGCCTTGTGCTACATATATGGATATATATATAGAGATATATACTCTTTGTATATATATAATGTATACTAATAACGCACGGAGGTATATCTATGTACATATAAACACAGTACACATATAGCTCATGGAAAGCGTTCGATGACGATGACGTGAGTTCCATGATTTTTGTTCACCCAAAAAGTGCTCAAAGCGCTTAAAGAAGTTTTCACTTCAAAGCGTTCGGTAACGATGACGAGAGTTCCATGATTTTTGTTCACCCAAAAAGTGCTCAACACGCCTAAAGAAGTTTTCACTTAAAAAAAAAAAAAAAAAAAAAAAAAAAAATATTATTTTTACTTATTCCAAGAAAGTTAGTATCAGGTAAACCTAATAACCTTAAAAAAAAAAAAAAAAAAAAAAAAAACTTTTTTTAATTTAAGTTACCACATTTGTGGACTGGAATATAATCCCGCATTCACAATACTGCTTAACTAAAGCTAATGTCTTTCTATCACCTGAAAATCGGGAATGTTTTGCACGGTTACGAATACGCATGGGGTCTATTTTCTATCGATAGTCGAGACGCTAACTTTAAGTTTCTCACTTTTTCTGTTGTTGTAATGACGTTCATTGGAGCATTTACTATAGTTGATTCGTGAGTCTGCTATTAAAGTTAGAAAAAGCACACCCCTTCTCGTTAAAGGGAAAATTTATCAACGCAAACATCAAAATTAGATTATCCAGTTTAAGGATACAAAAATGCAAGTATCCGTATCTGAGAAAATGACGGCAAAAACCTTTATCTAATTTTAAACATGCGAACTTTGAGTGTAAATTATTAAATAGGATCTTATGAAAAGATCAAATGATTCTCATTTGTCGATAGATAAGAAATATTTGAGTCCGACAGTGTCTGGTCTTTGGTGAGTATCACAAATTCTTTTACTTTTCTTTTCTTTTTTTTTTTTTTTTTTTTTTTTTTTAATGTAGATTTCTTGCTGATATACTGCTCTACTTGTGCGATTTGTTTTCTTTAAAATATAGAAAAACAGATTTGCAAAAATATTTAGTTTTTATTTTTGAACAGTTTCAGAAACTATTTACAAAAAAATTGTAACTATGATTTTACATTCTTGAATTTTCCAAATGATAAGTGCTCTGTGAATATTATAATAGACAGGGTGTACTGAATTTGTGTTGATTTCGCATAACGAAATGTCTCATAATTATGTGTTCTAAAATCCAAAATAAGAGAATTTTGCACTTTTTATAATGTTTCTATACAATCTAAGATTGATGCGTCTGATAAAAACTGTATTTCTTTACTGGCAGATTTCTGAAACTTTTACCAACTGTGTCCAAAGCTTTTATCAATGGAACTCTAGAAGTAAAATCAAGAATGGATTATTATACATGTATGGGGAAAAATAATGATAAATTGTACATAGTAATCTCTGACTTTTTTTAAATGTAGTAATTATAATTGTCTCTTACAAAGTTTCTGTAGAGAATGGCAATTTATTTTCAACAAAACCAATACAATAAACATTTTGGTTTACATTTGTATATCTTGAGTAATTGAAAATTATTTTAATGGGGACTTTGCTTCTGGTGATTTTCAAAATAACTTTGATGAAATTTATTTTATAATAAATATATAATTGAAATTGTATCATTGTGGCATAAAAATAAACAATATCGTTTTCTATTCTATAATTTGAAGCAGATTAATGTCCTTCAGATTAAAAAATTTTATATTTATAAAATATTTGAGATTTGTGACGTATCACAAATGTTTTATAAATATAAATCATACCTTCCAACATCGTCATTAGTATTCTGTAGTGTTGTTAGTCCCGCCCTTTTTTCACAGCAATAAATTTTTAGAGTAATACTCTCCAAATGCAATTACGATTAAATAAAAAGAAAAATATTCTAAAAAAATACTGGTGTGGAAAAAAGGCGGGACTAACATTACTGCGAAAAGTTAACCCCTTACCTGCCGAGGGAAACTTACGAGATTTGCTCCCTAGTGCCACCGTTTTTCCCACAAGCAGGCATAGTTATGTTTTCACTGTTCCAGAAACATTCACTTTTAGATTCCTCCCACACCCCTCTTCTCTGAAATACGTAAATCCATTCGTAATAAAATACAATCAAGGTCATTTTATTGCATTCCAAAGATGTGGGACTAGATTCACTGGTAGCATCACAATACGAAGGAAAGACGTATATATACGCTTGGGGCAGTTAACGCATCGGCTTAACGAGACGAATATATACGCCCAGGGAAGTTAAGTGGTTAATTAGCATGTTTAAAGGTATGTATAAATTGATTTCAACAGTGAAAACTGCATTCCTTTACAGGTTTATCTTTGATTTCATTATTCCATTTGTGAATTTTTATATGCTTAGAACTCTGAAATTGAAAAAAAAAAAAAATTCTTAGATACTAAGATCCCTTTTTCTTACAAATACATAAGAAAAAATATATGAATAATATGGGTTCATTCACGATTTTAATAAAAATCGATCAAAGTTGCTACAAAGTTTAACGAACTTGCTTCAGAAAATGATGATTTATTAACCTAAAGAAAGAAAGTTTAGTCAAAAGTGGGGTGTTTTAACGAAAAAAACTTCACATTGTATCTTATAAATTACTAGCTGACCCGTCCGGCTTCGCACTGATGAACAAATTTTAGTTAAAGATGGATTGATATGTAAAAAATCAAGAAATATATCAGTTTATATGTTATAGTCAGGCAATATTATTAACTGGAAAGTCAAAATATAATTTTACAATTATTTTTTTTAATTAGTTGTTAAATGTTGGCAATTTTTACTTAATGCTATTTATTTATTTATTTATTTATTTCATAAAAAGAAACATTTCTTTACTCATGAATAAAAAATATTGAAAAATAAACCTATGACATGAAAATGTTTTTGATAAAATTGACGTCATAATAGCTTTAATTATTATTTATTTTTTCATTTCGCAAATATATTTAATTTTTTCCATAATTGATTATTATTTTAATAATGTATATTAAAGGAGAAATCAATAATATGAAACAATATTCGTACAATATATACTATTATGGATAGATTGATATGTAAAAAATCAAGAAATATATCAGTTTATATGTTATAGTCAGGCCATATTATTAACTGGAAAGTCAAAATATAATTTTACAATTATTTTTTTTAATTAGTTGTTAAATGTTGGCAATTTTTACTTAATGCTATTTATTTATTTATTTATTTATTTCATAAAAAGAAACATTTCTTTACTCATGAATAAAAAATATTGAAAAATAAACCTATGACATGAAAATGTTTTTGATAAAATTGACGTCATAATAGCTTTAATTATTATTTATTTTTTCATTTCACAAATATATTTAATTTTTTCCATAATTGATTATTATTTTAATAATGTATATTAAAGGAGAAATCAATAATATGAAACAATATTCGTACAATATATACTATTACAGAATCTGGTGTGAAACAACCACACGACTTCCATTACCTACTATTACACGTAATATATACAATTTTTTGGAGATATTACTTGCATTTTTTGAGATTTTCCAGTAAGAGAAACTTGATACACGTATAAAGACACATACAACAGAGTTTGCATAGCGAGTTAAAAAATAAGGGGAAAAAAATAGATAGTTATTTTTTTTAAACGCGAATTTCCGAGATCTAAAACTGAACTACCTAATCAGGATGACCGTTAATATTCCTGTAATAAGCACGTAATACTTGAGAAAGGTTATCTAAATTGGATTAAAGAAAAAATTTTCAAGAATACGTTAGAGCCGTTTTTGAGATACCAACATTTACCAAAACTTAACATACTCAATTATTGACCTAAAAACAATAATTACATACAAAAAGATATTTAATAGGAAGATAACATGGCGAGTTTGAAAAAAATCCGTACAGGCGTTTTTAAAGGAACGCACTTGCGAAGTCTGAAATTGAGCTGTTTATAGAGGACGCCTATCAATTTTCCTGAACTAAGCAACTTTTCAATCAAAAGGGCATCTAATATATTATTTATATAGCAACTTTGAAAAAAATCATTAGAGGTGTTTTTGAATATGGGCTTAGGGTCCCATTTCTGGTTTTCGATGACCCAATTCCGGTTTTTCAATTTTCACGAAAATTTGGAAAATTTATCTGTACACCAGACCTGAATCACTTGTGAAGTTTAGTAGTTCTATTTTTATTAGTTTTGGAGATATGACAGCCAGAAGATTACGCACACACGTGCACATATACACACACACTGACCAATTGCCAAAACCTATACAATACTTCCACTACCTACGGTAGTAGGGTAATTGAAGTAAACACATACATCTCGTATTTACTACGATAATATACAGATTTTCGTATTACGTTTTCGATCGCCAAATACAAAAATCGCCAATGACGATAGATATCAAATCTATGCTTTGTTTTCAATTAAAATATTGAAAATTTTAATTAAAAATTTATTTTACCAAAATTTATTATAGCTTCTAGCACTTAGAGAGAGACAGTGTAACTTTTGATTATTGAAAGAAAAAAAAAAAAAAAAAAAAAAGCAATCGGCTTTTTAGTTCTAGCTATCGTTCTCTACATATGCATATAAACCTTTCTTTTTTTTTTATATTAGTATAGCTATAGAGCATAGGTATATTAAATAGGTTTCCAGTCAACATAATGTAACTCAAATAATTAAATGCTATTTACATTTCAGCAATGGCTGTATGCGCTATGTATATTGAGCTACTTGCCATAACTGTTAGTTGCTAAAAATAGTCGCCAAATAAATTTAAACATCTCAATACGCAAGCGAAGTATGACATCACTGACCGCCCGTGGATGCAAGAAAAAGATTTTCCATGTTAATCGCTCATTGGATTTTTTTTTATAAAATTCTAGAAGAATTATTTCCCGATTTTAATCCTCATATTTGGGTATAGATATGTATTAGTTATTGTATGCATGCGTTAGATTGAGATATTTTGCTGTCAAATTGACAAAATTTTAATTTTAAATTTCAAAACTGTCACCCTTGGCGTTTTTTGTATTTGGCGATCAAAAACGTAATACGAAAATATACATGCCAGATGCATATTTTCGTAATATGTATTGTACGAAATATTGTTTCATATTATTCGTTACACTCTTAATGTAAGTTTTTAAAATAACCATGATTTTTGAATGGAATTAAATTATATTCGCCAGATAATTTGGCGATATTTTTTTTTTCTGCCAAGGATGACGGATATCAAATCTATTCCGCTGCAACATATTAGTATATTATATCAGATACTTTATTTAGACATTTGAAAACAAATTTGACTTCAAATTATGATAGAATATTTATCCTTTCCCTTTTAATTAGTTTATTAGTTGGATGTTTATTGTGTAAATATCATCCTTTGAAATGAAAAGTTTAAATTTAAAAAGTAAAAGTTTAAATTTTCTTTTATAAACACTTTTAAAGTTTGTTGAGAAACGACGAAAAAAAAGGTATTTTATTATTTATTAAAATGTGAAATATGTGTAAAATTATTTTAAAAGCAATTTATTTCGTTCATAGGACTGTCATGTTACCTAATAATAATGATAATTTGTTGAACTGATATTTTAAATGCCAAAATAGCGATAAAGGGCCAAACACAGCAACCTATTCAAGCATGTCACGTGATTCATCTTGAACCACGGAAAGCTAATCCTTCATCCATTGAATCAGCACTCTAATATATATATCTCGTTGAATATTATAAAATAGAATTTCTTATTTTATTTTATTTTATTTATTTATTTATTTTTAAATTCCAATTTCGTTTACACACATCAGTTTAAACCACGGAGTAATAAAGACTCCGTGGTTTAAACATTGATGCTTAGATATTATATCATATCATATCAAATTAAATTATTAGAAAAATAAACACTTTTAATTCTATAATGACGTCAGATTTAACGTGTAAGTTTAACAATTAAAAAAGCTTTATATGAATTTCAATTTAATGCACGTGCAAATATATTTATTTTCTTTTCACGTCAAGATATTTTAAAAACGAAATGAATATGTAAATGTTTCTTTTATGTTGGCAGCAGCTAATTTTTTTAATATTTCATTATTTCCATTTCTATTACGGCTTCTATGGGGATTTTAATTAAAATGCTCAGATTTTAAACTAAAATTTATTTTATCAAAATTAAATATAGCCTATAACAATATGGCATACTGTAGCTTTCGGTCAGTGAAAGAAGTTTTTAAATCGGTTCAGTAGTTTCAGAGATTACCCTCCACAAACAAACAATTTTTGCGCTTTATATAATGACTAGCTGACCCGTCCGGCTTCGCACTGATGAACAAATTTTAGTCAAAGATGGATTGATATGTAAAAAATCAAGAAATATATCAGTTTATATGTTATAGTCAGGCAATATTATTAACTGGAAAGTCAAAATATAATTTTACAATTATTATTTTTTAATTAGTTGTTAAATGTTGGCAATTTTTACTTAATGCTATTTATTTATTTATTTCATAAAAAGAAACATTTCTTTACTCATGAATAAAAAATATTGAAAAATAAACCTATGACATGAAAATGTTTTTGATAAAATTGACGTCATAATAGCTTTAATTATTATTTATTTGTTCATTTCGCAAATATATTTAATTATTTCCATAATTGATAATTATTTTAATAATGTATATTAAAGGAGAAATCAATAATATGAAACAATATTCGTACAATATATACTATTACAGAATCTGGTGTGAAACAACCACACGACTTCCATTACCCACTATTACACGTAATATATACAATTTTTTGGAGATATTACTTGCATTTTTTGAGATTTTCGAGTAAGAGAAACTTGATACACGTATAAAGACACATACAACAGAGTTTGCATAGCGAGTTAAAAAATAAGGGGGAAAAAAAATAGATAGTTATTTTTTTAAACACGAATTTCCGAGATCTAAAACTGAACTACCTAATCAGGATGACCGTTAATATTCCTGTAATAAGCACGTAATACTTGATAAAGGTTATCTAAATTGGATTAAAGAAAAATTTTCAAGAATACGTTAGAGCCGTTTTTGAGATACCAACTTTTACCAAAACTTAGCATACTCAATTATTGACCTAAAAACAATTATTACATACAAAAGGATATTTAATAGGAAGTTAACATGGCGAGTTTGAAAAAAATCCGTACAGGCGTTTTTAAAGGAACGCACTTGCGAAGTCTGAAATTGAGCTGTTTATAGAGGACGCCTATCAATTTTCCTGAACTAAGCAACTTTTCAATCGAAAGGGCATCTAATATATTATTTATACAGCAACTTTGAAGAAAATCATTAGAGGTGTTTATGAATATGGGCTTAGGGTCCCATTTCTGGTTTTCGATGAGCCAGTTCCGGTTTTTCAATTTTCACGAAAATTTGGAAA
Organism: Salticus scenicus; assembly: GCA_963930645.1. Classification (NCBI taxonomy): domain Eukaryota; kingdom Metazoa; phylum Arthropoda; class Arachnida; order Araneae; family Salticidae; genus Salticus; species Salticus scenicus. Next base: position 285,629,229 of record OZ005656.1, on the reverse strand, counting down.
ATTTATCTGTACACCAGACCTGAATCACTTGTGAAGTTTAGTAGTTCTATTTTTATTAGTTTTGGAGATATGACAGCCAGAAGATTACACACACACGTGCACATATACACACACACTGACCAATTGCCAAAACCTATACAATACTTCCACTACCTACGGTAGTAGGGTAATTGAAGTAAACACATACATCTCGTATTTACTACGATTATATACAGATTTTCGTATTACGTTTTCGATCGCCAAATACAAAAATCGCCAATGACGATAGATATCAAATCTATGCTTTGTTTTCAATTAAAATATTGAAAATTTTAATTAAAAATTTATTTTCCAAAATTTATTATAGCTTCTAGCACTTAGAGAGAGACAGTGTAACTTTTGATTATTGAAAGAAAAAAAAAAAAAAAAAAAAAAAAAAAAAGCAATCGGCTTTTTAGTTCTAGCGATCGTTCTCTACATATGCATACAAACCTTTCTTTTTTTTTATATATTAGTATAGCTATAGAGCATAGGTATATTAAATAGGTTTCCAGTCAACATAATGTAACTCAAATAATTAAATGCTATTTACATTTCAGTAATGGCTGTATGCGCTATGTATATTGAGCTACTTGCCATAACTGTTAGTTGCTAAAAATAGTCGCCAAATAAATTTAAACATCTCAATACGCAAGCGATGTATGACATCACTGACCGCCCGTGGATGCAAGAAAAAGATTTTCCATGTTAATCGCTCATTGGATTTTTTTTTTTTTTTTTAATTAAAATTCTAGAAGAATTATTTCCCGATTTTAATCCTCATATTTGGGTATAGATATGTATTAGTTATTGTATGCATGCGTTAGATTGAGTTATTTTGCTGTCAAAATGACAAAATTTTAATTTTAAATTTCAAAACTGTCACCCTTGGCGTTTTTTGTATTTGGCGATCAAAAACGTAATACGAAAATATACATGCCAGATGTATATTTTCGTAATATGTATTGTACGAAATATTGTTTCATATTATTCGTTACACTCTTAATGTAAGTTTTTAAAATAACCATGATTTTTGAAAGGAATTAAATTATATTCGCCAGATAATTTGGCGATATTTTTTTTTTTTCTGCCAAGGATGACGGACTAAAAATAAATTAATTCGTAAATCTTTTTGGCAACAATTATAAATTAAAATAAATAATATTATAAAATAGAATTTCTTATTTTATTTTATTTTATTTATTTATTTATTTTTAAATTCCAATTTCGTTTACACACATCAGTTTAAACCACGGAGTAATAAAGACTCCGTGGTTTAAACATTGATGCTTAGATATATCATATCAAATCAAATCATATCATATCAAATTAAATTATTAGAAAAATAAACACTTTTAATTCTATAATGACGTCAGATTTAACGTGTAAGTTTAACAATTAAAAAAGCTTTATATGAATTTCAATTTAATGCACGTGCAAATATATTTCTTTTCTTTTCACGTCAAGATATTTTAAAAACGAAATGAATATGTAAATGTTTCTTTTATGTTGGCAGCAGCTAATTTTTTTAATATTTCATTATTTCCATTTCTATTACGGCTTCTATGGGGATTTTAATTAAAATGCTCAGATTTTAAACTAAAATTTATTTTATCAAAATTAAATATAGCCTATAACAATATGGCATACTGTAGCTTTCGGTCAGTGAAAGAAGTTTTTAAATCGGTTCAGTAGTTTCAGAGATTACCCTCCACAAACAAACAATTTTTTGCGCTTTATATAATGATATAGATATAGATAACTTAAAATTTCTAGTAAAGAAATATATTTCATTTTTGTTGAGTAAAAAAGAGACTACTCGAATGAAATAAAAATCAAATTGCATGAGATTTTAGTATGTGTCATGTACTCATGTATTTTTATTTGGTCACAAAAAATTCTGTTATAAATTCTGATCTAAACAATTCTTTCTTTTTTTATTTTCCTTTTTCAAAAAAAAAAAAAACCCTCAGATTTAGTAAAATAAATACGTACTCAAATTTATTACAAAAAAAAATTTAATATCATTAGGTTTTATAATCTGCGCATCATATAGAATGCTAGACAGTATTATTTCAAGAACCTTAATTTAATTATATTATTATTGAAAGAAAATCATGTATAAATGACTAATTATATTCTTTTCAAAAATTATTTATAATGGTTTCAAACTCGTCGTCTGATTTTAAAACTACATATCATCATCCATTTCAGCTTTTATCAATTCACTGCAAGATGAAGGCCTCTCCTGGATGATTCAAGTTCTGCCCTCTTTTCTGCAATTCTTATCTATTCTGTTCTTCCAAACTTCACAATTTCATCTCTCCAATGATTCTTCAAGCTTTACCACTTTTTTTACTTCTATTGCTATAGCTACTTCTTCCTTCAATATTGCTGGTATAGCGTCGTTTGTATTTAATGAGGTAAGCGAACCACTGAGTTATTCTGGTGAACTATACAGTTTTGAATAAAAATTTGCTGCCTCTTTTAGTATTTGCTCTTGATTTCGAGTGATATTTTCACTCGGAAAAATTACTCGGTTTCATCTTCAAAGCCACAATTATTTTTCTACCAAACATCAGATTTCTCTTTGCAGTCTTCAAACCTTTATTAATTTCAATGGTTTTCTGGATCATAATACAATAAAAATCCCTGGTGCTTTCTACAATATTTTTCCTAAGCGTTATACATATAGTCCTGAAAATTGAACCTTTGTAGTAATATTTTCCTTGTTACATTTCATTTTTCTTCACTTTTCCATAATCTTTAGTGTCTCTTCCGAGATTTTCTTAATAAGTTTATCATCTTCTACAACAGCAACATTTTTTGCTGATTCCAGAACAGCATTGACAAAATCCACCGTGAACTCCTTGACGTCTTCAGTATCCTAAAGCAACTGGAATCTGTTCTTTAATTCAAGCTGGAACTCTTGTTTTTTAGCTTTTAGAAGCTGTGGTTGAATTCTCTCGTTTCGAATTTGGACCAGTTTTTGTCTTTCAAACACTGTAAAAAATAACTATTACCAGCTGCAAGAAACACTCTGTGATTAGAGAAAATAATTATTTTCTCCAATCGAAGAGAGTTTCTTGCAGCTGGTAATAGTTATTTTTTTACAGTGAATGCAAACTGGTACTTCACCTCGCAACGTTGTGATCACTACCACACTGTAAAAAAATAACTATTACCAGCTGCAAGAAACTCTCTTCGATTGGAGAAAATAATTATTTTCTCCAATCACAGAGTGTTTCTTGCAGCTGGTAATAGTTACTTTTTACAGTGCTGAGTTAAATCCATTATCACGGTACAAAACATTATATACACTGTAAAAAAACAACTATTACCAGCTGCAAGAAACTCTCTGTGATTGGAGAAAATAATTATTTTCTCCAATCACAGAGAGTATTTTGCAGCTGGTAATAGTTATTTTTTTACAGTGTACTTTTGCAATAGCATGATATATTATATAGGACAAATTTAATTCAATACCTCATAAGATTTTAATAAATTTTCATTGATAATTAATTAATTAATTATTATATCTTCTGAAATTCATTTTTCTTTGTGAAAGATAGTATTAAGGGTAGAAAGAATAAATATATTTCGGATAGGAATATTCAAGTAATGCAATAAATAAAGTGCATTATAAAAACACATATAAAAACATATTCCATTTAATTATCATTATCATACGCAATGAGTAAGAGGAAAGAATCACATATACTTAACTAAAGATTAATAATATTTTAACCAAAGTAGAATTTCAAGTACTTATACTTATTTATTATTGTATAAATAAAATTCTTTATTTCAAAACGTCTTTTTTAACACATGAATTTTGATCTCTCTCCCTTTCTCTTTTTTTTTTATCTTATAAATTTACAATGTTATTTCTACATAATCCGTTTTCTATATATCGTATAAAATGTATAAAATAAAATTAAAAAAAATCATAGAGCATATTTCCTTTTAAATTAAATTTTATCTCATTTTGCAATTTTTAATATGTTTTTATTAAAGGAAAAAAAGAATCTTATTTATGTTAACACGTTTTTCAGATTAAGTCAAATCCTCTTCAAACATACTTGAATCCTTACTTGCTTTTTCAATAAAATTATTACTTAGTTTATTTTATTTTCAGTTTTTACTTTTTACTTTTTCATGTATGAACAAATAAAATGAACTGAAGTTATTGTTCGTAAACTCATTTTACGCCTTTTAAAACCTTTAAAATAACAGCTTTCCGAAAAGATTCTTTATTTAAAAGTTTTTTTTTTTTTTTTTTTTTTTTTTAGTGAAATATAAGAAAACTTATTGATTTGTAAAAGTAAATATCTTTTCAATTGAGTGCATTTAAATTTAATTTTAAATTGAAAATTAAAGATGTGAAATGAAATGGGCCGTTCAACACAAAATAATATTATTTTTAGTTTAATTAAAATAAAAAAGACTTTTTTTAACCATCATGTCAATAAACTTTGATTAAGTAAAACAGAATTTTTTTTTTTTTAAAGAATTCAATCAAAAATAATTTAAACAAGGAATATCGTAGGTGTAAATATATAAAAAATATTTTAAAATAATTTAAATGGTTTTATCGCATTCTATTACCTTAATATATTCCCGAAATGAAATGTTATTATGGAATTCCAACGATAACGGTTATCGTAAATACTGACGTCTACTAAAACCTACTAAAACTTACACATACCTTGCACATACCTTGTAAACGTATGTGTACAGAAAGTGCTAGAGCATTTTTCATTCCCCACCATACTATAGGTATGGGGAACTTAAGTAATCGTGAAAAAATTTGACCTCGGTTATTTGACTTTTTTATACGTTTTCAGGTGTGAGGAATCCGAAAATGAAAAAATTTGTATGGTGTCTGTCTGTAGGGTGTCTGTTAGTGTGTTAGTCCGTTAGTTTGTTAGTCTGTTAACACGATATCTCACGAACAAATGATCGCAGAGAGGTCAGATCAGTTTTAAAATATTACTTTCGACACTGGCAAGAATCTTATTCATATGCAACATTCGAACTAAAAAACTTCGTAAGTTATTTCGAAATTTACGATTTTCTTAACATGGGAGAATAGGACAAAAATTCACTTAAACGTGCATTAAATGGAAACTTCTTACTGTGAAAATGTCAGACCAGTTTTAAAATATCGGTTTTGATGCCGGAATGAACATCAGTGACTATAAATATGCTACTTTGAAAATTTCGCAAGTTATTGGAAATTTACGAATTTCTTAACATGGCAGTATAGGTCGAAATTTTCCATAAACTTCAATCTTGAGGGATATTTTCATCGTAAAGATGTCAGACCACTTTCGAAATATTATTTAGGACACTGGCATGAATATTAATGACTGAATTTTAAAATATAAAAATTTCGTAAGTTACTGGAAATTTATGAATTTCTTAACATGGCAGACTAGAGCAAAATTTCCCATAAACGTCAATCTTTGAGGGATATTTTCATCGTAAATATGTCAGACCACTTTCGAAATATTATTTATGATACTGGCATGAATATCATAGACTATGATTTTTCCATTTTAAAAATTCGTAAGTTATTTGGAATTTACGATTTACTTAACATGTCAGAATAAGGCAAAATTGAGCCTAAACTTCCATTTTGAGGATCCTAAATACAGTAGACAACTTCAAAATTACATTTATGATATTTGTTTGAACATGATTGAATACAAATGTTCTAATAGGAAAATTTCGTAAATTATTCGTAATTTACGATTTTATCAACATATCGAAATTGTAAATTTTTCATATAAATATGAATTTTGAGGATTATTGCATTGGAAACAGTAGCAGGAAAACTAAACAACGGAATCGACCCTGATAAAATAATTAAATACATTAAAATGAGATAAATATATCGAAGTGAACGGTGGATAGCCTATTGTGCGGGGATTTCATTCTATCACTGTATCAAGCTTTGGTCAAATTCATTTCTTTTGACATGATTATAATATGCCTCGCACTAGAAATTTATGAGAACATATATATGATGGGGAACTGAGCAAAGTCCACCTATGCCAACTAGTTTCTCTAAAATTTAATATAAGAGTATTTGTTGTTGTAAAATTTATTGTTTCAAAAATCATTAATATAGGTAAACTGAAAGTAAACTTTTGTTAAGTTTTCGTTATCAGTATGTGATTAAAAACGGTTGCTAATTGGATAGTTTTTATTATTATTATTTTTTTTCCAGTATTTAAAAAGTGTTGAGTTTGTATTATATAATATTACGTTGATTTCTGCCCATACGATTCCCATAGGGTAGGGTCCGGTTCGAATCCCGGATAAGACATGGATGTGTTTTCCCTGCTAGGATTAGCGATGGCTGCCCATTGGATACTCTTTCAGAAATGGCTGTCAGTTCGGTAATACCCCGGTCAATGTACCGTGCAACTGGAATGTATATATATTACGGTGATTTCCAAATTGCTAGACTAAAATTAATACTTTACTTTTCACTATTTCAGTTTAATAATTATGAAATATAAAGAACATGTTGTATCGCAGCAAAAGTTTTTTCCCGCAGGCAAAAAAGAGGACCATTAACACTGAAAAACAATAATGTTTGGAATCACACTGTAAAAACAAATACTTGAAATTTGTTGTTGCTGTAGCATGGAATTATGATGATTTTTTAAATTACATATGAATTGAATTACATATGAATATTCGTATGTTCATGGATCATCATCATCCTCACGGGAGCTTTGGGAGTATCTTCAGTGATCGAAATCACCGCTTACCTGCAACTGAAGTTGCAGAAACCTGATGATGTGTTGCATGATCAAGCAAATCGGTATTCTTGAATGAGGTATGTTCATGGAGATATAAAAGGGTTTTTATTAACAACAATAGAAAAATTCCCATTTTTTTTATAACACGCTCCGAGTTGTCAAACCAATTTAACGTTAATTTTAGAAAACTTGATATATTGCAGTAGATACAAAATAATGAAATCAGAATATAAAAATATTAAAATTAAATAACTAAATAATTTTGATCTGTGCATGCGTAAGCATAAGCAAAATTTCTTTCTGCATAACTTATTAGTCAAATGTATAATACAGTTACTCTAAAAAAAAAAAAAAAAAAAAAAAAAAAAAAAAAAACCTACAAACAAATATTATTAAAATTAAAAAAGTTGTGTAGTTAATAGAATTAGTTGAATTTCAATTACTCTGAAAAATGCAAAATTACAAGGCAGTTTTAATTATATTTTTATTTTGAATCAACGTACACAATAATAAGAAAGCACCACAGAACTGGCGTTTTAAAGTAATAAGTACAAAACTTTGAATAAACACCCTAAAATGCAATAAACTCGCAACAATTGTTTTGGCTCGAAAGAAAACACGACCCTTCGTCAGGCGAACAATGTAGGCACGAGCGGTGCAATCAAAGCGGCAACACGGCTCTTTTGATTGCAGCACTCGTGCCTACTTTGTTCGCCTGACGAAGGTTCGTATTTTGTTTCGAATCGAAACAATTGTTGCGAGTTTATTGCATTTTAGGGAGTTTATTCAAAGTTTTGTACTTATTACAACATGCACAAGATACTACTGTTTAGGGAGTTTATTCAAAGTTTTGTACTTATTACAACATGCACAAGATACTACTGTTTTGTTCGCCTGTGTGGTGCGTTACCGCTTTGACTGCAGCACTCGTGCCTACTTGTTCGCCTGACGAAGGTTCGTATTTTGTTTCGAATCGAAACAATTGTTGCGAGTTTATTGCATTTTAGGGAGTTTATTCAAAGTTTTGTACTTATTACAACATGCACAAGATACTACTGTTAAATTATTGTTATAATCTGTACCAAATGTGTGATTTTTAATTGTACCAATTTTATGATCTTCTTTAACCTGGCATCAAGATAAGTCCGTTTTATTATTATTATCATCATCGTTATTGTTATTATTATTATTATTTATTTTTAATTTATTTTTATTATTATTATTAACACTAATCTGAGAAAAACAACATGGTGATAAATTTAATAGTAAATGATATGCTACAAAGAAATATGAAATTATGTGGCAAAAAAAAGGCGTATTTTTACAAATGTATTTCATTATGATAACCGTAAAATAGCGTAATTCTCAACAACTTTTCAATTCATTGCTTCACATCAACTACAGTTCCCATTAAAGCTCCTTCAAACTTACCAAATCTCGGTCAAAATTTTCAAGTTGCAGCCCCATATGATCTTCAAAATATTAAATTTGATTTTACTGAAATTATTTCTTTTTACGTCATGCTGACAATGGGCATGAAAACTTGAAAATCACCTTGAATTAAGAACTCAAAAATAAATTTTGTTTACGAATGGATATAAGAAAATAATTATCATTCAGCAACAGTTTTTTTTTTTTTTTTTTTTTTTTTTTTAACTTGGTAAAATTTAGTAAAGAGTTTCTGTTAATGCCGTTCAGCAGATAAGAATATATCCAATCATATTTGCATAAATCTGTATATTATCTATAAATTGTATGTATACCGCATAGGATATTCAAAATTTAGCACAGTATGAAAAACACATAACGCAACTTCAAACGCAATTTCAGCAGTTTTAGTGTATGGTCCTAATATATCCGAATTCTTTTGTGTGGAACTGTAAAGGAATGGTATATGATTTTCATATCATATCCTGTACTAAACATGCTTTCAATTATATAAAAATACACACTTATTTCATTTTGTTTAATGCAGTCTAAAGGTGTTAAACTGCCCCTACCAGAAATTTCGCCCATAGATTAATGGGCGAGTAGCGTATTTAAAGGACCATGGGTAGCGTATTTGAATTCCCTTCGATGCCCCTGTACACGAACCATTTGCTTGATCTGAACAAAAAGTTGAGTGCAGGATCCCTGTGTGACATAGATATTGAATATCCAGTTCGGACTTCCCAATAATAATTATTATTGTTATATTTTGATAACAGAAACACAGACCAACTGCTAATTTCCTGATTTTCGGATTCAGGAGACCTCAAAATAAGTATCGAAAACTCAATTTCAAAAATCTGAGCCGAAAACAATTTTTTTTATTATTATTATAAGGTAAGAGAAAAAAAAATTTCATAGACTAATAATTTCTTTTATTGTTCTCAGAGATAAATAAGCATAATTCCATATAAAAATTTATTCGACATTAAAATACAATTATTTGATGGTAAATGAAATACATCCCCATTCTAAATAAATTTAAATAACGGTAACGAATATTTTTCAGGAGACAATGTATAAATTAATGTATGTATTATTCATACATGAAATAGTGAATTGAAAAGAAATATTAAGAGATTTATTGACATTTTGCGCAAACTGTGTAAAATTAAACTTATTTTCTTCTAAGATTATTTACTTTTTATCGCCATAATTGTAAAACTATACAAAATTGAAATGGTAAATGCAAAAGGTAAACGATAAATTTAGAAATAATAGGTTCATTTCGTTAAAGAAGAAAATACGCAAATCTGTAAAAAACATATCTTATTGCTTTGATAAATTGAACACATATATGTACTTCATGAAAAACTCAAATTCTAGTCTCGTTACAAAAATCTTTTATTTTTTGTTGTTGTTGTTGATGATTTAAGAAAAAAAAGCTTTTATAAACGTTTAATATATTTTTGCCGATTTTTTTTTTCTTAATGATTATTTTTGTATTATTCCCATTCTGTAACATTTCTTATTTTTAAACTCTTATCTCATTCTTTTATTATTAGCAGTTAAGAAAACGTCAATTTTTTCATCATAAGAGATAAGAATTGTTAAAAATTACTGTTTTACGTTGCAAGAAGTTCAGTGTAATCGTAACTTGTTTTCTACTGTGGTATTATGCCTGATTGTTTACCCTTAGGATAACAGATACTCTTGTTCGACATTTAATTTATTGTGATTCATACAGGTATTATTTAAATGATTTAAAAAAAAAAAAAAAAAAAAAAAAAAAAAGGCTGTATTTTATAGTTTGTATTTCGATTTTAAACACTGATTGCGTTATGCGCTCTTTAAAAGTAAATGAATAAATTGATTAATGAAATAAAAAAAGAAGAGAATATATATGTAGAAAAAAAATATTTGAATTTTAAGCAAGTGATAATAAATCTCAAGTGAAATAAGTAATTTAAAGATAACAATGAATTATCCAGATGTGACAAAAAAAAAAAAAAAAAAAAAAAAAGAAAAAGAAAGAAAGAAAGAAACGAATCTCCTTAAAATGATTAACTGAAGTTAAAAGTGAAAGTGGTTAGTATAGAATAAAATGTTCTAATTTTTTTATTGCTTTTCATTTATGTTATTTTCTTTCTTATTGTATAATTAATACGTTATTGAGAAATTAAAATTTATAAAATAATTAAACTTATTACAAAATTAACTATAACTGGTGAGCGTTTCTGAAACATGTTCTCATATTTTTTCCAGTGCAGAACTCTTGCACGGGGTTTTGCTTTGAACCTGGGATCGCCGGGCTGAAAATCCTCTCGCTTCGAGAAAAAAAGGTCATCCAATTGGTCACCGATAACTGGTCATTTTGAGTGATAGCGTCGCCACATTATTCTGTTTCCCAGTGAGTACAACGTCCTACGAGCGATACTTGTGTTGTTGTATCAGTTATTAGATTGCGTTGTCATGTACCTCTATAACTGTGCGCCGAAATAATGCTGTGAGCCACTGCCTACTGTATTAAAGGCAGTGTATGGGTCTTCAATTGTCTTTACGGATGGGAAGATATCTGATGCCGCCATCTATTGTCCCAGAGTGGCATGATTTTTACTGCACGTTCATTACATAATTTGTAAATATCAACTATGACTGATAAAATATGTAAATGAGCACATGCTTGTTGTCACATGCATCGTTAAATATCATCGTGCATTTCAACGCCCACCTCACTAGCAGGCTACGTGCGAGCAGTGATTCTTTTCTCTGTAATTTAATCCTAACATCACTCAACCACTGTACTGAAAAATATACATACAATTACTCTGAAACTTATTAATCTCAAGATTAAAATATACGTCGTCCCTCTGTCCTCCTGATGATCTTGGATCTTCTGACCCTCCTTGAGGGTTTCGATAGAATAAACAGCCTTCTCCCCCAGCAGGTTAAAAATCCTATACCAAAAAGTTGACATGCTTGCTGATGGATTCTTTGTGTTCGTACCATGTTCCTGCAACGTTCGGGTCACCAAAACATTGACGCTTAGAAGTTGGTGGGTTTTTAACTTGGAACCCGTCTTCGGACAGAAAGTTTCCCGACAGACTCGCTTCCAACAAAGAATCAACCTGTTGATTGCCGCTGACTACTCAGCTTAAACTGCTCGTGAGGTGGTGTCACTGCACTAGTAATTCACAAAAATGATTTCAAATACCTCACTGTCTACAACAAGTAAAGATTCATGTTTGTTTAGGAAGATTAAATTATCTTTAAAGTAGAAAAATAGATATATATTATTGAACATCACAACAAGTTAATTTCTGTTTTTTTTTTTTTTTAAATATAAACATATCATTATTAAATTGTAAATTAAAGAACTGGTGTACAATAAATATTTAAACTTTAAAACTTCTTCACACGCTATAAAATCAAAACAAGTGCTAGTGGTTTCGAAAGGACGTAGCCTTTTTCTTCTTCATGTGCAAAAAAAAAAAAAAAAAAAAAAAAAAACACGTGCTACCTTAGAGTTAAAAACACGACCAGTGTTTTGTTTTTTTTTCTTCCAAGGTGGTAGGTTTGCTTCCAAATTACGAAATTATTCTTTTTTTTTTTTTTTTTTTTTTTTTTTTGCCACCTGAAGGAGAAAAGACATGTCCTTTCAAAACCGGCAATACTAATTTTATGGTGGGCGAAGAAATTTTAGAGTTTAAAGTATCATATCATTATTAGTTCTTTTACATGGACAAACTATGTTGTTACAAACTATTTTTGCCGTCATTTTAGATTTTCTATAAAATGATATAGAGAGATAAAAACGAATGATTTATGGGATTATTGTTTCTGTTTCTTTCTTTCTTTTTTCTGTTTTTTTTTTTTTTTTTTTTTTTTTTTTTTTTTTCCAATATTTCCCAGCTAAAAAAATCTGAAAGTATTTGGAACAAAATAATAAAATCTGCAGGATAACTACAGTTTAAAAGCAAAAAAATTGCAGTTTGGAATTATTTTTCCCCTCAAACTTTTGATTGTTCCAAATACTTCAGATTATCTGCAGTTTTTTTTTTATAGCTAGGTTTATAATTTATTTATATTTTTTATGCGCTACTTGTCTTAAAATGACTGTCGCAGAAGTAGAGTCCTTGGCGATAAATGTCCGATCAACTTCTGCATCAAAATTTAAAAAAAATTCCCAGGATTATCTATAAGTATATCATTATAACTTATTTATTATTATTATTTAATTATAATGTTATAATGGCGGGATTTTTGTTATATGCATAAAAAAAAATTATTTTTTGATAATAATTTATTATTCACGGAAAACATATATATTTATTTTTATGACAAAAAAGTAGTCTGGAGTGGCACTCAAATGGCTTTCACTTACCTTGAAATTTAATAATATAAATACTTATTGAAGATTAAAGGGTAAGATAATGAGAACTGTTATATAAAACTACGTTAAAAAAAGTTCAAATTAGGTTACTGAATAGCTATAGCTTTATTTAACAAAAAATTGTTTTTGAGGAGGGCTACTGCCACCTAAACCCCTCGTTTGGTTATTGTACCATTTATATAGAATTCAAGGCTGTTATTAAATTAAAAAAAAATATATAAAATTATTCAGACAACTTTCACAAGCACCATTCTTTGAAACTTATCAATCTTAATCATAACTTGTCAAGTAACAAACTTATATTAACTTAAAAATACAACATTTTAATTGCCTGAAATTATTTGTTTTTAAGTTGATAAGAGTTGTTTTTAATTTAATAACAGACAAATAGATCAAACAATAATGACAATAGATCAAACGCTAAAAATTTGACTTCAGCATTCTCATAACCTCAAAACGTGTAAATGTACAAAAATAAATAAATAAATAAAAGCGCTGAATATTTAGCTTAAAAAATAATTTATTTACCGTATGTGTTTAAGGAATTAATTTCATTTCCTGAGCACACTGTTAAAAATGGTTTCTTAAAACTGAGCTAAATAGTCTCAAAATGGCTCCGAAACAATGTATACTTAAATTTGAAAACCCATGCACTCATTTTTACTTCCTTATACAAAGTATAAGGAAGTATAGTAATCCCGATTTGCGAAATGGATTTTGTATTTCACATTGCTCAAAAACGAATGATCGCTGGATGTTGCCAATTTATACGTGTGACTGTCATGATGTCTAGTTGCACACCTGCAAGTGTCGTCTTAACACGAGCTCTCGTTTTAGGGATATAAGGGTTTTTACACGATTTTTCGTGACGTCTGTATGTGTGTGTGTCTGTGTGTGTGTGGGTATGTCGCATAACTCAAAAACGGTTGGACGTAGAAAGTTGCGAATTGGTACATAGGTTTGTTATAACATCTAGTTGTGCACCTCCCTTTTTGGACTTTCTATGATTTTCGGTTTTGGAGATATTTAGGAAAATTAGGTTCATAATGACAAAAATACATAGGTTTGGGCCATAATGTATCAAAAAACCGTAATAACTCAGAAACGGTTTAGACAAATCTTGCAATTTAACTGACTTCCCGACAAGCTAGACATTTGAAACTTTCAGAAAGGCTCACGTTGACAATGCATTTTTCAAATATTTTTAGCCAACTGTTTCCGATACCTGTTGCCTTCAGCAGCGTTTATGCGATTCAACAGAAAAATTATTTAACTAACTTCCCGACTAGCTAGACATTTGAAACTTTCAGACTAGATCAGAACACGGTGAAAATGCATTTTTTAATACTTTTAGCCAACTGTGTAGGGTTCCTGCTGCCTTCGGCAGCGTTACCAGTACAAATCTTGCAATCGATTTTTAACTAACTTCCCGACCAGCTAGACATTTAAAACTTCCCCAAGGCACAACTATGACATGAGTCCCCCCCCCATCCCAAGGCACAACTTTGACATGAGTCCCCCCCAGGCATAACTTTGACATTAGTCCCCCAAGGCACAGCTTTGACACGAGTCCCCCCCAAGGTACAACTTTGACATGAGTCCCCAAAAGGCACAACTTTGACATGAGCCCCCCCCAAGGCACAACTTTGACATGAGTCACCCCCAGGCACAACTTTGACATGAGTCCCCTCAAGGCACAACTTTGACATGAGTCCCTCCAAGGTACAACTTTGACATGAGTCTCCCAAGGCACAACTTTGACATGAGTCCCCCGCAAGGTACAATTTTGGCATTAGTCCCCCCAAGGTACAACTTTGACATGAGTCCCCCCAAGGCACAACTTTGACATGAGTCCCCCCCCCCCCCCAAGGCACAACTTTGACATGAGTCCCCTCAAAGCACAATTTTATTTTATTTATTTATTTATTTATTTTTTTTCTTTTTACGTATGCATGCATTTTTTAAAAATATTTTTAGCCAACTGTTTCGGGTCCAGTGACAATGTTTTTTAACATTATGTATATTTCTAAAAGTGTATAAGGAAGTTATGTGGTGCCCACATCAGATTTTTTATTATAATGATATGTGAAACATGGGAATATTTAGATTCTTATTGGTCAACCCCATTTTTGAGCATGTCAGTATACTCAGAAATGAGTACATGGTTTCTCGAATTTAAGCATATATTGTTTCGGAGATATTTTGAGACAATTTAGCTCATTTTTAAGAAACCATTTTTAACAGCGTAGTTTTCCTGGACATAGTAAAATATCGTAGTAAAGCACTGTCACTGTGATTACATTCCATTAAAATAAAAAAAAAGTTTTCGCTGAATCATTGTCAGCCCTGCATATCTTCTAAAAATTATGTGTGCATAAATAAAATCCGATAGTAATAAAAAAACACATCAACCTGGAAGGAACTTCCATCAGTTTTCAAGTACTTATCCCACTATATTCTAGTTGTTTTGTGTAGCCCTGTAAATGAACGTTCGCGGTGAATGATTTTCATAATATATATATTCATTTCTATTGGTTTAGTGTAACATTCTGTTAAATTCTACTTCCCTTCAATTTTTCCCATAGACGTAATGTATTTGAATTATCTTGGGTATCCCTGTACACGAAACATTTGCTTGATCTCAATGAAAAATTAAGTGTAGCATCCCTATATGATACAGATTTAGAATACTTATTTTGCACTGCCTGGTGTTATTTGTTCTTGTGTTATGCTGATAACAGACACACAGATATACACACACTCAGACCAACCGCTAAAAACGCGTTTTTTAGATTCAGGGGACTTCAAAACATGTAAAGAAAACAAAAATTCAATTTAGAAAATTTGACACAAAAACAGTATTTTCTATATGGGTAAGGGAAAGTAGAAAGAAAGAAATGAATTCGTAAACTTATTGGTTACAATGAAATTTAAAGCTAATAATTAAATGGCTAGTTTTAAAGCTATTATAAAGTTATAACTTTCATAATTTAATTAATTTAAAAAAAAATTAGAAATCGGGCTTTGAGGTGCATCAGGAGAGGTCAGTAAGAACCGCATGAAAATTTATGTAGCTATGTGATCAGCTGTTTTCCAACAAAGCACGGGACTAAACATTCAAACACACACACACGGATACGCACAATACGCATATCTTATTTTATTATATGTATAGATTAAAATATGGATAAACGATTGGACGGTAATTAATTTCTTCTACCTGGGAAAGAAAAGCGGAATTTTTAAAAATCCCATCTTAGGCCACACTTTCTCTATGTGTTCTATGATCTTACCGCGTTTCGAGTGAGTAACCCCAATAGATTTTCATGCCCAGTTAGGAATCGGTGTATGAGTGAGTGAAAGTTGTGTATATATATATGAGAGAGAGGAAGAAAGAGAAATTAGAAAACCTTTTAATTTAAAATTTCTTAGTGTGACTTATTGTCATGGATCATGTCTTTATTTAGACATAGCTGTGAAGCAATTACAAATATTACTCACAAGGAAACATTCAAAAGGTGTCACCCTCAAAAAGTATTGAAAAAAATATATGTGATTCTACTCTTTATAAAACACCAGAAAATGAAAAAAATATCGACTGAAATGAATTACAGCAACCACGAAAAATTATCAAAATTAAGCATATATGGCGATTTAGCGCTGTTAGGCTATACCGTTTGCTAGCACCGAGATTGCTGTGTACGAACAGAACCGTGTTTTGCTTTTCCGCCAAGTATTCAAAATCAATTGCCTAGCAGTGTGAAATAGCCAAATATGCTTAATTTTTATAATTTTTTGTGCATTCATTTTAGCCGATACTTTTTTCATTTTCTGGTGTTTTATGAAGAGTAGAATCACATATATTTTTTTCAATACTTTTTGAATATGACACCTTTTTGAATGTTTCTGTGTCAGTATCATTTTAAAAAATTAATACATGTTACATTATGGATTATTAATTGCATTTCTCGCATAAGAAACATTTTTATTGTGAATTTAAATTTTTTTTTATACAAAGCATATTGGAGAAACATAGAAAAAAGAAAAAAGAAAAATCACTTACAAAAATATGTTTCACACTTTATACGTTTTATAAACAATAAAACCAGACTTTGAAATAAAGCTATTTTGACTCATTTTTCAAAAGTTTTCACTTTTTAAAATGTTTTCAAACTGCTGTAAAAGATGTTTATTTGCTTTTCGTCGAATCAAATACGCTTTTGCATTTTTTTTTTTCTTATTATTTCATATGTAATGTAGGAAAAACAAAATGGATTTATAGTGACAGCTGTTGTTTGACAGAAATCGCGATATTTTATTTGGAAAACGCTATTTTAAAATATGCATTTATTTATTCTATATGTGTGTTTAAGTGTAAACTGAATGTCAAAAACAGTTGAGAAACAATTCAAAAAGAAATCAGCCTTCCGACCAAAAAATAAGTTTGCAAAAGTATTTTTTGAATTCTTAGAATTCTGTGCCTTTTTTCCCCTATATATTTTGTCTAATATAAACTATTGCTGGTGTTAAATTGCATATAGTAGTTTTACAAATCACTAATATTTCCAAATGAAAACTTTTAGTATTTGTTTACATTTTAGAAACAAAGATCGTTTTAAGACTGTTATATAACCCCGTCAAAAGTGACGGAATGTGAACGATAAATCTTTAAAACAATGCTTAAATCACCACGTGATCATTTAAATGTATTTTCAATTTTTGTTTGTAGATGGCAGCATCAAGTGTGTTTCGATATTTTATAATTTTCGTTCTGAGATTAAACAAATTCTACCCGATCAGTAAATATGAATGACAATAAAAAAAACTGCTGGTTGACAAAGAATATAGGCCTTGTTTCTCTTTTTAAATTAAAGTTCGTAGGAAAAAACATAAACTTCTATAAGAAAAAAAAATATCTACAATTTCTGGTAACATTTAATCATAGGAATTGTACATTGGAAAATATTTTTCTGACTAAAAGGAAACAACATGAATCATTTCCATAGTAAAAAATCAAAAAATGATTCAAAAACACACAAAACCGGCTGCAAACAGAAACAAACCATATTTGAATCATTGATATGAATCATTATTCATATCAATGATTCATATAAATAATGATGAATACTCATGAAATTCAATGAAAATAAATCATTAAAATTACTAACATTAGTTTAATTCATAAAAAATACTTCCGTATGTCTTATGTATTCCTAAGTAGGTATTTTCATATGTATGTCGTAAGCTTACTTCATTATAAATGTAAGCAAACAATGAAGCTTGATAAAAATATTTAAAGGCTTTATGTGCTTTTATAAATATTTTAAGAGTTTTTTTAATGAAACGATCAAATAGTCGTTTATTCGGAATTAAAGAGTCGTCCATTTGGAATTTGTATTTTCTGAATTGCAACAGTTTTGGTTTGTTTTTATCTGTTATTGCGTTGTTTATAATAGCCGGTGATCTGTTATATTTAATTTAGAACTTTAAACATTATAATTGGATAGTTTTTTGAAGGTTTTATACAAATTAAATAAAAATAGATGTGATACAAAACAGATTATGTGTATATTTCCGTAAGTTCAACAAACGGCATGGGAGTAGCCATTAGGCCTAAATATGGCCTCGATAAGTTTGCTTTTCCATTACTTAGGGCAACAGCTTTTCTCGAAGATGAGTACGAACTGATATCGTCACCTTACTTGCAAATTATAGAAATAGATATTTTATTACATAGTAAAAATATTTTATTGCTTAGATATACATTTCCTTGTATAGAATAGATATTATATTTCTGTAAGTACACCCAATTATGTATAGCGCTTCAAATTTTATATTGAAAATTATCAGACTTCACTAGAAAAAATATCATACATTAAAAAATGTACACTTTTTGAGAGATTCACAAATATGTACATAATTTGCGAAAAATGCTTAAAAATGTGCAAAAATGACTATTTCAGTACGAAAATGTGTAAGTTGGGGTAAGATGAATGTCACGGGATTCTCTTATCTAGCACCGTAGGGGGATCGCCGAACATTTAAGGAGACGTACATTAGTAAAGAGGCGTTAGCAAATTGTTAGATGTTTTGTGAATTTTTAGGAATTTCTTAGATTAGTTTGAACCGAAAAACCATCTCTCTTCACTTGGTTAGTGATAAAAATTTGACTTTTTCCTTGTTTACTTAGTTATGGAAACCGTAGTATAAGCAGAAAAAAAACGAAGGATGATTTTAAAAAGTAGTGATCTTTACGTTAAACATCTAAAAGAGGATGTTTGCCTTTTTTTTGTAAGTTAATAAGTGGACTTTAATGTTTTGAGTTAATATGACGAACATTTTTTGGAGTAAGATGCCGCAGGCCTGGAAAGAGGCCTTTTATTATTATTATTATTATTTTATGTTATATTAGGGCATTAATTTTAGCATAATATCAGATAAGGTAATAAATATTATTAATAAGAAAATATTTTTAAATGATTAACGTAGAAAGTATTTTTAAAAATTTATTCTGTCTTTTCAATTAAAATGCACATTTTACATTGAAATCTCATAAGCCATTTTACCCCTAAATATACGACCATTTTACTTCTGAGATTGGGGTAAGATGGCCAAAAAGAAAAACGTTAAAAAAGCCTTTTATTTCAACATTTTATCATATTTTTTAAGTTAAATATATTTTTGATATATACTCAAAAGTATAAATTTTTACAAGAGGTCAATAAATAACAAACCAACCAAAAAGAGAATTTTACAAAAATTTTAAACAAAAACTAAGTCCTCTTCCCTAATCTGTCGTATTGACGATTTATAGTTTTCCTTTATATGTGATACTTGGGATTGATTAAAAGTTGTCTGGATCCATAAATCTCACTGCAAATAAAGGCGTCTTAAAGTAAGACAAAAAAACGTCTTAAAATGGATTTCAGACAGGTAAATATCTTAAAATGATGCTCAGACATAATAGATATCTTAATTTAAGACACTTTTGTGTCTTAATAAACTGGTGATGAAAAGAACTAACATAAAGTATCTTAAAAAAGCCTGATGTCTTAATATAAGACATTAAAAAATGTCTTAAATTCACTTCACATTTCATCGTTGACTATTAGTAGTGGCGCCATCTTTGAATGGAAATCAAAATCATATTCATTGTCTCGTTTTTTTCATAGCAAGATGCAGGTTTAGTTTAATAAAATGAAAATTTCTTTTAAGAATTTTCTAACTTAGCAGCGGAAAAAAAAAGTATTTTTTAAAATTGAAATTATAATCAAATATCAAGAATTTATATCTCTTAAGACAAAATAAATAAATAAAATTTTTCAGTAAATTTTTTTGTTGATGAGATTTTTCTGAAAATCATTTCAAATGAGTAAAGCTAGCCGCTCTTATTTTACTCCTAGTTTGACGCTTTTTCAATTCTATTATTAAAATGGTTACTTTTTAATTAAAGCTCGCTCATTTAATTAAATGAAAAAGATTAAGACGAACTTGCAGCGAAGAATATTCTATCGCTAAGAAAGCGAATTTCTAACTAATCTTGCGCACAACTTGTATATAGCTGCTTTCTTTCTTTCTTCCTTTTTTTTTTTTTTTTTTCTTTAATCTCTTTTGATATAAAACTCTTTTCTTTAACTTTTTTACCTGTACCTAGACGTAATACAAAACTTTTCTAGTTTTCATATTCATTTTTTTTTTTTTTTTTTTTAATAACAGTTTATAGAAAGAAATCATTTTTAAAACATTACAATCTTAGATTTTCATATATTTATTTATATTTTACAAAATTTTTACTTCTACAATTAAAATTTAATAGAATTAATACATATTGAGCTTTAGATGTAATCTCGATAGTTTTAAAGGAAATAATTCCGATCTTTTATATCACTACAATCCCTTCCGCGCATATTACATTCTTTATTACCGTGCATTTTTGTGTGAAATCGTGGCGCGATTGGCAAGGGCGTTGGTCTACGGTAGCGAAGATAGTAGGTTCGGCTCCAGCGGCTGGATTTTTTTTTTTTTTTATGCTCTAGAATATTATAAAATATGTTTTAAACAGAAAATAAGAATCACCACATCACCTTTATTTATTTATTTATTTATTTATTTACTAAAAAGCCTTGAAATGGCAGATCTTTTAAGCCTAACATGGCGGTGTTTTTAAACATAAAAAGATGGCGGTGTTTTAAGACATTTACAGTGTCTTAATTTCAGATGCGAAAAGTTGTCTAAAAAAGTAAGACACTTTTTTTTCACTTAAAAAATGACCATCCGTTTAAGACACTTTTGTAACTGAATTTAAGACGTTTTCGTTTACAGTGCTAATACGTCAATCGAAATGCCTAACCCTTTATACCTTTTACTAACTTCAATGCATGTTAACCCTAATTTTTTTTTCTTGTTTTCTCAATATCAGAAATAATACCAATATATGAAATATAAACTAAATTCCAAATTTCCCGTTTTAAGAATATTTTAGTAAATATACTTCTAGTACGATTTCAGTGAAGGCTAATTTTTGCTATAGGTTAGTTGAATCTCAAGATACAGACAATGGCATAAAAGAATTACTAGTCACATTGTCTACCGTCAATATTTATGAATTGGTATAGCTGTGAAAATAACCAACGAAACTGATAATAAGAATGTTATAAAGAAAAACTAGTTGTTCGTAACTAGTGATCTGAATTTACGATATGACTTATGATCCAAACCCAAAAACATCCTTAACCCTTTCACTACCAGAGCCTCAGGAGAAACCGCCACCACAGCCCAGACGTCCTATTATTTAAATATGATACCAATTGTCATTTATTTTTGTGGGATGTATCTATAACGTTCTAACTAAGACCAATAACATCCTGTATCTATTTTATTGTTTTATAACATAACCCGTCTGTGTGCGACACGATTTGGTGCAAACAATTATCATAAATTGATAATGAACCCCCCCTTCACATATTTGTGACGCCGGGCTCAGGTAAGAAATTCGGATCGTCACATATGGTAGCGAAAGCGTTAAGAGAAAAACCTTGTAGTTAAAGCAAAGTTCATCTGACTTCTCAGGACTAATTCTGCAGTTCTCAAGATTTAATGAGGTACCGAACGGGATGATTAGCTTATTAGCAGAAACATCACAGCCACAAACTCTTCTTCCACACAACAACCATGAGAAGTGGGATCGATATCTATAACGCATGGGTGCCTCTTGAGGTTACAGTGGCCAGTTAGAAGGTCATTTACTTGTCTCAACCCATTTCTGTTAAACTTCAAATGGTCTTTATGACGTAAATCAAGATAGTCACGATTCAGCTCTTGGGTTTGTCTTTGAATATTAGAATTACGCCATTGCCTATAATGCTCCTTTACCACGAGTGGAAATTTAAGCTCTGAAACTAACGGGAAAATTTCCAGGACAAGCTCAAGGCCACAAAATTGTATGATTGAGCCAGACTTGCCATTTAATCAGTCAACTCATTACCAAGAATGCCCAGTGATAGGAATCCAGTGAAGACTCATCTTATTATAGGAAAAGGGGTGTCAAAGTATAATATACCAGTTTTGCACGACAGAAGAAGGGAATTTGCACCTCACTAATGAAAGGAGTAAAGACTTACTGTCTGAACAAATGCGAATGGTTAAGTTGGAATCACCTTTGTGTAAGCACACCTTGAAAATAAGGTGATCGCAATGACTTCAGCTTGGAAGATTGTGACAAATATTCCAAGAGGAAAAAGGGAGAAAGTATGATCTTCGGAATACTAAACATCCACGGTAGACTAAAAATAAAGCATAGAGCCATCAGTATACCAAACTAAGTCGTTGTCTTTAAGTTAATTACACTGAGAAAAATTCTGTAACTGACATCTAGAATCTGAGTTGTGGCTCTAGAAAAAATAGTTCCATGTCATCCTCATAAATTCTAGTCCCCTTGGAAAGTGAGTTCTAGAAGGCCCTATTAGAATTCTAGGGCGTTCGCCTATATTCTCGAGGGCAAATTTATTTAAAAATCTCTGCAAATAAATGAGACTACAAGAGGCAGGTTTCAGTAATGATGGGATTAGTGCCCATCAAACGAAAAGTGTAGAAGATAATATAAATGAAAACCCTATTAAACTCCAATAATTATAAAGAAAAACAACAATGTCTTTGCCATTTATGCTGTTTTCCGAAAGAAAAGAAAAGTTTATACAAATGGACTAAGAGGACCTTTCCGAGTGATAAGCATACTATGAATAAGGCAGCAGCTTATCAATATAAACATTAACTTTAAGATAAAAAGCTTCTCATTAGCTTTCAACAAAAATGTCGTAGTAGCCAAGGGCATCCCATAGAAGCCCTGATACTTTTTGTAAGTAATCATGGCATCTCAATAGGCCTGCCACACACCATATTTATCATTCTTATTAAAAACCTTATTACATTTCTCGTGTAAAGGAAAAGCCCTGATGACCACGATGAAATGCATCTTGGGAAGTT
Source organism: Salticus scenicus (assembly GCA_963930645.1). NCBI lineage: Eukaryota > Metazoa > Arthropoda > Arachnida > Araneae > Salticidae > Salticus > Salticus scenicus. Next base: position 285,606,132 of record OZ005656.1, on the reverse strand, counting down.
AGTAATACTGCTTTACAGCTGCCGTAATAGGAGTTAAACTGATCAGTTGAAACTGGCCAACAATTCATTCCACATTATCAATAGCAACTTGGAAAAGCACGATGTCCTCCTTTTAGAAACGTATTTAAGGAATCACTGTTGATATATCAAGGGTTAAATCTTTAAATGGGATCAATCAGAATAGATTTCACCAACATCAAAGTATCTTGCTGTATGCTACCAGCATCATCCACAAACTGCATGTGAGAAGGAAAATGTCTCTTAACAATGGCTATCAGGGTTCACTTAACAGTATGTGTAAAAGAGCAAGGTTGGTCATCCTTCCTGTGTTGAATGGTCTACTGAAGGTGAATATCCTTCTGAAGTTGGATATTTTTCTTGTTTGAACATCTTTCCTTAATATTTTCACAATGCCTGTACAGGGAAGGGTGGGGGTGTTAAATCAGCAGAACGTGGCCTTTTAGTACCAACTCCACTTGATTACTTGTCGGAGTCAGTTCCTTCTTAGGAAGAAGAATCGGTGCTTCTGGTAATGTCTATATCACAGTCAATACCCTAAACCGCGTGATCGGATGTTGAAACCGTAGCACCAATCTTACCTGATGTTAAATCAGTTGCACCAGTAGCATCTGCACTACTTACGCCGAGGATAATCTTAAATTCTGGAAACTGAAATAAGTTTGAAATAGCATAAATTGGATGGCATGATTTTTATGAGGAACTTTAGAGTTGTTTAAATTGACACTTTATGATCCTATTATTACTTGCACATTAAGGCTCCTTATATACCAGCATATACTATTTAAAACTGATTCCGAACAAGTCCCTGCCGAACAAGATTCAAATCTGGTGCCTAGAAATTAAATGTCAGTGACGTAACCATTCCGTTAAATGGATGTGCCTGTAGAATTGTTGCTCAGGTTTTGTAGAATAAAAAGGAGACCAAATTTATATGTATATCCAAAGTGAAATAAAAGCACGAATTCACTAATGGAACTTCCTATAGTATATGTAAGAGATTTTTACAATGACGTAAAATAAATATATTTTTGTAAAAATAAATAAAATTACTTTTAATACACACACTTCTTCTCCCCTCCCACTTCAAGTAGAAAAGCTTAAAATATCATCAAAAGTCCATTTTAATTAAAACCCTTCTGTTTATGAAATGTGTCAGAATAATCAAATTCTAATTAATTAAATATAAAAGTTGCTGTCTTATTTACTTTCATTCTCAGTTTTGGACGGGTAAACAGATCGATATGTGTTACGCTGTGTTTCAATAAAACACTTGAAAGATATGAGGCTTGCCAGAATTAAAAATATGCATATATTTAAACTAAAATTATTAGGGTTTGACGTTGATATTTGCATATCTTTTTTTATTACATTTTCGCTTGTTATGTTGCATAATATTGCGCCGTCAAGATAGTGAAATGGAGTGTTATGTTTCTACACTTTTCTGTCAGAATGAAAAGCGAAAATTTTTCAAAGAATATTGCGTATGAAATTTAATAACAAATAAAGAATTTAGAAGTAATCTCTGATATACAATTTATTAAATTTATTATAAAATATTTTCAGTATATTTTTTATGTCTTAACGAAATTAAATTGTTTTTTAAAAATAATTTAATTAAATAAAAAGTACTAAAAGAAAAATGTCCTGACATATTCGCTTATAAAAAAAGAAAATAATAATTAGTGAAAATTAATTAAAAGAAATAGAAATTCAAATTCAGTTATAAACTTTTATTCATAGAAAGAATTTAATTTGATATACAAATAACTGCGAATTAGTTGAAAATACATTAAACAATAATTCAGTTAATTTCTCAGTCCAAAAATTCATCTAAATAAATTATTTTTAAGCTCTGTCTCAATATTTATATTAAATGAAATATTTAAATTCCTTCGTTTACTTTTTTAATATTTATATATTCTTTTCATAAATTTAATATTTGTTCTATGCATTTCTGTTTACCTACTCTGTATATTAAATCTATTTCATAGAACTGTAATTTAAAATCTACACTATTTTGCATGTTTAAAAAGAAGCGCTTTATATAAAAAATAATAATAATAAATTTTAAATTACATTAAGACATAATAATTATCTAGTTAAAAAAATAAATAAATAAATAAATAAAAGGAAGTCTTTTTTTGTTTTTTAAATAATAGATATAAAAATTTGTACAAAACAGGATTTAATTTAGTAGGAGATGACATTTATTTAGTCTATTTTTCCATATAAAGTCATGTGGTAACTCTATTAAGTTCCTTAGCAACGGTTATTATATTCATTTCTTAAATTTTCTTTTATACGATTTTTCTTACTTTATATATATTTTTTTAACTTATACAAAAAAAGGGGGGGGGGGGGGGCACACCTTTTAATTGATCTAAATATACAAAAAATAAATATACAAAAAATAAATAAATAAAATTAAAAAAATTATTATTAGCAATTGTTATTATATTCAATTCTTAAAATTTCTTTTCAGGTTTTAGCTCATTTTTAAATTAATATATTTTTAACAAATTTTAAAAAGAAAAAATATCCTGGCAGCTGACATATTCAGGATAAGAAAAAAAAAAAAAAAAAACAGCAAATGATTAAATAGCGAAAATTTTGACCGAAAGCAATAATCCTATCGTAATACTAATAATAAAATTGGATTACTATATTACACAGTATTTTATAACTTTTCTTGACTATTTGCGGTTAGTTTTATATTTTTCATGAACGTTAATCTAATTACCGCTTCTTTTTCTTAAAGTATATGTTTCTGATCTTTCAATATGAATGTTTATGCATAAAGTAAAGCTAGGAGAGTTTGCGGTCAATTCAACAGAATAATATAAAAAATCCAAATATTGATTTTTTTCTGAATAATTATTGCTGAATAATTTTCTATGTTTGTTCTTTCCATTGTATATATTGTTTTCCCTATGTTGTTATTTTCATTACTATTATATTACGTTGTTATGCTATAATTTAAAACAACAGCTGTAATAAAACCAAAAAATAAAAGCAGAAAATTCATTCTATTGAACTTAAAAAACAAATATTTTCGCACGTTCATTCAAAATAAAAAGGAAAAAGCAACCACGGAAAATCACTGTCTGAAAGAAATAGTACGCACTTTCGTACAAAAAAAAAAAAAAAAAAAAAAGATAATCTCATTAGAATAAGTCGTCATTTTTTCTTATTATATCATTGAACTGAATCAACGAGCTTAAATATTGTCCATTTATAAATCTTTTTTATTTGTTTTTTTCATTTTGCACGCGCGCTTTTTATTTCCTAATTCAAAATTGTTAAAAAAACTTTTCGATACTGTCCGTTTCGAAATTGATTATTATTAATTTTCTTTTTCTTTAAGAAAAAAAAATTACGAAATTCTGGCAAAAGCAGAATTTAGAACGACTATTGTACGGAGAACTAATATATATATATATTTTTTTCAAATTATAACATTACTTTCAACGCTTTCCAATTGTTCAATTATATTTTCGATAAATTTTCCATTTCGATAAATGTACAATTATCGTAAAACTGGTATCGCAAAAATCCATAGATTGAGACTAATAGTTCTCAGCCTTAAAAAAAAAAAAAATTGATATAAAAATAGGATCGTCAAAACTCGGGGTTATTACCGCTCCTCCAACCCCCATTTGTACAATGTAACTACATTATTTTTTACAATGTAGCTACTAAACGTTTAAGGTTATTATTAAGTCAACAAAAATAATTCAAATTATGTAGTGAAATTTCGTTTACGCCAACGCTGTTTAACATATTCAATTATTTAGGAAAGTGTATGGACGAGAAGCTGCATACGCATGACATAGTGTACTTAAATTTAATAAAGTAAGAAAAATGAATAGCATAAATAAAAATGCATTTCAAGATATTTGCATCTATAGTCCTAATGCATTTTAATGTTACCCTATGAATACTTTTTATATCATATTCTATTTCAAGCATGTTTTTGAACATTTGAAATATATACACTTCTTTCCCAAGATCAAAGCGTTACTGCAGAAAAATTGCTTTTAGGTGCCGCATGGCACGTTTGGCGAAAATCACCAGCACCGCGCGTTTTTGTATCGTTTAGAAGTTGTAGCATTACACTGGTTACGTTTGCTATCTCTGTCGAATTTGAATGAGGCGGGCTTAACTAAATTTCAACAAGATAGGGTCAAAATGACCCCATCTTGGGAAAGCGAGGGTTAATTTAATTAAGTATAGTGTAGATTAAAGATACTAAAATGCACTTACGAGAAATTCCACCCATAGTTGTAGTGTATTTGAATGTTCTTGTATATACTTGTACACAAACCAACATTCTGATTAACATTCCAACATTCTCAATAAATTGTTTCAAGTAAAATCCATGTATAATACAGATTTCGAATACCAAATATTTACATTTTGCGAACATCCCTTTTTGAATTACGCTAATATTAAACATACAGTTCAACTACTAAGAACTAAATTGTTTGTGTTTAGGGGACCTTAAAATATGTAATTCTAGCAAAATTTCAGTTTTGATTATTGTACTTAAAAACAGTATTTTCTATATTATATGTAGGTAAGAGATACATAAAAATTTATTATATTTGTGTTGCTTTAAAATACGTTTAATTCTGTTATTCCTGGTAAAATATTATGTACGTTTTTTTCCAACATTTATAATACAATTATTTCAGCAGGCACATTCATTAACAATTACGGAGGTTTGTTAATCTAATTAATAGCAAAAGGTAAGTTTTATAACACTTCTTTAATTGATATGTGGTTCACGGTAATTAGATATTGTTTTATGCTCAAATGATTTGAAAAGATGAGGAATTGCATTTAAATACCGGAGTAAAAGTATTTGTTCATACTTATTGGATTATCAATGTGTAATATGAAAAAAAGAAATAAAATACGGCATTTTTCTCTTTTAGTTCAATTATAAAATGCTCTAGAGAAATTTATGAACATTTAATTGGATATCGACAGTCTTTGCACAGTTTTAAATGAGACAAGAAAGTAATTATCAAGTCCCCGTGTAATTAATTAGAGAAATTTCGTTCGTTGCATTTGTTACTTGTAAATTTTTAATAATGGCTTTTCATTTTTCTTATATATTCAATTCTTTGCATTATTTTATGGATTGTATTGATAAAATATTTTCAGTCAGAAGATACATTAATTGGGAAATGAACAGCGTGGGAAAAAATGTGAAACATTTGTTTAGCGTGATAAAAGATTGCATATGAATGTGTTATGAAAATTTAACAAAATAATTATTCATAACATTTGCTATCCGTTAGAAAGAGCTACACTAATTATAACAGCATTTGAATCTTTATAGTTATTTCACATCAAAATGATGTTTTCTATTATTTTTATATATTTCTTTTTCAGTTTTCTCTATATGTGCAAGGACAAAGTACTTACTTCCTTAAAAAAAAGTTTGATTTCAGTTTTTTAAATGTCATGAACGGGAATTTAAATTATAAACAGATATTTTTACTATGAAATTTAGGCTTGTTGCATTGATAGTTTAAAAATTCATGTACGGTATAGTTATATAAATTTTTACTCAATTCGAATTTCATGTAAATTGCTAAAATGAGTTTGACTTGCATTACGTAGCAAGGAGAACGTTATAAAACGCATTCCCCCCCCCCCCCCCCTTTTTTTTTATACACTGGTGGACAAAATTAAAGCAAAAACCTGTTTTCTTTTTCTTGCACATAATTTTTAAACAAATATACGCATGAACATAAAATTTGAATGGCCTGTTCATTATCATATTTTTAACCGGATTTTATAAAACTTTAGCATAAGAATAATATTTAAGCTCATAAATATTCATTTTTCTCTCAAAGATAAGCTTTCAAAAAAAGGAAAAATTTCAATAATTTTTGGAAAGAACACTTAATGAAAAGTGGTGTTAAGGATGCATTAGAGATAGGTAAAAACGCACATGCCTTGAAATGTTAAACTAAATCTCTATTTTTCTTTCTGTATTAACTGTTCTTTTACTTTTATAATGAACTTTTAAAAAATATATAATTACCAATTTGTAAACTATACTCAGCACTAGAAGAATAAAGATGTTGATAAATAATTTTATAATGAACATCTTATCCAATTTTCATGTTTGTATGCATATTTTTTAAAAAGTTATTCACATGCGAAAAAAAGAAGTAATAATAAGAAACAGAAAAGTGAATAAAGGTAGAAAGACTTGGTTGTATGGTTGTAAACATATGGATGCGTGTGCATCTTCACCTATCTGTAAGGCATCCTTATGACCATTTTTCATTAAGTGTTCTTTCCAAAAATTATTGAAATTTTTCATTTTTTCCAAAGCTTACTTTTGAGAGAAAAATGAATATTTATTAGCTTAAAAATTCTTCTTATGCTAAAGTTACATAAATTTCGGTTAATAACATGATAACGAACAGGCCATCCAAATTTTATGTTCATGTGTTTATTTATTTAAAAATTATGTGCAAGAAAAAGAAAACGAGAAAGCAGGTTCTTGCTTTAATTTTGTCCACCAGTATAGCAAATATTGTCCACCAGTATAGTATTGTGCGCTTATTGAATGGAATCATGAACAGTTGTTATCAAGCCCTGTCGACGATTCCAAAACCATAAATCCTATCCTTTCCATTCTTTGATGTTTTTATCTAGACAGTTTTTTGTGCCTGCTTTAATTGGTATCAATTGATTTTTTTTTTTTTTTTTTTTGTACTATAGTTTTAGTCAGTTAATTTTTTTTCTATGTTAAGCTGCTGTGACGAGTTTTTTTTTTTTTTTTTTTTTTTTTTTTTTTTTTTTTTTAACAGCTAATGGACCATGAAAAACAACAAGAGTGCAGAAAAATATGACTTTAATATCGGAATTTTTAAACAAACATTGTTACTTTCCAGAAAGATTTTAGCATTTCTCGTATGGGTGTACCAGTTTTCCAAGGACGTTGCGTCAGTGCTACGAAGCAGGCTTGAAAGTTGCAACACTCTAAAAAAATTGACTGCAACACCCCACTGATTTGTAAACCTCCATTTCTGCCAAAGCAATCGTTATTTATGCCTACGCGGATTACTTTAGCTTTGTTTTGTCGCAGCCTCCATATGGCCGATAGAATCTATATCTGGTAGTTGGTATCACTGTCAAACAAATCACGTTTGTTGGCCTAGCTATGTGGAGTTTTCCGTGGATTTCTTCGAAAACTGCATAAATAATCAGTAAGACCCCTTAAAGAGACCCCTGCGGAGGGCATGCCAATCAGGTTTAGATCTTCCGAGAGGACATTCGGTCTAAAATCCCCGCTTTTAGACACCTTGTCTACTCGTTTGATTGTCGCTTATATATAAAACTTGAGACAAGCTCAGTTTCCTCTTTTTTTTTTTTTTTTTATTTTTTTTTTATTACTTTCTTCTATATGTAGTATAGAGAAAGTGTTGGATTCCTGAAAATTTTCGACCTCTGTTTTTTGATGGATTTACACGTTTTGGGATGTCCTGAACACGAATCGATAGTTTTTAGAAAACGTCTGTCTGTATGTCTGTCTGTGTCTGTGTATCACGAATTTTGTGTCCACTGTATCTTCCGAACCAATAAATTAAATTTAACCAAACTCGGTTTCTAGTTGCACCCTGACATAAACTGGTGCTGATTATATTTGGGGATCAATCGCTCAACAGGTGGTGCTGTGATCGCATTTTTTGTAAACTTTTAACATGGCAGTATAGGACAAAATTTCGTATAAATGTGCATAATGAGAGTTATTTTAAACTTGTGATTGTAAAATTAATATGAATTATTGACAATAGTAGTAGTTAACTCGGAAAAAAAATTCTGTGCATGTGAGGGCATCGTTTCTTCCTCTGGGGGGAATTACCCCACGGGGAATGGTAAATTTTCAAGATGGGTGTCTCTCGAAAGGTCTCGTCAATACCTTTAAAATTGATGGTTGAGCTATAAATCTGCGATAATTTAAAACAAAGATATAATTTTTTTTACTTTTAACGAAAAAAAAAAAATCCTTTTTCTTTTCCTTTTTTTTTTTTTTTTTTTTTTTTAATATTGTTACTGAGTGAATTTGTATAGGAAAATATAGAAGAAAGTCTTGTGGTGGCCACAATATACTAGTTTTTTTTTTCAGTTTCTGATTTCGATTAATCTTCAAATCTCCTTTCGCAATCGAAGGCATTAACATTTTACTAAGTCACTTTTACTTAAAAAGCTAGCAGACATTCGAGTTATCGGAGTCAGTGTTGATCCCGTTTCGCGCCTTAATTTATTTAGGTTTAGCAAGACAAAAATTTCATCTGTGTTGAGAGCATCACTAAACTGAAATTAAAATTGCTGCGACATCATCACAACATGGCAAGACTAATTTCTATAACAATGGAGCATTACACTCTATTAAAACGGTAATATTTAAATAGTGTAGGATAACGCCACAAACGAATTAAATAAATAAAATAAAATATGCTTTTATTGCATTGTACTAAACATTTTGAGCTGATGGTGGGGGGCCCCTTGCTTGATTCTCAGATTTCTCCTAATTTCGTTTCTACTTGAGCATGCATTGCAATCGGAACTATGCATGCATTCAAAGTAAGCTCTATCGGATGACAGAAAGTTGTTTGACATTCGACACTTTAGAATGTAGAAAAAGAGGGGGGGGGGGAAGCTGATAACCCCATAGAAATAGCATGGTAAGAAAAGCAAAAAAAACTCACAATGTCAAGTGTGTCCAAAAAAAAAAAAAAAAAAAAAAAAAACAGGCTCACACTGGAAATAATAAGGGGACAAAATTGACTAGAAAAAAACATTGAACAGCGAGAACCCGGCGGGCTGGGGCGTTAAATATATCGTCCAAGATTAATACGACTCGCCTAGTATAAATGTATTTTGCGGCCTGGACATCCTCCCTAAAATCTGTTTACTACTTGAGCATGTATACTGTCATCGAAGTTATACATGTATCCAAAATTTCAACTCAGTCAGATGATGGGCTGCATTTGCTTGGAGGATCTGCTCTTGGGAGACAACAAACGAAGTTAATCAGAGCAAAATTAATCAGAGAAAAGGAAGTTTATTAAGCAAACTAAATCAAACAACGAACGAAATACATAACAATAGTTAACTAATGAAATTAAATAAAAACGTATAAAAATCATCCTATTTGGGATATTTATGACAATAAAAATGTTTATTTGCTAGTTCTTTTAAGTTCTACGTTATGAAATTTTATTGATAAAACTGCCTTTTTATGCATTAAAATATATATGTACTGCTATGCATCTAAATATTGATTAAATTACTTAAGTGCGTACTTGACAAAATAGATCTGCGTGTTGCATAAAATGAAATCGCAAATTATGCATTATGAAATCCTATTCCAATGTACCTGAAGCCATTAAGAATTAAATTTAATTGGCAGTAAAAAAAAAAAAATTAAATGCAATTTAATGTAATACCTACTTCAGTGTCAGTTCATAGTTAACACTTTTCAGAATTTAGAATTTATTATAACTAATTATATATACATTTTTCAATTCAGAACTGATTGATAAATTACCATGAGAATAACTTTCAATTTTCTAACTTTTTTAATAAAATAAGTTATTATCCTAGAAACATTGTTATTTATATTTACTTTGAGTTTTAGCCAAGTAAACAGATCAATACATTTAGCATTCACGGCTCCAGTAGCAATATCAAGTGATTCAAGATGTTAAAATTTTTCTGTGAGTAGAAAATGCTCTTTTTAAAATTTAGTTTTTAATTACTCATCTTATTTTCTTTCTTTTGTTTAAACAGGGTAGTTATTATGTTCACGGCATTTAAAAATAAAAAAAATGACAAGATATTTTTCAAGAATGTGTTAAGTAAATGTCAGAGAGCAGTTTTGGACAAGTCTTAATTTTACATGAAGACAAACAAATTTGGATGCCAAGTATTCTTTATTACTCAGAAAAAAAAAAATAGTCTTTTCTTTTCTTTTTCTTTTTTTTTTTTTTTTTTTTTTTTAATATTAACTACAAGATGTGATGTATTTCAATATTATTTTGCATTAAAATTGATGTTGAATTATAAAGAATAAAAACTTTTTTAAGAAAACACCATATATTAAAAAGAGAAACATACGAAAATCGTTTCAGGACGGAATGTTTTAACACGACCATTCCTCATAGGGGAAAATATAAGGGTGTGTACAGAATGAATGAAAAAAGTTCAAAACTTTCTCAAAAATCAAATTAAAAGTATTTTAAAAATATTGTTGTAGTTTAACTAAAGAGTATTTTATAAACAGAGGGAAATGAAAATAATACTATACAAAAATAATTAAAAGGAGAGCAAGAGAATTACTTCAAAGCCCTCCTGTATACTGGTATAGAAGAAAGATCATTTTGAAGTATTTGGTTCAACTTATTTAATCAAAACAGCAATTTATTTACAAAACTATCTATATAATATTTCTTTAACGTGGACCAGTTACAATTAAAATTTATCCGTATGATACGATAGTGACGTAAGATGTTATGATTGGTCAACCTAGACCCAAAGCAGAAATTCGGCTGTTTTAGCTACGAAAATTTAATCTAATACACTTGAAAAGCCCATTTTTTTTTAAAGAAATTGAAACAAATATTAACTTTTCCGCTAAAAAATATACTCAAAATCTCATATTTAGAAGTATATTTGGAAGAATTTAAAATTAGTTATGCCTCGCATTTTATGGTGGCTATTCAGCAGGACGATAGTGGCGCTATCTATTATATTTCTTTAGATTTTTTCATTCACTGTAAATAGAACATACATCTTTTTATTGAAATTTTTATTTTTCCGACTGAGTGAAAATAATGCCTGGACCGGGACTCGAGCCCCAGATCTTTGACTTACAAGGTCAAGGCTCTACTAATTGAGCTATCAAGGCCGACACCCCGGTCAGCATTACTCACTCAGACAACCTTTAGGCAGAAACATCTCTGGTCTATCATGTAGATAGCTCGACAGAAATAAGCCGCGGGAAATTTTTTTCGAGCTATCTACATGATAGACCAGAGATGTTTCTGCCTAAAGGTTGTCTGAGTGAGTAATGCTGACCGGGGTGTCGGCCTTGATAGCTCAGTTAGTAGAACCTTGACCTTGTAAGTCAAAGTTCGGGGGTTCGACTCCCTGTCCAGGCATTATTTTCACTCAGTCGGAAAAATAAAAATTTCAATAAATATGATTTTCTTCCACAGTTGATTGTGTGATTTTAATAAAAATTATACATCTTTTTGTTTGTTTATTTATTTTGTAGTAAATTATTTGTTAGCTGTGGATTTTCCGTTATTTATGGTGCTTTGGTAATTTAATTCAGTCAAATTTTCGGAAATAATTGATTTTTAATATAATAATAATTGAATTCTAAGAATTTTTATCTTAGAAGTGGAATATTTTCTAAAATTGAAATTATAATGCAAATGTCAAATCTCTTATTAATTTCAAATTTCTTTTATTGAAAAAAAAGGGGGAGGGGGATGGATGGGTTGAAACCAGAAAATTTCCAGTGATTTTATTTATGATTTTTCTGAAAACCATATTAGGTATGTTCGTACTATTACCTGGGCGTTCTGCGAGAGAAAGGCTAGTATCGTTTATTTGTTTTTAGGCTAAAATAAAAATGTGATGATCATTATGAACTATTGCCAAAAATTGAATTTGCATATTCTCAATGTGTACAAAGTTGGACAGTGATCTAATCAGAAGTTTTTGTACAAAATGTGTCTAAGTACATCCTATTTAATTAGAATTAATAAACAATTCAAGATTTTTACTTGACTGGCTAGCAATAATTCCCATACAAAAAAAATACACTTAAATCTGTTTTGTTAAATAAATCCTTGTCGAATCATGTACTTAGTCTAAGAACATGATTCGATTTATCCTAAACAATTTATATTTATAAAAAAGTTAAAATTAGTTTATTCTAAATTATTTTCCGAATAAACGCTTAAGTTATATTGTATATTATTAGTATTTCTAGTACAAAGTTGAAGTAATTGTCTAATAATGACTGACTAAAAGCCGTGATCAACTGATGACAAAAAATGAAACTAATAATTACTTTGAGCTTCCAAATAACAGAATAAGTAATTCGAAATATATTTTAAGAAAATTAAAGTTATTTTGCAACTTTAACGTTATAAATTTAATAATTCACTTCCTTTCAGCAGACAGAATAAGAGTAGTGTGAACTTTAGTAACTTTAAAAAGTAAAATAAATAAAATAAATAAATAAATAAATAGTAATAATAATAATAATAATAATAATAATAATAATAATGAGAGTGAGTTTAAAAATTTAAATATTTTAACCTGTTTAGTCCGTAAGTAAAATCAGCTTTAAAAAAATAATAATTATTATTATTATTTTAGTTTTTATTTATATACTAGCGAGCTTCGCCCGCTACCGGGTCAGTATTTTCAAATGAATCACTAAAATTAATGAATCACTAACAGTAACTTTTAGTGTTAAGAAAAGAAATTAAAAAAAAAAAAAATCATTTCTGATTGGGTAAAAAGTCGGCCCGGGTCCCCACTGCCTTCGGCAGCGCTGCCCCGTGCGCGCTGCATGCGCGCATTCCTTCCCTGACCCTCCGTGCCCCCCCCCCTCAAAAAAAAAATTCTGATCGGGTAAAAACTCACACCGGGTCCCCACTGCCTTCGGCAGCGCAGACCCATGCGCGCTGCGCACGCACGTGTGAAGGTATACGCGCGCTACGCGCACATATTCCTTCTCAAATCAAATTTTTATTCTTAAGAAAAGAAAATGAAAAAAAAATCATTTCTCATCGGTTAAAAAGTCGGACCGGGTCCCCACTGACTTCGGCAGCGCTGTCCCGTGCGCGCGGTGCACGCCTATATCTTCCCCACCCTTTCAGCCCTTCCTAATTAACCTACATATACCAATTTTGAACGGTCTAACTGATTTAGCTGAGATGCAAAAGAAAACCTAATCAGGACACCTCAAAACGTGCAAATCTGGTTAAAACTTTCGATAATATAAAAGAACTTTAATATATCTTTCGAATGATGTATTAAAAACAATTTAATCATAATTAGAAATTGAAATATTGAACTTTTAAAATATTACAGCGCCATCTGGCGGTAGAAATTTCTGTAATCTACTGTTCGATTTCAAACCAACAAAGCTATCTTATGATGTATTACTTATGGAATTATTTTAATTAGTAGCTCAGATACAAAAGAAAACTGATTCAGGAGACCTCAAAACATGTAAATGAAGCGAAATCTTGAATCCCACTTTCGATAATATAAAAGTACTTTAAAATATCTTTCGAATGATGTACTAAAAATAATTTAATCATAGTTAGAATTTGAAATACGCGTATTATAATAACATTTAATTTGCAATTAAATTGTACATTTTTTATTTATTCTCGAAACCCGATGATATTTGAACGGGAACTTCGTCTTGTGATGTTAAAAGTTTGTAGCAAGTTTGAATTAATTTTGAAGAAAATTGAAGCATTTTGAAATTTGCAATTTTTATTTCCAGTACAAAATCAGTAAAGCTGGAAGTAAAATCTATTTATTCTTTCGCCCGGCGCCATGGTAACCGAAATACGTCTATTGCGAAATTAATAGAACTGTTGTGATTTGTTGCCACCTTTTTTTTCATACTTTAGTTAATTTTAAAAAATCTAATTGCCCTATAGATAAGCTATTTAAACCGTCGGATTCAGAAAAATCGGACCTTTCATTTGATATGTTATTTGTAACGATACGACTGATATTTCTAATTTATTTTTCATTTTTTCCGTAAAAATGTCGCTTTTTAAGCATTTAATCATGAATTCTGGGTCATTTTTCGGTAGATATGGGTCGACGTTTTAATTAATATCTCCGCTAATTAGGGTCGCATCGCTTAGCGAATTATCGCGATGTCGAGATGAAGAAATGCTGCGTCTGTCGACACCGGTATCGAAGCGCTGCGTCCATTAGCGCCGGAGCTTTAGCTATGACAAGGCATTTCTCACAGACAGACAGACAGACAGACAGACAGACAGATGCGCACAGATTTTAATAATATAAGGAGATGAGATGAACAATGAAGATAACAATAGTAGAACTTAGCAAATAATTTTAATTATAAATATTCTTACTGTTTTATATCATGTAAAACTTCATGCCAATTAACCATTACAATGAACTTTTTTTTTAAATCCTTCTTAAGATTTTTCTTAAATCCTTTCAAACAAACTCAGCAAATGTCAGTTTACTTTTGCATACTGTAGTAAATACTTTCTTTTCTTATTTTATTTAAAGTTTTCTATTTTGTCTAAATTGCGTGCATTACGCAAGTGAAAGAAATAAAAAAGTTGTTCGAAAACAGAAGTTTTTACTGATTTAAATCCTTTTAAATAACTAACTTATTACAATAGAAAGTCGCTGGAGAAAATATTGGTAAATAAATAGCTAAATGTATTAGCTTAATCTCTTTGAAATAAAAGTATATGTTTACATAAAATATTACTTGGATTTCTACTTTGCTTTTAATTTCCGATATCCAGGGTACGTTTATACATTGAGAAAAGTAAAACCACTGTCTATATGCTTCATGAATTTTGTCTATAATTCAAACTCTTTTTTTTACTTTTAAATTTTAATGCTATTTTCTAAGATTTTTTTTTTTTTTTTATCCCGTTATTTTTCATTCTAAATTGCGGTGTTGTTTATTTATATAAATAAGTGATATAGAATTTAAAAAAAAAAAAAAAAAAAACATTTACTGTTAAGATGAATCTTAACACTTGTTTTTTTTAGCTAGTTCTTTCTCTTTTAAAATCATGATATTTCAAAAATTTTGCAAATCTTTTACATTAAATTTTAATTTGTTTCTTTTATTAGTTTCAGTTAAATTTGCCTTTTAATTCAACTTTGTTAGTTACTTTCATCTTTTACTCCGTTCAAAACTTTTCTATTAAGTTTCTTGCTTGCCTAGCAACAATCGTAGATTGCAAAGCACCTGGGCAAGGAGATACGTGACCATGAGATGATAATCTTTGCCTTTAAACTGCTCTGAAGGTCGCTGTTGCACGCGTAATGTCGGCCTGGCTAATCAGCATAACAGCTATTTCGCCAATAGTTACGTTCTGTTACTAGATCGGCAAATGTGTTGTCATCGCTGATTGGTTAGTTCGTTTTTATCTGTGAGGTTTGTGCAAGCGTGTTGGCAACTTTGTAAGTTCAGCGTGGGTGAACGGCGGGAATTTGGTGATTTTGCTTGTGGACTTCTAAAAGTAATGACGATGTAGGAAACGGAAAAGTAAAAAGAATGGGGCTTTTGCCCCGCTCGAGCCCATCGTATCAAGATTTTCTGTTGATGAAGGAGATCCTACTCGGGGTCAATTAATCGTAGCAATATTAGCGTCTAGTATTTTGAATGTGTTGGTACTGAAGAGTGAGTTGGCAGGCGAAAGACTTGAAGTTTTGCTGTTTTTGTAAAATAAACGACCAGCGTGGGAGCGTTTGTACCTCAAAAATTTCAGTTATGAAAAAACAATCGGCTGAAATCCAGTGTGTAGGCCGAATCGTTCTTGGTGATTATCCTTCGCAACGATAGATTGGAGGTTTTATTGATGTCCCGGAAGAGTGGTGTATCTCCAGTTTTTCTTTTACTTTTTTTTTTATTTAGCCAAAGATGAGGCTACCATGCTCTTTGTTTGTGAGGTGATATGCCCTGGGGTTTTTGTGCAGCTAATGAGATAACCTCCCGTTACATCAATTGCTCACCATAAGTGCCTAGAAAATCTTGGTTCGTCCCTCGTCGTTTGAAAGAGATGATTCACAGCCACCGCCAGAAGATTGATCATTCTTCTGGATATGAAAATGTCGGTAACTCCTGTTTTTTTATTTCTCTTAACTCTCTTCTGGTAATAAGTATTAAAATTTGAACTATAAATGTAGTCTAAACTTTGAGTTTTTTTCTTGTGATTAAAAATGATTTTGCTATATGTATTAAAACTTGAACTTTAAAATACTAGATAAAAGGAGAGGTTTTTCTTCCTCTTGTTTACCAGAGACTGTTCAGTTTGTAGTAAATTAAAGTTTCACCTGAAGTGAAAGTAGGACTTAATAAATTATAAGAAAATAAGTATTAAAATTTGAACTATAAATGCAGTCTAAACTTTGAGTTTTTTCTTGTGATTAAAAAATGATTTTGCTATAGGTGTTAAAACTTGAACTGTGAAATACAAGATAAAAAGTAGATTGTTTTTCTTCCTTTTGTTTACCAGTGACTGTTCAGTTTGTAGTAAATTAAAGTTTCACCTGAAGTGAAATTAGGACTTAGTAAATTATTAGAAAATGAATGAGAGTACTTAAGTTACCAGAAAGATTGGTTGTATGTCAATTTTATTTCCTAGATATATTTGGTATTTACTATGTTTTTCTGTATGGAGATCTCCAGTTTCAAATTTGAGAAATAATCATCAAAAATTAAGTTATTGAAATGTCTTGTGTTTGTGCTCATTTTTGTTAGTAGAAATATTATAAATTTTTCTTTATTATTATTATGTCAGGGGAAAGTTAATAGAATGCAAACTTGCTTTTTTTTTTATTGAGCCATTTAGTCTCCTGTTGTAAAAGTGTGGAAATCAAAAAAAGGTATTAAATCTTATGAGATAAAACAAAGTTTGAGGTGTTGATAAACACGATTTGAAGGAAAATTTAACTGGTGAAAGATGAAATTGCATAAAATATGAATTGTGATTTCCCATTGATTTTTACAGCAGGAAACATTGTTTTTGTTTATTTAATTTCTTTTGTTTATTTATTGTGGGGGGTGGAAATGGCTCAGCTGTTATTTTTTTTTTTATTATTTACTTATTATGTAACAATTAACCTTAGAGTTGATTTAATTAAATGATACCTTTAGGTGAATGTTTATATTTGAAAATCAGTCTTATGGTAGTTTCTGTTGTAACCATTAAATTGCTGATAATTTTAATCAACTTAAATATTTAATGTTTTGGTTTTTAACAGAAACCGCCTTAAGTCATCATGGCCTTATTTGAATTTTTATTATGGTAATTCTGTATAATTGAGTAACAGAGAGCTGGCATCTAACCAACGAGGTTTCGACCTCCCTTTTAACATCTTACTGTTTAGAACCTGGTTAGAAATATTGCGGCCAATGTACTACCATCTACCGTCACAACATTACCCCTTTCAGTGTTTAATATCTATTTTTCATTCTAAAATTCTGAAATTCATAAAGTAGCATCCAGAATAAAAAAGTAAATAATTATAATAATAATAATCATTTTTAATTAAATATTGTGACTAGTGAAGCGGATAATGAAAGATATAATTAAGATAATAATTCTTAATTTAATTAGCAAAGCCTGGTACCATAATAACACTTTTTTATAATCAGTGCAAAATGCCTTCACTGCCTTTCGGGCTTAACTCACACAAATCTATCCATTTTATTAGAACTTAATCTATCATCCAATGTTCAAACAACAATTCTTTTATTGAAAAATCCACATGTTATATTTGTTCACATATACACACTGTTACTTGGACTTTAATATGAAATGCCACTTAGATAATTTCTAACTCGCATTCTCCGTTCACGCATGCGAGATGTAAATAAAGAGGAACAGTTCCACTGCTAAACATGGACTACGGATGATTGCTGAGGCTACGCTAGCGCTAAAATGTTGCAGGTTGTAAGACGTAATTATCCATTCTCTCCTCCTATTTTGATATATGAGGAAATAGAGTAACAAAACAAGGAAAAATTAGATGTTGTACAAATCTTAAACATTAAATTTCAAAGTTCTACTTATTTTTTCAATTCCTTATATTAGTTCACACTCTCCCTATGTATATCTTGTACAAATCTTGCAATCGATTTTTAACTAACTTCCCGGTTAGTTAGAAATTTGAAACTTTTAGGATTGCTCAGAACCCGGTGACAACACAATACTTCGAAGTCCGATTTTCAAATTTTTGATTAGTTTTCTTATAATTAATTAAACTATGAAAATAATAACATCCTAATAGCGTTAAAATAGCCATTAAAATATTAGCTATAATTTAATTGTTGCCAAAAAAAAAAAAAAATACGAGTTCATTTTCTTTCGACATAAAAATAAATACATTTAATTAAACGTGAACATTAAAAAATTATAAAAAGTTAAATTATGCATCTCACAAAAATTGACGTCATTATCACTTCAAAAATGTTACGCACATTGATAAGAGATCTATGATTCATCAGAAAATTTAAAACATGGTATACAAAAAAGTTTTTTTTTTTTTTATCTTATAATTATTTTTATTTTATTTTGCACACGCGCTTCTTATTTCCTAATTCAAAATTATTAAAAAAAAAATTTTTGATAGTATTTGTAAGTAGGAATTGACAATTTTTCTTTTATATTTCTCGTTGAGTGATCGTTTAAATCTATAACATGGTAGAGACATGACTAAACAATCTTCTTAATAATAATAAAGGTCCAAAACGCTGCATGGCTAATCAATTTTGAGCTACTCGCATATACACATGCTTTTAGTGAGTCATCCACTGACGTTTTAAGAAATAAGAACTTCATTTCTAATATGAAAATATCTCATTGGAACAGATATTGTCTGCTTTCTCGTATTTACGAAGGAAACTGTAAGATATGTGGGAAAGTCAGCAATTCTAAATAAAGGTATTTTTATTTTAAAATAATAATAATAATAATAAAATATTCATTTATAATTTTTATTTTCTATGATTTGCGTATTATTTGTGCAGGATTTAGATTATTTAATTTATTAATTGAGGAAAGTAATTCAAGATTGTTACTTTCATTTATATTAAATTTTATACATTTGTAAGGAAACGTTCTAATTCGATTTTAAATTTTGATTCGATAATTATTCAATATTTAAGGTTTATGTACATTTATAATAGGGTTTCAAACTGAAGAATGCTAGGTTGCTTGTCTAAGTATCTAAAAAGGCGTTGTTATACTTGTCTTTCTTCGAAGGGTAACTAGGAATTATTTAGAAACATTACATTAAGTTGAAGTCATAACTTGCCAGGCCAACATGGATGATGGATTTAATAAGCTGATAAATAATAGCTTATTCTTCTTCATTAAAACGCTTCCCTGTATTTAAATATCAGATGAAAGTTAAGAAAATCGCATAAATTTATACAGCAATTTTCAAATGCGTTTACTCGTTACAACTTTTAATATTTAATGTATTTTATTGCTGTGTAACACATTAAATTTGATATTGTTTAGAATTATGTAGAAATAAATCAGCATCTTTGTTGCGCTGCATTCACATGAAAAGTATAAAATTACCATTTTTTCTGTGTGAATGTGTATGTATGTAAGTAGCGTTGTATCCGGTCCAAAAACTTGACGATAAATAAATAAATGCTCGAATTTACAAAGGGCAACAATTCATCGAATTTTTCATTTAAAAAATTCAATTGTTTCCTTTCTTAGGTCGAGTTCAGTATTTTTCTACTAGAAAAGGAGGGACAGCATAAAAAATAATTATTTTTACTTTAATATGTATATATCAGCTTTTTAAAAAATGCCAAAGCTGAAAAATACTTTTTATTTTAATAAAGTTTGTAATTGAATGTATGTTTCTATGACTCTTGATTTAAGAGGCAATCGTTATAACATCTATTTTGAATAATTTGATATTTATGTATATAGGTCGAAACTGTTTATGTAAAAAGAGAATGAGAGAGAGAATGGGGTATGATCTATATTAAGGATTATTTTACAGGTCTTCACGAACAATTCCGATACATCATCGGATAGAACTGGAAATTGTTAAAAATATACTGTAGGTGTTATGAGAATACTTTCATTTTATTACATGACATATACAAAATTTTTTGACGTCAAACAGGGTTACGGAAAACATCTTCTATGCTCTTTTATGTTTTTTATATTTAACTAGCATGCTTTGCCCGCTTCGCTGGTCATTATATTGAAATGATTTCTCAAAATACCATATCAAAATAATAATTAAAAAAAAAATCATTGAAATCAGTCAAAATCTAAGTTAAAGTTCTCGCTATCTTCGATAGCGGTTTTCCAACACGCCACACTTCGAGTCTGGAGAAACAATGCCTTCGGTAGCACCTTACCTGCATTTTACTCCCCCTTCCTCGCGGGTAAAGTGGGAAGATTTGCAAAATCACATCAAAGTGCATATTAAGTATAATTAATCAATACCCACACACCAAAATTTGCCATTCAAAGGTAATTTGGAGCACATTTAAGCTTGAAAACGTGCTTTTTGCCCCGCCTACCCCTTTGGAAGATTGTGTGTGTTGAGTACGCATAACCAATCGACATATCAAAATATCACTTTTCTATGATAATTTGGAGCAGAGTTACTTTTTAAAACGTGTTTTTGCTCCCCCACCCGCCTTTAAAGGGAGGAAAGAGGAAATTTCACGAAATCCCTTTATAATGCGTGTTGGGAAAGCATAACCAGCCCACGCATGAAAAATCGCCTAAGATAGTTCAGAGCAGAGTCGCGCATGGAAAAATTATTTCCCCCACTCCACCCCCAAGGGGGATATGGTGGAATTTTACAAAATTCCTTTGCAGTGTGTGTCTTGAATTCGCATAACCAATCTACATATCAAAAAATCGCTATCCTGAGATAATTTGGAGCACAGTAACTCTTATAAGCGTGTTTTTGCTCCCCTCCCCGCTCTTAAAGTGGAGAGGGAGAAATTTCGTAAAATCCCTTTATAGTGCGTGTTGGGAACGCATAAACCACCCACACATAAAATTTAATCTTACCGAGATAATTTGAAGCAAAGTTAAGCTTGGAAATGGGTTTATTACACTCCCCTGCCCTTAAGGAGGGGGGAGATTTCGTAAAATCCTTTATAGTACGTGTTGGGAACGCATAAACAACCCACACATAAAATTTAATTTTACTGAGATAATTTGAAGCAAAGTTATGCTTCGAAACGTGTTTATTCCCTCCTATCCCTATGGGGGGAAAAGGGTCTTTCGCAAAATCCCGTTACAATGGGTGTTGGGCACAAGTAAATAACCACACACTAAAATTTGTGACCTTAGCTCCTATAGATTTCCAC
This sequence comes from Salticus scenicus, assembly GCA_963930645.1. Taxonomy (NCBI): domain Eukaryota; kingdom Metazoa; phylum Arthropoda; class Arachnida; order Araneae; family Salticidae; genus Salticus; species Salticus scenicus. Next base: position 285,584,951 of record OZ005656.1, on the reverse strand, counting down.
GGACGAATTTAGCGCTAAAAGAGGGTTCGAATTTGCCCCCTCGTAACTCCCCCACAATATTGAAAATCGGGAAAAATCAAAAGAAAGTTTTTGGAAATATCCTCAAAAAGACTCTTGGCGATTTTCTATACATTTGGGCTATTATTGGTAGAGTGTTACTCGAAAACCTGTATTTTGCTAAATTTGCCTCCTAAAATAGTTTTTACCCCCCCCCCTGCCGAATTATGCTTATAAGGGGTTTTTGCCTTCTGCCCCCCCCCAGGGGGAGCGGGGAATATTTCGCAAAATCCCACCTTAATGGGCGCCAGGGTCCTAAAACCAACGTCCTCACGAAATTTGCGAGTCTATCTCCCATAGAATCACTACGGCTGTGTTGAGTCAGTGAATCAGTGATTTTACTCTTTTATTCCCCACCCCACCCCCAAAGGGATAAAGGGGGGGGGGCTTTCACAAAATCCCGTCGTTACAATGGGTGATGGACACATGTAAATAAGCCACACACTAAAATTTGGACCTCGGCTCCGATAGATTTCCACGGACGAATTTAGCGCTAAAAAGGGGCGGGGTCGATTTCCCCCCCCTCGTAACTCCCCCAAAAATCGAAAATCGGAAAAAAATCAAAATTCAGTTTTTGCATATACCTTCAAGAAGACGCTTGATGTTTTTTTTTTTTTTTTTTTTTTTAAATATCTTTGAGCTATTACTGCTAGAAATTTACTCGAAAATCCGTACTTTGATAAATTTGCCTCTGAAAATCCTTTTTACACCCTCCCCCCCCCTTAAAAATCCAAAATTCCAAAATCACAGAAAATGATTTTTTTTGTACTTAACTCTAGTCTCCCCATCTACAATTTTTTCATCCTGAAGTAATTTGGAGCCTATTTATGCTTATAAAGGTGTTTTTGCCTCCTGCGCCTCCGAAAATCATTTTCACCCCTTTCCCCCCTTAAAAATCCAAAATTCCAAAATCGCAGAATTTTTTGTATTCAGGTTTAGTCTTCCCATCTGCAATATCTTCACCGTGAAGTAATTTGGAGCCGAGTTATGCTTATAAATGTGTTTTTGCCTTCTGCACCTCCGAAAATCATTTTCACCCCCTTCCCCCCTTAAAAATCCAAAATTCCAAAATCGTAGAAAATAATTTTTTCGTATTCATAAAGGTAGTTTATAAAGGTAGTTTTTGCCTTCTTCCGCCCCGGTGGGGGGGATGGGAGGTATTTCGTAAAGTCCCGTCTTAGTGAGCATCAGGGTCCTAAGATCAACCTGCTCACCAAAAATTGTGACTCTATCTCCCATAGGATCTCCACAGCCGTGTTGAGTCAGTGAATCAGTGAGTTTAATCTTTTATATATATAGATTGTAAAGCTGTAAAGAAAGCTTTTGTGAGATTTTTTTTTTCTACAGAATTAATTAAAAATAAAATATAGTTTCGTGTCGCCTTACTCTTATTTTACACAAAATTAATTTAATATACAACAATTCTTTTAAATAAAAATATAAAAATAAATTTTGTGAGATAAAATTGCTTTTAAGAAAAGTTTCTTTCTCTTCTTCTTCTTCTTTTTTTTTTAGTTTGCATGAACACATAAATTTTATGACTTTGAAATTTTTAGATTCGAGTAACTCTAGGAGAGATGGCCATTCTCAATATTTCCGAAACTTCATCACAGATAGACTAACTTTGTTCGTAGGAAACATTTGAACGAGTTGATTCATTGCGACGTGCAGATACGTTTTTAGATTATAAAAAGTAAGTGAAATTTTAATGTTTATTTAATTAAGTGGTTGAATGTTTTTGTTGAATTAGGTATCTGAATATTTCGCAATACGTACGTTACATTTTGTTTTACTATACGGAGTTTTAAGGCGAGTATATAATCCAATCCTTACTTTTAAGTCTAAAACAAGAGCGTACAATGGCGAAGTGACGCGTTAAATGGATATCTGTCTTTCAATTTTATGAGAGATGGCCACCTCTAAAACATGAAAAAATCCTGATGTACTACCACCAACCAAAATGCTATTGAATCCGTTATTCATGTAACCATAGTAAAAACATTTAGAAAACGTACCAATGGAATTTATGACACATTTAATAGTAAATAGGTAACTATGGTTTGACATCACCAGAAAATATTCAAAACGTCGGAAACTTTCATCCCAGAAATAGACAAAACTGAAAAGGAAAAAATCAAAAATAAACGGAAGAAAAACAAAACAAAAAACGTGGCACTTCAAGCAGCGAAGAAGATGAAATACTTTTGAAATTATTAAATTCTACAAATTCCGAGGGAATAAAATTTGATGAGGATCACAGTGTTGCACTGAGAAAAAAAAATATACCGCCTTCATCTAGAATGAATAAGTGGTCATTTTCTAAATCCCTAAACTAGAAATATAGATTCCCGAGCTATGCGCATTAGGCACGTCAATAAACTCAATAGACGAAATTATGGAGAATTTCTATTGTACACATTTCTAGATGGTGAAAAAATATTCTGAATATTCTGTATCTTTTGTATTGCGAGAAATTCTCCCTTCATTTTCTAGAATTGGGCCATAAACCAAAGTTATAGTTGCTGAAACCCGCGTCTTGTATTCTCATTTATTTGCACCGATTTTTAAATAACTTTACCCTGGATAATATAGGCAAACGCTCTAGAATTCTAATAGGGGGTTCTCGAACTCGCTTTCAATGGAGACTAGAATTTATAAGGATGACACGGAACTATTTTTTCTCGAGCCACAATTTAGATTCTAGATGTCAGTTACAGAATTTTTTCTCAGTGTACTTGAGGAGATGAATACAATATCACAACCAAAACGAATGGCTGGATAAAATACATAAGGCGCTTGAAACGGTTCTATAAAACGAGCACAAACTGTCAAGATCTTTGCCAAAAGTGTGGTAAAGTTTTACGAAAAGTAAAGGATTGGCATTATACTTCAAATGAATAATGAATGAATAAAATTCACTTTATTCGAATTTTATTCATTTATTTTCCTCGATATGATTGCATCTTTACAAATTGCTATATGTTTTTCATAATTAACTATATAAAGTGTGTCGCTGTTTCAACTTCACTTTTCCGTTCTTGAATTTCATGCCATCTATTCTCGGCCTGAAAGAGAGATAGCCATCTGCCATTTTAATTTCAGACTACGTTTACCACTTTTTGTTCTCAATATTTCATTATTTCTTGCCCAAAACATGATAAACATATGCGTGAGAATTTTAAATATGCATAAATATTTCTTATGTTTGCATTCAAAGAATTTTTATTTCATTCTTTGAAAACTGTGGTCGTTTATTCTAGACTTACCCTATACAGGGCTATCTGCATAAAAGCAATCGAATTTATGCTTTCACCTTGAAAGTAAAGCAATAAAAATAGTTTTCTGCAATTTCTTCCGCCTACAATTAAAAACAAAATAAATTTTAATGCGTTATCACCAAACTGAAATGCATTCGAGATTAAACAATCTCATGAAAATTAAAATTCAAAAATACTTTATTATCTATGTGATCCGCATGATTCGTCTTTCTTGATAATTCTCGTATTGTGTGTGTGTTTTTTTTTTTTTTTTTTCTTTCTCTGAATAATTTTGTTTCTTCTATCTCTCTTCTAACTTAAATCCAAATACGTTTCTTCTGTTGCAGCAATTCTTATCACGCTACTCCCTTATTGAATGGAACAAAATGTCGATTTATTGCCCATAAAGGATAAAAGTTATTTTGGGTCATCGACTTTCTTTGCAACAAGTGCATTTTTCTGTATAACCCATTTCGTACAAATGTACCGTATCTAATGGATTACACGTGTCCAAAAAAATATAAAACAGCATTGCATTTTTTGTCACTAAATTTCGCTCAAAAAAAAAGTAAATACAAATAAAATAAATGCGCTTCATTTAATAATTATATTATTTTTCAGTTTAAATTTTCTAGTTTATGTACATATATATATGATTCATTTTTAATTAATTGATTTATTTTTATTTATCATTATTTTTTGTTTCTTAATTGTTTTAATATTGAAAATCTCAATCAAATTTTTTACTCACAAATATTAGACAAAAGCTTATTTTTAATGAATTCTTTAAATGTTGGAAATAAATCTCTTCATTAAAAATAAAAATACAAAAGTAATGAGAACTTTTTTAAACAGTTTGAATTAAAAAGAATATTAAATAAGCATATAATTTAGCTGGAAAAAGACCTGAAAGAAAACTGTTTTTTCTTCATAAATTAGGCGAGAGCAATTTTCGAATGTAAAATACAATATTTGTTAATGTAAAATATTACTACAGTAGGCTTCCAGAAATCCACATTCCTAATATTGGCAAATTCCAAAAATCCTCACATCACGACCAGTGTGAACAATGAAATTTGTAATAAAGTTTTCATGAAAAAAAATTCGGGACTTATTTAACAGTGATTTTTTTAGAAACTGAATCTAATGAATAAAGAAAGGTAATTTGAATGTAAGTCCATACCTAAGAGATAAGTTCATATTTTTTAAAACAACATTTGTATTTGTATTTGAGAAAAAAAAATGTAAGAAAAAAAAAAGTTTATATTTTGATTTATATTTATAAATTGTAATAAAATTTGTAAATTTATGATGAACAAGTTTATATTGTATCAGAAGTTTACATACTTAAATGTTATATTTTTAAACTACGGGGCAAATTTTAATTTGTTAATTGAAAAAAAAAAGTATTTATGTAAGACCCAATTTTATATCTTTTACTACATGTATTATTCTTTAATTTCCTTAATTAATTAAATATTTTTTTAAATAATTTACTGCTTACTTATATCATTATTATTTTTAATGCATTATAGCATAGAACTATATATCAAAAAAAAAAAAAAAAAAAAAAGAAAAAAGAAAAAAACCCTGAAATCGGTACAGTCTCATGTCCCAAGCTGTGCGAATTTTTTGGGAGTATACTGTATACTAAACATTTTCATTTATTAGACTCTAAATCTATAAATAAAAATTTGTCAATTAATTAGAATTTTATGTATTAAAGTTCTTTTTTACCAATGTCCCAATCTGAAGCTGCCCCAGTGGGGCAGCTGTCCCAGTGGGGCAGGTTAGGACATTGTAAAGATTTTTTCTTTTCTGAAATTAAATTTGATGGAGTACTGGAATAAATTTTAACTGAAACAGGAATGTTTGAACTTTATATGAAACTGAATATGATGAAAATTGAATAAAAAATAAATTTTCTAAAAATCGCTGCCCCAACTGCATGTCATTCATTCAAAAATATAAACTAGAAAAATATGTACATAAAAATATTTTAAGCGGCAAATTTGTCTGTGATTTTGGCGACATTTGATGAGGAATTGGGTGACATTATGTCTCCTTGTTGGTGTAAATCTTACTAATTTCATCATTTAGATGCAAACATCTCTTTACTTCTAGTAATGTATAATTTTTGTATGAACACATCTAAATGAATACGGTATCATTCGAGTGAAAATAAAACACTTATTTCATATTGTAAATTTATAAAAAGAAAAAAAAAAAAAAAAAAAAAAAAAAAGAATTTGATTCAACTTCTTAAAGAAAGTTATTTAAAAGTATCGAGATTACTTATCTCTTTTCTCTTGTTTCTTTTGCCTTATTTTCTGTTTATTTCAACTTAACTGCGTGGGCTTAATTTTAACCGATATTCATCGGGGAATCTAAGAAGTATTCTAAGCACGAAAAAGAATTTTCTGAAAATAATAAGCATTTATTTTTTTTCTTACGAACGGTAATTAAACATTCATTAAAAAAATAAATAAGTAAATAAATAAAAAAATACTTACGTCTTTTATTTCGAATTACTTACTTACATCTGCAATTACTTACATCGTTTATTTCGAATTAAAAAATAAATAAAATAGATAAGTATTCGAGTGTTAAAAAAAACAAGAAATATTACAAAGATGTTTTTTTTTCTTCTTTGTGGGGATTAATTGTGTTTCTTCTTCTTTCCAATTTTTATTTAATTTATTTCTTAATATTAGTAGTACTAATTTTAATATTTCACATATTTTTATTTGTCAGACACATATTATGTAAGAGCATAAACCACTAAAAGATTCTGCTATGAGATTTTGGCCTCTCTATTTGTTTTAAAAGTTAATTTTTGTATGTTTATGATAATTATTATGGTGGTTTTACTTCCATTACCCTAGGGCAGTAGGGTAATGGAAGTATTGTATACGGTCCAAAAGTTCGATATCGAGTTTTCACCTGATTTACACGTTTCGAGGCCACCTGAGTCAAAAAAAGTAGTTTTTGGCAATTGGTCAGTGTGTGTATGTGTGGAATCTTCTGGCTATCATATCTCCGAAACTAATAGCGATAGAGCTACGAAACTGATACAGAATTGATACAGGCCTGGTACACAGATGAAGTTTCTAAATTTTTGAATAACCGGAAGTGGAACCATATGTCCGTATCTCAAAAACAGCTCTAACGATTTTCTTCAAAGTTGCTATATAAACACTCTATTAGATGTCCTTTCGAATGATACAGGGTGTTATTTCAGAAAAATTGGTGGGCGTCCTGTATATATATCTCAATTTCAGATCTCACAAGTGCCTTCCTTTAAAAACGGCTGTACGGATTGTTTTCAAGCTCGTCATATTAACTCCTTTTTGAATATCCTTTTGTATGTAATTATTTTTTTTTCCGGTTAATAATTGATTATGCCAAGTTTCAGTAGAAGTTAGTATCTCAAAAACGGCTCTAACGATTTTCTTAAAAATTGCTACATAAATTCATTTTAGATACTCTTTCTCGTGTATTATGTGGTTATTACAGAAAAATTAACGGTCATTCTGATTAGATAGTTCAGTTTTAGATCTCATAAATTGGTGTTTAAAAAAATAACTATCATAATTTTTTTTCTTATTTTTTAACTCGCTGTGTAAAATCTGTTTTATATGTTTTTACACATGGGTATCAAGTTTCTCTTACTGGAAAATTACAAAAAATGCATATAACATTTGTGTAATAGTGGATAATGGAAGTCGTGGGGTTGTTTTACACCAGATTTTTTTTTTTTTTAATATTACCTTAAACGTGCATTGTTGTTATAATTAAATTTCCGCTATAAAAGACCTATTATAGCCAGAACGGGTGGCCGAATCTCCACCAAAATTGGTATCCACTTGTTTTAAGATATGCATTCAAACTGTGAAGAAGAAGAAAAATACTGTTTAAAAACTATGCACAAGATGAGGTTTTTACAAAAACTTTTTTCCAAAACGTAACAAATGTAATGACCCACAGGGTTATAGCTAATTAATAAAACTAATTAATAAATATTCACTGTTTTACATTCCTTAATATTCATTTTATTTGTTATAATATCCGTTTTTCATGGAAAGCGCCGTCTCGTGGACACTTTTGAAATAATTTATATTTCTAATTTCTTTGAGCGGATCTCATCTAACGTTGAGATAACGGTTTTGACTGCGGGCGGGTGCATCTAGTGGAAATTTAATTATAATCAACAGGTATGCATGTTTATTACTGAAAATGATAACATCTAAACGTTTTATTCACTGAGAAAAAATTCTGTAACTGATATCTAGAATCTAAATTGTGGCTCTAGAAAAAATAGTTCCATGTCATTCTTATAAATTCTAGTACGCTTTGAAAGCCCTTATTAGAATTCTAGAGCGTTTGCCTATATTCTCGAGGGCAAAGTTATTTAAAAATCTCTGCAAATAAATGCGAATACAAGAAGCGGGTTTCAGCAGCTATAATATTGGTTTATTACACAATTCTAGAAAATCAAGCGAGAAATTCTCGCACTACAAAAGATTCAGAATATTCAAAATATTGTTTAACCATCTAGAAATGTGTAGACTAGAAATTCTCGATCTTTTCGTCTATTCAGTCTGTTGGTGTGCCTTATGCGCATAGCTCGGAAAGCTATATTTCTAGTTAAGGGAGTTAGAAAGTGACCACTTATTTATTCTAGATAAAGGTGGTAAAAGTTTTTTCTCAGTGATTGAGCTTGAAATTTGTAGGCATTCGTAGGTCCACGTTGCACACACTATATACACTTTTGTTAGTATGCAGGATTTATATAATAAATACTTAAAAGAATTATCTTATATTACAGCCTATAAACTTAAACTGTTTAATACTTATTACTTTTAACTATTACTTTTAACTACTTATACTTAAACTATTTAATACTTATTACTATTTTATACTTTTTACTTTAGTATTGTTACTTTATTTAAAAGAGAGTAAATATGATGCATATTGAATGGCTGTGGTAAGACAGTAAAAATTAATCATTGTGGTAAATAATACGCATAACATTTATTGTTTATTTATAACGCAACATGAAAGAACTTACCCATCCTTTAGTATGAAGTGCAACAAATTACACGAAAAAGAAATAAAATTGGTCTAAGTTGTAGAATTTTTCAAACGCATACGCGTTGTTCAATATTGCGTATTTACTGTTTAGATTTTTTTCTACAAAGAAGTTCAATGAAATACGGATAAAATATGATTGATTTTTCAAACGTAAGAGCTTGGAGAGATTTAATCACATACAGTATTAAAAATTTCACTTTTGTTTGTTGATTGAATTGTTCACTAATTCAAATTTGTTTATGTCGCCCGCCAGCGGCCGAGCGGTTCTGCGCTCAAAGCTGGTAGATCGGAGGTGCCGAGTTCGATCCCAGGTCGTGCTCATCGACTGAGTCGTTCGGAGTTTTCCGTGGTTTCCTCCGAAACTCGCGTAAATATGGGCTAGGACGCCTTAGAAAGACCCCCATGGAGGGCATTCCCCCTATAGGTCTAGGTCACATGCGGAGTCTATCAGCCTTGATAAATCCTCCATCCTCAAATTTGTTTATATGTATGGTAGCAACTGTATACTAGAGAATTGGCTGGTATCTGCAGATTTTTGGAACTAAATACCGTATGTTTAAAAAATAATTTTCAGATATAGATTAAAATAATTATATGTGGGAAAACTTGATCCTACGTGTCATTATATATATAAACACAACACTTATTTGCAAGTAGAATGTAGCAAAGAATATTGTTACCCAGTCCGTAAACAAGAAGGAATTTTACTAAGCATTAACATCAATTGTTGTGTTTGTTATACTTTACATTTTGAATATTTACATCTGAATATTTTTTATTGATAAATTAGATTTTGATATTAAAATATAGCCTAATATTGCCATCTGTTGGAAATTATGCAAACTATTTGTTAATTGCTATGTTCTAGGACAGCAGCAATAAAAAGAAAATAGTCTTTAAAAGTTTGTATCGAAAATGACATTGACTAATGAGTATGTTGAAGATAAGCAACACAATGATATAAAAAATTAAATTTCCAACTCAGTGTTATTATTTATTAGCCGCCTTTGCCAACTGGTTGGATCGCCTGTATGCAAAAATAGTGTCTATAAACGTCACTGGATTCAGCTAACACATATTACCTAAATCCACTGATGTTAAGCTAGCTGTTCTCTTGAGAAGCGAATTCCTGAAATACTTGAAATTAGTCTTAGGTATGGGTGTTCGCTACAGTTTAAAGTATGAATCTAATGCATATTTCTTTTCCTTTGTGATATAAATTGATATCTAAAAGTAATATTTCACCCCATCCATTCGAGGGTATATTCCTAATATTAGTTTTTATGTATTGGCATTTTTTATATTTTTAAGCAAAAATATTCCATATTCCATATTTCTGTTTTTTTTTTTTTTTTTTTTTTTTTTTTTTGTAATATGAAGATGTTTATATATATAAAAAAAATAAAAAATAAAATACAAAATAAATCTCACTTTTCTGAAAGTTGTGACATTTCCCTTGCAGAATAACATTTTAGGTAAAGTTATTTGTAAATCAATGTTAAATTGTTGTTTGAAGTACTTCAGTAATAAAGTACTCAAATATTTTATTACAGTCTATTTATCCAACATGTTAAACTGTAATAATTTGTATCTATAGTAATGCAGCATATCAGAAAGTAATGTGACTACGCCACCAAATTTTTATTATATATTCAAATCCTGTTATATTTTCTAAATATTTCAAACTGGAAATTAGGCTACTGTATTTAGAGAAAAGTGTCATAACTATTAAAGAAATGTTTTACTTAGAAAAAATCTTTCTTTTTGCAACACCAGTCAATCTTTAGCTCCAAAATCATGAAGATTTATCAATAAAACTCTCGGGATTATTCCACAAAATGGAATGCCAGGAAAGTTTGTTGAGAGTCAATTCCCATTTGATACTTGGTCGTTCCGTTTGTTTCCCAGTGTCGATACTCTAGAGATGAAACATCTTCTATATTCTCACTCACTAAATACCCATAAAAGAGCTGGATTAAAATAAATGGTTCAAAGGCTTCGTGCTGTCTATCCTTTGTCTTATATACAAAGGAATACTTGAGAATTAATTACTGTGAACTTAGTTCTTATCAGAATTAAAATATGAATGGAAATAAATAACAAATTGAGAATTCAACGAATAATTTTTAGTTCAATCATACTATAATTATTGGAAACTTTGTTTTTCGTGTAAACTTTAAACTTGGTTATTTGATATTTTTATACATTCTGAGGCGTGAGGAAATTGGAAAATCATAAAATCGGTGTAGTTTTGTTCATTTTTTACTTCCTTATACAAAGTATAAGGAAGTATTGTAATTCTGATTTGCGAAATGGATTTTATATCTCGCATAGCTGAAAACGAATCATTGTAGTATGTTGTAAATTTATACGCGTGACTTTTATGATGTCTTGTTGTACACCTCCAAGTTTCGTTTTAATACGAGCTTTCGTTTTAGAGATATTACAGACTTTACACGATTTTCCGTGACGTCTGTATGTGTGGGTATATGTATGTGTGTATGTGTGAATGCATTTCGCATACCTCAAAACCGGTTAGACGTAGAATATTGCAATTGTTATAACATCTAGTTGTGAACCTCCTATTTTGGTATTTCTGTGACTTTCTGTTTTGGAGATATTTATGAAAATTATAATTATAATTATCAAATATGCAAAGGTTTTGGCCATTATATATGACATATATACCAATACATACTTCAAAATAAACTAATGATAGAGCTCGTAATGATATTATTATGAAAGTTGTCGATATTTTTGCGTGCAGATCGTAATTTGTAAAGACAGCAGGTTCTAGTCGACGAATGCATTCTATTTAAAGAATACTCTGCTCGTAAATACAGCACTTAATGATATTTTTATGAAATCTGCCGACATTTTTGCCTGTAGAAAGTAATTCTTAAAGACATAAATAGGTTCTAGTTGACGAATACTCAGCACGTAATAATACTGTTATGAAAGTTGCCGACATTCTTGTTTGTAGAAAGTAATTCTTAATATATATGTAGGTGCTAGTCGACGAATGCACTCTATTTTGTTTTCGTCTTGTTTGTCATTTAAAGAATTTTTGATGAATTTAGTTAAGCGCTATACACCAATGAATCTTTCCGGAAAATTCCAGAACTCTGATCTTAGAGCTTCCAAACTTTGGCAACCCTAAACTACAAATTTTCGCCGAATTCGGTCGTCAAGTTACCAAATTCGACGCCAAGTCGCCAAAATCGATACCAAGGCCAAAATCAGTGTTGGATACAAACTTTGTGAGATTGGCGATCAAATTTGGCGGCAAATATTGTTTCAGGACAGACAGAATTAGTAAACCTTTCTTAATTTTAACTCAAGTTATTGTTTCGGTAAAATGTATCGTTTTTCACTTCTAATTTTTGGCAAAGAAACAAAAGTAGGCCATCTATACTCGAATGATTTTCATTGATTTCCTAAACTATGAATTTGCCAGTGAGAGATTCTGTAATAAGCCATTCCTGAAAAAACTAATATATTTGTTTGGTGATATATACAATCCTATTATCATGACTTCAGTGGTTGGAGTAACAGTTTTTTTTTTTTTTTTTTTTTTTTTTTTTTTTTTTTGTGGTTGGAACCTGCCTTTTTATTTATGAATCAGTTACCTCACACAAAAATGTCAAAGTTTCATAACAAGATGTATATTCCAATGAGTGTATAAGGATGTCATGTGGTGTTCACACTAGATTTTTAATTAGTTTGTTTAGTTTGTTAATTAGTTTGTTATTCAGTATAGATAATTTGTTATTCAGTATAGATATTCTATAAAAAATGGGTTTAGTGTAAAACGTGGAACCAGTTTTTAAAAATTATTTGAGATACTGAACATTTTTAGAAAAAAAAAAAAAAAAATCGTAAATTATTTAGAATTTAAGATTTTCTTAACATGGCAGAATAGGGCATTTACAATTTTATTGAATTTTACCGCAATTAACTCATATATTTTTATGGCAGTTTTATTTTTTTAATATTAGTTAAATTGGTTAAATATTATAAATATTATTTTGTGAAATATGGCAATGACTGTTAGAACATGTTCAATCAGATTTTTACTTTAATTCGAAATAGCTGAGGTATAGATTTATGCAGTATTCTTTAATTTTTATGCTCTTCTTTTAAAAATAAAAACTACAAAGAGCCAAATAACAAAAGTCCGCACAGTTATTTTTTTTTTTAAACACTTTTGTTCATTGGAAAAACATAGTAATACTTTGCAGTAGTTATCTACAACTGAATAAAACGGGGACTACCATATAAAAATTGTGATGTTCAAAAAAGTGACTGTGCCGACCCATGAAATAATAATGTCACTAATCTGTTTTTTTTTTTTTGTTTTGTTTTTTTTTTTTTTTGTATTTTACTTTTAACGTTATTAGTGAAATAATGCTTTTCCGAATAAAATTTTTATCACAAATACTTACATTATGACATTATATATATATATTAATTAAATTATTTATTTTATTTTTTATTTTAAATTATGCATACTTTTACAAGCAAAATGTTTCTAACTTAACTAAATAACAAAAGAGAAATTTTATTACTGATATGTTTTGCAGCAATAATACATAATTCTACTTACGCGACAGAAAATATCAAATATCATTCAGCAACCTGATTTAGAAACATTTTCTATAATTATAGCATCGCAAACTATCCAAAGCATGCCTTATTTTTTCTTTAATAGTGAAATTGTGATTGCTCATAAGAAAACGATAAAAATTTAAATTAATATTAGCGATTTCTACAGCGCTTTTAAACAGAGATGTGATTAATTACTTTCAAATAGGTAACATTTAGAAAACAAATCTGCTTTCTAATCACTAATTATTACTGATATATTATTCAGCACTTTTAAACTATAAATCTATTATGGCTGACTTTATTTGAGAAATTATATGAGTATTTTTAAGTGAAAGTGTTACTTAATTTAGAATTAATTTATTTCAAGATATTTATTCAGTCATTTGCTAAATTTATTACAACGATTATACCTGTAGACAAACATTGCTATATTGGTATACACTATTCAAAATAAAGTGTTCGAAAATGAGTCAATGAACATAGTCATTTCGTGATGAGCAAATTTGTTTCGAAAAGGAAACATACTTGTTTCATTTATGAAATATCGCACGTTTTAAAACTAATATCTGTTCCCTTCATAATTATAAATATACTGATCTAAAAGAAAATTTTTAGAAATGTAAACACAGAAAGAGTTCAAACGCAAAATTTATTTTCTCAATTCTTTAGAACTGTGTTTCGTGTCGGCTTCATACTGGTTTGCGGAATAATACTCTCTGACAATCTGTGTTTGGAATGGTGGGATGCACGATGGTCAATGCCAATTTGGGAGCATATTAATATACTCAATAAAAGCACATGGGATTTTTCAATTTTAATGTATTTGCTTCGGAGCTATTTTGAGTGTGTGACATACTCAAATTTGCCCCAATTTTACTCATTTTTGAGTATTTTTACTCCTTTATTTTTTTTCAGTGTAGTCCTATGCATATTTTTAATTTCTATACAAATGAAATATGTAAAAGAGTAACTAAGAAAAAATTTATAAGGAAGCAAAATCATCCTGTTTGCATAGATTACAAATCACTATTGCACATAACCGAAATATATTATTTAAGGTTCAATTACTTTTAACTCCACGGTGACCTATCAAGATATATTTCGTTTCTATTTGGGAAAGAAGAATTCTCACGAAAATTATTATATAGACTTTCTTTTAGTAAGAAAATATAATATAACTGATATATATTTCTAGGAATTTCAATTAACATTTTTACTATAGTATATCTGAATATTATTTTTATGTGACCCTGTGAACCAATGATTAAGGCTAAACATACCCTATTTTATAAAAAAGACGCCTTTGTATCTCTAAATAATGTTGTTCTTTTTGTGTAATATAAAGATATCAAAGCTTTATATTGCTTTATGTTTAAAATAGTACCCATTACTGGGCGTAATGTAGCCTATTTCTCCTTTTGATTCCCTGTATACAAATCTTAGTTGCATTTATATCATTTTCGATTAGAAACATACTATAGTAAACTTGATTAACATCCCATGTAAAAAAATCAGCAAAAAACCACTAAAGGTAACCTTCAGGAAAATTGCAGCAAACTTGCAGTTATATCCGACTTCATGAAATAAACCTGTATGAAACTTAAAAAAGAAAAAAAAAAAAACAGAGTATTTCCAAAAGGTTTCCTGTTGTTTTTACGTTTACTTCTTCAAACTGCTTCAAACTACTTTAAATTACCTTCAAAATGTAAGAAGTGTGAAATGCCTGTAGAATACCTACAAATTTTGGCTAATGATTTTATCTAGGATACAAAAGTTTCAAGGATTTCTAAAAATGTTTACAGAAATTTTAACGCATACAGACAGTCATAAGTTTAGCGGACAAACGGTCATAAATAATTGGAAAGTGCAAAATATTTGTTGTAGAACATTGTGACAGCGTCATTCTGAAAATATAAAGCTATTTCTGAAAAGGATCATATAATGTGAATTATCACAGATTATAATATATTTTTTTTTTTACATATATAAAGAAAAAAAGGTAAATATTCTGAATAAACAAATTTACAAATAAAGTAGTGCAATCTTAAAAGCCGTTTTAAAATAAAGAAATAACTATTTTGATCTGGAAATAATAAATTCATACACAACCCTTCATTTATTTTTCCCAATTTTTATGTATTCCTTGCCCTCAGAAATTTATCTTTTTCCAATGCGACAGATACAAAATAGTTTACTTTCATTACTCTAACGTTTGATTTGACCTACTAAAATGCTTGATACCCCTTTTAAGTCGTATATTCGCGGAATCGAATGATTCGTGTGCATAAGGAGAGTTTTTACTTTAGTTTTTTTCTTTTAGGATAAATTTCACGAACTTTTTTTTTTATTCTAAAAAATATGAAAAATATAATTGGGACCAAAAATTGAGTTTAGACATATAAAACAAGTCCAAAATAAAAAGTAAAAACAAAATATATTTCAAATACTATCTTTTAGCAAATAAAATATCGGCAGTAAATATGCAGAACGGTGACTTAACAGAACATTAAAAATTTGTAAACTTGTTCACAAGATTATTATTATTATTATTATTTCATATTTTTTTTTTTTTTTTTTTTTTTTCATGTAATTTTTGCAAAACAGATATTGTTGAATATATTAACAATTATTCCATAACCTTTGTTTTATTTTGATTTTTTTTTTTTTTTTTTTATAACCTCTTAAACTCAAAAATTTTTGAAACTCTCTAATGTCCTAGTAATTTGGCAACCATTGTATATGTGTAGAGTAGATAAAATGATAAAAATGCTCTGTAAGTTAAAGTTTCTTTTTTTTTTTTTTTTTTTTTTTTTTTCTCTTAGGACTGAGGGCCTATTAGTCTCAATCTGGAATTTTTGCGTTGTCGATTTCGATAGTTGGATATTTGTCGAAATCTAAAATTTATCGAAAATATAATTGAATTATTTGAAAGCGATGTTATAATTTGAAAAAAGAAAAGAAAAAAAACTAATAGTCCTCCGTCCTAAACTAAATTCTGCTTTTGCCAGAATTTAATCAAAATCTTTTTTATTATTATTATTATTATTGAAAGAAAAAGAAAAAGAAAAGAAATAATAATCAGTATCGTTACAAGCGATATCGAAAAAGTTTTTTTTTAAATAATTTTGAATTAGGAAATAAAAAGTGCGCGTGAAATAATATGAAATAAAAATAAGTAAAAAAATGAATTTAATGATTTAATGTTTTTGTTTTTCGGGGGCTGCTCATGCATATAAAAAATGCGTATTAAAACGAGTCGAAGAAGGAAGCGAAATAAGTATTGAGTTATATTATGATAAATATGATATATAATAGGATACGATATATTAGACCTATCGTCCAGGGTTAGTAGGCATTTTCGTTGAAAGAAATAGTTTGTTCGTTCGGTGCAACTTGCACATTAGTCCCGTGAAGTACAACTTTCACATTAGTCCCTTGAGGTACAACTTTTTTTTTTTTTTTTTTTTTTTATTCAATTTCATTTTTAACATTCTGCGAAAATTAAAATACGTAAAGATTTCTTTTTCGCTCATAAGTAAAGAGAAATTAAATTCTTGTTTTAAAATTATTATTCTACAATTTTCTTCGAATGGAAAATATTAAAAAAGTCTATGCATACCATATAAAAAGCATTAGAAAAGACGATTTATTTAATTATCCGGAATATGTGTTTAAAAAATGTGTTAGTCTTTCAATTACCCGTGATATATGAGAAATTTCTTAAAGAGCAATAAGAAAAAAAATACTAAACTAATACATTTGTAATTCGCAAAAACGTTAAATTTAAAAGTAAAAATAAAATAAAATTCTCTGTGAAGTATAAGATAAGTGTTATTAACATTTTACTAACAATTTCAATTTTCCTAGACAGTAATTAAATACTCAGAACTATTGTTTTTATTGTAAATCTTCTGTATTTAAAATATTTAATTATATTCGAAAGTATGGCATTTTTGAATGTTTTTTTTTTTTTCATTAGATGTTTTAATAATAAATTTTCAACGTTTTTCAATGTAGTGTGTTACAGTGTGGGACAATCTGGAGAGTAAATGTACCCAAATTTTTTTTAACTATGTACAGTGATATGTTAAAAAAAAAAAAATAAAATAAAATGAAGAACTTTGAAAAGGACAATTATCTCTTCATATTATTCATATATGATTATAAAATTATGTCAAAGTATTATTTTTCTAAAATTTGACTCCTAAACATTACTTTGTCTATCATACATAGTTAAGAAAAAGTACACAGGAATTTAATGACAAAAGATTTCGTGCTAGATAAAAAAAAAAAAAAAAAACATATATATACCGCCTCCATCTAGAATGAATAAGTAGTGATTTTCTGAATCCCTAAACTAATAGAATTACGAATTATGCATATAAGGTAACAAAGAACCTGTACAGACGAAATGATCGAGAATTTCTAGTTTACACTTTTCTCGATGATGAAGTTATGAATATTTTGTATTGTAAGAGATTTTCGATTAATTTCCTAGAATTGAGTTATAAACCAAGATTATAGTTACTGAAACTCACCAGTTTTCAGTTTGCCCTTCTTTGCAGAGAATTTTAAAATAAGTTTTACTACGATAATAAGGGAAAAAACCTAGAATTATTGTAGAGTTTTTTAGAATTTGCTAACAAAAGAAACTAGAACTTATAATGATGACATAGAACTATTTTTAAATAGGAGTTAGCAACCTTTCCTACCGTTTAAATATTCTATCAGCAGTCATAAAACGTTTAAGGTTGTCATTATATGCAAAATTTCATTTTTTTTTTTTTTAACAAGGGCTTCTATAGTTATAATATTGCATAGTTGGCAACATTTTAATTTATTTCGGGGCATTTTTAGCCCCGCCTATGTTTTGCAAATTTTATTATTATTATTATTTTTAAATCTCATAGAGGGTGATTTAAAAATCACACACTCGGAAATTTTAAGCATCACAGAATTAAAAAACTAAAACTACGGAGAATGCTTTTTTAATATTCTAACTTTTTTTTTTCTCCCCGTGACTCTCTCTCTCTCTCTCTCTCTCTCTCTTTTTCTTTCTTTCTTTCTTTTTCTTTTTTTTTTTTTTTCAAAAAAATTATATTTACTTTGGAATCAGTGAAGACTATAAACATATTTATATTCTCTTTCAAATAGATTTACAATAGAAAATATTTGGAAATCTGCTACGAAAAATAGTGTTTATTTTGCATTTTATTCAATCAAAAAAAACTTCTATATATTTCTGCCTTAAAAAATAATATAGAAATGTAAAGAACAGAAATGCATTTATCATAACAGCTGTTATTTGACAGCAGCCGTGTTATTTTTCTTAGAAAAAGCGATTTAAAAATTTTATTTATTTATTGCGTGTGCCAGAAAAAAAATCGAATGTCATAAACAGTTAAAAATAAATCATAGAAATCAAAAGTATGACAGAATATTATCCCACAGTCTCAAATATAAACAGTGAAGCTTTTATTTAGGTTAAATATTATTATTATTATTATTATTTTCAGATATTTTCGAAATGTCTATTTCCCTAGAAAGTTATGAACATTTATAAATTGTCGTCTTTTAAAGGATTAACATTAATTAAAATATTGCTTTTTTTTTTAACCATCTCAGTTTATTTATGGCTCATGCAAAAAAAAAAAAAAAAAAAAGATTTAATAAAGAGTTGAAAAATAAATCGATACAATGATAGCAATGTCAATAATATCAAGAGCAATGTTAATCTATATTAATAAAATCAGACTTTTGTCTGTAAATTTGTCAGATTCGAAAAATTTTGCGATATCTTCACGTTTCACACACCATGAAAGTTGAAAATGACTTCAGAAAATTTTGCCTGTGTGTGTATCATTGTGTCTGTATGTCGCTTTATTTGTCCGGGTATTACTTGAAAACAGCTGGACGGAATTCAATGGCGCTCCGTAGGAATTTAGATCTTTACTCAACTTAAAATTTATCAATTTTTCAGAAATTCCTCCACGTTCCTCCGTGTGGGGGTAAAGACAAAAACACGTTTGTCCGGGTATCACTTGAAAACAGCTGGACGGAATTCAACGGCGCTCCGTAGGAATTTAGATCTTTACCCAACTTAAAATTATATCTATCAACTTTTCAGAAATTTCCTCACCTTTCCCCCCTGGGGGAGGCAAAAGACAGAAACAGGTTTGTAAGTACAACTCGGCTCATAAGTACTTCACAGTAAAGAAATTCCACATGGGGAGATTAGACATGAGTACAAATAATACTTTATCTGCATTTAGGAATTTTCGATTTTTAAGGGAAGGGAATGGGGAAATATTGAAAATTCCTGATTTTTAAGTAGACCTCTACAAAAAATGGGACAAATATATTCAAAAAAGGCTATGCGACTTCCGTAGGATTGGGGTTTGAGGTTGGGGTTTGAGGGTTTTTTTTTTTTTTTTTAGGGGGGGGGGAACTCGAGACACACCTTTTAGCGCTAAATTTGTCCTGAGAAATCTATGGGATCTGCGGTCACGAAATTTGGTGCGTAAATTGTTTATATGTATCCGACCCTTGTTGTAACGGGATTTTACGAAATCCCCCTCTTACCCCCTTGGTGTCGAGGAGGCTATAAACATGTGTAAAAACACGTTTTCCCGTTTGATTTCACCTTAAATTATCTAAGATTGGCGAACTTTGGTGTGTGGATGTTGATTAGGTGTACGCATTATGTACTTTGTCGAGATTTCGCAAAACTTCGAACTTAGCCACTGGGGACAGGGGAGTAAGAAACGGGTAAATCGCTGCCGAAGGCAGTGGGAACACGGACTCCTCACGTTGCGAGCGAGAAAAATCTCTACCGAGCGCAGCGGGACCTTTAACTCAAGTTAATTAATAATGATATGGGATTTTGACAACTCATTTCAGTATTGTGTCCAGCGAAGCGGGCAAAGCCTGCTAGTAAACTATATTACAATAGCAATAAACCAATAGTATAATAGCATGAATATGGACCTTATATATTCATTTCTGATTTCGGAGTATATGTATATATACTCCGGATGTATGTCCTACGTATATATACGTCCTGGATCGAACATCGACCACGATTAAATTCGTTATACCAATTTTTTACAGTGCTGTAGGATGGCGCTTTATCGCTGTATAAAGAATTAAGTTCATCGAAGCACTCTTGTCTTGACAATCCACGTCGAAAGTTATGAAAAATAATCGCACGAAAATTTTCACGATTCAATTCCATTTTTTGAAAGAGAAGAACTTTTCAATTTACTGTCAACAACACAAATAAAGCTATAATGGTAAATCGTCTACTGAATTTATGTTTAAAAATATCAAACTTTCGATTAAAATCGTCTGCGGTCGCCTAGCAACACTTACTGTTGCCAAGGCCAGAAATATAAATAGCAACCCTCGTACTATATACTATAAATAACCACTTCACCAGCCACTGCAGTGAGTGGAAAGCTACATTTCCCTACGAGTTATCTGGGGATGGATGGCCTTAAGAATGAAAGAAACCGTTTAGAAAGATTTCCACGGAAGGCATTCTACCCAAGTTTGAGTTCCTTGCGTAGATAATTATACTTAACGCACACATAAATGCAAAAGTTTGTCGGAATATTATCCAGTCTTGAACATAATATGCATTTAAAAAAACCTATATTAATACATACCATTCATTTAGGTAAAATTTTAATATTACGTCTCTTATAATCTGTATTTCCTTTCACAGATATCAACATTCAGAAGATTTCATAGAGGTGTTCGTACAGGAATTAGACATGATTAAAATATTTTTCCTTTTATTATTTGCATGGAAATTTTGTACAAAAGTTATAATTATTCATTTTTAAATTTTCTGCCTTATACTGGATTTATAATTTGCTCTACTATAGGCAATGAAGTTCGGTTTATGTGTTTTGATTTCATAAATACCATACCATCTCCCTACATGATACTTCCACATATCAGAACTTCTGTATGTCCAACTTCTGCGAACATCTGTTGTCATAATATAGATAAAAGAATTATTTTCTACGGGAAACGTTTCTATATATGCAATACTTCAATTTTAAGTTTCAAGAGAAATCGAAATTTTATATCAAGATTTAAAAGAAATACTTTTTAAGAACAAATAAAATTTTTCACCTTACTTTGTTTTTTGATGACGTTTAAGAAAAAACTGCACACATTTATTCGACGACAGGATAAGTAATACTGACTAATTTATACAAATTCGTTATCAAGTATTAGTCGATAGAATAATCTCATTGAATCATATTAACATCCCACCACTGGCCGAGCACTCAAAGCTGGTAGACTTGAAGTGCCGGATTTAATCCCAAGCGTCCCGTCGACTTAGCCCTTCGGAGTTTTCCGTGGTTTTCTCCAAAACTCCGGTAAATAAGGCTATGATTACTTAAAAAGACCCCCCATGGAGGGCATTTTCCCTTAGGCCCAAACAATTTTCCTTAATCCTAGCACCATCACATTACATTATTTTAAGCAGTTCTGTAATTTAGAGTTCTAATGGATCTATCAACAACTGATGCTTTAGATGTTTATACTTTCTACTAAAACAATCAGTGCATGCACCACGATCAGCTTGAGGGAATCGTGAGCGCAGTTTTCAAGTTGATTAAATAATAGTTAGCGCTACACTTTAAATATAATGTCACACTTTTAATTTAGCATTAAAATTTTAGTATAACCATATAATTTTAATACAAGGAGAATTAAGAAAAATATACTTGCTACAAAATATCCATATTAAAAGTTGATGAACGGGGAGGGGGGGGGGAGATCAAGAAGTCCTTTTAAAATCAATTATGTTGGTTTTTTACTCGAGGTTCTATAAGGAAAAATAAATGTGTTGGGATATAATTCGGAGCAGATACAAATGATTATGTCCTTAGTTATGTCCGGAACTGACATGTGTATGCATCAATGAAGGAGGGGGGGGGGGATGCTGCTGTTTAATAGGAAAGCATAGCCTCGGTAGAAGAAAAGGGGCAGTGTGTGGTAGGGTTAGTGAACACGAAGTCGCGAAAACGGTAAAATTGTTTCGAGCTCACTGTGGCAAATAATCACCAGATGTGAAGTATATAAAATTTCGTCTAGAACTTTTATGCTATTCGACTGTACCTGTTTTTAAAACATTTTCATTCAAAATTTTATCAACTTGACATTTGGTGATTGTTTGCTGTAAGGAGTTCTAAAATTCGATGGTTACCTCTCAGCTAACCACGTGACACATTACGACTATTCTAACGAATCGATGAACAGCTGATGCCCTAGATGTCTGCATTTTCAACTAAACCAACGTGCGCTACGCCTTTCCAATGGAAATCGTGATCGGAGCTTACAAGTTTATTCACTAATAGCGAACGTTACACGTTCATTTTAACGCCAAAAGTTTAGTATAACAATATAATTTAAGTACAAAAAAAAAGTTTTGTACATAAAACGTGTTTTTAACCCATATCGTACCAAGCATTGAAAAAATATTTTTTTTCTTTGTAAAATCTTAAATATATATTTCTTTAAGCCTATGTACACACACAAAATCAAAAAAACTTACCAACCTTTCATTAACTTAATTGGTACAGGCTTTCCTAAAAAATAGGACAATGGTTTAGGACAGTCGGAAATAAAAGGAAAACAGACCATATATATATATGCATATAGTTATATAATTGCTTTACCAGTACAAAAGGGTAGAATATTACTTCAATAAATTTATATGTCTTGAATGTAAAACCTTTTTAAGTAATAATGTGTTGAAAATATAATGAATAAATATTCAAGAATCTTTTACAAAAAAAAAAAAAATAAATAAATAAAATAAAATAAAGAAAGAAAGAAAGAATAAATAAAATAAATAAATAAACGATAATTTAAACTAATGATAAACACACATATGTATTTATTGGACTTTTTAATAATATATCGCCTTTAATTCGAATTAAAATATTCAAAAGAATTTATATAAAGGCCACTTATGCATGGTATCCTATTTTTAGGACGATGGTGAAATATGTGTTAAATTCAACAGAAGCGCAGTCAAACGATGCACCTACGTAATAATTTCAAACGCCAGCAAAAACTTTATGATTAGTTCAACGCATCAGCGAAAGAAAACCAAAATAGTGTGACTATTCAATAGTAAGAATATGTAAAATCAGGGCAATATTTTATATCCACTAATGCATGCTTCAAATGTAATTTTCGAGCATATATCTACAATAATCTGTTACGTATCGATCTCCGATGGCATTTAAGCGACATTCTTAATGAAATTATTTTCCCAAACTATCTATCTCAAAACCAATAAAGGAAAAATATTTCACCTTACGTAGGAATTTTCTAACCTTATATTGCTGCAATATTTGAAACACCCTTTGTAACATTTCTTTTCGTCGAACTTTATACTAGCATAATATGAATAAAACTAATAGTGAAAATAGGCTAGATTTTGGTAATTGTCAGAGAATTCTAGACGGATAAATCGATCAATAACTGTCAAAATAAATTTCTCCTCGCAGGATTCTTGAAACAAAGAGAAATTTTAAATTTATTCTTCGCTTGAAATTTGATATATTTTTTATTTCAAAATTTATTAAATAGACAGCTTTATAATATTTTTTAGGTTAGAGATTCAATGTATTTTATACAAATAGGAAATATTTTACTTTATACTGCGTAAAATGTCTTGCATTTTTAAAAATAAAATTTTACTGTAAACTGTTAATATATTTTTTTAAAACATTAAGTAGTGTTTGCTTTAAGCTAAAATAAACATTTAAAAAAAAAAAAATGCTCTTTCTATTTCTATGTAACATTTCCATGATAATATTAAATTTCCTTAAAAATGAATTTTTAAGGATATCCTAAGGAGAACAGCGATAATCTCTTTTTCACAAAATTTTCGTATACTCTTTCTGTTAAACCTCAAAAAGTTTTGGTGGTCTGAATGACATACAACGTTCATATACCATGACAGCTGTCATGAAGCTGTCACACATAGAGTTGAATTGAAGCTTGGCTCAAATATTTATGCATTCAATGGCATGTATCAATCAATAATTAGTTTAAATAGCTAGCAAAAGAATTCTAGTACATTATATATTATTTGTAGTAGGTATTGTGTGTATATTTTCGGTATTATCACTCTCATAGTAGGTAAAAAAGTTTGTATTTAATGGACGGTTGGGGGAACAGTAGTTTCTTTTTATATAGAAATATCCCAGCTGAAAAAATATACGCAAAATTGTAGATAATTTGAAGGTATTTGGAACATAGAATGTGCAAAAAAACTGCAGCCTGGAATGCTAATCTGCAAAAAGAACTGCAGATAAAAAAGTGTTATTATTATTTTTTTTTTTCAGTCAAGTATTCCAACTTTAAGTTTATTTGCAGATTCTATATTCCAATTACCTTCTGATTATCTAAAATTTTTTATAGTTTGTCTGCAGGTTTTTTTAGCTACTATCAATGCCAGCTTGTTATGAGCACCGTACAAGAAAAAAAAAAAGTTAGCAGGAAATCCAAGTTTCGTGTTCTAAATCTCATGTTCCCAAAAAATAGTTTGTCAAATAAAACTATTTCTGAAATTACTTTGAACTATTTTTAAATTACTCTGTAAATGTTCAAATGTTGTACCTCTTTTCTTTCTCTTTAAATTGTAGCCATTGTGATAATGTAGAGTGGATGTCATACTAGATTATTCATATAATTTTTCGTATAATTTATCATCCCGTTTTAATGTATATATATAAATGTGTATATATATATATTATATATATATATATACATAATACTAGCTTAAAAAAAAACTCAAGCAAATTCGTAAATGTATTTTCGCTATAAAACATCTATCACCTTGACTGCCAAAATACGTTATGGAAAGTTTTAAGCAAAAATATTCCATATGCAAAGAAAGGCACACTATAGATATTTCATTGTGTTGAAAACATAATCAATCACTTTCAAAATAAACTTTTCTTCAACTGAAAATTTCAAATTTTTCTTAAAAAAAAAAAAAAAAAAAAAAAATGAAAGAAAGAAAGAAAGAAAATGAAAGTGAGAGAAATATTTATTTTTTTTTTTTCCATTTCAGAATGAAATTTTAAAATCAGTTATAGTAAAATATGCTTAACGGATTTATTTTAAATTCTAAATTTCAATACATTTATAAATATAAAATATATCAATAAATATGTCGATGATGAATGCACAACGTATTTTTTTCCGATAAATAATTTGGTTATTCTTTAGTACAAATTGGGGATGGCAACCAGTTTGATAGAATATGAAAGGCGGGAACAGACTAGCAAAATGGTATATGCCGATGAAAAAAATAAATAGATAATTTAAATACATATATGTATATACATAAATAAATAAATATTAAGTGACACCACTCAAATTTCCTAACATTTATTAATTATCTGACTTTCAAACAGATTTAAATCAATAAATATTTATGTCTACAAAATAAAAGTGAAAATTATTATAAAATGTTACATAATTTTCACTAAATTCGCATTTTTATGTTTATACTGTGGAACGTAATATAGAATTTCTTTTTCACGTCTCTCTCTTTCTAAAAGATGTGGCAATGGAGAGAAAACTATTTCCCGGAATGAGCACGCTGTGACTAAATTTTAAAACAGTTATTATTATAATTTGATTAAGGCAACATTTTAGATTACTTGAAACACCATACATGTAAACATTTTCCATACTGTCTTTATCTTATACCAAATTAATATAACACATATAATTTTTTGTTATGTTTTAAATAATTTAATAATACTAAAACACTTTAAATTATTTAACCCCATAACACATAATTTATAAGATTTTTTTTTTTTTTCGTACCTGTAAAATAAATTGTCTTTCACTCCTGAAAATCAATACAAATTGTACGACGGAGACCCACAAAAAACTAACGGATTTTCAGATACGTTGAATGCAGCACTTGACGCTATCGTGTTCACATACAAAAAAAAAAAAAAGATATACCAAAATCACATAGTCTAATGTATTTACGAGTGTAATATTTACCTTTCAACGTATATATTCAGAAAGGGAAAAAAGGTAATTCTCATAACGATAATCATCGTAAAATAAACGTTGAAATGTGATATCTCCAATATCCAATTTTATCGTATTTCTACGTGCTGTTTGCATGTGGAAATATGATCATTAGCTTTAAAATAAAACCTATTTTTCCCAAACTGCATATTTAATTTCTTTCTTCTTCTTCTTCTTTTTTTTTTTTTTTTTTAATTTCATTTGAAATATATATAGATTATGATAAGTATAAAACATTCAAATCATTATCCAGTATCTAGTATTAAATTTTATTTCTATAATAGAACAAATAAATTTTCGTTTAAGTTAAAGTTACATTCCTGAATACATTTTAAATTTTAATTGATTAATTAAGCTTTGATATAAGCAATTGCTTTTAACAGTTCGATTTAATATATTTCCTAATTCAAAAATACACTTGTAAAAAATTCTAGATGTTATTCTTTTCTTATTTCATTTACTATAATTTGTTTTCATCTAAAAACAAAATAAAATAAATAAAAATCTTATTAATTATTTTGCTTACTCATATCCACTTACAAATTCTTTTATAACGAAAGCAATTTTAAATAATTATTTAAAATACTTTTTTACCGAAACATTTTTCATATTCCTTCAACCCGTCAGAATGCACGTACAAGATGAATCAAAAGTTTGTTTAATAACATAAATAGCAGGCTGTCATCTTTTCATTTCTTTATATAGAAAAAGAATGAACTGTAATGGGGAAGTTGCACACGGAAGGAAAAACAATTTCTTTTAATTGTAATCGATAAAATCAATCTTGGGAATCCGAAAAATCCAATTAAAATCGTAAAATTATTTTAAATTAACTTTTAATTAACGTTTTAAAATCGCTAAAAACCAAAACAAAACCACGTGATCCGAAAACGCTCCGTGAGGGGATTGACGTCACAATACACGAAGTGTGAATGTTTACACTCTTTTTCCGCTTGCTTTTCTTTTTGTTCTCTCTATTCTAATCTGTATTTTATAGTTTATTCTTAAAATTTTTACCTTTTGTAAGAAATAACTTAAACCTTCCATAACTATACTATATCTTATATATATATATATATTTCTATTTTTATTTGTATAATGTCGATTTTGGATTTGTAAAAGAGCAATCGGATAATGTTCCTAAAATAGATGCTCTTTCCATATTTTCATTTTTGAGAAAAAACCTCGACTTTATTAGCGCATAAATATAAGAGTAGCTAAAGCTAAACGATCTAGATTTGTTCTGTATTCATATTTTGAAAATTATAAACGTCTTCATAATAGAATTTTAGCATTGCTTTAATATATTAGTAGTATTTTTTTACATTTCTCTAATTTTTTAGATGCTTGTATGTAAGAATATTTCTTTTTTCATAGTGTATGCTTAAAGATTTAATTATAATTAAAATGTTCATTAAAATTTCATAGTACATAAAAATATATTTTACTGATTATTTATTTTATTATTATTACTTTTTTTTTAACCAGAATTTTTTAATTATGTTATTTTATAAATTATATATGATTATTTTATAGAGCAGTCATTAATTATGTATTTAATATTTACTTCATGTTTTTGCAACGAAAAAAAAAATGTTATTTTCAAATTGCATTATTTATTTATTATTTTTATTTTATTTTATTAAAAAAAATACTTTTTATAATTTTTTAAGTAATTTATATATATATATTTCAATTTTTATCCCTTTATTTTTCCATTTAATTTTCTTAAATTTATTTGAATTATATTGTTCTACGTTGTTTACATTAGCAACGGCTGTTACACAACTATTTATTTATTTAATTAATTCATTTCAAAAGGAATATATAATTAAATGTTTTTATCGGGAAAATGTTAATATCGCATAAAGGATTAGTCTTATTAAAATTAAAATTTAATAAAAACTTATTTATTATTTATTTAATGCCTTTGAAAGGAAAATCTTTTGTTATTTATTTATTTATTGTACTAATCGAAATGAAATGGTAATAGAGCAGAAAAAGTGATTGCAATAAAGTACATGGTGCCAAAATTAAAGTATATTTAATAGATGCTGAGATACAGCTATCCTTAAAATCTTAGTTTTTGAATAATAGCAGCTTTCGCCTCCTGATATGTACACAAATTAAAGTGCCCACGAAAGACATTGCTGCGGGCAATAAAAACCCAGATCCAAAAATGCAGGGTACACTGGAGGGAAAGAAGTTGCCACAGGCTGCGAATAACCAAAACGATGTTAAGAGCGATTTCAATGAATTTATTTTTTAATTATCTATTTATTTATTTTTTGTTTACAGAATGATATAAAAGAAATAAAAGTTTTTATTTATTTATTTATTTATTAAATTT
This sequence comes from Salticus scenicus, assembly GCA_963930645.1. Lineage (NCBI taxonomy): Eukaryota > Metazoa > Arthropoda > Arachnida > Araneae > Salticidae > Salticus > Salticus scenicus. The sequence goes on along the minus strand of OZ005656.1, from coordinate 285,556,493 downwards.
AGCGACCAGCGAAGCAGGCGAAGGCCGTCAGTTATAGTATATGCAAGGGTTGTTCCATTTTTACTTTTAGGGCTCATTTTTGTGATTTTTTTTTTTTTTTTTGTGAAAATCAAAATAATTTTGTGAAAATTTATTTCTTTTTGTGATAAAAAGAATTATCACACGAAACCTTTCACTTGAGAAGTTACTCTATCTAATGTTCATTATCAAGTTAACAGCATATTACTGAGCCAAGTATACACACTCATTAAAAATAATATTGTTAACGTGGAAAACTTTTACAAAATCATCATCTTTTTAAAAATAAATCTTGAGAAAGGCCTGTTGTTATGAATCTGAATTTTGTGAAGAGACCCATTTTATGGATTTGTATTTTCTAAAGTGGCCCATTTTAGATATTTGGATTTTGTGAAGGGGAAGCAAATGGGTCCCAGTTTTTACCTGGATCGACCCCCTGATATATTCTAAACATATTTGGATTTTACATTAAGGCTTCATTGATAAATGAATTTAATATATATATATATATATACACTGGTGGACAATTGCTAAGGACGGATGACAATAGCTTAGTTATTGTTTATTGTCATCCGTCCTTAGCAATTGTCCACCAGTGTATATATCGCGTTTGATTGCTGAAATTTACTGCAAATTTTTAATTAATTATTTAATACCATTCGTATTTATAACTAGATCATGTATAACTTATAAGGTATTATTACATTTAACATATATTTCATGTGTTTATTTTATTTTAAAGTACTTTATATCTTTCCTATTGCTAAATGTTGTTATTATTATTACTTTCTATTTCTATTAATCTTTTCTTTCTATTTTTAAATTTTTCCAAATAAAAAAGTAATTACATTATAAAAATAACTAAACGCGTTTCTATATATTTATATACATATATAAATAATATTAATATTTTTGTACGGAGACCTTCTTTTAATTTTTTTTATTTATTTAGAATGATAAGCGCATGTAATTTTCCTTAAATACTTTTCAATTTATCAAACTGCATCACTATAATGTTTTTAATTATTCACACTCTTCAGCTGCTATTTTAATAGAAATATTGTTAAGTTATAATATTGAAATGTATTAAAAAAGTTATATGTATATATATATACAGATATACTGGTATCTCATAATTATAAAAGTAATCTAATTTAGGTTAATTTAGCATAAACTATTCTAGATTATTTAAGCAATGAAAATATGCATATTATTCAGTTAAATATTATTACTCAATCCCAATATTTTATTTCTGTACTCAGTCTATAATAATAATAAAATAATAATAAATCTATAAAACATAATAAAATGAAACAAAACAAGTATTTAAAAGATACATCTTTGGCATAGCATACTAAAAACATTCTTTAAGAAAATTCTATTGATCAACTATTATTTCGATTATAGTTTAATTTGGATTAATAACAGCAGGCGAGTTCAAAAAAATATCATTGAAACTTGGTGTCATTTATAGAATGAAGTGATGTTTAATGAGTTCAAATAGTTTTAATATTTTTTTTTTAAAGAAAGAATACAAAATTTCGCTGAATGCACGATTTTTCTTTACAATACAAGAGGGAGAAATTCAGCCGGCAGTTCATTTCATGGATAGTGACGTCACGATAGGTTTTATCACGTGACGCAGCGTTTTCCCGCCAACATGAGAACTACGTCTTTTAAAGTTAATTTATTAAAGCATCCGGTTTTCAAATATGCATAAAAATGGTATCAAAATGTTTGTATTTTCATGCTCTATCATTTACAAGTCAAAATGAAAAATGTGCAATTTCCCCATTCTCTTAATCTTCGCTTACGGAGAGTATGTCGCTTTGGCGACCCTTATGGGTAAGACTCCTCCTGGTTCAACTTTGATACCTCGTTTCTTCTAAATCACTGATAAATTTTGAGAATTTATTTTTATGGGGGGGGGGCATGTTCAATAAATGTTACTTGACAATATCTGTTAATTGTTTCTGCATCAATCCTAGCTTTTAAAGAGTGTTTTTATGTCGACAGCGTAACTTGAGAACACGTAACCAACTTGGCCAATTTTATTGATTTTTTGCGAATGTGTTTATTATCAGTTACTATTTAAACATACATTGTTTATATACACGATCCGATCACCGTATCAATTTTGTCTTTTTTTTTTTTTTTTTTTTTTTTTCAAAATTTGCAAATTTTTAATTTTAATAGTATATAAAATTTTGAAAAACTGATAATACAATTCCCTCCTGCAAGTACCTTTTATTATCAGAAAAAAAAGAAAAAAAAAAAAAGAGAAAAAAATCGGATAAATTAGTTTGATATTTTAAATAAAACTTTTCACAAGTCCTAATGCTTTCATATTGTTTATTTTCTATGATATGTACTCCTTTTAATTGTTTAAAAGAAATTTTACATCGAATATAAAATCGAATTTACGGAAGAAATATCAAAGACATTTATAATAATAGAACGTACATACTTCCCTTCAATCTCACTATAAGTCGCTAGACTGCATGGAACCGTTTCGGTTCAATAAAGGATTTTATAGAGTGCTGCCGCTGTTTTTGGTTGGCAGTTTTAATAATCTTCATGAGTGTTATAATTAATTTTGGGGAGAGTGGGGATGAATGGGACGCAGGATAAATGGGACAATAGCAAAATTTTTATCTTTTGCCAGCACTAGAAACTTGACAATTTTTCTGATATATGGCAGTATTGAGGTCATTCATCAAGTGTAGTTTCAGAATTGTACTGACTATTAAAGGGCAGAAAAAAATTAAAGTGTCTTTTTCTGCTGCCAGAGTAAGTTTTTACTGATTCAATTAGACAGTGGTTAAAAATTAACTATTTGCTTAAAGTTAATATAACTCATATATGCTGAAAAGGCATAATCTTTTATTGTGCTTATGATATTCAAGAAAAATATTGACAATTGTTCCTTAGGCCTATTTCATGTTTTATAGGATCATGTGGCGGTGGGGACTGAATGGGACATTCCCCACTATGTGCTAATTTGAAATTGTACACAAGAATTATATTAAAACAAATCGTAAATAGATTTTCAATATTTTTATAACCTGTAGTTCAGTAGTTATAACATGGAATTATAAAAATAACATGGATTTAGAGAAAAATAGATTTAAATTAATTGTTCCGATTTTTGTTTATAATAATTATGATTATAAAAAATTATAAGTTAGAATATTCAATGCAAATTAAATCAATAATTAAAATAAATAAATAAATAAACTAATAATGATTTGATTAAATTCACAATTTCAATCAAGCTAATTAAATCCTGGTGATTGTTAATGTAATACAGAATAGAATGTTGATTTTTCCGATCAGTCGGAAACAAAAATTTATCTGGATAATTTGTACTCTATTATAATGATTTATATCTTTTTAGTGTCTTATTTATTTATTTATTTTTAGATTAGATCTTATTAGATTAAATTACCAAAGCATAGAGCACTAGGAACTGTACGAGAACCAAAGGACTTTTGGGACTTTTGTCTTTTGATGTTAATTTGAGTCAATGCATGAGTTTATGTTAATTTCAGTGAATTCATAGTGTGCAATAAAATCACATAAACTAATTTAACTTAAAAAAATTATTCACTTTCCATTTTGTTTTCTTTTCTTTGTTAACTCCAGTCCTGTCCCATTCATCCCCACCTATGGGGATGAATGGGACAATGCACATGCATGTAAGAAAAAATTATTATTAATTAAAAATGATATCTTTTTATTAAAGTTAGTATGTTTATATGTAACTGATTACTGAAGTGTACTTATGAGCCATGTTATAAAATTCTGAATTACATATGGTGAACGTTATTAATAAAAACATGCAAAATGTCCCATTCATCCCCGCTCTCCCCTACTTCAAAGACTTTTACTATAGCCAAGGTATCTTTGCAGTATTGCTATGCCCTTTTTTTTTTTTTTTTTTTTTTCCCAACACTCTCATGTTTTAATTCGTACTTTATGCGCTCAATATCTTTGATATAATTTATCACATATTCCCAATTTCATATTCATTTACAAAATAAATAATTATCTAAATTATAGCAGTGATTCAACAGGTATCTGGTATAAAATACAATGCTCAAAGAGGAGAGTTACAAGAGAAGAGGAGAGTTACAAGAGAAGAGGAGAGTTACAAATGCAATTTTTTCTCATTTTAAAACTTCCAAGTATACAAATTTTGAGTGTGACGTCAAAAACGACGCTTAAGCCAAAGCGAATGAAATTTTGCTTGTAACTTAATGAAAGACAAAACGGAAAAGAATAATAGACATTCAGAAAGGACGTTGTTTGGATGAGTGCAATGTCTCAATGAAGTCATTTAAATGATTCAGAAACTTGAAGAATTGTTATTCGGTTAGATGGGTGTGTGTGTGAGGGGGGGAGGGGGGCAAACACAAGTCGAAGCAACGGAAGCCACTGGATTTTTACAAATTGTGATTTCTAGGATATGGGACCGTTTCTTGGAGACCGGAAAAGCAAGCCGAAGACCAGGTTAAGATCGTAGATATGTAACGTCGCCCAATCAAGATCGATATGTAACGCTAACGGTTCGGAGTTACCGAAACTTGAATTCCCTATCCTTCAACACCTTTGCTTTTCTACTGGCACAACAATTTCGACTCAAGCTATCCGAAACTGGCTTCACGCTGTAGTAATATGTCTGAAGATCTCATCCATATTGGCAAACGGTCCAAGCTCCATTTCGAATGATGTGGAGAACGGTGCATCCGTCAATGGAGATACCAGCATAGAGCATCACCTTCCACCGTCAAATCTGACACTTCCGTGCACAAACGCATAATTTTTAATGCCAAGTTCCCTCCAGATGAATATACGCCTATTATCATGATGAACAGAAGAAAACTCAACAGAGAAAATTATATTGCGCTTTTCACTTCTCCTCCAATTCACATGCTCATTTGCCCACCCCTTGAGAGAGCGACGGTGCTTTGCTGTTAACGTCGGCGAGCGTATAGAGTGAAGCTGTTTTCGGAGAATTTAAGTTGAAACTGTGGTACCAGTAAATGAGCGGAGGTGTTACTGAAGAAGATTGACATTCATATTTCTTTGTCTCCGATCCGTTAGAGTTAAATATCGATCTTCATTGGGTGTTGTTGCACGTTTACAGCCTAGCCCTGGTCTTCAGCCTAATTTCCAGTCTCCAAAAAAAGTCTTAGAAATTGCACTTTGTGGAATTCCAGTGGCTTCTGCTACTTTGGTTTGTGTTCTCCCACTCTCTTCCTTCAACCAACCAACAACTTTCCAAGGACCTGAATAGGTTAAATAGCTTTGTTGAGGCATTTCACTCATCAAAACATCGTACTTAATAAATGTCGATCATTCTTTTCTGCTTTGTCTTTCATTAAGTAAAAAATTAAATTTCATTCGCTGCCGCTAAAGCGCCGTTTTTGACGCCAAAATCAAAATTTTCATATTCCAAACAGTGTAAATGACAAAATTTACATTTCTGACTCTCTCCTTTCGTTTTCTGAAAAAAGAAAGAAAAAAAAAAAAAAATTCGCTTGTACCGTTTTTTTATTAAGACAAACGATATCCTTTAATTATTTTGAGCAGTGTAAAAATAAATAAACAAATAAAATAAAATAAAATAAAGACATTCTACAGAATGGATTGATATCTACAAATTGAAATCAATAATTCTTTAATTCTTGCTTCAATATCAGTTATTTTGTACAGTATAGTGCAGAATGGATTGATGTCTGTAAATTCAGACTATGAATCTTTCAATTATATTTCAATATAAATTTACGTTTTCAAAAATTACCTTTAAAAAAATATTAGAACAATGTACAGAATAGAGTGGATTAAATTGTTAAATTTTTTACCGACATCAGCTATCGAGTAATTTCCTAATAATATTGGTAAATAACTAGAAACACATTACAGAAATGATTGATACCTATAGATTCAAATCAATAACTGTTTAATTTTGCTTAAATGTTAACAATAATAATAAATAATTAGAAACACTGTGACTTCATGTTTAAGAATTTATTTCGAGCATACAACGCATTTTATCGCGGCCTTCTTAACGTAGGGTGGTTTCTGGAGCCCTCCATCATTGTCAGAGATGTGTACAATAGATGTGGAGTGCGAGTTTTGTTCATCCGATACCTCTTCGAAAGCTTCTGGTTTTTCATCAATGCACATGTGTTTTCCTGGTAGGTTAGATCCACCCATTATGTAACCAGAATACTCGTGGATCCATTCATCCGGGCAACGTTCTTCAGCGGGAAAAACATGAATGAGTGTCCTGCAAATTATTAACAATTATTAATTAATTAATTAACTAAAATAAATAAATATAAAATATCTGTTTCTGAAATATTTCAATTTTGTGCTTGTTCAAGAATCTAGTTAACTATTAAGTCCAATTCGTCACACTAAGTGTCAGCACCATAAAGATCGTTTTAATGAATAGAAGTTCAAAGAGTAAAATGTCTCACATATGCAAATGACTTTCGGTCGATAGGGCGCTGCCTTCTGAATCCTCTGGTCCCAGATTCGAATCCTGGTGAGGGCATGGATGTTTGTGATGTCTTATGTCTTCAGTATATTGTGCTCTGGTATCTGTAAATTTCTGTAATATGGATCAATCGAGACAAAAGCCATTGTAACTATAGATCACAATATATGTCAAATGCAAATGACTTTTTATAGACCGCAAGAAGTAAGAACTTGCTCCGAGCAGTTTGCAATCTTATTCCCTGATAGACTGTTAGATCTTTTGATTCGGTGTTCTGGAAAGCTGTTGTAAATAGCTCATACTCAAACCTCCTATAATTCTAATTTTATAGGTAAATTAAATAAAGGAATCTAACACTCAAATATACAGTATTTTTACACATGAACCATAATACAGTCGGTAACAGAAGTGTCCGAACACTAGCAAAAATACCTATGTAAAAAAAGTACACTTAATATAGTTTTGTTAAATAAATTCTTGTCGAATCCTGTTCTTAGTCAGTCTAAAATCAGGATTCCACAAGGATTTATTTAACAAAACTGTATTAAGTGTATTTTTTTTACATAGGAATTTTTGCTAGTGTTCGGAGACTTTTGTTACCGGCTGTACACTTGTACCTGCTCAAATGAATTAATAAATAAGTTTCAAGCTATTTAAATAGTTATTGATGTGTTAGCTGTGATGGGGTCTCAAATCGGCTATTCGATGGAGTTTCGGTAAGTAAGTTATTAAATAATAATTATTATTTTTTTAATTCAGTAAACTTTATTTCGATTGTTTAAGTCATTTAGCCGTGGATTCCAATGCCAAAGTTCTCGTATTCATAAATAATGCATCAAAAAATTTCCAAAAGCCACACAGAAACTTATTTTAATAGACAGCTAAACTTATTTCGTAAAATCCTCGGATTTGATGCAGTTTAATCTTTAGCTCTTTAAAAGAAAATTAAAATCACAGTGTAAATTTCAACTACCATGGCAAAACAAATTTTATTTCAATCTAATGTAACTTAAGTATTATCTAAATATTGATCGAATTATAATTTATACATTTTTATTTTCTATTTTCTATTTATTTATTTATTTTTGTATGTTTTACTTATTTTGCTTTAAATCGGGAAAAAAATAAAATAAAAATACCCATCAACGTTGTAGTTTTGAAATTGCTAACCTTTTACTCCCTTTCCCTTTTAATGTTATGTTAAAGGAGCGATAAAAAAAAATTCTTACCTAAAATTTCTCTATAACAAATTAATGTAATTTTCCCTCATTTTATGCTTTTATTATCTTGTGCAGAAATTAAATGTTAAAATAAAATTGTATAAAGAACATTATATATATATATATATAAATCTTTTTTGGAATCAGTTATTTTTTATTTTTTATTTCATTAAAGAAAAAAAAAGAGGTTGGGGGAATTATACTATATGGTTTAAAAAATCGGAAGAAATGCAAAATTTCAGACTGAAAGAAATGTTATTTACTGTACTAATAAGTTGGCATAGATAGACTATTCTCAGTTTACCAACATACATTTTAATCTCTTAATTTTTCGCTAAAACTCAATTAATATTCATGTTGAAAGAAAGGAAATCTATTAGTCATTCGACTTGTTCGCCCCAAAGACTTGGCCGTCCTTCTTTCCTCCGCTTTGAAGCATTTAATTTATCATTATTATTATTATTATTATTATTTTGGTTAATTCTGTTTGGGGTTAGTGTCATGTATCAGTTTCCCTGTAACGCCATAGTATTTAAAATCCAATAATCCCTCTATTACAAATTAATAGTAAATAATGCACTGTTCTGTCATGTTAAGAAAATCGCTTATTTCCAATAACTTACGAAGTTTTCAGCTTAGAAAATCCGTAATCAATGTTCATGTCAATGCCCTAAATTATATTTTCCCCTGTTCTCTCATTTTAAGAAGTCGTCAATTGGCCACTGCGCAGCATTAGTGCGACGTAAAACCCATCCAACCAACCAACCCTTTTAAGAAAATCTTTAACTTTTAATAACTTACCACAATTTTAAATTAGAATGCTGAAGAGCAATAGGGCTCTTACCAGTGGCATAAGCAATATTTTAAAACTGGTCCGACCTAATTACGACCGTTTCTTCTCCAGATATCGCGTACAAGGGCTAATAAAATTATAAACTAGCAAACGGACAACCTACAGACGCGGACGCTACATCCATCACCAAGGGGGTCCTATACTAAAGCTGTTACTTAATGTAAATGCATTTTGAGTTTATTTTAAGTTAACCGTATTTCTAACCAACATAACAAAACTGCAATAATTAAATGTCATTTGCATTTCATTAATGGCTGTATATCACGGTACTTGGTCATGTTTTTGAGCTGCTAATAATAGTATCCAATCGAAATATATTTATTTAAACATTTAAATTATTCAATAAAAAAAAAGCATTTGAATATAGTGACTAGCAAAGTGTACAAAGCCTGCAAAAATTATAAACGCTATAAAAGGGTTTCACTCATTTTATTTAAGTTACGTGCCTTCTTAATAGATAAAATTTCCATGAAATATAGTAACAAAATAGGGATCTAGCTATCTGCTTCGGTCCAATTTCAGAGGTTGTACATTATAGGTTGTATTTATTAGATTATAAGTTCAAAGCAGCTCAATTTAATGGACTGTTTTCTTAATTTTGCTCAGCGCAAAATGCTAATGTAAGTAATTGGGTATCATTCAACTTTCTAAGTATGCATTGTCTCTCATGGACATTGAAATGTCATTATAATTTTGATTTACAAATCACATGCGATTATCTTAGTGCATTTTTGAAGTATCAATTCGCCAATACTATTAATCTAAATATAATAATGCATACCTATTTGCCACATCAAAAACATCACCTTAAATTTAAAACAAAAAGAAAAATCAATGACTGAGAGAAAGAGTGCGTGCAGTGATTTAATGATATTTCCTGGCCAAGAAAACTTTGCTGATCTTTCACTTGATCAGACGCATTTTTATCTGCTCTTGATCTAAATAAAATAAAGTCTACGTGTACTAAAAAAGAATACGTGTGTTAAATAATTGCTGCTCGACTTCACGCATATATATAAAAAGCAATATTAAACTCTCATTTTAAATTTTAAACATAATTCATGTAATTTATAAATTCCATGACCGTACAAAAGTTCTACAGCCTCTATTTTTTTTTCTTACGAGTAAAATTCTACTCGGCAATATTCAGAAATAAAAAAGTAAACAATTTATTATATTTTCAGGTAATTTTTTCAAAAGCTAATATTAACTAGAAAATTTTCTATTTATTCATATAATATTCATGTTGCTGTGAACAAAATACTGTACAAACCTGTTCGTTAAATGGCAGATAGCACAAGGCATTCCCTTCGCAAAGTAGTAACGAACAGCATTATCTTCAAAAGGATTTTCGTCCATCATGCCGTACCTTGCACCAGATACGATAGCAGACAATTCATGTCCGAAGTTAGGTTGAGTTTCTTCCTTTTCGGCATTCTCACCCAAGCAAATATAATCCGAACTTCCCCCGGTTCCTCTGTTTGTGGTTGTTGAGATATATCCAGTATCCAGTTGTTGCATCATGGGCGACTGCGGGCATTTTCTTGCTCCCCAGCGGTAATATACACCGGATCCTGTTCCATATGTCTTTTTTTCTATAAATAAGATAATTTAATTCATAAACTATGATTATTGCATGAAATCCGTAAATTTAATTGTTATGCTCTTCTTTTTACTAATATAATTCGTTAATAATCAGGAAAAAAAATTAAAATATTTCTTACTAAACATAATTAATAGATTTAATTACCAATATTATTAAGGAATAAACATTTATTTTTTAATAACACGACAAACTTTTCTTCAATAACAGAGTTTTGAATGTTTTATTTTATTTTATTTTTCCTTTTTATTGTAAAAGTATTTTATTTATTTACAGTTTTTCTTTTTATCTACATAGAATATAGTAATATTAGGGAAATGCGAATTACAAAACACCCAATTACACAAATTACTACACAGACAAATGTAGTTTAAGTTTTACTTTACTTTATTTTATTGTGTTTAATATATATAAAAGGACGCATTAGAAAATCTTTTTAATAAAATAGGAAGCTAATTTTTTAGCCAATAGTAGCAAGTCTACTTGGCGTTACTCGGGTTGAAGTAGAACGCATATTATTATTTTTAATTAAAGAAAGAGCAGTGCAAACAAAGTGTGAAGTGAAATAAAAGTAAAAAATCATCCAGCTGAACTGAACGTTTGGAATAAATGAATTCAAAACTCAACCTAGAGTCTAAAAATTATGTTGATTAATCTACAGAACTTCCGTTGTGAAGATTGCTTTTATATGATTTCTTCCTGTTTCTCCATTTCTACAGTTTATTCAGGTAGGGCATTACAAGTGATGAACAGACTAAAATATACTTCACAAATCAATGTATTTAAACTTTTTAATTGGGGGAGGGGAGGGAGGAGAATAAGACTACTCTTCGCTATGTATTGAAAACAGTGATCTCGATTTTCACTTAAATATAAAACAATAAATAGTTTCACATTGAAACTAAACTTGCCGACAACTTAACTGGCGTCAACCTTAGATGCACTCCTCAGTGCTGCACTCCTCAGTGCTGCACTCGAGATAAGCTAATTTCGAAGTGATCGCGAAACAGAATCCCGAGTACGTTTTTAACATAACTTTTACGCAGTGGATAATTGAATTTATATTCCTGTGCTACGTACTTTCCAACTAACTTACTCAAATCTAATTAACTGATGGATTTCGCCAAACCCAAAGTTTCCCTTTCAAACTCATAATTAAGGCCCTGGTAAAAAGAATAAGGTCGCAAAATATATTAACCAAATAGGTATAAAACAAAGTTAAACAGGAAAAATTTAATATCACTCTTTCTTAGAAAGGAAATTAAAAAACATAAACATAGTTTATGAACATATGTAAAACATAATCAAAGTATTAAATGACAATTTAAAAATCTGAAGTCTCTTTATCTTTGAAATAAATATAAGGTCGAGGAGCTGTGAATGAAAATATAAAGTCAATATCCTACAAATATACTTTTTTTTCAATGACTTTTATCAGTCGATCAGTCATAGTTGAACAAAGTCGAAATAAATTTTCTTTTGTGATATTTTTCTATGCATTCCTGATAGTATCTATGAGTTCACCTTTTCCACGATATTATCACATGTCCTTACAAACAGATTGCGCAAGTATGCCCCAAATATTTTCCAATTGGCTTAAATCTGGACTGTAGAATGGCCAATCAGTCAGACAGACCTCATTTGCTTCAAAACGAGCTTTTATTGAATGAGCTGCATGGATGCTGGCAATATCCTGTCTGAAATGTCCAATTTCTTGGTGTAACTAGAGTTTTATTGGGAAGCAAATTATCATCCAGTATATCTTGATACTCTTTTTCATTCCATTTTGGTATAAATTACCACAATTGATAATATGCCATTAGCTGCAAACGCTCCCCATACCGTTACTAATCCCCCTCCATACTGCCGCTAGGAAAAGATATTATTGTTTTTTTAATATAATGCAATCATCTTTTGAAGTCGTCTGACCCATCAAAATTAAATTTTTCTCATCCAGAAAACTATATCTTTTCATTTATCTCCAAGCGAAACATATTTTTCAGCAAATTCTAAACGAGCTAATTTATGCTTCTTTGTATTCGAGGTTGTAATTTTTCGAACTGTACCCTCGGATTGGAACATAAAAGATTGCAGACAGTTCGGCTGGTACATGGTATGCTTAAAGCGCAAATTATTTCCAAGGCATTTTTTAATCGCACGCCCATCAGAAAACGGTCGATTTTTGGCGTCTTGAATGTGCACTTGATATTCCTGGGTGGTTGTATTTACCATACTTTGAAGAATTTTTTTTTTAAATTATTCATTACCGTTTCAGACCTACCCATAGGCCTGGAAATAGCTGCACCACTCCTTCCACTTGCTTTCAATCCAAGAATTTTCCCGCTTTCTGCATTCGGACGTTCGGATAATTGTTTCTGCCTCGTCATCTTGTCAATAGCACAAAGTCACCCTAGATGCATTATTAGGTTGCTTTTTATATTTTGTGCTTTCTCAGACCACAGAAAATTCTCATATACCTCCAAAAAATACGATTACTTTATACTTATTTCCATAAGCAAATAAGAGTAATACCTAATATAGTAATTAGTTCGATTAGTTTAAAGCAGATTTTGATTAATGTTTATTATAATTAACAAATCATTTACATACTTTGTGTTTTTATTGCCTTCCCATCCGACAAATTTGCATAAATCCGAGTTCAACTGGCTATTTAATCGACCTTATAAATTTTTCCAGGGCCTTAATGTAAATCCTTCCCAGAGTACCCTCCTAAATCGGAGTTAAGACTTCTTCAACTTGACTTCTTCACAAATCTCGATTTATAAATTTCCTACGAAAATTCTGTGAGGCCACACATTTTTTAAACAATAATTTTACTGTTTCCTGAAATAGTATAAACATAAAAAATGCTACAAGTTCCTATACGGAAGTATCCTACCTATAACTGACCGCGAGAGAAATATATAATAATGATGTCTAACATCAGCTTCAATTAAAAAAAAAGACGTTTTTCCTCCGTTCCTTCTTTCCAACCTACCTGTTGAGAATGTGCACTATACTTGGCTTATTCCCATTCGTAAGATTCTTCTTGTCTTCAAGCAGCTTCCTTTCAGACAGTTCTTGACTCATAGCTTGTGCCTGATTTTTCATTTCTTTTTTCTTCTATATATCCACTTTACGTTGATCATCTACCCGATACCTGACATGACGCTATTCGTCAGTTTCTTCTCATCTTCTAGCAGATATCTTTTCAGAATGTTTCTGACGCAAGGCTTGTGATTGTTGTTTTTCTGGATATCTAGCCGTTGTTCGTTGAGCATCTGCATAATACATATCATTTCGCTGGTGGCAGTTTCTTTTTGTCTTCTAATGACTCTCCTTTGACACTTAGCAAGGGATCTCGCTTTCAGTTTTTCCTGGATTTCTTTTTCAATTAATCTAAACTGTGGACGCAGAATAGCTTCTTGCTTTTTTTTCCTTACGCTGCATTTTTCTTTCGTTTTACAGAATACTTTACATGAGAAAGGCGTTTTTCTTTGGAGGCATTGAATTTTTTATTTATACGTAGACAGTACGAGGAGAGGCGGAAAAGTTTCCGGCTTTGCCCAGAAAAAAAAAAAAGAGTCTGAGTTATGAAATTATGTATTTATTGAACATAGTCTCCCTGGAGAACTAAAAAATACGGCATTAGCTAGATATTGTCCTGATTAATAAGTTTACCTATTTTAGTTGCGATCACTTGAATGGTGAAGCTTTGTATAGCCAATCCCCATTCACTGATAGACTTGCACTTTATATCATAGATAGTTTGTATGGAGAATTTAAGTCGTTAATTTATCATTTAAGAGAAATTATAGTTCTTTTTTCCGAATATCTTTAAAAGAATTATTACAACAATAATAATGAAAAGTACAATACTTTCAAAAACATACTTTTCTTATATTATTATTATTATTATTATTATTATTATTATTATTATTTTATTTTTTACCCCGGCAAATATGAATTTTTAAAAGTTCTTACAGTTAAAAATATCGCACAAAAAAAAAAAAAATTAAAAGCATCTGAAACAAACAATATTAATTAATAGATTAAAATGCTCTTCTTCTGTAAATATTATTATTAAATTATTCAACCTATAGAGCATCAGTTTTAAACGAAAAAAAAAAAAAAATGTGCCATTTTTTCGGCATATCTTAAACATTACAAATACTTTAGTTTGTTGAATAAATAAACTATTATTTAAGGTATTCGAACACTGTTTTAAAAGAATGATTCTTTCACTGACCTGTACCACTATTAAAATTTCTAATAAATATTTTACCTGTTTCTTTAAAAGAAATCCATCATTTACAAACTATTATCAAAATTTATTTTCGTTGTTAAAATTTACAAAAAATATACTCAATAAATCGGAAAGAAAATTATACCAAGTTTAGTGTATAAGGTGCTATGGAATTGAATTTTCAAATTTGGAGAAAAATAAATCTTATCTAACAATTTTGGTGTAGAAGAAACTGAGTCATAATCCATTTATTTATATAAAAACAGGAAGAATCTTACTAAATTCAATAGTGTATAATGCGTTTCCCAAAAGGCTTATTTCCAACATGGTAACATTAGAATAAATGTTTGAACAACACTAATTAATTGTGTGTATATACCGCCAAATAACATTCCCAAACTTTTAGAAATTTTTAACAGTATTTTCCAGACAAAAAAAAAAGTAGAAATAACAAATTTCACTGTATTTTACATAAAATCAAGTACAAAACATTTAAACTTACTCTAAGACATATTTGTGGAATTATAAAAGTCCAATTCAAATTATACATACTTCTTTTCTTTTTTAAATAAAATTCGACATTCACAAAAAAAAATGAACAAATCCATCATTGTTACTCACCAGCAACAACCTAAAATTAGAAAAGAGAAAAAAACATTCATTTCCAAATTCATATACAGTTGTCAAGGAAAAAACAATATATAAATTCAAAATAAAATAGACTCTTTTTTAAAATCAATTTTTAATTTATAAAGGAAAATTTTTTATAAATAAGTTTTTTAATGTTACTTAACATTTAATTATTCAAAAAAAAAAAAAAAAAAAAATATTTCTGAAAATGTATGAGTTAAATCATGATAAACGACAGTTTTTTGAGTGACGCAAGCAGAGGGACAAACGGGACGCTGCGAACTCATATATACGGCTAGTTTGACATCAAAGAGATTTGTAAAAGCCGACACTTAATATCTCAGCAAATATGCCATATTTTGTTCTGATCTTTTCAAAATATTCTTTTACCTTCGGTCTTAATCTATCCTGAAAATTTTACATTTCTACAGGCAATATGTTTTGAGATCTGAATCTCAATTTTAAGCCGAAATAGGAAAACGGTTGGTGTAATAGACTGGAATTCTGAAAAAAATCTCTAAAACGGCTCGAAGGATTTTCATATAATTAATATATGTTGTTAATAGGATCTTTCTGAATCTTGTAACGTTTTCATTTTTTTCAGGAAAACTCTTGTTTTTTGTATAAATCGCTTTAAATATGGAACTATATTACTCCGCCAATTACATGTGTTTCTTCGGGTGAAAACGCTGTTATGCGGTTCTTACTTGTGAGGTATGTGGGCTGGTTAATTGACCGACTTCAATGCAGCCAATGAATTATTTAGATTTTTTTTAACGCAAAAGTACTTTATTACATGTTTAAAATATTTATTGTATATATACTAAGTCAAATTCACTTAAATATATTTTATCTTCTGTTACGAAAAAAATATTTTTAATTTCAAAATTTCATATTTAGTCAAAAAAGTATTTAGATAATATTTTAAATAAGGAAGTATTTTGTAATTTTAGGTATTCCATTTTATCATAATAATGATGAATTTACAATTTTTTAAAGCGAAAAAATTTTTAATCATTCATGAACATCGATTTTATAATAGCTTGCGATTCATATTCATGTATCATTCCGAGCCGGGAATGGAAAAAAAAACAGCAAATAAAGTTTTGGCGCCATCTATCGTTTCTTATTTAAAACATACACTTCCGTAAATACATATATATATATATATATTTTTTTTTTTCTTTTTAAAAATTAAAAATCTCTTTTGAAAATACAGTTAGAGTTTATTCATTTATTTATTTATTTTTCAGACTTTAAAATGATACATATTTTAAATATTAACATAATCAAATTTTTTTTATTATTATTTAAAGCAATAATGACTGGGGGATGAAACAGTGCTTACACTGTTTATTAGAAATAAAATTCATGAAAAATATGTCAAATAGCAATTATTAAAAAACGCGTCAAAATAAATAAATAACATCTTCACTTTGAAACCCATAATAATGTATTTAAAAAATATTATTCTTTCTTTTATTTTTTTAATTAATTAATTTCTGCATGAAAAACTCTATTTCATAAATATATTTACAATTACAATGAACAAAAAAACCTCCTTTAATTTTAAATAACTATTTCTACCTGTTTCTAAACAAGTTTTTTTTTTTTTTTTTTTTTTTTAGGGAAAGGTTAAATATATATGTATATGATTTTAATATAAACTACTAGAGGGCGCCACTACATTTATTTATTTTTCTTTAAAAAAAGAAAGAAAGAAAAAACTTTTAATTGCTTCGAAACATGTAGAAATAATTATTTAAAATTAAAGGAGGGTTTTTTGTTTATTGTAGTTGTAAATATATTTATGAAATAGAATTTTTACGCAGAAATTTCATTTTTTTTTTTTTTTTTTTTTTTTTTTTTTTTTAAAAAAAAAAAAGCTTAACTTATATTTTCCATAAAATTTTTCTCCAGGTGATTTTATCTGATTTTTAAAATTATAGAAATGTAAAGCTTAATTTATATTTTGTCTATTTATTCCCCCAAACGTTTTATATGAAAATATATATGAAGTAATTTTTACCAGCAATTTTGATGAAAATTTAAATTGTGAATATTGGAGCTTACTTAGCCTCAAAAGGGGAAACAAAATAAACAAATTTCCATTTTTAACATTTACTTGATTTTTTTTTTTTTTTTTTTTTTTTTTTTTGTAATTGTTTAATTTGTAATTCTCTAAAAAGAAACTTGCAAATTGTAAATTACGTAATTCTAACTTGAATTTGAAATTATCCTCTTATTTTTCTTTCTTTCTTTCTTTCTTTTTTTTTTTTTTTTTTTTTTTTTTTTTTTAAGAGTTTGAGAATCCCAGTCAATAAATTTTTCTAGTGCGAAGCTTCTCCATTTTGTTTCCAAGTGGCAGGCTACTTGAAAATTTGTCAGTATGATAACGTTTGAAATACTGAATTAATTCACACTAAATTTGTAGTGTAGATTTATCTTAGAAATGTATTTGATATGTTCATTTGCCAACTTAATCTACCCTCTTGTTTCCCTGTGCTAGCACACTGAAAATTTCAAATTTACATTAGAAAGGTTTTATGAACCGATTTGTTTAAAACTCCATATATACGTACAAGCCTTCATTAATAAATCCCCTAAGTCCATTAATAAACTGTTGCTGCCATTTTGAAAAAAAAAAATGGTGGCAACTTCATAAGAAAAGATAAATTAGTTTACCCTTCCTAGGAGCCAGAAGGACTTTTTTTAATTTTTTGATCAATAACCACTAAAAAGTAATGATATCAGTTCAAAAAACCCTTAACGGCTTAAAAGTTTGTGACGCCGCTACTTTATGGCTATAAGAATTTGAAATATGAGTCTTAAAAATAATGATATCAAATTTTAAGTGACGCTTTGCAATTAGTTAAAGTATACATAGATTTTCTTATTTGATCATTTACTTTTATCTTTTATCTTTTATTTATATTTATAATGCAAACGTAATATTTTTAACTTCAAGATCAGACAGATATATAAAATACACTCACTGATGCTTTTTCATTCGCATTTCAAATTCGAAATAACAGTTTTAAAAGGAATTATACAAAAATTTCAGTGGCGCCTCGGTGTTGTTTTAAAAGATATGTTTTTAGATTCCATTAAAATTACTTTTGTTTTGCCTAATAAAGTATATTTACACATTTAAACAGTGCTTTTAATTTTCAAATATACTGTCAAATAATTATACTTTCACTGAGTTTGGATTATAAAGTAAAATTATTTATTTCAATAAATTGATTTATCTTTTGCGTCACGCTATCCAAAACTGCAAGTAAAATTTGTGTAAATGTTTTCTTTACGTCACACTACCTCTTTGAGCAATTTTTCACTTAGTTGGATACTATGATACTATGTTTTGGATAGCGTGATGCACAAGATAAATCAATTTATTGAAATAAATAATTTTACTTTATAATGCAAACTCAGTGAAAGTATAATTATTTGACAGTATGTTTGAAAATTAAAAGCACTGTTTAAATGTGTAAATATACTTTATTAGACAAAACAAAAGTAATTTTAATGGAATCTAAAAACATGTCTTTTAAAACAACACCGAGGCGCCACTGGAATTTTTATATAATTCCTTTTAAAACTGTTATTTTGAATTTGAAATGCGAATGAAAAAGCATCAGTGAGTGTATTTTATATATCTGTCTGATCTTGAAGTTAACAATATTACGTTTGCATTATAAATATAAATAAAAGTAGAAAGTAAATAATCAAATAAGAAAATCTATGTATACTTTAACTAATTGCAAAGCGTCACTTAAAATTTGATATCATTATTTTTAAGACTCACATTTCAAATTCTTATAGCCATAAAGTAGCGGCGTCACAAACTTTTAAGCCGTTAAGGGTTTTTTGAACTGATCTTATTTACAGTGGTCTTTTCCGATATGTTAAAAGCATTTTTGTTTAAAAATATAATTTTTTGTACTCTAACAATGCGTTATATGAAAAATGTTTTATTCTATTTATGCAACTGAATAAAATAAATGTTATAAATGTACAGAAATTTTTTACAGTGCATCACACAGGCCTTTCGATGTTATTAGTTACATTTAAACGAGAAACATAGCGTTAAAGACGTTACACTTAACCTTAATGACTTAGTCGTAGTTACACTTAAATGAGGGCATCGACCACTTTTATAACTCTATAGTACTAAAGTTCATTCTCTGATTCGATTCGTAAATAAACAAGGACAATTCTATTCCAGGAATGGAATCTTCCGTGTTTGTTTACGACTCGAATCAAAATATCGAAGTAGCGACGATTTATCCTTATTCACAGTGCTACCAAGTTCCTTGGATCTTACTCCATATAATATCTTTATCTGGTATTAAATCAGATATCTTATTGATAAATCACATTTACCGAAAGCATTAAATGAACATAAAGAAAGCATCTAAGCTGCATTTTAATGTATTATTGACACAGAAGAATTACAAACTTCTTAAATTGAACTCGATCACAGAATACTTATTTGTCATGTAACGAAAGATTTACATGTCTAACATTTCTAACTACAAGAAATTTTGTATGTTTTAATTATTTTCATGTATCACTGTGTATTTGTGCTATTTAGCTCAATAGTATAATAGAAAAGAGTTTTGTGGTAACTTTCAGCATAGAATTATTCACGCACGTTTGTTTACTTACTATGCGTTTTTTGAGCTTGTTGAATTCTTTGGTGAACTTCCCGGGAAGAGCAGAAAATTTCCCTTCCCTGTAGGCATCTCTAGCTGGTTTGAGCTGTTTTTCTGGACCTTCTTCTACATTCAGGCGTCCAATGCTGTCATAGTAGGGTCTGATAATTTTCAAGATTCGTTTGTATAAGTTATTGATCTAAAACAAAATAAAAACGACAATAATTTGTAAAGTGTTTAAAAGAATATTTTTGATAAGAGTCTTGTAGATCTTCATACATATAGATATACATATTTCTTCTTTTTAAATTAAACGATAACAATATATTTTGCTTTATAAAAAATAAATATGCACCAGAAAAAATTTCTAGTATAAACTGAACATTCTTTTTTAAAACCTGAGATGATAATCCTAAATTAATAATCATCTTTATTTACATTTATTATTCTCGAAACATACATTATATAACGAAAGTATTGCAATTAGGAAAAAAAATGGAATGACTCCGCTCGACTTTCCGAACATTAGGTAATTTACAGTAAAATAAATTAAAGTAAGAGAAGTCAATAAATAAACAAACAAACAAAAAAAAATTAATAGTGTTTGAGTATTTTTTCTGTGTATAGTATATTGTTTAATTTAACGCTATTTCCCTTCAAATAATTTGAGCCCATAGATTATAATGATAAAGAAATTTTCGTTTCGTCCGTGTAAAAGTATATTAGTGCAAGGTACCCCAAAATCTATACAGTTCGTGCAACGGTGACTTATAATATGTGCATAAATTTTCAGCTCAATCGAATGAGGCGTTCAAACGCTATCGCACTTTAAAGAATTTGAGCCCAAAGTCACAATGATAAAGATTTTTGTTTGTGTTCCTGGAAAAAAAACTGATACATTCACCAAAATTCATACATTTCGTTTGACGGTAACCTATAACACGTATATAAATATTCAGTTGAATTGGATTAAACATTTAGACTCCAAAAGCTCTTGATTTTTTTTTTTTTTTCATTACTAGTTCCCTTTTCCTTTACAGGACACAACGTTTGCTGAAATATATGAGGTATAACGTGTTCTTTAAGTAACCTAAATTTCAAGATGATTCCAAAAGAACTTTTCTAAGTATTTGACAAAATGTCTAAATTCGAAAGTGTCCAAATATTATTGGTAGGTAGTGTACTAAATATTCAGAAAATCCAGTGGAGTCATTGAAGATTTTTTTTATGAATAATGTATACATATAATGAAGTTTTTATTTAGTTGATAGTTATGTTTAAGATAGTCCTTTACTAAATAATATTTTTTGTGAAATAAAAATAAAATAATTATATATTTTGTAAATATATATATATATAGATAGATAGATAGATAGATAAACTATATAAAATTATTTTTAGGAAAGTATTTTTATACGTGTACATAGAAAATTTAAAGCAAGGTATAATACATTTCATATAAAAAAAAGCTACGTTATATATAAGGTCTTCAATACGGGTATATATTGATAGTTAATTTTATGGCAAAAGGTAGTTTCTTATTAAATCATATACTCTTTCAATATTAAATTAAATATAAAGAAAAAAAAATTTTTCTTCTTATTCTCGTAATATTTTCACACCACAGATGCAATTGTTTCATGTTTTAAACAAACGATTGAAATTTTGACTGTGTATGAATAAAGAATTAATAAATAATAAAATAAAGAAATATTAAATTAGAATAAAGAAACTAATTCACAATGGGTATGTTCTGTTTCTAAATATTTCATTTATTTTGTGAAGTTAGTAGTGTTATAGTGCAACCACGTTTCCTACGCTTAGCAGTGAGGGCGAGTCCAAAATCTTGGAGGGGTGTCCAGATGACTCACAGGTTGGGATTTAATAAACACCCAGTCATTCGATGTTCCCTTATCGCTCATTTTCTCTCAACGAAAAGGTTATCTCCCCTATTTTAACAGTAGACTCGTTCAGTCCACACTTGCGCAGAGGCTTCCATGGTCGCGAGAAATGTGGTTAAAGATTAAACGCAGTGATGCCAGATTGGGGATTTTCGAGGCTTCTGGGGACAATTTTGGGGGCTAAATGTTTGTGGGGACTTTTTGGGGGAATTCTAAAATTTTTGGGGTCAAATCTGGGGAGTTCTTCAACTTTCTGTCGATGTTGGCAACGTAATGATTTATCCCTAAGACTACGGATTTTCAATAGCTTTATTGTTATTTGGGGATTTTTTTCAAAAATTGATTTCATTTAGGGAAAAATCTGAGCTTAAATCTGCTTGATATTTTTTTTTCTCATTTTAGTAGAAATCAATTTGGGGATTTTTTCGAAAAAAAAAAAAAAATCCCTGATTTGGGGAAATTTGAAGACTTGTTTGAGGAAATAATTTTCGACCATCTGGAATCACTGATTAGACGCGTTTTAGTAACAACATTTGTAGATTGAAAAAAATAGACGTTGCAGTTCATTATTTTTGCCTAAAAATGATGGTAGATTCTTGAGTTAATGCAGGAATTAATTTTAATACTCATGAAGAACGCGAAAAATGCCAATGAAAAACAAAGAAAATATTCTATAAAACCATTTCTGGAACAAAAACGTCTACTTGTAGCGTCTAAATGCCACTTAGTGAGATTAAAGTGGGGTATACACGATGTATCCTTTGAAATACTTTTGTTATTCCTTACATCAATTCGATTTTATACGCTTTTTAAACCAAAGGTACTTTAAAATACCATCGGTAGATAAAGGGTTAAAAACAATTGGACAGCTTTATTCAGTGACATTTTTTTTAAGTCCCATTAGTAGATATAATTTTAATAATAGACAAAACAAATAAATTATATTGAATTTAATATTTTACTTCTGTTTGTTGGTCTTCCGTTATCGATGTTGGCAGACTCCTGTACCATTCTGTAAGTAGAGACTGTGTTTTTCTCAAATCATCAAATTCATGCTCCAAATCAGCTAGATCGGATTCCAAAGCACTTTAAATACATTAAAAATTACTTGTCAATATAGGGGGAATTTTATATACACTTATATCTTTTCAACTAATAGCTGAGCAGTAATTTTATAAAAACGAATTAGATGTTTATCAAAAATTATTCTGTTTTTAATTTTCTTTTATTTAAAGTCTGTTGAAGAATCTCATCCTTCCTTAAATATGTCAAATTTTTCAAAAGATTTGTCATATATATATATATATATATATTATATAGATTTACTTAGGCATAAAAAAAATTGTGAATATACGAGGTGTGGCTATTAAATAACGAGACTATTGCTGTAAAACATTTATTTTAAATTTATACATATTTAGTTATTATCACCTTCAATATACACCCCTCCTCTATCCCTACAACACTCCATGCGAATTTTCCATTGTTTAACACAGTGGTGGAAGTCTTGTCCTGTAAGCTCCTGCATGAGGCGTGCCGCTTTTTTTTTCACAGCTTTAACTGACTCAAATCGTGTTCCTTTTAATGCAGATTTAACTTTGGGGAACGGATAAAAGTCACATGGGGCCAGGCTAGGCGAATAAGGCGGATAGTCTAAAACTGGGATGTTATATTTGGCTAGAAACACCTTGACAGACAATGACGTGAGAGCCGGCGCGTTGTCTTGATGGAGAACCCATGACTTGTTCTTCCACAATTCGGGCCGTTTTTTCCTTACCCCTTCACGGAGTTGAGCAAGCCCCTCAAGATAGTAATGTTGATTAATAGTTTGACATTCAGGAACCCAGTAAAGGTACACAATACCACGAAAGTCGGAAAAAAAGATCATCATCGCTTTGAATTTCGGTCATCATCACCAAAGTCTTCTCAGCCATCTTGGAAGCGCTTGAACCACTCATAAACTCGCACACGTGATAAACATTCATCCACCGTAAACTTGCTTTAATAAAAGATAAGTTTCATTAGCGGTTTTACCAAGTTTCACGTGAAATTTCACGACAATTCATTGCTCTACTTTTACACTTATCACGTTTTTCCGGCAAAACGAAACAAATACCTCTTACACAAATGAAGGTTACGGCCAGACAGATTTCTCTACAAACACGGGAGGCGCTGCAATCGAAAGAGAAGGCTGCACAGCTGTCGGTCGTTCGGATTTGGCGCATATGTAGTTCATCTGTAGCAGCAAATAGTCTCGTTATTTAATAGCCACACCTCGTATTTCCATTTAAGAATGGCATCATGTAAATATTTAAATTCTACATGCAATTTTTGTTAAGGAAAACAAAATCAGATAATCTTAAATTGTAAATAATGCGTTAAAATTTAAAATGGCCCTATTTGACAAAAGTTTTGTTTTAATGTTGATATTTAACATTACCGACTAATTATTATAATATATATATACATATTGCATATATTGTCTTGAATACGCTGCAAAATAAAGCAAACGAATGCTTCAAAATAATCGTGCAATTTTATATGTCCTAGTAAAAGAAAGTGGTTTAGAAGCTTTAAAATATTATTATATTTTGCATCAGATTAAATATATTCATTGGCTTAAAAGATTAATAATAATTTAAATAATAAGCTACATTAGATTAAAATGTTGCAATATATTCATAAAATTGCACCAATTACTGTAAAACGACTTTAAATATATAGTTTTCTCCGTAAATAAACACTTATATCCAGTAGAAATTTTGGATTTTTTTGAACAATACAGAACGTAATATTTTTAATTTTATATCTGTTTAGTAGAAATAAATTCAAAAACTAATCAAGTCTTCTAAAAAGTGCAAATTATAGCTATATATTAGCATATTAAATCCTATTGGAAAACATAAAATTAAGTCAGAATGGAAATTGTAAAATTAAATCTGAATGGAAATCGTAAAATCTAATTTTTATGTTCTAAAATATAGAAAAGCATAAAGAATGACAAAGTAACTATAAAAGCTTAAAATATAAACATCAGTTGTAATAAGATTTACTTTTAATTACTGCAAAAGGCCATTCAAACAAACGAAATAAAGTTCGTAGATTGTTTAGAACAAAATGAAAATTCCCATTTAGAGGAGTAATATTTACAATAGGGCAAATTTTTATTATCAGAAGCAGAAGAGCAAAATTTAGGTGCTAAAAAGAAAAGTCTTAAAACGTGCATTTAAATTCTCACGATTTCGTACACTACAGCGCGAGAAAATGACTTTAGAAAGAAATGACAACTAGTTTTCGCACGATACCATTATTTTCGAAGTTCAAATATCTCAGCTGCAATGCAAATTTGGAACCTTGTTTGAACATCACGCTGTAGCGTAGCGGATAGCACGTATGATACGTAAAGTTCAAACAAGGATCCAAATATGCATTGCAGCTGACGAAATGAACATCGGAAATACAGATATCTTGCAAAATTTATTTATTTATTTACCTTTTTTTTTTCTAAGATCTTTTTCTCACGTCATAGTGAAGGAAATCTGGAACAAATGAATGCACGCTTCATGTATTCTGCTTTTAGCATTCATTCCTTTTCAAACTAAATCAATTATGCTGTACAACTTTGTAATTCAATTTTCCCTATCTGTTACCGATTTCATAATAGGAGCACTAACTCCGTGGTTTTACTCCACTATTAGTGATTGCTTCTCGTAGCGCATAACCACTCTACTATACCTAGATACCACTTTTATAAGTATAGCCACCGCCGTTTAGCAGTTAAAGAGATGAAACCAGATTTTATTGGGCAGCCTGTATAACGAATAGATAAAAATGGACTACTCCGTAATGAGTAATAAAGTGGAACGTTAAAGCTCCTGATCTGTGGATCCACTAGTTTAAAACTTAGTTATCAAATGAAACTTGAACTATATTGTGCTTGATAAATCAACATCTCAATAACGTACAATAATTACTGTTATTTCCAAGAGTTCTAAATGGAATAACAATCATTTTGTGTTTACTTTCACATTCTATCATGAAACGCACGTGATACATCTACTTACTGAAATGCAAATGCTTCACAAAAGCTCCTAATTGATTTCATGCAGACATTATATTGCAACTAATTACACTCGAAAACAGAATATTTTATGAAAAGCGAATGGGCATTGTTTTTAGGTGCATTATCTTAATGAGAGCATTAGCATAATTATATTTACTGTATTCTCACTTAATGGTGGCAGCTCTCAACGTCCCGTCTTCAATTTACTACTGATTATGATAATTTGAAATAAATATTTATCACCATACTAATGTATTTTTTTTTTTTTTTTTTTTTTTTTTGTATTTATATATTTGAAAAACGCGATGAATACGAAATTAAATATATATATATATATATATAGTTAAAATTAAAAACTACTGAAAGTTTAAAATTAGAAAGTGTTTCACGTGTACACATATTATATAAAAAAGTATAAAATCACTTTTAAAACAGCATTCGTTATTTTAACCCTTAATCTCCAATCCGTACTTTTAGTATTAAATTTCAGGGTGAGAGAAAGACATGTGTGTGACACATCAGATTATTTCATTATGTATGAAAATCCTATAGTACAGTTTAGATTAATTAGCCTTCTTTACTTATCTATAAAACATATTCCTCGGTTTATCTATGTTAACTGCTTTGTCGAAAGCAAAACTCTGTAATTTGTTTAATTACTAATTTTTGCGACGTTTACTTGGCTCTTTTTCTTTTTTTTTCATTATGTACAAATAAACCTAAATTTATTTTACATTAATCATACTTGTATAATTAACTATAAAACAAGGTCATATTTAGTAAATATTTGATTACAATATGAGCCACCTTCATCTCACATTTATAAATCAAACTCACCGATTTTTTAAGAATTGAAACTGCGTGCTATTTTCACCTCCTAAGGAAGACAATTCCATGAGTTCCACTCTAATTGGCACTCCCCATCCATTATTGACTTCTTTGACATGCTGATCAAAATCTCTTACGAGGTTTCTCAAACCATCAATTGTATTCGGAACACCTTTCAAAGGAACTGTGGCATAATAAGAAATTTCCATACTAGCTTTGTCCTTCAAGCTGCTTTGTAAGCTTTCGAGTTTGCCTGTGTAAAGGAAATTGATAGAGTATGGAATTAGACAATAGAGTGTATACAGTGGAAGGCGTTGACAGGTGTTTGTAACTCAATTCATTTGTAGCAGTACCGTGAATCACAATAATTCTAAACCTTTCTCAAATTAAACAGGTAATATAATGTGAGATACGATTAAGAGATGTATTTAAGCGAGTTACATTTAAATAATAATGCTTAATTTGCTGCATCTTATAAAATTTTAAATTTGTTAAAATATATTTTACAATAATCTATTATAGGCCTATATACCCATCGATTGGAAAAACCCATTCAAAATTAAATTTCACTTGTATTGACTTAATAATTAGTACTAATATTAGAAAAAAAAAATTACATTTTTTTTTGTGGAATTGCATTTCTGTCATCCCATGTGTCGGGAATTCCCGCTCATTCTTCTGCTTTGAGAACAAAATGACTTTCCAGACAGACGGGCGCCTCTTTTTCGAGAAAGGTGCTTTTTTAGAAGCAGAACAGAAAGGACCTCGAACTGAGATGGGGCTACGTTAAGATCGTTGTGTTTACAGACGCCCCGGTCCTAAAACAGAACTATTAAATTTAACAGAACAATTAAGACTTTAAAAGAAGTAGAATTAATATTTTGAACTATTAGAACATACAATTTTAATGTTAAGAAAAACTTTAATATTTAACTGTAAATAGTTTTTGTTCTGTTTTCGTTTTTACATGTATGCTAACAAAGCATTAAAAATTCTGTTTTCATCTAAGAAGTGCTACATTCATCGAGTTTAGTTTCTTTAATGGATGATAGTTGCCCCATCCACATCCGGACCTTTGGATTAGAAATTTTCAGGTGAGACCCATCCATATTTTATTATTTAGAAGAATAAATATATTATCAGAATATTTAAGTAGTAACTGTAAGAAAAGAGTTAAGATTTGAAATATGCTGTATCGGGTCAGTAAGAATAAGTTTTAGATCAGAAATCTGGTACAGCCATATTTTGTGGCATCCCAGACACGGGATGTGGGCAGCTATACAGATATCCATTATTTGCAATTGAAAAGATAGATAATATTATAAAATTTTAAATTTTGTATTTATCATTGCTAATTTAGTTATAGCTAAAAAAGAGAGAGCTGTCATAAGAGACAGTATTAATAAATTTATAAATAAATTACAAACTTTATGCGACGATATAGATCCAGATGCTGTAGATTTAGAAGAAACTATAGAATTATTGAATGAAACTACTATAGATTTAAAAAGCAAAGATGTAGAGATAAAACCATTAACTCAAGAAACTCAATTAGAAGCCGAATTAGAAACAGCAAATGAATTCCGAGAGAAAATACTTACTTGGCGATTTCGAGCCAACAGAAAACTAAAAGAACTAAAGAAAAGTGAAACAAGTGTTTCATCAATAGAAAGACCTATTTCAAAAGAAGCAATGCACATCAAATTACCACAGCTAGATCCAGTTAAATTTAACGGGAATGCAGCCGAATGGCTGACTTTTTGGTCGTCATTCGAAACGGCTATTCATAATAGTGAAAATTTAGATCCTGTAGATAAATTTAATTATTTGAAATCATTTTTAGCACCTGACCCCTTAAAATGTATAGAAGGATTCTCTGTTACAGCGAGTAATTACATAAAAGTAGTAGATATTTTAAAAGAAAGATATGGCAAACAAGACCTCTTAGTGAATGTACGTTTGAATAAATTATTAAATATTGCCCCACTAAAACATTCAAGTGATATTAAATCGCTCAGGAAAATTTACGATGAAATCCAAACTAACATTAGAAGTTTAGAATCATTAGATGTTTCTTTAGATAGCTACGGCAGTTTATTGTCACCGATATTACTAAAAATATTACCTAGAGATTTAGCATTACAGTTTAATATGGAATTTCATGGTGTTAATTTTGGCATAAAAGATATATTATCTTTCTTAAATAAACAACTTGTATCGCGAGAATGCTTAATAACTACCAGACAAAAGAATAACAGCGCTGGCGCCAGTCATTTCTCCCCCCGAGCTCAAAGATTACATAATCAAAATCGTAGAGATGTTTCCCCCCCCCCCGCGTTAATAAATTTGATACTCAGAATCGGAAATTGCCTACTGCTTGTGATTTATTAAATGAGAATAGAAGTGATAGGTGTAATTTTTGCTCAGAATCGCATTTAAGTAACAAATGTGCCAAAACTCGTAATTTACCATTTGATGAAAGAGTTAATCTATTGCGTAAGAAAGGATTGTGTTATTTAAGCCTTCAACCTTCACATTTAGCTAGACACTGTGTATCAAAAACATTATGCAAGTTATGTTATCGTAGACATTCAGACATAATGTGTAATGGAAATAAAGATTTGAAACAGGAAATAAGTAATTACGAGAGAAATGATCAATCTAAATTGGCGTTGTCGAATCATAATTTACAAGCGAATGTTTATTTGCAGACGTTAATAGTGGCAATTTCTAACAGAGATGATAGTAAATCATATATTCGGTTAATTATTGACTCCGAATCTCATAATAGTTACATCAGTAAGTTTGCAGCTGATAAGTTAAAATTAAAAAAAATGAATAAAGAAACAATAAGACATGGTCTTTTTGGCGGCATGGAAATGTCAGCTGAACATAATCGTTATGAATTTACGATCGGGAGTTTAGATAATAAGTTTAAGTGTAAAATACAAGCACTAGATCAAGAAAAAAATATGCACAGGCGTGAATTTATGTCGCGATGATAAATTAGTAAAACTCTTAGAAAAGGAAAGTGCATATTTATCAGATGTCCCTAGAAATAATAAATCCTGTTTATACCAGGAAAATCCAGACGAAGTACATATACTTTTGGGAGCTGATATGTCCGCTAAAATGTTCACAGATGAGATAAAATATTTTCCAAAATTGGGATTGACTACATTTAGAACTAAATTGGGTTGGACCATTTTGGGCAAGACAGAGGGTCACAAGAGTGAGCAGGACAATTCTTTGGCGGGTCTATCGTTGTCATTACACGTGTCAAACTCCCGTTTATCAGATTTATGGCGCCTTGACACTCTAGGAATTACTAATGAAGATAACAAATCGAAACAGGATTTAGAACAAGAAACCAAGAATCATTTTCTAGAAACTGTTAAACGAGATAAAAGCGGTCGATATGAAGTCAATTTACCATGGACAGTTGACCATTCGATTTTATCAGATAATTACTCGTTGGCAGAAAAGTGCCAGTACAGGACGGAAAATAAATTAATCAAATCTGATGGGAAAAAGGAATATGGGGAAATTTTTGATTTCTGGGAAAACAATCAGATTATAGAAGAGGTATTGGACCAGAAAAGGGACAAGGTACATTATTTAGCACACAGACCTGTGGTTAAAGAATCTAGTGAAACCACTAAAATTCGTCCAGTATTCAATGCCTCGGCACACACTAGAAACAGTCCCTCCCTTAATGATTGTTTAACAAAAGGACCAAATCTTGTAGAAATTATACCTAGCATTTTGGATAGATTTCGTAAATACAAGATAGGAATTTCGTCCGATATAGAGAAAGCATTCCTGCAAATTAAAATAACAGAGAAAGATCGTGACTTTTTGAGATTTTTTTGGTTTAATAACGAAAATAAATTGAAAATTTATAGACATTGTCGTGTGGTTTTCGGCCTAACTTCAAGCCCTTTTTTGCTTATGGCAACATTAAATCACCTTTTAGAAAATGTTCCTGAACAATTGCGAGAGACAGCTAGGCTCTTAAGAGATTCCTTCTATTTAGATAATTCCCTCATCAGCCTGAATTCGATTCAAGAAACAGAAAAATTCGTATCAGAATCTCAAGGAATTTTGGCTTCGGCACATTTCAATTTGAGATGCTGGCGATCGAATTGGCCCCTGGCTATGATCGACAAAACTGAAGATGAACCGAGGTTTGCTCCCGTGTTAGGATTACTCTGGGATTTGAAAAATGACAGTTTAGTTTGTAAAATTGAAGAACCCCTAAAGATAAGTGAACCCCTTACAAAAAGAAAATTTTTATCAGTTACCCAAAGAATTTTTGATTCTGTGGGATTCACAGCACCTGTCAGTTTAGTTCCCAGACTAATCCTTCAAGAAACGTGGATTCAGAAGGTGAAGTGGGACGATGAGCTCCCTGAAACTTTAAAACAACAATCTTCTAATTGGCTGAAAGGAATAAATTTTTTATCCCAAATTAAAATACCTCGGTGGCTTAACATTTGCCCAGAGAATGAAAAGAAAACATCATTACATGTTTTTTCTGATGCAAGCAAGCGAGCATATGCCACTTGCGTATTCATAAGAGTAGAGACCTCAGAAGGAATCAAGATCCAGTTAATCAATGCTAAAAGTCCAGTTGCACCTATTAAGGAATTGACCATACCCCGCCTTGAACTGTTATCTTGTCTTATTGACGCTAGGTTGGCCAAAAATGTGCAAAACGAAGAATGGGGTACATTTGTACACAACAGAGTATTAGAAATCCGAAATCTGACCGAAGTTTGCAATTGGAGACATGTACCCGGACATTTGAATCCTGCGGACCTCCCGTCTAGAGGATGTTCCTTTGAACAACTACACAAATCGAGATGGTGGGAGGGTCCGAGTTGGCTTTATTTACATGAAAATGAATGGCCTCAAATAGAAGAAGACTCAAACGAAGAACTCATAAACAGCGAAAAAAGGAAGACAATCCTAAATCTTTTAGATAAAAAAGAAGAAAATTTCAGTCGATTTTATCAGTATTTTTCCTCTTACAAGAAAACAGTTAGAACCATTGCCTGGATATATAGATTTTATCATAATTCGAAGACTACTGAGAAGATGTCCGAATTGGATATTTCAGTTGAAGAATTTTCAAAAGCAGAAAATGTACTTCTACGATTAGTACAACAAGAATCTTTTTCAGGGAGAACAGATCCAAAATTAAGAAATTTAAGGCCTGTCGAAGATAAAGCTGGTCTCTTATGAGTAAAGACCAATATAATTCAAAGAAACGACAGTGAAAACTTCAGATATCCTGTGATCTTACCTTACAAGCATCCCGCCGTCCAAAGATTGGTATTCGAGAAGCATTTAGAAAATCAGCACGCTGGAGTCAGCACTCTAATGACACTACTTAGAGAAAATTTCTGGATAATGAAGTCTAGAAAATCCACTAGAAATTCAATAAGAAAATGCGTGATTTTCAGAAAACTTCAGGCTTCCAAAATAGATGTTGAACCTGGAGTACCACTCAAAGACAGAGTACGAGAAACAGCCATCTTTGAAGTGGTGGGCGTAGATCTAGCCGGTCCTCTTCGTCTTTCTGATGGATCAAAAGCGTGGATAGCCTTATTTACTTGGGCTGTCTACCGAGCCATACATCTTGAAGTCATTACGTCTCTGTCTACCGAAAGTTTTATTCAGTCTCTGAGAAGGTTCATAGCAAGGAGGGGCAGACCCTACATCATCTATTCAGACAACGGGAAGAACTTCCTTGGAACCAGCAATACTCTTTCGAGTGTAGATTGGGAAACCATCTGCAAGGTAGCTTCCACCCAGAAGATCAGATGGAAATTCAACCCTCCTGCAGCACCGTGGTAGGGAGGCTGGTGGGAGAGGCTTGTTGGAATGGTTAAAGGAATCCTGAAAAGAAACTTAGGTCGTGCATCTTTGAATTACGAAGAACTTTGCACCATACTGTGTGACTGTGAACAAGTGATTAATTCACGGCCTATAACCTATGTTTTCGAAGATAACACAGATCCCTTACCTTTAACCCCAATGATGTTCCTAAGAGAACTACCAACATCAGGAGTACCTGACCTAGATGCTTTGGATTCTAAAGATCTTAACCGCAGAGCCAGATATAGGCAAATAATCAGAGAAAACCTAAGAAACAGATTCAGAGCTGAATATTTAGGACAATTACGCCAACATGCATCTAAGACCAAAAGATTCAAACAATTGAAAGTCGGCGATGTTGTCCCATTAGAAGATTTCAACAGGAAACGTGTTCACTGGCCTCTGGCAAGAGTGATCGAAATTTACCCAGGCAGGGATAATGTCATACGCCTAGCTAAGGTGAAGACCGAAAATGGACTTTTTCTGCGTCCATTGCAAAGATTGTTCCCTTTAGAAATTGACAGTACCGAACTTAAGAATCACCCCACTTTGCATAAATATGTTCAAGAAAATTTAAGTCCTTCGACTTCCGAAAACAAGAACCTCTCACAGAAACTGATACTCAACCCCAGAGAAAAGGAACCTGTGAAAGACCCTCCAGAACCTACCAGTTCCAGAACCCATGATCCCACTTCCAATTCCCCGGTGGTCTCCCGAACTAGCCGTGTGGTGAAACCCCCTCAACGACTTCAACTTGGATTGTTGAGTTCCTCCGATTAGTCGCAACTCAAGGTGGGAGGATGTCGGGAATTCCCGCTCATTCTTCTGCTTTGAGAACAAAATGACTTTCCAGACAGACGGGCGCCTCTTTTTCGAGAAAGTTGCTTTTTTAGAATCAGAAGCAGAACAGAAAGGACCTCGAACTGAGATGGGGCTACGTTAAGATAGTTGTGTTTACAGACGCCCCGGTCCTAAAACAGAACTATTAAATTTAACAGAACAATTAAGACTTTTAAAGAAGTAGAATTAATATTTTGAACTATTAGAACATACAATTTTAATGTTAAGAAAAACTTTAATATTTAACTGTAAATAGTTTTTGTTCTGTTTTCGTTTTTACAAAACGAACTATTTGTTTATAACGAACTATTTGTGACGATTTGTTAACGAACTATTTGTTAATAATTTGTTTATGTTATTTTGTGAACTATTTGAACGAATTATTTGTTTATGCTAACAAAGCATTAAAAATTCTGTTTTCATCTAAGAAGTGCTACATTCATCGAGTTTAGTTTCTTTAATGGATGATAGTTGCCCCATCCACATCCGGACCTTTGGATTAGAAATTTTCAGGTGAGACCCATCCATGTGTTATGCTAATCCGGTTTAAATATCATTTTTTTAAACATAAATAAATATAATTTTTTAAGAAAAACAAATGATTCGATACCTAAAGAAATTAACCTAAAAGAGAAAAAAGTATTTCGAAAAAAACTTTAAACTTTATTTTCTTTTAAAAGAAATAAAATGTTTCAATTGAGCTAAAATAATAATAATTACTTTATTAGTTTTACACACACAAATATTATTAAAAAAAGCACCACAGAAATAGTGTTTACAAGTAATAAATACAAAACTTTGAATAAACACCATGCTTTGTTTGCAGCACTCGTGCCTATGTTCGCCTGACGAAAGGACGTTTCGATTTTCGACCCGAAACAATTGTTGTGAGTTCTTGAATTTTATGGTATTTATTTAAAGTTTTTTACTTATTAGACACACACACACATATATTTATATGTATATATGTTTAAAAAAATATATAAAAAACTTTTTTTATATATAGAATAAAACAGATATGGAATTAAAAGTACATCTAAAAAAAATAAAAAAAAGCACTATAAACATTACAAAAGTTTGGACAAATGTTCCTCTATTATAATTTCTCTAATGTAATTTCCTTTATAGTAAACCACTAACAGTACATTTAGCAATCTTTTTCTTTGTTGAGAAATTATCTGACTGTACCGAACATTACGTTCGGATCATTTCTATCGCATCAGAGGGCGGGAAAAGGGCGGTTAATGATGCGATTCATTAAACAGATGATAAACTTTGAAAACTGGAGAACCGGAAACAGATATATTGCACATTAAAATACTGCAATAAAATATTTATAAAATGACATTAAGTAATGATTAATTACCACGGATCTAATGTTGAGATTAAATCAATACGAATAGTTAAGTTTTAAAATTAAGTAGAAGAGTTTGCATAACGTTTAATTCAGGAATATATAAAGGGTGAATTATTACGCATTTAACCATTAGTTATAGACATTTTGCCACTCGTATTCAAGTTACACGCTTCATATACTAAGTTATGCAAAAATAAAATTGCATCGCTTGTTGTAAATTGTGTTTGGCATGGAAAGTAGTAACTATAGTGCATAAAATTATCATTGGAGTGGTTTTATAGTTAGTATAGAAAAGGGATATCTGAAGAGTTTGAATGGAAAAATAAATTTATTATATTTCAGGAATAGAAACATAAGGGTGAATTCCTGCTTTGTTCTTTATTGTTAACAATACTGTATAGCGGTCGTCATTTCTCGGTTGGATTATCAGAACTTAGCAATGAACAATGGGTTAACCTTTTATCCAGAATTATATACTTTGATTTCTAGTCCTGAGGTCACTGGATCAAATCCAGCTAACCGCACTCGTCGCTAAATTGTTGACAACGAGTGTGCAAACAACCAACAAAATCAATAAACAGCTTTAATCTGAGACGAAAAAGGGCGGCACCAGAAACATAACTTCCCTAGCAATGAAAGTACTGCATCGATCATGCGACCGATATATTAGCTGAGGGAAGGGAATAGTGTAGTGGTCACCATTTCTTGGATATATTACAGCTTAGCACTGAACAATGGGTTAAATTTTGTCCAGAGCTATATCCTTTGATCCTGAGGTCAGCGAATCAAATCTAGCTTACCGCACTCGTCGTTAAAACTGTATATTAGCCAAATAAGTACTGCAATTCAGCTACCACAAATTAAAATATGAAATGTAACAACATCGGCTACTGTTAACATTTAGTGGGATCACTCAGGATTTCATGAGGGTTGCAGAACGATTCGGCATTGCGAAAATTAATTTTCGGTTATATTCAAGACAAATTTCATAATACTAAACTTGGGTAAGAGCTTCCCTTAGCGTAGCCAGTTATCCAGGTTTCCTGTTCAGTGCTTACCAACCTGCATGGTTCCAGGGGTTTTCAGTAGTAAAATTTACAGACGCTTGATTTCAAAGGAAATCATGAGACACCGCCACGAAACATCTACTTACTGCAAAACTGTGACCTAATCACTTAAAATGGGCCAAATTATATGCAAAGTGGACTTCTGAGCGATGGAAAACAGTTATATTCTTTAACGAATCAAATTCAACCTCAATAGTCCGGATCGTCGTAGTACACTGTAAATGAAGAATTTAGTACAGACTGTGTTGTATCTAGGGTAAAATGTCCTGTTTCGCAGATGGTTTGGGAGTGATTTTTGTAACAAAGGATGGGTTGAATAGAATTTTTCAAAGTACTGTGAATGCCCAGATATATAAAAACATTCTTTAGGAAAAAATCTTGCCTAATGTGTTAAAGATTACTAACGGCAGTATCTACTATTAACTTTCACTCCCAGCTGAACACGAATATTTGAAAAACATTTAGAATCAGGGTTTAGCTTTCCAGCAAAATGTTTTGCACTGCTTCTGCCATCTTGTGACAAAAATTTTAAATACAGTGAACTCTCGTTAAGACGGCCCCGTTTAAGATGGATTTCTCGTTATTACGTACAAAAACAGAATCCCCGCTAAGGCCTATAGGAGTTGCATGTAATAAACATCGCTTTATAAGTACAATTCATTCGTTAAGATGGACATTCCCCCCCCCCTCTAAAATCACTTTCTTCGAAAGAGTCAGTTCTCAAAATCTTTTCAAATTAGTTTTTTTTCTTTTCTTTTTTTTTTTTTTTTTTAACAAGAAAAGGTGCAATAATAAAAGGGTTAATCTCTTTCACTCTGCGCTATTACACCATGGGAGTTAAAGAGTATTGATTGACAGTGACAGTTCAGGTCAACAATTTGCACTTGTCTCAGCTAATACAATGGAGACATAGCAAAGGATTTCGTTATGGATGGATATTGTCTATACAGCGCTGCAGTACACATCCTTTCCTCAGCTTCTACGAACTGTAGTTGCTCAGTTCAGCTGTAATCAGTGTAATCGCATGACTTCTTATCGGACCCTACACTCAGAAAATTTCACACTTTTACTCTTTGCTTTAAATCAGTGCTACATTTCCTTTCTGTATTTTGGTAATGACTGCATCTTCCAATAAAAAACTCCATTAACTTTGATGGAGAAAGTGAAAGTCATCCAAAAAATTGAAAGTGGATCCAAACAAACCGATGTGATGAAAGAGCTTGGACTTAAACGTTCAACCGTGAACTCAATATGGTTGAAATGTAAAGCAATAATGGATACCTTCGAATCAGGAGATGTCTTGGGTTCTCGAAAGAAAATTCGAGGATCGGACTACCCTAAACTAGAAACTGCATTGATGAAATGATCAAATAAATATGCTCTGAGAACATTGCAATTAATGGCCCACTTATAAAAGCAAAGGCATTAGAAATGGGTAAATTGTTGGACACTGAGTTCTTACCCTAAGAAAACAAACCAAGATAACTTCTTTTTTTAAGATAGACTAACTAACTATTATGTACTATCACCTTTTCTTCTTTATGTTGTACTCAAGTTATACTATATGAAAAAAAGATATATTATTATAGTTTTAGTGAATAAAAGGATTTGAAGAAAATTTTTTTCATTCGTATTATACTGTGTATGTGTACATAATAGCAATTTTAGAGTTTATATAGAACTTCAGTTTATGAACTCCTGTTATAATTGACTCTCGTTAATATGGACAAAAACTGCCGGTTCTTGATTGTCCGGTTTAATGAGAGTTTACTGTACTGTAATATTTGTTATTTTCAGTTAAATAGAGTAGAATAGCAATATCGCTAGATGGCAGAGGATAAGCATCAAATTTTGCTGGAAGGTTGGACCCTGTTCCTATACACTTGTCTGATTTTTGTATTCAATCAGCAGCCGAGGTTAAGGGTATACAGCCGTAATTATCTATCTCTGTATGCATTTTCCAGGGCAATTTAGTACTATTCCATAGAGCCAAAATGGTAAATATCACAAACATAAGCAATACACATCCCCTACGTTGGATTGTTTTCATATCCATTGATAAAATAAATGCTGAAGGACCATAAAATGGCTAGCGCGCGTGGTCATACTCGATTGTAAACCTGTGGAACCAGATGCCTCGGAAAGTTTTGAACAGGAAGCCTAGCTAATTGACTCATCCAAGGGAAGCGTTTATACAAGTTTGATACTATAAAATACCCATTCAACATAATCAAAAATTAATTTTGTAAATGTTTTGTCGTTGTTGTACAACTGTCATCAAAATCCAATTTGGTCCCACTAAATATTAGTGGCAGCCGATGTTGTTACAGTTCTTACTTTTATTGTAGCAATTACAATTGCAATATTTATTTGGATAATATGCAGTTTGTGAACAATAAAGAATGTAGTGGGCATGGACCGTTTAATTTAACTTGTGTCAAAAGCTATTTCTGTTGTTGTTTTACTTTGTTTTGTTTTGCTTCATGATTTACAATAAATATGCTTTGTTTGTATTTCAAATTTTACAGAAAAATTATTTTGTTTTATTATTATTTACAGCTGTTCATGATGATTGTATACTGCATAATTATTTGTTTTTCTATTCAAAAACAAATAACGGCCTGTGATACAATTTCTTTTCTATACCTCTTTATAGTTCTTTCATAGGTTTTAGAATATTTTTTTTCTCAATAAACAAAATAGCTAAACTAGTCGAGGTCCAGATTATGTAGATATAAAAACTCTAACATGCGTTTTCTCTGTTTCACATTAAGCTTTAACAACAAATCCTTTATTCAGTGTAGTATTATTGCCTTTTTACTAATTAAAATAATTTATTCTCGGATATATATATATATATTTTTTTTTTTTTTTTTTTTTTTTGAGAAACATATATGCCTTTCTTCACAATTCATTCAGCACAAAAAGATCAGTTATGGAGTGGGGCAAATTTTATTACATATATATATATTTTTTTCTCTTTTAAGTTTTCGTATACAGTCATTATTAAGTTTGAATTGAATTCCTATTCTTCTCTATTAATTTACATATTTTTATTAACTCAAAAGAGTTATGCTTTCAATCTGCCATAAAACCTCATCACTTCATTAGGCCAGATGGAATAAAGTAGGATGAAACACTTGTCCATATTACAGCATAGATTTATAAAGTGAGAGTTTGACACAGAATGATTGAATGAATTCTCCTTTTTAATGTAAAAGAAAAGTGACAACAAATTAAGAAATTAAAATCCCATGAGTTTCAACCATAAAATAAAGACCGTTTAGTTATACAAAATAAAAAACACACTATTTTTTTGTTAAAAAAGTATCCTGGTACATACCTGAAGCTTCCTTCAGTTCTTTACATAATCATCTCCTTCAATTAGACATTTGTCGTATTTGTTCACGAACTTCAGAATTCTCATGTTATGCTCTTCTGCCGCCAGTTCATCAAGTCAGTTCATTCATGTTTTTCTCGATTGGATTGTGACTGCTCAGGAGACGAGGGTGTCTCACATCACCTTTTAGAGAAATCGGCAACCGCTTGAAGGGTACTACGTTTTATCACCCCCCCCCCCCCAAAAAAAAAAAAAAAAAAAAAAAAAAAAAAAAAAAAAAATTCAATCAAACATTCTGAACACGAAAAATCTTGTCAGTCGTCGTTTGAGATCATAAAGATTAAATTTCTTGTTTTTGGGGAGAAGCCACTCATGTGATTGGCGCTTGCTCTCTGAAGTAATGTGAGACACCCACGTCTCATCGTCAGACACAATTCGATCAAGAAAGTTGTTAATGAGCTGGCGGAAGAAAAGTAAAATATTGGATTTCTGAGGGTCGTGAACAGATGCGATAAACGTTTAAATGTAAGTAGCCATTATGTATAGAGGTGGAAGATGCTTTAAATATGTACCAGAATAGATTTCTTTTTCTGAAAACATACTGTGTTTTTATTTTGTATAACTAAACGGTATTTGCTCCGTTCACCATGCATCATAGATAATTAAAGATTTTTCAACTTTAAGTGATATAATTATAACAAAAAAAAAAAAAAAATGAACCACTGAACATAACACAAAAGTTTGTCACTTAACGGATAGAACACCGTAAATGGGGATTGCCTCAAAAAGACATCAAAGAGTTTTCCTGAAGTGTGTTATAATAATGAAAGACTGTTTTATTTTTTTGCTTTTTGTTTTTGTTTTTATGGCATAACTGAAACTTTTTCTGTAGTGTGGAAAATGGCTTTTATGCATGAAAATACTAAAATCTGTAGGAGAAACATTTCGATTGACTCAGTTATACACACATATATATTTTATTTCGTTAAATATATCTCCTCAATTTTAAGAATTTTTTTCTAATTTCATGTAAAACTATACTATATTACTATTTTGGTACAAAATTTTAGATCAATAATATTATTCCCGAAACTCTCTAAATTTATTTAATAATTCTACCTGTTTATTATTATTATCATTTTATTTTATTTTTATCTTTATAATTTTTCATATCAAGATCATTTGTTACACTTTATAAAGTAAAGTTGGATGTTGAATTGTGAAAATCATAATTTTTAGAATCAAAATATTTCGGTTTACCTTCTGCTACAAGACTGGTTGCATCTCCTCCTGAAAATTTCCCAGTAATCTCTGAACTTACGGTCTTGAAATCTTGTTCTTTATTAGCTTTGAACCTAATTGAGGCTAACAGCTCACCACCATACGTAACACTTCTCACAAAATGAGTCCCTAAATCATTTTTATTTTTTAGCGACCATTCTTCAAAGGGCTGCACCTCAGGCGGTAAAGCCACCGTCACCTGCAATTAGATTAAATCCGTCATAGTATGTAGTTATATAATAATCAAAGGAAATGTTATCATTAAAAATCAGATGTTCACAATACTTGATCTCTTTGGACGACTCTCAATTTATACATCCAAAAATGCGTTTTATTATATATATATATATAGGAATTTTTACATTTCAATGCGATTTGCAGTAAACTAGTCGTTACAGAGGAAGACAGAATTTCTTTCAAATAATAAGATTTCTAATGAAAAATTTTCTCAACAGAGGGCATAAATCGCAAATAACAATGAAAATATTATGATCATATGTTAAATGAAGTAAATTATTCGAAACTCATTCCTAATGGCAAATACGTTGTTGTTTTCGTATGCTGTAATGTGTCTCTGAGCATTGATATGAAAATAATATCATATTTTTCCTCGCATGCAACGACCACACAAAATGTTTGGTTAAATTTTCTATATATATATATATTATCTTTACTTAAAATTAGTGCTATTTCGTTAGAATAACTTTATCTTAAACGAAATTAAAATATACAAATTCCTTCAATTACAAAGTATTTGTAAAATATTTGCGTAAGTACACTATAAAAACAAAAAAAAAAAAAAAAATGTGTAAGATTAATCAACATTATTGAGGCAGCTTACTTGTCACAGTCATGTAGAGGAATGTTACCAGTTCTAATTGCGTAACATGCCTCCGTTACACAGCTATAGTTGATAACATTTCTCAACATGGTTATGGAAAGTAAGCTGCCTCAATAATGTTGAGTAATGTTACACAAAATGTTTTACAGTGTATGAGCCATTTGGCACGTTTTTTATGAAATATAAAATTTTAGTTTAAAAAAAGATTATATAGAACCAAAAAATGTATGGTCACAATTGAATGTTATACAAATAGGAAAATTAGTCACAATGAATTTTTACTTTAGTTAGGCTAAACGATGATTCTAAAAATAAGAATTTATACAGCGACCGATTTTTCAATCGAGGCTATATCTTTAGCAAGGGATCACGATGTTAAATAATTATAAGAAAAAAAAAAAAACTTTTCATATACCATGTTTTAAATTTTCTGATGAAGCATAGAGCACACATTTTTATAATTTTTTAACGTTCACGTTTAATTAAATGTATTTATTTTTAAATAAAAAGAAAATGAACTCGTAATTTTTTTTTTTTTGGCAACAATTAAATTATAGCTAATATTTTAATGGCTATTTTAACGCTATTAGGATGTTATTATTTTCATATTTTAATTAATTATAAGAAAACTAATCAAAAATTAGAAAATCGGCCTTCGAAGTAGTGTGTTGTCACCGGGTTCTGAGCTACTGTGAAAGTTTCAAATGTCTAGCTAGTAGGAAAGTTAGTTAAAATTCGATTGCAAGTTTTGTACCGGACAAACAAACAAGAAAAGTTAGTAAAAACATGGTAAAAAAGTGTGCAACTACCTATGATAAGCTCAAACACGAAATTATAATGTATCATGACATTTTAATTGTTTTAGAGTAATACGAGATTTAACATATGTTTCCTTTAGAGTGTTACAGTACTCCAGTTTCTACATACACGAAATGAAAAAAATAAATAAATAAATAAATAAATAAAAGAATAAAAGTGTTTAAAAAGTAATATTGATCATGTTATTCATAATATTCAACTTAAAAAGAGTATATAGTTTGGAACATATTTCCTTTATTCAGTTGAATTCTCGAAAAAAGATTAATATTATCACACTAGTAAACATTATTACTTGCATTTAAAATCATTGTTGAGATACTGATGTATTTTTCTGTTTTATTTGTTCATTAATAAAATTCCTATAGCACTTGTCTCTTTATATTTTTTTAATTTGGGATTTTAAAGATATTAAATAGTTTATCCGTCTTCTACTGTAAAGTATAAATTCTAAATAATTCTAAAGCTATTATTTCCTTATTTAAAAACTCATAAGTAAGATTTGTTAAAACTCAAAAAGGGTTTTATTTCTTCTCAAAAATC
Organism: Salticus scenicus; assembly: GCA_963930645.1. Taxonomy (NCBI): domain Eukaryota; kingdom Metazoa; phylum Arthropoda; class Arachnida; order Araneae; family Salticidae; genus Salticus; species Salticus scenicus. The sequence goes on along the minus strand of OZ005656.1, from coordinate 285,513,997 downwards.
GCATTTGAATTATTGATGAAAAAAGGTTTAAGAACAATAAATATTTAGTGACGAAGCCATCTTCCAAACCAAAGAAGAATTCCATATATTCAAATGTTTTAAAAGAATTAGTACATCAGATGGCAGAATAATTTTTTGTATCTTCGTTTTTCTTATTTTTATAGGCATTTAAAATCATTTATCTGCGAATTCAAAAAGAAATGCATACTGATGGAGCTTCAAATGTTTTAAGACAAGAAATGTAATATCATACTTACAAATATAACATTTAGATACCTAAGTGTAACATTTGTAAGTGTGGTGTTACATATATAAAAAATTCTTAACGCTTTTTAAAAATATTTTTTGCATTTTTTAATCAACATGTAGACTTCACTTACATCTATACCTGAAGATGTGATTTTCAAAAATTAAGTAAACACCATAATTTCAAAAATGATTGTTGTGGATTGAATTAATTGAGCATTACATTACATCAAATGCAAAAACTCAAAGGTACGAGATTTACAAGAAAAAAATTACCTGTAGTTTTTTCTACCTTATTTTACCTCATAAAGAATTGGACTTAATTATTTAGATGCAAAACACTGGATGCGTGTTTTTATTTTAATTTATTTTATTAATCACAGAATTTTTATTCTTCATAATTCAAAACCAATATTTTGTTACATTTCTTGCATAACTAAAACCAAGTAAACCAGTTTCTTCAGGAATAGCATAGAGTCACTTAAAAATTACTTTGAGCAAATATAAGCATCATAGTTCCGTTTACGTAAAAACATATCCTTTATTTTTTAAATATTTTTAGTGTTCAGACTTTACAAAAATATGCATAGTAACATTATATCAGATATATTATTTAACTTTCATAGATAATTTATATTACTAACGATATAGTTGTCAAAGTGAAAAAAAAAAAAAAAAAAAAAAAAAAAACACATTTTCATTAAATTGAAAATTGCTTAATCAAAATTAAAACGATTTAACATTAGATTTTTAGCAATATTAAATTCAGTACCATAGAAATATATTTGTGTTTTAAAAACTACTTTTTATCAAATAGAATTATGTATGACTAAAATGCTTCAATAGTATTTTATTATTATTATTATTAAAATTAAGATCACTGCAATAAAAATATGATTGAGACATATAAACTATTTTTCATGAAAATGAAAACTAATTAGACAAATAGGAAAAAAAAAAAAAAAAACTTGAATCGCAAATTTTTAATATTAAAAAGTACAATGAGTCATGAAAATTACTCTTTATGAAATAGAAAACTAAATCAGAAAAAAAAAAAAATGCATAGAGTAATTTTTCTATCAGTGATAATATAAGTACTAAAAAAAAAAAAAAAAAAAAAAAATCTGGTGTGAAACAGCCAAACGACTTCCATTACCCACTATTACACATATTATATGTATTTTTTAGAGATAATGTGATCAGAAGACATAAAAGTGACCTAAAGAAGTAGTAGGAACGTAAAAGTTTTCTGGTAAAAGAAATTTTATACTCATGTAATGACATTTAAAACGAAGCTTACATATAGCGAGGTAAAAAATGAAAGGGGGTGGGGGAGAATGGTACAGATTTTTTTTTTTTTTTTTTTTGAAACACCAATTTCCGAGATTTAGAACTAACATAGCTAAGCAGGATGATTATTAATTTTCCTCTAATAACCATGTAATACATGAAAAAGGAATGGATTTATATTACAATTTTCAAGAAAATCGTTAGAGCCGTTTTTGAGATATCAACTTTTACCAAAACTCAATTATTGACCGGTAAACAATAATTATATACAAAAGGATATTTAAAAGTGAGTTAATATTGAAAGTTTGAAAAAAACCGTACAACGGTTTTTAAATGAACGCGCTTGCGATACCTGAAATTGAGGTATTTATAGAGGACGCCTATCAATTTTCCTGAACTAACCAACTATATCATTCGAAAGGACATCTAATAGAGTGTTAATAGAGCAAATTTGAAGAAAATCGTTAGTGCTGTTTTTGAGATACGGACTTACGGTACCACTACCGGTTTACGATGTCCCATTTCCGGTTTTATAATTTTTACCAAAATTTGGAAAATCCATCTGTACACCAGACCTGTCTCAATTCTCAAGTTTCGTAGTTCTGTCTTTATTAGCTTTGGAGATATGATAGCCAGAAGATTCCGTACATACACACACACAATTGCCAAAAACCTTTTTTTTGGACTAAGGGTACCTTAAAACGTGTAAATCAGGTGAAATCTCAATATCGAATTTTTGGACCAAATACAATATTTCCATTACTTACGGTAGTAAGATAATGGAAGTAATGTATAATGCAGTCATAGAAACTAATTTTATGAAATTGAAGAATGATTAAACAATGTGAAAAATCTTTAATAATAATATTTAATAACGTAAATTAAAATATTCCTGTAAATTAAAATATTCAAATTAAAGCCCTTTTTTATTAAATAGTATACTGTTTACATAAAATAAAAATGCTTTAATAGTGTGTAACTATTATCGTTAAATTCAGTACAATAAAAATATACTTGAGCTTAGTTTTTATAAAAAAAATATTGAATAATAAAGTTAAAATGCAGGGTACATTTTTCAAAATATCACTATAGTCAAAATATAAACTATCTTAAAAATTACTTTTTATAAAATTGGAAACTGATTAAATGAAGTGGAGATTCTTTAATAGTAAATTTTAGCAATGTTGAATTCATCATAAAAGCATAAATGAGTCATAAAAAATTTATATTTTAGGAAGTATAATACTAATTAAACAGATTGAAAATGTTTTTCAGGGTGAAATAAATAAGTGTTAGTTTCAGTATCGTAAAAATATAGCTGATTTCACAAAATATATATTTTATAAATTTGAAAAACTGATCAAACAAAATAAAAATGCTTTAGTAATAGTATATTTTAGCACAATTAAAGTCAGTATAATAAAAATATAATTAAGTCATATTTTAAAAAACCCTATTATATTATATATATATATTCATGTTCATGAATTTAGTATAACATTTAAAAAATATGTATTTGCTTTGATCACTATTCACTTTGAACTTCTATCCATCGTAGCGAATACGTATGCATATTTCGACTTTTTCTCAATCTCTATTTTAATACAGAATTTCTATACACTATATATTTTTCAGAGAAGGATATCTCGTCTATGAATGATTTATGTTCACGTTTTACTAAATTTCATTCTCTTTGAAAAAAGAATATTCTATGAGAAACGAAATGAAAATACATATTTATTTCGATTCATTCAAAATGTATGGACGTGCCTAAACTATTTCCAGAATATATAGAGTTTTAAAAGGGTATTGGTTTTCCAGAGCACGTTTGAAGGAAATGAATCATATTTCAGACAACTCGAGAGGATGTAAATCTGTGGAAGTAATGGGAATTTGATTTCGAGGGAATATTTTTCAATGATGTTTTTAATTTGGGGAATTCACTGAAAAACTATTAAAGATTTAAAAAAAAAAATCCTGTTATTTGCAGGAAATATCTGGCATGAAATCTGTTAGAAAATGTGTTATGTGAAAAAAAAAAAAAAAAAAAATAGTTGGCATAGGTGGACTCTGCTCAGTTCCCCATCATATTTATGTTCTCAGAAATTTCTAGTGCGAAACATATTATAATCATGTTAAAAGAAATGAATTTGACCAAAGCTTGATACAGTGACAGAATGAAATCCCCACCTAATAGGCTATCCACCGTTCACTTCAATATATTTATCTTATTCTAATCAAATTAATTTATTTTATCGGGGTCAATTCCGTTGTTTAGTTTTCATGCTACTATTTCCAATGCAATAATCCTCAAAATTCATATTTATATGGAAAATTAAAAATTCCGCTATGTTCATAAAATCGTAAATTACGAATATTTTACGAAATTTTCCTAGTAGAATATTTGTATTCAATTATGTTCAAACAAATAGCATAAACGCAATTTTAAAGTTGTCTAATGTATTTAGGATCCTCAAAATGGAAGTTTGTGCTCAATTTTGCTTTATTCTGACATGTTAAATAAATCGTAAATTCCAAATATCTTACGAATTTTTTAATTGGAAAAATCATAGTCTATGATATTCATGCCAGTATCCTAAATAATATTTCGAAAGTGGTCTGACATCTTTACGATGAAAATATCCCTCAAGATTGACGTTTATGTGAAAATTTCTCTATTCTGCCATGTTACGAAATTCGTAAATTTCCAATAACTTACGAAATCTTTATATTGGAAAATTCATAGTCATTAATATTCATGCCCGTGTCTTAAATAATATTTCAAAAGAAGTCTGACATCTTTAGATGAAAATATCTCTAAAAATTGACGTTTATGTGAAATTTTGCCCTATACTGCCATGTTAAGAAATTCGTAAATTTCCAATAACTTGCGAAATTTTCAAAGTAGCCTATTTATAATTACCGATGTTCATTCCGGCATCAAAACGGATATTTTAAAACTGGTCTGATCTTTTTACAGTAAAAAGTTTCCATTTAATGCACGTTTAAGTGAATTTTTGTCCTATTCTCCCACGTTAAGAAAGTCGTAAATTTCTAATAACTTACGAAGTTTTTTAATTCGAATGTTGAAAATGAATAGGGTTCTTGCCAGTGTCAAAAGTAATATTTTAAAACTAATCTGACCTCTCTGCGACAATTTGTTCTTGAGATATCGTGTACACAGACTAACAAACTAACGGACTGACCCACTAACAGACTAACACACTAACACACTAACACACTAACAGACACCCTACAGACAGACACCATAGAAATTTTGTCATTTTCGGATTCCTCACGCCTGAAAACGTGTAGAAAAGTCAAAAAACCGAGGTCGAAAATTTTCACGATTACCTAAGTTCTTCATACCTATAGTATGATGGGGAACTAATAGTTGACAATAAATTTCCATTACAGAACAATACGGAAAATATTCATGCTCAATAGATTTTTCCATGGGGCGTGCTGTAAGAAAAAAAAAAAAAAGGCTCCAAATCGACCAGATGGGTCCGAATTCGGGTCCACCGCCTAATGTGTGAGTATAGTATCTCCTAGCCACTGAACCACATTTAAAATTGTTGCTTAACATTCCCCAATTGTTCTGAACAAAGTTAATCATACTACTTTCCAATATATATATATATATATATAATTTTCATTCAGCGATAAAATAATGCGTGGGGCTCCAACGAACTACATAATATTTTAAAATATTTAAAAAATATTCGATAAATTCATTAATTCTGCATCATATCAATAAGTAAAGATGTGACGTGATAGAAACGGAAAACGATGGAAATGCTTCAAATTTACTAAAAGGAATTTCTCAAATGTAAACAACATATTATTAATAAGAAAGAACCATATAACTGGCGTTTTAAAATATTACGTACAAAACTTCCCGCTTTGACTGCAGCCCTCGGGCCTACTTGTTCGCCTGGCGAAGGGTCGTGTGCTTTTTCGACCGGAAACAATTGTTGCGAGATTATTGCATTTTATGGTGTTTATTCAAAGTTTTGTACGTAACATATGATTAAGTACGCACAGAAGAAAATCATCATCATAATTGATTTATCATGCGTTTTCTTAATGTTATCAAGTAACTAGTTGCTGCTATGATACCAAGATTGGTTTTAAAAATAAAATGCTAATCCTTTTAGAACAACATATATTAGCATCATGAACGACAATAGCACTTTATCAATGTGTAGAAAATTTTTAAAGTTATAATGACGTCAATTTTTGTGAGATGCCTAATTTAACTTTTTATAATTTTTTAATGTTCACGTTTAATTAAATGTATTTATTTTTATGTCGAAAGAAAATAAACTCATAAATTTATTTTGGCAACAATAAAATTATAGCTAATATATAAATGGCTAATTTTAAAGCTATTAGGAGGTTATTACTATCACATTTTAATTAATTAAAAGAAAGCTAATCGGGCTTCGAGGAAATGCATTGTCATCATGTTATGAGCTATTTTAAAAGTTTCAAATGTCTAGCTAGTGGGGAAGTTAGTTAAAAATCGATTGCAAGATTTGTATTGTACAAATAAACAAACAGACAAACTAACGAACGAACAAACAAACAAGAAAGCAAATTAATGAAAGCATGGTAAAAAATGTGTAAGTGATACAAATATGTATAAGTAATTTCGATTTTGGGGGTGGGGTGGGCGTTACGAGGGGGCAATTCGAGATACCACCCCCTCCTTTTAGCGCAAAATTTGTCCTGGGAATATATGGAAGCTGTGGTCACGAATATTGGTGCATGAATTGCTTATATGTATCTGACACCAATAATAGTGGGATTTTATAAAATCCCCCCCTTCCCCTGTTGGGGGAGACAGCAGGCAAATACACATTCATAAGCATAACTCGGCACCAAATTACTTCACGATGAAGTAATTGCCCATAGGGAGATTAGACTTGAATAAAAAAAGGAAATATTCTGCCAGGTTAAAATTTTCGAATTTTAAGGGGAGGGGAAAAATATATTTTAGGGGAGGAAATTTCGCAAATTTTGAGTAGAACTCAACCAAAAATTGGTACAAAGATGTCGAAATTAGACATCTTCTTTGAAATATTTTTTTTTCTTTTTGTGATTTTCGATTTGTGTGAGGGGGAGCGTTACGAAGGGGCAAATTCAAGACGCTAAATTTTTCCTGGGAGATCTATGTGAACTGCAATCAAAAGTTTTGGTGCATAATTTATATATATATCCGACACCTATTATCACGGGATTTTACGAAATTCCTCCCCTTTTTCCCCTTGGGGTCGGAGAAGCAATAAACACGTTTCCAAGCATAACCTTGATCCAAATTCTCTCAGTAAGATTATTTTTATGTGTGGGTTGGTTATGCGTACTCAACACACCTTACAAAGAGGTTTTGTGAATGCGATTGGGTCTCAGACTCCTCAATCTGTGAGCGAAAAATCCATTACCGAACGCAACGGAAACTTTAAATTGGGTTTCGTCTGATTTAAGTGATTTCTTTTTTAATCTTAGATTTTTTATGATTTTATTAACAATGATATGGAATTTTGAAAATCCCTTTAAATATACTGCCCAGAAAAGCGGGCAAAGCCTGGTAGTTGATCGTAAGATCAAAAAATCTCACTTCTATTTTTGATATTAAACTGCTAAAAATTATTTTATTTTCTTCTTTAACTTTTTTGGGAAATCATAGCCATAAATTGTATCTAGACGTACTTTTGCAGCATCGTATAGAGACAATAAAATAAACTTTACTTTTTTTCCGTGGTAGATGAATAATTTTCAGTTCTCATATTAAAAAAAAAAAAAATACATAAAAGTAATAGCAGTAAATAATAAATATCAACATCAAAGGTTGCGATTAAGTGAATTTTATGTTGCATTAGAGCTACGCAGTGGGTAATTGACGTCGGTCTAGTATTCATCTCTAGAAGTGGTCGAGACTAAGGCTCCTATATATACGAGCTGGCGCATCAGGCATTTTGTTGCCTTAGGGCCTATTATTATTTTGTGGCCTATTATTTTAAACAAACCACAAACACTATTTTTTTATCGTCTTACGTTACTTTAGAGTAACTTGTTTTATTATATTTTATAATATAGCTAAGTAAACTATGGTATGGAAGTTTGTTTAGCGATAAACTGCTATAATCATTTAAGAAGTGAATGTAAAGTGTTCACAGACCTTCTATTACTGTGTATTTGAGTTTTGGCGTCATTTTGTAAAAGAAACAGAAACCGCCCTAACAACACATCGTACATCCATAGGATATCCTCAGAATAAAATGACATCCTGAGAATGTACTGTGAAAAAAATGTGTTTTTAGGAATATTATTGTTGCTTATTGCTCTTATCTTGACCGGATTACCTTCAGACCAAGATTTCTTAAAATCATTAGTGAAGCGATAAAGGCGCCAAGCGGGAATGCTGCCTTCTTCCGAGGCAAAAAAATGGCGGTGATGCGCCGGCCTATTATTTTATTTAGGGGCTCTAGTCGAGACATGCCATCATAATTTTAATACTTCTATTTTGTTAACTCTCAGAAATGTTAATTTTACGGAACATGGAAGATACCCCTAGCCACCATTAAGTAGCTTTGTTTGAAGATAATTTTAAAACACCACTTAAAACACCACTTAAACCAATCTAAGTATAATAATAAATCATAAATAAATTATATATATAAACCTTACATCTTATTAACATCACAGGAAGAAATGAAAAATATCAGAGGAAGAAATTGAAGATTCAATTACGAAAGAATTAAAAGATAAATAAAATTCTAAAAATTAAATAATACGACATTCAGCCCTCTTTAAGGGCATTAATTAAAGTGTTGATTGCAAATAAAGAGGAATTTGTGCGTGTATGTAAAAACAAAGCAAAGATATTACAGACATATCAATGCCTTCTTAGCCCATACAGTAGGAAGCTAAATGAACGGGAAAGCATAAGATAAATGTAATTAAAAAAAATTATAAGAAGACAAAATTTAGACGTTAACCGCTACTAATATAAAAGAGTAAGTGAGCTAAAGTTCCATTAACAAAGCTAGTTTATTTTATTTTTTTAAATGAAAGTTGAAGGATATTCCTATAATAAACTTAACTATTTAAAATGAGTATTGACATTATCTTAAAAATAACAAGGTAAACTAGTATGTTGTGGCCACCACAAGACTTTGTTCTATATTTTCCTATATACATATTCAATCAGTAACAATATTTAAAAAAAGAAAAAAAAAATCGATAACTTTGTTTTAAATTATCACAGATTTATAGTTCAACCATTCGTTTTAAAGGTATTCACGAGATCCTTCGAAAGATACCCGTCTTGAAATTTTAACCCCCCGGGGGGTACTTCCCCCTCAGGGTGGGAAGCGATGCCCCCACATGCACAGAAATTTTTTCCTAGTTAACTATTACTATTATCAATAACTCATATTAATTTTAATATCACAAGTTAAAAATAACTCTCATTATGTACATTTATACGAAATTTTGTCCTATACTGCCATGTTAAATATTTAGAAAAAATGCGATCACAGCTCCACCTGTTGAGCTATTGATCCCCAAATGTAATCAGCACCAGTTTATGTCGGGGACCAACTAAATACCAAATTTGGTTAAATTTCGTTAGAAAAATACCCGACATAAACTAGTGCTGATTACATTTGGGGATCAATAGCTCAACAGGTGGCGCTGTGATCGCATTTTTTCTAAATTTTTAGCATGGCAGTATAGGACAAAATTTCGTATAAATGTACATAATGAGAGTTATTTTTAACTTGTGATTGTAAAATTAATATGAGTTATTGATAATAGAAATAGTTAACTAGGAAAAAATTTCTGTGCATGTGCGGGCATCGCTTCTCCCCTGGGGGGGAAGTACCCCCCTTGGGGAAATTTTCACTATGGGTATCTTTCGAAAGATCTCGTCAATACCTTTAAAGCGAATGGTTGAACTATAAATCTGTGATAATTTAAAACAAAGTTATCGATTTTTTTTACTTAAACAGAAAAAAAAAAATCTTTTTTTTTTTTTAGGGGAACCGGTGCCTCCACATGCGCAAAATTTTTTTCGTAGTTAACTACTACTATTATCAATAATTCATATTAATTTTACAATCACAAGTTTAAAATAACGCTCATTATGTACATTTATACGAAATTTTGTCCTATACTGCCATGTTAAAAGTTTACATAAAATACGATCACAGCGCCATCTGCTGGGCGATTGATCCCAAAATCTAATCAGCACCATTCCATGTCAGAGTCCAACTATATACCGAGTTTGGTTCAATTTCATCCATCGGTTCGTGAGATACGGTGAAAAATACGAAATTTTGCGATCACAGCGCCACCTGCTGGACGATTGATCCCCAAATCTAATCAGCACCATGCCCCGTCAGGTTTCAACTATATACCAAGTTTGGTTGAATTTCATTCATTGGTTCGTGAGATACGGTGAAAAATACGAAAATTTTTCCTATACTGCAGTGTTAAAAATTTACATAAAATGCGATCACAGCGCCACCTGCTGGGCTATTGATCCCCAAATCTAATCAGCACAATGCCCCGCCAGGGTCCAACTATATACCAAGTTTGGTTGAATTTCATTCATTGCTTCGTGAGATACGGTGAAAACACGAAACCACAGACAGACACACAGACAAATATTTTTTGAAAACTATCAATTCGTGTTCAGGACATCCCAAAACGTGTAGATCTGTCAAAAAACGGAGGTCGAAAATTTTCGCAAATCCAATACTTTCTCTATATTACATATAGAAGAAAGTAAAAATTAAATATTTTTATAACTAATGAATGTAATAATGAACCAAATATTATAAAATAATAATAATAATGCCAAGATATTATTAAAAATTATTATTTTTTAAAAATTAGTTATTAAAAATATTATTTTTCCTTTAAAAAAAATAATAATGAATGATAATTGAATAATTGGGAAATGGAATATTTTTGGTTTAATACTAGAAAAAAGGAGTGCTTCTATTTGTGTACAATAAGTAGAAATAAAAATTATGTATACATACATACATATATATATATATCAATTATACTATACAATTTTCAGTAATATAAGGACTTGAGATTTAGTATTTATATAAAAAGAAATTTAATTTCCAGTGTTCTGCCATATATATATTGTCATACAAATATATAAATATATAAATATATATAGATATTTTTTTTAAATGCACAAGTTGCATAAAAGTATTTTAATGTAGTATATTTGCATACCGTTTTAAACTTGAGTCTGGTGAGAATTTCAATTACTCTGCCCATTTTCGACGAATCTTTCAAATAGGAGCCTGTTCCTTTTAAATCGAGTTTTCCAGATTTTACTTTGAGAGCGATGTCCGCAGGCACCTCCAACAAATTCCGCACATCTTCTGCCGAATCAGTGGTTTCATATCGGGACACACTTTCTGGCTCGTTTAAAGTCTAAAAGAAAGAAAAAATGAATTCATTTCCACTAAACATTAAATCACTAATATGTATGGTGTAAATATTTGAACCAAAACATTCTTGCGTGCATAATATAATCATATTAAACTGATAGGCTGTGTGTGTATAACATATTAACTTGTATACGCGTAATATTTATTTATATTACATGCGTAGGACATTGTACACTTTGCATTTTAACTAAAAAATAACCGAAATTCCCCTGGATAAAATTTATTCTGCATATTAATCGATCTTTACGTACATAATATTGTAAATGGTGGGTACAATAATGTCTATTTATTTTATTTCAGGATTCTCAATTGAAAGAAGCATTTGGACGCTGTCGTGTTCACTCGAAAACATGTTCACAAATCAGTGTAATAGTGGTAGAAAGGAATTCAGAAAACACGAAAACGTACAGGTAAACCACAATCTTATAGTCGTGTATGTTATAATTACAATACTTTTCTTGTCTATTACGTATTCGGAAAGTAAAAATATATTTATTATTTAAATATTTATTTTAATGCCTTAAATATTTAATATTGAATAAATTTACATTCATTTCTATTCAAAAGAAGAAATTATTGGTTTCGTAAAAACTTTCCATTTCAGATTTTTGATGGATTTATACATTTTTTTTTTTTTTTTCTTGTAGATAACAGTAGGTATAGTATTAGTAATTAGTTTGCAGGGCTACACAAAAGAAAACAGATACGTTATTCAATCATTTAATAACATTAAATTTAGTACAAGTACTTTTGAGTTACAAGGATATAGTTGAATTGGTTTATGGGAGTGTGCAGTGTACCATGAAGCCAAAAACTTACAGAAAGGCTAAAAACAGTGGAGGGTTCTTTAAAACCTCATCTTCTGTAAAATCCAAGCAGTTAAGAATATCTGAGGATGAGGCCTGATCAGATTTACACAAGGGGCACTCCGAAAAAAAGCATGGTTCTACAGAAAAGTAAACGCTGCGAATTTGGAAGACGATGACTCGTGCTAATGGGTAGAGAGCAGTTTCAATTGGTCCAAAGACTTGAGGCACCAAGGGAAGAAAACTGACTTAGCCTCAAATGCATGCCTGCTTTAGCTGAAGAAATTGGAATGGACTTCACGTTATGCGTGACCCTACCAGGGGTGTACTGTACATTCCCGACGTACTTCGCCCAGGACAGTAGAGCAGGACTAGGAGAGGTTGTAACGAGATAATTATACATACGTACGTATGTATGTATATATCTATGGAATAAATAAGAACTATTATTTTAGTCTGAGTAACAAGTAGAACTTTAGAGTAGAACTTTAAGGCGCCTTGTCTGCAGAACCATTAGTTTAAAGTAGTAGTAGTAATAGTACATTTTATTTATTATTAATCATATTCATAATTTTAAATTTTTAACTGCCGTTCCGTTTTGGAATACGCATATTCAAATATCTAATATGCTCATGTGTATCTTACATATATGTATTTAGAGAGCATGAAAATACATAAAGTTATTTAGGCTAAGCTAGATCCTACTTAAAGCGTAATACTCTAAAAGAAAAAAAAATATCTGAAGTATTTAAAGATCACAGAAAATTCTGTTCAAATCATTTGATTTAAAAGCATTTAGATGAAGAAATATTATTTAAGAGCACTTTTCTGCCGCATTACTTAATGGACAGGAGAACTTTTCTTTCAAGTTCTTTTGCTAGTGCTCGCTCGAATAATTTTATCTCATCTAGAGACTGATGTACTGTTTTAACTTTTGATTTATTTTACTTCTAATCTCTTCACGCTTTCGAACATTACAATTGCTTAGTTGCAATGAGAAAGAAAACATTTGAATTTTGAAATAAAAGCTTTTAAACGCATCAAGACATATGTTTTGGAATGCATTTTGTAAAGTGGGATAATGGTTGCAAAAATTTTATTTTCGATGTTGTAATGCTTAGTAAAAATATATTTTATCTAGTTACACTTTAATTTCAATGGTGGCTATTTTCTAACTTCTAGTGATATTCAATACATCTAACTCTTTTAAAATATTATGCACAAAATTTACAAGTATTAAACTAGATTTATTAAATAATAATTAAAAGCAATCCTTTTAATATATGGTAATTATATGAAATTTTCAGTTTATGTACAGGGAGCAACAGATATATTTCAGAGCAAAATAATATCGGATACTCGATATAAACTTAGCCTATATCAAGATTTCAATAAAGTTTAATGATCAATTTGTATAAGTCATCTTTTTTCTTATATATTATATTTAACAATGAAAGTAACCTACATTTTCATCGGAGCCAAAAAGATTGGTTTTGTATCCGCAAGAGTGATAAAATGATCAAAACTACTTCATTGGTTGGTTGGTTGGCCAGATCATGGAAAGGCGGGAATTTTGGAACTTATAACCATTTAAATTATTATTTTTATTTATCCTTCATATTTTAATGATGTAATTCACACATTAATATCAATCATTTCTTACTACAATCAAAAGCTTGATTCTCTCCGAAGGGGGAGGATATTCTTGCTGTTATAGAGCCAAAGCAGAGTACGCCGAACAGAGTAAGCTCGTTCACACAATGTTTAAAAATATCGCAAATTAAACAAGACGTTAGCGCCTCTCGTTGTGCAGTGGCTGCGGTACACAAATATAAGTTGTGAAAAACCCACCCCTGTTGTGCTTTCTTTAAAAATGTTATCTCTAGGTTTTTAATGAAAACAAGAATTAATTCTAGCCCTAAGTAAACATTATAGATGTGATTATTTATTTGAAATTATTAGCGTACATTTGACTTTAAATACAAAATATGTTAGATGTTAGCAAATAATCTCGAGTAAACAATCACATTAGTATTAGCTAACATCTAACATATTTTGTATTTAAAGTCAAATGTACACTAATACTTTCAAGTAAATAATCACATCTACACTGTTCAGTTAGAGACAGAATTAATTAGTGTAAAATATAATTTTTTAAATCGATTTTTTAATGTTGTAAATTGTTTTGTAAATACGAAACAATTCGTGTATTAGTAATTCAAAAAAAAAAAAAATGTTAATGTAAACAATTTTCAAAATTACAAGATTGGTTAACAAAAAAAAAAAAAAAAAAATGTTAATGTAAACAATTTTCAAAATTACAAGATTGGTTAACAAAAAAAAAAAAAAAAAAAAAAAAAAAAATAGAAAAGCAATCGCTTATAAAAGATGACTTTATCATCGATTATTTTGTTTACTCGTTAGCTCCCAGTGTCCTCATTTGAGGACAGCTAATAAAATGGCACGTATATTTTTTGTGGTTTCTTGGAATGATTTCTGCTTTTTAGTGACAGTTTATAGCGTCAACCTAAACGATCCAAGAAAGTTTTATGTGCCTGCTATTAATTATTATTTCTTAATTTAGATAGTCATTTTATGATTTTTTATTTGTCGCACATATATTTGCTTTTTGCGCAGATGCACTAACTTAAATCAAGTTGAATAATAATATATATTATAATACTTTCGAGATCTTAATCAACATATAATAAGTAATTAATCTGTTATCTCAAAGTTTTTCTATCTCAAAGTTTTCTCGCTAGAACGTCAATAAATGAGGATAAGCTTTAAATTTAAAACTATCAGAAGAATTTTTGAAGTTAATATATTTTACTGTCAATTGTCTATATTAATTTAGAAGTGAAAAAATCAGCTAATAATATTTTGCAAAATTAATTCGGGCGTTAACGGGTTAAAAGAAGCATTATATTATGTTCTATAAATTCAATCAGACGCAGACGAAATCAACCGCAAAATTTTTTATCAACTAAACAAAATATATTTGTAATCGCTTTATAACCGAAATAACGTTTAGGAATGAACAAATATGATATACACTAACTTATTCTAACCTCATAACAAATCAAACAACCGAATTCGAAATTCCATAGATTTTCTCTTGATCCGTAGTGAATGAAAAATTGAAGTGATTAAGATTTCAATAATTATATAAATTGTAAGATGTATTCAAAAAGTAATTTTTAAAAATTAATTGTAAAATATATTATCTTAAAATAAGAGAAAATATGCGAAATATACAATATTTTAAAAATACATGTATTTTTCGGTTTAGATGTGAATTCGTTCAAACACAATTCTATTTTAATTTTAAATATGGAACATTGCGGGAGTGAACAAATTCTATTAGAGCAGCGCAGTTTCAACCTGAGTAGTTCAGGTACCGCCAGCACTAGATGGCTTTGTCATCGATCAGTGACGTAACTATGACGTAACTACGCTAGTCATTGTTTTATTGTGGTGAATATGCTTACTGTGGAAAGTTTTGTTTAGAGTCGCAATGAGTGCACGAAGTAGAGCCTTTGACGGTATCAGAACAGATAACCTAAGTTCAGATACTGTCATACCCTCGATCCTTTCAGTTTTTCTTTGACATTTAAATATAGTACAAGGAGTACAAGTGAAGTAAAATCCAAGAGAAAAGATACACCATGTATAGTATTCCACTTCCTGCATCGAATATTTTTCTTGTCATAATTACTTTTTAATTTACAAAATATGTTAATATTCTCAAAAATATTTTGACTTTGGCTTTAGTTTTTTAAATTTTGATCTTGAACCTACAGTATAAATTGAAAAAAAACCGTAAACATATGTACAGAAATACCAAATTGGTCAAAATTTTCATAGGATTCGATTACTTTACTGGATTCGAGAATTACAAAATTTAAAATTTTTTCCTGTCATGCAAAACAAAAATTCTTCGGTGAATAAAATACGTCATATATACAAATAAAATAATACAAAGAATTTCAGTAGTACATAAAATGTTTATCAGATACGGTATTGATGTTTGTGGGTGAGGTATTACCAATTGCTAACTAAAAAAATCTAGGACTGGGTGAAATGTCCTCCTTGGGGCAGGGGGCATTTCTAATAAATTGTAATTCGTATTGGTGAGTATCGAAGAAAATCAAGAAAAACTTTAAATGGCTATGCCGTAAAATGAACTAGGAACCATCCACAAGCTTAGGAAAGAACCTCTTGGATACTGGTGCTACTTCCAGAAATATGAAATGACAAGAAAACTGACTTGAATTGCATTCCAGTGTCTGGATAAAAGTTATGTGATGAAAAAAAACGTGCATCAAAAATCGTGTTTAATAGATCAAACACAAATATTATGTGAATAAAAGCAATGATAAAGTAAACAAATCAAATAAATTCAAACTTCTACAGTCATTTGCAAAAGTTTAAGACCGGTAGCCGATTTTCAGTATTTTAATACATTGCATCATTTAGGCAGATTATTGCGTCATGTCATGTGTTGATTGCATAAGACGCATTCTACGGCTATACATAAAGGTGTACCGCATGTTTATCGCCGATTGTTTAATGAATTTTGTCGTAGACAGTGCTTTTGTGTAATTATTGTAATGGGTAAAAAACCGTCACTTACAGTTACAAAAAGTCAGAAATATTGACCCTGCATATAAATGGGTTTTCTGAACATCAAATAAGTCCGAGAGTAAATGTGAGCAAGACAGCTGTGCATCAAGATATTGGTAAATTTAAAATTTCGGGAAAATTTGTGGACCTTAAGAGTCTTTTCTTTTTCATACTTGGGGTAAGTCGAGGTTTCCTTGCAAGTTTACAGGATGATAAACCAAAATCTTTGGCCAAACGTCTTGAAATAGAACTCAAACTGACGTTGGTGGCTTTTACAGCCAGAGAATGTCTAATCGTATTGCAGGAGGTTCTTAGATCTCGTACGACCATCCTTATCACATTATCATTACGTGCACTAATCACATGATCATTAAGTGCATTTTCTATCGTGACCGCTTTTCTTAAGGTCCACAAATTTTTCCGAAATTTTAAATTTACTAATACCGTGATGCACAGCTGTCTTGCTCACATTTACCCTCGAACTTATTTGACGTTCAGAAAATGCAGGGTCAATATTTTTGACCTTTTTGTAACAATAAGTGAAGGTTTTTTACACATTACAATAATTCCAAAACAGCACTCTCCTTGACAAAATCGAATGAACAACTGGCGATAAACGTGCCGGGCACCTTTATTTATTTATAACAGCAGAATGTGTCTGATGCAATCAGCACATGAGATGACGTAATAATCTGCACAAATGATGCATAACTCAGCCTTTTTTTTTTTTTTTTTTTTTTTACTTATCTTTGAAAAATGTTACCTATTTCTAATATCAATATTTAAATAGTTAAATTTAAAATAAAACTTTTTGCAACACCCTCTATATACATTACATAGCAATCACTTTTTAAAATACACATAAAATAATTTACTCACCCTAGCTTTATCAAGTTCAGATTGGGGAAAAATATCGATACCAACACGATCAAATCGAGCGTCAAAAGTTCTGCCTAATATCATAGGCAAAATGTACATGACATTGGCTAGCATTTTGGAAATGCGTTTGCCAATACTAGAAGTAAGAGATGTTAGAAAATTTCCCCCAATAACACTACAGTCTTTACAACCTATCCGGGTAGAACAGGCCGCCGATGTCAAGATTCCCAGTCTCAGGAAGAGTTATCTAGAATTCGGTAAATCGGAAAATTCTAATCGCAATCTATCTGAGTGAGAATCAACAGATGTTTTGGAACACCTTTCTGCTTTCAGACGAATTGATTGGAAGTGAGAGCTATTTAATGTTAAGATTATCAGAAACTCCGTGTCGTGAAATAGCTACTGTTTATGATAATACTAATAAAAATGTTTCCCGATATTCCCCATTTCATTTTATAAGAATATATTTTTATATAAATAGATTTACACATTAGTATTCGTAAACAAGTGCGTTGTAGTTATCACAAATCTTTTTTTTTTTTAATCATTCTAAGTAACAATGCCATCTACTGTTTAACATTAACAAATACTTAATTCAAACTTTTTACAATAAAGGTTGGTTGGTTGTAGGAGTTAAGGCCGATTGACTCCTGATGTGTCCTAGGCCGAGAGGGGGAGTGCCCTCCGTGGGGGTCTTTCTAAGGGGTCCTAGCCCGTATTTACGCAAGTTTCGGAGGAAACCACGGAAAACTCCGAACGGCTAGGTCGATGAGCGCGACCTGGGATCGAACCCGGCACCTCCCATCTACCAGCTTTGAGCGCAGAACCGCTCGGCCGCTGGTGGGCTTTTACAATAAAGGTTTTATATATACTGTATAGTGAAATTTAAATGAATAGATGCTGAGATGTAACCCCATGGACGATCATAGAAGATAATTAATAGCAGTAATAAATAAAAAATTTTGAATCGACGTCATAAAATTAAAAAAAAATCTCGCAACAATTGTTTCGGGTCGAAATGAAACACGACACTTCTTCAGGCGAACAAAATAGGTACGAGTGATGTGAAACAAAGCGTAAACGCATAAAACCGATTTTTAGGGATGAAAGAAAACAAATAAAACCGAAAATAAAGATACATACTAGTGCGGCAAGAATTATAAAAAAAAAAAAATGACAAAAAAAAAAAAAAAAAAAAAAAAAATACAATATGATATAATAAATTTAAATAAAAGTAAATCAAAAGTAAACAAAATAAGTAAAGAAAATCATGTAAATAACTTACAGATAGAAAAGGGGTGGATGGTTGGATGGTTGTTTGATTGGGTTTTACGTCGCACTAGTGCTGCGCAATGAGCAATTGGAGACGGTCTGCAACTCACCCCTACAGGTGGTCCGGAGGCATGCCATCACAATTTTGATCCTACACGGAGAGGAAATTCTTCTAACTCGACTTTTTTATCAAAATTGTTCCAGCGATTCAAAAAAAAAAAAAAAAATGTTTCTGCATATTTTCCTCGGATGTAATGCGAGTCATTAGTGAACGCTAATTATCCTGAAGATGAGGGTATTTGAGATCGAAATGTCATCTCATAATATGCCTCAATACTGGAGATGAGGCCATCAGACTTTTCACTGGAAAAAAAAAAAAAAAAAACTGAACCTAAAATTTTATCAAAATTGTTACATATATTTCTAAATACTTAACATCTGCCTTAGGTGGCAAACAGCAGATAAAAGGTTAATAGCGAACGTGAATTTTGAAGTTGAGGATAAGCCCAATTGATTTTGCACCCCAAAAATCCCTTAACCGTAAATTTGTACCAAAATCGTTACATATATTTCTGAGAAAATCCAATTTCTGCCCCATGTTACAAAGGGCGGATAAAGGGTTAACAACGAACGCGAATATTCCTAAAAATGAAGACAAATGCAATTAATTTTTCAACCCAAAACACTTTCACCTTAAACTTTAATCAAAATTGTTATATTTGATTCTGAGTAAACCCATTTTCTGCTATATTTTGCAAAAGGCGAGTGAAGGTTTAACAGCGAATTCAAGTTCAAGATGGTCATAAGACCAACTGGTTTTTCACCACAAAAAACTCTTAAATAATAATAATATTAACTCCAAATTTTTATCAAATTTTTTTTTATCTATTTCCGAATAAGCCCAATTTCTGTCATATTTTGCACCCAGAAAAACTCATCCCTAAATGTTCCTTGAAAATCGTCATATCTATTTTCGAGTAAACCCAATTTCTGCCATATTTTGCAACCGACAATTAATGGGTTAACAAGAAATACGAATTTTCCTAAAGAGGAGTATATGTATGCAATTGATCTTTCACTCCAAAAGACACTTAACCCCAAATTTTTATCATAATCGTTACATACTCGTATGTTTCTGAGTAAACCCAATTTCTGTCATATGTTGCAAACTTCGGTTGAAGGGTTAACAGCAAAAAAAAAAAAAAAATTCTGAAGATCAGGATATGTCTAATCAATTTTGCACACTGAAAAACTCATGCCCAAATCGAAATATATCGCGTTACGAAACTTAGCAACGTAATATCTTTAAATCTAATAACATGATGTGTATAGTGTCCTCACAAAACATGAACAGTTTTTAGAGCTCTTTTAAAAAAGTATAACATCTATGCTGTATCTTTTAAAAATATTCATCAGTTTTTACTAAAAAAAAATAGCCGACTTTCATCAAAAGCAATCGAATAATATCGCGATGTGAAACTTTGCAACATAATATCTTTAAATCTGATAACTTGATGTATATAGTGTCCTCTCAAAAAATGAACTTTTTTTTTTTTTTTTTGAGCTCTTTGAAAAATTTATAACATCTATACCAGTATCTATACCAATCAAGTAAATCTAGACCAATCAAAAATAGGAGTGGTCTGCCCGTATGTGTTCCGCCAACCAACTCTTTGCTTTTTTTTATATAGATTTATTTATTTGCGGAATCCTTCGTCTCTTGCCTTTTGCTTAATCTTCCTAGAGTCTTTGGTGTCATTCTTGCAATTAAATCGCACACTAGAACATTGAAAGCACTGTCAATTTAATTATGAACACCCTCTATATTCTTTTTAAATATTTTTAGAATGTAATTTATTTTTACTAAGTAATTTATTTATATATTTATTTATTTTTCCAAAATGATTGTGTTTGTTTCATTGTCAAATACGCAAAAGAGTTGCCTATAGATTAAAAATTCTTAACTACTACTCAGAATTTGCTTAATTTAATGATAGCCGAATTATAGAATCTTATATAATATTTAGCAAAAGGACTCCCGAATAGTGGCAAGTAGGATCACTTAAAAAAAAAAAAAAAAAAAAAAAAAAAAAAATTGACCGCGATTTTTCTTTGATAAAATGGATGTCATGTTATGTCAGGTTTTAATTCCCGATACAATGTACACAGCTCGACCGATCGCTGCAAAAATTAGTACATGCATTAATCACGGCGAAATCTAACCAATGCTGCAATTTTAAATTCAACCGAATAATTGATTCAAAAGATATTAAATAAAAATCCCATTTTAACTTTTAAAATTTTGAAAAGAAAAAAAAAAAAAAAAAAAAAAAAAAAATGATCCACACAAAAAAGGCATTTTTTTCCAACATAAAAGGAAATAGATTTATTTTCATGTAACCCTGTATCATCAAAAAATTCTTATAAAACTGACTCCGTAATGGCTTTAAATTTTTAATTCTGATTTATTTAATTTTAAAACAAATCCTTTCAGCGTTAGCCGTTTTTCGGTATATCTGTTTAATGATTCATAAAATTAATACTATACACAGTATAAGTATGAGAGTTTAATACTGTATACTGCACATGTTTATTAATCTTATTGTCTTGAAAAAAGTAACATATATTTCAAAATTTTGCTACACCTGTCTTTTATTTTGAATATGCATGCCGGAAAAAGACGGGCTTAATGATTATAGGGTTAATTTCAATTAAATTCAAATCATCATATATACTGAGATAATTTGGAGTTAAAGACTATTCAGAGATAATTAAGATTTATGCATGGATAACAGAGTTTTTGCCTCCCCCGATTTTAAAGGCAGGAAGAGCAAACTTAAAAAACTTCCTTTATAGTGCGTATTGAGTGCTCATAACCAACTTACACACTAAAAATCGCCTTTCTGAGATAAGTTGGAACAAAGTTACGCTTGGAAACATGTTTTCGCCCTTTCCTGTCGGTAGAGGCAGAAGTAGTCGCAAAATATAGTGATAGTGTGTAATTGGGTACACATAACCAACCAAGACACCAAAAGTCATCTTTCTGAGAAAATTTGGTTCAGAATTAAGCTTGAAAACGTGTTTTCGTCCCTCCAGAAGAAGAGAATGGGGGAGGAATGTTTCTGTAAATCTCGTCACAGTGGGTGTTGGACGCACGTAATCAAATTATATACATTATTTGTGCTCAGCTCCTGCAAGAAAATTATTTCCCGATTTTAATCCTCATATTTCAGTATAATTATAAATTAGTTATCGTGTATATGTGTTAAATTAAGTTATTTAGCTGTCAAATTGACAAAATTTTAAATTTTAAAACTCTGTCGTTCTTGGCGTTTTTTGTATTTGGCGATCAAAAACACAATTCAAAAATATACATAAAAGATGTATATTTTCGTAAAGTTTATTGTACGGATATTGTTTCATATTATTGATTGCTCTCTTGATATACGTTGTTAAAATAACATAATTTAAATAAATAAATAAATAAATATGTTCGCCAGATAATTTGGTGATTTCTTTTTCCGTCAAAGACGGCAGATGTCAAATCTATTCCGCTCTCTCTGCAACATATTATTATCTTGATGGATTACTATCCTGATGGCTTACCTTATATCAGATACGTTTGAAAACGAATTTGACTTCAAATTATAATAGAATATTTATCATTATCCTTTTAATTTGTATATTAGTTGAATATTTATTGTACAAATATCACCCTCTGAAATGAAATGTTTATGTTTACATTCGAAACTGGAAGTTTGCCATTTTGTTTTTAGAGTTTTGAAATTTAAAATTAAAATTGTATCAATTTTACAGCCAAAATAACTCAGTCTAATACATGTAGACAATAACTTATATATAACTATACCTAAATGTGGGGAATAAAACCGAGAGATAGTTTCCCTTAATATTTAATAATTTTTTAGAAGAAATCCAATGGGCGATTAACATAAGAAATTTTTTGCTTGGCCCCACGGACGGCCTGTGATGTAATCACTTCGCTTGAGTATCCGCGATTGTAATGATCGATAGATGGCGCTTTCTCAACACTGCAGTTGTTAGTAAACATTATAGCCACGTGTTCTTTTTGTTATTCTACTTAATATTCGTACTATAATTTCTCCGCCATTACATTATGGAAAATTGATTGCTTTTGGAAAAAACACTTCAGTTTATTCAAAGTTCGATCGGAAGTAGATTTTTAACTGAAGTTGAACAAATATTAGTTTCAAATCATCTGATTAATTCTTTACTTCCATTAGCCGAAGCAACTGAAATTTTAAATTTGTCATTTGGAAATAAATGGAAGCTCAATTCTGGATTTCTTGATCCTTTGGAGTTAGATTGTAGCACACAACAGTATGTGTTATCTTTTTTACCGTATTTATTCATTTTTATTCAATAAATATATGTGAAACTAAATATCGGCAAGCAATGGCGGCTGTATGGAATTCGAATTAAACCATGTTTATTGTAATTTCACCTAAGCCCACCAGAGGGCGAGCATTTCATTACAATCGCGGATTGCTAAATTAAATCAGAAATTCTACATTCACGTGGTGACAAATTCATACAGTAAATATTTTTTTGTTTTATTAATTTTTCAAAAATTTTATTTTTATAATTTTTTCTCCTCGAGATCAATATATTTTAAAATCGATATAAAACTTATTTATTTAATTTTGTTTGTTTTTATGTTTGTGTTTAGAAAGATAATACGCTACAAAATTTAGAAGATTTTATAGAGAACTTATGCATTTGTCAGTTAAAATGGATAAGCTTCAAAAGATCAAGGTAATATGATCTATTTTTTCCTGCATCTAGTTAAGAAAAAAAAAATGATGTTTTTATTGAATATCATATATGTTTTAGGTAACATAATTAGACAACCAACAATATAATTAGACAATATAACAAACAGAATTTGTTTGCACTATTCTTGAATCCGCTGTTTAGCATTATTATTTATTTATTTATTTATTTATTTATTTATTTATTATTATTATTTTATTTTGTGAAGATATTTTAACTGAAAATACAACAATTCTTGTTTACCAGATTCTTCATGTTCAATAGAAAATTCAATGGTTATAATTGGCGGGATATTACGCAAAGTTAGCGAATTTAACAAGAAAAAAATTCCAGGGATAGATTTGATATCTGTCGTTCTTGGCTGTATTTGGCGATCAAAAACCTAATACGAAAACATACATGCCAGATGTATATTTTCTTAATATATATTATACGAAATATTGTTTAATATCATTGATTTCTCTCATAATAAATATTATTAAAATAACCATGACTTTTGAAAGGAATTAAATATTTTCGCCAGATAACTTGGCGATCTATTTTTCCGTTAAGGGTGACAAATATCAAATCTGTTCCATTTTTAAATCTGGCACCGAAGAAGCTTGCGCGTTTTTCGCCAAAATTTTTACATACACAATTGTGACAGCCATTTTAATTCATCACCAAAATGGCAACAAAAAATGAACAGTCACCAAGCAGGTCCTATACTAAAAGTGTAATTTAAAGCAAGAATAACAAATTATTATTATTATTTTGCTGCAATATTTTATAATTTGATACAACTATAGTATTTCCCCACAGCTGAATTTGGCGATTTTTCTTTGGCGCCGATTTGAACGATAACGATGTCGTTCTGCGCTGTTTGCGATATAATATGGCAGCCTGCATGCTATTTATTTTGGATTTATGATTTTATGATTAATGATTTATAATTTAGCTTATGATTTTATGAATTTTCGATTTATGATTTAGCCATAATCGCCAAAAAATAAATCGCCAAATTCAGCTGTGGGGAAATACTATAGTTGATCCTAAAGTTCCTTTGCAAAAAGCATCCAAGGTACTTTGGCGTCATATTGGATCTAGTTAAGAATGAGCAATGGCCTTGGCGCAGTTTCAAATTTCAACGATGGACACCGTGTTGTTTTCTTTCTGTGAGATTTGGTGAGAAAGACCCCCCCCCCCCCGTTCCCATATTTGGCGCACTTTTTGCCCCACCCTGTGGCCGTCGCTCATTCTGTACTAGTCCCTTCGATTTAATATATGCTGTCCTTTGAGGGAAAAAAAAAAAAAAAAAAAGATCGCTATGTTATCTGGCGAACGTATTCAATTTCTTTCAAAAATCAAGGATATTTTCATAACTTATATTAAGGAAGCAATAAATAACATGAAACAATATTTCGTAAAATATACATTACGAAAATATACATCTGTCATGTATGTTTTCGTATTACGCATTTGATCGCGAAATACAAATATCACCAAGGATGATAGAATATCAAATCTATGCCGATTAATGTTTCTGAATGTGATATTCGTATTCTGGCGTGTTTACGACATATTTTTGGTAACTTTTATGATGCGAGTAATGTTGTATTATTTTAGGAGTATTCATTGACTGAAAGCTACCTTTTATATTTACGAACCACTTACCACGCACGAAAAAATCAATGTTTTGGTAATAAATGTTTAATTAAATGAAAATACAAAGAAGCCATGTTGTTCACATCAGGTTGCTTAATTTGTTAAAAATTTTATTCTTGTTTTCCTTTTAGGGTACAATTGGGATATTGGTTCACTTTGTTTTGGCGCCATTTTAAGCGATAACTATGTCGTTCTGGATTCTTTGGCAACATGTTATGGCAACCTGAATGCCGCTTATTTTTACTTTCTTCTATATTCAATAGATGAAAGTATTGAATTTGAAAAATTTTTGACTTCTGGTATTAGTTTGATTTACACGTTAGAGGAATCCAGGAACAACTTGCAGGTTGGTCCACAACTTTATTTGGCGATTTTCTTTTGGTGATTACGGCGAAATGCGATTTTCAGAAATGATTGCCATGGATTCCAAACGTAAACAAAGCGAAAACGCGTTTTTCAAAATGGAGTCTATTTTGTAATGTACACAAATAAATTAAGCCTATTTAAAATTAATTAATAAAACAAATATTTAAAATCAACTTACCTGACTTTGCATGAAAAAAATATCACTATGAAATTCTATACTGCAAAGTTCATCAATATGCATAAATATATTTATACATATATGCTTCCCGTATATTTACACCATTTAAATGTTCTACAGTTGCCGGTAAAATACGATCATACAAACTAGATTTCATAACCTACATTTTTTCAAAAATAACAAAAACATGTCTTTCTAAACAATTCACTCAAAAAAATTTTAGTCCATTTTTTCCGAAAATAGGCCTATATTTTTCCATTAAATAAAATAGCAAAAATAGAATAGAATACTGAAAATTTAAATGTCGATCAAGTTATCTTCATAAATAATTGGAATGCTGGTTGTCATGGTCTTCAAAAATAAACAGCAAACAGGTTGACATATCTTGTTGCAAAGAATCCAGAAAGACATCGTTATCGTTCAAAACTGTGCCAAAATAAAAATCGCCAAATAAGGTTGTGGACCCACCTGCAAGTTGTACCGAAATCCAGAACATCATCTGATCATTTTTAGAAAAGGTCTGTCTGTCTCTCTGTGTTTGTGTGACAAAAATTTTGTAGTGGCTGTATCTCAAGAACTACTCCATAGAATTGCATATAAATTTATGCACAGATGCATCTTGACCTAAATTAGTGCTTGTCAACTTTTGGTGTCAATTTCTCAACAGGTGGTGTTGCTATACCAAGATTTTCCCAATACAGAAAAGGATATATCTCAGGAACTACTGCACAGAATTGCATGTAAATTTACATGTAGATGCAGCTCAACATTATTTTAGCGTTTAACAATTTTTGGTGCAAATATATCAACAAGTGACGCTGCTATACGTCAATTTCCGCAATTTTAGGGAAGACATCATCTCAGGTTCTGTTGCGTATAATCAAACAAACCTTGATATGTAAGAAGGCCATTATGTGGTATTATGCTGATTCAATTTGGATGCATATCAGCCAATAGGTGGCACTGCTATACTACATGTTTCTGCGAGAACGGGAAGGCTATAGCTATATCTCAACTTCTATGGTAAATAACTGTACGAAACTTAGTGCGTGAGAACCATTATGAAAACGAATTTTTTAAGAATATTTATTGAGAATCGTCTGCATTTATTATGGTAAATAATTTTAATAAATAATAAGTTTTAAGAAAATATTTTTACTGCGTGAATGTGTATAGGAAAATATAGAAGAAAAAATCTAATAAAACTGTCTGTCTTTTCTTATATTAATGTTAGTTTGTCTAAGATGAAAATCGCCTACATTTATTATAGTAAATAATTTTAATAAAATATTTTTACTGAGTGAATGTGTATAGGAAAATATAGAAGAAAGTGCTGTGGTGGTTATAACATACTAGTTTATGATAACTTGATCGCCATTTAAATATTCTTTTCTACTATCGACGTTGAACTCGATTCTATAAACTTGGTTGTACATTGAATAACAGAGTGTCACCGATTCTTTGCAAGGTGCTTCTGCTATGAAAATTTATATTTCATATATATTGATATTTGATACTTTAGTACTACGCACCTCATGAGATTTTTGGTTTAATTAATTTTTTGTGGATTCAATAGTTAGTTTTTTCTCCCATCGCATTAATGCAAGAAAAATAACACAACTCAAAAATGCATCATTTAAGAAAAATCATCTTAAAGATAAGGCTTTGATTAGAATAAACTTGACATAACTGCCTATCGAGTAGATAATTTTCAAGGTGGAGATATTGCATTTTTCATGCACGTTGGGGCACTTCATGTATTTTTCAGTGACAGAAACTCGAAATTATCCTTTTTTGAGTTATGACACTTTTCTTGCGCGTTGTGATATGTGAAACTGCGACAAACATCTTCTCGTATTTTGCTATATGAATGCATTTTCACTGAAAAAAAAAATAGAATCGATTTTAAGAAACAACTATTATTCAAAGAACTGAAAATAAAATGAAAATTGACATAAGATGAAATTTTAAATTGTGCCTAAAAGTATAAAATAAATTTCTTCGCCAAAGAACATAAAGCAATACAATTAATCCTAACTTTTGAAGTCGGTTCAAAATTAAATAAAAATTCACGTACTGCAAAAATAAAAAATTTTGAAAATGTACTTCTTACTTTGGCATCTCCAAAACACAGCTAAAAACTACTTTGATTCAAATGAACAATTAAGATTTCGTAAGCTGTAAAAGTTTGCAAAGTAAACTTTAGTAACTTTGTAGAAACATAAATACCGAATTGCGAAGGATGTTCACTGTTCTATGTAGATGTTATTAATGTACCAGTTATATATAATGATAAAATAATAAAGGAAACTATGAAGATGGATCATTGTAGACAACAGCGTTTGTAGCTGTCGAACTATAAACAAATCTGTAAAAAAGATGAAATTTCACTTAAGTTTACGCAGACTTGAAAAGTAGTGATTAATTGTAGTGTTTATATTCTTTGGCAAAGGAATTTATTTTATACTTTTAAGCGCAATTTACAATTTTATGTCAATTTTAATTTTACTTTTAGTTCTTTGAATAATAATTGTTTCTTGGAATCGGTTCTATTTTTACTTCCTTATACAAAGGAAGTATTTTACAAAAGCATTTTATTTAATTTGCGTTAGTATAAATCTTCGTTTAAAAAAATATAATTAAGAGTATGTAATATATAGAATATCGTAAATTCTAAATTTTTTTACTATTCTAAAGTGAGATTAATGTCTCTTGGATTATGTATTACTGAAACTGGATTGGTAATTTTCTAAAAGATTGTTTTACAAAGTGTTTTAAAAGTGATGGTAAAATAATTATAAGATAAAAAACTTTTTATAAACCATGTTTTTAAATATTCTATTGAATCATAGCTATAGAACTAACTACATTAGCACTTTATCAATGCGAATTGTTACGGAATTGTAAATAATTGTATTTATTTTTGTATAAGTTCTTTTAAAGAGTTGATAAAATGTCAATTTTCTGCATTTCTAGCTCTTTTTCGCGTTAAAATAACTTACTTTTCCCTTTAAAACGCATTAAAAAGCTCCAAGAGGCAGGTCATGGATTTGGCGCCAATTTTGGAGACTTTTGGCGAGAAAATCCTTATTATCGATATTCCAAAGATGGCCATTCTAATGTGAATGGTTAAAGAGTTACAGGAAATTTGAATTTTTAAAAAAAAGTTGGTTTTAAAAATAAAATGTTAATCCTTTCCGAACAATATATATTTGCATCATGAACTACATTAGCACTTTATCAATGCATTGAAAATCTTTAAAGTGATAATGACGTCAAATTTTGCCAGATACATAGTTTAACTTTTTACAATTTTTTAACGTTCACGTTTAATTAAATGTATTTATTTTTATGTCGAAAGAAAATGAACTCGTAAATTTTTTTTGGGAACAATTAAATTATATCTAATATTTTAATGACTACTTTTATTGCTATTAGGAGCTTATTATTTTCTTATTTTAATTAATTAAAACAAAACTATTCGAAAATTCGAAAATCTGACTTCGAAGTATTGTGTTGTCACCGGGTTCTGAGCTACTGTGAAAGTTTCAAATGTCTAGCTAGTAGGGAAGTTAGTTGAAAATAGATTGCAAGATTTGCACCGGACAAACAAACAAGAATAGAAGTTAATAAAAACATGGTAAAATATATAGATTTAAAAGTTTGATGGTAATATTAATGTAAATATTCCGCACAAAAAAAATCATAGTAAAATATCTGTAGGACAAGCCACAAAATGTAACCGACTATGTATAATGTTTACTGCATCATTTGTTACATAAAATATGTAATTGTAGAAATATGTCCCATTGCTTCATTATTCTTTAATTTTTGTTCTTTATAGTAATCCTCCTCGAGGAAGACATGGCCAGAAAGAACTTTGAGCAAATGTTACTCGATGAATTTGAAATGGGAAAGTATGTAAAATGATAATTATATATTTTTTTTAAAGTACGTGTAATATACTTTAACTTTAAAACCAATTCAGTTTGAAAAGTTATCATAAGCCAAACCAATTCATTATATTAAAGTACTTCTCTCTATTAACTAGAGGAAGTAGAATTGTGCGTTGAGTTGGAGTTTAATTTACGTCTTACAGTCAATTTTGCAAATAAAGGTTTATATGGTTAGATCGAAAGGCGCGAAGGGGATTCTGAACCAATTCGAACATCCATGTCGGATTCGAACCTGAGGAATTCTTATAATCGAGAATAAAGAATCGTACGCTTTATATCGCATAATTTAAAAACAGTTGGTCGTGGATTGTTGAAATTTTGTATATGTGATGTATCATCAATTTGTGCTTCTGCTTTTTTTACTTCCATTACCCGACTACTGTAGGTAATGGAAGTATTGTATTCGGTCCAAAAATTCAGTAACGAGTTTTCACCTGATTCACACATTTTAGGAACTTAGTCCAAAAAAGCAGTTTTTGGTAATGGACCATATTCCCACTTTGGGTTCGAGGCTACAAGAATATCAGCTGGTTAGGGAAACAATACTCAACTCTACCATAACGAAGCATTGTGGCTTGCAAATTTTTATCTTGCAATGTTATTTATAAGAGTTACAGATTATATGAAATTGAAGTAAGAGTGATAGAGTGATACCTTTGTTATGTTTTTAATCCAGTTTTAGTAATATACTTTAATATTAATCAACATATGTAATATTAAAAGTTGCCATGTGAACTGTGGCGATGTTAAGAAATTTAAACGGATGTTCCATTTATTAAATTCCTTTATTAAGGTGATTGAAATTCTAATTATTTAAGCTTTGATGTCTATATATGTATGTGTGTGTGTATAAAATGTTCTTATTAATCTTTATTCATTATATATATATATATATATATATATATGTGTGTGTGTGTGTATACATAAAATGTTCTGCAATTTTACGATTTGGAATAGTCTTAACTTTATCATTCGATTCAGTTGTTTACATTTCTCTTTTGTTCTTGTTTGAACATTATTATTAAGTTTCACTGCAGAAATATTTAGGAAAATGTTATGCGTAACAATAAAATGGCATCTTGAATCTAATTTGTTTACAAAATATCGGCCACGTGTTCGCCGATTTTACCTACGGTGACGTCACAGGAATATTGTCCATTGATCAGTGTGTATGTATGCAGAGATTCCAAGTTATTACGGATTGTCCGTAATCTTAATACTGGAAAAATTTTAATGTATTCTTTTGTAATAATTATCTGCAATTTAATAGGATAAGTTTTACTTTTTTTTTATTGTGGTATGAAAATGATTTTTCGTTAGTAGTAACTTGGCATCTCTGTCTATGAGCAAAATCTTATGTCTATCATATCTCCGAAACTGATAAACATAGAACTACGAAATTTGAAACAGAATTGATACAGGTCTGGTGTACAGATGAATTTTCCAAATTTGAGTGAAAATTTGGAAACCGGAAGTTGTACCGCCGTAAGTCCGTATCTCAAAAACGGTTCAAACGATTTTCCTCAAAGTTGCTGTATAACTATTAGATATCCTTTCGATTTATATAGTTGGTTTTAATTCAAAAAAACTGATAGGCGTTCTGTATAAATAGCTGAATTTCATGTCTTGGAAGTGCGTTCCTTTAAAAACGGCTCTACGGATTTTTTTAGTTCCCCATCATACTATAGGTATGGGGAACTTAGGTAATCGTGAAAATTTTCGACCTCGGTTTTTTGACATTTCTACACGTTTTCAGGTGTGAGGAATCCGAAAATGACAAAATTTCTATGGTGTCTGTCTGTAGGGTGTCTGTTAGTGTGTTAGTGGGTCAGTCCGTTAGTGTGTTAGTCCGTTAGTTTGTTAGTCTGTTAACACGATATCTCACGAACAAATAATCGCAGAGAGGTCAGATCAGTTTTAAAATATTACTTTCGATACTGGCAAGAACCCTATTTATTTGGAACATTCGAATTAAAAAACTTCGCAAGTTATTAGAAATTTACGATTTTCTTAACATGGGAGAATAGGACAAAAATTCACTTAAACGTGCATTAAATGGGAACTTTTTACTGTAAAAATGTCAGACCAGTTTTAAAATATCAGTTTTGATGCCGGAATGAACATCAGTAACTATAAATAGGCTACTTTGAAAATTTCGCAAGTTATTGGAAATTTACGAATTTCTTAACATGGCAGTATAGGGCAAAATTTCACATAAACGTCAATTTTGAGGGATATTTTTATCGTAAAGATGTCAAACCACTTTCGAAATATTATTTAGGATACTGGCATGAATATCATAGACTATGGTTTTTCCATTTTAAAAAATTCGTAAGTTATTTGGAATTTACGATTTACTTTACATGTGAGAATAAAGCAAAATTAAACATAAATTTCCATTTTGAGGATCATAAATACATTAGACAACTTCAAAATTACATTTATGATATTTGTTTGAACATGATTGAATACAAATATTCTAATAGGAAAATTTCGTGAATTATTCGTAATTTACGATTTTATCAACATATCGAAATTGTAAATTTTTCATATAAATATGAATTTAGAGGATTATTGCATTGGAAACAGTAGCATGAAAACTAAACAACGGAATTAACCCTGATAAAATAAATTAATAGATTAGAATGAGATAAATATATCGAAGTGAACGGTGGATAGCCTATTAGGCGGGGATTTCATTCTGTCACTGTACCAAGCTTTGGTCAAATTCATTTCTTTTAACATGGTTATAATATGTCTCGCGCTAGAAATTTATGAGAACATATACATGATGGGGAACTGAGCAGAGTCCACCTATGCCAACTAGTTTTTTTTCAAACTCGTCATATTAACTCCCTTTTAAATATCCTTTTCTATGTAATTATTGTTTTCCTGTCAATAATTGAATATGCAATGTTTTGGTAAAAGTTGGTATCGCAAAAACGATTTTCTTGAGAATTATTAAAAAAAATCGATTATAGATAACCTTCTTATACTATCTCCAAAAAAGTGCATATAATACGTGTAATAGTGGGTAATGGAAGTCGTGTGGTTGTTTCACACTAGATTTTTAATTTTTATATATACATACGACTTTCCCAACTTCTCTTAATATAATTAACATTCAATTTTACTTATTTAATATAGTTAAAAGGAAAAGCACTATATATTTATGTGAAATAAAAACGTTTTTGGAAAAAAAAAACAGAACCGACTCCAAAAAACAATTATTGTTTAAGCTATTAAGATCAAATTGAAAATTGACTTAAAATAGAATTGTAAAGTTCGCTTAGATGTATAAAATAAATTTCTTTTGTTACAAATGTTTTTATCTCGTACTCATTCATCTTTATAAGTTTCTTTATTGTTTTATCACTTTATAAAATTGATTCACTAGTAACACCCAGATAAAGAAATAAACAGCCTTTGCAATTCTGTGTATATGTTTCTACTAAGCTACTAGAGTTTTCGTTGCGAACTTTTACTGCTTACGAAATCTTAAAATTGTTTCATTTGAATCTAAGTAGTTTTCTGCCGAATTTTACAGATGCCAAATGGAGATGTATATTTTGAATTGAATTTACAGTCTGTTACAAAGTTATAAGACCACAAAATATTTTGCTATTTAAGTAAAAAAAAAAGAAATATTTCAATGAAAATCAAAAACAGTCTATGCCAGAACATCAATGCTTATTTAAATGAAGCAACTAATGTAAATGGAAAGAACTTAGAAAAAATAAAATATGAATAAAACAAAAAAGTATCAAAAATAGTTATTACAAATTTATGACCACCTGTAAAAAAAGTGCAGTTTTCGCAAATTTAGTAAGATGTTGTTCCACCATTCCTCTAACTTGTAACATACGATTTGGCATCGAATTAATTATTATTATTATTACTTTCTTCTATATGTAATATAAAGAAAGTATTGGATTCGAGAAAACTTTCGACCTCCGTTTTTTGATAGATTTACACGTTTTGGGATGTCCTGAAGACGAATTGATAGTTTTTAGAAAATGTCTGTCTGTGTGTATCACGATTTTTGTGTACACTGTATCTTACGAACCAATGAATGAAATTTAACCAAACTTGGTATTTAGTTGGACCCTGACATAAACTAGTGCTGATTAGATTTGGGGATCAATCTCTCAACAGGTGGCGCTGTGATCATATTTTTTTCTAAATTTTTAACATGGCAGTATAGGACAAAATTTCATATAAATGTACATAATGAGAGTTATTTTCAACTTGTGATTGTAAAACTAATGTGAATTATTGATAATAGTAGTAGTTAACTAGGAAAAAATTTGTGTGCATGTGGGGGCATCGCTTTCCCCCCCCCCCCTGGGGAGGAAGTACCCACCCGGGGGGAGTAAATTTTCAAGATGGGTATCTTTTGGAAGGTCTCGTCAATGCCTTGAACGATAGATCTGTGATAATTTAAAACAACGTTGTCGATTCTTTTTACTTATAACGAAAAAAAGCTTTTTTTTTTTTTTTTTAATATTGATAATAAAAGGGACTTCTTTTAGATATTTAGTGTTATACTACTTCTATAATATGGAAATCGTGTGCATTATCATGGAAGATAAATTTTTTTAAATAATAATTTTAATAAGTTATTTTTACTGAGTGAATTTGTATAGGAAAATATAGAAGAAAGTCATGTGGTGGCCACAACATACTTGTTATTATTACTATTTTTTTTCTTTTTTAAGTTTTGGGAATATTGTCTCATTTCTCAATAATGACCACTTCTAATTCAAGTGTTGAATGATATTGTTTGTAGTTTTCATATACTTGAAAAGACAAATAACCCCACAAGTTTTCTATGCCGTTTAAGTCAGGGCTTCGACTTGGCCAAAGTATGTATAGTATCAATCTTTTCTCTTTTAAGGCACTCTTTTATTAGTTTAAATGTATAACTGGGAGCTTTATCTTGTTGAAACTTCTGTTTTGCCCCTCTGATCCGAACGGTATCAGGCTTTAAAATATCATTCGTTGTAACTGTACTAGTTCATTTTACCCTCAACCATTTGGTGATCGCATTTTTCTGTATATATGAGATATCGCCTCATACCATAACTGAACCGCCTCCCATCTGCCTACTGTAGAACTCGCATGAAATTCGTCTCAAGTTATGTCCTGGAGCGGTACAGGGAAAAGTATATTATTTTAGGAAGAGAAAAGATTTAATTTCGATGGCCCAGATGGCAATTACTATTATTGGCATAATTTAAGGCAAGATCGTCCTGAGTTCTACTATCCGCGTTTGTAATGATCGATAGATGGCGCTTTTTTAGTTTCTGTTGTTAGTAAATATAATGGCCACGTGTATTAATTTTTGTTCTATATGTGTTACTACTTAATGTTCGTGCTATAATTTCTCCGCCATTACATCATGGAAAATTGATAGCTTTTGGAAAAAATATTTCAGTTCATTCAACGTTCGATCGGAAGTAGATTTTTAACTGAAGCTGAACAAATATTAGTTTCAAATCATCTGATTAATTTTTTACTTCCATTAGCCTTAGCAACTGAAATTTTAAATTTGTCATTTGGAAATAAATGGATGCTCAATTCTGGATTTTTTTATTCTTGGAGTTACACTGTGGCACACAACAGTAAGTGTTATCTTTTTTACCGGATTTATTCATTTTTATTCATTAAATATATGTGAAATTAAATATCGGCCAGCAATGGCGTCTAGATGAATTCGAAAGCTATGCATGTTAATTGTAATTTCACCTTAGCCCACCAGAGGGAGAGCATTTCATTACAATCGCGGATAGGCAGATAGAAGGCGATTGTATTATGATGCGGGGCACTATTCCATATGCAAGGAAATGCGATCTGTAAAAATATCAGATGAAAATGACCTCGAACTGTTATAACGGATGATATTTCAAAGGATTGGACAATTAGATTTTTTTTTTTAATTAACTAAAGTATGAAAAGCTGGTGACAATTTTTTAAATTAACTAACGTATGAAAAGCTGGTGGCAACAACACACAGATAAACAGAAGAAAATCTCTCTTAGCCAATCAACTTGCGTCCAGCAATGGATAAACAGGAAGAAAACTCTCTTAGCCATTTATATATAGAGAGATTTATTTATTTATTCTATCCATTTTATACCTTTAGGCGCAATTTCCAATTTCATTTTATGTCAATTATCAATTTATTTTTAGTAATTTGAATAATAATCATAATTGCTTTTTGAAGTCGGTAAGTCGGTTCTTTTATTTGGGAGTCGTTTTTTTTTTTTTTTTTTTTTTTGGTTCTTTTGGAGTCGGTTCTTTATACAAAGTATAAGGAAGTATTGTTATCCCGATTGCAAAATGGATTTTATATCTCCCATAGCTCAAAAACGAATCATCGTAGAATGTCGCAAATTTATATGTGTGACTATCATGATGTCTAGTTGTACACCTGCAAATTTAGTCTTAATACGAGCTCTCATTTTAGAGATATCGACTTCACACGTTTTTTCGTGACGTATGTATGTGTGTGTGTATTTGCGCATGTGTGTATGTATCTCGCATGAGTGAGAAACGGTTAGACGTAGAACGTTGCAAATCGGTGTATAGGTTTGTTATAAAATCTAGTTCTGCACCTCACTTTTGGTCTTTCTGTGACTTTCCGTTTTGGAGATATTTACAAAAATTATATTCATAATGACCAAATATACAAAGGTTCTGGTTATTATATATGACCTACCATCATACAGATTTCAAAATAAGCTAAGGATAGAGCTCTTAATGATATTATTATGATCCCAGCAAAAACATAAATGTAAAAAAAGAGAGCCAAGTTCAATACAAAAATTATGCTTGGCTGGGGGCTTCGCTGCAAAAAGAATGGAGATCTAAATGAGTGCCAAGTTCTATGCAAAATCGAAATATGTATTTATAGGAACAAAATAACATTATGAACAAGTATTAAACTCTATTTCTTTGCTTTATTGGATACCTATAACAACTGCTTTATTTAAAAATGTGATATCTTAAAGTAGATTAGATTTGACTTGGCCAGTTTTCATTACATCAGTCATTTTATAAAGTTATTCAACATTTTAATTCTGATAAAAACTGGCCAAGTCAAATCTAATCTACTTTAAGATATCACATTTTTAAATAAAGCAGTTGTTATAGGTATCCAATAAAGCAAAGAAATAGAGTTTAATACTTGTTCATAATGTTATTTTGTTCCTATAAATACATATTTCGATTTTGCATAGAACTTGGCACTCATTTAGATCTCCATTCTTTTTGCAGCGAAGCCCCCAGCCAAGCATAATTTTTGTATTGAACTTGGCTCTCTTTTTTTACATTTATGTTTTTGCTGGGATATCATTACTTTTTGTAAAGAAAACTAGGCAGGTATTGAAATCTAATGTTTTTTCTTGCGTTTCCGCTGCGTGGTTTTCTTTTCTATGCTATTGACTACATTCTCTTGAATGTTAGAGATAATAGTGCGCATTGCCCATTCTTTATCTGCTACCTTTTTAATACGCTACCTGTTTATTCATTGAATCTCATATATGTACTTCACTTTTATACTGTTACTGGTTTAGGCATGAAGAACGTTTGTAAAGTTTTTATATACATATGTATACATATACATTAAATACATAAGGTTTTTATCAGAATTAAAATGTTGAATAAGTTTATAAAATGACTGATGTAATGAAAACTGGACAAGTCAAATCTAACCTACTTTAAGATCTCACATTTTTAAATAACAGCAATTGTTATAGATATCCAATAAAGCAAAGAAATAGAGTTTAATACTTGTTCATAAAGTTATTTTGTTCCTATAAATACATATTTCAATTTTGCATAGAACTTGGCACTCATTTAGATCTCCATTCTTTTTGTGGCGAAGCCCTCAGCCAAGCATAATTTTTGAATTGAACTTGGCTCTCCTTTTTTACATTTATGTTTTTGGTGGGATATCATTACTTGAAAACTTGATGAAACTTGCGTTTCCGCTGCGTGGTTTTCTTTTGTATACTATTGTCTACATTCTCTTGAATGTTAGAGATAATAGTGCGCATTGCCCATTCATTATCTGCTACCTTCTTAATGCGCTTCCTGTTTATGCTTAAATTAGCCAAGTCCGGGCGATATAACGATCTCAGGCGGTTATATTCTACTATAGAACTATCTTGTGCCTTAATTTGACTAGGGTCTAGATTAATAAGGTGTACTCCGTCTAGTGTTTTAACTCTGGAGAGCGCAACGTAGGCCTGTCCTCTGCTAAATATCGAAGTGCCTATGTCGAGAAGAGCGCTGTCCAGACTAAGTCCTTGCGATTTGTGGATGGTAATAGCGTAAGCTAAGCAAATAGGGAACTGTTCCCGGTGAATATATACATTATTTAATATCTGAAACTTAGTCTTGACACGTTCTAGTTCATAAGTTAAATTATTAAATTTGATAATAATTTTACGTGCACTATTGTTTTTATCGACATCCCAGTTTATTTTCTGTATGACTCCAATAGAGCCATTCACTAGCCCTTTACTAACATCTATATTCCTACGCAACATAACCTGTGCACCTAATTTGATCGTGATAACGTTTTCTAATCCAGCGGTTAATGATGAATCATCCTCGTTCTTTTTGAGCACTTCCTTTGCTCGCTTGTTTAAATACCTTGGACAGTCTATTTCATCGATTGAATTCAATTTAATTTCCGGTTGTTCCATACTTTCCAACATTGCATTATTAAATTGGTTACACATATTTTTAGTAGGGAATAAACAAACAGTATTATCAGGTAGTAATTTAAAATAGTCAATAATTTCTTTAAGCCGGTCATTTTGATTTCGGGAAGTTAATTTTAGGAGTCTATGAGCTAACGTATGATGATCTGTTGTCGTTACGACACCCATTCTTATACGATTTAATATTTCGCCGAAGAGATGGTCGTGTTTTTGTCTGATGTTAATCATTAATTCGTCGTATGAAAATAGTTGTTTCCATAAATTCGGTGCACTAAGAGAACCTAATAATTTTTGCACATCAGACCACTTCATATCTTCGAATGGCGAAAGTTGTCGCACTGGTGGCAGCTGGAGCAGATCTCCAAATAACACAATATTAATTCTTCCAAACCAGCCGTCTTCCACATCACTAGTGTCATAAATTTCAGTTAACCGTAGATGAATAAACATTAATGTAACGTTGGAAATCATTGAAACTTCATCAATAATCAAAAGAACTACATTGCTTAAATGACTTCTTAAAACTTTTAACACTTGGTCTGATAAAGGAGTGTACTTCGGACTGCTTCCGTGTTCTACTGGCAGCTGGAGTAGCCGGTGTATGGTGAGACCGTTTACATGAAAAGCGGCAATGCCAGTGGGAGCTGCAACGGCTACTAATTTTTCTAAACGTTTTTTAACCCAACTTTTAATAGTGTTAATTAAATAACTTTTCCCAGTGCCGCCTGTACCACTGACAAATAATCTCAAAATGGCGTTTTTGTCTAATAAAGCTCTACAAATTGTATCGAAAATGCGTTTTTGGTCGACATTCAAACCTTTGTCATTTTTTCGAGCTCATCTTCTGATACCGAATCTTTAGCATTTCTAAAATCTTCCATTGCATTTACAGCTTCAACTGGCAAGAAATCCAACGGATTCTCTATACCGTCATCTTCCTGATCCTCTTCCTGTCGATTTCTTTCGATTTCTCCCACTTTTTCTTCAATCATTTCGAATGCTCTCTCTATGTCATTTAAGAATTCTGTCTGCATTTCTCCATAATCAAGTCCGTCTTTAATTTGATTTTTCAGAAGATTGAAGGCTTCAGTGTAAGTACTTTGACCAGCCTTCAGTACAGTTAAATCTCGCCACGGTAAAAACATTAACAATAGCGAAAAATAATATTTTTCTGGGTGCTTATTAACATCGTAAGTATAATGATTTATTAAATAAGGTCTCTGTCGTTTCTTTAAATATTTATTAGATGATAATTTATATATTTGTACCCCTGGCCCTGAAGAGGGTGGAGTCGAAACTATGTCAAACCACCTAGCGAAATTATATAAATTCATACTATCTAAATCCTTAGGACGTTGAGGATAATAATTATCAACCCAAGATTGAAAGAAAATATCGGTAGAATCTGATTCAAGTTGGTTTATCTCTTTTTTGGTTTTTACTCTTCGATTGCGATACATATTTACGTCAAGCCATCGGATTGTAGTCTGCGGATCGGTGCCATAAAGAGATATTCCTAAGAGTGTATCACTGGCTTCAAGAGCACCACATTCTCTATTATTAAGAGCTCGAAGACCAACATTAAAGAGCCTACTAGCGAGAGATTTGGTAGAGTTTATACTATCGAAAGTGTCCACTGCATGACTTTTTTCGCCCTTAGTTGTATATTTAGTAATATAATAATTTAAAACTGCTGTTTTTTCTCCTACATACTGCAAGTCCATGTTGCCATTCCAAGCAAGAAGTATCGCTGGATTGTAATCGTTAATGTAACGAGATTCTTCTTTCCGAGGTATATTGTAGAGCCGATTAGATGTTAAAGTTTTTCTAGCCGCGATAGACTCAGTTACACTCTTAATCGTTAAAGATTCGCCCACTGGCCGAGGAAATCCAAATCTACAAACAGTAGAAAAACTCGATTTAGTTTTTTTCTTTCGCAAACAATAGGAGTTATGTTTATGCTTTTGATTATTGATAACGCGGTCGTATAAATGTTGGCGACACTTTTTTGTCTGGAACAGCACAAGTTACGTATTTATTTATAAACTCTGCCACTTCATCAGTAGTCGACTCTTGTAACACTGGCGCATTTTTTACCCACAGCATTAGATGAAAGTGCTGTAAACCCCTAGACTGGTATTCACGTCGCCAGAAATAATGTTCAATTTCTCCTAAAGGTGCCTCAGGTGATGTTAAAAATTCTAACATTGCCTTAAATTTAATATCTATGAACCGTGACGCTGAAACTGGATCCATCGCCACTAACTCACTAGTGGATTTGTTTCGCACTTCGGGTCCATTGATTTGTTTAATATAATCTCCGAGCTCCGTCCACCTCCACTCAGAAGGACTGATAGTTAAAAACCAAGTGGCCGGTCCGTAGTGACGAGTCATACACACAACATCGCTTCTAGGTTTTTTCCAAAATTGTTCAGTGTTACGTAGTCGACTGAATATTGCCATCAGATCTCCTTCCAGTTCGCCTTTCTCTATCTTATCTAAATATTGTTGAGCTGTCAATTTTTGGTTGAGATTCGTTACGTTTAACTTATAAAATATACCTGCATTTAACTGTCTCCAATTAGCGTCATTCAATAAATAAAACAAATATTGCTGGTTCAGTCTGAATCGTGAATCTTTAGAAGTTAAGCGAGACTTTATGAATTCGGCACTTGTGATTTTAGTTTCGCGATCATAAAACTGACCATATTTGCCCTCATTAAATAAATCTGGAAAGCATAACGTGTCTAAATCCTTATTGCGATTATCGATTGGCGCTGCATTAACTTTAAGCATCTGATAGAGCGTGGAAGCTGTACCATTTTGTTTTTTTTCGTGTAGAGGATATATTGTATACTCTTCATAAATATCTTCTTTATCTTCGGTTACCTGAGTGAGAATTGAGTACTGCTTTTCTACTTCTAGATCATTTTCATGTACTGCAATATCGTGGGTTAGAGTTTGGTCAAGATTGTCCAATAAACTTGTTGAATTCTGTGGCAAGACTATGTTTGCGTAATGAATGTTATTCTCTTTTAAATAATTTAAAGCACTGTATACTTTGTTAATATCTACTATGTCTTGCCACATTATTTTGGTTTTAGTTGGACAGCTTCGCACGAGAATAAAAAGTTCTTGGTTTCGGTTTAAGGGGTCCTCGGGATTTGGTAATTTGTTTAAAGTAGTTTCCGTAGGTAATGGCAAATGGAAAGTTCTCCCTTTAACCTTTTTAATCAATTGTCTATTAGGTAAAATTTTGTTTACCACTGGAACCAAGCTAGTTACTACTTGGAATGCCTTGGCTCTTTGGATTAATATTTTTTCATAATTATTAAGATCACTCAATTGCTCAGGAATATTACTAAAATGCAAACTATTAAGAATGGAATTAGCAGGCAAATCATTAGCTCTAATTTTTTTCAAACATAAATCACAAATAAAATCACTGGGTTCAATATTAAATGTTTCATTAAACTGTTGTAATCTATTCCATATATCTGTTTCAATTGGAATTCTTAATTTAGCAATGGCGGACATGTCTCGTAAACAAAGAAGCCTATGGCAAGATATGCAATAGTGTGTCGGTACATCATTGCATCGTTTTTTTAAGTTATTAAAAGCTCGCTTATATTTTTCTATTATTAAATCTTCGTTTAATTCACTTTCGTTGGTACTTACATCGTAATGGGCATTATTTGCATTAAAAGGCACTCCTAACTCACATAGCTTATTCACATTGACAGAATTCAAATCACAGTCTATTGATTTTATATTTTTGCAATAAAATGTTAACTGATAAAACTCTCTAACTAAAGTTCGTATTTTAGGGAAATGAGTTTTGATGTTGTAAAGTGTTTTCAGTTTACCTAAATATTCTTGATTTTGTGTGGAGATTAAGTAAAAAATATCTATGGCCGATTTTGAAATTAAATATTGAAATACCTGTATCAAACTTTGAAGAACCATTTCATCTAATAAACATATTTTGGGATTGCAACACCAAGATGTATTCTTTTGTTCATTCTGCAATATAAATATGTTAGCTTGACCCTCATCATCTACGGGAACAATTTCTTCCGAACTAATTACTTTATAAGAACTGTCATAAAAGTATGGTTCTTGAGTACTCACGTGTTTAGATCCCCCGGCTAGTATGGTAAATTTATCAAGCAAATCCGTGTCAGATGAAAGACGTCCCATTTTTTCGATACTAATTGCAATTTTATTTTGCACGTGATCTAAGACTTTACAATAGTTATCTAACATATTTTTACGACGCTCAAGAACCCATTTTACAATTTTTTCAGCTTCCAGTCTTTTTCGTTTTCCTAGTTTTTCTGTTAAATTATTTATTACGTCATTTTCTCCCTTATACGACAGTCTTTTCCGTGTATAATACAATTTCTGAGCCTTTTTATTTATATCTGGATTTTTTTCTGCATAACGCAATGCGCTTTCCCGGTGCACCTCTGGATTCTCTTCTGTGTAACGTTTTACGGCCTTTTGGTGAATTTCAGGATTCTTGTGCACATAACGTTTTACAGCATTTTGAACCACTTCAGGGTGTGATTTTCTATAACGCTGATTAGCTTCATGACGTTGATCCTTACGGGATTTCTCAGTGGTTTTAGGTCGACCTTGTTTCCGCTTCGGGGGACGGCCCTTATGGCGCAATGAGTTCTCTTTTAGGTTTAAAGACTCATTCTGTTCGAGTGCATCAGGAGTGTACAACTCATTCAAAATGTCTTGCTCTACAGGAACACAAACGTCATAGTGACCTGAAGAAAGATTGCCTGAAAAGAGCAAGCGCTTTGTAGGACGACCCACTTCACCGAATGAACCACGTAGAACGCCATCCTGATAAACTTCAATTTTAATAGGATATAAAACTCCAGCTGCCATTAATTCAGAAACCGCTCCATAAGTGGTCGATTGAAGCATGCTTGCTTTATACTTTTCCTCCGATCTGAAAGGATCGCCGCTTTCCGAGCAAGTGTAGACGCCTAAATCTCCCCAGTGCAGACATACATATTCGACTATAGTCGCTCGCAACATATTGGCTTGTTGTGTATCAGTCGAATTGAATATAGAAAATCCAATCGAATGGAATAAGCAGCTCCCATCAGAAGGCATTGGAATAATATGGTGTAAGACAAGTGTATCATCCACCATTAACTCTATGGTACAACTCATTGTGCGACAGTTAAAGTACCTATTAAAATACAGAAATACTTATTTAAAAAGAAAAAAATAAATTTAACTGTCAAGAAAACTTAGCAAAATACAGAAATACTTATTTAAAAAGAAAAAAATAAATTTAATTGTCAAGAAAACTTACTATTTATTTTAAAGTTTTTTTTTTTTTTTTTTTTTTTTTTTTTTAAGAAATAAACAGTGGCGATTTAAACTAGTAGCACATTAGGCACGTGCTACGGGTCCCACGCTTTTTAGTAGCCCCTCGCATCTGGAATTTTTCAAGTTAAGAAAAAAAAAACACTTAAATTTGAGGATTTTTTTCGATGTATAAATATGTATTCGTAAATCAATGTAAATAAACTTTAGTGAAAATTTTTAAACAGGTGATACTAAAATTTAAATAATTTTTGGGATGGAAACATCTCGTTTCTATCATTGGAATCGCAGAAAATTTTATGTACAAAATTCTTATCACAAGAAAAAGCTTTAATAGAATTTTTGTGTATATAACTCTTTAAAAAGAAAAATTCTATTTTGCTTTTTTTTTTTTTTTTTTTTTGCAATTTTTGATTATTGAATCTTGGTTCGTACCTTTGTAGAAATTACAAAGTTAATACTCGAGCCACTTGATGTGAGGCATTACATTCATTCGGTTTGCATGGAAATAGCTTGATAGAAGATGCTGCTTCCTTTCTTTTTCTTAGTAATTTTTTAAAATTCTGTATTTTGATGACTGAAAATGATGCAATTGCGCTAAACTAACACAATAATTTTATATAGAAGAAAGTTCTGTAACAGTCACAATACATTAGTTTTAACACTTGATAGTAGCACTTTGAAAACTAAACATATTAATTTGATCAAAAG
Source organism: Salticus scenicus (assembly GCA_963930645.1). NCBI lineage: Eukaryota > Metazoa > Arthropoda > Arachnida > Araneae > Salticidae > Salticus > Salticus scenicus. The sequence continues at coordinate 285,469,642 of OZ005656.1, read as the reverse complement.
CTCATCCAAAGAGGACATCACGATCTTATGACCCCACCCACTCCCGTAGACTGGAAAATTTACCGTAAGAAAACACATTTTTACTTTTAAAAATGCACTTTGACACGAAAAATATGCTTCATTACATGACATGATCTCCCTAGAGAAATATGGCCCTTTCTGAAATCGAGAGTTGGATCCGCCCTAAAACCTGATATAAATTGCAAAGAATAATTATCTTTTTATTAGCAAATAAAAAATGATCAGAGAAAAACTAATGAAAGTTAATACAAAACCATTGCAAAAATATATGAATTAAAATAAAAAAAATTTTTTTTAACTTAACGTTATATATAATAATAATAGCAAGAAATACTATTTTATGCTAGTTTAATATTCCTGTGTCTTATTTTAATTACATGTGAATCTTACTCCTACGGTCCTACGTAATAAACAAATGACAAATTAACCTAAAAGAGCTATAAACAAATGAGGTTTTGAAAGAAACAACTTACTTTAGTATTAAATAACTCACAAATGCCGTTAAAGTACAATACTAAAAAGGAATAATTTATATCTAGACTATTCCAACTATAACTAAAGTTGCCAACTCATCTTGTGGATTTAGAGCTAAATCAAGCTTGACTCTAAAATAAATCGTGCTAAAAATATCGTGCTAAAACTCTAAAATAAAAAGATAGCTATATCTTTTGACATATTTATAAGAAAAACGTGCCAAAATTTATACGTAATTTTTAATCGAGTTTTTTAATATCACATACTGCTTGTTGTAGGGTCATGTCGTGAAGCATTGGTAAGTGCATTTTTTCATTAACAATGAGCTTCTTTTACAATAAATTTTCACAATCCAGCCTTTGATGAGAAGCATATTTTCCGTGTTTTTTCCACTAAAAGTGTGCTTTTTCTATGGCAAATTTCCTTTCCATAGGAAGGATCATGACACAAATGACTTCTCTCTTGGATCTGCCTTTGAGTACAGAATGAAAAAACGGAATTAAATAATCAAAAATATTGGAATAATTATTTAAACTCCAAGTTAAAACTACGATAATCATAGGGGGGGGGGGGGAGAAGTCGCAAATTTTCATGACCTTCGTATAATCCATCAGGTTTAAGGTTTTGAACATAGGTATGCTCTTTCACGTCTCTATAGTTATTTTACTTTGTTTAATTCTATTGTTTCAACATAAAATAAAACTTACCCGGCAAAAATTTACTCCAAGAATTTTTTGTGAAATTTATTTTTTGATTTTTTCTTATTTTTTGATTTTTTTCCTACGCTTACACACAGTTACAGAGCTGGATTCCAAATTTCATCCTTCTAGGTCATCTGAAAGTAGGTTAGGTTTAGGTACTATATGTCAGTCAGTCAGTGCTAAAATTTACGATTTTTTAACCTTCATATCTTTGTAACCGTTTCAGCTAGCTGCATGAAATTTGGGCTTCTACATGTCCTTATGGATATAATTAAACACACGTAGTTTTATGTGTTTACGTTAAAGAGGTTTTGGGTTATAGAAGGGTCAAAAGTGGCACCAAGTGGTTCGTGTAATATTACACTCGGCGCAGGCTGGCCAGTTCCTTTGCTTGAACTTGGCTTGACACGCTCCCGCGTGTCATCGGTATTCGTAAGTGGTGCCTATTGTGTTTTTGTGTTGCTCGGGAGCGCTTTTATGTAGATTCATTTCTGTTCTGTATATAATTATGTGGTGTCTGTATATGATTATGTGGTGCTGCGCGCCGCCGACGACATACCGTTGGCCAGTTGTTTAGCGCGTATTACAAGTTTTTTGTATAGGGACACCACTTATTTTTTGACTTATTTTTTTATTTTTTCCTACGCTTACACACAATTACCGAGTTGGATTTCAAATTTCATCATTCTAGGTCATCTGGAAGTAGGTTAGATTTAGGTACTATATGTCAGTCAGTGCTAAAATTTACGGCTTTTTGACCTTCATATCTTTATAACCGTTTGAGCTAGCTGCATGAAATTTGAGCTTCTACATATCCTTATGGATGTAATTAAACACACGTAGTTTTATGTGTTTATGTTAAAGAGGTTTTGAGTTATAGAAGGGTCAAAAATGGCACCAAGTGGTTCGTGTAATATTACACACGGCGCTGCCTAGCTAGTTACTTTGCTTGAACTTGGCTTGACACGCTGCCGCCAATATTGTCTGCATTTTTAAATTTGTTGAACTACCTAATTGAATTCTGTATATAGTATATTTTATATGAAATATAGTATATACTGCCATATAGTATATTTTATATGAAACTAGGGGGCTCTGCCCCCTACGAGCTGCGCTCGCCAACCCCCGCTTCTTCATGCTGAAAATATGTTTATTAAATTTTTTCATGGATATTTTACATTTATTTTAATATGAATATTTTACATTTATCTCAGAGCCGTTTTTTAACAATATGACATCATGCAGTTAATGTCCATATTTGTAATTTAAAAAAATTATCACTGAATAATATTCATAAAATTCATTTTTTTTTTTTTTTTTTTTTTTAATCCAATCGATTTCACTTTCTTAAAGCAAAAACTTTCGAATAAAATTTTATGTTTTATTTAGTTAAGATTTATTCTGAAAAACTACATAGACACAAAACAGATGTTTCCGAACGTCATTTTCCAAGACTATGACGTCACTGTCCTAAGACTATGACGTCACTATAATAAAAAATAAATACTGTCCATATTTATTGATTTATTTATTTTTAACGCTATTCCGGGAAATAAATTGAGTTTATTTCAATTGGTTTCATGTTTTGAATATTTGTAAAAAGTTTTTATATAATAAATATTATAAAATCTATTCATAAAAAAAAAAAAAAAAAAAAAATCATGGATATTTTTAAGTCACATGCTTCAAGAATTTCAACAACATCTATATTTTTACTATAGCAATGTAATTATTATTAAATAGTCAGATATCAGTTTATTGAATTGTGTTTATCATATTTTTGTTGGCAACATGACATAAATTAAAAAAATAATATTTTTTCTTTAATGAGAATTTTTATATCAGAAATGAAGATAATTTCGAATTAATATAACTCTTGACATAATTAGGCTACCGATAAACGGTTTGTTTCATTGTATTTACTGTACATTTTTGAACTAAACTACTAAATATCAAGTTTTTATACGAAATAGTATTTTTAATAGACGCAATAAAGAGAAAAAAGCATAAAAAGTTTAAAGTTTTCTATAAAAGGTTTAAAAATTGTAAAAATTAAAAACTGATTGCACACTGCACTCCGCGGTATATTGAAGTATCTTCTGCTAAAAAATTATTGAGCTGCTATGAATAGTTTTTGAGTCTATAAAACTTTTATACCAGAAAACTTTTTGCTCACTTCAGCCCTGTATATCTCATAAAATATTCTATTTATAGAAAAACGGTTTTCTTTATTATGTTTATTGATCATTTATGTACAAAACTACAAAATGTCATGTTTTTATATGAAGTAGTTCTTTTAATATAAGCCAAGAAAGATAAAAAGACGCGGCGATTTGAAAGGCGGCAGCGGCAGCGGTAGTTACTTTTTTTCAATATAGAGAGATTTTATGCATACATTTTGTATGAACCGCATAAATTCTATATGTATTTTTCTACTCTCTAAAGAACAGTTCATAAACATAAAACTAATCAGTTACATGAAAATGTTACGTCATGCAATGGCCCTTAATAGAAATAAAAGTCAGTTTTGAAGTAGTCAGTCAGTCAGTGCTAAAATTTATTTTTTGACTTTTTTTGATTTTTTGATTTTTTCCTACGCTTACACACAATTACCGAGCTGGATTCCAAATTTCATCTTTCTAGGTCATCTGGAAGTAGGTTAGGTTTAGGTACTATATGTCAGTCAGTGAGAAAATTTACGACCTTTTGACCTTCATATTTTTAAAACCGTTTGAGCTAGCTTCATGAAATTTGGGCTTTTACATGTCCTTATGGATATAATTAAACACACGTAGTTTTATGTGTTTACGTTAAAGAGGTTTTGAGTTATAGAAGGGTCAAAAGTGGCACCAAGTGGTTCGTGTAATATTACACTCGGCGCTACTTAGCCTTTTCCTTTGCTTGAACTTGGCTTGACACGCTGCCGCGTGTCTAGAAAGTTGTCGATATTTTTACATGTAGAAAGTAATTTGTAAAGACATAAGCAGGTTCTAGTCGACGAATGAATTTTATTTAATGAATATTCAATCCGTAAATTGAGTCCTCAATGATATTTTTCTGAAAGTTGCCGACATTTCTGCGTGTAGAAAGTAATTCTTAAAGACATAAACGGGTTCTAGTCGACGAATGCATTTTAATGAATACTCACCACGTAGATAGAGCACGTAATGACATTATGTTAAAAGTTGCCGACATTTTTGCGTGTAGAAAGTAATTCTTAATATATAATATTCTAGTCGACGAATGCATTTTATTTTGTTTTAGTCTTGTTTGTCATTTAAAAATTTTTCGAAGAAATTAGTTCAGCACTATAAACAAATGAATCTTTCCAGAAAATTCCAGAATTTTGTTCTTATTGAAGTTATAGAGTTGCCAGGTCGCCAAATTCGACGCAAAGTCGCCAAAATCGATGCCAAGAGCAAAATCAGCTTTAGCTACAAACTTGCTGACTTGGCGAGATTAGCGATCAAATTTGGCGGAAAATGTTGCTTCAGGATAGCCAGAATTATTAAATCATTTTTCAATTTTAACTGAATTAATTGTTTCGGTAAAATGCATCGTTTTTCACCTCTAATTTTCTGGAAAGAGAACAAAAGTAAGCCATCTGTACTCGAATGATTTTCATTGTTTTGTGGTATATACAGTCCTATTATCATGACTTTTGTGGTTGGAGTAGCAGTTTTTAGTGCTAGAGGCCTATTTCAGTCGGTACAGTTGTCGAATATTTATAATACACTCTTAATTAGTGCTAGAGGCCTATTTCAGTCAGTTTATTGAATAGGGATTTATTGAATGAAGTCCCCCCAAGGCACAACTTTGACATGAGTCCCCCCCAAGGTACCCCTATTTCAGTCGGTACAGCGTTGTCGAATTTTTATAATACACTCTTAATAGTGCCAAGGGTCTATTTCAGTCGGTTTATTGAATGGGGATTTATTGAATGAAGTCCCCCCAAGGCACAACTTTGACATGAGTCCCCCCCAAGGTACCCCTATTTCAATCGGTACAGCGTTGTCGAATTTTTATAATACACTCTTAATAGTGCTAAGGGTCTATTTCAGTCGGTTTATTGAATGGGGATTTATTGAATGAAGTCCCCCCCAAGGCACAACTTTGACATAAGTCCCCCCCAAGGCACACCTTTGACATGAGTCCCCCCCAAGGCACACCTCCCCCTCATTGGGAAAAAGAGCAAAAAAGGTTGTTTTGCGGCTATAAGACAGTTTGGACTTCCAACGTTATTTGTTACAGTATCTGCAGCTGAAACACATCGGTTTGATTTAATGAAAACTTTATCATGGAATTTAGATCGTCACGAATTAACTAAAGAAGAATTTGTCGATATTAAAATCTGTCAATGTCAGATTTTCATGTTTTAAATAATGAAATAATGTCGTGTCTGTACATATATATATATATATTTTTTTTCCGTGGATGGAACCTGCTTGTTTATTTACGAATCCGTTATCTCGCACAAAATTGTCAATGTTTTCATAACAAGATGTATATTCTAATGGGTGCATAAGGAAGTCGTGTGGTGTCCGCATCATATTTTTTTTCATTTTACTTAAAATATATTCATATTGCAGATCATAGGTAGAAGGACGAAGGCGGCTTCACATGCCGTAGCTATGCAAAATAAATGTGACACAAATAAAAAAATAGCAATTTGGTGTTTATGTCATACTTTTTAATAACTAAAAACTCTTCAGGTACTGTGTAGTGACAATGAAAAATATCCTTTTATCAATTGACACATTTTCTGTTAATTATCTGCAAAATTTACCACATTGGCCATTCGAGGATCGAACTCAAGACCACCGTGTTATCAACATGATGCTCTGACCAACCAAACCAATAAGCGACGAAAAGAACGGCTTAGATTTGCTTTAAAGTGGAGGCGCCCTTGTTCTTTAGCGTTACACGAAGACGCGATGAGACATACCAATTTCAATAAAAAACTTCTAAAAAGATGTTTTTAATGAATAGTTTTTTTTTCTTTAAGCTTGTTTCGGCACGGAATAATAGAAAATTGCGGACAAACATACACACATTTAAGCATTCGATTTTTAACATTCGTGTTTTCAAAGTGTCTTTTCATTATAAATCAATGATGCTCTACAACTTTGTAGTTTACTTTTCCTCGCATCATATACCTTTTTTGAAATATGAACACTAAATCTGCTTTTTTCCCCAGACGGCACTGTAAGTGGTCGCATCATGTTGTAGCGCATGATGGCCACTTTCCTATACCTACATATCACATTTATGACTATAAATTCATTATTATGACTTCAGCAGTTAAAAGAGCGGAAACGGACTTCAGCGGGCACATTATACTTAAAAATTGTTTAAATCTTAATGATATTATAGTAGGACCTATTTCAGACCAAGACCTTTACAACAAGAATAAACCAGTATGTTGTGGCCACCACATGACTTTCTTCTATATTTTCCTATACTAATTCACTAAGTAAAAATAATTTATTAAAATTGTTATTTAAAAAAATTATCTTCCATGATAATGGAGATTATTTCCATATTAGAGAAGTAGTATAACACTAAATATATATTAAAAAAAAAAGTCAATTTTATTGTCAATATTACATTTAAAAAAAAAAAAAAATTGTTAAAAATGAAAAAAAAATCGATAACTTAATTTTAAATTATCGCAGATCGATGGTTCAGCCATTCGTTTTAAAGGTACTGACGAGCTCTTTTGAAAGATACCCATCATGAAAATTTACTCCCCTCGAGGGGGACACCCCCCCCCCCCAGGGGGAGGCGAGTCTCCTACACACACAAAATTTGTTTCTCAGTTGGCTATCTCTATTATAAATAATTCTGGTAAATTTCATGATGATTATTAAAAAATAATTCTCTTTATGCACATTTATACAAAATATTGTCCTATACCACCATGTTAAAAACTTAGAAAAAGCGGGATGGCAACACAACCTGGAAGATTTTTTTTACCAAAAGTTGATAGGTGCTCATTTATGTCAAGGTGACACCACGTATCAATTTTTATGAAATTCTGTGCAGTAGTTCCTGAGATACAGTTGCCACAAAATTTTGTCACACACACACAGACACAGACATTTTCTGAAAATGGTCAAATCGTGTTCTACAGCTCTCAAAACGTGCAAATCCATCAAAAACAAGAGGTCGAAAATTTTTACGAATCCAATACTTTCTTCTATTGAATATAGAAGAAAGTAAAAAAAGTATAAAAATCGGAGCATGCGTTGAGAAGTCATGAGCTGACTGAAAAAAAAAAAAAAAAAAAATTAATGTTTGAATGGAAAACATCGTCTTTTTTGAAATCCATTAATAATTATCACCTAAATTCAGCAAAATTTAGGCAGTATTAGCACAAATTCTTTCAGCAAAATTTAGATAGCATAAACACAAATTCTTTTAGGAATTTATTTTGTAAGTATTACCTCTTTTAATTTTTTTACAGAAGAATTTCCATTATTATTATGTTGGAGAAATAAAACAAAATTAAGTTTTATTTTTAAAAACTAAAATTATAAAAAAAAAGTTTTTCTAACATATATGAAGAATTAAAGTGACATATTGGATACATCACTAATTTGAGATTACAAAGAGGAAATCAGTGGATTGTTTTAAAATTTGAAAAATAACCAGAAATATTATAATTTTTTTTATTCCTTACAATACCTTTGCATATATATAAAAATATGTTATGAAAAAAGCGATACAGAGCGATCTATAACATTCCTATTAGATCGCTCTATAGGATCGTGGTCTTGATAAAACAGGAAGTGGAATTAAAGTCAACATGGAAAAGATAAAGAAAAAATGTATATAAAAAGTAGTTCTGGATTTAAGCAATCAAGAAATTTCTATTTATATTTTCATTGGTCAGTGAGCCAGATAATTAAAGAGCTTGGTTTTATTTCACTCGATAAAACAATTTTATTTGGTGAATTGGTTCGTAAAGCGATTCATGTAGAAGTGAGTGGATTTTTATCCTAGAGAAAATAATCTTTAATGATGAAAGGAAGTCTAGAATGAACTACCGCAGAAAAGTAGCGAAGAAATATCCAGATACTTTTTTTGGAAAATAACTGCGTTATTTTTTATATGTATTCGGGAAAACCAGATAAACGACGGTCGAATGAATGTTCCATTGCAAAAGAAAAGGAAAATAGAAATCTAGTTTCTCAGAAGTAAATGTTGAGAGGGATTTACATGTACCCTATAAGTTAAACAAAATAATTATTTTTGATATTTTCTATAAAATATGTATACGAAATATATAAAAAAGATATATTAGTAATTGTAATTATTTGACCAATATATGTAAAATTTAAGTATTGCACCATTTTTACTGGATGAAATAGTTTAACTTTTCGTAAAAATGATTTTTCGTAATGTAGTGGACAATAACAAACTAGTTGGCATAGGTGGACTCTGCTCAGTTCCCCATCATATGTATGTTTTCATAAATTTCTAGTACGGAACATATTATATTCATGCTAAGAGAAATGAATTTGACCATTCCTTCGACACAGTGATCGAATGAATTCCCCACCTAACAGGTTACCCACCGTTCAATTCGATATATTTACCTTATTCTAATCTATTGATTTATTTTAGTAGATCAGTTTGGTAGTTTAGTTTCCATGCAATTCCACACTATTTCCAATGCAATAATCCCCAAAATGCAAATTTATATGCGGAATATCGCCCAATTTTGCCCTGTTCATAAAATCTTAAATTTCGAATAACTTACGAAATTTTCAAATTAGAATATTTGTAGTCAGTAATGTTCAAACAAGTATCACAAATGTCATTTTGAAAATGGTCTGATATATTTAGGATGCAAATATCCCTCAAAATGGACTTTTATGCGAAATTTCGCGCTATTCTCTCATGTTCAGTAAGTTATAAATTTCGAATAACTTACGAAATTTTTAAATTACAAAATTCATAGTCGAGGATGTTCATGCCGGTATCTTAAATGATATTTTAAAAGGGGTCTGTCATCCTTATGATGAAAATATCCTTCAAAATGGACGTTTATGCGAAATTTTGCCTTATTATTCTGCCATGTTAAGTAAATCGTAAATTTCAAATATCTTGCGAGATTTTAAATTAGAAAATTAATAGTCAAGGATGCTTATGCCAGTATGTTATGGGATATTTTGAAAGTAGTCTGACACCTTTACGATGAAAATATCCCTTAAAACCGACATTTATATGAAATTTTGCCCTATTCTGCAATGATGAGAAATTCGTAAATTTCGAATAATTTGCGAAATTTTCAAAATAGCATATTTCTAGTTAATGATGTTCATCAAAACCGATATTTAAAGACTAAAAATATTTCTTTTCATGTACGTTTGAGAGAAATTTTGCCCTATTCTCCCATGTTAAGAAACTCGTAAATTTCGAATAACTTCTACAGTTTTTTAAATAGAATGTTGCAAATGAATGGAGTTCTTTCCAGTGTCATAACTAATACTTTAAAACTGGTCTGACCTCTCTGCGATCATTTGTTCGTGAGATATCGTGTACATAGACTAACATACTAACGAACTAACTCGCTAACGGACTAACACACTAACGGACTAACAAACTAACAGACACCCTACAGACTGACACCATACCTATTTTGATATTTTTGGATTCCTCACACTTGAAAACGTGTAAAAAAGTCAGAAAACCAAGGTCGAAAATGTACGATTACTTAAGTTTTCCATACCTACAGTACGATGGGGAATTAAAAATTTCAAATAAATACGTGATATGCAGAAAACATCTTGTGAGCTTTAACTCTAATAAAATAACTGAAATATAGCTCTCTATATTGACGATATTTTTTTCTATTTTCTATTCTGTTTAACTAAAATTTCGAAGGTTACTCTATGTACCTTTTAATCTGTGTAGTTAGGAATGTGCTAGTCAGAAATGAGCAGTATTTTGTTTTCTACAAACTCTCTATCTTACAGAAAATTAAATTTGTATTTTATAATTTAGAATAATATGTTTCGCTGAAATTTTTCTGCTTGTTTCGTAAAATTTGGTTGAAACTTTTTTGTGTTAAGAACAAAAAACTTGCAGAAAAAATTACTTATATGTCTAAATATTTATGCAACTTCTACGAAAAAATATGCAGATATGGTCAAGTCATTTGCAGCATTTTTTAAGACAGAATAATTTAAAATATTTTATTCTTTTCTAATTTGTTTGGGGTTCATTAAATGCACATGTGACTGAATTGTTCCTAAAAAGTGTGTGTTCAAGAGCATTCTTTTCATGTTGAAAGTTCAAAAATTATTCTTGCATAAAAAAAAAAAAGAAAAAGAAAGAAAGTCAAACTATAAAAATTAAAATGATCGCTCAGTGCATATATATTGTTTGTATGCAATGTCACTCGTTACAATAATATCTCAACAAATTCCAAATAATAAAATCGAATTCATTTTCTTTGCAGAGCTACGTGTTTTCCGAAATGGTATGCAGCTCCAAATCCACCTTACTATGGTGTGTATGACGTAGGCCAAGATTTAAGAAATACAACAAGGTTCAACCGTCAAGATTTATATTCCGTTGAATATTATCGACAACCTATTTGGATGGTAAGAAGTAACGTAATTTTGCATTTTGAAAAGTTTTTACAGTTTAATAGAAAAGTTGCTTAATTTTTTTCCCTATAAATATCAGGATAATCTTCTTAATTTAATGCATTTTTCTCTACATGTGGAATCTTCTTAATAATAAAGACCAAGTTTCCTGAATATCCTAGCTAAAACAATGTAGTGGAATAAAGAAAGTAAAATTTTATCCGTGGTTTCCATGCTTCCAATTTTTCTGGGAAAATCATGAAAAAAAGTTAATTTAACGAAAAAAAAAAAACCTACATCTTAATCGCAAGAATATATTAAGATAAAGAATACAAAATTTTATCCATTTTTACATTCTTTTATAATCAACAGCAGAAAGTATTGGTATGGTAAAAATTTTCAGGTTCATTATGAAATTAAAAAGAATACTTTATAATAGGGATAGTCAAATAGAAAAAAAAAATTATATCTGTAGGAGCATTGCTTCGCCCCCCTGGTGGGAAGTCCCCTGTTCATAAGAAAGTACTTCCATTTATATCAAATTAACCAGAAACGTCTTAGCAATTTTTAACAAATAATTTTATGTACAAATTCAATGTTATGCCCCCCCCCCCTGAAGCTGCTTACTATTATGAAAAAATCGAATTTGATATAGAGACAAAAATCAAGTATTCCTAATAGAAACAAACCTTAGAAATTAAAATAATTAATGTTTAAAATTGATTATCAAAAGTATTTAAGCTGAAGTGGGAGATGTAAAATTATCTGCTGTATGTCAAATTTTGCAGACTCAGTGAGATAATTGGTAAAAGTATTCAAGTGCATTTGCGGTAAAATCTATGTTCGTTTTGAATTATACAAGCCAGATGAGGATTTTGGAATCTGTGGCGATAAGAGGGAAAAAAATCCGAAGCCTATTTTCGTTTTCTATGTACTATTATATAAAATTCTGCAGCAAACAAAATTTAATTTAGTACAACAGGATTTTTTTTTTAAACTTCCTTCTATATTTAATAGAAGAAAGTACTGGATTCGTAAAAACATTCGACTTCCGGATTTTGACGGATTCACACGTTTCAAAAGGTCTAGAACACGATTTAAACTTTTTTAGAAAATGTGTGTCTCTGTGTGTGTTTGTGTGTGACAAACATTTTGTGGCGACTACATCTCTGCTCAGAACTACTGCTCAGGATTGTATATAAGTTTATATGTAGATGCACCCTGATCTAAATTAATGCCTGTCAAATTTTGGTGTCAACCGCTCAACATTTGGTGCTGCTATACAGCGATTTCCGCAACTAAAGGAAAGGCTATATCTCAGGAACTACTGCGCAGAATTACATATAAATTTATATATAGATGACACATGACATACATTAGTGCCAGTAAACTTTTGACGTCGATTGCTCAACAGGTAGCGCTGCTACCCAGCGATTTCCACAGTTTAAGGGAAGGCTATATCTCAGGTTCTATTGCGTATCATCAAACAAAACTTGATATGTGAAAAGGCAATTATGAGGCACTATGCTGATTCAATTTGGATGCTTATCGGCCAATAGGTGGAACTGCTATACTGCAAAATTCCTCAATAATGGGACGAATATATCTCAATTTCTATGGCAAATAACTCTACTAAACAAGATGCATGAGAAAACCATGATAAAAAACGCATTTTTTAAGATGGTATTTATAGACAATAAAACTGCCTTCATTGAATATTTAGTGTTAGTTTTCTCTAAGATGAAAATCATTTACATTCATCATGTTAGATAATTTTAATAAATAATAGTTTTATAAAATTACTTGCACTTAGAGACTTTGTACAGGAAAATACAGAAAAAAGTCTTGTGGTGGCCACAACATACTAGTTTTTTGTCTATTTTTCCATATGAAGGCATACGGTAACTGCGTTAAATTAAAAATGAAATCTATATCCATCTGTTAATTTCTTTTTAGTTACAACTGCTATAGGACTCCCACGCGGATTTTGAATTTTTACTTTCTTCTACACTGTATAAAAAAATCTGGTGTGAAACAACCACACGACTTCCATTACCCGCTATTACATGTATTGTTGGTATAAATGGGTCCGCAGAGTGAAAAGCAGAGTCTTTTGAACAATCACAACATTTAATAATATATAGAAAAGTAGAATAACATAATGCGGGCATTTCTTGCCGCACGCTTAGTAAAGCTTTCTCGTACAGACTCATATAAACATCTCTCTCTCAGGGAGCGAAGATGCGCCGTTGATTACGTAATACAGTTACGTCACATCTGACGTCATGACAGGTGTTCGCTGGTTAACAGCTGATATGAGAAACATGCATTGAAATCCTTCATTTCCCCCTTTTTCAATAAATGTTTCGAAAATAAAACATATTTATGCATTATAATAGCATATTAAAAATTACAGAAAATTATTTTTATGCAAGAGTTACTTAAAATAAGAAAAGTGTTAGTAAAGAAATAGAATTATAAGCAAATAATTATGGTTAATATTATAAAATAAAATACGTAAAATATAAGCAGTTAATTTCTTAATGAAAACACAGTTTAAATATATATATATTTTTAAGTTCATCAGTCCTGAGTATTAAGTCCTATAATATCACAACATTTTTCATGTTTATATGCATTTAAACTTTTTGTTAAAATATCTGCAGGTTGTTCATCTGATGAAATATATTTAATGTCAATTAGTTTATTATTGTAAACTTCTCGCACAAAATGATGACGAATGTCAATGTGCTTAGATCGATTGTGATGAACAGGATTTTTTACTAATCTCAGTGCGGACTGATTGTCGCACATGATTGCAGTTGGACTTGATACAATTTCAGGATCCAGTTCTTTTAAGAAATTTCTAACATGAATTGTCTCTTTTGCGGATTCAGACAGAGACATATATTCAGATTCTGTTGTGGATAGAGCAACGGTTCGCTGCTTTCTAGATTCCCAAGAAATAGGTCCACCGGCATATTTAAAGACGTATCCTGTATATGATTTTCTATCATTTATATCCGATGCCCAATCGGCATCAACAAATGCTGTCAATGGTTTATCGTCTCTGTAATACACAATTCCTAAATTTCTAGTGCCATTGAGATACCTTAGTATTCTTTTAGCAGCTATCCAGTGAGGTTTTCCTGGATTGTTATTAAACTGACTTAAATAATTTACAGCATGGGTGATATCTGGTCTAGTAGCAACCGACAGATACATAAGAAAACCAATTAATTGTCTATAAGGAATTTTTGACATATATGATTTCTCTTCTTCTGTATTTGGACACATTTGTTTAGTTAATTTTACACTGTTATCTAAAGGTGTATTCACCACTCTAGAATCTTCCATATTAAATTTATTTAATAAATCTTCAATGTATTTTTTTTGTGTTATAGTGATGCTGTCCCTATCTTGATTAAATTCAATGCCTAAGCAATAATGCAGAAGGCCCATATCTTTCATTTTGAAAGATTCTGCTAATTTATTTCTTATATCAAAATAGTGCTCTTCACTTTTAGTGAGACAAATTAAATCGTCGACATAGACGATTATAATAGCATCAAAAGGATATTTTGAGTAATAGACACATTTGTCGGAATTCAAAGGGTTAAATTTCATTTTTCTCAGTTTCTCATCTAATTTCTTAAACCACTGTCTTCCTGACTGCTTAAGCCCATACAAAGACTTCTTTAATAAACACACTTTATTTTCATGTATATCATTTTCAAAAAATTCAGGAAGTTCCATAAAAATTTCTTCATTCAAATTGCCGTTAACATATGCCATAATGAAATCTAACTGGTATGCTGTGAAACCATTCTGGATAGCATACGCGATTGCAGTTCTTATAGAACTTAATCTGGCTACTGGTGAAAAATTTTCCTCAAAATCTATACCTTGTTTCTGTGAACACCCTTTGGCAACTAATCTGGCCTTAAATTTTTCAATTTGACCATCTGGTTTGAATTTTGTTTTTAAAACCCATTTACACCCAATTACCTTTTTATCTTTTGGTCTATCTACAATTTCCCAAGCGTTTTGCTTAACTAAAGAATCATATTCTAATTTCATCGCGTTTTCCCAATTTTTAGCATAATCTCCATTTAACGCGTCGATCACGCTGGGATTAATTTCATTAAATGAGTTATCAGCTAATTGAGAAGTTTCATCTTTATATTTTGTATCAGTAATACACTCCTTATGAGACTTTTGAAAGTTCCAACTTTTACTTTTTTTAGGTCTTCCGGGACCACGTTTAAAAATAGGATTGTTTTTATTAATCCCTTTCTCTTGTTTACATATATCGTCAACACTCTCCTCCCCTCCACTCACATCTTCTACGTTCCCCCCTTCAGAAAGCGAGCCTTCCCCCCTTTCCAAAAAGAGAAACTCTCTCCGTTGCATTCAGGGGGATAGGAAATCGATCCGCTGTTTTCCCCCCTGTCTGCGGTTTGAGTAGTGATAGGAGTTTCATTTTTAATATTACAATCATTGCATTTATTCTCAGACGGAAAAATTAATTCTAATTGATCAGTAGTAGCTGAATCATTTGTTTGAAACTCGTCTATAAATCGAACATCACGACTTATGACAATTTTTCTGGTATCCTTATTCCATAATCTGTAAGCGCGTGATTCATTTGAATAGCCAACGAATATATGTTCGTGTGACCTAGCTTCAAACTTCCCTTTTGATTTTTTATTTAGAACAAAACATTTCTGTCCGAAAATTTTAAAATAGTTAACAGTTGGTTTATAACCGAAAAACAATTCGAAAGGTGTTTTGTTTTCTTTAATTCCTTTAGTGGGACACCTGTTTCTAATATATGCAGCGCAATTTACTGCTTCGGCCCAGAATGTATTTGGAAGGTTTGATTGCATTAATAAACACCTCGCCATTTCGCATAATGTACGATTTTGTCTTTCAATTCTAGAATTTTGCTGAGGGGTCATTGGCGATGAAAATTCGCGTTTAGTACCGCATTCTTCAATATATTTATTGAATTCTTCGCCACAATATTCCAATCTATTATCAGTATGCAGTATTTTAATTTTTTTTCCTAATCGATTTTCGACTGCTGCTTTATATCTCCGGAACGCGTACTTAGCTTCGTCTTTTGTTTTTAGAAAATTTACTTCAATGTAACGAGATTTATCATCCAAAAAAGTAATAAAATAACGTGATCCGCCATGGGATTTAACATTTATAGGGCCACATAAATCAGAATAAACTACTTCTAATAATTCATCACTATGAAATTTGTTTTCTTTACAAAATGGTTTCACAGTTTGTTTAGACCTAATACATACTTTGCAATCTTTTAAAGAATCTTTTTCATTAAAATTTAAATCTCTTAACATATTTTCAGATTTTAATAATTTTAAATCTTTTTCATTTAAATGTCCTAATTTTAAATGCCATTTATGAAAGTTGCTTACCTGAGTTGATGCAGCGATATCCACATGCGGCTGAAAAAAATATAAATCACCTTTTCTCGTAGCACTTATAATCAGAGAGCCGTCCTGCTCTGTGATTTTCGCACATTTTTCGGTAAATACAACTCGGCAGTTGTTTTCTGTAGCTTTTGATATAGACATTAAATTGCATTTCAATTTTGGAACACACAAAACATTTGTCAACTTTAAATTAGTTACACCGTGATTACCGGGAACTTTTAATTTGACTGTTCCAACACCTGTGATCTCCGCTGTTTCATCTACAGCTAATTTTATAAATGATCCAATTCTAGGTTCGAAATCTATAAACAAATTCTTGTCATGAGCCATATGTGATGTCGTGCCGCTATCGAGACACCACTCGGAATGTTCTTGGAAAGAGTTACTGGCTGCCATCGTGAACTCTGTACTATCTTCAACCATGAAAGATCTATCTTTATATTTATTCGATGAAGTGAATTTTCTGTCTGAGATCTTCTTTCTGCATTCTGAGGCTTTATGCCCTACTTTTGAACAGTAATTGCATTTGAAGATTGCATAATTTCTTTCGCCATACGTGTTCTTGTTCTGCACAGGCTTTAAGATTTCTCTTTTGTTCTTTTCAGGAAGATTTTTCTTGTGAGTCGTAAAATACGCATTTGATGATTCTTTATTCTTTTTATTTTTTCTTGACTCGTATTCTTCCATCATTTTAATTTTCAGAGCTTCAGGCTGCGGCAATTCATCTCTTGCTTCTATGGCGCACCTGAAATTTTTATAGCTGTCAGGAATACTGTATAAGAGCAAAATTGATAATAGGTCTTCGGCTACTTCAATGTCCATTTCTTTTAGCTTGTCCACTATATCGAAGAAAATATTGAGGTGATCGGACATATTTTCACTGTCAGTCATTTTCTTAAAGAGGAGCTGCTTCAATAGGGTGGCTTTCTTTGCCGGTCCTCTCGATTCGTAAACTTCTTTTAATTTATTCCATACTTCATTTGAGGTGGTACAATGTTTAATATGACACAACTCACTTGGGGTAATTGCTAGGATTAAATCGGCCCTAGCTTTAAGGTCATTTTCGAGCCATTTTTCTTCACCTTCGGCGCCTTCATCGGGCTTAATTTTCGTTCCGTTAGCATAACTCCAGTGATCATTCTTGATTAAAACAGCTTCTATCTGCAGCTTCCATGTATCAAAATTGTTTTTGGATGACTTTTCTATATTTAATATTTGCGACATATTTAATAAGCTATAATAGCTTCGTTATAAAAATAGAATCAAAAATACTTTCGATTTCAGCCCTTAGGCTTAACAGTAAGTCGCACTTTCGTTTTAACGAATGTTAATTTAAATTTTTTAAAAAGTCCGCAGTAAGATGCGTGTCTCTGGGCCCATAACCATTGTTGGTATAAATGGGTCCGCAGAGTGAAAAGCAGAGTCTTTTGAACAATCACAACATTTAATAATATATAGAAAAGTAGAATAACATAATGCGGGTATTTCTTGCCGCACGCTTAGTAAAGCTTTCTCGTACAGACTCATATAAACATCTCTCTCTCAGGGAGCGAAGATGCGCCGTTGATTACGTAATACAGTTACGTCACATCTGACGTCATGACAGGTGTTCGCTGGTTAACAGCTGATATGAGAAACATGCATTGAAATCCTTCATGTATTATATGCATTTTTGAGAGATAATGTGATCAGAAAACATAAAAGTGACCTAAAGAGAAAATCGTTAGAGCCGTTTTTGAGATACCAACTTTTACAAAAAATCAATTATTAACCGGAAAAAAGTAATTACATACAAAAGCATATTTAAAAGTGAGTTAAAATGGCGAGTTTGAAAAAAATCCGTACAACCGTTTTTAAAGGAACGCCTTTGCGAAGCCTGAACTTGAGCTATTTATACAGGACGCCTATCAATTTTCCTGAACTAACCAACTATATCATTCGAAAGGACATCTAATAGAGTGTTTATATTGCAAGTTTGAAGAAAATCGTTAGAGCCGTTTTTGAGATACGGACTTACGGTCCCACTTCCGGTTTCCGATGTCCCACTTCCGGTTAAACTCAATTATTGACAGGAAAACAATAATTACATATAAAAGCATATTTAAAAGTGAGTTAAAATGACGAGTTTGAAAAAAATCCGTACAACCGTTTTTAAAGGAACGCCTTTGCGAGGCCTGAAATTGAGCTATTTATACAGGCCGCCTATCAATTTTCCTGAACTAACCAACTATATCATTCGAAAGGACATCTAATAGAGTGTTTATATAGCAAGTTTGAAGAAAATCGTTAGAGCCGTTTTTGAGATAAGGACTTACGGTCCCACTTCCGGTTTCCGATGTCCCACTTCCGGTTTTTCAATTTTCACCAAAATTTGGAAATTTTATCTGTACACCAGACGTATTTTAATTCTAAAGTTTCGCAGATCTATCTTTATTAGTTTCTGAGCTATAATAGCCAGAAGATTCTCCACATACATACATACATACATACATACACACACAGATACATACACACTGACCAATTGCCAAAAACCACTTTTTTGGACTCAGGGGACCTTAAAACGTGTAAATCAGGTGAAAACCCGATATCGAATTTTCAGACCGAATACAATACTTCCATTACCTACGGTAGTAGGGTAATGGAAGTAAAAAAGTAGGACAGTCGAATTTTGCAAATTATTTTCTGTACTTTTGTCCTAGCTATTAGATTTTTACTTCCATTACCCTACTACCGAAGGTAATGGAAGTATTGTATTCGGTCTGAAAATTCAATATCGGGTTTTCACCTGATTTACACGTTTTAAGGTCCCCCGAGTCCAAAAAAGTGGTTTTTGGCAATTGGTCAGTGTGTATGTATGTGTGTATGTGTGTGTGTATGTATGTGGAGAATCTTCTGGCTATTATAGCTCAGAAACTAATAAAGATAGAGCTACGAAACTTTAGAATTCAAATACGGCGTACAGATGAAATTTCCAAATTTTGGTGAAAATTGAAAAACCGGAAGTGGGACATCGGAAACCGGAAGTTGGACCGTAAGTCCGTATCTCAAAAACGGCTCTAACGATTTTCTTCAAACTTGCTATATAAACACTCTATTAGATGTCCTTTCGAATGATATAGTTGGTTAGTTCAACAAAATTGATAGGCATCCTGTATAAATAGCTCAATTTCAGGCCTCCCAAGGGCGTTCCTTTAAAACGGTTGTACGGATTTTTTTCAAACTCGCCATTTTAACTCAATTTTAAATATGCTTTTGTATGTAATTATTGTTTTCCTGTCAATATTGAGTTTAACCGGAAATGGGACATCGGAAACCGGAAGTGGGACCGTAAATCCGTATCTCAAAAACGGCTCTAACGATTTTCTTCAAATTTGCTATATAAACACTCTATCAGATATCCTTTCGAATGATATAGTTGGTTAGTTCATGAAAATTGATAGGCGTCCTGTATAAATAGCTCAATTTCAGGCCTCGCAAAGGCGTTCCTTTAAAAACGGTTGTACGGATTTTTTTCAAACTCGCCATTTTAACTCACTTTTAAATATGCTTTTGTATGTAATTATTGTTTTCCGGTCAATAATTGATTTTTTGTGAAAGTTGGTTTTTCAAAAACGGCTCTAACGATTTTCTTTTTTGGTCACTTTTATGTTTTCTAATCACATTATCTCTCAAAAATGCATATAATACATGTAATAGCGGGTAATGGAAGTCGTGTGGTTGTTTCACACCAGATTTTTATACAAAGTTTGTTTAACAAACGTTTAACAAATCGTTTCTCGCCAGAAAAAAAAAAAAAAAAATGTAACCCAGCCACACTTGAGTGAATTCGTTTGAACTCTAAGCTGTGCATTTATCAATTATCGATTCCGTAAAAAGCTGTCTGAATATTCGTTCTCTGCGGAATATGTATAATTATACTACCGTGACTTTCATGGTTAAAGTAATAGTTTTCTTGGCTTGTTTTCTGGAGTGTCCATAGACCCGAACCTGCCTGTTTATTTACGAAAAAATTACCACACCCAAAAATATTTCTATTTTCATAAAAATATGTATATCTCAATGAGTGTATAAGGAAGTCATGTCCTCCACATCATTCCCCCCCCCCCAAAATTCTTATGTACTTACTGTCATTCACTACAGTATGTTTCTGAATCTCAAGCAAATAAAAAATACGCCTCCATTTAAAAGTAAAATTAGAAAATAAATTAGAAATATCAGTCGTATCGTTGCAAATAAGGTACCAAAGGAAAGGGGCGATTTTTGTGAATCCGATGCATTAAACAGCTTATCGATCAGATAATTAGATTTTTTTAAATTAACTAAATATGAATTTTAGGTGGCAACAGCAGAAGATTGTATGGAAACCGTTTGGAGAGAGAAAAAAAAAATCTGCTACTCATTAAGTCACATGTTTTTGAAGTGGAATAAAAAATTGCAGTTTAAATTTTTTTTTTTTATTTTCTCTCACGAACACAAACATATAATATATAGCCTGTACAACACAAGAAATTGCACTTCAAATTTCATCAATTTTGGTTAATAAACAAAAAAGTTACTGGACAAGGTACGTGAAAAATTTAAATACCGGTTAAGCTTAGGTTGCATTTGTCAAATACGGGTAGGAATAACACTTTCTAAATACTTAGTTGGGAAAATAAAATATAATTTAAAGAATGAAAATATTTTTTCGAGGAAAAAAAACTAGAATGACATAACCTTTCTTTTCAGAATAGTTTTTTTCTAGAAACACTCAAAACTGACTTCAGAAAAAAATAATGTATAATGTGCCATGGAATCTCGTTCACATACATTGGCATTTTGATCACACGCATCCATTGCAAATAGTTAAAATACCAATCCCTTCAGATCTATATTTTCTAAAATCTGCGTAATTCTAATGACAATGCTTTTAATATACCTACCGCAGACATTGCTTTAATGAAATATAACTGGTGTGCTACGTTTTCTAAACATTGTATTTCACAAAAATACTAAAAAACAAAAATACCAAAACTAACACATTCTGCCTGTCTTGCTTATAAGTTACCACCATAACTATCTTATAAATAAAGCAAAGAGTTTGTCGGGAACACTTCCGGGTGGACCACTCCAATTTTTGATTGGTCTAGATTTAACTACTTTGGTGATGAAAGTTGGGCTTTTTTTTTTTAGTAAAAACTGATGATTTTTTAAAAAGATGCTCCACGAATGTTATACTTTTTAAAAGAGCTCTAAAAACTGTTCATTTTTTGTGTGGACACTATACATCAAATTATTAAAGATATTACGTTGCAAAGTTTTCTTTTAATTAAATAAAATATGAAAATAAATATTAGTTATAATTTAATAGACGCAAAAAAAAAAAAAAAATTACGAGTTAATTTTTTTCCACATAAAAATAAATACATTTCTTTAAACGTGAACAATGAAAAATTGTAAAAAATTAAATTATACATCTCACAAAAATGGACGTCATTATCGTTTTAAATTTTTCTACACATTGATAAAGTGCTAATATAGTTCTATAGCTATAAGATTCAACAGAAATTTTAAAAACATGGTATATATATATATTTTTTTTTCCCCTTTAATCTCATAATTATTTTTAAGTTTGTTGTCATTTCGGCGATGATTTTATATGGGTATCGCAAATGCATAAGTAAACATTTTAGCGAGAAACGTCCCAGCTACTTCAGTGCCAAATTTCAAATTCCGCCAAAATGTCCAAGCTGTTTCAACGTGTTTGCACAATTATTCTTAATTTTATCTTAGATATTTTTGTTATGCAAGTGGGAAAAAAAGGAAAAGCATTTTTTTTTTTAATTGGTATAATTATGCAAAATATCTCCATGTAAAATATTATGCGTTTTCCGTTCTGTTTATTATAAAAAAAAAAAAAAAAAAAAAGACTAATGCAGTTTTTTCTGTATTATTGACATTTCTATAAATTAAATTAAATTAAATTATCTAGTACCAAGACGTTGCGGTGAACAAGTCTCTGTCGAAGTCAGCGAGGGCTCGAAGCGAAGTTTTTAAGCAATTTCAATGTATTTTCTTTTTAGTTTTAATTTGTAGAACGGTATAAAAAATATTGATTCTCTTTTTTTTAAATTCATTTAAATATAGTGACCAGCGAAGCGGACAAAGCCTGCTAGTAATAAATATAATAATAATAACCATCATTTCCCATTTTGAAATCATAAAATTCATTAAAAGAAATAAATCAGTGATTTTCAACCACTGTGCCGTGACACTTCAGTGTGAGCCGAGATTCTTGAAGTTTACCGCTACTTTGAGTACCCGTAGATATAGTACGTATTTGGTATCAATCAATTAGCTAGTAAAGATTCTATTATATTTATCTATAGTTGGTGTGCAACAATTTATAAAATTATTATAAATGTATCGGGACAAACAAAAAAGGGTTGAGAATTACTGAAATAAGCTTATTAAGCAAACTGTTTCTCATCTACTTGATATTGTTTAATTTTTTGCTTCTTTTTTTTCCCTAGCCTCCAGCTTTCGTTTTACCGAATTACGAGCAAATTTACTTTGTTAGACGAAATAATAAACGCTTTTCCAACTACAAATATTACCTTCCTAAGGAAAGAAGAAGCCATGCTGAAAAGAAATTTTACAGACAGGAAGACGTTCGCAATTGCAGAGTAATCAATTCTTTTTATCATTTTAAAGCACTACTTTTTTTTTTTTTTTTTTCACATTTATTGATTACTTTCACATTTTAGAAATTTCTCCTTTTATACATCTATAATAATAAAATCAGACTTTTGTCTCTAAATTTGCCAGAATCGAAAAATTTTTGCGATATCTTCACTTTTCACACACCATGAAAGCCGAAAATGACTTCAGAAATTTTTGCCTGTGTGTGTGTGTGAGTGTCATCGCGTCTGTATGTCGCTATTTTTGTCCGTACATCACGCGAGAACGGCTGGACGGAATGCAACGGCACTTGGCAGGAATTTAGGTCTTCACCCAACTTAAAATTATATCTATCAACTTTTCAGAAATTCCCTCCCGTTCCCCCTGGGGTGAAAAAGACTAAAACACGTTTTTCCGGGTATCATTTGAGAACGGCTGGACGGAATTCAGCGGCGCTTTGCAGGAATTTAGGTCTTTACCCAACATAAAATTATATCTATCAACTTTTCAGAAATTACTCCCATTTCACTCCTGCGGGGGGCAAAAGACAAAAACACGTTTGTAAGCATAACTCGACTCCTAATTACTTCACAGTAAAGAAATTGCACATGGATAGACTAGACATGAGTACAAATAATACATTATCTGCGATTTAGGAATTTTCGATTTTTAAGGGAAGGGAGCGGGAAAATCAATTTTTGGCGGGAAATACCGAGAATTCCTGATTTCTGAGTAGACCTCTACCAAAAATGGAACAAAGATATTGGGAAAAGACTATGTGACTTCCTTAGGATATTTTCAATAACACATTTTTGTTTTTGTGTGATTTGCGTTTTTTTTTTTGGGGGGGGGGTTACGAGGGGGCAAACTGGAGACCCCTTTTAGCGATAAATTTGTCCTGAGAAGTCTATGGGATCTGCGGTCATGAAGTTTGGTGCGTAAATTGTTTATATGTATCCGACATTTATTGTAACGGAATTTTACGAAATTCCCCCCTTACCACCTTGAGGTCGAGGAAGCTATACACACGTGTAAAAATACATTTTCCCGTTTGAATTCGCCTTAAATTATCTTAAAATGGCGAACTTTGAAGTGTGGATGTTGATTAGGTGTACGCATTATGTACTTTGTGGAGATTTTAAAAAACTTCGAACTTAGCCACTGGGGAAGAGGAAGTAAGAATCTGGTAAGTTGCTGCCGAAGGCAATGGGAACACGGACTCCTCACGTTGCGAGCGGAAAAACCTCTACCGAACACAGCGAAAACTTTTAACGTAGAATAATAACGTAGGTTATTAACAATGATATGAGATTTTGACAACTCATTTAAAAAGTGCCCAGCAAAGCGGGCAAAGCCTGCTAGTTTCTTTCATGAAAATCTTCCGTAATACGTATCATATTTTCACATAATTTCTGTATATTTAGTAAGTAAAAATACTTGTCTTTCATCAAGATTTCCATTGTAAAAATCTTAATAGCATACTTTTTCGTTATTTTTTAACCACGTTTCTTGTGACCATGAGAGTTTCTTAGCAAGTGCTAACTAAACGAGTCCAGTGTTAAAATAGGGGTGATAACCCTTGTGGTTGAGAAAAAATAGCGATAAGGGAACTCCGAATGACTGGATATTTACCAAATCTCAACATGTCAGTCAGTTTCGCACCCCTCTCAACTTTTGAAATCGTCCTTAGTCGCGAGAAGCATAGTTACCCTATAGAGTCTTGCTACAACTATACGACTACAACTTACTATACAATACGTATGTATATATATGTACGCATGCATATCATATGTGTCTACTCAGGCTTATACAAATAAACTCGCATGCACATGCATGTATAGTATATACAAACACGCACTTAGTGGCAGGCTAACTAAAATGTATTGATTGCCTGCATTCTGTAAGAGCAATTAGAAATTAGGATCCATGTACTTACGTGACACACAGTACTGTTTAAAATCTTTGTTTAAAAAAAGAAATCTATTTTCTACATGAGTTTTTCCTTTTTCTTTTTTAAAGGTTGAAACTCGTTAATTTAAGGTTTACCAATTTTTTAGCAAGATATTCCTTTAAATTTACGAGAAACTCCCTGTTTCATGAAATTGTAACAGTAATTCGAGTAGAAATACCTGGCATTTTTGCTACCAGGAAATTCCCGTAATTTCAAGGTAATTTTTTTTATTATCATAGTATGGTACATCAAGACCATCCGCCTTATTTACTAGATTCCACCTCCCATTTCCCTAACATTAAAAGAAAGTCAAGTAAAAACAAAGTATATCGTAAGAAACTATAGTGAATAATGTATTATAAAATGTATCTATATTTCGTTGCATCATTTAATGTAGGGTTTTTTTTTTCTTTCTTTCTTTCTTTCCATATATATATAGGAAGAACGAGGAAAAACACCTGAATATCAGCCTCAGTTGGAAAGACGATATCAGGAAGGCTGGAACAGAGATGGATCTCATTTTCAAATATCCCGTGATGACAGAAGTGCTTCCTATGCATCCTACAGAAATTCAAATTTTGACTTGTTTCCTGACAATATGATGATGGAACAGCGAGTCCAAAATGCTAATCAAGTGGTAGAAAACAGGTAAAGTTTGACTCTTCTTAAAACAGTATTTGAGATGGACTGTTTGTAATCTTTTACTTTTTCATTTAGATTTTTTAAATCTATTAATCTCATAATTTAATCTTGCTTTAAGATAAACAATGATTTTTTTGTCTCTTTGTCAAATTCGTTTTCAGAGAACATATTTTATTACCTTTTTTTCTTTTTATTAACTCCGATTTTTGTTTGTTTGTTTGATACACAGCTTGCAACATATTTTTAACTAACTTCCCTACTAGCTAGACATTTGAAACTTTCACAGTAACTCAGAACCCAGTGACAACATGCTACTTCGAAGTCAGATTTTCGAATTTATGAATAGTTTTCTTCTATTTATTTAAAATATGAAAATAATAAGCTCTTAATAGCAGTAAAATAGCCATTAAAATATTAGCTATAATAATAATCTATATTAATAAAATCAGAGTTTTGTCTGTAAATTTGTCGGAATCAAAAAATTTTGCGATATCTTCACGTTTTACACCCCATGAAAGCCGAAAATGACTTCAGAAAATTTTGCCTGTGTGTGTGTGTGTGTGTGTCTCATCGTGTCTGAATGCCGCTTTCTTTGTCCGGGCATCACTTGAGAACAGCTGCACGGAATTCAACGGCGCTTGGCAGGAATTTAGGTCTTCACCTAACTTAAAATTATATCTATCAACTTTTTGGAAATTCCCCCCCGTTCCCCCCTAGGGGGTAAAAGACTAAAACACATTTGTCCGGGCATCACTCGAGAACGGCTGGACGGAATTCAACGGCGCTTGGCAGAAACTTAGGTATTCACCCAACTTGAAATTATATCTATAGAAATTCTCAAAATTATGATTAGTGTTTAAATTGTGGGTAAAAAACGCCTGCGCATGCGCCATAAATATTTTTTCACTAAAATGCTTTGAATGAAAAAATAATATAAAAAAATTAAGTTAAAGACTTTTGTATTCGCGTGATTCGCACTACAAATTATGAAAAGATTGAAATAAAGTGTTGCCATCTAAGTTTCATACTTTAGTTAATTTTAAAAAATCTAATTGTCGTATCAAAAAACTGTTTACACCCCAGGATTGAGAAAAATCACTTCTTTCATTTGGTACTGAATTTGTAATGATAGGTCTGATATTTCTAATTTATTTTTCCCTTTTTCCGTTTTTCCGTTGCCACTTAAATTTCATACTTTAGTTATTTTTTAAAAATCTATATGTCGCATCGAAAAACTGTTTGCACCCCTGGATTCAGCAAAATTGCCCCTTTCATTCGGTATCAAATTTATAAATATACGTCTGATATTTCTAATTTATTTTACCCTTTTTCCGTTTTCAACCCAGATTCGATATGGAGCAGCTTTAGTATTGGATCCCTTTGGCAAAATTTGAAATTCGGCACCGAAGTAGCTCGGACGTTTCTCGCCAAGATCTTTAATTACACAATTGAGATGTTCAGTTCATCGCAAATCAATTCAGTTCATCGCAAAAATGGCTTAAAATATTTAAAGTCACCAAAGGGATCCCATACTAAAGCTGTGCTTTTTGTATTTATTTATTTATAATATTTTCTATTAAAGACTTCTGTGGTCACGAAATTTGGTGCGTAAATTGTTTGTATGCATCCGGCACTTATTGTAACTGGATTTCACGAAATTTGAAATCCCCCCCCTCACACCTTCTCGGAGTCTGAGGGCAATAAACATGTGTAAAAACATGTTTTTCAGTTTGAATTCGCTTTGAATTATCTTAGAATGGCGAATTTTCGTGTGTGGATATTGATTAAGTGTACGCATTATGCACATTAGTGGGATTTTGCAAAACTTCGAGCTCACCCGCTGAGGGTGGGGAAGTAAGAAGTGGGTAAGTTCTGCCGAAGACAGTGGGGACCCAGACTCCTCACGTTGCGAGCGATTAAACCTCTACCAATCACAGCGAGAACTTAGGTTATTAATAAAAATATGGGATTTTGACAACACATTTAAGTTTAATGTCCAGCGAAGCGGGCAAAGCCTGCTAGTAAAAAAATAAAATTAAAAAAAATTAAAAAAAAATACGACTCGATTTTCTTTCGACATAAAAATAAATACGTTTAATTCAACGTGAATATTAAAAAATTATAAAAAGTTAAATTAGGCATCTCACAAAAATGGACGTCATTTTCACCTTAAAAATTTTATACACATTGATAAGTGCTAATGTAGTTCCCGATGCTGATATACGTTGTCCTAAAAAAAGTAATCTTTTATTTTTAAAACCAACTTTTTTTTTTTCACTATTTTAATTATTTTACTGAACTGCGTCCGCGTGCTTAAATGTTGCTTAAATATTATTTTTTGTCCTCTCGTATTTTATTAATGATTCATCAAAATTTAAAAACATGGTAGGGGAAAGTTGGACAAAACGAGATGCCATTCTTCTTTCTTTTTACTGCGGAAAATATGTTGAAGAAAACCACATACTTTTTTTTTTATAACTACAACATTTATTGAAGCACATAAAAAACATATTTGAAACTAGTTGTAATGATTTTAAATTAGTAAGAAACAGCATTTACCAAACTCTTACACATCCCGTTTTAGCATACCTGGGTTAGATAAAACGGGATAGGGATTACAATGTTTAATTTTTTGTGTAAAACTAACTGAAAAGCATAATTAACTGACAGAAAACTGTAAAGCAAAATTTCCACTTGAAAGAACAAGCCTGACCGCGGTAGCCTGGTCGGTAAGAGCAGCGAGTTCGTGATCGAAAGATTGCGGGTTCGGTCCTCGAGCCGGCCGAAGACCGTCGTGTACGCTAATGGCGACTGGTGCACGTTAAATTCCGTCGTGGTCGCAAACTCCTCCAAGTTCCCATCAAAAATTATACCTCTGGGGGTACCGGAACATGGGTTTAACTCGCTCTGATCCGGATCAAAATTCGAGTTCCTGTTGTCTGGCTGGTGCTGCCATCTTTCACCAGCTTCTGGAGCTAATGTCGTACTTCCTCCTTATGAGGCGCTCCTAATAACGGAATACGCACCCCTCATGCCTTAAAATACATCCGGATAGTTCCACTTCCGGGAATCGGAATTTCCGAGTGGCACACGACAACAACAACAACAAGAAGAACAATGTCATCAGTAATCAGAGATTTAAAATAAGAGTTTTTTATGTTTTCATTTACAAAATGGGAAAGGAGACGTTTTATTTAGACCTATAGCAGAACAAAAGTCGAATAAAAAGGCATTAAAACACGCTTCGCGAGCCCATTCTTGGCATCCAGAACATTGTATCCAACCTTCACCAACCTTAGAATCGACGTACAGTGTACTATTACAATATATGCAGGTTTCTCCTCCCTCTGTTTTGTCAGGTTTATAAACCTGACATGATTATCTTAAAGCTTCAAAGTTAAGCAGAGTTGAAATAATAGAGTCCAGTGGAAACTGTATTGAGCAGGTAAAAAGAAATATGACAAGTTTTTCTTTTGAATAAAATCATTTATTTAAAATCTAGATTGATTTATCTAGTGAAATAAAAATATGGCAAACGAAAATAAAAATTATAATACATTTAGATGATTCGTTTAATATTCTTCAGGGCAGATATATTAGTACAGAGTAGTTACTGAAGCCTATACTATTACTGAAAGAAGCTTCAAAGTTTGCAGTTTTAAAATAACTATCATCCTCGAATTAATCTAAAAATATTTACTTAAACCTCATCTGAAAAACAACAGCTTTCTACACAAGCTTTAATATTGTCGAGGTTATCAAGGAAAAATTTAAACTAAATTATACAAACTACGTTTCATGCCAGCTTCTTTATTACCGGGATTCACATCGGCATCAACACGGAAAAAGCCACACGATTGCTTTTCTGCTACGCTACTTATTCAATTCAAGCAGATGACGTAGACTTATGTCATTTGCATACGGATAGCTTCGGCTAACGTATTAATATTTTATGCAAAAATCAATTTTAAATAAACTATGAGTTTTAAATATTTATTAACTTAAAATTATAAAAGTAAATAGAAAATAAATTGCTTAGATTTTTAATAACCATCGGTTTTAATAAAAAGGGAAAATAGTTAAACTAAAGAGGGAGTGAAACTGAATAAAGCATTGAGTGTCAAGAACATACTAATATTTTAAATTTCTAAACCTAACATGTTTCATCTTCACACAGTGACAACATGCATTCTTGGCTGCTTGCTGAAGGTTTATTAAACTTTTTTATGTTTTGACTTTTAACATCAGGATTAGGCTTTCTTTTGGATTCTTTTATAGGCTTACTTTCAGGTTTGGCTGGACCTGGTAGATCTTTTTCTTCCTCTTTTCCATTTCCTTTTCTTATAAACTTTTTTTTTTTTTTGGAATTTTTAGAAGGATTTCTTAGCAGCCTTTCCTTTAATTTTCTTGGTTCGTTCTTGTAGTTTTATCATTCTTTCTAATTCTTCCATTTCTAACTCACTCTTATATGGAGCTGATGTTATTACTACAGTTTCTTTTTTATCTTATAAGACTTGTTTTCTGGGCGAGGTCCTTTTACATGAGGTACAGGTAGAACAAACTTTGGAGAGATGGAAAAGGGTAGCTTAGGTCGATAAAAAGAGAGTTCTAATCCTTTCTCCCCTGAGGATGTTGCAGGTTGGTCTGTCCGTAGGCTGTCTCCTGACAGGTTTTTTGGCTGGTCTACTCCTACGATGTCCCTTGAGAAAAGTATATAAAAAACTGTACCCCGTTTTATCCAACTCATAAGTGTCCCGTTTTATCCAACTCCGACACTTTTCAAAATAAACATGGCTGCTGCCTAAATGTGAAAGGAAAATTAGGTAGACTACACATGAAAATATTCGTTAATAAATGCTTAATCAAATGTAATATTCACCGGAATTGTATTCCCATATATGTAGGCAAAATAATGTAAAAAACAACGCACGTAAACGTAGAAAGTACCAAGAAAACAGAATAAAAAAGTTCTGAGAACTACAACTTTCCATCAACTAGTGGTCTCGAGACGGGACGAACTGAGAATGATGTAATGATGGCCGAGAACAAGTTTCTGTCGTCATCCGCTCGATAGCAGTACTAGCTGGGTCCCTAGGCGACATATCCCGTTTTGTCCGACTATCCCGTTTTATCCAACTTTCCCCTACATATATATATTATATATATATATAATTTTATAATTATTTCTATTATTTACGTCTAATATTAATATTCTTTTTTTTTTTTTTTTTTAATTTTCTCATTGAAAATTATAGGTTTAATTCAAACCTTTTTACATACCGTTTATCTTACGTTTGGGAAATGTTCATATTCTTTAAATTTTTTTTTTTTGAAATTTTTTTCTTTTTTTTTAATTTTGATTAATTTTTTTTTTTTTTTTTTTAAATAAGACTTAAAAATTTTCCTAAAAAGCATCGAGATAATAAGTAATATTTCACAAATTTGTGGCAACATATCTTCGGTTGTTACTTATGTACTAATCGGCCTTCGCCCTCTTAGCGATCGATATTGCAAAATACTATTAACTTTTACTTCCGTTACCCTACTACCGTAGGTAATGGAAGTATTGTATTCGGTCAAAAAATTCTATATCGAGATTTCACCTAATTTAGACGTTTTAAGTTCTCCAAAGTCCAAACAAGTAGTTTTTGGCCATAGCCTCCTAAACTAGATGCCTGTCGCGTGGCTCAGAAACTTGGCAACAGTTGAAGCGGTAGACAGCGCCACCTGATACAGATTGCGCGACTTTTTTCTTCAACAGCCACCAAAAATTTTTAAAAGCGGGATATGATATGCATAAAAGGTGAATAGAATTGAAGAAACGCCGATTACATGTATCATATATCACTTCTTTAAATTATTGGTGGTGAATAAAAAAGTTTCGCAATCTGTATCAGATGGCGCTGTCTACCGCTTCAACTGTTGCCAAGTTTCCGAGCAACGCGACAGGCATCTAGTTTAGGAGGCTATGTTTTGGCAATTGGTCAGTGTATGTGTGAAACTAATAAAGATAGAACTACGAAACTTCATAATTGAGGCAGATCTAGTATACAGATGAAATTTCCAAAAGTGAAAAAAACGGAAATGGATCATCGGAAACCGGAAGTGGGACCGTAAGTCCAAATCTCAAAAACAGCTCGAACAATTTTCTTCAAAATTGCTATAAAAACCCTCCATTAGATATCCTTTTGAATGATATAGTTGGTTAGTTCAGCAAAATTGATAGACGTTCTGTATAAACATCTCAATTTTAGGCCTCGTAAGTGCGTTTTTTCAGAAACGGCTGTACAGATTGTTTTCAAACTCGTCATGTTAACTCCCTTTTAAATATTATTAGTGCTAGAGGCCTATTTCAGTCGGTACAGTTGTCGAATTTTTATAGGTCACTCTTAATTAGTGCTGAGGGCCTATTTCAGTCGGTTTATTGAATGGGGATTTATTGAATGAAGTCCCCCCAAGGCACAACTTTGACATGAGTCCCCCCCAGGCCCAACTTTGACATGAGTCCCCCCCAAGGTACCCCTATTTCAGTCGGTACAGCGTTGTCAAATTTTTATAATACACTCTTAATAGTGCTAAGGGCCTATTTCAGTCGTTTTATTGAATGGGGATTTATTGAATGAAGTCCCCCCAAGGCACAACTTTGACATAAGTCCCCCCCAGGCACAACTTTGACATGAGTCCCCCCCAAGGTACAACTTTGACATGAGTCCCCCCAAGGCCCAACTTTGACATGAGTCCCCCCCAAGGCCCAACTTTGACATGAGTCCCCCCAAGGTACAACTTTGACATGAGTCCCCCCCCCCCCAAGGCACACCTTTGACACGAGTCCCCACCAAGGCACACCTCCCCCTCATTGGGAAAAAGAGAATAAACGTTATTTTGCAGCTATAAGACAGTTTGGACTTCCAACGTTATTTGTTATAATATCTGCAGCTGAAACACATTGGTTTGATTTAATGAAAATTTTATCATGAAATTTAGATCGTCACGAATTAACTAAAGAAGAATTTGTCGATATTAACAAGTTTAGCAGTAGGCCTCTGGCACTAAATTAAAATCTGTCAATGTCAGATTTTCATGTTTTTTTTTTTTTTTTTTTTTTTTTTTTTTTTTTTGTATGTAATTACTTTTTTCCAGTCAATAATTGAGTATGCCAAGTTTTGGCAAAAGCTTATATCTCAAAAACTGCTCTAGCGATTTTCTTGAAAATTGTTACATAAATCAATTTTAGATATCCTTCCTCATATATTACGTGGTTATTACAGGAAAATTAACAATCATCCTGCTTAGGAAGGTTAGTTTTAGATCTCGGAAACTGGTGTTTCAAAAAATAACTCTACCGTTTTTTTTTTGTTTTTGTTTTTTTTTTTCCTTACTTTTTAACTTGCTATGCAAATTCATTACCTTAATTTTATGTCTTCTGTTCATATTATCTGCATATAATACGTGTAATAGTGGGTAATGGAAGTTGTGTGGTTGTTTCACAACAAATTTTTTTATTATTATTTATTATAATAATTTTAACTATTTATTGGTTTTTTTTTTCTTTTAATTTTGCTTAATATGATATTTTAACCACAATTTTCCGTGTTTTAGCTAGGGCAGGAAACAAAACGCCAAATCGCTAAGTTCTTCTAAATTACCTTTTAGACTTATTTTGTTTATTTCAAATCACTGATAAAATGTATTTATTCTCAACAATTTTTTGTAATTGCGTGGTCATTTATTCTGATAAATAATCCTTTTTCCATTATTTTATTCATACCTCCAAACCAAGAATATATATATATATATTTAATACATGTTTATAGTAATGACATCATTTTTGAGCATTAGTTTCAGGAAACCTGTGTTTTCATTATTAAGATAACTAGTCTGTCTGCGCACATTATTTTACACTTTAAAATTTTCAGCAATCATAAAGAAACAAATTGCTATATTAATAATTTTTATACGCCTATTTAACTTTTTCATTGAAATAATATATATATATATTATTTTTCATTTAAGACATTTTTATGATGATTTTACCTTTGAATATAATTTAAATAAGATTGGATCCTCAAAAGATACTGTCATAATATCATTTTTATTAACTTTATTTTTTTTTTTAGAAATCCATCTTTAGAGTGCCTTCCAATCCATGAATGTTTGTCACGGACGGGATACAACAAACATAAAAAAATTGTGAGAGCCGATTTAGAGAAATGCAATCATAAAACGTCAGATCTCGAAATGCAGAATGATGAAGACCCGGTTTCAAAGACTACAGAATCTTCTCAATATCCTGAGTCAGGAAATTTCCACAATAATAATGAGTCCTGGTAAGAGTAATTTAGTTATCCTCAAAAATAATACACGAGAATTAAAAAAATAATAATAAATTAAAAATTGCTTTGTCTTACAAGGAAACATTCAAAAGATGTCATCTTCAAAAGTATTGAAAGAAATATATGTGATTATACTCTTCCTAAAACACCAGAAAGTGAAAAAATTATTGGCTGAAATGTATTACAGCGATCACAAAAAAATATCAAAATTAAGCATATTTGGCCATTTCACGCTGTTAGGCGATTGGTTTTGAGTACTTGGCGGATCAGCAAATCACTGTTCTGTTCCTACACGGCAATCTCGGTGCTAGCAAACTTATCACCTAACAGCGCTAAATCGCCAAAAATGCTAAATCTTGATAATTTTTTGTGGTCGCTGTAATTAATTTCAGCCGATAATTTTTTCATTTTCTGGTGTTTTATGAAAAGTAGAATAATTTTTTTTTTCAATAATTTTTTAAGACGACACCTTTTGAATGTTTCCGTGTTAATGTAGATTGTATCATGATATCTATATTACCTAAAAATCTACAAAATATAAAGAACTTTTTAAGAAGGAAAATTTTTACTGTCAAATTTGTTACAGTTGCTATTGATTATTGCCTGTTGTAACAGAAGTTTAATCTATATATATACTTTTGCAACCTATTTTAAAAGGCTGATAGGCCAAAAATGAGAAATGTAAAATGACAAAATAGCCGTCAAACAAAGTTTGATACGAGTACTTTTCAAACACCTAGTTATTTTGAGTTCAGTTACAAAAAAATCTTTAAGCAAGGATACCTGTTAAATATAACGGTTGATCTCTATACATTCATGCTTTCAGATTGTTCCATATTTAAAGGTTACAAGGTTTACACATGCCTTCAAGTGTTAATATATTGAAAGAAATTAATCGCCATCCTATCTGTGAATACGGTTTATGCTCATGCTCTTCATAGTGAGGAAGAAAAGTATAACATGCCTGGCAGTTATTCTCCTCATTTTAATTACAACATAATTAAAACTTATAATTCTTACTGTGCTTCAGCTAAATGACTATGAAAGTTATTGATACAACTGAAGCACCGAACATAGAGATGTAAAACAAATGAAAATTTTGAAACAGAGAAATAAACCCAGGAACTCGGGATTTATACTGGCTAGGTATTCTGGAAACTTTGATTGAAAGAAATTGATAACGAATATTAACATTTCAATGTATTTCACTTAAGTGTACGAATAATCAATTTCACTATTGTGTTTTACTTTTGCTCAGTGAAATTCAACTAAGATAAAAAAATAAATAAATAAATAAAGTCGCATAGCTTGTGCTCTCATAACAATTCCCTATAGTTTTAACATAAGAAATTATTCCTACGGTAGATATTACTTGTATAAAATTCAAAAATTCAAACTATATTTAACAAAATGCAACCTACTTTTTTTATTCTATTCTACTTCTTAAAACAATTTTTATAGGTGCCACACGCACCACATAAACTTTAAATTTTACATATACTTTTTAAGATAGCACGCGATCATGTTTTCAATAAAAATTAAATCATTAAATTCATTTTTTTTACTTATTTTTATTTCCTTTTGCACGCGCACTTTTTATTTCCTAATTCAAAATTATTAAAAAGAAAACTTTTTCGATAGTGCTTGTTTCGATACTGGTTATTATTCATTTTCTTTTCTTTACTTTTTCTTTCCGAAAGGAAAAAAAAATTATTTTGATGAAAATCTGACAAAAGCAGAATTTAGTTTAGAACGGAGGACTATTAGTTTTTTTTTTTTTTTTTTTTTTCAAATTATAACATTGCTTTCAAATTATTCAATTATATTTTCGACAAATTTTAGATTTCGATAAATGTCCAACTATCGAAAAATGATACCGCAAAAATCCCAGATTGAGACTAATAGTCCTCAGTCCTAAAAAAAAAAAATATATATATATATATATATATATATATATATATAGATATAATAATAATAAATTACGTAACTTTTCGTTAAAGAAAACTTTTAAAAATGAGCTATTGAGCTGTTGACGCTAATCGTATCATTAAATTAACGGATGCCTGTTACATTAAAGTAATTTGTATCACGTTTTGAAGAAATCGTGAATATTGCGGTATACAAGTAACACAATTTAATTAAATGATGTTAAAAATCATTAAAAGATTAAATATTCATTCTTATGATTGATAAAAATTATCGGTCAAGGAGTATCACAAACAAAATCGAACATCTGTTAATTTTTCGAAGCAATAATTTAGACAGTATATTAAACTATTGGATAATAAAAAAAAAAAAAAAAAAAAAAATTACAAAATACTGCTTTTTAATTTCAAATATCTGGAATGACTCTATTCGAATTTCTTAACATAAAGTAATGAATTGCCTAAATAAAGTGAAAAAAAAAAAAAAAAAAAAATCACAGCTCAATAGATTAAAACGCTTAACACTACTGCACTTCAAATAATGTGAGCCTATAGATCATAATTATAAAGAATTTTTCGTTCTGTTCCTGTATTTTTTTTTTCTTTCTTTAAGAAAAAGAAAAAACTCTGTGCGACAGTGACCTATAACAGGTGTATAAGCTTTCGGCTCAAACGAATAAGGCATTTAGACGCTATCACACTTTAAAAAATTTGAGCACATATGTCACAATGATCAATAATTTTCTTTATTCCTTTAAAAAAAAATCTGGTGGGAAACAACCACACGACTTCCATTAATCACATTACGCGTATTACATGCACTTTTTTGAGATATTACGTATTTTTTGGAATTTTCCAGTAAGAGAAACTTGATACACGTAAAAAGACATATAAAACAGAGTTTACATAGCAAGTTAAAAAACAAGAACAAAAAAAAAAAAAAAAAAGATAGAGTTATTTTTTTAAACCCCAATTTCCGAGATCTAAAACGGAACTACCTAATCAGGATGACCGTTAATTTTCCTGTAATAACCACATAATATATGAGAAAGGATATCTCAAATCGATTAATGAAACAATTTTCAAGAAAATCATTAGAGCCGTTTTTGAGATACCAACTTTTACCAAAACTTGGTATATTCAATTATTGACCGGAAAACAATAATTACATACAAAAGTATATTTAAAAGGGAGTTAATATGGCGAGTTTGAAAAAATTATGTACAGCCGTTTTTAAAGGAACGCACTTGTGAGACCTGAAATTGAGCTATTTATACAGGACGCCTATCAATTTTCCTGAACTGACCAACCATATCATTCGAAAGGGTATCTAATAGAGTGTTTATGTGGCAACTTTGAAGAAACTCGTCAGAGCCGTTTTTGAGATACGGACTTACGGTCCCATTTCCGGTTACCGATGACCCACTTTTGGTTTTCCAATTTTCACCAAAATTTGGAAAATTCATCTGTACAACAAACCTGTATCAATTGTGAAATTTCGTAGTTTTATCTTTATTACTTTCGGAGATATGATAGCCAGAAGATTCCATACATATACACATACTTACATACATACACACACACTGAAATCTACTGCTGAAAACTTTTTTTTTTATTCAGGAGGCCTTAAAACGAGTAAATCAGGTGAAAATTCAACATCGAATTTTTGGACTGAATACAATACTTCCATTACTTACGGTAGTAGGGTAATGGAATTTCTGTTCTGGGCACTTGCGCCGCTCTCTCCCCGTTCTATAATGTGAAGCAGCCTGTTTGCTGAATGTGGAAAACGACCTATGAAAATTCTGACCCTATTAAACTTCTGATCGATGGCACTTTTTCTTCTCTCATTTGTCTTCTCAATAATTTTACATTTTCGAAAATATTCGCAATAGATTCCTTACTCTGGAAAACCTAATAACATGAATTTCCCAGGCTGTATCTCTATTTTAAAATTTTGTCCCTCCGTTCTCTGCTAATTTATTCCTAAAAACCTAAAAATACCAATTTTTCAGGGCTTTAATTCTATTTAAAAATTTTGCTCCCATCTCCCCCTAATACTTTTGCACTTTCTAAAGAATCCGCAGTTGATCCCTTGCTCCAAAAAAATTTAATAATACCAATTTTCAAAGTTTTATCTCTATTTTTAAATATTTACCTCCTCCGTCCCCTCCTGTACCCAAATAATTTTACACTTTCGAAGTATCTGCAATCGAATCTTTAACTTCAGAAACTTATTAGTGCAAATTTCCAAATAAATAAAATTCCCTTAAATAAAAAAAAAAAAAAAAAAAAAAGCTTTCCATTTACTCATAGTAATTTTATACTTCCGAAAATACCTGGAATCGTTTCCTAGGCCCCAAAAACCTATTAATACCAATTTTCAAAGCTTTATTTCTGTTTTTAATATTTCGTATCCTGCCCTCTCTCTCTTCCCCTAATCTCTATATATAAAAGAGTACTTCCACTCACTCACTCACTCACTCACTCACTGACTCATCAAGTCACAGCAAAATCTACTGGAGCCACTGACTCGAAACTAGGTCAGATTATAGAGCATGTAGTGTAAGCACCCCCTAAGAAGCGATTTTGGGAAAATCGCTCACCAATGGGGGGGGGGGGGGGCAAGACGTGATTTCACAAAAATCGTCATATCTCAAAGAAATAAACAGATATCTGTAAATTTTTTGCATTAAAACATGGCTAAAACAAATGCCTAAAAATCAATTTCTCGAATTTTGGAAATTCGGTCCACAAAATGGGGTGCTTGGCAAAATGTGATTTCACGTGTGCAAAAAGTGATTTCTTAAAAAACCTTCATATCTCAAAGAAAAAAATAGATATACGTGAGATTTTTGTTTCAAAATATAGCTAACATAAATACCTAAAAAACAATTTCAGGAATTTTAGAAATTCGACCCCTAATGGGGGGGGGGGGGGGCAGGGAGCAAAACGTGATTTCCCAAAAATCTTTATATTTCAAAGTAAAAAACAGATATCCGAAAGATTTTTGCTTTAAAATATAGCTAACACAAATACCTAAAAACCAATTTTTGGAATCATAGAAACTCAGTCCCCAAGGAGAGGGGGAGGAAGCAAAACAATATCTATATTATATCTTCTATATATAATATAGATATTTCTTCTAAAATAACGTTTTAAAAATAATTATTTTAATTTTTAATTGTTGCCAAAAAAAAAAAAAAAAAAAAAAAAAATACAAGTTGATTTATTTTACGACATTTTATAAAATACTAGCGAGCTTCGCCCGCTAGCGGGTCAGTATTTTCAAATGAATCACTAAAATTAATGAATCACTAACAGTAACTTTTAGTGTTAAGAAAAGAAATTAAAAAAAAAAAAAAAAAAAAAAAAAAAATCATTTCTGATTGGGTAAAAAGTCGGTCCGGGTCCAAATAACATTTGATTTCTCAAATCAAATTTTTATTCTTAAGAAAAGAAAATTTAAAAAATCATTTCTCATCAGGTACAAAGTCGGACTGGGTCCTCACTGTCTACGGCAACGCAGTCCCGTGCGCGCTGCGCGCGTTTAAGTTAAGGAATACACGCACTGCGCGCGCGTATTCCTTCCCTGACCCTTCGTGCCCCCTAAAAAAATCATTTCTGATCGTGTAAAAACTCACACCGTGTCCTCACTGCCTTCGGCAGCGCAGACCCATGCGCGCTGCGCGCGCACGTGTGAAGGTATACGCGCGCTACGCGCACATATTCCTTCTCAAGTCAAATTTTTTTCTTAAGAAAAGAAATTGAAAAAAAAATCATTTCTCATCGGTTAAAAAGTCGGAACTGGTCCCCACTGCCTTCGGCAGCGCTGTCCCGTGAGCGCGGTGCACGTCTATATCTTCCTCACCCTTTCAGCCCTTCCTAATTAACCTACATATATCAATTTTGAACGGTCAAACTGAATTAGCTGAGATGCAAAAGAAAACCTAATCAGGTGACCTCAAAACGTGTAAATCTGGTGAAAACTTTCGATAATATAAAAAAACTTTAAAATATCTTTCGAATGATGTATTAAAAATAATTTAATCATAATTAGAAATTGAACTATTGAAATTTGAAAATATTACAGCGCCATCTGGCGGTAGAAATTTCTGTAATCTACTGTTCGATTCCAAATCAACAAAGCTATCAAATGATGTATTACTTATGAAATTATTTTAATTAGTAGCTGAGATACAAAAGAAAACCGATTCAGGAGACCTCAAAACCTGTAAATGAAGCGAAATCTTGAATCCCACTTTCGATAATATAAAAGTACTTTAAAATATCTTTCGAAAGATGTATTAAAAATAATTTAATCATAGTTAGAATTTGAAATACGCGTATGAGAATAAAATTTAATTTGCAATTAAATTGTACATTTTTTATTTATTTTGGAAACCCGGTGAAATTTTAACTGCTACTTCGTCTTGTGATGTTAAAAGTGTGTAGCAAGTTTGAAATAATTTTGAATAAAATTGAAGCATTTTGAAATTTGCAATTTTTATTTCCAGTACAAAATCAGTAAAGCAGGAAGTAAAATCTATTTATTCTTTCGCCCGGCGCCATGGTAACCAAAATACGTCTATTGCGAAATTAATAAAACTCTTGTGATTTGTTGCCACCTTTTTTTTCATACTTTAGTTAATTTTAAAAAATCTAATTGCCCTATCGATAAGCTGTTTAAACCGTCGGATTCAGAAAAATCGGATCTTTCATTTGATACCTTATTTGTAACGATACGACTGATATTTCTAATTTATTTTCCACTTTTTCCGTAAAAATGTCGCTTTTTAAGCATTTAATCATGAATTCTGGGTCATTTTTCGGTAGACAATGGTCAACGTTTTAATTAATATCTCCGCTAATTAGGGTCGCATCGCTTAGCGAATTATCGCGATGTCGAGATGAAGAAATTCTGCGTCTGTTGACACCGGTTTCGAAGCGATGCGACCATTAGCGCCGGAGCTTTAGCGGTCACAAGGCATTTCTCACAGACAGACAGACAGAAAGACAGACAGACAGACAGAAAGACAGATGCGCACAGATTTTAATAATATAAGGAGATATTTTCACGCGAATAGTAAAAGAAATATTAAATAATAAATTTTCTTAGGCTATGACAAAATGACGTCATTATCAAAACTAAATAATAATAATAAAAATCCAACATATTTCTCAAATTTTATTTCATAATCTTTTTTAACATATCTCAATTCTAGATTTCTTTTTAATAGTGCTTTTATTTATTCATTTGTTTATTGGCACGTATAATACGTTTGACATGAAAGCTAATTCAGCATTATATTCGGATTTACTTATTCATAATGCGGGGGAAAACCTAAATTTTTATGCTGAAGTAGATACGACATTTTTCGCCAAGGCGTCTACTTTTGGGATGGCCACTTTAAGCCAAGTAGCATATAAACAAATAAATTATAACATAAAATAAATAGCTGATAAAGCATATAAACAAATAAATTATAATATATTGAGATAAAAAGAGAGAGAGAGAGAAAGAAAGAAACCGAAACAATAATCTCATAAATTATGTATTTTTGTTTAAAAATTTGACAAAAATTCAAAAGTCACCAAGGGGAGCTATAATAAGCCTGTACCACGGTAAGGTTAAATATTTATTTATTTTTCTATATAACAACCACTGTTAACTAACTATGAAATACATATAGCCACAAAAAGTTAGTTGTCTCACAGGATATTGTAATATTATATTTCACGTGAAATTGTGGTCATTTATGGTCGACCGGAAAAATCGAATAAATATAGGAAATAACGTAAAAGTAAATATTATGTACAGTACGTATAGAGTTTTTCATATGTAATTCAAATTCAAATATAAAAGGGCTACTTTTATTTTTTCGATACTGTCTGTTTCGAAACTGTTATTTGATAAATACAAAAGTGGAAGACCACTGGTATGGCATTGACGCATGCAACAGCGACACACACCGGAAGCGAGCTTTTAAACAATTTCAATGATTTTTTTTTTTTTTTTTTTTAATCTATAAAGCGATATATAGAAAAGAAGTTTCCTTAAATGTGACCAGCCAAGCGGGTAAAATTTGTCCGAAGAAATTCATAGGAGCTGAGGCCACAATATTTAGTGTGTGGCTTATTTACGTGTATCCAACACCTATTGCAACGAGATTTTGAGAATTTCCCCATTTTCCCCTTTAAGGAAGGGAGAGATGTTTCCAAGCATAACTTTGAATTATCACAGTAAGATTAATTTTTATGTGTGGTTTGGTTATGCGTTTTCAACACGCACTATCAAGGAATTTTACGAAATTTCCCTCTGCCTACCTTCTTTAAGGACGGAGTGGGGGCAAAAACATGTTTTTAAGAGTAACTCTGTTCCAAAGTACCTCAGGAAAGCGATTTTTTTATGTGTCGATTGGTTACGCATCATACTCAACACACACACTGGTTTTGTGAAATTCCATCCTACCATTCTTGGGAGGTGAAGACAAAAACATGTATTCATGAGTAACTCTTCACTAAATTATCTTAGGAAGGAGGTTTTTGGTGTGTGGGTCGGTTATATGTATCTAACTCATAGTATAAAGATATTTTACAAAATTCCCTCCACTGTCCCTCCTTTATGAGCAGGGGGGTAAAAAACACGTTTTAAAACAACATTTTGCTTTAAATAATCTCAGGATCTCGATCTTTTTTTTTAAATGTCTGGTTATGTGCATGCAAGATGCACTATAAAGGGATTTCGCGAAATTACCCCCCCCCCTCTCACCCACCCACACACACTTCTGGGCTGGCGGGGGCAAAAAACACGTTTGCAGATTACCTTAGAATGATGAATTTTGATAAGTGGGTGTTGATTAAGTGCACGCAATATGCACTTTGATGGGAGGAAATTTTGCAAAACTTTTAACATTACCCGTATGGGAGGCTGAGTAAAAATTAGGTCAGATACTGTCGAAGGCATTGGGCTCGAGATTCGAAAATTATGGGGAGCAGGAAAACCGCTACAGAAGGTAGCGCGAACTGTAACTTACATTTTGACTGCTTTCTTTCTTTCCTTCTTTTTTTTACTTTCCGAACACTATAGTGAGGAAAGTATTGTAATCATGTCAAAAATCCGAATTCGAGATTTTGATGTTTCTATACGTTTTGAGGTCCCCTGAGTCCGTTTTCACTATTTTTACGATGATGTATGTATGTGTGTGTGTATGTGTGTATGTGTGTATGTCTGTGGGTGAACACGCTAGCGTCTAAACGCTTCGTTCGATTAACCTGAAAGTTGGTACGCATATTGTAAGTCACCATAGTACGAACCCTATAGATTTTGGTGAATCTAGCACTTATAGTTTTTTTACAGGGACACAAAGAAAAATTCTTTATCATTATGGCCTATGGGAGCAAAATCTTAAAAGTGCGATAGCATCTAAACGCCTTATTCAATTGAG
The DNA here is from genome assembly GCA_963930645.1 of Salticus scenicus. Classification (NCBI taxonomy): domain Eukaryota; kingdom Metazoa; phylum Arthropoda; class Arachnida; order Araneae; family Salticidae; genus Salticus; species Salticus scenicus. The sequence goes on along the minus strand of OZ005656.1, from coordinate 285,426,423 downwards.
CAAAAAATTTATACACATATTATAGATCACAAATACTCAATCTGTATAGATTTTGGAGAATCTAGCACTTATAGTTTTTTTACAGGGACACAAAGAAAAATTCTTTATCATTATGCCTATGGGGCCAAATTTTTAAAAATGTGATAGTGTCTAAACGCCTTATTAATCCGAGCAAAAAAATTGTACACATGTTATAGATCACAGTTGAACTAACTGTATAGATTTTGGTGAATCTAGCACTTACAGTTTTTTTACAGGGACACAAAGAAAAATTCTTTATCATTATGGCCTATGGGACTAAATTTTTAAAAGTACGATAGCATCTAAACGCCTTATTGAATTCAGCTGAAAATTTATATGAGTATTATAAATCACTGTTGCACTAACTATAAGCATTTTGGTGAATCTAACATTTATAGGTTTTTACAGGGACACAACGAAAATTTCTTTGTCATTATGATCTATGGGCTCAAAGTTCAGTAGCGTTAAATAAAACAACGTGTAATAGATGGAGAAAAATACTCAAACACTCTATTATGGTTTTCTCTCTTTTGTTTGTTTAACAACTACTCTTTCTTTACTTTATCTACAAAACTGTTAATTACTCAATGTTCGGAAAGTCGAGTGGAGTCACTCCAGTTTTTTTTTTTTTTTTTTGAGATTTTTTTTTATTCTTAATGATATATATTATTGAAAATTTATTTCGATATAATGACCAGCGCAGCGGGCAAAGCCTGCTAGTAGTTTTATACTTTCGAAACCATTCGCTGTCGATTCCTGAAAACATCGGGCCGATACTTCGAATTTATTTGGCCATTTAACGCTACTTAAAGTTTTTTAAACTCAAAATTGACTCATTTGTAAATTGCCATACGTTGACATTTTAATTAATATCTCCGAAATTTGTTTTTTTTTTTTTTTTTTTTTTACTACCCCATCGGTCTGTCTTCTATGCACACACATGTCAGTTTTTATATTTCTACGTTCCGTGGTGGCTAAATATATAGATAAAAAGACCTGTACAGGATATATAGATAGACAAACATATTCTTTTATGTTATAGATTTATTTTTAATTATGTTGATTATTTTTGGTACATTATAAATCGACTTATTCATATTTATGTTACATTTGTTGCTTTATGTATCTCAGGTACTGCCCAGAAGAGCAACAGCAAATTGTGGATATGTTAAAAGAAGTAAATTTGAGACATGACAGGCAGTTGAAAAGGGACATACTTCTTTCCTTGAACGAAAATACTCATTCTGCTGATTCAATATCCGGCACCAAAGACTCACCCTCTTCTATATCTTCTGACGATGAAGAGGATAATATTAATATTCTATTGCATCCAGGATGTATGCCTTCAATTCCAGAAACAGAAGAAAAATATGACGAAGAATTTAAGTCGGAATATTGTGAAAACACCCCAAGTCATTTCTTTGAAGAATTTCAGAGTATTTTTACGGGTTCCCCAGAGAAGAAAATTATTAATACAATTATTAAAAAGAGCTCTCATGTTGAAGAAGATGATGAACTGGAAAATAAGGGCACAATAATTACTGACGATGACAAAAATGCAGTAAAGTCTGTTCTGGATTTTGAACATGTTGATGACTTGACAGAAAAGTCATATGATAATATCGAAAATATCCAATCTTCTGTAAAAGGGTCTACAAAGGATACATCAGAAGATAGATGTTCTATTATTACTGACAAGCAAAATGCTTCTCTTCCTGAAGACTTTTCTCTTAATAAATGTATTAGAGATATAAAAATGGTTGAGAATGATGATTATTTGCCATCATTTAATAATAATCCTAGTTCGTACAATCATTTAGAGGAAACTGAGTCGGATGATAATTCTTCATTGGCATCATCAAGTAAATCTGAAAATAAACCGATTTCACAAAAGGATTTACAGCCAATGGCTCCAAGAAATTTTGAAGTTCTTCGTATGAATGACTCATTTAATAGAACTAAATGTACGAATGACGATTTTCATCTAATCCCTTCTGAAAATGACGTAGATTCCCATAAAAATAATCGCACAAAAAATAAGAAGAATCTAAATCACATTTTTAAGAATACAAGTCATAAAAGCCTTTCAAAACAAAATTATGATAATGATGCACTAACTGAAAAATTATTTAAAGAAAGAACTGCAAATCTGTGCAACTCAACTCCACGCACACTAAAATTACCCCCTACTTTAAACAAAATTAATGTTTCAACTCCCAGTACATCCAACGAAAGCAATATCCAGAAAATACTAAATGAAGTAACAAACATGGAGGAAACAAGAATTTCACAGGATACCAATTATAAAAATCTTCAGAATTCAAGAGATACTTATAAGAACGAACACGGATTATCAGTGTCAGAGCCATTCTTATCGTCTAAAAGGAACCATGAGTATAAGAGAATATCGATCAGTGAAATATTCAGCAATGGTAGTCTAGCTAAAAATCAATGCCCATCTACATTTGCTCACAATCGTATCGCACATTTAAAAGATCTGAATACAAATATCAAAGACTTGTCTCCTTCTGATCATCTGAAATTGATTTTAGGAATTGGACAAAATAATGAAAATAACAAATCAGTTTGTCAAGATGCTTCGAATGATTCTACAAAAAGAGCGACATTAAATATGTTTCAGGGAAATAATATACAGAAAACAAGTTCCATTCGCAAGGAATCTGAAATTACACTCAAAAATTCACATGAACAAAATTCACCAACGTCTCAACATTGTATGCCTATTCACATCTCAACAGAAAATAATCCCCGTAATGCTACATTTAAAGAAAATCATCCGAATATCCCTGCTGTTGTCACCAATGTTGATATATCTAAAAATCGTAGAAGTGCGGAGAAAAGTAACACTTTTGACAAAAACAGTAATAATAGTATTGATTTAAATAAATGTGTGAGTAAAAATAATATCGATTCTTTGATCAAGCATAAAATGAAACACAGAAACAGAAAAGGTAGTCATAAATCTGAAAGTTTTTCTGACCAGAAACTGCCATCAACAGTTAATATTCCAGAACAAAAGACTGGTGAAAATTGCTTCACTCAGTCAAATACAGTAGAATTTTCTGAAAATTTTTTAAAGTGTAACCAAAAGGTGAATCATGATTTTGGGATAAAGTTCTGTAAATCATTTCAGGAATCCGGAAAAAACAGTGAACCTTTATTTAAGGAGAATTCAAGGAAAAAATCTGAAACAAAAAAGTTGAAGTTGCCCGTTTCAAAATATTCTCAAGGGAAAAAATCAGTCAAAGACAATCCAAAGTACTTGAATGAAGCTGGTCCTTATATCGCTAATAATAGTGAGAAAAGCTATAATGAAAAATATTCAACTACAAAGTGTAATATATCTTCTTCAACTAGCAAAAAATTGTATTCATATCCTGACCATAAGAAAACAGTCAGCAACGTAGAATCTTTTTTAGATGACAACTGCTCGCGGTTACTATCCATTGTTGAAAAACATGATGATAAAGTTGAAAGGGTACACTCAAAACAAAATTATTTGAACTATCAAATAACTAATTCAAAGCATTGTCTTCGTAAAAAGGGTAACAAAATAAGTGAGTCGTCCACCAATAAGGATGGTTTATCGAAAAGAAATGTTGAAGATAAATTAGTTCCGTCTATGAATTTTAAGCAGAATGTCTTTAAACCTTATGATGATAATTCAAAATATTCTCATCTTAAAACATTTAATAATGACAGTGGATTCTCTGCAAAGTATGATGGCTTGCAGTCTGTTCATGACGAAGATGACGATGAAAAACTATTATCACATTCAAATAAAACATTATCTTCTCCCAAAACTCGAAAAAAACTTAAAACAAAACAAAAGGAAAAAGTAAATAATGCATACGAAAGTCAGTCAAAATATGAACAATATGACCCAACAAAACCAAGTAATAAAATGGATGCGTCTTTGAAGGAAACGTTTTGCATCCATAATCATTGCAAAAGAAATGATGCGATTGCAACAAAAGACAGTCAGGACGATCGTTCACGAGATCCAGTGAATGTTGTGACTACAAAAAATGATCTTCACAACTCTAGAAGAAATTCTGATAAGTATCCAAATTCAAAAAACGAAAGAAACAAAGAATCATTGGGGCATTCTTTCGCTGAAAAATCAGCTACTGTTAAAGATATTAGTGCACTGCCTGCTTCTGATAAACACAGCCCTATATTTAACGAACGATGCTCAAGCAACAGTGTTCAAGAAAAAATTCTATACACGCTACCGAAATTTCGTAGGTTCAAAAATAATAAAGTTATAAGTGATTCTGGTGCAGGCAAAAATGTTTTAAATAGTAATTTGTGTCATGAGATAGTAAATGAATATCGTGAAGAACATTCTGATTTAGCGAATGTGTGTCCAGTTCCAGCAAATTCATCTGCTGTGAATTCGGTTCATAAATTTAGAAACACAGAGCAAAACATGATAGAAAAAATCAAGAAATTTACTTCTTCTCAGAAGTTTGAATTTACTTCAGAGAAGGAAAACCGGAAGAGTAGTGAAAAAAATGTTTCTCGTTTACAGCATGCATATTTTTCACATTCTTTTGCTGATATGGCTAGTGACAACTTTGTTTTAGATACTGCACACATTAAAATTACAACAACGAATGATAAAATTGTAAACTCTTTGAATAACGTTAAACCTTATAGTGTAAAAAAGATGCGAAAGACAAAGTTCGGTGATTTTTTAAAACACCTTGTTTTAAGTAATTGCCAGAAAGCTAATATTATATACCCTGAAATGCCCTCTTCATCAATTTCGACTTCAAAGACCTGTGGAACAAAAAGAGTTTTGGAGCAGTCGCACACAGATTTGATTAAGGTTTTAACAGTTATTCCAGAAGTTATCAATGCTGATAAGAGGAACAATTTTTTTTTGAAAATTAGCCCTATGTTAGATCTCCCATTTAACTTTTATCTTTCCGATTTCTTATCTCAGTTTTATTTCGTGCGATTTCATCCAAAAGTCAAAAATGTTATAGAGCTGTCACTAAGTAGCATAATAAATGAAAACGTTCTTCATGTTTTACCTCTGATTTTGAATGTGTTATTTCATTTCACGGTGTTCCATCTTCCCTGGAATCATGATAACATAAAGAAATTGTTAAAGTTTGTTGACCCTACTCTAGAAAGTGAGTGTGAATTTCGAATGTTATCTAGCAAAGAAACAGAAAGAGAAGCCCACTTTGATGAAATTTTGAATTGCTGGAATATTTTATCTGCCTGCGTTAATAGGAAGGAGATTTCTGTCATGTAACATTTTTAAAATTAACTTGAAATTTATTGGTATGGCCTCAGGAGTATAGTTATATGCAAGTATTATTATTTTTATGCGTGTTTTGTTGTAACAGTAAAATGCTTTAATATTTATTTGTTTTCAAAATTAAAAATATCAGAAAACTCTTAACGTGAGAAATAAAATTCTATATTCAATATGTTGTCTTTAGTTATGAATTCTTTTTATGTAAATTTTAATTCATATGCTTTCACTTATACAGCATTATGTATTAAAAATATTTAAACTTCAGTAAAACATTTTACAGTCTTAAATAATCTGGTGTGTCACTCACACGAATTTCTCTGACCTTGTATTTGAATACTATAATATCCAGTACAATAATAGATTCCAGATTAAGACGAAAGATAAATAAGGTAAGATAATGAAATTCAATCTAGTTAAAAAATAATCTAAAATAGGTTTAGGTACAGTTTTATTTAAGTTATAATTCTGTAGGAGGGGGTGCTTCAGCCTCCCTCAGTCCCCTTTCACTGGTAATGCCTACATCTAGTTAGAAAATTAAAAAATGAAGTCTATTATTAATTTGCCTTGAAACTTGCCAATCTCGATCAAACTTTTCCAAGTGACAATTTAGTAGAAACTTCAAAATACCTAATTTGAATTCTAAGTACTTATTTATTGTTAAGCTATGCTGTTAACAGATACACATACATATCAACCGATAAAAATTGGACTTTCGTGTTCAGGGCGCCTCAAATCGTAATATTATACAAAAAAATTAAAAATAAAACGTTAAAAAAAATACTGTCTTACAATATGGGCATGAAAAATTAATTTTCCTTCCTGAGCCGTGTTCGTCGACATAGTAAAATGTAGCAAAGCACTTCAATCCATTACATTCAATAGAAAAAGTTTCAACTTAATTTCAGGCAGCGCTGTATATTTCTGTAAACTAAATGTACATCCTATTATGTACTTAAATTTAGATTTATATGAAAGACACTTAACGCAAAATGAAATATGCTTCCAGCAATGTCTAATTATAGCCCCAATATATCCATATATTTTGAGTAGCCCTGTAAGCGAATGATGAAGGAGAAATGCGTTAGAAATCAAAGAATTTGTCCGGAAAATTCGAGAATTCTGTCCTTACTGAACTTAGAGCTTCCAAACTTTGGCAATCCCGAACTACAAGTTTTCATAAATTCGGTCACCAAGTCGCCAAATCGTCAAATTCGATTCCAAGACCAAAATCTACGTTGGATACAAACTTGGCAACTTGACGAGATGAGCGATTAATTTTGGCGCAAATGTTATTACAGGATAGCCAGAATTATTAGACCCTTTCTCAGTTTTAACAGAGCTAATTGTTTTGGTAAAATGCATCGTTTCTCTCCATTAATTTTCTCTTAAGAGAACAACAGTAGGGCATCTGTACTCGAATGATTTTCATTGAACTCTAAGCTGTGCAATGGGAGATTCTGTAATAATCCATGGAGTACATTTCCTGAAAAAAACTACTATTTTTGGCGGTGTACTTAATCCTATTATCACGACTTTTGTGGCTGGAGTAGCAGTTTTTTTCTTTTTTTTTTTTTTTTTTTTTTTTTTTTTTGAGGGGTGAGGGCTTGTTTACAGGAATATTTATGGATTGGAACTTGCCTGTTTATTTACGAATCAGTTACCTCGCACAAAAATGTCAATGTTTTCATAACAATATCTATATTCCCATGGGTGTATAAAAAAAGTCATGTAGTGTCCACATCAGATTTTTCACTTTCTCTTACCCATAGGGTCTAGAGTATTGTTTTAGGGTCAAATTTTCGAACGTGAGTTTTTGTTATATTTACATGTTCTGAGGTCCCCTGAATACGAAAATCATGTTTTTAGCGAATGGTCTGTGTGAATAGATGTCTGTGTGTCTGTTGTCAGCATATCTCAAGAACAAATAGTAGCAGAAATTCCAAACTCGGTATGCTAAATGTGTATCATATAGGGATGCTACACTACGCTTTTCGTTGAGATGAAGCAAATGGTTCGTGTACAGGGACATTCAAAAGTATTCAAATACATTACGTCTATGGGGGAAATTGCAGGTAAGTAGAGTTTAACATCTATAGACTGCACTAAACCAAATGAAACGAATGCATATTTTTGTAATAGAGATAGTCAACTGGGAATAGAATTTTGTGTATGTAGAAGCCTCGCCTGCCCCCTGGGGGAAAAGTCCCCCCTCGAGGGGAATGAATTTTCATGATGGGTATCTTTCAAAAGAGCTCGCCAATACCTTTAAAATGAATGGTTGAACCATCGATCTGCAATAATTTAAAATAAAGTTATCGATTTTTTTCATTTTTAACAAAAAAAATTATATATATATACATACATATATATATATATATATATATATATATAGAAATAACACCCACTTTACATGCAACATTCATTCTATACCCTTGAAAAAGTAATGAATTTGTATGTTTCAATTTCTGGATGGTTGATTGTCGCAATCTCTTTTTGAATTTTTCTGTTTTATCTTTTTCAAAGTTTATTGTTTTCGTCTATTCAATGTTTGAAAAGGTTTTCAATATATATATATATATATATATATATATGTATGTAATATTGAGAATAAATTCAACTTTTTTTTTTATATTTAGTGTTATACTACTTCTCTAATATGGAAACCGTGTGCATTATCATGGAAGATAATTTTTTTAAATAATAATTAAAAAAAATATATATATATATATATATTTTTTTTACTGAGTGAATTTGTATAGAAAAATATAGAAGAAAGTCGTGTAGTAGCCAGAACACACTAGTTATTTGTTGTTAGTAGATGTGCTTTACTAATAATATTTTACCATTTCGGGGAAAGCTGTTCGGGAATTAAAATAAATTCCTCATAGAGATATGGTAAATAATGTATGTTTTAAGCTAAATATTTATAGCTTGTTTTTTATACATTAATGAAACGGGTGGTTGCGGGGGGCGGTAGCCCCCCCTCACACAGAACTTATTATCATATAAAACTCTTCCAAAGCCTAATTTGAATTGCTTAACATAGATTTACATAACAGTACTCGTTATCTTACCCCTTAATCTCCAATGTATTTATAGTATTAAATTTCAGGGCAAGAGAAAGTAGTATGAGTGTCACACCAGATTATTAATTTAAAGAAAAAAAAAGCAAAAATCTTTTTTTTTTTTTTTTTGGTTAAAAAAAAAAATAAATAAATAAATAATATACCCTGTCTTTTTTTTTTTCTGTTCCTTGTTTTAAAAATCACACTTTTTTTTTTTTTTAATATTCATCTAAATATTGCTTTATAGCATTAAAATGATTTATGTCTAATGCAACGTATACATTCATTGTTATGTAATTGTTACAAAATAATTTTGTAAATGAAAAACTGTCGGAATCCGTGAAAACAAGGTTAGTGAAAATAACGAAGCCTAAAATTAATGACACTTATTTAAAATCAATAAAAGTAAAATAATAATAACAAATTGAATTTAGATCCAAATAAACAATTATTCAAATCGAAAATGACAGTTTTGAAAATTTTTATTGTAAAATAGCAGCATTAATTACATGATTTTCTGTTTTAAAATACATGGCATAAATTATTGATGTCTATTTAAAGTATCTTGACTACTTTCGCCTTATTTACAAACTCTATCGTAGACGCCGGCACTTGTGGCACCACTTGGTGAAATAATATTTGCAGAACTTGAACTTCTTAGGTATACGTAGCATCTATTATGAAAATACAAAATAAAATAAATAAATTAAAGAACTTAAGCATTTGTTTTTCCAATTCATATAAAATTCTCACAAAACAGAATTTAATTTAGTACTACAGGGCTTATTTGTATCTATTCTTCCATATAAAAACATGCAGAAACTGTGTTTAATTCTCCAGAATCAGTTACAATATTTATTTCTTAAAATTTCTTTGGCATAGCTTTAGTATAGGATGCCCTTGGCGGCTTTTAATTTTATTTATTTATTTAAATTATTTATTTATTTATTTAATTTATTTTTATTTTTTATTTTTTATTTATTTATTTATTTTTTGTTATTCTAGAGATGAATTAAAAGGGCTATCGCAATTGTGCAAGTAAAAATCTTAGCGAAAAACGTCTGAGCTACTTCGGTGAGAAATTTTAAGTTTCCCCAAAAAGTCCTATAATATAGCTGTTTCATTTATTTAGCACTGTTTTTCATTTTTCTTATCTTCTCTTTTCTTCATTGAATCAATTTTTACTTTTTTTTTTGTTTGTTTGTTTGTTTGTTTGTGTTTTACTAGTTTAGTCATTCATTTTTGGCATCAATTTTTTTTATTCTTTTTAACATTTTTAAGATTAAAATGGAGTTTGTATTTAATACCTTTTGAATCAATCACTCGGTTGTATTAAAAAATAAGGCGTTGGTTAGATTTTGTCCTGACTAACATGTCTACCAAGTTTTGTAGCGATCGGTTGAATGGTGTAACTTTCACTAGCAAGCTCACAATCCAAATCATACAATGTCAAACTTTCAGCTTTATGTTTTTTAAATTTATAAGACATGTTTTCACGGTCATTTAAGGTGATAGACCGCTAAATGGTAACAATGCGAAATCTCTGTCTGGAAGAAATAGTCCTGTCGTATAAAGCAGGATTGTTACAACAATTTTTAATTAAAAAAATGATTCAAAAGTAAATTTAAAAAATGAATCATTTTTGCAAAGGGTGCCACTAATTCCTTCTTAAACGCAGTTGAGGTTTTAGCTGTTTATATTAATATTAACAAAAACCAAATTGGTATCAAAATTAATGAAGCGGTGGTAATGTGTTTGGCTTTCTGATTGTCAGGCCTCGAGTTCAAACAATTACAAGAGATCAATTTATTATTTCTGAAATCTTCATGACAAATGGTTCAGTGTTAACCAAGATTACAAGATTTTAAATGAAAGTATTCTGGTAGATTTTCTTTTATAAATTGTTCACATTGAAAAACAAAAATGCTTATTCTTTGCTTGATTGATTGATTTTACTTCTTCTTTATTCATTTCTTCTTATTTCTTCATTTTATTTCTTAGTCATTATTAAAGAGAAATTAAATTTGTAAATTTGAACATAACATTCTTCTTTATAGATAAATAATTTTCTCTGTATTTTTTATACCATTTATATAGAGTATATTAAGTATATTTTTTCTTTCTTAATGAAAATTTATAATAACTTTCTCTTAAATTATCCATTTTTTAAATTAAAAAAAAAAAAAAAAAAAAAAAAAAAGAAAGAAAGGAAACAATATTTCGGTTTATTTTTTTTAGCCTCTACTACCGAGATTTACAGATGCAATCTACCAATCACTACTCAAATACCTTGCGATTGCATACACATATCCACTTACTTATCCCATATCTCCACAGCCGAGGCCTATTTTTTATTGTTTTGATAACAACAGCTAAAAGCTTTCGGGCCATAGCTGACCCGGGGGCGCAGATGGGATAAATTTTTACCCCATCCTACGATTTTTAACACTCTTTTTAACTAAAAATCGATTTGCTTTCAATAGGAATTTTACAAATACATACTTTCTTTGCATTAGATGAAATTAAGCAAAAGCATTTCAGTAAAATGCATCGAAAAACAGGTGTTCAAAGACAATGGCTAAAACTCTTCTAAGAAAATGCTATAAATTACAAAAATTTCAACAACTGTCTCATGTTGACGATAAATGTTGCAAATTTTGGTCAAAAACCATTGTGTTTTTAGACAGGGAATAGGCAACGTACGTTAATGTTCCCATTATTAAAACATTTAAAAGATTAATTTTATTAAAAAGTTATTAAAATGGGTAGGACATATTAAAAATATTGAAGAATTCTGCACTCATACCTATTTTTATCGCATATGAAGGACCGTGCTATTATTTCAACCTGAAATTATTCTTGCAAGTTTTTACAATTTACTGTAAGGCAAGTTTGTTAATATATCGTCACACTTCATTATTCTCAGTTATATATATATATATATATATATATATAGGAATAATTTAACAAATGAAATAAAATAAACCCCCAAACAACACGGAAGTCTTCTTCAGGGAGGCCCTTTCGTGTAGGGGTTAAAGAGACTCTTTAACCCCTACACAGAAGGGCATCCCTGATGAAGACTTCTGTGTTTTTTGGGGGTTTATTTTATTTCATTTGTTAAATTATTCCTATATTCAAGTTTTACATTTCCTTTTGCAGCAATATTGCACATTCGTTTGTGAATCTCCTGTTAGTTTTTCTAATCTTTAAACTTTTGTTTTAATTTCCTATACATAAATATTTGTTTTAAAAGTTTCTTATATATATATATATATATATATATATATGTGTGTGTGTGTGTGTGTGTGTAAATCTGAATTGAGCTTAAAGTGATACACTGTATTTTCGACTGAATATATGGATTACAACCCTTGTCTCTAATAAGGTTAGTTGGTTGGGTGGGTTTTACGTCGTATTAGGGCTACGCTATGGCCAATTGACGATGGTATGGGATTCCTCCTAAGGGTGGTCCGGAGATGGAGATATCCGACCACAATTTTGATCCTCCACTGAGGGGATGGCTCCCTCACTTCGTTGACCTAACATATAATTTGGATGTGGACATGGATGACATTGCACGGATTTTACGAGCACCAGCCACCATTAGTGCTCAGCCGGCTCTCGTACCGAACCCGCAATCTTCCAATTTCGAGCTCTACGCTCTACCGACCGGATTATCGCGGTATCTGTGTCTTATAAGGAAATTGTTTGTTTTGCGATTTCTATCACATATCTCTGACAATTCTTATCTCCAATTTAAATACACCACATAATGTAGATCAGTACTCTATTGAAGCAGTTTATCTTTACTTCTTAAAACTTATCTCTAAGAGAAAGAAAAAACTAGGTAAAAACCCGGTATTTTAAAATCTAAAAGACTTTTGATGATCCCACGCATTAAGAATTCGGCGGTATAATAAACGTATTATATACATACATTTTTTCTTGCTGAACCAACTTGTAAATGGATCGTAATCCATCTGCAACTTTCTTTAAGTACATCATTTTGTCAATGTAACCGATGGATCTACACTGGGGGACTGCGAGGCATGCTTCTTTGCATTCTTCCAGACCACCTGTTACTTCGCCAACATTGATTCTTTCAGTATCTTCTACATACAAAAGGCCTTTAATTTTATGATGGAATTTATCCTGGCAATCGGCAACTAAAAATGTAAAAATAATGGGCATATATGAATGTAATGAAATTGTAATAGCAAAATGATACTACAAAACAAACAAATAAATAAATAAAAGGTATGTTCCTGGCAAATTCGGGGCAGCTATTTGATCAATATTTACTATGAGTGTGTCTAAAATATATCAGTAACAATTCATTACACCAAACCTTACAACCGTTAGCAGTTTTTCAACTTGTTTCTATAAAGGTTCATAAAATTAATACTATGCACAGTATAAGGGTGATAATTTCATACGGAATACTACATATATTTGTTAATCTCATTCTCTAGACAAAAGCAATGCATATTTAGAAATTTGGTCACAACAGTCTTATTATGATAAATGACATAAAAAAAAACCAGTTATAATGTTTAAAGGGTTTTAAAAATACTACTAAATTTCTGACATCATTAACTTGTTACACTCAAGAACATGTTTTAAACTAATGTAAAAAAAAGATAAGAAAAGAAAAGAAAAAAGTAACGCTTGCTATGTGGGAAAGTAACGTTATAAAACATTTTTACAGTATATGTATTTTACATTTTAGCGAATTTATGGTAAGTTCCATTTCTTTCATAATCTCACTCCTTCAAATAATGTGGAAAAGAGAAAAAACAAAAATTCATTTCTTTTAAAGAAAATATTTTATAATATCAATGATAAAAAGGGAAAATAATAATAATAGTAATAAAACCGTTAGAAATTCTGTCAAAGACAAAATTTAGTTTAGTACGGAGGACTAACAATTTCAATCTGTAAAATTTTAATTTTTAATTTTAATTTTAATTTTTTATCTCATTTTTTGACCGACCAGTTTTTGACCACGTACTTTTTAAAATGACTAAAATGAATTAAGATGAAGTGTCGCCACATAAATTTCATACTTTAGTTAATTTTGAAAATCTAATTGTCGTCTCGAAAAACTGTTTGCGTCCCTTGATTCAGAAAAATCGCTTCTTTCATTGGGTACCGAATTTGTAACGATAGGACTGTTTTTTCTAATTTATTTTGGTGTTACACAAAACTGGTCTACAAAAACTCCAGATTGAAACTTATAGTCCTCCGTCCTAATAATTTATCTGAATAATCTAATTCTAAAACAGTTATAATCAGAGTGCAAATTTACTCTAATAATTTTATAATGAAACTGCGTAATTGTAAAACTGGTTTTTGTGTTAAATAGCAATCTTGTTGCTTCTTTTTAAGTACAAAATAAATTCTGAAAAATGTTTTTAAATACTGGATTATAAAACTATTTATTTCTAAACTACGCTTTTGAAACATAGAAAACTCAATATTTATCCTATGTATTAAAAATTTTGCCTTTCATAGTAAGAAAAAAAGGATGATAACTATTCGGAGGGTATAAAAGAAAAAAAGTGCTTTAAAACTCGCGAATAAAATCTTTTTTTTTTTTTTTTTTTTTTTTTTTTTTTAATTAGTCCACAAATTCTATTTCCTTTTTAATCCGCCATATAAGCGTTTTCACCTGTACTTTTGAATAACATAGGATAGATAACTTTCCTTTATTATGAAATATAATTGTAGTTTAAAAAGAAAACGCATGCACTCCCACACACACGCATACGCATCCAATAGATATAGATATACGGTAAAACCTCTCTAAAAGTATATTTCAATTTGATTTAGTAGACGTTAAAGACAGGTGAAACTGCCTCTTTACTATAGCTGTAAGTCTTCAGTAAACATTTTTTTTTTCGAGGTTTATGCCGCAATTGCATACCTTCATCTGTGCTCACACATTATGCTATATGAGATGTGAGTAACTTCTTCCCATCTTTTAAAGTTATTTGATTTCAACTTGTTAATATTTAGCTCAAAGAATTCTATGAAGCAATTTTGAAGTTACTCCAGCTATAGTCGTGCCTAGCAAAGTAAAAGTTAAAACATCTTTTTTTCCCTCAGAAAATGTAATATAGTGTATGTTCTTCTTCAACAACTAAAATGACTTTACGTCTCCTGGTGCATTTTACAAGACGATTCAATAAAGTCTTAAGCATTTTTTTCCCCCGCTCATTCCGAAGAACAGTCTTAACTTGTTGAAATATTAGTGAAACATTGTTTAAAAAATATCTTTTCAAAACATTAAAACTATTCCTTTAACCCTTTGAAGCAGATTTCTCATCAAACATAATTTTTACACTTTTTTGATAGTTTTAAGTTATTTTAGATCTAAATAAGTGGAAAATGTTATATTTAAAACTTTAATTAATGTTGGTTCCACAATATAGAGTGGGGCACCGGTGTCCCTTTCTGCGTTAAAGGTAAATTCATCATGGGACACGGGCGTCCCATGAATAAATATTTTTACAGATTGCACTTATTTACAATTACTTAGACATAGGAGTAGCAATAATTCATTACTGATCTTTTTTAAATAATCAAATTTAATTTAGAAATAAACTTTTGAAATTGGTTGATAAAATTTCTTCAAACTACTTTTATTTAACATTTTTATTTTAGTAAAAAAGTTACTCTGATAATCTAATAGATTTTTTATAGTAACTATTAGACTCTCTTTTAAAATAAAAAACTATCATAGTATAATAATATCTGTAATAAGAGCGTCAAAAAATAAATAAGCAAAAGGGACACCGGTGTCCCATCTGCGTCAAAGAGTTAAACTATCTATACATGCTCTACTTGATTCATCTGAGATGAGCACACAGTGTCATCTACTCCATGCATTTTATTTCTTACTTCAAAAATGTCTGTGAGGAAGACATCTATGAAATTGAATGATAACTTCTAAGAAAACTAATGTGTCCACTGAAAGCTTAAGCAAGCTATGTCCGCTGAATTTTTAATCAAGTGGAAAGCATAAACGATATTCATCTTATGCATTCAAATCACCGTTATTGTAACGCCACATAATATTTTAATTTTTCACTCACAAATTTCGGATAACTTTTCTTCCTACTTCCTCGCTATGTGTAACCACCTGGCTTACAGGAAACTATCTCGCTCCTTTCGTAATCGATTTTTATTTTTGATTCTAAACTCTCATCTGCAAATGAAGTGACAGTGCAGTAAAACAGTAAGATAAGCCCTGTTTTGAATTAAGCAACTGGAAAAAACGGTTTGATGGGATAAATTTGAACTGTCAGTTGTACCTCATTGATCATTTTATTCATAAAGCTTTGTACATACAGTTTATTTCTCATTTTATTTAACATTAAAGGCGCATTTAGGCATGCATTAACATGGTTCACTGGTGAAACAAACGATTTTACTTATATTTTTACTTTTTCTATAAGGTAGAGAAAGTATTGTTTTGGGGGTCAAATTTTCGTAATTGAGTTTTTAGTATAAAGGTCCCCTGAATCAAAAGTAATGTTTTTAGCTGTTGGTCTGTGTGTATGCGTGTCTGTCTGTTTATCTGTATGTGTGTCTGTCTGTGATCAGCATATCTTGAAAGCAAATTGTAGCAGAAAGTCCAAACTTGGTATTCTAAATGTGTATCCTATAGGGATACTACACAAAACTTTTCGTTGAGATCAAGCAAATGGTTCGTGTACAAGGACACCTAAGAGAATTCAAGTACATTACGTCTATGAGGGAAATTGCAGGTAAGTAGAGTTTAACATCTATAACCTGCACTAAACCAAATGAAATGAATATATATATTTTATATGCGTAAAAACATGTCTCATGTAGAATAGGGTAGGGAAAACATTCACTGTTCGTTTACAGGGCTGCACAAAAGAACTAGATTTTAGTGCGACAATAGTTGAAAATGGATGGAAGTATATTTCAGGTTGTGCCATGTATTATTACTATAGGATTATATTTAGGTGCACCATGTGGTCTGTATATAATCTTCGAAAGATATACAGGGCTGCAAATATTTTAGCGATAACATTCTTTTCTTTTTTATTATTAGTGGAAGTGCTTTACTATAATATTTTACCATGTCCAGGAAAGCTGCTCAGGAAATTGAAATGAATTCCTCATATGCATATGGTAAATAATGTATGTTTTTAAGCTAATTATTCATCGCTCGTTTCTTGTATGTTTACGCGTTTTGAGGTTTCCTGATTACTGAAGTCAATTTTTTTAACGTGTGGTCTTTGTCTGTGTCGCTTAGAGTAACTTAAAAACGAATAATTTCAGGAGATCCAGTTGTTGTATTTTGAAGTTAATATAAGTTTGTTCCTGGAAAAGTTCGATGAAGATTGATGTTTCAAGGAATGTTGCATGTGAAAGTTGTCTGAATAATTTCAAGTCAACTTTTAATTTTAATAACAGATTTAAATTCTATATGGTTCCGCATACCTGGTTGGACAGTATTATCGTTTCTGTTTCTTTCTTCCTTTTTGACCACCAAAGGAAAAAAAAAATTCGCCGTTTCGCTATTGTTGCAGAGAAAGAAGTACAGAATTTACGCAGGTATGTCAGAAATAAGTAGTAAAAAGGAAAGAAGTGAAATTTCAGAGGGGGGCCTAATTATCATATAAAACTCTTCTGATATATAATTTGAATTATTTTAATATAGGTTTACATAACAGTATTCGCTATCTTACCCCTTATTCTCCAACCTCTATTTATAGTATTAAATTTCAGGGTAAGAGAAAGTCCTGTGAGTGACACACCAGATTATTTTTTATAATTTATAAATCTGTTATTGGGATTCACAACTTAACGAAAAGCCTTTAATTTTGTACTTTTAAATGCAAATAAATGCATTTTAAATATTTTATACATGCGTGTTTTAAAATGACAAAAAATTCTCGTATTAGAAAGAGAATTCCGTTTAAGAATTAATTCGTTTATTAACATGTTCTTTTCATTGTAAAATTTAATTTCTAGATATGTTATTTTCTGCTTTTTTTTTCCTTAGTCTTTTTTACTTGATGAAAATGTTTGCCCGTATTATTTATTTGACAGACCATCTTATTTCACACTGTAATTTATATGAATATATGCATGCGTTTAGAAAAGGTAGTCTATGAAACAAAGGTATAGTTGAAGTAGTTAGGAGTTTAAAATCAAAAGTAAGTCAAAGGAAAATTGTATTGGAGTTTGGAACTTCAGTAGGCCAAGTCAATGCCATCCGCAAGAAAGAGAAAGATATATAGCCGCTTGTGAAACAAATGAACCTTCCTAAAAATGTAGTATTTTCGAAAAACAAACGGGATACGAGAACACAAACAATCACGTCTGGAAGTAACTTTTGCCAAATGAACTTTTGAAGAAACTTTTTATCATTGACGAAGAAACTTTTTATCATTGGATCCCTGCTAAAGCAGACTGCTCTGGATTTTTGCAGAAAAAGAGAAAATCACAAAATTCAAAGTATCGGAAGGATAGTTGACTCACTTCAAATGTTGGTCTAACATAGAATTCAAAGTTATCAATGGTGAAGCTGTGTGCGTACAATGGGCAGCAAAATTATTGAAACACTGGCAATAATTTCTACTTAAAAGATGGCACTTGCATATTGTTTTGTTAGGTAAATATTTGTCGAATCATGATCTTATTCGTATACTGTTTATAATAAATTGTTGATAAAAATTAACGATCAAACTAATAAAAAAATGAAAAATTTGAATGTGAATGTGTGCTTCAATAATTTTGCTGCCGACTGTAAATATGGACACTGTGAGGGAGTGGAAAACTAAACTTCAGGATTTCGACACCGCTAACATTTTCAATGCTAACAAAACTGGTTAGTTTTTAGAGCTCTTTCAGGTAAAACCCTAGCAAAAAGAAGCGAAAACGCCTATCCAGGAAAATGTCGAAAGAAAGATTTATCGGCGAGCTATGTGCCAGTTTTACGAGTGAAAAGTACAAAACACTTGTGCTCGGAAAAAGTGAAAAATCACGATTATTCAAAATGTGAAGATCGCATCATTGCCTGTGAACTATAAATCAAATTCAAAAGCATTGATGTCATTCACAATTTTCCCACAATGGTTGTAGAGCATTAACGAGGTAACGAAGAGAAAAGTAAAAAATATTCTTCTTTTTGTGGATAAAATTACATAACATAGAAACATGCAGATTAAGAACTTGAGCTTGAAGTTCTTGCTACCGAACTGTACTTTCATAATCTAACCACTGGATTAAAAAGTAATCAAGACCTTTAAAGCTATTTACCGAATGCATTTTCTAAAGAAAAAGTCACTGGTGATGGAGAAGACAAATTCGATAACCGAACAAAGAAGGTCAACGTCAGGAATTCTATCCATTGTATATCAATGGCTTGGAATGAAATAACTCCTATAACATCCAAAGAGACTTCTACAAAGCAGGATTCCCGCTTTAGAATGAGCAATCAAGAATAGAGTACCGATAAACGACAGTTTTGAGTGACCTGGGATGAATGCTGCTGGAGCTTTATACTGAAATTGAAACTGAAGCTTATCTCAATGTTGACGAAAACCTTTTGGTTTGCGACAACAACGTCGTTGATGAGGAAGAGGATGATGAAAAAGAGGCAGATGAAACAAGAGCTACATTTACCTTTAAGCAATAGGGACAAGGTATTGACACCTGTTGAACTAAACGGTTGAACATCACCCGGAAGCCTTTCCATTTCTTAAAAAAATAGATAACATGTGACCATACACAATCGCGGGAAACGTGGTTGCACTATAGTAGAGTTATTTAAAAAAAAAAAAAAAAAGAAAAGAAAAGAAATAAACAAATAAACAATTAATAATTTTTGTGTCGGTCGCAACTGTTCACAAAAGTTGTACCCTTATATTTATACAACTTACCCGTTTCTTCTTTAAGTCTTCTGAACAATCGATCATAATTGTCGGCATAGTTTGACAATTTACTATTATACAAATCGACAGCTGATTTCAAAATTTTCTGATCCATGTTCTTGTAAACACTAGCTTCACTTGCAACTTTATGGAACAGTTTCCAGCAAGCACTTAAATGTTCTACTAAGTCGGCAATCTATTTTAAAATATAGAACATAAGTGTTAGAATTCCACGATTTATCTTGTTTTTATATTATTTACATCAGTGGCATATCGTGAGTGACGTTATGGGCTATCTCCATACGGGTAGCTAGAAACAGCTCGTTATCATGAAAAGCTCGTTCATTTGATTGACTGTTGAAATATCGCCCTATCTACAGTCGGTAGCAAAAGTGTCCGAGCACTAGCAAAAATTCCTATGCAAAAAAGTGCACTTCATACGGTTTTGTTAAATAAATCCTTGTCGAATACTGTTCTTAGTCAGTGTAAGAACAGGATTCGATAAGGATTTATTTAACAAAACTGTATGAAGTGTACTTTTCTTATATAGGAATTTTTGCTAGTGTTCGGACACTTTTGTTACCGACTGTACGTTGTTTTTAGGAATACGTGAATCAATAAAAAGCTTAAGTGTCCATTATAATGTGCTATTTCTAACTACTCATGTACAGTGCCTCAAACGTCATTCATTAGACGCCATTTATTTATACACAACTGTCTTTAGATTTAAATTTTTATTTTGATATGGACGATATTTAAAACATGAAAAAGAACTGCGTCATGTATATTTAATTCATTAACTGGTTTGGGAATTTGGCGCAGAACTCACATCAGTATATTTAAAAAAAAAATCGTACGTATAAAAATCGTTGTTTTAAGAAGAAAATTTTGTTTCAGAAATAGTGACATGAGTTCTGTTGCATGTTTCCTTTCCTGTATTAAATATCTTTCAAATTTCTCTTATACGCTACTTTTAAATCAGTTTTAAAAAGCTAGAAATGACTCAAATGATTCAAAAAATTCACTCAAAAATCCATTTATAATTATAATTTCAAACCAATTAGAATACAATTAGAATTTTACTCTGAGTTTTTTCACTGGAGTATCGATTGTCCCCAAACGAGGGCAGGCTTTAACTTTCAAACTTATTTTTAAGATTTGTTTGATTTTAACCTATTTCCCAATCAGTAGTTCATATTATTTTAGATTTGAAGTGTTTATCAATGTATGTTTCGCAGAATTAATGGGTGAAAAATGTTATACCTTTGTTTCGTCTTCATCAGAAAAGTTTGCTTCCGTTTCTTCAACCCAATGATTCATGCTGTTTTTTGTGTTACGGACGTCATCATACATGGCATCTATTTTCTCTAATTGTTGGTCGAGCGTACTAAAATTAAACACAAGAATATTATTATAATAAAATGTGTGTTCATTTAAAAAAGATATTTCTATATTACATAAAATTGTAAAACAGCTGGTCACTTTTATTTTATCTATGAATGGTATCAAATTATCGCGATTCTGTTCAGCATGAAATACGTTTAATATAAGTTGTTTTCATTTCAAAGCCATTTGGAGTTTGCAATTATTATCGTAAAAATCTTGTTTGTTTTTATTCGAATTCTCGATTATTTTAGTAACAACCAATTGTCTAAATAAATTTAATTGAAATAAATAATTTTTTTTTTTTTTAGGTTTTAAACAATTTAACGTTGAAAAAGTGAACTTTAAAATAGTTTGAACTCTTAGACCGCAAATCAAAAACTCTACTTTGTATCACATTTTTCATAGTTATAATTTCAAGTTGAGTACAGGCCTAAAAATCTTTGCCAAGTGTCATTGAATTCCATAAAGCCGTTCTCGCGTGATACCCGAACAAAAATACCGTTGTACACATTGCACACACACACAGAACATTTTCTGAATGCATTTTTGTATTCCATGATAAATGAGACGTGCAAATATCGCAAAATCTTCCAATTTAGAGCAATTTAGAGACAAAAAATCTGATTTTTTTTTATATAGGTTTTTTTCATTTAAAGATATGGAACAAAATGCAGCTGCATGTCATAAATGAGTATGAATTGCAAGTTATACTTGTCAAAATATGAATGGTAGCCATTAACTAAATATGTTATTTATTAAATGAAAAAAGTAATACTTTGTACATAATATACATATGCAAATGTAGAATTTCTATAATTTAACTATAAAAAACAAATTGAATTTCATATCTGTAGCATTGCGAAAAGAATTAAAATAATTGTAAGATAAACTAGTATGTTGTGGCCACCACAAGACTTTCTTCTATATTTACCTATACATATTCAATCAGTAACAATATTTAAAAAAAAAAAAAAAGTAAGATTTTTTTTCTAAGTTTTTTTTTTTTTTTTTTGTTAAAAGTAAAAAAAATCGATAACTTTGTTTTAAATTATCACAGATTTATAGTTCAACCATTCGTTTTAAAGGTATTGACGAGACCTTTCGAAAGATACCCATCTTGAAAATTTATCCCCCCAGGGGGGGAAGCGATGCCCCCCCATGCAGAAATTTTTTTTCCTAGTTACATACTACTATTATCAATAATTCATATTAATTTTACAATCACAAGTTTAAAACAACTCTTATTATGCACATTTATACGAATTTTTGTCCTATGCTGCCATGTTAAAAATTTAGATAAAATGCTATCACAGCGCCACCTGTTGAGCTATTGATCCCCAAACATAATCAGCACCAGTTAATGCCGGGGACAAACTAAATACCAAGTTTGGTTAAATTTCGTTTAAAAAAAAAAAAAAAAAAAAAAAAAAAATGCGATTTTTTTTTTCTAAGTTTTGTTTTGTTAAAACAAAAAAAATCGATAACTTTGGTTTAAATTATCACAGATTTATGGTTCAACCATTCGTTTTAAAGGTATTGACGAGACCTTTCGAAAGATACCCATCTTGAAACTTTGCCCCCCCGGGTGGGAACTTCCCCCCCCCCGCTGGGGGGGAACCGATGCCCCCACATGCACAAAATTTGTTTCCTAGTTAACTACTACTATTATCAACCAGATCTTTCGAAAGATACCCATTGTGAAAATTTACCCCCCCTGGGGGGGGGGGGGGTATTTTCCCACTAGGGGGGGGAGCGATGCCCCCCATGCAGAAAATTTTTTTCCTAGTTACATACTACTATTATCAATAATTCATATTAATTTTAGAATCACAAGTTTAAAACAACTCTAATTATGCACATTTAAACGAATTTTTGTCCTAGTCTGCCATGTTAAAAATTTAGATAAAATGCTATCACAGCGCCACCTGTTGAGCTATTGATCCCCAAACATAATCAGCACCAGTTTATGTCGGGGACCAACTAAATACCAAGTTTGGTTAAATTTCGTTAAAAAAAAAAAAAAAAATTTCGAGTTTCGACTTTTTCGAGAAAAAGTTCGAAAAGTTTTTTTTCGTTAAAAGTAAAAAAAATCGATAACTTTGTTTTAAATTATCACAGATTTATAGTTCAACCATTCGTTTTAAAGGTATTGACGAGATCTTTCGAAAGATACCCATCTTGAAACTTCGCCCCCCCGGTCGGGTACTTCCCCCCCCGCTGGGGGGGGAACCGATGCCCCCACATGCACAAAAATTTTTTCCCAGTTAACTATTACTATTATCAACGAGACCTTTCGAAAGATACCCATCTTGAAAATTTACTTCCCCGGGGGGGGGATTTTCCCCCCTGGGGGGGAACCGATGCCCCCCCATGCACAAAATTTGTTTCCTAGTTAACTACTACTATTATCAATAATTCATATTAATTTTACAATCGTAAGTTTAAAATAACTCTCATTATGGCCATTTATACGGTATTTTGTCCTATGCTGCCATGTTAAAAATTTGCATAAAATGCGATTACAGCGCCACCTGTTGAGCTATTGATCCCAAAATCTAATCAGCACCAGTTCATGTCAGGGTGCAACTAAATACCAAGTTTGGTTAAATTTCATTCATTGGTTCGTGAGATACAGCGTCCACAAAAAAATGATACAGACAGACAGACAGACAGACAGACATTTTCTAAAAACTATTGATTCGTGTTCTCCACATCCCAAAACATGTAAATCCATCAAAAAGTGGACTTCGAAAATTTTCGCGAATCCAATACTTTCTCTATATTACATATAGAAGAAAGTAAAAAAAAAAAAAAAAAAAAAATGCGAATTTTTTTCT
Organism: Salticus scenicus; assembly: GCA_963930645.1. Taxonomy (NCBI): domain Eukaryota; kingdom Metazoa; phylum Arthropoda; class Arachnida; order Araneae; family Salticidae; genus Salticus; species Salticus scenicus. Next base: position 285,402,899 of record OZ005656.1, on the reverse strand, counting down.
TTTTTTTTTTTTTTTTTTTTTTTTGGTTAAAAGTAAAAAAAAATCGATAACTTTGTTTTAAATTATCACAGATTTATAGTTCAACCATTCGTTTTAAAGGTATTGACGAGATCTTTCGAATGATACCCATCTTCAAAATTTACCATCTACGGGGGGGGTACTTCCCCCCCAGGGGGGAAGCGATGCCCCCCCATGCACAAAAATTGTTTCCTAGTTACGTACTACTATTATCAATAATTCATATTAATTTTACAATCACAAGTGTAAAATAACTGTTATTATGCACATTTATACGGAATTTTGTCCTATGCTGCCATTTTAAAAATTTGCATAAAATGCGATCACAGCGCCACCTGTTGAGCTATTGATCCCCAAATCTAATGGGCACCAGTTCATGTCAGGGTGCAACTAAATACCAAGTTTGGTTAAATTTCATTCATTGGTTCGTGAGATACAGCGTCCACAAAAAAATGATACAGACAGACAGACAGACATTTTTTAAAAACTATCAATTCGTGTTCAGGACATCCCAAAACGTGTAGATCCGTCAAAAAACGGGGGTTGAAAATTTTCGCGTATCCAATACTTTCTCTATATTACATATAGAAGAAAGTAAAAAAAAAAAAGGTCACGTGTTTTGGTTCTGCGATTAAAAAATTGCAATATTCTAATACGCGTATTTCAATTTGTAATTACGATTAATTTATTTTTTATATATCATTCGAAAGATATTTTAAAGTTCTTTTATATTATTCAAAGTTTTCAACAGATTTACACGTTTTGAGGTCTCCTGACTTATACTCAAGTCTAGTCTCATCATGTGCAATTTCTTGAAGTAATTTGGAACTGAGTTAAGCTTATAAACTTTTTTTTGCTCCCTGCAATCCAGGGGGAAAGGGATGATTTCAATAAATCCCGTTACTTTAGGTGTCGGATACATATAAACAATATAGGCACCAAACTTCGTGACCGCAGCTTTCATTAGTTTCCCAGGACAAATTTAGCACTAAAAAGTATGTCTCGAACACATACCCCCCTCCCCCAACAACAACAAAAAACTAGTATGTTGTGGCCACCACAAGACTTTCTTCTATATTTTCCTATACATATTCAATCAGTAACAATATTTAAAAAAAAAAAAAGATTTTTTTTTCCTTTTTTTTTTTTTTTTTTTGTGAAAATTAATACATATTTAATCACTAACAATATTTAAAAAAAAAAAAAAAAAAAAAAAAAGAATTTTTTTCTAAGTTTTTTTTTTTTTTTTGGTTAAAAGTAAAAAAAATCGATAACTTTGTTTTAAATTATCACAGATTTATAGTTCAACCATTCGTTTTAAAGGTATTGACGAGACCTTTCGAATGATACCCATCTTCAAAATTTACCCCCCTCCCCGGGGGGGTACTTCCCCCCCAGGGGGGGAAGCGATGCCCCCCCCCCATGCACAAAATTTTTTTCCTAGTTACGTACTACTATTATCAATAATTCATATTAATTTTACAAACACAAGTGTAAAATAACTCTTATTATGCACATTTATACGAATTTTTGTCCTATGCTGCCATGTTAAAAATTTAGATAAAATGCTATCACAGCGCCACCTGTTGAGCTATTGATCCCCAAATATAATCAGCAACAGTTTATGTCGGGGACCAACTAAATACCAAGTTTGGTAAAATTTCGTTAAAAAAAAAAAAAAAAAAAAAAAAAAAAACGATTATTTTTCTAAGTTTTTTTTTTGTTAAAAGTAAAAAAAATCGATAACTTTGTTTTAAATTATCACAGATTTATGGTTCAACCATTCGTTTTAAAGGTATTGACGAGATCTTTCGAATGATACCCATCTTCAAAATTTAACCCCCCCGGGGGGGTACTTCCCCCCCAGGGGGGGAACCGATGCCCCCCCATGCACGATTTTTTTTTCCTAGTTAACTACTACTATCATCAATAATTCAAATTCATTTTACAATCACAAGTTTAAAATAACTCTCATTATGCCCATTTATACGGAATTTTGTCCTATGCTGCCATGTTAAAAATTTGCATAAAATGCGATTACAGCGCCACCTGTTGAGCTATTGATCCCCAAATCTAATGGGCACCAGTTCATGTCAGGGTGCAACTAAATACCAAGTTTGGTTAAATTTCATTCATATGTTCGTGAGATACAGCGTCCACAAAAAAATGATACAGACACACAGACAGACACACAGACAGACAGACAGACAGACAGACAGACACACAGACAGACATTTTCTAAAAACTATCAATTCGTGTTCAGGACATCCCAAAACGTGTAGATCCGTCAAAAAACGGAGGTCGAAAATTTTCGCGAATCCAATACTTTCTCTATATTACATATAGAAGAAAGTAAAAACTCTTTATATACCTCGTTTTAAAATTTTCTGTTGAATCATAGCTATAGAACTACATTAGCACTTTATCAAAGCGTATAAAATTTTTAAAGTGATAATGACGTCCATTTTTTGGAGATGCCTAATTTACCTTTTTACAATTTTTTAACGTCCACGTTTAATTAAATGTATTTACTTTTGTGAAAGAAAATGAACTCGTAAATTTTTTTTTTTTGACATCAATTAAATTATAGCTAATATTTTAATGGCTATTTTTAAAGCTATTAGGAGGTTATTATTTTCATATTTTAATTAATTAACACTTTGGGTACATTTGACGAGTGAGACTCGTCATTTGCTTACTTGGGCGAAGTTACGGTGGACGAGTCTAACTCGTCATCTGAATTTAAGAAGTAGGCGTTGATTTTTGCGGCACCTCCGCCTGTGAGCGTTGATCGCAAACAATTGCCTGACGTTTGTTTATGATATCGTACAACCATACTTATATCATCAATATTAGTATATTCCAAATAAAATGTATTATTTTTACAAATTAACACTTTCGCGACCCCTACATTTTCATACTTTTTTATGATTGTATGTACTTTGGTTCAAAACTTATGAGCAAAATTGTCAAGATTGATCTGTATTGAATCTCCAAACTTTAACGCTTCTATTCTCAAAAGTGCTTCATGTAGTTAACCTACAGGCTTTTTTGTGGTCTTAAAAAGTTTGTACAAACATATTTCTTAAAATGAATATTTAGGAATATTTCCAAATTTACTATTTTAAAAAGTATGTAAAATATAAAAGTTTGAAATTTGTGTAAAAGTTCCAACTTTTTTGATAAAATATTTGAGTAAATAATATTCGTTTTACTAAATATTAATTCATTTTGTTGATATTCTTTATATAATTGTGTGTGCAAAACTTTATAGCGATAGATGAAAACTTTTTTTCAAAATCTTGCGAATAGTGACAAAAAGCACTTTTGAGAAAATAAGACTTAAAATTTAGAAATGCAGTAAAGTTCAGCCTTGACATCATATATAATTCTGCTCATGTTCTTTGAACAGAATCATAAATGAAACACCAGGGTCTTCATAATTGTTTATATTTCAACATACAGGCTGTCCACTAATCGGCCCCCAAAGTTAAATTAGTCCTAAACAAAGATAGGTAGAGGTATGAAGCAAACGGCATGTGTATTTTGAAAGCTGCAAAAAATCTTTTACATGAGAATCAAAATTTCTTACAAGTACTGTCAAATGGTGGCGCTGTTGTCAATTCACGTTGCCGTTCACGTAAAAATGTGATAGTCTGTGAACCATATGCATCCATAGTCTCCATCTTCATCAATCATTTATACATCTTCATATTCTGTGCGAAATTTTCTTTTTGTTGCACAATTCGATCTGAAATGGCGTGGTGACATTCGACCTTAAACGGAAACAAGCGTAGATTATTCTCACTCAGAATGGTATCAGTGCTGGATTTCTTCAATCCTGATTCTGCTACAATTCTTCTAGTGGATTCTTTTCTCGAATACTTGAGCATAAGATTTTTACAGCTTTCAAAATAAACATGCCGTTTGTTTCATTCTTCTATCTATGTTTATTTAAGAGTAATTTAATTTTAAAATCAGGGGGCCCATTAGCGGACACGCTGTATAATTTTTTATTATTATTTTTTTTTTTCGAATAGTCCTTTTATTATTATTATTATTATTATTAAAACTCACGAGAACCCTCAAGCAAGGTCGATCAATTACTAGGAAACATGTTTATTAAATAATGATAATGATACTCGCGATTCATCGATCAATGAGTCTGTTATGAATTTGGATTTAAATAGCATATTTATCATATTATTCTATCTTGTAGGATAAAAACTTACTGATTTTCGTAAACAGCGGGATAACTTTTGTCCATATCATGAAGAGGTGCCAGTTCCATGTACACGGGTCTGCCTTGTGAACCAACTAATTTTGGCATTTCGTTAATGGCTTCCAGAAGACTAGAAGGTGATAATACGTCGTGGTTAAGCTGGAAAGATGAGTACACATGAACTTGAATGTCGACTTTTCCTCGGACTTCATGATTGAAATGGATTGCTTCGATAGCATTTTCCCACTTTGCTAAATATAATATTATCATATGATTACTATTTAAGCAACAAATAATTAAAAAAAAAATAATATATCATTATCCGCGTTTGTAATGACCGATAGATGGCGTTTCCACAACTGCAGTTGTTAGTAAATATAATAGCCACCACGTCTATTTATATTGTTCTTTCTTGTTGTTCTATCATTGTTTCAGCGTGAAAGCTATCAGTGGTATGATAATTTCACCTTAGCCCACCAGAGGGCGAGCATTTCATTACAATCGCGGATTGGTAAAAGAATGATTTGGTGTATTCAAACGATGTTCGGAATTATTATGCTTGTTAATATAATAGTTGTTGTAATTTGGGATTTATAACTTTGATCAAATGTAAGAAAACTATTTTAAATAAAAAAGCGAATAGACGAGAAGCCATAAGCCTTACTGACGGTTCCTGTGCCCAAGCCTGAACACTTCCCCTTCTTCAATGTTTTTAGTATAGCCCTTTTTGACCGGTGACTTTTTTTTTTTTTTTTTTTTTTTTTTTTTTTAATTCTGATAATGCAGCCTTTTTTTTTTTTTTTTTTCATTATTTCCTCTTAAATGCATGACTTCGCTTTTTTCTCATGCACCTACATATATATTTAGTTTAACGTGTTTGACCAGTATGAAATAATTTTCTTTCTTTCTTTCTTTTATTATTATTATTATTATTTTCTATACTTGTGTTATGAAATTTTTTTTAGTTCCCCATCATACTATAGGTATGGAAACTTAGGTAATCGTGAAAATTTCGACCTCGGTTTTTTGACATTTTTACACGTTTTTAGGTGTGAGGAATCCGAAAATGACAAAATTTGTAACGTGTCTGTCTGTAGGGTGTCTGTTAATGTGTTTGTCTGTTAGTGGGTTAGTGTGTTAGTCCGTTAGTTTGTTAGTCTGTGTACACGATATCTCAAGAACAAATTGTCGCAGAGAAGTCAGATCAGTTTTAAAATATTACTTTCGACACTGGCAAGAACCCTGTTTATTTGCAACATTCGATTTTAAAAACTTCAGCAGTTATTCGAAATTTACGATTTTCTTAACATGGGAGAGTAGGACAAAAATTCACTTAAACGTGCATTAAATGGAAACTTTTTACTGTAAAAATGTCTGACCAGTTTTAAAATATCAGTTTTGATGCCGGAATGAACATCAGTAACTACAAATATGCTACTTTGAAAATTTCGCAAGTTATTGGATATTTACGAATTTCTTAACATGGCAGTATAGGGCAAAATTTCACATAAACGTCAATTTTGAGAGATGTTTTCATCGTAAAGATGTCAGACTACTTTTGAAATATTATTTAGGACACTGGCATGAGTATTAATGACTATGAATTTTCCAATATAAAAATTTCGTAAGTTATTGGAAATTTACGAATTTCTTAACATGGCAGAATAAAGCAAAATTTCACATAAACGTCAATCTTGAGGGATATTTTCCTCGTAAAGATGTCAAACCACTTTCGAAATATTATTTAGGATACTGGCATGAATACCACAGAGTATGATTTTTCCAATTTAAAAAATTCATAAGTTATTTGGAATTTACGATTTACTTAAAATGGCAGAATAAGGCAAAATCGAGCATAAACGTCCATTTTAAGGATCATAAATATATCAGACAATTTCAAAATAACATTTATGATACTTGTATGAACATGATTAACTACAAATATTCTAATAGGAAAATTTCGTATGTTATTCGAAATTTAAGATTTTATCAACATAGCAAAATGGGGAGATATTTCAGAAAAATACGCATTTTTAAGAAAGTTGCATTGGAAATAGTAGCATGAAAATAAACTACTAAATTGATCCCAATAAAATAAATGAATAGATTAGAATAAGATATCGAACTGAATGGTGGGTAGCCTATTAGGCGAGGATTTCGTTCTGTCACTGTGTCAAGCGTTTGGTCAAATTCATTTCTCTTAACATGTATATGATAAGTCCTGTACAAGAAATGTGTGAGAACATACATATGATGGGGAACTGAGCAGAGTCCACCTATGCCAACTAGTTTTTTTTTTTTTTTTTCATGATGTTTTTTAAACGTATGACATTCTCTATTCCGATTTTTCCCATTCACCTCAATGTTTTTAGCTTACTGTTTTTCGTGCTCTTCTTTTTTTTTTTTTTTTTTTTTTTTTTTTTTGTGGCTGTGTTTTTTTTACCTCATGCTTTTTTTTTTTAGATTTGTAGACCCACCTTTTTTTTCCAAACTGACTTAAAGTAAAGCGATCAAACGTCCGCATTAGTAGTTTGCTTTTCTATTGCCTGCATAAACTTTTTTTTTTTTTTTTTTTTTGTAGTAAAGCTTTTGTCACAATCTATGTATAATTTATAATTTATAAAAGTGCATTTTTTTTTTCAATACTGTTTTTGTCCCCATTTCTTATTCTGAAACTGGAGATACCGCGCTAATTTGTAGCCGCTTTCCCCTTTAGAAAATTCTGCCACCTGAGGTGTCCGGTCAGCACTAATCGACACTATTCAATCACTTGAATGGAAGTCTAATTTGATTTCAGGTTTGTCGCTCTACGATCGTTTTTTGCACACTGGTGCTAACCGGGACCTATCGGGTATTGACAAGAACTTAATGCTTAAATTGGGTTCCGGACAGGTACGAATATCGGAGCTTAAAAAGCCTGTCAGACACTAAGCGCCATATATTCACCAACTTCTTAACACTCGGATTAAACCTAGGATGAGCAGTAATCGCTCGGTTATAGAAAAATCGTTATTCTCCAACGAAAATCCGCAGTTCACCGGCTACTTTAACACTTCGTTTTTGATCCCCGAATATCGGAGGATTAACAGAGATAATTCTCGGATCTTTTCGTAACGTATGCGCTTTCCGCAGCTCAGCTTCGTAAACAAATAACAAACATGACTGACGTTGACGATCAATTCTCACTAGATGATATTGTAAGCTTAGAACTATTGGAAGCATTTGAAAGAAAGAAAAGGACGGTGCATTAAATGATTTGGATTCTTTGGATAATGTGGCATTTCGATATCGCTCTCAATTAAATAAATATTCCGTGGAATCTCTAATACGACTGTTAGATGTCACCTGCCACAGAAAAGAATAATGCATTAACTTCAGCAGAAAAATATTTTAATAGCTTTAAGATTCTCTTATCCATAACAATCAAAATTTTAAATCGTAGCGCAAACAGTTGTCGTCTGTGTGATTATTCTTTTTAAAAATGCTCTAAAGTAAAATTGATTCTTAATCCATGAGTAAACAAAAGCGAAGTAAACAAGAGCGAAGCGTGTATCAGTGTTGCCAATTTGCTTTTTACCCTTTCTAATATTCTAATCCGATTGATTAGTTAATTGAAGCCGAACGATGAATAAAGGCTATCTTCGTTCTTGGCCAATCAAAACGAAGGTTTTATTTCTCTTCCAGTTAATCCATGGATCACGTAATCGGCTGATGGTGAATACCGTAGGAATTTAATCCAGTGTTAGCTTTGATTCTCGGATTTTCTGATCCATGATTTAATCCTCGATCAATGAGGTTTGGTGAATATGGCCTTTAATCTAACTACAAAATACCGAGTGTTAACCATTCAGCCACCCGATACGCGTAAAAGAAGGGACTATCCAACTGTTCTGCAAATAACGAGGCGGTCTTGTGGATGAATTTATTTTTTAAAGCTTTGATATTGCTGGATGACAATAAATAATTAGGTTTATGATTTCAACTAAATGCAAGTAATGCATTTTAGATAGAAAAACATGATTAATTTTCGCAAAAGCAAAAATGGTTAGACCAGCGATCGTACCTGGGTTCTTGATATAATGCGCCAATGTTCTTACTAAACTACCCAGTCAACATTTCACCGGCATTATTTGCTTACTTGAAAATAGAGAATATTCATCTTTTCTACGATTAACAACGCAGTCTTAAGGGTGCACACCAATACTGCTTGAGAATTAGAGTTCACACCAGCAATGAAAATTTACCGGTTTAAAACTAACACTCAAATTTGCACATTTTTTATACCGATTTTTATCGGATTCGACGATGCTTTCATGCTAAAAGAGAAAGAACACTTTCAGATTTTCTAAGCATAAAATATTTATGTCCTTCTACTTTTAGTATTACTTATTTCTACAAAAGTGCAGAAATAACTTTCAATAAATAATTTAAGCATATAATTCATACAGAACAGGTTTCTAACGACTATCAAAAACATAGAAACATTGATGCTGAAAGATGAAGAAAGTAAGTATAAACCATAAGTTGCAAAAGCACATCATACAATTATTTCAGACCGAAATGATTTAACATCAACACTTTATCAGACGAAAAAGTATGCGTGAGTACATACTTTGAAAGCAATAACCCAAAGTATTTCTGGTTTAGAGCCTGGAAGCCGACTATTGAGATGTAAGTAACGTTTACTAAACAATGTTAATTTTAGATATTAATTTAGTTTAAATACACGTATTTCGATTTGCAAAAGGATTTTTGAGAGACATTTTATAATATCAAAATACGTTTGTTTCTTTTTTTCTTTTATGTTTTCAATATAAATAAAAACATAAAAATTACTTTTAAAAAATATTTTAAGCGACAATTTAGACGGCCTTTGTATGTGATTTTTGGTGTCATTTGTTAAATACTCCGCAACAAATGTCCCTATGATGGCGTGAACTCTATGGATGAAGATGAATAATTAGAATACATAACTTACATCAAATATAAGTAACATATTTTAGATATAAAAGCCTGTTTCATTTAGACAGGAGAGAAAAATAGCTTGGTCAGGCATCGAAATGCAAATGCTCACCCAAATGAGATATTTGACTAACCATCACTATTCGTTCATTTGAAAGTATTACTATTTAAATTCGAAAAAAATCCTTAAAAATATTTGTAAAAGAAATTATTTTTAAAAAATTAATTTATATTACCATTTACGTCCTGAAATTTATACGTATAGATAATTTTCCTTTAAAACTTAAATATGTTTCTTGTCTTTTCCAAATATAAATATTTCATAAATTTCCAACTTTTCTGAAATTTTATGAATTATTTTTACTCTAAAATATTTGTTTTAAATGCGTAAATTATTAAGTCCACACAAGAAAAAAAATGAAAATAATTATATATACTTTTTACTTTCCGAACACTATAGTGAGGAAAGTATTGTAATCATGTCAAAAATCCGAATTCGAGATTTTGATGTTTCTATACGTTTTGAGGTCCCCTGAGTCCGTTTTCACTATTTTTACGATGATGTATGTATGTGTGTGTGTATGTGTGTATGTGTGTATGTGTGTATGTCTGTGGGTGAACACGCTAGCGTCTAAAGGCTTTGTTCGATTAACCTGAAAGTTGGTACGTATATTGTAAGTCACCATAGTACGAACCCTATAGATTTTGGTGAATCTAGCACTTATAGTTTTTTTACAGGGACACAAAGAAAAATTCTTTATCATTATGGCCTATGGGACCAAAATCTTAAAAGTGCGATAGCATATAAACGCCTTATTCAATTGAGCAAAAATTTTATACCCATATTATAGGTCACAGATACTCAATCTGTATAGATTTTGGAGAATCTAGCACTTATAGTTTTTTTACAGGGACACAAAGAAAAATTCTTTATCATTAAGGCCAATGGGGCCAAATTTTTAAAAGTGTGATAGCGTCTAAACGCCTTATTAATCTGAGCAAAAAAATTGTACACATGTTATAGGTCGCATTTGCACCAACTGTATAGATTTTGGTGAATCTAGCACTACAGTTTTTTTACAGGGACACAAAGAAAAATTCTTTATCATTATGGCCTATGAGACCAAATTTTTAAAAGTTCGATAGCATCTAAACGCCTTATTCAATTGAGCTGAAAATTTGTATGAATATTATAAATCACTGTTGCACTAACTATAAGCATTTTGGTGAATCTAGCATCTATAGATTTTTACAGGGACAAAACGAAAAATTCTTTATCATTATGATCTAAGGGCTCAAAGTTCAGTAGCGTTAAATAAAACCTCGTGTGATATATGGAGAAAAAAACACTCTATTATGGTTTTCTCTCTTTTGTTTGTTTAGCAATTCCTCTTTCTTTATTTTATCTACAAAACTGTTAGTTACTCAATGTTCGGAAAGTCGAGTGGAGTCACTCCAGATTTTTTTTCTTATAAATAATACTTAATAATACAAAATTTTACGTTTGATTCGCTTGAATTGTACTTACTTATTATATTTTTATTGACGGATCCATACATTCCTAAAGCTTCAGTCAAAATTCCTCTTACAATTTCGACATCTCCGGGTATATCACACTTGAAGCGGTAGAGAATGACTGACCACCCACCATAAATTATAGATTTTGTGTAGTGGGTCTGAGATTTTGGAATTCTGGAAGACCAATTCTTTATTGGCTTTGCATCGTCCTTTAGTGTTCTTTGAAGCTAAATAAAAATCAAAATCCTTATTTTGTGATAGACTATTAGCATTTAAAAAAATAATAATAGATTATTAAATGAAAAACTATAATTTTAAAATATAAAATTCTCATTAAAGGTTTTGAACAAATTAATTCTGGTAGAATTTTTTTTTTTTTTTTTTTTTTTTTTTTTTAGGATCAAATTTAATTTTTTATATACCGCTTTATGAAACAAACAATAATTACAAGATTTAAAAAAAACTTTTTATATACCATGTTTTTAAATTTTCTGTTGAATCATATAAACGCTACCGAAGGCAGCGTGGACCGGAAATAATTGACTTAAGAAATGCATTGTCACCGTGTTCTGAGCTATTATGAAAGTTTCAAATATCTAGCTAGTCGGGAAGTTATATGATTGCTGAATAATATAAATGCTGCCGAAGGCAGTTGGGACCCGAAGAAATTAACTAAAAATATTTAAAAAATGTATTGTCACCGTGTTCTGAACTATTGTGAAAGTTTCAAATGTCTAGCTATTCGGGAAGTTATACGATTGTTGAATCCTATAAACGCTACCGAAAGCAGCGGGGACCCGAAACAATTGGTTGAAAGTCTTTAGAAAATGCATTTCATTGTGTTTTGAGCTATTCTATAAGTTTCAAATATCTAGCTAGTCGGGAAGTTGGTTAAATAAATTTTCTGTTGAATCACATGAACACTACCGAAGGCAGCAGGAACCCGAAACAGTTGCCTAAAAGTATTTAAAAAATGCATTGTCACCGTGTTCTGAGCTATTCTGAAAGTTTCAAATGTCTAGCTAGTCAAAAATCGATTGCAAGATTTGTACTGAACACACAGAAAAACAAACAAACAAGAATCGAAGTTAATAAAAACATGGTAAAAAATGTGTTTGAAATATATTTTTTGTTAATTAAGAGTATTTTATAAAGTTATCTGTAATAAAACTTATCCATATCACCTAATCCTAGTAATCAATGATGATTTTATGAGGTGTTTCTTTACTGTATCACTGGTACTTAAAGATCTAAAAAGGTATTTGGATATAAAAATGTGCAAAAATGTATTTACCTTTTGTTTTACTTATGTTTTTTCTATGATTGATGATAAATTCTTGAGAGAGTATAAGAATTAATTATAACACGCCAGAAGGTCGGGAAAAATGCCAACCAAAAACAGCAATAACACTCTATAAAATCATTTTTATAACAAAAAACAACTACGTATAGCGTTTAGTGCAATGTAGCAAGATTAACGTGAGGTATATAAGTTCTTTTCTCATAAACACCTTTGACATTTCTTCCATAAAATCGATTTTATACGCTTTTTAAACTAATGGAAAGATTAAATGGTAAATTCGAGGAAAAATTAACACGTTATTATAGTTTTATTGTTTTATAACTATTTGTTGTATCCACACTGTTAAAAATGGTTTCTCAAAAATGATCAAAATTGTCTTAAAATAGCTCCGAAGCAAATATACTTAAATTTGAAAATCCCGTGTACTCCTTTTTGAGTATACTGACATGCTCAAAAATAGGGTTGACCACTAATTATCCCAATATCCCCATTTTTGAGCATGTCAAAATACTTAAAAATGAGTACATGGGATTTTCAAATTTAAGTAGTATATTTGTTTCGGAGCTATTTTGAGACAAGTTTGCTCATTTTGCAGAAACCATTTTCAACAGTGCAGTATTAAATAAAAAAATTATCAAAATTAAAATACTGCAGTGTTTTCACAGTATTTTCACATCTCCTGCAAGTTACAGAAACAGATTTAAGTGCCGTATATTTGTATGTGAATGGGGATACCACCCACTCAACCCTCTTCTTTAACATTGTACCTACATTCATAAAACATTTAAAGCGGTTGTAAAATATAGAGCTGTTATAATTTATACAGCTGTTATAAAGCTGTAAATATTTATTTCAAACTAGCAGGCTACGCCCGCTTCACTGGTCGCTATTTTTAAATGAACTCTATTTTTATTTTTTCGCCCTCACGCCCCTCCAAATAACTGTACACTTTCGAAAATATCCCCATTCGACTTACAGGTCTCTAAAACCTATCGGTACCAATTTTGAACGACCTAACTGTATTTCTATTTGTTTTTCCCCAATAGCCCCCCCCCCCTTACCGCCCCACCTGGGGGCTGAATTTCTAAAATTCCAACTGGTATTAGCTGGATATAACTGGTTTTTAGATATTTGTATTAGCTATATTTTAGAGCAAAAATTTCACCTATATCTGTTTTTTTTTTTTTTTTTTTTTTTTTTTTTGAGGTATAAGGATTATGTGAAATCACGTTTTACGCATGTGAAGTCACATTTTGCTCCCTTCCCACCCTAGGGGACCGAATTTCTAAAATTCCAGAAATTGTTTTTTAGACATTTGTGTTAGCTATATTTTAAAGCAAAAAATTTTCCGGATATCTGTTTTTTTTTTTTTTTTTGTTTGAGATATGAAAGATTTTGTGAAATCACGTTTTGCCCCCCTTCCCCCCTTGGGGGGCGAATTTTGTAAAATCGCTTCTTAGTGGATGCCTATGTCATAGAGGAAACATTGTCACAAAATTTCATGCTTCTAAGTTCAGGGGTTTGGTCTGGGCGATGATAAATCACCCTCTTACTTACTTACTCACTCACTCAGGACGAACGATTTTACATTCAAACTTACCGATTTTTGTCAAAAAATTTAATTGGCCTTCATATATGATCCTCAAAATACCAGATTTAAACATCTTTCATTAATTTATACTTAAGTAATAATAATAACAGACCAACCACTGAAATTCGATATCCTTATTCTGAGGTCCTAAAAATGCGCAGTTATAGCAAAAATTCAGGATCGAAAAATTTGGACTTCAAAACGGTATACTGCCTATCATATGATACCATATGAATGAAAGAAAGTAATTATCATTCCCAAGCAATTTGTTTGGACACGATATAATTTGCAAAACCATTTTTCATCAGTCACATTCAGTTCCAAAGAATGTATTCAGTTAATTTTGTGTAGCCTTGTATAGTTTAAAGTTTCAGATACATTCACCACATAATGTGCTTAAATTTAGCACATTAAATTCGAAACCCCTAATAAATCATAATCATGCAATAAAAATAATTGTTTTGTTCTCTAAACGAATGCTGAATGCTTTTCATACCATGTTCTATGAAAATTATGCTTATTTTCTTATAAGAAATAGATATAAGATAAAAAAAAACTTTTATAAATCATGTTTTTAAATTTTCTGTTGAATCATAGCTATAGCACTTTATCAATACGCATGAAATCTTTAAACTGATAGTGACGTCCATTTTTGTCACATACATAATTTAACTTTTTATAATTTTTTAACGTTCACGTTTAATTAAATGTTTTTTAGGTCGAAAGAAAATGAACTGGTAATTTTTTTTTTTTGTCAACCATTAAATTATAGCTAATATTTTAATGGCTATATATAAGGTATTAGGATGTTATTATTTTCATATTTTAATTAATTATAAGAAAAGTATTCGAAAATTCGAAAATCGGACTTCGATGTATTGTGTTGTCACCGGGTTCTGAGCTACTGTGAAAGTTTCAAATGTCTAGCTAGTAGGGAAGTTAGTTAAAATTCGATTGCAAAATTTCTACCGGACAAACAAACAAACACACACACAAACAAGAATAGAAGTTAATAAAAACATGGTAAAAATATGTTTATTTTCTTTTGTTTAGGACAATCTGAAGATGTTAAAAGTACACTGTTAAAAATGAACTACTTGAAAATGAGAAGATAAGCCTTCTCATATCTTTTTGAGAAGATTTTTCTCAAAAACTGCGCGAGTCGTTGCTTTATCAAAAATGGGAACATTAGTAAAATGAAATATAATTTCCGATAATTTAATTTCTCGAACGGCGCGCAGTGGGGTATTTGACGAATCTGGCTTCGATTTCAAATATTACAACGCAGGTGTAAAAATATGGGTGTGTGATAAAGATAAATAAATGGGGAATCGTGTGATACCACTTTTTTCTCGTATAAACAAACTGGGAATTCTCAGTATAAGTTGAAATTCGAATGTTTCGTTCAGCAGATTATTGCTCATTAGTTGCCAACCGCGAGGTTTCCTTTTAGAATGTGAATTATTTTAATTTAGGAAATGTATAAAATTTAATTGCTATGGAAAATGACGAGGCAGATAAGTGTGTAAAGGTTTTTATTATTTTAGTTGAGGCAAAAATATTTTTTATACTTTTAAAGGAAGTTTAAAATAATGCATTTTTTCTCTCTTACTTTTATACTATATTTTGAAAATTCGAAGGATTTAGTTATATTTCCCTGCCTTTCCCTGCAATGATTTTTCTTCTAGCAATAAATATAGACCTTTATCTTGTTATTTTTGTAAAAATTAGTTCCGCTTTCTTCCGCTTTTTAAAATAAAGGCTGTTCAAAAAATGCAGGTCTAAATTTTTTTCAATGCATTTCAAGTGCCTAGTTAAAAAGCTTCGAAATTTTTACACTTTATAAACTTTGCTGCAAAGCAAATTCTTAGAGATAATAATAAAGTGATCACGTATGTATATTTTCAGCCATTTTCATTTGAATAAAGAAAAGTATTATTTGTTTTAAAGCTAGATTAAATTGAGGCATTTATTAAATTTAGATTTTGCTTTTGCATTTTCCAAAAATTCGGAAGAATTAATTGTATTTCGTAAAAAATATTTTTCTGTTGAGTAGAGACATCTTTCTTAATGTTTAAATCTACGCAATTTTTAGAAAAATAGAACTGCAAAAAAATTGACGACCACATAACATTTATGTTTTATTCATTTATTTTCATTTGTACTATGCCTTTATTTTGATCTAGGACCATAAAATGCCAAAATAATTACTCACAGAGAATTATTTAACATTATTCTGTTGTAAAATACATTGAATTAAACAAAAAATTAAGATATCTTGAAAATTACTCTTTTCAAATCATTGTTTTGTACGAAGATGAAATAAGAAAATCTATCAGTTTCTCACGTTTTAAATTTAAAATGAATAGCAGATGAATTAACGTCCAATATTAAGCAGGTATATTTACCGAAAAGAATAAGGATTGGATAGGAGATTTGAAATTCCTAGATGTGTAAACCATTCTGAGAGACCAGTAAGAGACTTCACTGAATGAAGTGAAAGATCTAAACAAGAAAAGCTGAAACTCTACGTACTCCACAGACGCTGAAGTGCTCAGACATGCCAAACAAAATAACTTGGAAACTTCTGTTAAAAGATGTGCGGCTTTCATACTAAAAGAAGTTACTTTTACTCCAAAAGAAGCAAAAAAACAAACAAAAAGGTCAAAACACATGTGAAAACGAACACAAATATCACCATTGCAAGCCATGTCATTATGGGCTAATTTTTCAAGAAACCAATACCATAGGTGCCAAGTCTGCTGTTTTTAAGAGAGACTTCATACAAGAAAGTTTTTATAAATGTTTTCAGTTTATGCAATCATATAAAATATGCTTAACAGATTTCTTTATAAAAATATTGGTGACAAACCTGTTTCAAAAATTAAAAAGTTTGGCAGCTATGCAATACAAAATTATAAGAAGTACTCAAAGAAAAAAGTATTTCATGTACTGTTTTGAAGCGTGTTAAAATGGTCTGTTATCCTGAAAAAAAAAGTCATCTATAATAATAAAAGAAGATGTTTGTCTGTCTGTCTGTCTGTCTGTCTGTCTGTCTGTCTGTCTGTCTGTGCATCTATACGTTCAGCCCCTACTGAACGCAGAAGTATAAAATTTGACATACGGGTGCTCAGAAGCCTTCCCGAGTTGATAGTGAAAACAGAATTTAAAAATTTTAATTAGTTCCGGAGATATTAATTAAAACGTCGACCAATGCCTAATTAAAAAGCGAGCGGATCGTAATTTTCGCCCTTCAGCGTGTTCCTCAAAAGAGAAAGCAGAGAGAGGAAAATTTCGCGGGTTTTTCTAAAGCGATCGCTTCCGATCTGTTGGAAATATCGAAAATACACCTGTACCACGAGAAAGAGCATTTATTACCGATTCTTACGGTACAATTTTTTTTAAAAAATACGGATTTTTTATATTTAAAAAAAAAGTTTTAAAAAGGGTCGAAAGTTTCTCTTTTTCTCGATTGTCTTTTTTGAAACGCCCTGTACAACTGAGTAACTGTTCCATTTCTTAAAATCTGGTATATTTGGAAAGGACATTTAATCCTCTTTCGAACCATATAAACATTTTTACAAAATACGGATTAGCGATCCATATTTTAAGATTTTACGAAACATCGATTTTTTCACAAAACATCTTATAACTCTAAAGCGTTTAGAGATAAATAATTTCTTTTTTATTTGTATATAGATCTCGCTTCAACAATTGAATACCCAGAAGATTGAGAGAAAATTTCAAAAACTGAATGAGTTATAATTTTTTTAATTTTCAGTATCGCGGCAGTTTTCGATGAAATTCTGAAACTCTTGCAACTGACCTTGACAGAGAAGAGAGAATAAGATTCTTCAGTGCCAGGTGCTAGAGGTCGGGAAAAATTGCTTTTTTGTTTTTCGCCCACGTGACAAAGTATACTGGAAATAAAAAAAGTAGTTTTTGAATTTTTTCAATTTAAAATCGATCAAAAGCAGAACTTCGAAATTGCCCGTTATTATGGCTCACCTGTATGCAGTTAAAAAATCTAAAGTATAGTTTTAAAAATAAAATAAATAGACATATTATATTTATTTAAATTCATTTTTATTTCATCTGTTAATGACACCATTCACCAATTTCATCTGTTAATGAGTTACTTTTAACAGAATAATATTGATTCCCCCCCCCTTTTTTTTTTATGAATTCGGTTGTAAAAAAGCAGTTTTGGAATTCTTAAATTTTAGATGGATTTCAATAGAAATCGTTAATCGCCCTTGATAGATTAGCCATTTTGAGTCTAAAATATATCATAGATATTCATTATTGTAATACATAATACATCATTCAAAAGATATGTTAAAGTATTTTTATTGCAGGCTATTAAAATTATATAAACCGTTCAAATTCTGTACGAAACTTTCGGAGAAAACTACGGAAAAACCAGAAAATTTTTATTCTTTTATATTTTACAGAGTTTCAAATTCAGATTTTCGCTCACATTTCGTACTAATATTTTTTAACGATATATAGACCGGAAATAAGCAAGTTTTGGAGAAAACCACAGATAAGTCAGACACAAATCTTTTAAAAAAATGTTATACGGCGCCGCAGGCGCCACCGAGCGGGACTTAGCTAAAGTCAGAAATTTGAAAGATCATAACATGGTGAGCGAACAGGCTGTTTCAGATATTGAAAAGGGAAGAGGGCGCCGAAGGCGCTTCCGCACGGGAATTTACCGCGCTTTCAATAAGGTATTTTCACGATATATCAATAAGCTGTTATTAGACCTGAAACGGGAAAAAGGCGCCGCAGGCGCCACCGAGCGGGAGTTTCGTAAAGTCGGATTTTTCAGGGAGCGCGAACCAGCTGGTCGCCGAAGGCGGCTAGTTTAGAATAAAAGAAACTTGTACTGATATTGATATAAAAGATACTTCAAGTGACCACAGAGTTTACGTGAAAAAATTTACGGAATATGCAGAGAAAACAACAGAACTCTATTAGTAATATCCTTGGTATCGTATCCAATATCATCCACAATGCACAAAATAATAGACAACCCCACTGCAATCCAGCAAGCTATATTACCAGTTAGCAATTGTTTGAAGAAACAGCCGAAGCACGCACTAATTATTTTCGCTTATTTCGAAAAAAAAAAACTGTGCACGAATAATTTTAAGACTTTTTTGTAATCCTGATGTTCTTAATAGATTACGTTTGAGTTCAGATTTAGTGTTAACTGAGATAAGATCTACAATACGAAAAAAGTCAAATTCTTAAAAAAAAAAAAAAAAAAAACTCTAGAGAGTTATTGCCGATTGCATCTTCTACAAGCATTTATGATATATAGAATTGCAATTACAAAACAATAGATGATAGCTCTTTATTATGCAGTGATGTTGAAATTTTTCCTTACTTATTTATTAATTGTAGGAATTTTATTTCTTATATGCTTCTATTAAATGAAATGTTTTATTTGAGTTTGTACTATATTTATTACTTTAGAGTTTTTTTTTTTTTTTTTTTGAGGTATTTATTGTTTAACAGTAAATAAACATTCTAAATAACGTTTTTTTTTTTTTTTTTTTTTTTAATAAAAATATTAATATGCATTAAAAATAATAGTTTCATAACTAAATAATTGATTGAAATTGGTTTTCAACAAAAAAATAATTTTGGCCAGCCAGATTCGCCAAATACCCCACTGTGCGGCGTTACGATAAATGTTGTTGTTTTTTATAAATCTTTTGAATAATGTGCACTATTAAAACACACTTCTCAGAAATAAGCAAGATCTTCTCATTTTTGAGAAGTTTCAATTTTCATAATAGCTCCAAGAAAGGAAGTCTCCTTTTTAAGAGTTTTCTTTCTCATTAGCTATTCATTTAATATTCACTCTTGTAAGATTGTAACGAAATTAGTTCGTGAGCGTCGTGGCTCAGAAATAAATCATCGGGCTACGAAACCAGAGATTGCCGATTCCTGTCAAGGGAAATTGTTTGAAAATGGTTTGTATTTAAATCTTAATTGTTTATTTTTTATTTATTCATTATGTCATTATGTTAATTATGTTTATGTTCATCATTGAGTTAATATTATGCATTTCTAGACTTTTCGAACCCTAGAATATTCTGTTCTAGAAACTTCATCAATCGTATGTAAAGTTATGTAAAATTTGAAATGAATAGTTAAATGAGAAAAAAAAAAAATCTTTAGCACGTTGAGCGCCATGCAAATTCTTAAAATCCATTAAAATTCCATAATGATTCCTCCTGTAATAAATAAAAATTAAGCACATTTTTAATAAATTTTCGATCAATAAATGTAATATTTTCAGTTTTATATCCAATTTTATATCCGCCACCGATGGTTGACGCGGCTTTATATCCTATTTGACACTGTCGGCCACCGATGGCTGACAGGGCGCGTTTAATTTTTTATTGTTAATTTTTTAACGTTTTAATTTTTTATTGCTACTGCTTTTACTTTCGGGGTAAAACTTTCACTGAAACGTTTGAAGTATAACATGTTCTGCACACTCCTAAAGTTACAAGATGATTCCTTCAGTACTTAGAGATATATGGCAAAATGTCTAGAATCTAGAATGGCTGACATGGCGCTCAACGTGTTAAAATGAGAAGTTCCTACTCGGAGCTATTATAAGGAATGAAACTTTTCAAAAATGAAAGGATTCTGCTGATTTTTGAGAAGTGTGTTTTAACAGTGTGTAACATAATGTATTTCAATACTTTTGAATGTCTTGTACTGGAACTATTTGTACAAAAAAGTTTCATTTAATATCGCCTTAAAATATTGATTTGGGACACCACGTTTTCATATACATACATATTTTTAAAGAAATATTCTGAAAGTTCATGAAAGAACTACCGTTTGAATTCCAAATGTGCCAACTACAGTGACGCTTTTCTACTACCACCTCGCATCTCCAAGAAGTCCATTGAGATCCAAGTAAAATCTAGTATTCCTTTGGCAATCGAAATAGATTTCATTTTCAAACACTCGATGATTTTTAAAATTGTACAGAAATTCAAATGGAAAATAAATTTTAGTAAAATAATAAACAACATTCACTTTTATGTATTTTCAAGGTTATGTCCAATATTCATTTCGTATTGCCATAACGATAAGTTTATTTTGGATAAAAATTCATGAAACAATTACCGTATGAACACCAGATGCAACTGCTACTGTGACACTTCTTTGCTTCCATGTCGCATCCCCAAGAAGACCATTTAGACCTCTGTGTCCAGAACTAGCACTCAGAATGCCAGATTTTATCCTCAATGCAATATCCACCGGAAGACCCATGAAATTGTATGGCAACTCATTACTCTGAAGTACAGTGTAAGTTGCGTTGGCCAGATTTAAGGGTATCTGAAAGAGAAATATAAATAATTATTTTTAATAGGGATATGTTTTTGTACTAGATTATTGATATTGGTGTAATGCTAGTTATTGACCAATCATCCCAATCTCTACTCAGGATCTACCCAATCATAGCTTCGATTAGTCACTTGTTACTCCATTAATATTCACTATTGGTAAAATTTGTTTATGAAGCAAAAATCTAGAATGTCGATTGTTGTTTGATCAAATGAAAATCTAAGTTATTGGTCATATATTATGCATAAGATTATGCAATAGGGTGTAAATTTTTAAGCTATTAACTTGGTTAATACAAACTATTCATTATTAGTTATGATGTATTAGGCAAAACGTACACAGGACCTCTGTAAAAGTCACCAAAAAAGAGAAAAGATGCGAAAAAAATTAATCAGTCATTAAAATACGCAAAAAAATACATAAAAATACATAAAATATAAAATAAAATATTAATGTAAAATAATAATAATAATAAATAATATTATTATTAAAATTAAAAAAATATATAATAATTATTTTTTATTTTAATAACTATTAATATTATTAAAATATTATATATCATACAAATAAATTCGTTATCTCTTTATACTTTTAGGGCGTTTATTTTATGATAAATTTTGTGCCTTCCAAAAAAAAAAAAAAAAAAAAAAAAAAATTGAAAAGAGTTACAGAAACATTCAATAGACAAACACATATCCAAGATTCAATGCTTCTGTATCACATGTTTTTTTTTTTTTTTTTTTCTTCTTTCCTTTTTTTTTTTTTTTTTATGGTGCCCCTATGGTGTAATCCTACAAATAAGTGCAAGCGCACTATACACAAATTTCTGAGAAATATGATATAAGAATTACTTTAAGTATTTGAAAGGCAAACCTCTCAATCCAGATATATTCTCATCTTTTTATACTTAACTAGCGAGCTTCGCCCGCTAGCGGGTCAGTACTTTCAAATGAATCACTAAAATTAATGAATCACTAAAATTATTGAATCACTAACAGAAACTTTTAGTGTTAAAAAAAAATTTTTTAAAAAATCATTTCTGATTGGGTAAAAAGTCGGGCCGGGTCCCCACTGCCTTCGGCAGCGCATTCGCGTGCGCGCTGCGCGCGCACAACTTAAGGGATACACGCGCTGCGCGCGCGTATTCCTTCCCTGACCCTACGTGCCCCCTAAAAAAAATCATTTCTGATCGGGTAAAAACTCGCACCGGGTCCCCACTGCCTTCGACAGCGCAGTACAGTGCGCGCTGCGCGCGCACAACTCAAAGTATACACGCGCTGCGCGCACGTATTCCTTCCCTGAGCCTTCATGCCCCCTAAAAAAATCATTTCTGATCGGGAAAAGACTCGCACCGGGTCCCCACTGCCTTCGGCAGCGCAGTCGCGTGCGGATTCCTTCCCTGACCCTCCGTGCCCCCTAAAAAAATCATTTCTGATCGGGTAAAAAATCGCACCGGGTCCCCACTGCCTTCGGCAGTGCAGTCCCGTGCGCTCCGCGCGCGGTGCACGCCTATTACTTCTCCACCCTTTCAGGCCCTCTTAATTAACCTACGTATACCAATTTTGAACGATCTAACTCATTTGGCTGAGATGCAAAAGAAAACTAATTCAGGACACCTCAAAACGTGTAAATCTGGTGAAAACTTTCGAAAATTTAAAAGAACTTTAAAATATCTTTCGAATGATGTATTAAAAAAAATTTAATCATAATTAGAAATTGAAATTTTTAAATTTCAAAATATTACAGCGCCATAAAAGAAAACTGATTCAGGACACCTCAAAACGTGTAAATCTGGTGAAAACCATCGATAATATAAAAGAACTTTAAAATATCTTTCGAATGATGTATTACAAATAATTTAATCGTAATTAGAAATTGAAATATTGAAATTTGAAAATATTACAGCGCCATCTGGCGGTACAAATGTCTGTATTCCACTGTACGATTCCAATTTAAAAAAGCTTTCCAATGATGTATTACTTATGAAATTATTTTAATTAGTAGCTGAGATACAAAAGAAAACAAATTCAGGACACCTCAAAACGTGTAAATCTGTTGAAAACTTTGAATAATATAAAAGAACTTTAAAATATCTTTCGAATGATAGATTAAAAATGTTTTAATCATAATTAGAAATTTAAATATTGAAATTTGAAAATATTACAGCGCCATAAAAGAAAATTGATTCAGGGCACCTCAAAACGTATAAATCTGATGAAAATTTTCGATAATTTAAAAGAACTTTAAAATATCTTTCGAATGATGTATTAAAAATAAATTAATCGTAATTAGAAATTGAAATACGCGTATTAGAATAAAATTTAATTTACAATTAAAACGTAAATTTTGTGCAAAGTCGATGAAATTTGAACTGCAAGGCTGTCTTGTGATATTAGGTCTGTATACGAAGTTTAGTGTGCGGCATTCAAAAACTGAAGCCTTTTACAAATTGCAATTTTTAATCGCAGTTCCAAAACACGTGACCTCATTAAGTACCAGCTCATGTTTCTCTTTCCGTTCAAGTTTTTTTTTTTTTTTTCGCTTTCCATTAGACGTCGTTCTTTTCCATGAAATGGTTGCCGTGGAAACGCCAACGAACACATTTTACGATCTGATGCAATGAAGGTCGTCTTATTCAAATGAATGCTTCAATGGCTAAAATTAAACAATTTATAATTCATTCAGTTTTGGAAATTTTCTCTCAATCTTTTGGGAATTAAATTATGATAGCGAGATCTATATACAAAAAAAAAAAAAAAGAAATAATTTATCTCTAAACGCTTTTGAGTTATAAAATGTTTTGCGAAAAAATCGATGTTTCGTAAAATCTAAAAATAGGGATCGCTAATCCGTATTTTGTAAAAATGTTGATATGGTTCGAAAGAGGATTAAATGGCCTTTCTTTATATACCAGCTGTTAAGAAATGAAAGGGTTACTCGGTCGTACAGGGCGTTTCAAAAAAGACCACCGCGAAAAAGAGAAATTTTCGACCCTTTTTAAAACTTTTTTTAAAAATATAAAAAATCCGTATTTTAAAAAAAAAAAATTTACCGTAAGAATCGGTAATAAATGTTCTTTCTGCTGTTTGAGGTGTATTTCGATATCTCGAACCGTTGGAGCAGGATCGCTTTACAAAAACCCACGAAATTTCCTCTTTCTAGTTCTTCTTTCGAGGTAAGCGGTCCTAGACGAAAATGGCTGTCGCCTCCGATTTCGAATCGTTTTTTCGTTAGACAATGGTCGACATTTTAATTAATATCTCCGCTAATTAGGGTCGCATCGTTTAGCAAATTAGATATCGTACATCTGCGATAAATTCTCCGTCCGACGGTACCTGTTCGAAGTCCGTGCGACCTATAGCGGCGGAGCCTTTTCCGTTTCAAGCCGTTTCTCACAGACACACACACACACACGCGCGTACAGATTTTAATAATATAAGGAGACTAGCTGGCTTCGCCCGCTAGCGGGTCAGTATTTTCAAATGAATCACTAAAATTAATGAATCACTAACAGTAACTTTTAGTGTAAAGAAAAGAAATTTAAAAAATAATAATAATTTGTGATTGGGTAAAAAGTCGGCCCGGGTCCCCACTGCCTTCGGAAGCGCTGTCCCGTGCGCGCTGCGCGCGCACAGCTTAAGGGACACACGCGCTGCGCGCGCGTATTCCTTCCCTCACCCTTCGTGGCTCCTAAAAAAAAAAATCGGATCGGGTAAAAACTCCCATCGGGTCCCCACTGCCTCCGGCAGCGCAGACCCGTGCGCACTGCGCACGCACGTGTGGAGGTATACGTGCGCTGCACACACATATTGCTTCTCAAGTCAAAATTTTATTCTTAAGATAATTAAAAAAATCATTTCTCATCGGGTAAAAATTCGGACCGGGTCCCCACTGCCTTCCGCAGCGCAGTCCCGTGCATACTGCGCGCGCACAACTTAAGGTATACACGCGCTGCGTGCGCGTATTCCTTCCCTGACCCTTCGTGCTTGGGAAAAAAAAATCTGATCGGGAAAAAACTCCCGGGTCCCCACTGCCTCCAGCAGTGCAGACCCATGCGCGCTGCGTGCGCACGTGTGGAGGTATATATGCGCTGCGCGCACATATTCCTTCTCAAGTCAAAATTTTATTCTTAAGAAAATTTAAAAAATCATTTCTCATCGGGTACAAATTCGGAACGGGTCCCCACTGCCTTCGGCAGCGCAGTCCCGGGCGTTCTGCGTGCGCACAAGTTAGGGGATACGCGCGCGGTGCACGCCTATTTCTTCCCCCACCCTTTCATGCCCTCTTAATTAACCTACGTATACCAATTTTGAACGATCTAACTCAATTGGCTGAGATGCAAAAGAAAATGTAATCAGGACATCTCAAAACGTGTAAATCTGGTTAAAACTTTCGATAATATAAAAGTACTTTAAAATATCTTTCGAATGATGTATTAAAAATAATTTAATCATAATTAGAAATTGAAATATTGAAATTTTAAAATATTACAGCGCCATCTGGCGGTACAAATTTCTGTATTCCACTGTTTGATTCCAATTCAAAAAAGCTTTCTAATGATGTCTTACTTATGAAATTATTTTAATTAGTAGCTGAGATACAAAAGAAAACAGGTCACCTCAAAACGTGTAAATCTGGTGAAAACTTTCGATAATTTAAAAGAACTTTAAAATATCTTTCGAATGATGTATTAAAAATAATTTAATCATAATTAGAAATTGAAATATTGAAATTTGAAAATATTACAGCGCCATAAAAGAAAATTGATTCAGGACACCTCAAAACGTATAAATCTGGTGAAAATTTTCGATAATTTAAAAGAACTTTAAAATATCTTTCGAGTGATGCATTAAAAATAATTTAATCATAATTAGAAATTTAAATATTGAAATTTGAAAATATTACAGCGCCATCTGGCGGTACAAATTTCTGTATTCCACTGTTCGATTCCAATTAAAAAAAGCTTTCTAATGATGTATTACTTATGAAATTATTTTAATTAGTAGCTGAGATACAAAAGAAAATTAATTCAGGAGACCTCAAAACGTGCAAATCTGTTGAAAACTTTGAATAATATAAAAGAACTTTAAAATACCTTTCGAATGATATATAAAAAATAAATTAATCGTAATTAGAAATTGAAATACGCGTATTAGAATATTGCAATTTTTTAATCGCAGAACCAAAACACGTGACCTTTTTTTTTTTTCTTCGCTTCCGTCGAGAGAGAAATGAACCTCTTCTCTTCCTTGAAGTGGCTCCCATGGTAACGAAAAGCGGCAATGAACACGTAATCTCCTTATATTATTAAAATCTGTACGCGTGTGTCTGTGTGTCTGTCTGTCTGTGAGAAGCGGCTTGACGCAGCAAAAGCTCCGCCACTAACAGTCGCACGGACTTCGAACAGGTACCGTCGGACAGAGAATTTATCGCAGATCTGGGTTATCTATTTTGCTAAACGATGCGACCCGAATTAGCGGAGATATTAATTAAAATGTCGAGCATTGTCTACCGAAAAATGACCCAGAATTCATGATTAAATGCTTAAAAAGCGACATTTTTACGGAAAAAGTGGAAAATAAATTAGAAATATCAGTCGTATTGTTACAAACAAGATACCATTGGAAAGGGCTTTTTTTTCTTAATCCGATGGTTTAAACGGCTTATCGATCGGACAATAAGATTTTTTAAAATTAACTAAACTATAAAAAAATATTGGCAACAAATCACAAGAATCTTAGCTTTGCAGACAATCCTCAATTGTAATGAAATACTCGGCCTCTTTTGGGCTAAGGTGAAATTATCATACCACTGATAGCTTTCACGCTGAAACAATGATAGAACCACAAGAAAGCACAATAATAAATACACGTGGCAATTATTACACGTGGCAATATTTACTAACAACTGCAGTTGAGAAAGCGCCATCTATCGATCATTACAAACGCGGATAGTCTACAGCAGTCTTCAACGGAAAGAAACACATCTGGTATTTAATGAAATCACGTGTTTCGTACTGCGATTAAAAATTGCAATTTTCTATTTTCTTCAATTTTTCAAATTTTACACATTATACTTAGTATACAATCTTAACACCACAAAACAAACTTACAGTTCAAATTTCATCGATTTTCGTCAATAAACAAAAGATTTACATTTTAATTGCAAATTAAATTTTATCTTTACACGAATCACATTTTATCAGATCGTATTACGTGTTCATTGCCGCTTTTCGTTACCATGGGAACCACTTCAAGGAAGAGAAGAGGTTCATTTCTCTCTCGACGGAAGCGAAGAAAAAAAAAACTAGTATGCTGTGGCCACCACAAGACTTTATTCTATATTTTCCTATACATATTCAATTAGTAACAATAAAAAAAAAAACTAGTATGTTGTGGCCACCACAAGACTTTCTTCTATATTTACCTATACATATTCAATCAGTAACAATATTTAAAAAAAAAAAAAAAAAAAAAAAAAAAAAAAAAAAAGTAAGATTTTTTTTCTAAGTTTTTTTTTTTTTTTTTTGTTAAAAGTAAAAAAAATCGATAACTTTGTTTTAAATTATCACAGATTTATAGTTCAACCATTCGTTTTAAAGGTATTGACGAGACCTTTCGAAAGATACCCATCTTGAAAATTTATCCCCCCAGGGGGGGAAGCGATGCCCCCCCATGCAGAAATTTTTTTTCCTAGTTACATACTACTATTATCAATAATTCATATTAATTTTACAATCACAAGTTTAAAACAACTCTTATTATGCACATTTATACGAATTTTTGTCCTATGCTGCCATGTTAAAAATTTAGATAAAATGCTATCACAGCGCCACCTGTTGAGCTATTGATCCCCAAACATAATCAGCACCAGTTAATGCCGGGGACAAACTAAATACCAAGTTTGGTTAAATTTCGTTTAAAAAAAAAAAAAAAAAAAAAAAAAAAAAAAAAAAAAAATGCGATTTTTTTTTTCTAAGTTTTGTTTTGTTAAAACAAAAAAAATCGATAACTTTGGTTTAAATTATCACAGATTTATGGTTCAACCATTCGTTTTAAAGGTATTGACGAGACCTTTCGAAAGATACCCATCTTGAAACTTTGCCCCCCCGGGTGGGAACTTCCCCCCCCCCCCGCTGGGGGGGAACCGATGCCCCCACATGCACAAAATTTGTTTCCTAGTTAACTACTACTATTATCAACCAGATCTTTCGAAAGATACCCATTGTGAAAATTTACCCCCCCTGGGGGGGGGGGGGGGTATTTTCCCACTAGGGGGGGGAGCGATGCCCCCCATGCAGAAAATTTTTTTCCTAGTTACATACTACTATTATCAATAATTCATATTAATTTTAGAATCACAAGTTTAAAACAACTCTAATTATGCACATTTAAACGAATTTTTGTCCTAGTCTGCCATGTTAAAAATTTAGATAAAATGCTATCACAGCGCCACCTGTTGAGCTATTGATCCCCAAACATAATCAGCGCCAGTTTATGTCGGGGACCAACTAAATACCAAGTTTGGTTAAATTTCGTTAAAAAAAAAAAAAAAATTTCGAGTTTCGACTTTTTCGAGAAAAAGTTCGAAAAGTTTTTTTTCGTTAAAAGTAAAAAAAATCGATAACTTTGTTTTAAATTATCACAGATTTATAGTTCAACCATTCGTTTTAAAGGTATTGACGAGATCTTTCGAAAGATACCCATCTTGAAACTTCGCCCCCCCGGTCGGGTACTTCCCCCCCCGCTGGGGGGGGAACTGATGCCCCCACATGCACAAAAATTTTTTCCCAGTTAACTATTACTATTATCAACGAGACCTTTCGAAAGATACCCATCTTGAAAATTTACTTCCCCGGGGGGGGGATTTTCCCCCCTGGGGGGGAACCGATGCCCCCCCATGCACAAAATTTGTTTCCTAGTTAACTACTACTATTATCAATAATTCATATTAATTTTACAATCGTAAGTTTAAAATAACTCTCATTATGGCCATTTATACGGTATTTTGTCCTATGCTGCCATGTTAAAAATTTGCATAAAATGCGATTACAGCGCCACCTGTTGAGCTATTGATCCCAAAATCTAATCAGCACCAGTTCATGTCAGGGTGCAACTAAATACCAAGTTTGGTTAAATTTCATTCATTGGTTCGTGAGATACAGCGTCCACAAAAAAATGATACAGACAGACAGACAGACAGACAGACATTTTCTAAAAACTATTGATTCGTGTTCTCCACATCCCAAAACATGTAAATCCATCAAAAAGTGGACTTCGAAAATTTTCGCGAATCCAATACTTTCTCTATATTACATATAGAAGAAAGTAAAAAAAAAAAAAAAAAAAAAATGCGAATTTTTTTCTTTTTTTTTTTTTTTTTTTTTTTTGGTTAAAAGTAAAAAAAAATCGATAACTTTGTTTTAAATTATCACAGATTTATAGTTCAACCATTCGTTTTAAAGGTATTGACGAGATCTTTCGAATGATACCCATCTTCAAAATTTACCATCTACGGGGGGGGTACTTCCCCCCCAGGGGGGAAGCGATGCCCCCCCATGCACAAAAATTGTTTCCTAGTTACGTACTACTATTATCAATAATTCATATTAATTTTACAATCACAAGTGTAAAATAACTGTTATTATGCACATTTATACGGAATTTTGTCCTATGCTGCCATTTTAAAAATTTGCATAAAATGCGATCACAGCGCCACCTGTTGAGCTATTGATCCCCAAATCTAATGGGCACCAGTTCATGTCAGGGTGCAACTAAATACCAAGTTTGGTTAAATTTCATTCATTGGTTCGTGAGATACAGCGTCCACAAAAAAATGATACAGACAGACAGACAGACATTTTTTAAAAACTATCAATTCGTGTTCAGGACATCCCAAAACGTGTAGATCCGTCAAAAAACGGGGGTTGAAAATTTTCGCGTATCCAATACTTTCTCTATATTACATATAGAAGAAAGTAAAAAAAAAAAAGGTCACGTGTTTTGGTTCTGCGATTAAAAAATTGCAATATTCTAATACGCGTATTTCAATTTGTAATTACGATTAATTTATTTTTTATATATCATTCGAAAGATATTTTAAAGTTCTTTTATATTATTCAAAGTTTTCAACAGATTTACACGTTTTGAGGTCTCCTGACTTATACTCAAGTCTAGTCTCATCATGTGCAATTTCTTGAAGTAATTTGGAACTGAGTTAAGCTTATAAACTTTTTTTTGCTCCCTGCAATCCAGGGGGAAAGGGATGATTTCAATAAATCCCGTTACTTTAGGTGTCGGATACATATAAACAATATAGGCACCAAACTTCGTGACCGCAGCTTTCATTAGTTTCCCAGGACAAATTTAGCACTAAAAAGTATGTCTCGAACACATACCCCCCTCCCCCAACAACAACAAAAAACTAGTATGTTGTGGCCACCACAAGACTTTCTTCTATATTTTCCTATACATATTCAATCAGTAACAATATTTAAAAAAAAAAAAAGATTTTTTTTTCCTTTTTTTTTTTTTTTTTTTGTGAAAATTAATACATATTTAATCACTAACAATATTTAAAAAAAAAAAAAAAAAAAAAAAAAGAATTTTTTTCTAAGTTTTTTTTTTTTTTTTGGTTAAAAGTAAAAAAAATCGATAACTTTGTTTTAAATTATCACAGATTTATAGTTCAACCATTCGTTTTAAAGGTATTGACGAGACCTTTCGAATGATACCCATCTTCAAAATTTACCCCCCTCCCCGGGGGGGTACTTCCCCCCCAGGGGGGGAAGCGATGCCCCCCCCCCATGCACAAAATTTTTTTCCTAGTTACGTACTACTATTATCAATAATTCATATTAATTTTACAAACACAAGTGTAAAATAACTCTTATTATGCACATTTATACGAATTTTTGTCCTATGCTGCCATGTTAAAAATTTAGATAAAATGCTATCACAGCGCCACCTGTTGAGCTATTGATCCCCAAATATAATCAGCAACAGTTTATGTCGGGGACCAACTAAATACCAAGTTTGGTAAAATTTCGTTAAAAAAAAAAAAAAAAAAAAAAAAAAAAACGATTATTTTTCTAAGTTTTTTTTTTGTTAAAAGTAAAAAAAATCGATAACTTTGTTTTAAATTATCACAGATTTATGGTTCAACCATTCGTTTTAAAGGTATTGACGAGATCTTTCGAATGATACCCATCTTCAAAATTTAACCCCCCCGGGGGGGTACTTCCCCCCCAGGGGGGGAACCGATGCCCCCCCATGCACGATTTTTTTTTCCTAGTTAACTACTACTATCATCAATAATTCAAATTCATTTTACAATCACAAGTTTAAAATAACTCTCATTATGCCCATTTATACGGAATTTTGTCCTATGCTGCCATGTTAAAAATTTGCATAAAATGCGATTACAGCGCCACCTGTTGAGCTATTGATCCCCAAATCTAATGGGCACCAGTTCATGTCAGGGTGCAACTAAATACCAAGTTTGGTTAAATTTCATTCATATGTTCGTGAGATACAGCGTCCACAAAAAAATGATACAGACACACAGACAGACACACAGACAGACAGACAGACAGACAGACAGACACACAGACAGACATTTTCTAAAAACTATCAATTCGTGTTCAGGACATCCCAAAACGTGTAGATCCGTCAAAAAACGGAGGTCGAAAATTTTCGCGAATCCAATACTTTCTCTATATTACATATAGAAGAAAGTAAAAACTAGTTGGCATAGGTGGACTCTGCTCAGTTCCCCATCATATTTATGTTCTCATAAATTTCAAGTTTGAGAGATATAATCATGTTAAAAGAAATGAATTTGACAAAAGCTTGATACAGTGACAGAATGAAAATCCCGCCTAATAGGCTATCCACCGTTCACTTCGATATATTTATCTTATTCTAATCTATTAATTTATTTTATCAGGGTCAATTCCGTTGTTTAGTTTTCATGCTACTATTTCCAATGCAATAATCCTCAAAATTCATATTTATATGAAAAATTTACAATTTCGCTATGTTGGTAAAATCGTAAATTACGAATAATTTACGAAATTTTCCTATTAGAATATTTTTATTCAATCATGTTCAAACAAATATCATAAATATAATCTTGAAGTTGTCTAATGTATTTATGAGCCTCAAAATGAAAGTTTATGCTCAATTTTACCTTATTCTGGCATGTTAAGTAAATCGTAAATTCCAAATAACTTACGAATTTTTTTAAATTGGAAAAATCATAGTCTATGATATTCATGCCAGTATCCTAAATAATATTTCGAAAGTAGTCTGACATCTTTACGATGAAAATATCTCTCAAAATTTACGTTCATGTGAAATTTTGCCCTATACTGCCATGTTAAGAAATTCGTAAATTTCCAATAACTTGCGAAATTTTCAAAGTAGCATATTTTCAGTTACTGATGTTCCTTCCGGCATCAAAACTGATATTCTAAAACTGGTCTGACATTTTTACAGTAAAAAGTTTCCATTTAATGCACGTTTAAGTGAATTTTTGTCCTATTCTCCCATGTTAAGAAAATCGTAAATATCAAATAACTTACGAAGTTTTTAAATTCGAATGTTGCAAATAAATAGGGTTCTTGCCAGTGTCGAAAGTGATATTTTAAAACTGATCTGACCTCTCTGCGACAATTTGTTCTTGAGATATCGTGTACACAGACTAACAAACTAACGGACTTACACACTAACAGACTAACAGACACCCTACAGACAGACACCATAGAAATTTTGTCATTTTCGGATTCCTCACACCTGAAAACGTGTAAAAAAGTCAAAAAACCGAGGTCGAAAATTTTCACGATTACCTAAGTTCCCCATACGTATAGTATGATGGGGAACTAATAATAATAATAAAATAAAAAAATGGCAAATCACAAAAAGTCAAAAACGTGTTTTGGAAATATCCTAAAGAAAACGCTTGGCTGTTTTCAACATCTTTGTTCCATTTTTGGTAGAGTTCTACTCAAAAATCCAGAATCTGCAAAATTTCCCGCCAAAAATTGATTTACCCCTCCTTCACCTTAATAATTGAAATTTCCTAAATCGCAGATAATATGCATGTTTTATTTGTACTCATGTGTAGTTTTCCCCTGTGCAATTTCTTCCCTGTGAAGTAATTTGGAGCCGAGTTATGTTTACAAAGGTGTTTTTGCTTTCTGTCTCCCCAACGGGGAGGGGGGGGGGGACAGGGGTAATTTCGATAAATTCCGTTACTTTAGGTGTCGGATGCATATAAACATTCCAAGCACCAAAATTCGTGACCGCAGCTCCCATAGATTTCTCAGGACAAATTTAGTGCTGAAAGGTATGTTCAGATTTTACCAACTCGTAACCTCCCCCCTCCAAAAAAAAAAAAAAAAAAAAAAAAATACCAAATCATAAAAAAAAAAAAAAAATGTATTTTAAGAACTATCCTAAGGAAGTCGCATAGCTTTTTCCAACATCTTTGTTCCATATTTGGTAGAGTTCTACTCAAAAATCCGGAATAGCAAAATTTCCCGCCAAAAATTGATTTCCTTTCCTTCCCCTTAAAAATCGAAATTTCCTAAATCACAGATAATGTTTTATTTGTACTCATGTGTAATCTTCCTGTGTGCAGTTTCTTCCCTGTGAAGTAATTTGGAGCCGAGTTATGTTTACAAAGGTGTTTTTGCTTTCTGTCTCCCCAAGGGGGGAACAGATGTGAATTTCGAAAAAGTTGATAGATATAATTTTAAGTTGGGTAAAGATCTAAATTCCTGCCAAGTACCGTTGAATTCCGTCCAACTATTCTCACGTGATACCCGGACAAATATAGTTTTACAGATATACAGACACGATGACACACACACACACAGACTAATTTTCTGAAGGGGGGGGGCAGGGCACAGGGTTAATTTCGATAAATTCCGTTACTTTAGGTGTTGGGTGCATATAAATAGTCAAAACGCCAAAATTCATGATCGCAGCTCCCATAAATTTCTCAGAACAAATTTAGCGCTTAAAGGGATGTCCTGATTTTGGCAACTAATAATTCCCCCCCCCAAAAAAAAAAAAAAAAAAAAAATTGCAAATTACAAAAAAAAAAAAGTATTTTTGGAAATATCTTATGGAAGTCACATAGCTTGTTTTAACATCTTTGTTCTATATTTGGTAGAGTTCTACTCAAAAATCCGGAATTAGCGAAATTTCCCACCAAAAATCGCTTTTTCTCCTCCCTCCTTTTAAAAATCGAAAATTCCAAAATTGTAGATAAGGTTTTATTTCTCTAATCTCCCTGTGTGAAATTTCTTTACTGTGAAGTAATTTGGAGCCGAGTTATGCCTACAAACGTGTTTTTTACTTTTGCCCCCTCACGGGGGAAACGGAGGCGAATTTCGAAAAAGGTGATAGATATAATTTTAAGTTGGGTAAATATCTAAATTCCTACCAAGTACCGTTGAATTCCGTCCAGCCGTTCTCACGTGATACCCTGACAAATATAGCTTTACAGATATACAGGGACGAAGACACACACAGAGACAAAATTTT
Organism: Salticus scenicus; assembly: GCA_963930645.1. Classification (NCBI taxonomy): domain Eukaryota; kingdom Metazoa; phylum Arthropoda; class Arachnida; order Araneae; family Salticidae; genus Salticus; species Salticus scenicus. The sequence goes on along the minus strand of OZ005656.1, from coordinate 285,368,349 downwards.
CTGAAGTCCTTTTTGGCTTTCATGGTGTGTGAAACGTGAAGATATCGCAATTTTTTTTTATTCTGACAAATTTACAGACAAAAGTCTGATTTTATTAATACAGATTTTATATAATGCTGATTAGGGTGTAATATAATTGAATTAAATCATTATAATTTATTTTTATATTTCTTTTTCAATTTCTTTGGAGTCTTTTAGACTTTAAAACATCGAAATATAGATATTATGATCTAAAAGATGACGTCATTAGTTTTATAATACCATGTAAACTGATGTCAAATGATTTAAATTAACATGATAGCTAAACAGATAAGACGTCATAACTGTAGAAATATTTTAATTTGAAATCATCGATCACTGAACCCGCAAAGGTAGACTTAGTAAAAAAAATAAGCATGATATTATAATATAAGCATGATATTACAATGGTATTGATTTATTTATTGCTAAGCAACAACCTATTTCCCTTTCGCAAAAGGAAAAATAACTGCATTTTCATAAAAAAAAAAAAAAAAAAAAAAAAGATTTAACTTAAAAAAGAAAAAAGTAATATCACGTGTTTTTCAAACCAGTATTTACATTTGCATGTATCGTTCAAATACAGAGAGATATTGTCACGTGTACAAGGGATATTTAGTAGACGGATGTAAACTGTGAATTTCGACAGCTGAATTTACAGTAAGTCGTAAATATGTTTTCGATTATTTTATCTGCATATGTATTGAATTCGATTTTTCCGCTCTCGACATAGCATCGTGAGCTAAAGAAATTGAAAAATTTCGTTGTTCCAGTGTTCGTATTGTATATCCAATGCATTGCAACAGGTAAAATAATATTCAAAACTATCTATTTACGTTTGGAGGACATTAAAAATGAAAATATGTATATTGATTGATATGTGTTCATATATACATTTTTAGTTTAAATATACTATAAAAGGAATAAAATAAGTAACTTTTAACAAATATTGCTTAAAGTTTTAAAAAGTAAATTATTTTATATAAAAATTATTAGCCATTACCTCAGACACTGTATAGGACTAATTTAATTAAATATATTTCAGTTTCTCTTTTACTGTACAGTGTACATTAATGTAACATTTACCTTAGCAATGGACTAAAACTTTTATGATATTCATTTTTATGTTTGAATACTAAAATTTTGCAGTAAATTTCAGCATTCAAACATAAATATATTTTTTAATCAACTTATTAACGAAGCCATAAAATAATACCCAATTACCTTTCGGATAAAACTAGAATAATACAAAAACGGGGCATAAAGATAAAAATTAGTCGGTAAGTAGTATTTAAAATTCTAGTACACAAAGTATTTAAAGTACATAAATATTTTTAAAATGTATAAAAAGTTTTTTGAACGTAAAAAATCTTTTTCAATTTAAATATTTTCCGATAAATTTTAATATACTTAATATTATTTTATTTCACCGCATATTTATGCATATTTTTCTAAGACAAGGATTTGCAAAAAATTTTTAGAATGTTCACCTAATCCCGATATTAATGTTTATAATAGTTATTTCAAAGTATTTGCCTACTTTCAGTAGACTTTTTTTGAAAAACATAAAATTTTGAATAAATATACAGATTTTTAGCTTAAATGTTCTATAAAATAGATAAAATTAATATATATTTTTTCCACAAGTTTTTCTTGAAAGTTTTTAAAAATCGACCAAGTTTGAATAAATAAAGTTTTTCCATCACGCCAAGCATTGTACAACCAAATTAACTAAAAATATTTCAATTTATTTTTAATCTACGGTACTAATGAACTAAAATTTTGTTGTTAAACTCTTCAAATTTATTAAAATACTAGCAGGCTTCGCCCACTTCGCTGGACCCTATTTTTAAATGAATCACTATAATTACTGAATTCTCAAAATTGCGTTAATTTTTATCACGTGAAAAAAAAAAAAAAAAAACGAAACAAAATTTGATTAGGAAAAATGTCGCACGGGGTTCTCACTGCCTTCGGAAAAAATTCCCAAAATGCTAACTCTTATTTCTGTTATTTTCCCCCTTCGCCCCCCTTCCCGTCCCTCCTAATAACGTTACACTTTCGAAAATATCCCCATTCGACTTGCAGGCTATTGAAACAAATCGGTACCAATTTTGAAAGGCCTAACTGTATTTCTAATTGTTTTTGCCCCTGCTGCCCCACCTGGGGGCTGAATTTTTAAAATTCCAGAAATTGGTAGATAATTATTAGATGTTTGCATTAGCTATATTTTATAGCAAAAATTTCACGTATATCTGTTTTTTTTTTTTTTTTGTTTGAGATATATAGGATTATGCGAAATCGCGTTTTACGCATGTGAAATCCCGTTTTGCCCGCCCCCGCCCCCCCCCCCCTTGGAGACCGATTTTCGAAAATTCCAGAAATCGGTTTTTAGACATTTATATTAGCTATATTTTAAAGCAAAAATTTTACGGATATCTGTTTTTTTTTTTTGTTTGAGATATGAAGCATTTCTTGAATTCCCGTTTTGCCCCCCTCCTTGGGGGCGAATTTTTTCATTTTTTTTTTTTTTTTTTTTTTTTTTTCTTAAACCATCCCTGACTTATAAGGAAAAAACAAAAAAAGAATGATCGAAATCGGTCAAGCCGTTTACGATTTTATAAAGGACATACAGACAAACATTCATTTTTATATATATAGAAGATGTAAAAGTGAAGAAATTTGATGTCTTTTTCTTTCTTTCTTTCTTTCTTTTCTTTCTTTTTTTTTTTTTTAAATAACCATATAACAATTAAAGTTTTGAAATTATTGAAATTGAATTCCCAAAATTTTTTAAACGGTTCTTAGACATTTTTGTGCACCCTTTTGTAATTTGTCGTGCTTGTCTGATATCAATATTTAAGGAACAGAAACAGAGGGAAATGTTCTTGTGAATACTTTGTGTATAAGTGGAGCAGATAAGAAAGGCTCGCAAGCTGGATCGGAAATCTGTTATAATTCATATTGATGCAAAATTAAATTAATAAATACTTGAGTTCAATTAATATATATTTGAGTTCGATTAAGAAATACTTAAGTTATCTTAAAATAAAACAAATTTTATGCATGTGTAGATAATACCAAATAAACTATTTTTCCTCCGAATGATTGCAATATGCAGTATTCGCGCTTATTATAAAAGAAAAAAAAACCTGTGCAGTTCATATAAGTTTCATATTCAGGGGTTTTCATATAAGTAGCTCAATACTATCGGCTATTATATTATGCAAATAAAATTTCGCTTAAGCTTGAGCAAGCCTAGTTAAAAATTATTTAGTAAACAGGCTTTTGATGACCTTGACGATCCGTGATGCACCCCCTTAATCGGCTATTATGTATATCAAAACTATTGGTGAATATTGAATAAAAAATCTGCCGGGTTCATATTTCATCAGATATTTAATATTTTTGCATTCTGATGTTCCTAATGTTGAGTGTCAAGTTTCCTGAAAATGACTTTGCTCTGGATTTAATACTTTGCGTGTTATAGTTTAAAAAATTATATATATATATCTATATATATTGCAGTTTTTTCAGAAACTGTTATATTTTTATGATTATATGTGATAGCTTCATAAAAGTTTATACAGAGAAAAAGAAGAAGCATCCTAATCACATACTACAGCCAGATTGCATTTCAAGGATTACTTTTTACACAGTGTGATCTTAAACATTTTCATTATTCTTTAATTTTTTTACTGATCTCCCTTTTATTTTCGGGGCAAAACTTTCCGTGAAATATAGGAGGTGTAACAGATTATTCACACTACTGAAGCTTCAAGAGTATTCGTCAAGTATTTTACGAGATATTTGAAAAAACGTATGAAATCGAAAGTTTTCGGCCATTTATAGAAACAGAGTGTAGAATCAGATTGTCCTCGCTGGAGAAGTGAAATTCATGACTAAAATGCTTAGTTAAGTTAGTTTCAGAACACATCGGTCAAATAGTCCCGAGACTTACACACAGATAGCGTCACAAAGGAAATATTTCTATATGGGTAAGGTAGACTGACCTTCAGAAAACGCACGTCAAAGTTTCGTGATATTTCGATAGTTCGTTACGGAGATATTAATGTTTTAGTGTCTCGACTGTTGATATTTTTTGAAAACGATGAACAAAGATGAATTCCGTGTGTTGATTAAACATTGTTTTCTGAGGAACAAAAGTACTGTTGAAACTGTTAAGCTATTGCTTGTTTCAACACTTTTTAAGCAGTGTTGCTAGATCTGGCAGATTTTTTATTCAATAATCACGAATAAATGTTAATTGTAACGGTTGCCTAATGATTATTAATCCACTTCGAAGATTAATCGGCTATTATGTACATCAAAATTATTAGTGAATATTGAATAAAAAATGTGCAAGATCTGTGAACACTGTTTTCAACAGTATTTTGTAGTAACTGTATATCAAAACTGGGATATTTAACTTGTAAAATTAGCACTGCCTAACCAGCATAGAAATATTTCATTTGCGATGCCATATTTCGTTAGTTCCGGAACTTTTTGACCGATGTGTTATTTGGATCATTGTTTCCTTATAAGCCTCGCTATGCGGTACTTTTGCTGAATAAAACACCAATTTCTTCTTGGTTAAGAACTTAACTACATGGGTTTCTAAAGCTGAAAAGCACTCTATCTCTCTCTCTCTCTCTCTTTTTTTTTTTTTTTTTTTAATATTATAACTAAAATGTTTACTCCGAATGTTGACCCTATAGAAGAGCAATATTTAAACAGTATTTTATAAAAGTTTCATTAAAAATTTTCGAATTTTCAGCGCTGGTGGGTTCTAGTTTTCAGGTACTCTTCAGAAAAGCTTTGGGCAGGATTTCTCAAAAACTAATTCGCCGATCTTATTAAAATTTCGCCCACTTCTTCAAAATGTAATTGACTAGGGCTTGAACTAAAGTGTTTTTTTTTTTTACTTACTTCTATATTCAACAGAAGAAAGTATTGGATTCGTAAAAATTTTCGACTTCCGGTTTTCGATGGATTTACACGTTTTGAGAAATCTAGAACACGATTTGAACATTTTTAGAAAATGTCTGTCTGTGTGTGACATAAATTTTGTGGCAACTGTATCTCAGGAACTACTACTCAGAATTATATATAAATTTATTTGTAGATGCACATTGACCTAAATTTGTGCCTATCAACTTTTGGTGTCAACCACTCAACAGGTGGTGCTGCTATACAGCGATTTCCGCAATATACGGAAGGTTATATCTCAGGTTCTATTGCATATCATCAAACAAAACATGATATGTAAGAAGGCCATTATGAGACACTATGCAGATTCATTTTGGATGCTTATCGGCCAATAGGTGGCGCTGCTATGCTGCAAATTTTCTCAATAAAAGGATGGTTATATCGCAGGAAATATTGTACAAAATTGCATACAAATTTGTATTTAGATGCACCTTAACATAAATTAGTGTCTGCTAAGTTTTGCTGTCAACCGCTCAACAGGTGGCGCTGCTACATACCGATTTCCGCAATTTAAGGGAAGGTCATCTCTCAGGCTCTATTGAAATAAACAAAGGTCATCAAACAAACTTGATATGTAAGAAGGAATTTATGAGACATTATGCTGATTTAATTTGGATGCTTATCGGCCAATAGGTGGCAATGCTATGCTGCAAATTCCCTCGATAATAGGATGGCTATATCTCAACTTCTAGAACATATAGCTGTACGAAACTTGATAAGTGAGATAACAATTATAAAACGCATTTTTTACGATGTTATTTATAGACGATAAAACTGTCTTTCTTTGGATGTTTAGTGTTAGATTTTTCTAAGATAAAAATTATTTTCATTCATTATGGTAAATAATTTTAATAAATAATGGTTTTAATAAATATTTGCACTTAGTGAATTTTTATAGGAAAATATAGAAGAAAGTCTTGTGGTGGCCGCTACATACTAGTTTTAATTTAAATTTTTAGTAGAGTTTTACGCAGAAACAGTGTAATTATCGGTACATTTTACCCCACGTATAGCCTTGTAAAATATGTTGTGATAAAAAAAAAAAAAGATAGAAAAATCCTTTATTCAAGCACTAATCAATTCTATTTTGAAGAAGTGTGCAAAATGTCAATAAGATTGGCACAATAGTTTTGGAGAAATCGTGTTCACTGCTTTTATTAAGGCTCTCCGGAAATGAGGACCCATCGGCTGAATTTTCCAAAATTTCTGAGCAAAAATTTTTATAAAATATTGTTTAAATGTTGCTCTTTCATATGCTCAAAAGTTTGACTGAAAAATTTTATTTATTACATAAATATAATATATATAAATGAATGCTTTTGTTTAGCCTTCGAATGTTGAAAATATGCTTTTATTTAGTCATTTGCTTACAGTAACTATTGAATGCAGTCATGACTTCCCATTTTGTCTTTTATTTGTGTTTTATTCATATTTCAACTCGTTGAACTATTAAAGCGCCACGATTCGTCCTACAGGTGACTATCGGAATTTTCATTTTTTTTTTTTTTTTTTTTTTTTTTTTTTTCCGCGATACCTTTTCTTCCCAGGTCGTCATGAATCTTCCAACCATGGATTGGTTGGCATTCCAGCTGTTAGGTTGAGCTTCAGTAATCGAACAGTTACAGTATAAAATTACTACGTAGTATCAGATTTAAAAAAAAAAAAAAAAAAAAAAAAAAAAAACCTCTTGTTTCTCTTCTGAATTCTGAAACTGAATTATTATTATTATTTATTTCATTGTATTTAAAGAATAAGTAAGACTTACTTCATAATTCACTTTTTGAAGCTCAAAAAAATATAATGAAATAATACAAAAAAAAAAAAAAAAAAAAAAAAAAAAAAAATTCAAACTATATAACAAAATGCAACCAACATCGTTGCTTTCTTTATTCTATTCCATTTCTTAAAACAAATTTTATAGATGTCACACGCACCACATAAACTTTAAAATATACATCTGCTTTTTAAGATAGCACGCGATCATGTTTTATGTAAAAATTAAATCATTAAATTCATTTTTTTACTTATTTTTATTTCATTTTGCACGCACACTTTTTATCTCTTAATTCAAAATTATTTAAAAAAAAATCTGATGTGGGCACCACATGACTTCCTTATACACTTTTAGAAATATACATAATGTTAAAAAACATTGACACTGGACCCGAAACAGTTGGCTGAAAATATTATAAAAAAAAAATGAATTATCACCGTGTTCTGAGGTTTTCTGAAAGTTAGTTAAAAACCGATTGCAAGATTTGTACTGGTAACGCTGACGAAGGCAGCAGGGACCCGAAAAAAATGGCTAAAAGTATTAAAAAAAGGTATTTTCACCGTGTTCTGAACTCTGAAATTTCAAATGTCTAGCTAGTCGGGAAGTTAGTTAAATAAATTTTCTGTTGAACCATATAAACGCTGCCGAAGGCAGCAGGGGCCTGAAACAGTTGGCTAAAAGTATTAAAACGATGCATATCCACCGTGTTCTGAACTATTCTGAAAGTTTCAAGTGTCTAGCTAGTCAGGAAGTTAGTTAAATAAATTTTCTGTTAAACCATATAAACGGTGCCGCAGGCAGCAGTGACCCGAAACAATTGGCTAAAAATATTTAAAAAATGCATTGTCACAGTGTTCTGAGCTTTTTCGGAAGTTTTAAATGTCTAGCTACTCGGGAAGTTAGTTAAAATCGATTCCAAGATTTGCACTGGTAACGCTGCCGAAGTCAGCAGGGACCCTATACAGTTGGCTAAAAGTATTAAAAAAAATTATTTTCACCGTGTTCTATCTAGTCTGAAAGTTTCAAATGTCTAGCTAGTCGGGAAGTTAGTTAAATAAATTTTCTGTCGAATCATATAAGCGCTGCCGAAGGCAGCGGGACTTGAAATAGTTGACTAAAATTATTAGAAAAATGTACTGTCACCGTGTTGTGAGCTGTCCTGAAAATTTCAAATATCTAGCTAGTCGAGAAGTTAGTTAAAAATCGATTGCAAGATTTGTCTATACCGTTTTTTGATACATTATGGCTAAAACCTATGTATTTTTGTCATTATGAACCTAATTTTCCTAAATATCTCCAATACGGAAAATCATAGAAAGTCCAAAAAGGGAGGTGCACAACTAGATGTTATAACAAACCTATGTACCAATTCGCAACTTTCTACGTCCAACCGTTTTTGAGTTATGCGACATACCCACACACACACAGACACACACACATACAGACGTCACGAAAAATCGTGTAAAATCCCTTATATCTCTAAAACGAGAGCTCGTGTTAAGATGACACTTGCAGGTGTACAACTAGACATCATGAAAGTCACACGTATAAATTAGCAACATTCAGCGATCATTCGTTTTCGAGCAATGTGAAATACAAAATCCATTTCGCAAATCGGGATTACTATACTTCCTTATACTTTGTATAAGGAAGTAAAAAACTTTTTCGATAGTGTTTGTTTCGATAACGATTATTATAATTTCCTTTTTCTTTTCAAATAATAATAATAATAATAATAATAAAATGATTTTGATGAAATTCTGGCAAAAGCAGAGTTTAGTTTAGTACGGAGGACTTTTTTTTCCCCCCCAAATTATAACATCGCTTTCAAATTCTTCAATTATATTTTCGATAAATTTTAGATTTTGATAAATGTCCAACTATCGAAAAATGACACCACAAAAATCCCAGAGACTAATAGTCCTCAGTCCTAACAAAAAAAAAAAATGTATATAATCTTAAGAGAAAAAAAGCATTTATCTAGCAGAAGAAAAATAATTACAATTATTTATCAAATTCATGGCAATATGAAACTAATGAGTTTCACTTTTTCTTAACCATACTTCAAACACATAAAAGTGGCTAGAAATTTTAAATTAGATACATTTAAATAAATGCACGTACAAAAAAAAAAAAAAAAAAACTTAGTAAATGTTATATTAATAGAGCCTTAAGAACAGCCTTTGATATAATTGTGTAAGCACATTTCATGCTACTGATCGCTTTAAAAATCACATATTGGAAAAAATATCACTTCTGGGACTATCAAAAAAGAGGTATTGTGATATCACATATTATACAATATATCAAAAAGAATGACAGGAAGGAACTTTACCTCGTTATATTGTTGGCTATCAAACATATCTCCACCAATATCATACATTCTGAGATCGATCGTTCTGCCCAAGAACATGGACATCAAAAAAGGCATCAAAACAGTCGTCATCTTTACTCCTGAAAGAAAAGCTTAATTAATGCTTACGAAAAAAGAGGGTTTTTTTATCTGCAGTGGCAGAAAAAGTACTGGTGCATACAACCACACTTTCCTATACTTTTTTTTAGTTTGATTGCTAATCTCTATCATCAACTTACTTTTTCATAATAATACTTTTTTATAACAGTATTAATTGCTCATGTTTCAAGTACGAATGCTAGCGCTTCAATAATTTTGCTGCCGACTGCCCTTATTGATTGGTGATTTAAGGTTTAAAGGACGGAAAGAGGCCGCTCACCACTATTCAGTGGTTTGGAGCGATTTTCAGCCTCCCTTGTTTTTTATTAGATAAACAGAAAAAAAAAAAAAAAAGAAAGAAAGAAAGAAAAGAAAAGGAAAAAAAGATAAATTCGAGATCTGCCGGGTAGAAACACCACGCGACAAAAAGGCAGAGATAGCACAAATTGTCTACAGAATGACGTCAGAAGAACAACTGAATCCCGCCAAAATAATGCTAACTACTGCGAGAAGTAATGAAAGAAGTTGGTGTTGTGATATTAGATTTGATATCTCTGAGAGAAACATAAAGATTTTGGAAATTTTATTAAGAAGATGTGGACGGTCAGTAATATTAGTTAACCAGTTAGTTGGGATGGGAAATGGACGGAGAATCTGCCAAGACGCTCTTTACTGACTGTAATAGTAAAAGTGTTGCGGCGAACCTTCTTCCCTTCATGGACACAGAGAGAAGCGTGAGCAATGAAATTTGTAGAGATAGGATTGGAAAGGACCGTGACCGGAGAGGAATGCTATAATTGCTGGATTCAGATTGGATCAAGTAAGTGACACTCTTGACTTGATTTCGAATGTATAACGTCCTTTTGTTGATCTTCGCCAGTCTGATTGCCATCCGTCTATTATTTTAGATTTTAAGAACTTTCTGACACATGAGGGTGGAATTGGTATGTGTATGTCCCCTTTTCTTTTCCAGTTGCTTCCTTAGCTATTTCATCCGCTTACTCATCGCCCACTACTCCCCTGTGCGCCGGTACATGAGCAAGAAATGCTCTTCCTGAAAGACTGAGTAAAGAAGCTTTAATTTCTGCCACAGTAGGATGTTTAGTTATGTCGAGAGGCTGTCACTCGAGAGGCTGTAAACTCGAGAGTCTGTCATTGTAAATGGGAATGACTAAATTAAATTCTGTATTATTAGAAATCCATAGAAATGGTTGTAGAATGGCATATAATTCCACTTGAAATACAGAGTTAAAATCCACGAGTCTTGAAGCCTACCGATGAATCTCAAATCCTCCGGAGATCACACAGAAAGCTGTGGCCACCCAGAGAGATAAATTAAAATCTAAGAGTGATAAATCAAAATCTTTAAGCTGCTGGGAAACTGTGTAATTGGACGTATTAATCCTGGTCGTTATATTTAACGCCCCAGCCCGCCCGTTCCCGCTCTTTGATGTCTTTTTCTAGTCAATTTTATCCTTTTATTACTTCCGGTATAAGCCTTTTTTTTTTTTTAACACACTTGGCATTGTGAGTTTTTTTGGTTTTTTTCCCATGCTATTTCTATGGGTTTTTTTGCTTTTTTTCCCCTCTTTTTCTACATTCTAGAGTGCGGTGGTGAGCTAGAGACTTCAGTTCTCTCCTTGCTTTTCCCAAAAAATAACAGTGAAGTCATCCGCAAAAGCATCAATCTCATAACCCTGCGATGACATAATATTGAGAATTTCATTTGCAATGAGAGTCCACAAGACAGGTCCTAAACACGAGCCCTGTGGACATTTCTTTTCCTGTTTATGATCAGCGAAGCCTGAATCCCAATTGACCACAATGTAACGGTCTGAAAGGTATAAGCGGATGACTCCAACAATAGTTCTCAGGCAATTAAGAGATGCAAGAGAATTTAGAATGCGAGGCCATTCGATGTTATCGAAGGCCCCATCTATATCAAAAGAAACAAGAAAGGTGTACTCGCCTGAGTTGATAATGAGGGAACTGAAAGCAGGACTGCCAACCATCTCATTAATAAGCGTAGACTTGTTAACGCCCCTTGAAAATACGCCCCTTTTCCCACACCACTTTATATTTAGAGCAATTCTCTCTAAATAGTGTTACGATTAAATAAGAATGAAATTACTTTAAAAAATTACTGGTGTACAAAAAAAGGCGGTGACTAAAAGTACTACGCTTCATAATGAGACGGTTGGCAAGCATGAGAAAGACAGAATATTAGACATTAGACAATGCTTGTTCGCATGATCTGCCCAATCTGAACCCAATTTGTCGATTTTTAAGCAAGTTATTTGATTCTAGGAAAATATTAAGTCTATTTACAATAAGTTTTTCTAACAATTTTCCTAACATTGGAAGCAGGCAGATCGGGCGATAGGACTTTGACTCAGAGGGTGTCTTCCTCTGCTTCAGAAAATACACCACTTCCCCTCGACGAAGCACTTTAGGAAAATAATTTAGGCTGAGACATAGACTTGCCCAGCAAAGTATGACATTTGGGAGAATTTTGTTAACTTGAACTAAAATTTTAACGTCTATATTATCTGGGCCGGGATCTTTTTTGATGTTGAAATTAGAAAGCGCAGACAGGATTTCCACTTTCATAAAAGCATTAAATTGATGGGCCGAAAAGTTTAGAGGTTAAAAATTCAAGATTATTTATATTTGAGGAAACAGCTAGAGGTCTACGAAGTTTTATTGATGGTTTGTTGGATGGGTTTAACATCGCACTAGTGCCGCACAATCGGCAATTGGCGACGGTTTGGGACTCATCCCTAGAAGTGGTCCGAAGACATGCCATCACTACTCCACGGAGAGGATATCCACTTATTGATGGTAAGGTAACTGTGTGATTCTGTGCAACAAGGTTGGCCAACCCACCGCCCGCCGCCGTGTAATATTTTGCAGGCCACGACGGAATTCACAAAGTATTTTGACATTTTTGGTTAACAGCACATCAGAAATTAACAAATTCGCTTTGATTCTTCGAAATAAAAATACGATAAACGGTTATGTTAGGATAAAGAATATCGTACTCATTATTGTTAAACAAAAATCATTAGATCTATTATTAATTCTTATTATTATAATTATTAATTCATAGTAATATATATATATATATATATTACTATTCTGTTTTAATTTAATAAATTTAATAATAATGTGTTTTAAACCACCCACACCGAACTCCCTGACAGATATACCGTAAAATACCGACTATAACCCCCCCCCCTCCTTCTTTTTAGGCCTTTTTGGAATTTTTTCCATAATCCTAAAAATAGGCCCTCCCCCTCCATTTTTTCATTTTGAGTAAAAATTAATTTCTAAAATCTTATATATATTTAATGATTTTAAATAAATTTGTTCTTTAAAAATAATCTTTTACAGCAAAAATTACTAGCTCCCCTCTTCTCCTTCTGTTTTAACTAAACAACAACAATGAGGTGTAAATGAGAATTATAAAATAACTTATAGCTTTGTACTTAAATCAAAATTTTAAACTTATTTTTCTATAGATGGCTGCACCAGTCTTAATTCTAGAAAATGTTTTATATGCTTCTTCAATATTCCTTAAAATAATAACTGAACGTACATGTAAACTTTTCCTTATTTACCTTTCATATACTATATAATAAATAAGAGTTATTTTATTTACTTATTTAACAAAGGTTGCATTTTAAAAAAATTATTAGCTTTCGTTTTAATTTAATTATTTCAATCAAATAGATTGATGTCATATTTTTGTAAAATGTTATGTTTAAGAACAATATATAAAATAACTTTTATTCATTTCATATTTACCTGAATATATAATCTTATTAATTTATATACTCTAAATTAATTAATGTTTGATAACCTTCAAGTTTAATAACCTTAACAACCTCCAAGATTTATCTTACCTTTACTTTTCCAAAACTAATCTTTAATCTTTATTCTTATTTTTTATTCCTCTTTTATATTAATCATATGAAAAAATTAATTAATATTATCAATTTAAATATAATAAAATAATTTTGAACAAATGATTTAAAATTTATTTTGGTAAGTTACATTCAATTCTGAATCAAATAATAAATATTACTTTTATTCTTTACTTTTATTCACAATAACTTTTTTGAAAAGAAATTTCTAATAATCTCGATTATCGGAATTTTACGGTATATTATATAGATTGAATTACATTCAATTCTGAATTAAATAATAAATATTACTTTTATTCTTTACTTTTATTAACCATAACTTTTTTGAAAAGAAATTTCTAATAATCTCGATTGTCGGAATTTTACGGTATATATATAGATTGAAAATTAGAGCAAAGTATGATTTAAGATGTAGAAAAATAAAGAATAACAAACGATTAAATGAAATCCAAAATAACCATCAAGAATTAATTAGTAACGTAATTAAACATTCTGAGAAGTACAATAATACTTTAAAGAAAACAGTTAATACAATTGACTTGATTAATTAAGCAAATTTCAATTTATTCACAACAAAAAATTATTGAAATATGAACTGATATAAAATTGTCAAAATCGATTACATTAATCAGCAGATGACCAAAAAAAAAAGACGAAATTAAAGGATTGTACAGTCGGCAGCAAAAGTATCCGAGTACTAGCAATGATCCCTGTCTAAAAAAGTACGCTTAATACTGCTTTGTTAAATAAATCCATGTCGAATCATGTGCTTAGTCATTCTAAGTACATGATTCGACAAGGATTTATTTAACAAAACAGTATTAAGTGTACTTTTTTGATATCGGAATTATTGGCCAGTGCTCTGATACTTTTGCTGCCGACTGTAGGTATGCTGAATTTCCAGCATTATCAGAGGAATGGTAGGAATTGTGCATGCAAATTATGTTTTTTTTTTTTTTTTTTTTTTTTTTTTTTACCACATACAACAAGAACTAACAATTAACAGCAGTAATATAAAAAAAAAGTATCTTGTATATGTTTAGAAAAGTCTAACTTACTTTATCCAGTCAGCTTTTAAAATCGGAAAAGGATTTAGAAAACAAATGTTTTCTCTTTATTATTTTAATATCATCACTAAATTGATAAGAGAATTTTTCCACATGGCTTTTACTGATAAGTGACAGCTGTAAAATTCGCAAATAATTATATCAGTGTTTTTTATATAATAGTCGGACACGACGAATAAAAATGTAAAAAAAATAAGAAAATTTCCATCCTTTAATTTAGAACTTTAGCTAATGCTTTTCACATAAGGTTAAAATCACAAATTTTTAATGTAAATGGACATAATGTCTACTAATAATATAATTGCCTGTAAGAATATGAGTTTTGTTCTTCATCCCATTTTTACATAGAAAGGGGTAACCTAGATCCACCAGATTTCGTACACAGGTATTTTTACAAAATCTAGTTGTGTACGAAACTCGAATTTTGATTTTATTTTGAAGCTGTTTGTTGTTTTAAAAAGTCTGTACAAAATTGGCGTCACGGTTAAGAGGCAATATGCATTTACATTTGAAAAATAAACGTGAGGCCATTTTGTGAAATTGGCCTCCTGTTTTCCTTAGAGATTTTTGTCAAATCTGTGGGAAATGACGTCTGGTTCAGAGGCAATTTCTGTTTAGATGTCACAAAAAACGTTCCGTGACGCCCACCCACATTTCTTTGCATTTCTTTAGTTTTAAATGATATACTGTACTGAAACATGCATCAGTATAAACGGAAGTTTCTGCTATTGAAATTTCATATGCCTGTTAATACGAAGCATTTAAAGAAAAATTATAAAAGTGGGGAGGGGTGTGAAATTCACATGAATGTTTAACCCTATCAATTCTAATTGTTTTCATCCACAAAACAATAAATCTTATATTTATTCGTATTTGCATAAATAAACGTATTTCAAAAGGAAAAATATATATATATATATATATATCCCTTTTCGGCAAGCTTAAAGGCAGAGGTTAAGGCTTAAAGGTCTTTTACGTTAATGTTACAAAAGTAAAGAAATATTACATATGCATTAACACATATTTAGTCAACGGCTTTGTTCCCACACATTGCATTATTTGGGTCACTATTCTGTTTTTAAGAAATTTAATTATCAACTACTGCAATTCATTCTACTTAAAATTTTAGGCTAGATTTATTGATCAGTAACTGATTCAATTTTTTAAAATCCAAGTTCATAATCATTCAACAAATAGAAGGAAGCCATAAAGATATATAATTTGGTGACAAAACTTGCGACTTAGCAATGAAATTTGTGATTTGGCAGCAAAACTTGATAGCTGACGACGACATTTTTGACTTGGCGACGAAATTAGTTATTTGATGATAAAATTTGGCGAGCTTGGCGATGAAAAATGGTAGCTTTGACGTCATTATGTTTTCATCCCACGCCAAAACCTCATATCTCTTCACAGACCAATATCTTATTTCCACAAGATAAAAAATCAAAGGAAGGTATTACACTCAATTTCAACGATGCTTAGTAAATTTTAAATTCTTGCGTAAACCGACCTTCTAAACTATTCACCACAAACGATATTTTTACCAAGACTAACGTATTATTTTAATTTTATATTTTTCAATGATTAATTAAAGCTGTTACCATGGTTTTTATATTTTCAGTGATCTTTTTTATTATCGTTTGCACGTGACGTAAGCATCAGATTATAAATATAAGCAATTAAAGCTATAGACAAAATCGGCTTCATCACAATAGACGAAAAATCACTTTTTAACTTAAGTAATACAAAAGTTGTTCTTTAGGATAAGGCGGTAATTCGCCTGATTTGAAGTATTTTCCTATTTTCAATATTAAAGAAATTATGGGCAAATGAAAATTTCCACCCCCTTTGAGCTGGATGCCCCATCTACGAACTCGACCGAGATTTTTACTGTGCTGACAACATATCTCGAGCTGGTTAAATTTAAATAAAAATTACTCCAGTTATCGTGTTCACAACTTAACATGGGAAAAAGCGTTATACATATATATAAACTTTTGAACGGAGGGTGGTTTTGGGTTCTAGGGGTCATGATCTGTGAAGATATGAAGAAATTTTCCAGAAGTCGCGTCATGAAAACCATTGCAATAGGTAGATCTCCTATAAGAAATCTACCTAAAATATAAACATTTTTTTGAAAATAGGAGTGATAGCAGAGTTCGAATTAATATAGTAAGAAAGCAACTAAGAAGTGTTTATTTGTACTTAATATAACCACTGATGCCATTAAAAAATCTTAACTTTTCAATCAATAAAAGTATCAAATTTTAAAAGAAATACTTGTTACAATTAGTCAAAATACAAATTATAAACATTAAAATATAAAATATAAAGTATTTGAAACAGTTAATCCACTTATACTGACCAAAAAGTGAAACTGAAATTATCAGAATAGAGTAAAAAATAAGATAGTGAAACAACCTTTTCGGTAGTAAAGTTGTATTTATTATATTGTTCATTTTGAATCAGCGGGAGTTAAGAAATTCTTAAATGTTATAATTCCCACAGGCATCAAAATGAATGAAAGGGTTGCGTGGATATGTAAACTTGTGTGCTGCAAATATGTTTAACGATGCTTAGAATTTAATTTCATGTATAGCTGTATTAGTAACTTAATAATAATAAATAAGTTACTAATATACATGGAATTAAATTCTAAGCATCGTTAAACATATTTGAAGCTCACAGGTTTACGTATCCACGTAACCCTTTCATTACTGATATTATTTCTAGAGTCAAGAAGTTAAAATGAAGCTGGGCGGGCACTTTGCGACAAGAAATGATGATAGATGGACCACCAAAGTTCTATTTTGGATGCCAAGAGGTAAGAAAAGACCTAGGAAGAGACCACTGTGTCATTGGAGAGATGAAATTGTGAAGTTTGGAAGAGCACTATGGAGAACAATTGCAGAAAACATGGTAGTTTTGAATCACCTAGGAGAGGCCATCACCCTGCAGTGGATTGATAAAAGCTGAAGTTGATGATGATAGCTATACTGTAGGAATATATATAAAGCTATATAAAGGGATTTTTTTTCTTTGTATGCAATATTATTTCCGTCCAGATTTCGAACAAATATCTACTTCATTGTCTAAATATTCATTATAATGGTTTGAAGGTGCGAAAGAAAGTGTTAAAAGAAAAAAATAAATAAATAAATAAACCTAAGCTTACTTTTGTTTTCTAAATAATAGATATAAAAATTCTGTACAAACCAGAAATTAATTTAGTATGACAGGACTTATTGCCGAAACGTCAGTGGAGGCCCTCTGTTGAGACTCAAAAAGATTTTGGGTTCCGTCTGTGTATTTGTGTGTCTGTCGCGCGATAGCGGCTGCAAAAATCCCGCTATTGACTTGAAATTTGGTACACATGTTCATGATCCCCACTAAATTAGCTTTATAGTTTTGGGCGTGCATTCCATTTGTAGTTCGTGTACAGAGACACGCTAAAGTTTTTCTTATCATTACGGCCTTTTGGAAGAATTTGTATGTATCGCGATAGCGGCCGCAAAAATCCCATTATTCACTGGAATTTGGTACATATGTTCATGAGCTCAACAAAAATAGCTGTATAGTGTTAGATGTGTGTTCCATTTGTCGTTCGTGTACAGGGACACACCAAAGTGTTTCTTATCATTACGGCCTATGGGAAGAATTTGTATGTACCGCAATAGCGGCCGCAAAAATGCTTCGATTGACTTGAAAACTGGCACACACGTTCAAGCTTTGCATATAAATAGCTTTTTAATTTTTTATTGCAATATTGTTTATAAACTGTGTACAGGGACACGCCAAAATTCTTACCATTACGGCGTATGGGGTGAATTTAGTTTAAATGCATTTTAACATCATTACTTTACAATCAACAAAATGAAATTAGCGTACGTGAGTAAGATGCTTAAACTCATGTTGTTTGAAGAAAATATGTGCTCTTAAGCTTTCTAATTAATGTACAGGACATTACAAAAGTGTTCTGACAATGTCCCGTAGACATCCAGACGATGTTAAATTTGGAACAATTATTAATTTAAACGCAAAATAAGCTGAATAGTTTTTACTGGTGTATACAATGGTTTTGGTTTATTTACAGGGACACAGAAAAAAAAATTCGTGACATTAGAGCCTATGAAAAACTATCTATTTAAGCGGATGTTAATATGTTTATGCTCCATTGTAAAAAATGAAATTAACATACATTGTAAAGATGCTTAAAAGCATGTTTACTCTTAAAAAAGATATGTATAGACTAAATAATCTATTTATGGGACCACACAAAGGAATTCCGATGACGTACTGTAATCATCCAAATGAGGTCAAATTAGTCTGAAAAAGTAGTAAGTTATAATTGATTAGATGTATTCTTATTATTGCTGTATATAATAATTTTGGCTACTTTTCCGGGATACATAAAAGAATTTCGTACTATTACGGTCTTTAGCCGATATTTCTTAAAAGTGTATTTCAACATGGTTACATCCCCATTAAATATAATGGAATTGTAAAAGCATGTTTTTCGGTGAAATGTGTGGGAATGGAATTGATAATAAGTTTACAGAGTTACGCAAAATAATTCCGATATGCTATGTAATCTTTTTGCATAAAATTTGGTACAAATATTTCTGAATTTCAGGAAAATAATGTAAAACTGTCAGTTATTAAGAACACATATATACGATATACAGATAGGTATAGAAAAAGAGATACAGCGGGGGGTTGAAGGCGGAAGCCCCCCACAGAAACGCATCTGTTTATGTAGCAAGTCAATCGAATCAATATATACATTATATAATAAAGAATAAATAAAAATGATGCAAATAGGAGGTTGAGATTGTAATCTATTATTTAATTAATCCACTAGTTTTAATCTATTCTTCTGTATAAAAGGATGCACTATTTTAGATTTCACATTTTTGTCTTATTTTGTGTCGTATTTGTGTAAGTTTGCCGAATATACAAAAGAACGAACCTTTTTTTATGAATAATATTTTTATTTTTATTTATTTATTTATTTATTTATTTTTGTGATTTGCCGAGAAAAAATTCTTTCCCTAGCATCAATTTCTATATTCATTCCTTAAAATTTCTTTGGTATAGTTTAGCATAAAAGCGCCTCTTGGCGGCTTTTAAATTTCTGTTGTCTTTTTGGCGTGGAATAAAAATAGCTATCGCAATGGACAATATTCCTGTGACGTCACCGTAGGTAAAATCGCCGAACACGTGGCCGATATTTTGTAAACAAATTAGATTCAAGATGCCATTTTATTGTTACGTATAACATTTTCCTAAATATTTCTGCAGTGAAACTTAATAATAATGTTCAAACAAGAACAAAAGTGAAATGTAAACAACTGAATCGAATGATAAAGTTAAGACTATTCCATATCGTAAAATTGCAGAACATTTTATGTATACACACACATACATACATATATATAATGAAAAAAAGATTAATAAGAACATTTTATACACACACACATATATATAGACATCGAAGCTTAAATAATTAGAAACTTTAATAAAGGAATTTACTGAATGGAACATCCATTTAAATATGTTAACATCGCCACAGTTCACACGGCAACTTTTAATATTACATATGTTGATTAATATTAAAGTATATTACTAAAACTGGATTAAAAACAAAACAAAGGTATCACTATATCACACTTACTTCAATTTCATATAATCTGTAACTCTTATAAATAATATTGCAAGATAAAAATTTGCAAGCCACAATGCTTTGCTATGGTAGAGTTGAGAATTGTTTACCGAAAACAGCTGATTTTTTATAGTCTCGAACCCAAAGGAGGAATATGGTCCATTGCGTACATGAACATCTTGGCGAGTAAAGTCAAAGATATTTCGGTGCGAAATTTCAAACTTCACCAAAGGATTGCTCTATACTGAAGCTGTTCCATTTCGTTAGTGCTATTTTTCTAGATTTTAAATGAAGTATTTTTAAAAAGGTTTGCACGTTCCTTTTGTTTTCCCCGACATAAATAGAAATATGTTTACTTACTTATTTATTTTCGGCCCCTTATATATAATTTTAAAGTTACAATGCAGTTTTTATATAATATGTTTTGAGCCAATTATCCGATTGAAGTAAGAGATACGGCAATAATTTCATCCGGATTAATAAGTGTACCAATTTTTACTAAAATCTAATAATCCGGACAAATATAATGACAAAATTTCATCTTTATGTATTCATATAAATAAAAAACTAGTATGTTGTGGCCGCCACAAGACTTTCTTCTATATTTTCCTATACAAATTCACTCAACAACAACCAAAAAAAAAAAAAAAAAAAAGAAGAAGAAAGAAAAAAAGCGATTTCTTCCAACTATTTTTTTGTTAAAAGTAAAAAAGTAAAAAAAAAAAAAAAAAATCGATAACTTTGTTTTAAATTATCACATATTTATAGTTCAACCATTCATTTTAAAGGTATTGACGAGACCTTTCGAAAGATACCATCTTGAAAATTTACCCCCCCCCCCCCGGGGGTACTTCCCCTTCAGGGTGGGGGGAAGTGATGCTCCACATGCACAAAATTTTTTTCCTAATTAACTACCACTATTATCAATAATTCATATTAATTTTACAATCACAGGTTAAGAATAACTTTCATTATATACATTTATACGGAATTTTGTCTTATACTGCCATGCTAAAAATTTAGAAAAAATACGATCACAGCGCCACCTGTTGAGCGATTGATCCCCAAATCTAATCAGCACCAGTTTATGTCAGGGGCCAACTAAATACCAAGTTTGGTTAAATTTCGATTAAGAAAATATATATATATATACGATTTTTTATATATATAATAATATATATATAATTTATATATATAAAAAAATATATATACGAGATAAGTTTTTTTTCGTTAAAAGTAAAAAAAAAAATCGATAACATTGTTTTAAATTATCACAGATTTATAGTTCAACCATTCGTTTTAAAGGCATTGACGAGACCTTTCGAAAGATACCCATCTTGAAAATTTACTCCCCTCGAGGGGGGACTTCCCCCCCAGGGGGGGTGGCAAGGTTCCTACACATACAAAAAAAATTTCCCAGTTGACTATCTCTATTATAAATAATTCTTGTAAATTTTATAATGATTACTAAAAAATAATTCTCTTTATGCACATTTATACAAAATTTTGTCTTACATCATCATGTTAAAAATTTAGAAAAAGCGGGATGGCAACGCAACCTGTAAGACAAATTTACCAAAAGTTGATA
The DNA here is from genome assembly GCA_963930645.1 of Salticus scenicus. Lineage (NCBI taxonomy): Eukaryota > Metazoa > Arthropoda > Arachnida > Araneae > Salticidae > Salticus > Salticus scenicus. The sequence goes on along the minus strand of OZ005656.1, from coordinate 285,346,870 downwards.
GGCACTAATTTATGTCAAGGTGCAACTACATACCAACTTGTATGAAATTCTGTGCAATAGTTCCTGAGATACAGTTGCCACAAAATTTTGTCACACACAGACAGACAGACAGACAGACATTTTCTAAAAATGGTCAAACCGTGTTCTACAGCTCTCAGAACGTGTAAATCCATCAAAAACCCGAGGTCAAAATTTTTTAAGAATCCAATACTTTCTTCTATTGAATATAGAAGAAAGTAAAAATATTTTTACATTAATTGCGATAGATAAAAATCGGTAACGATGGCAAAATCGCTGTCTGAAAAAAACAGTGCGACCTATCGTACTAATAAATAAATAAAAATAACATGATATCGTATTTATTGATTTTTTTTTTCGGATAAAGGTTTCTTTTTCTTATATATATATATATATATACTAAAAGAAGAAATAATATATTAATAGAAACTAAATAATTAATAATAGTAATAATAGTAATAATAATGCTTTTTTAAATCAGAGAAACATGTTTCAAATCTGAAAATACGAAACGTATGTTTTTATATAATACTGCAGGCAAGAATTCCTTAGAAAGGTCCAAATATATGCTATAGATATACACAGATATTATGCTAATAATGTCTAAAGTTCAGCGAAAGGGAGTTATTTTGTTTTAATGCTGTTTCGTGATTTAAAATAAGTGTTTAAAAGTTAAATATTATGGATTCGTGAAAAATATCTTCAGTGCGTTTTGAAGCTAACAAGTTTTGTAAAAGAAAACATTTTCCTTATACACATGCACCTAGAAACAGAAAAAGCAAATTGTAGAACTGTTAAAAAGCTTTGTACTTTCTCTTACTCTTACGGTAGAGAAAGTACTATATTAGGGTCAAATTTTCGAAAGTGAGTTTTTGTTATATTTACATGTTCTCAGGTCCCCTGAATACAAAAATCATATTTTTAGCGAGTGGTATGTGTGGTTGTCTGTCAGTGTGTGTGTCTGTCTGTTATCAGCATATCTCAAGAATAAATAGTAGCAAAAATTCCAAACTCGGTATTCTAAATGTGTATCATATAGGGATGCTACACTAAGTTTTTCGTTGATATGAAGCAAATGGTTCGTGTACAGGGACACTCAAAAGTATTCAAACACATTACGTGTATGGGGGAAATTGCAGGAAAGTAGAGTTTAACATCTATAGACTGCACTAAACCAAATGAAACGAATATATATTTTTTGTAATAGAGATAGTCAACAGAGAAAAAAAATTGTGTATGTAAGGGGCCTCAACTACCCCCTCTGGGGGGGGGGAAGTCCCCCCTCGAGAGGAGTAAATTTTCATGATGGGTATCTTTCAAAAGAGCTCGCCAATACGTTTAAAACGAATGGTTGAACCATCTATCTGCGTTAATTTAAAATAAAGTTATCGATTTTTTTTTCATTTTTAACAGCTTTTTTTTTTTTTTTTTTTTTTTTTTTAAATGTAATAATGAGAACAAATTCAACTTTTTTTGGATATTTAGTGTTATACTACTATTAGAATAACTTAAAAACAATATTTTTAGGAGATCCAAATGTTGTATTTTGTAGTTAATATAAGTTTGTTGCTGGAAAAGTTTGATCAAGATTGATAAGTTTCAATGAATGTTGCGTGTGAAAATTGTAAACTTTTAATTTTAATAAGAGAATTAAATTCTATATAAATGTAGGTGCTTTAATAAAACGGGGGGTTAAAGGGGCGGTAGCCCCCTCACACAGAACTAATTATCATATAAAACTCTTTCGAAGCCTAATTTGAATTGTTTAACATAGGTTTACATAACAGTACTCGTTATCTTACCTTTTAATCCCCAACCTGTATTTACAGTATTAAATTTCAGGATATGAGAAAGTCGTGTGAGTAACATACCAGCTTATTTAATTTATATTACACGCAACAGTACTTATTATTATTAGGACCAGACAAAACAGATCGAACGAATTCTTTTTTTTTTAACCTTGTTTTAACACTTACTTATTCGATTACTTATTGTCCAAAATTGAATTCTGTTTAAGACAGAATATTAATTGTAATTTTTTTAACGTATAAATTTTATTATTATTATATTTTGCTTAAAAAATAAAATTTTCATAAATTTTGGAAATTATAAAATCTTTGGGAAAGAGAATATTGTGACGTCATTAATGGCAGGATATATAACGTCATAATAGTCAGAATAAATTGTTACTCATTGTGAAAAGAAAACAATTGGAGAAGGTACTCTGGACATGAAATATCTTTATTGAAAAAGAACTCATTGTAATTACTCAGGATTAAAAATAATTCAAGTTGTATAACGCATTAAGGGTATATATAGTGTAAAGGGGAAGGGGAGGGGAATAGATTTCTCGTCCAAAATGAAATTCTGTTTAGGAGAGAATTTTTATTTATGATTTGAGCAAAGCAAAATAATTTAAAATCGTTTGGTCCTTTAAATAGCTTTATTTATTACTAGCAGGCTTTGCCCGCTTCGCTGGACATTAAACTTAAATGAGTTGTCAAAATACTATATCTTTATTAATAATCTAAGTTCTCACTGTGATTGGGAAAGGTTTTCTCCCTCGCAACGTGAGGGGTCTAGGTCCCCACTGCCTTCGGCAGCAATTTACCCACTTCTTACTTCCCCTTCCTCAGCGGGTGAGTTCAAAGTTTTGCAAAATCCCACTAATGTACATAATGCGTACACTTAATCAATATCCACACACCAAAATTCGCCATTCTAAGATAATTCAAAGCGAATTCAAGCGGAAATACACATGTTTGTTTATTGCACTCCGACTCCGAGAAGGTGGGAGGGGGGGGGGAGGATTTCGAATTTCGTGAAATCCAGTTACAATAAGTACCGGATGCATACAAACAATTTACGCACCAAATTTCGTGACCGCAGAAGTCTTTAATAGAAAATATTATAAATAAATAAATAGAAAAAGCACAGCTTTAGTATGGGACCCCTTTGGAGAATTTAAATATTTTAAGCCATTTTTGCGATGAACTGAATTGGCTATCTCAATTGTGCAATTAAAGATCTTGTTAAGAAATGTCCCAGCTACTTCGGTACCGAATTTCAAATTTTGCCAAAGGGATCCGATACTAAAGCTGTTCCATACACAAAATAAATAAATAAATAAAATAAAATAAAATAGAAACTCTTTTCTGATATTTTCAAAATATAAATAATAAATGTTAATAAAATCCAAATTGTAATAATTTGCAATTAAGGGGAGAACATAAAAGAACCTCATAAGGTACATAATATCAACCAAAAAATTTGTTTTACTGCAGGAAAGAAAAGTACTGCTTAATTAAATAAAAATATTAAACTAATGCCAAATATCTCTATGAAAATATTTATCCGCATACAAATTCCTGTTTAAAAAAAAAAAAAAAAATGTAGGTATTTTTCTTTCTAATTTTTATTATTATTCGCGTGAAATTAAAATTATTTCATTTTATTTCTGGAAAATAAATATATATATATATATAAAACCTTCTACCGAATCTGGGTTGAAAACGGAAAAAAGGTATAATAAATTAGAAATATCAGACCTATATTTATAAATCTGATACCAAATGAAAGGGGCGATTTTTCTAAATCCAGGGGTGCAAACAGTTTTTCGATGCGACAATTAGATTTATAAAAAATAACTAAAGTAGGAAATTTAATTGGCAACGGAAAAAGGGAAAAATAAATTAGAAATATCATACCTATCGTTACACATTCAGAACCAAATGAAAGGGGTGATTTTTCTGAATCCTGGGGTGTAAACAGTTTTTCGATACGACAATTAGATTTTTTTAAATTAACTAAAGTATGGAATTTAGATAGCAACACTTCATTTCAATCTTTTCATAATTTGTAGTGCGAATCACGCGAATAAAAAAGTATTTATCTTAAAAATTTATTTTTGTATTTTATTTTTCCATTTAAAGCGTTTTAGTGAAAAAAATATTTATGGCGCATGCGCAGGCGTTTTTTACCAACAATTTAAACACTAATCATAATTTTGAAAATTTCTATAGATACAATTTTAAATTGGGTGAAGACCTAAGTTTCTGCCAAGCACAGTTGAATTCCGTCCAGCCGTTCTCGAGTGATGCCCGGACAAACGTGTTTTAGTCTTTTACCCCCCAGGGGGGAACGGGGAGGGGGATTTCTGAAAAATTGATAGATATAATTTTAAATTGGGTGAAGACCTAAATTCCTGCCAAGCGCCGTTGAATTCCGTCCAGCCGTTCTCAAGTGATGCCCGGACAAAAAAGCGACATACAGACACGATGACACACACACACACACAGGCAAAATTTTCTGAAGTCATTTTCTGCTTTCATGGGGTGTGAAACGTGAAGATATCGCAAACTTTTTTGATTCTGACAAATTTACAGACAAAAGTTTGATTTTATTAATATAGATTATTATTATTATTATTATTATATTTAAATAGTTTTTATTGCTAAGAAAACGAGCTATTACAGACGACGCATAATTTTCGTAATATAGAAACAATTCGAAAACAGATATTACTTACAACCTTTGAATAAGCACCATAAAATGCAATAAACTCGCAACAATTGTTTCGGGTCGAAAAAACACACGACCCTTCATCAGGCGAATAAAGTAAGCACGAGTGCTGCAGTCAAAGCGGTAACGCACTCATAAATAACAAATAACAACAATAAAAATAAATTGGAAACACTCGCAAAATTACTTACTCGATGCTAAAAGCCCAAAGAAACAACAAATTTAAGCACTCGTGTTTACTTTATTCGCCTGATGAAGGATCGTGTGTTTTTTCGACCCGAAACAATTTTTGCGAGTTTATTGCATGGTGTTTATTCAAAGTTTGTAAGTAATATTTTTACAACGCCAATTTTGTGGTGCTTTTTTATTAAAATCGAAAACAGACCTATTAAAAATTGACCCATAAACTGAGCCATAAGTCAGTCTAACCATATCTGCTCGTTTAGGCCAACCAGCGGCTTAAATGTTTTGTCCTCGAAGTTGGAAGACGTAAGTGCTGGGTTCGATCCCAAATCGCGCTCGTCGGCCTTGCCGTTCGAAATTTTCTGTGGATTTCTCTGAAACTTGCATAAATACGGGCTAGTACCCTTAGAAAGACCCCCCCCCACACGGATGGCACTCCCTCTCAGGCTTTGGATCCTAGTACAGTCAGTCGGCCTTCATCCTAATACCTAACATCTGCTTGTTTAATTAACTCAGATAAATCAAAATTTAGTCCTTCCTGTTTCTTTCTTTCGTCTCAAAATCGAATTTATTTACAAAAAAGCATTGTAGATGGCAGCACTACAAAATATGAAAACTTCCAATAAAAGAAATAAAGGAATTTTTCTTCGAGTTATAATCATACGTACTTTATGTATATTATGCGTACTATACTATATGTACTTACTATATTCAAATGAATTTTCGGGATATAAATTTCATTATTTAAATACACATGAGTAATATAATGTAAGCATACATTAGTTTTTTTTTTTTTTTTTTTTTTTTTCCTTCTAATAATTAGAAAATAATGTGAGTGAGCTAAATGAAATTTATGGAAAATATATTAAAATTAATGCGGCATTTTTTATTTGGATAAAAGTTTTTTTTTTTTTTTTTTTTTTTAAAAAATATTATTATCAAAGAAATAAGTTATTCTAAATGGTAGATAAAATGTTTTTCGTCTTACTGGGAAAGAAGAAAATTTCTGTATTTTCATACGTAAATTCGTACTATAATTAAAGATGATTAAATAAATATTAATCCTTCATCACATTTTTTTTTTTTTTTTTTCTGTCGTGGGTTTGAAGTCTACCTATATCTCTAAATATACATCCACTGTTCTTTAAAGTCTACATGTATTAAAGCCCCACCAGTGGCTGAGAGGTTCTACTGTCGAAGCTGGTAAACGTGAGATGTTCAATCCCAGGTCACACTCGTCGACTGATCCGTTTGTAGTTTTCCGTGGTTTTCTCCAAAAATTGTGGAAATACGAAATAGAACACCTTAGAAAGACACCACCTTAGGTTGTGGAAACTTTTACTTAGATTTTGACTAATTTCAATGATTTTTTTTTTTTTTTTTTTATAATGATTTGGAATTTTTCGAATTCATTTCAAAATAATGACCAGAGAAGCGGGCAAAGCCTGTTAGTATTCATATATACTTACAGGGAAAAAATGATGTCTAAAATTATTCATAAACATATATAAAATAGTTTTATATGCCCACGACAAAGTGAATTTCCTGGTTACAGTTTTATTATTATTATTGTTGTTGTTGCTGTTGTTGTTGTTGTTATTTTTTGAAAATTCACTTAAATATCTGTACTGATAAGTATAAAGGATTTAAGTCCATATTCTTGATTTTTCAGGAGACGAAAAATAAAGTTAAACTAACTAAAAACTAATCAGAAGAATCGATTAGGAAAAAGGGATTAGGTTGGTTTATACCCTTTATACCATTCAGTGATTGTCAACCTTCATTAAATTAAGGGGAAAAAATGAATTAAATATTTTATACCGAAGATTAATGCTAAATTTCTGATTTGAGTCTTTTTTTACCTATGGATTTTCTCAAAGACTAAATGACATGGATTTAAATCCTTTATACCAATCGATAGAGAATTTTTTTCTGAGTCTGACTGTGTACTTAACTCAAAATCGACATTTTTGGACTTAAACCCTTTATACTTTTCAGTACAGATATAATGATCAGCGAAGCGTTCTAGTTTTAAATAAATTTTTGCTTTTAACTAGAACAACTTCTAAAAAAACTTCTTTCGATGTTTCTAGATGTCGATATTAAAAATTCAATTAATGTTTTAAATCGAGCACAAAGTTTTTATTTATTTATTTATTTATTTATTTGCAATAGCGCAGTACTTGCGAATGAGCATTGACTGGGGGGGTCGCCGTACTGATGACCATTTGTGAAAAAGCACCCACTGGGTGGATATATCTTAAAAGGGACAACACACCCATGCCTCGTGCCTCGGCGCCGTGTACGAAGTACATACGCATAATAATTCGATTTAAAATACGGCGCATCATGTTCTATATTCAAAAATATTTACGATTTAAAGTCTAATTCAGTTTATTGTTTTTATAATTAAAGACATTTATTACTGAAAGTGTATTTTTATTTTATCAATATATAATACATTTTATACAATAAATGCAATGTTTAAATATAAGTTTCATATAACACGGTGTTTTCTAAAAAGTGTAATATAAAAGCAGCAGCGCAAAACAAGTATGCATTTGGTATGCTTATACCCATTCCTTTTCACCTGAGCAAGTTTCGTACTTAATTATTTCGATCTGAAATATGTAAGTACGTTCACCACAATTTAGCCTGTTTTCGGCAATGTTTGGTGTCTGTTAACAAAGTTCTTGTACTTCAATACGGATTTTTGGAATAAAAGTACCGAAAATCTGACGTTGTAAAAAATAAAAACTTGCTAAACTAATACCATAAATTGAAAGTATCACAAGAATTATTTTGAGTCGGAATTGAAAAATATCTCAACAATTATTTCTAGTGAAAATAACTGAGCACCACCAGACAAAAACTTAGCACTGAATGTATAGCATGAAATCCACAACATAAATTTCTTTCCCAGATGAAGGGCTGTGCACAATTATCTCGACTCGAAACAATCGTTCCGAGTTCTTTTTTTTTTTTTTATGTTGATTGTGACCAAAGTTCTTATTCGTTTTCGCTAAAGGCAGTACTCACAATCACTTCCTTATTTTGCAACGAAATTATTGGTGTTATCATGTAAATTTTTTCCTAATGATAAAGAACCAAAATAATTAATGCAGTACCATGTAAAAAGATTAACGAACAATACAACTCTTTTGAATGAGCAGTATCTTTATGAATCATATAAGCAACGTGTGCAGAAGCCACATGGCCAGATTCAGATATTTTGTCTTAACTATGTCAGACTGCTTTATGATGAAACTCAGATAAGTTATTTGAATAAAAACAATGCGATAATGATAAGCTTAGCATTCCATTCTTTGTTCAAAATATTCTCAGTCGTTCTGCTAAATTAAATTAATTCGAACAGTAAAAAAGAAGGGGAGGAGGAAAGGAATATGCCTGTTTCATTTGCAAAAAACGTGAATAATAATCAAAAAATTTATCTTAAAGAAATTTTTGTATAATACTTTCGAAATTGAGTTTTTCCCTTCAACTTACAGTTATACCACGTTTCTTGCGACTATGAGAGTCTCTGCGCATGTGCTGAATCAACAAGTCCAGTGCTAAAATAGGGGTGGTCAAGAGAAGATAAGAGAACGCGGAATGACTAACGGCGGCATTCACCATTAACTTCAATTCTTGGTTCAACGCAAAAACTTGAAAAGCGTCTAAAGGCAGTGTACAGCTGTTCAATAAAATTTGGCTGACTACTCCTGCCACCTAGCGTCAAAGATTTCACATAATCTTTGATTGATTATTTTTCTGCTAAAAAACTGAAAGTAACAATGCCGCTAAATAGCAGAAGCAACTGGATAAATTTTACTGAAAGGTTGCACCCTGACTTTATGCGCTTTTTTTTGTGTTCAACCGTGAGTTGAAGTTATTGGTGAATACAGCCGTGAATGTTTACCCGTGGTCCTACTAAATCTGGCATCGCCAGTGTGAAAGTGGCCATAACAAAACTACAAAAATCATAGGATGCTGCGGAATGCTTCATTTGTTAGGGTAAGACTTGCAGAGCCGCAATCCGCGATTGTAATGAAATGCTCGCCCTCTGGTGGGCTAAGGTGAAATTACAATAAACATGGTTTAATTCGAATTCCATACAGCCGCCATTGCTTGCCGATATTTAGTTTCACATATATTTATTGAATAAAAATGAATAAATACGGTAAAAAAGATAACACATACTTTTGTGTGCCACAGTGTAACTCCAAAGGATCAAGAAATCCAGAATTGAGCTTCCATTTATTTCCAAATGACAAATTTAAAATTTCAGTTGCTTCGGCTAATGGAAGTAAAGAATTAATCAGATGATTTGAAATTAATATTTGTTCAACTTCAGTTAAAAATCTACTTCCGATCGAACTTTGAATAAACTGAAGTATTTTTTCCAAAAGCAATCAATTTTCCATAATGTAATGGCGGAGAAATTATAGTACGAATATTAAGTAGAATAACAAAAAGAACACTAATGGAACACACGTGGCAATGTTTACTAACAACTGCAGTGTTCACAAAGCGCCGTCTATCGATCATTACAAACGCGGATAGCAGAACTAACTTAGTTTCGTTCCCCGAGAAATCGTCCAATGTCAAGTGGCTATAACAAAACTGCAAAGGTCAAAGGATGCCACGAAACACGTCTGCTTGTTAGGGTGGGCTAAGCAGAACTACAGTTACAAACCACTACAGTTAATTTCGTATCCGGAAAAATCGTCAATTAATATGATCGCTTTTACGACGTTGGCGCGTTGGCGCCGAGGAGTGATCTAGTAGAGCCGTGATTTATCATATCCCAATCTCTCAGTCAATTTAACGCCCCTCCAAGCTTTTAGAACCGTCCTCTATACTAGGTGCTACGTGGTCGCATTTTATTGCTTTCGTTGTTGTTATTATCGTAATAAGAACAGAATTATTCAAACTCGCACAGGTGATCTTAAAGATCCATTTATGTGTGCATAAATTCAAATATCTTTCATCTATAATCAACAGTTAGTACAACACAAAAATTTTGTATATAGAGATTGAGGTTGAGTGGATTTATTGTCGTAGTAGAGCTACGCTGTGGTCATCGTTTTGTTTACAGAATCAGGAATTTTATTTTAAAAACATTTTCGTGAATTTCGAAAAAGACCCGTCTTTGACTGTTCATTGTACGCTTAAAACAAAAAAAAGTTGAACTTTAAACAGAGCTTTCACAACAATCGGGTGGTTTTAAAAGTTTCTTCAGGTTTACAACCAGTTCAGTCTTTAATGTAGCTCATAATTAAACGCAAAACGAAACATAATCTAGCAAAATTATTTTTCTCTGAACGAGTATTGCCAAGTTCTGTGAAATGATCTACCTTGGTCTATTTCTGAAAGATTACGTCGGCTGGATTGATTAATCTCATACTAGAGCTGCATATCAGGCTATTGCAACACCTCCTATAATAATGCCTCCGATCACGAAAAATCAGCCGACTACATCCATTCCATACCTTCCTATAGATATTATAGGCAGTGTTGAACGATTTGCTGGCTGGTTGTGTGGCTTAAGGCCGATTGACTACGTAGGGTCTTAGGCCTATGGATAGAATGCCTTTCGGGTGCGTGTGTGTGTGGGGTAATCACGAAAATCTCCGAACAGCTAGGTCGATGAGCACGATATAGGATCGAAACCGGCACATTTCCTCTACCAGCTTTGAAAGTAGAATCACTCGCCACTTGTAGAGCAAGTATTGATCTTTCCGTGACGTAATGCTCGGTTCAATGGCATTATTATATGGTTCTGCACTGATGGTGGGATGCTCAACGCTACCGAAACTGCAATTTGCTTAATTAAGTTTTTTTGTATTGACATTGGTGTTTTCAGCGCTGAATAAATATTTACTATATGTTACAGAAGATGTTGGCTAGTAGCGATGCACCTCTAGGGGGATTCAGAGACGTGTCATCACAATTTTGAAACTTCGCAGGAACTGTGGCTTTTCCATTTCGATAACCTTCAGAGCTTCAGTGGTATTAATTTACAGAATATACAGAAAGTTACAGCCACGATTAGAGGACATTACGGGATATTAAGTGCTCAGGACAACATTAATGTACATGGCGGTTTTTGTCTATCCTAGAAATTGAACCTATAATCCTCCGATTGTGAACTTGGTGGTCAACCATCTGGGCTATACAGTCCTTACCTATTCCTGAATGCTATATTTTAGTTAAATGCATATCACATCGAAAGACCAATTGGGTTGAAGTAGATGTGGTTTAACGGTAGCTGGTAGATCTGCGCAATAAGCAATTGGAAATGGTCTGGGATTCACCTCTAAGGGTGGTCCAGAGCACAGATTTTTATACAAATACGGCACTCCCATATACTCAGTGGTAACTAAAATTCGATTACAGTGACCGTGTTGTCAACGGTTGTAAGTTTCTAGAGCTCTTTACCTTACGCAATCGCTCATCTTATTTTTTATTGAAAGTATGTTTTCTTTTGGAAACTTTGTTATTGTTTACAAACTTGATTGTCAACAGCAATTCGCTGGCATGATGGCATAGTTGGTAGGGAACTGCCCTCTGGAGCACGTTCCGAGTTCGAATCCCGCTACAGGTATGGATGTTTGGGGTGTCCTTTATGCGTGAAATATGTAGTGTAACCACGTTTCCTGCGCCTAGCAGTGAAGACGAGTCCAAAGGCTTCAAGGGAGGCGAAGTTGACCGAGAGTTTGGAATTTTGTAAACATCCAGTCATTCGGTGTTCCCTTATCCGTTATTTTCTCCCGACGAAAAGGTTATCTCCCCGATTTTAACAATGGGCTCGTTGAGTCCAGACTTGCGCAGACGTTCCCGTGGTCGCAAGAAATGTGGTTAAAGAATACATAAGAAATTATTAATTGATACTGTGAAACTATGCTATATGGATCAATCGAGACAAAAGTCATTTTAACTATAGGTCTCAAAGCTGGGAAATAAAAATTTATTTTAAAAAGCAAGTACTAAATATTAAGCAAATAAATTTTGACACTATGCAGGAACCAAAAATATTGTTTTTCATTTTAAAGCATTCTGCATTATTTAAACCAAGTAATGTTAAATATTTAACGATTTCATACTGCTATTTTAGAATTAGTTTGTAATTTCTATTTATGCTTGAATATGAATGTGTTTGGCAAAGGTATATTTTTAAACATTATAAAAAATAATTTTATTTCTTAGAAGAATAGCTGAGAATGTTTTGAGTATGATTTTGTGAATTCAAAAATAACAAAAAGTGCAAAAAAAGGAAAACTTCAAGTACTAACCTGCTACTAACTACTCGCGAAATAGAAAAACAATTTTCGATCAAAGATGCTATTCATGTAGACCTAAGACATGTGGAAGTTCTTAGTTCCCCACTGTTGACACTGGTAGTACTACTATCATTTCGGTTCGCGTTTCAGCTTCACTGTCCTACCTGTATAATAATCTGCGGTTCAGAGATATGCCATCAGAAATTTGAGGCTCCACGACAATGGGGAAATTGCACATTTTCCATTTTGACTTGTAAATGATAGAGCATGAAAATACAAACATTTTGATACCATTTTTATGCATATTTGAAAACCGGATGCTTTAATAAATTAACTTTAAAAGACGTAGTTCTCATGTTGGCGGGAAAACGCTGCGTCACGTGATAAAACCTATCGTGACGTCACTATCCATGAAATGAACTGCCGGCTGAATTTCTCCCTCTTGTATTGTAAAGAAAAATCGCGCATTCAGCGAAATTTTGTATTCTTTCTTTAAAAAAAAAATATTAAAACTATTTGAACTCATTAAACATCACTTCATTCTATAAATGACACCAAGTTTCAATGATATTTTTTTGTACTCGCCTGCTGTTATTAATCCAAATTAAACTATAATCGAAATAATAGTTGATCAATAGAATTTTCTTAAAGAATGTTTTTAGTATGCTATGCCAAAGATGTATCTTTTAAATACTTGTTTTGTTTCATTTTATTATGTTTTATAGATTTATTATTATTTTATTATTATTATAGACTGAGTACAGAAATAAAATATTGGGATTGAGTAATAATATTTAACTGAATAATATGCATATTTTCATTGCTTAAATAATCTAGAATAGTTTATACTAAATTAACCTAAATAAGATTACTTTTATAATTATGAGATGCCAGTATATCTGTATATATATATATATATATATATAACTTTTTTAATACATTTCAATATTATAACTTAACAATATTTCTATTAAAATAGCAGCCGAAGATTGTGAATAATTAAAAACATTATAGTGATGCAGTTTGAGAAATTGAAAAGTATTTAAGGAAAATTACATGCGCTTATCATTCTAAATAAATAAATAAAATTAAAAGAAGGTCTCCGTACAAAAATATTAATATTATTTATATATGTATATATATATATAGAAACGCGTTTAGTTATTTTTATAATGTAATTACTTTTTTATTTGGAAAAATTTAAAAATAGAAAGAAAAGATTAATAGAAATAGAAAGTAATAATAATAACAACATTTAGCAATAGGAGAGATATAAAGTACTTTAAAATAAAATAAACACATGAAATATATGTTAAATGTAATAATACCTTATAAGTTATACATGATCTAGTTATAAATATGAATGGTATTAAATAATTAATTAAAAATTTGCAGTAAATTTCAGCAATCAAACGCAATATATACACTGGTGGACAATTGCCAAGGACGGATGACAATAACTAAGCTATTGTCATCCGTCCTTAGCAATTGTCCACCAGTGTATATATATATATATTAAATTCATTTATCAATGAAGCCTTAATGTAAAATCCAAATATGTTTAGAATATATCAGGGGTCGATCCAGGTAAAAACTGGGACCCATTTGCTTCCCCTTCACAAAATCCAAATATCTAAAATGGGCCCTTTTAGAAAATACAAATCCATAAAATGGGTCTCTTCACAAAATTCAGATTCTTAACAACAGGCCTTTCTCAAGATTTATTTTTAAAAAGATGATGATTTTGTAAAAGTTTTCCACGTTAACAATATTATTTTTAATGAGTGTGTATTTGGCTCGGTAATATGCTGTTAACTTGATAATGACCATTAAATAGAGTAACTTCTTAAGTGAAAGGTTTCGTGTGATAATTCTTTTTATCACAAAAAGAAATAAATTTTCACAAAATTATTTTGTTTTTCACAAAAATGAGCCCCAAAAGTAAACCTGGAACAACCCTTGCATATACTATAACTGACGGTCTTCGCCTGCTTCGCTGGTCGCTAAATTTAATAAATTAAAAAAAAAAAAAAAAAAAAAAAAAACTTTTATTTCTTTTATATCATTCTATAAACAAAAAATAAATAAATAGATAATTAAAAAATAAATTCATTGAAATCGCTCTTACATCGTTTTGGTTATACGCAGCCTGCGGCAACTTCTTTCCCTCCAGTGTACCCTGCTTTTTTGGATCTGGGTTCTTATTGCCCGCAGCAATGTCTTTCGTGGGCACTTCAATTTGTGTACATATCAGGAGGCGAAAGCTGCTATTATTCAAAAACTAAGATTTTAAGGATAGCTGTATCTCAGAATCTATTAAATATACTTTAATTTTGGCACCATGTACTTTATTGCAATCACTTTTTCTGCTATATTACCATTTCATTTCGATTAGTACAATAAATAAATATATAACAAAAGATTTTCCTTTCAAAAGCATTAAATAAATAATAAATAAGTTTTTATTAAATTTAAATTTTAACAAGACTAATCCTTTATGCGATATTAACATTTTCCCGATAAAAACATTTAATTATATTTTCCTTTTGAAATGAATTAATTAAATAAATAAATAGTTGTGTAACAGCCGTTGCTAATGTAAACAACGTAGAACAATATAATTCAAATAAATTTAAGAAAAATAAATGGAAAAATAAATGGATAAAATTGAAATATATATATATATATACATATATATATATATATATATAAATTACTTAAAAAATTATAAAAAGTAAATTTTTTTTTAATAAAATAAAATAAAAATAATAAATAAATAATATAAAATAACAATTTGAAAATAACATTTTATTTTTTCGTTGCAAAAACATGAAGTAAATATTAAATACATAATTAATGACTGCTCTATAAAATAATCATATATAATTTATAAAATAACATAATTAAAAAATTCTGGTTAAAAAATAATAATAATAATAAAATAAATAATCAGTAAAATATATTTTTATGTACTATGAAATTTTAATGAATATTTTAATTATAATTAAATCTTTAAGCATACATTATGAAAAAAGAAATATTCTCACATACAAGCATCTAAAAAATTAGAGAAATGTAAAAAAATACTACTAATATATTAAAACAATGCTAAAATTCTATTATGAAGACGTTTATAATTTTCAAAATATGAATACAGAACAAATCTAGATCGTTTAGCTTTAGCTACTCTTATATTTATGCGCTAATAAAATCGAGGTTTCTTCTCAAAAATGAAAATATGGAAAGAGCATCTATTTTCGGAACATTATCCGATTGCTCTTTTACAAATCCAAAATCGACATTATACAAATAAAAATAGAAATATATATATATAAGATATAGTATAGTTATGGAAGGTTTAAGTTATTTCTTACAAAAGGTAAAAATTTTAAGAATAAACTATAAAATACAGATTAGAATAGAGCGAACAAAAAGAAAAGCAAGAGGTAAAAGAGTGTAAACATTCACACTTCGTGTACTGTGACGTCAATCCCCTCACGGAGCGTTTTCGGATCACGTGGTTTTGTTTTGGTTTTTAGCGCTTTTAAAACGTTAATTAAAAGATAATTTGAAATAATTTTACGATTTTAATTGGATTTTTCGGATTCCCAAGATTGATTTTATCGATTACAATTAAAAGAAATTGTTTTTCCTTCCGTGTGCAACTTCCCCATTATTGGGAAAATTGTTTTAAGCAACACTTTTGGGTCTTTTTTTTTTTTTTTTTGTTTTTTTTTGTTTAGTGTACTGGCCAGAATCAAACCGTTTATGAAATCTCTGAATGTTCGATGAGCATTGTAATTTATTTTCTTGCTAAGGGTACAGTCGGTAACAAAAGTATCCGAACACTAGCAAACATTCCTATATAAAAAAAAAAGTAGATTAATACTGTTTTGTTAAATAAATCGTTGTCGAATCCTTTTCTTAGTCTAAGAACATTATTCAAGAAGGATTTATTTAACAAAACAGTATTAACGCCACTTTTTTTTACATAGGAACGTTCGCTAGTGTTCGGATACATTTGTTACCGACTGTACTTTATGAAAATCCTCGTACCAAAGCATGTTTATGTAGAAGAAAGTAGAAAAGTGGTTGCGATTTATATTGATTGAGTTTTACGTCGCATTAGTGCAACATTATGGAAAATTGGCTACGGACTGGGACTCACCTGTAGTCCGCCAACATGCCATCACAATTTTGATCCTCCATATAGGATACAGCCTTCCCTCTTTGATGACCCCAAGAAGTATAATTTGTATGGGAACATGAGAGACATTGCTGTCACGATAAATTTTACTTGCACCAGTCACCATTTGTGTACATGCCCATCTTCTACCGACTCAAAAATCAAACCTGCGAAAGAAGAAAAATTTTACACTGAATTAAGTATTTTTTCATCGATATCGGATACATTCCAAATTTTCTGAATCTGTAACGAAACTTGATTTTGAAACTTGCTATGTCATTTCGATATGAAGGTTGAGGTTGTGTGGATTTAGCGTTGCACTACAGCTACACAGTGTGCAATTGACGGCGGTTTGGGATTCACCCCTAGGTGTCATCTCTCGATATAGTAAAGGAACATTTGTCCGATATAGAAGAAAAAAAATGTTTCCATGACAAATTTAAGCGAGGGCCGCGATAGCCTGGTCGGTAGAGCGTTACAAACACCTCCTAAAATAATACCTACGAAGTGAGCTTTACGTCACGGAAGATCGGCCGATTACATCCAATCCAACCATCCTGCTCCAAACTGCTTCATTAACATTGAGCAGCCCTCCGGTATTGTAAAATACAGTCTGTAACAAAAGTGTCCGAACACTAGCAAAAATTCTTATGTAAAAAAAGTACAATTCAAACGGTTTTGTTAAATAAACCCTTATCGAATCATGTCTTACACTGACTAAGAACAGGATTCGACAAGGATTTATTTAACAAAACCGTATGAAGTGTACTAGGAATTTTTGCTAGTGTTCGGACTCTTTTGTTACAGACTGTACATAGATATAGTCTAATGTACCAAGAATAAAGGTGTTAATTTGGTGTAATCTGAAGATCTTCCGCAACGTAATGCTCAATTCGGGGTACTGGCTGAGATCGTAATTGGAATTTTACGGGTTCGATACTCCAGGCGACTAAAGACCGTCGTGTACGCTAATGTTGGTGAACTCAAAATTTGCCGTGGCGACAATGTCCTCCATGTTTCAATCCAAATTATACCTCTGGGAGTCACCGAAGCAGAGAAGCTGTTTCCTCCGTGGAGGCTGAAAATTATGATGGTATTTATCCAAACCATCCTTAGCGAGTGAGTCCCAGACCATCGCTAATGGACTTTAACAATGTGGCAACATGAAACGTTTTCATACGTGAGCACTACAGGGAAAACTGCAAAACCATAATATTTATTTTTGTATTCTATGAAGAAATGTTTGTATTGTATAGGGAAATGTTTCGAAACTAAGGAAAAATTCATAGGGAAATAGAGACTGAGAAATCGACGGTTGTGGAAACAATAGACAATTTAGCCTCGAAACCAAAATACCAATAGAATCCATTGTCTATTGTGTAGAACTCGTGTGTCGTAAAATCCTACTCAACCACAACCAATTTTTCCTGTTGAAGGTACGCATAGGGTCAAAATTGGGATGGCATACCTCCGGACCATGTCTAGGGATGAGTCCCAGAAAGTTGCCAGCTGCCCATTACGCAGCACAAGTGCGGAGTTAAACCAAACCAACCAGTTTAAGATACTAAATTTCAAATTAAGCCGAAAATGAAAGAAGAAAATGTAGCTGAAAATTTAAGCTATTTTCTTCGCCATCGAAAACAATCTGATTCAGTCTCTGAATCTCATTCTGAACCCTGTCATGACATTTCAGTCTAGTCTTTGGTAAATCCAAATGAAATCAATCAGTGTGACGTCATTAAAACCTTCACACGTGACCATTGTAGGGAAAACAGCAACATTCTCTTGTCTGCGTTAGTATTCTATAGGGAAATGTTTTGTTTTGTAGGGAAATTCTGAGAGGTTGGTTGGGTTTAACGTCGCACTAGTCCTGCGCAATGGGTATTTGGCGACGGTCCGGAAATTCTTAGAGAAATAGGGAAAGGGCATGTTTACGTCGGCAGCAAAAGTATCCGAACACTAGCAAAAATTCCAATATAAAAAAGTACACCTAATGCAGTTTTGTTAAAAAAAAATCCTTGTCGAATCCTTTTCTTAGTCAGTCTAAGAACATGATTCAAGAAGGATTTATTTAACAAAACAGTATGAACTCTACTTTTTTTTACATAGGAATTTTTGCTAGTGTTCGGATACCTTTGTTACCAACTGTACTGTATGAAAATCCTGGTACCAAAGCATGTTTATGCCGAAGAAAGTAGAAAAGAGGTTGAGGTTGATAGGGTTTTACGTCGCATTAGTGCTACATTATGAAAATTAGCTACTGACTGGGACTCACCTGCGGTCCGTCAACATGCCATTACAATTTTGATCCTCCATATATGATACAGCCTTCCATTATTCATGACCCCAAGAAGTCTAACTTGTATGGGAACTTAGGAGACATTGCGGTCACGATAGATTTTACTTGCACCAGTCACCATTTGTAAGTACAGTCGGTAACAAAAGTGTCCGAACACTAGCAAATATTCCTATATAAAAAAAGTACACTTTATACCGTTTTGTTAAATAAATCCTTATCGAATCATGTTCTTACACTGACTAAGAACAGGATTCGACAAGGATTTATTTAACAGAACCGTATGAAGTGTACTTTTTTTACATAGGAATCTTTGCTAGTGTTCGGACACTTTTGTTACCGACTGTATCAACCCTGCGAAAGAAGAAAAACTTTACACTGAATTAAGTATTCTTTTCATCGATATCGGATACATTCCAAATTTTCTGAATCTGTAACGAAACTTGATTTTGAAATTTGTTATGTCATTTCGATAGGAAGATTGAGGTTGAGTGGATTTATAGTTGCGCTACAGCTACACAGTGTGTAGTTGAAGGTGGTTTGGGATTCACCCCTAGGTGTCTTCTTTAGATATTGTGAAGGAACATTTGTCCGATAGAGAAGAAAAAAATTTGTTTCCATGACAAATTTCAGCGAGGGCCGTGATAGCCTGGTCGGTAGAGCGTTGCCAACACCTCCTAAAATAATACCTACGAATAGAACTCCTACATAGACAGGCTGACGCATCCGCCATTTTCTATCCCACAAGACCGGCTGACTATTTATTATTGGTGGTTTTTCTGCAATAAATTGCACCAATAACTCCAGAAAAGGGCACCGCCTGTTTATATTTTCTTATAATCCAGAAAGAAGGAAAAAGTGGATTATAATTTGCAGATGTAACTCGTGGATACCCGCAGCAGGAGCACAACTTTGTAACGTAAGATTTCCCTTATTTTCAAATTATTTCATTTCATTTTAAAAGTTGTTTGACAAATTTAATATAAATGTACTGTTTTTTTAAGTTATTGTTTTAAATTCTTTTAAAATTAACTTTAATATTACATTTCTTTTAACTTGAAGGGTTGCAGTTTTAAGAAAGTTGGGGACGTTCTTAAAATTGCCAACTTGTTTGTTTCCTGATAAGAAGTTCTAGCTCACTTGATCTGTACACTGTTAAAAAAAAAACCTATTACCAGCTGCAATCGGTGATTTATTTTATCCAATCACAGAGAGTTTCTTGCAAGAAATTCTCTGTGATTGGATAAAATAAATCACAGATTGCAGCTGGTAATAGTTATTTTTTTACAGTGTAAAGAAGTTTAAAGGCGATAACCAGGCTAATCAGGTAACCTAGCTTTTTCTACCGCCAATACTTTCCCAGACGGGATAGAAAATGGCGGACACTGCGCCAGCTCTTATCATATAGGAGTCTTACCTACGAAGTGAGTTTTACGTCACGGAAGATCGGCCGATTACATCCAATCTAACCATCCTGCTACAAACTGCTTCATTAACTGTGAGCATCCCACTCGGTATTATAAAATACATAGATATAGTCTAATGTACCATGAATAGAAGTGTTAATTTGGTGTAATCTGAAGATCTTCCGCAACGTAAAGCTCAAAATTGATCATAAATATCGAAAATTGTGATGGCATGTCTTCTGACCACATCTAGGGATGAGTCCCAGACCGTCGGCAGCCGCCCGTTACGTAGCACAAGTGCGGCGTAAAACCAAATCAACCAACCAACCTGTTTAAGGTACTACATTTCAAATTAAGCCAAAAATAAAATTTTAAAAAATGTTGGTTATCTCTATGAAAATAAAAGAAGAAAATGTAACTGAAAATTTAAGCTATTTTCTTCGCCGTCGAAAACAATCTGATTCAGTCTCGGAATCTCTTTCTGAACCCTGTCATTACATTTCAGTCTACTCTTCGGTGAATCCAAATGAAATCTATCAGTGTGACGTCATTAAAACCTTCACTCGTGACCATTGTAGGGAAAACAGCAACATTATCTTGTATGCGTTAGTATTCTATAGGCAAATGTTTTGTATTGTAGGGAAATTCTGAGAGGTTGGTTGGGTTTAACGTCGCCCTAGCACTGCGCAATGGGTATTTGGCGACGGTCCGGAAATTCTTAGAGAAATAGGGAAAGGACATGTTTACGTCGGCTACAACAGTATCCGAGCACTAGAAAAAAAATCCAATGTAAAAAAATACACTTAATGCAGTGTTGTTAAATAAATCCTTGTCGAATCCTGTCCTTAGTCAGTCTAAGAACATGATTCGAAAAGGATTTATTTAACAAAACCGCATGAAGTGTACTTTTTTACATAGGAATTTCCACTAGTGTTCGGATACTTTTGTTACCGACTGTACCCTTAGCAAGAAAATAAATTACAATGCTCATCAAACGTTCAGAGATTTCATAAACGGTTTGAATCTGGCCAGTATACTTAAAAAAAAAAAAAAACTCAAAAGGTTACAGTCGGTAACAAAAGTGTCCGAACACTAGCAAAAATTCCTATATAAAAAAGTACACTTCATACGGTTTTGTCAAATAAATCCTTATCGAATCATGTTCTTACACTGACTAAGAACAGGATTCGACAAGGATTTATTTAACAAAACCGTATGAAGTGTATTTTTTTAGATAGGAATTTTTGCTAGTGCTCGGATTCTTTTGCTGCCGACTGTATAAGCAAAAGCTCTGTCAATTTATTCAACTCTCGAGTGGCGAAAGATTAATCTGTATTAGTGGAAATACCACTGTTTTACCACTCTACCCATAACTAGACTGCGAGTGATGTCACGTGCCCTTTCCTTATTGAGAATGAGAAATCAGCTCGAATGGGAAAAAATCGATGATTTAGCCTCGACTCAAAAAGCCATTAGAGTCCATTTTGATGGCATATCTCCAATCCACTCCTAGTGTGAATTCCAGACCGTCTCCATAGCCCACTACGGAGCTCAAGTGCGACTTTAAAATCACTCACCTGCAATCTGAACTTCAAATTAAATTGCGACAATTCGATATAGATGACGAATATTCGTTTCTGTACCAACATGCCTTTTCCGTATTGTTGTTCTGGGCCGCGGTAGCCCAGTCGGTAGAGCGCCGGCCTCGTAATTGGAAGATTGCGGGTTCGGTACTCGAGCCGGCTAAAGACCGTCGTGTACACTAATGGTGGCTGGTGCTCATAAAATCTGTCGTGGCCGCAAAGTCCTCCATGTTCCCGTCAAAAATTATACCTCTGGGGGTGAAGCAACACCTGTAATAATGCCTCCGATCTGAGCTCTACGTCATGGAAGGTCGGACGATTTTATCCAATGAACACTTCCTATGATACATGTTGGATCGTGGAGATTGGATGAAATCGGCCGATCTGCCGTGACGTAGAGCTCAGCTCGGAGGCATTATTACAGGTGGTGTTAGGTGAAGCGGGAGAGCTATCCCTTCCGTGGAGGATCAAAATTGTGATGGAATATCTCCGGACCACCTCTAGGGGTGAGTCCCAGACCGTCGCCAATTGCCCATCTGCGCAGCACTTGTGCGACGTAAAACCCAACCATCCATCCATCCATATTGTTGTTCTCTAATACCATTGCTAAATTTTGGCATCGGGGCCGTAACATCGTCCGAAAACAGCTCTCGGTTCATTGGATATCGGTAGAATTTGTTTCTTCCGCAAGTCGTTTCAACTTTGGTGATTGAAGCAGCATTATAATAAACAGTTTTTGAATTCCTGTACCTTCTGAAATTCTTCAGCTTAAAGTTGGTGAGTGTATGTATTTCTAAAATTATTAACTAATTTATTAGTATAAATTTAATGACTTTTGTTAAAACTATGAATGTGTGATAAATGGATATTTTTGTGTCGTTTAGTCATTTCATTGTTACTTTTCGGCGAGGCTTTAATTACTCTATTAAAAAAAAAAAAAAAAAAAAAAAAAAAAATCACTTTGCGAGTATATTAATATTTTACTTATTTCATTCGCCTTTTTAATTGTTTTTTACCGTAAAATTATCTGCCATTTTGATCAAAAACACGTTCATCAATGTGTTTTGAAAAAAAAAAAAAAAAAAAATCTTGAATGAAAATTGACCCATCTATACTACTACTTAATATACTATATAACAGTTAACTTATGGGGGGAAAAAAAGCCGTCGGAAAATTTTGCTAGTTCTTAAGCTTTTAATTTATATACTCTAGTTTTATAAGTTACTTGTGTATATAAAACTAATTTTCGCTACAGCCAAAATATAGCCTATGCAGTCAATATATATATATATATATTAAATTCAATATAAATGACAATTTGTATGAAAAAGGCGCTCAAAGCAGCACAAAATTAATTATAAGCATAATTTAATTTTCTGGCTTAAGTAGTTTAACTAATTTTCTTGTTTATTAACATTGTTTAATAATTTTTCTTGTCGTTTATTACATTTCACTTTCATGTCATCACTTATCATTCTTTAAATAAATATATATATATATATATATATATATATATATATATATATATATATATATATATATATACACACACACACACACAATTTTTTTTTTTCAAACGTAAGATTTTTAAAACAAGCGACGCTTTTTAAATTCATTTATGGGCTAATGAATTTACAAAAATACATTCATTTAAAAGTTAATCAAGTGTAGATCAACTAATCAATGTTTAGTGATAAAGAAGTTTAAGTAAATTGAAACGGCTCGTAATTTTGAATAAGTACCTTTATTTTAAATTTTGTATTTTAATAAAAGGGGAGGAGGGAAAGAAAAGTGCGTGATTGTTACTCATCCTTGATAAAACTTGTCCGACAGTATTGGCCATATTAGCAGGCAATTAGCAGCAAAAGGAAATGTTTCCTTTTTTTCCCCCCAAATTTAGAGCTAAATTTTTTATATTTTATTTTAAATATATATATATATATATATATATATATATATATATATATATATATATATATATATATATGTATATGTACCTCTAGAGCATTGTTTTTAAAGTTTAAATCATTTTTTAACTGACGCTATAGTTTCTTATATCATAGAAAATTAAGATATGTATTATATGCGTGTTTAATTTTACTTAGTACTTAAAAAATACGTATAAACCATGTAAAAACGTCAGAGAACAATTTTTTCTTGCGTTTTGTAATATTCTTTCGTATGTGTAAAGCATTAAAAATTAGTTTTAAAACATTTATTTTTCTATGTACACTCGAATGGAATGTTTTTCAAAAATTTGACAAATTTTAAAACTTTATGTACTTTTCATAGATTTTGAAACTTCTGTTAGTTTTGTTTCCCCACAAAGTGTTTACTGCGCATATAAACGAGGCTTGAGAACCCAAGACTAGGATGGAGGAGTATTAAGCGTTTTCAACATTCTATATCGCTCAACCCCTCTTTCTCAATCCCAGATTGCACTCATTGGGTTAGTCGTTTAAAGTTTTTCGTTGTTTTTACCGAAACTCGCGTAAATTAGAGTTAAGACTCCTTAGAAAGATCCCTCCTATATAGAGGGCACTCCAAGTCTACGTCTCTCATATAGCTAATTGGCCTTAAATCCTATATCCCCCCCCCCAAAAAAAAAAATAATGATAATAATTTATACGTTCGTTTGTACATTTTTAGCTAAATATAACTCTGAACTTCTTTTTAAACTTAAAAAAAAAAAAAGCTTAAATCGATACAGGATCAAAAACTGTTAGAAATCAATTTAAACTTCCATTATATTAAAAACATGAGTTATTAAGTCTGGCACGAGTGACCGTGTCTATAAATCGTGGACATGACCTGTAGGTCCATACAAGTGTCCATCAGTCCCCGTCTTTGCGTAAGTAAAAGCTTTGTATTGTGTTTTAAAAATCGTACAATTAACCACTTGACTACGTACGATTCGTACGTAGTTTGTACTACGTGCGTAACGACGGCTACGTACACTCCGTACGTAGTTCCCTCTTTTCACTATACGCAACAGAATCACATCGTTGCAAGGGCAATAGTTTTCTTATGTCTAGTAGCGGAGACATGATGCTTTTTTCCACCTGGGATCACGAGGACACTTTGAATCAATAGTATACCGAAAACATCCACTCCAAAAAGGTGTGTGTGTGGGGGGGGGGGGGGGAGGAATAGAACTGATTATCTATGAGGATCTTTTTGTTGCTTTGTAAGTGTTTGTTTTCGTTAGTGATTTATAAGTTTTTGACTACGTGAGTGTTTTCGTTTTGAATTTTATATAAGAATTTGAATGAAATATGGATGACAAAAATACTAGTGGGTCGGAATTTAAGAAATGTAAGACGACTGTAAAAATAATTTAAATTGAATAAATAAATTAATGTATGATTAAAGTTGAGTAACATAGTGGGCGACCATCAATTTATTATTTTGCGCTTTGTATCTGTGCGTCTCCCAGAATTGTCTTTGCTTTCCTGCAAAGCCTGGTAGCGGGAAACCGTCCGTTTCTTTCGACGACCTACTCAAGTGGTTAATGTGTGTCCCTTTTTGCAAAAAACGAAAAAAAAATTTTTTTTTTCAACCCTAACTACAATAGCTTACAACAAATTCAGTTACCATCACAAAATTAAATTTTCAAAATTATTAATTCACAATTAAAATTTAACCTGTTATCTTGAAATTTGGATGGAAAAATAAGATGATACAGAACTGAAATTAACCATTAATATTTATAATAAATTAAAATAAAATAAAAATAAAATAAAATACTTTAAAAAAAAAAAATATTCTTACCCTCAATTAAGTACGCATATATACCTCCTCTCTTTTAAGCAAATAATAATAAAGCTCAGTCATGTATAATTTAAATATTTAAAATCCTGCACAAGTATTAAGATAGTGAGATATTGGTAGCCCATTTCAAAATAAAAATAATTTTTAAGATTGAAATTATTGAGTTGTGCCACTTATCTTGTCCATATATCAGCCCGGCAAGAGAAGTGACAAAAGTCAAAAAACATTTATATTATTACGTGAGCTTAAAATTCCTGAAGTGCCCCAACGTGCACGAAAAAAATTCCATTTCGCAATTTGTATGAAAGGCATTTGTGTCAGTTGATTAACATAGAATAATCTTTAAAGTTGACTTTCCTCATACACTACTGGATTTTTGAATAGTTACTTTTCTTTCCGAGGCACGAGATTCAAATTCCAGTGATGCAAATTAAATTTTTCACAAGGCGAAATTTTAAACTGACATTTTTCTCAATTTAAAATTTTTAATTACCTACTTTTTAATTCACCTGCCTCCCTACTTTACCATTGCACATAAAACCGTATTTAAATGTACATTTTTTTTCCTTTTTCTTAAATGCTGCTCTTTTTCAAAAGTTGTAAGTGTAGTTTTTACTTTCCGAACACTATAGTGAGGAAAGTATTGTAATCATGTCAAAAATCCGAATTCGAGATTTTGATGTTTCTATACGTTTTGAGGTCCCCTGAGTCCGTTTTCACTATTTTTACGATGATGTATGTATGTGTGTGTGTATGTGTGTATGTCTGTGAAAGAACACGCTAGCGTCTAAACGCTTTGTTCAATTAACCTGAAAGTTGGTACGCATATTGTACGTCACCATAGTACGAACCCTATAGATTTTGGTGAATCTAGCACTTATAGTTTTTTTACAGGGACACAAAGAAAAATTCTTTATCATTATGGCTTATGGGAGCAAAATCTTAAAAGTGCGATAGCATCTAAACGCCTTATTCAATTGAGCAAAAAATTTATACACATATTATAGGTCACAAATACTCAATCTGTATAGATTTTGGAGAATCTAGCACTTATAGTTTTTTTACAGGGACACAAAGAAAACTTCTTTATCATTATGCCTATGGGGCCAAATTTTTAAAAGTATGATAGCGCCTAAACGCCTTATTAATCTGAGCAAAAAATTTGTACACATGTTATAGATCACAGTTGAACTAACTGTATAGACTTTGGTGAATCTAACACTTACAGTTTTTTTACAGGGACACAAAGAAAAATTCTTTATCATTATGGCCTATGGGACTAAATTTTTAAAAGTACGATTACATCTAAACGCCTTATTGAATTGAGCTGAAAATTTATATGAGTATTATAAATCAATGTTGCACTAACTATAAGCATTTTGGTGAATTTAGCATTTATAGGTTTTTACAGGGACACAACGAAAAATTCTTTATCATTATGATCTATGGGCTCAAAGTTCAGTAGCGTTAAATAAAACATCGTGTAATAGATGGAGAAAAATACTCAAACACTCTATTATGGTTTTCTCTCTTTTGTTTGTTTAACAACTCCTCTTTCTTTACTTTATCTACAAAACTGTTAATTACTCAATGTTCGGAAAGTCGAGTGGAGTCACTCCAGATTTTTTAATTTGTAAAATGTGTTGATAATCGTGCTAAACATTTTTTTTTTAAATGTATTGTACGCAAATATTGAAAATGTCTATTCGATGAAAAAGTACAGTACCACCATACTTCTTAAGAATAATTTTAAAGGGTTTCTGGTGTGCAATATCTATAATACAGTATAGTTTGAGTCAATTGTGCATAAGTTATAAGAAACAATTTGATTTTAATTGTATCAGTTCTATCCTTATTATCGTACTAGTTTGTTGTAGGGCGAATAAGGCGCCGGTTGAAAAATAATAGTTTCATTTTATTTATTTCTCACTTTAAATAATTCATTTACTAGCAAGCCGTGCGAAATTTTCTCACTTTGTTTATCTCTTTGTTACCTGAAAAATTACTATTTTATAGACGTCATTTTTTTCATATGCATGAACAAATTTATTTTTATTTTACTTTTTTACGGGAAAGCATATTTCATTTTATGCTGAAAAAAAATGGCAACAATTGAAAATTTAAATGTGTTTTAATGCTTTTATTTTCATATTTTAATTTAATTTTAAAAATGTAATTATATATTCGTTACAAATAATGTACCAAATGAAGGGGCAATTTATCTAAATAGGTCTGTTTTAAACAGCTTATCGATCGGACAATTACATTTTTTTTAAATTAACTAAAGTATGAAAATTAAAAGACTGAGTCCAAGGAAATCTTTCAAGTCTATCTCTTAAGCCTAAAGTGTGACAGAATGTTACGGATGAGGGTAACTATATATGCTGTTTTTTTTTTTTTTTTTTTTTTTTACGTAACATGTACCAATATTTTTATACGGTTTCATTCTCTAGTTGTGGTTCTATTATTTTGATCTTTTTCATTTAATGAAATTTATTATTTAGACTTATAGAATATATTACAAACCGTGATCTGGTGCAGAATCTTCATTTTTGTAATGTCCATTTGTAATAAAACCAACTTTTCTGTAAACTGTGGAAGTTTTCTAAATGCGCAACAACCCAAAAGTAGTCT
Organism: Salticus scenicus; assembly: GCA_963930645.1. Classification (NCBI taxonomy): domain Eukaryota; kingdom Metazoa; phylum Arthropoda; class Arachnida; order Araneae; family Salticidae; genus Salticus; species Salticus scenicus. The sequence continues at coordinate 285,318,989 of OZ005656.1, read as the reverse complement.
GTTTATTTATTACTTCACACAGTATTTTTCGATATATTTTAAACTGAGTCATTAGTGGTTATTTTTATTTTTGAATTTTAAAATATAAAGTGTTATTTATGCCATGGATTATTTAAATTCACTCAAATATTATAATTAATCATGCTTCTTTCTGTAAAGCAAGAAAATAAAACTAAGTATTTGTACAAAAACGGTGCTTAGATTTGTAAATCTATAAATATTTTTTAATGGAATTTAAACTATTAATATATACAGTCTATTCTCGTTAACGTGAATCTCAAGGGAGATAAAAAAAAAAAAAAAAAAAAAAAATTGTTAGTTATCAGTAGTTCATGCTATCAATAACTGATCTTTATATAACTAAACTAATTTTCAAGTCATTCACGTTAAGTGTCAACGTTAAAAAAGTTCAACTGTATTTGAAAAAAAAATATATATATATAAGATCTGATCTGATGAGTAAAAAGGATTTAAGTCCAAAAATGTCGATTTTGAGTTAAGTATATAGTCAGACTCAGAAAAAAATTCTCTATCGATTGGTATAAAGGATTTAAATCAATGTCATTTAGTCTTTGAGAAAATCCATTGGTAAAAAAAGATTCAAATCAGAAATTTAGCATTAATCTTTGGTACAAATATTTAATTCAAATTTTTCTTTATTAAATGAAGATTGACAATCACTGAATGGTATAAAGCGTACAAACCAACATAATCCCTTTTTCCTAATAGATTCTGCTGATTAGTTTTTAGTTAGTGTAACTTTATTTTTCGTCTCCTGATAAATCAAGAATATGGAATTAAATCCTTTCTACTTCTCAGTACAGATATATATATAATGAAGAAAAGTGGAGAACAAAAAAAGCATGTTTATCGATTCTCAACTACAGATGAAATCTCAACTTGTTTAGCAGAAAAAAAATTCTCAGTGTCATGTATTATATTCATAAATATTTGTGATAAGTCATACTGTAAAATGTGTGTAGTATGCGTAAGTATAAAGCAGTTGCATAATTTTATCGTGTGAATTTTCATGGAATTCCATGCTTATTTCTGTAAATAATCTTCACAATGCCAATATTGCGCAATTCTACCTTGTAGTAATTTTTTTAATGCATTAGACGTTGCATGAAAATGAAATTGGTTAAAATAAGAAAACCGCTAGTTATTGTCAACTTGAATTGAGATAAGTATTCCCATATTTAGGAAATTCAAAGGAGATTACTGCAAAGTTGGTTATAGCAATCTCTCGCCCCTTCCTACGCACACGTAACTCGGAAGTCTGTACAATTATAATCTTTAGTCACTCTAAAATAACGAAATTTTAATTGAAATAGCAAAAAAAGAGGCTGTAGTAAATTTAAGTTCTGTCAAAGTATGATATTTTTTAAGTCAGAGTATAAATTAAAGTATGAGATTTTGTCTGTATGTGTATATACATAAATATATATATTTATTAACGGAGAACTTTTGAGACATATACAGTGTGTTCGAAATATGCTTATCTGCATAGAATTTCTTAAATATTGATCACTTCACGTTAACAATGATGCGCAACACTAGGTCGCGTTCGTCGACCTAGTCACTCGAGGTTTGATTTTCTCTAAAACTCGTGCGATTATATACCTAGGATACTTTAGAACATGCCTCCAACAGGGTGCATCAAATACCATAAAGTATAAAAATACGCAAATGAAACGATCAGGCTTCTGATCTGCAGATCCACTAGTTTAAAGAAATATATTCTTTTCTTTAATAATTATTTTATGGAGTTCTTTCACATGTCTTAATCAGAATACAAAATGTGGAGACAAACTTTGCAAATACTCAAAACCCAATATGTTAGTCGGAGACTAACATGTACGTAAATAGCTAGTTTTCTTTCTCCTCTTTTTGAGGGAGAAAAAGAGGTGAGAGGGGGGGGGATTAACTATCTATATAATATTTCTCTAACGTGGACCAGTTTCAATTATTTTTTGTCGATACGATACGTGAGGATAAAAAAATATTTATACATGTACAATATTTAAGCACGCGGACGTAGCTCAATGGACTACTAAGAAAAAATGACGACATTTGTCTGAGATTATTTTACGAAAAAATGCATTTTTTACAGTTTCTTCAGAATCTTTGCAAGCGCCATTTTAAACCTAGCAATATTTTAGATATATACCGAATATGAACTTTTGTGTCATAAACTGACTAAAAAACACAATCATAAAAAATATAATCAAAATAGGAATTAGTTTTTTTATTTTATTTATTATATATATAGAATTTATTTTTTATTTTTTTAACAAAGAGTATACCAAAATTAATAAAAAGTTATCGCCAACAGGGCAACAAAAATTTAAAAGGCGTCGTGGGAGTCCTATATTAAATCTGTACTGCCTGTGGAAGTATGAAAATTGGATTGTGAACCATGAATTTTATTTGGAAACCTTTCTTTGAATGATTTTGCTTTCACTATTGTACAATATTAATTTGGTTTTAATAATAATTTGGTTTCTGGTAAATTAAAATTTTTAATTAGGTTGTGAACTTGGTATAACATTTGAGTTTCAAATTTTATAGGCAAATAAGAAAAGAAATAAAGGGCAAATATTTCGCACGGGTTTGCAAGTATTAATATATAATACTTGAAGTAACCCTTCACGCAATGTTATTCGCTTAATCCAAGGGATGTAAAGCTTAATTTTTTGTCAATTTTATTTAAAAACATAAATAAGCTTCTAGAGAAAATTTGAGATCATGATAGAGAGGAGGTAATTTAGAAAAAATAAAGCACTAAACAATGTTTCGATAAAAATAGCTTCTAAAAAAAATTTAAATTGTTAAATATTTTTGCAGAAATTATCTTATTAAATTCTAATAAATGATTTTTTATTTAATTCACTTTACATTACCTTCCAGCGAGTTCGCCTATTCCACCTACGTGAAACGTCGCACTTATTTCCTAGGTACAGTATAGTAAAATGTAAATTTTGAAAGTATTAAGGGTTTTAAATGATTCAGATTTTAAAAAAAAAAAAAAAAAAAAAAAAAAAAGCTATAAAATATTAATCCAAAAGTGAATAAAAATAAACTGTATTTCAAACTAAATTTCATGGATTGAGCTATGTATAGTGAAAAGCGTAATAGGGTCGTACTTTGATTAACTAGAAACTTTTAAATTTTTGTTTTATAGTATTTTAGACAACTCTTTTGTCAATTTTGCAAGGAAATATAAAATGAAACATTTTTCAAATTGTAGACAGATTTCAGCTACCAACATTAATAGTTGATAATCTTATCTCCAGCTTTCGGTTGTATATTACGCAAGTGTTAGACATACTTCGTTTATTTTACACTTTTATCAGTTTGTAAAACTGAATAAGAATGGAAAATCACAAAGGTTAAATGATAACACAACCGTTCTGTGTACGTGTTTTGTTGACTTGTGACTGAAAGAGGTGGTGAAATTATCTCTTGCCCTAGTTCCTTTAGTTTTTACTTCTCTGTGGTTCAAATACAGTTTAAAAATTCTAATTTTAAACAAAATATATCACTTCTGGTACATATCTATATTTTTTTTGTTTTGGTTTCAGAAATTTAAAATATCAACATGAATAAGCAGGAAACTGATGTCTCGGACCAACAAGTTTCTTCCAGCACGGATCTAGACGATTTGAACTTTCTGAATTTCCCGCCAGACATCGACTGGTCAACCACTCTTGTGCTGCGTTGTGATCCCGCTGGAGCTCCGTATAAGTTAATAGATGTCGCTAATGCTCTCCACGTTGTAGTTAGACGAAACGAGGTTCATAACCTCGGACCTACAGCTCTTAACTACGCTTTCACCATAAGTTTTAAGACGGAACGATCCATGGAAAATTTCATAGGATACTTGAAAAATCCTCGAAGCAAACAGCTAACCATAAAACGATTTCCTTGTCAAGTGACCAGGATTCCCCCTAAAACTGTTTCGGTCAACGTACGTTGGGTACCGGCTGATATGGATACTTCCCATATAACAAATATGCTTACCCAGTTCGGCAAAATTGTTAAAACAGATTTAACGAGATGCAATAAACCAGGGTGGTATCATGTGTATACTGGTGAACGAAAATTCAAACTTCTTTTGAACGACGGTGTGGATGTCAATTCTTTGCCGTTTTCGTTGGATGTAAAGGGTTTGTTCGCAGCTGTTTATGTAGAAGAAAGGAATCCTAAATGTTTAGATTGCTACAGTGTAGGTCATGAAAGTGAATCTTGCAAGTATAAAGGTTGCATTTTATATAAAGAATCCTAAATTTGGGTCAAGTATTTTTATTAAATTTATCAGTTAATCATTTCAAAATATAAACAAAACATTTGAATTACGATGCCACAAGTGTGGTATCAATGATTTTTCTTGCTAGAAGTAAAGCAGTGACATTTTACCGGAAGTAAAATATACAAAATGACATCTGAAAATATTCATGTAAAAATTTGTATTTTCTTTTATTAAGAGAATTAAATAATTTTCTTAGCTATTTGATGTCTTCTATAGTAAACGTTTTACTTGTAAGTATTTTTAATTGTATTTTTAAATCTTGGTTAAATTTTAATAAACTATTTTCTTTTATGCGTACACTTAACCTTCCAGCTAGTGTTTTTTCTGTTTACATAAAAGATCGCGCGTATTCCCTAGATATTCTATTGTAAAATATAATTTTTTTCAAAGGTATTAGAATTTGTTTATTAATACTTCAGTTAAACAATTTTAACTCAGAAGAAATTGAAATTTATTTCTAGTGTCTATTTAAAATACTTGCACCCGATGGAAGGTTAGTCTATTGATTATTAGTTTTGGACTAATACCAAAGCAGCATTCTGAAGATAAATAAAATATATATTTAAATAAATACGAAAATTTTATCGATGCATATTCACATTTGACGTTGCATTGATCAATGTTCTACAACTTTATTTAACTGAAACCATATGTTTGTCAAATTGAATGAAATTTTAAGAGACTAGACAGTAAATGTGTACATAAAAGCAATTCACTGCACCAGGAATTTTTTTTTTTAGGGAAATTATTTTCGAAGTGTTCTAATGCTTTACTTTTCAATTAATTAATGAGTAATTAATATGATTAATATAATTAATATAAGTGAAGTAATTAAATTATCTAACATTTATAATTAATTAATTATAAATGTTAAATAAAAACGATTTTATAATATATATGTATGTATCAATATTTTGTTACAGTAATATTCAAAGGTTTCTGAAAAGGGAGGAGGATACTAGTTACTATACTATATGAAACTGTTTTCAAAGTTTTGTATTTCAAATGAAATTAGTTTCAGATTAATAGAAAGAAAATATTTGATCTTAGCAGAGACTGGGGGTGCAGGGGGGGGGGGATACTAGTTACTCTATATGATAAACTGTTTTCAAAGTTTTGTATTTCAAATGAAATTAATAATTTCAGATTAACAGAAAGAAAATAATTTAATCTTAGCAGAGAATGAGGGGGGAGGGGGGGGTCGACTTAAATAATTAAGGGTGATAGGGGACAGTAAAAAATAACTGATTATACTTAATCCAGACTTGACAACTAGCCATATTTTTGAATAAAAATACTTTTTTATAGAAATATCCACTTTATATTTTAGCGAAAATTCTATGATTAAAAAGCCAGGGGGAATTTTAAGAGATTAATAGCATGAATTTGCCAGCATAGTTGGCAGCTTTGTTAATTTTGAGCTTGTATTTCACATAGACTTCAGACCATTTTTTTTTTTTTTTTTTTTTTTTTTTTTTTTTTTTTTTTTTTTTAAGAATAGACATAAATACCTCACATTTACGTGGTCATGGATTTGTTTTCTTTAAATTTTTAATATTGTTGATTTTATGTTTTTTATAAATTGTTGTATTCTTCTTTTCATCAAGCCATTATATTTGCTTTTTTCGGATATTTAATGCACATTAAACATGAAAAATCATGAAGTGCCTATTCGTCATATGCAAATCTTGCATATGATTAATTGAAACCATGATGGGTTTTAATGCATCAATAAATTTTTACAGCAATAATAAAATATTTCTAAATAAAACTTGGTAAATGTTACTATCATTATTCGATTATTTAAAATTGTTTCAAACCATATAAAATATTTATTACAAAGTCCTTATACTTTGTTTTGAGAAACAATTGCTAATGTTTTGATCACATTCATTAAATGACCTAATAAATTTATGATCATTCAAAATTTTGGTTATTATTCAGGAACATGCATCATTTAATGTATAGAATAATATATAATCACAATCAACTTAACGTCTCACTATTTTATTAAGTAATAATCAAATGTTTCTTAAATACAGGTAGAAGATAAATTTGCTTGTATCTTTTTTTTTTCTCTCTATCCTCTTATTGTTTTAATTTAAAATGAAATTGATACATTAAGTTTTTTTTTTTTTTCTGCCATAAAAATTGATTATATATGAATTCATAGAAACAATTATTTTACTAATCATAAAATCATGAAACTGCGAGTATTTTATTTTTCTTAATCGTGTGATTTGGGTTTTTTTAATGCATTTTTAGTATTTTGAATAACCTTCTGCTGCAATGAAATGTACTTATGTAGTTTCATAAGTAGAATGTGTTTTTAGTAAAATTATCAATGAATGTACTCAAAATATTATCCAGTTAAAATGTTTATTTGCTCAGTTAAAATATTTGTTTCGGAATTTGGAGAAAATATTCTGATTTAAGTGTGATTTGAGACTTAAAGGGATTGGGGATCGTTATTTATAAATCTCCTGGAAATTGCTATCTTAGAGTGATTAAAAACCTGGATATGTATGCTTTGAAATATATTTAGAACATTGCTCGAAAACCACTTAAATTTATTAAAACTCATATTTTAAAGTGTTTCCTAGAATAGATTTTAAAGTTCAACATTATATCTTGAACATGTCTGAGTATTTTGTGGATTCATTACAGGTTAATTTTTTGAATATTTTCGTTTAAATGCTATGACTGCCTGAAATTTCAACATTCCAACATAAAAATGTGAATGCTTAAATGAATACATAATATCCAAATCTGTTTTGGATATATCATTGAACTATATAATTTAAATTCGAATGTGGGAGAGAAACTAGTTTGAAGAAAAAAAAAGTCTACTTTTAGTTTTCGAGAAAATTTATTTAATATACATTTCAATGCATATTGATATGAATTTCCATAGTTCTAAGACAGTAATTTACAAAAAATAAGTCCACAGTTCCCTTAACAGGGAGGGGGAGTTTCGCGAAGTAAAACAATTTTTCATGCAAAAATTATTACTTATTCAAAGTTAATTTTCAAGTAATTTCAAAATAGCTTTTTGCGATAAGCTTGCCAAATACTTTTTTTTTTTTTTTTTTTTTTAACTTACCAACATATCAAAGAAAGCAATGTTTGTATTAAATATTAGAAATTGTGTTTTGCTGTATGTACACGTTTTGAGGTCTCCTGATTTCGAAAAGTTTTTAGCGGTGAATGTGTCTTATCAACATCTCGAGCAATTAGTATTTTTAAATCCAAACTCTAAATTTGTATGATATAGGGTTGCTACTCTAAATTTTTCGTTGACCTGAAAAATGGGTAGTTTACAAGGAAAGGCAAGATAATTTAAATACAAAAATGTCTGGTAGGTACAGTTTTAATATCTATAGACAAAATAAAATGAAATGCCATGTTTTTTTATTTTTATAAAAGTTTGTTTCGTATAGAGAATAGGGTATGAAAATAATTAACACATCTTTTACGGGATTAACCGAAATAATTGCGATTTTTAGAGCGGTATTTGAAAATTTCTGGAAGTGCATTTCAAGTTGTGTTTTTCATAATTTAGTACTATGTAATCTATAGATAATAGAGGGCTACCCAGGATTGAACAAAAGTATTCTTTCCTATAAAATGCAATTAATTGAAATGTTTTTCTACATTTTAACATGAAATCTGCTTACGAATAGTTACTTCCTTAAGGGCCCTCTTCACTCGCCGCCGCCGGAAGCCGAAGCTAATGTTATTCAATGGGAAATTTTTCTTTGCAAATAACTTATTAACTAATACATATTTTAAAATTGTTTTCTTATTCTGAAAATTTCCAGATGTTAAATTGACGGACCTTTTTTTAAAAAAAATATTTTTTTTTATTTTTTATATTTTATTTTGAAGTTGTTAAATACGAATTTTCAATAGGTGATTTTTTTTCCCCCTTTTTGCAATTTCAAAATAAAATATTAAAAATTAAAAAAAATACTTTTTTAAAAAAAGGCCGTCAATTGAACAGTTGGGAATTTTCTGAATGTGAAAACAGAATTTAAAAATATGTGTTAGTTAATAAGTTATTTGCAAAGAAAATTTCCCCATAGAGTAACATTGGCTCGGGCCAATGTTAATGTAAGTGAAGAGGGCCGTTAAACCCATGCAGTAGACAAATTCTTTGTATTCCAGTTTTGCTATATACTCCTGCTCAAAAGTTCAGTAAGATTTGCAAACAGTTTTTTCAGTTTAAAAGCTTATCTCTCGATGAAATGTTTTTTAACATTGGCTAATTAATGAACTTCCATGTTTTTCAATGAAGACTGGTTTAAGGCAACATATAGGGGGCATGTAAAAAATTGAGCAAAATCAACGTTTGTGAGCACCCTGTATCGTTAAGTGAAAGAAATGTACTAACTTTAGAATATGTTAATACAGACAGTTTAATTTGTGGATGAATTTGTGCAACGATAGCATATTAAATAACGGAGATATAAACATTTATTTCAAATCTCCCGCCCCCCCCCCCCCCAAAAAAAAAAAAAAAAAAAAAGTTCATTTATAATATAAAGAATTTTTAACGAAAATTATTCCCACTTTCAGATAAGTTGGAAAAATACTTTTAAAACAGTATACTGCAATCGGAATACAAATCTTAAATATCTCACGAAATACGATCATTTTTATGAAAAACGTTTTCACTGCGCATGTGCAAAATATAGAAAAAATTTATTGCATAGTTTGAATATTGGGCAACTTAAACGCTTTTAATTAGAGTAAATATTAAGCAATTTGTACAAAAAGGAACGAGCTAGATTTTAGATATTTTTAGTGTTGAAATTTCTTAAGGGGTTTTCACATGCCGCGTAATTAATTTGAAGATCAAATTATTTTAACCACTTAGCAAAAGTTCTTTTGTGCAAAACCCCTTATCTCGCAAATCTTAGTAAATAAACAAAAGTATGTTAATGTTACAAACATGCAAAGTTTTTTTCACAAAAAAAAAATAAAAATACATTTGGAGCGTGGTTGAAATAATTGGATCTTAAAATTAATTACGCGGCATGTGAAAGCCCCTTAAGAAATTTGAACTTTTTGAAAATATCTAAAATCTAGCCACTTTTTCTTTTTTTTTAAATTCTGGGCATAAGTTCCTGAGATACAGTTGGCATAAAATTTTGTCACACACATTTACAGACGGACGTCTTCTAAAAATTTTCAAATCGTGTTCTAAACTTCTCAAAACGTGCAAATCCATCGAAAACCCGAGGTCCAAAATTTTTACAAGTTCAATACTTTCTTCTTTTTAATGTAGAAATTGGGTGTGGGTGTGAGAGAGAAAATTATAAACGCTTTAACGATGCAAGATTATAAATTAGCTTGAATCATAATAAATTTACAATGAAAGACTTGCAATAAATGACATTTTTTGCAATGAAAGAAAAATAATTGCATTAGCAAGATTATTCCGAATATTCTTTTGATACCATTCAAAACTAAATCAATTTTTGAATTAATATATATCTGAAGATCTTTAATATTCCTGTAACTATGTACAGGAACATTATCGGATATTATTTAAATGAGGTTTTTAGGAATTTCTGAAGTTTGAGATAAAATACTCTTTATGTGTCTTTTAAATATTTTATTACATGCCGCAGATGAGTAGTCTAGGATCAACATTTAAGTTTTCCAAGGCATTAAGTTAAAGAAAAATTTTTAGAAACATGAAAAAGAATTAGTTTAAATAAGTATAAGTTTAGACTAGTTAGTTTTCTTTTTCTCAATTTTTAGCTATTTTAGTACTTTGTATGCATAATAAATTTCATAAGGAGTTTAAATGCAATTGGGAAGTTAATCCAAAGAATATTAATCCTATTCTGAGAAAAGATCAAAATCATTAATATAACTTCAAACCTAAGACTTCTAGCATAATAACTTTCTCTTAAAATTACATAAGTTTACAAAAATGTTGACAAATTTTATTTGATAATTTTAGCTTATACATGCTTTTCGGTGTGTTTGAAAATCAAGCTGATTTTTCTATCAGTTTTTTGTCAATACAGGGTGTCTACCGACATAGTTTCTTCATTTTCGATAGTTTCTAGGGTTTTCATGACAATTAATCATGGAAACATACTACAGTGTGATTTATAATTAAAGTTACGATTTCAAAATGCTATAATTTTAAAACTACCCATCAGAGCGATTTCATATTTTACCAGAGCAAATCGTGAGGCAATGAAATATTGTTTGGAGGAGGGAAAAAGTAGTTCCAACATGTTCCTATAGATAACGCTGCCAGGGTAATGTCAGTAGGGACCCTCGATAGAGAGAGACTGGACATTGGCGCGCCGGCTTTTTGACGAAATTCTCCATTTTAGTGCCAGTTGCTGCTCCATTGCATACCATTACGCTGTGAAGAAATTTCGATTATTTTACGTCATAATCGAAAAAGAACTTATTTACTACATTTTTACTTTGTTGGGAGATAAATTGCTTTAATTTTGGAGTACTTTTAAAAGATAAAAATTCATAATTATTTACTTTATATGATGCTTTGAATTCTCTTATTGCATGCTGTTTTACGTATTTATTTCCTAACATATGAGATAATTACATTATTTGTTTGATAGCTATTAGTTTTTAAGTTCGGTTGTGCAATATATTTAATATGTTTGATCTTAATGTATTTTTCTGATATATTTTAAAATACATATTTTAAAATAACTATATAAAAATATATTTTTTGATTTTTTGCTAGTACGCAAAATGTATCAGATTTCTTAAAATAAAATAATAAAAATAAAGAAAATAAGGTGTATATTATTTATAATAACAGACTTGGCGTTGGAATATTAAAACTCTAATAAACGACTACGTCAGAAACGCCAAAGAAAAATATTGGAAATGCATACAGCTGTTTCGGCAGCTTTAAGCGTGCCGTCTTCAGTGCAAAAAGGATTCTGAATCTGCAGAAGTGCTTGTATATATAGGAGAGGGGCCGAATTTAGTTCAACCAATAGAATTACGGGAAAGGTGGGGAGAGTGGCCAATAGGAATTAAAGTTAGCTGTGTAAACAGTAGAAAATTTAAGAAAATGTAGACTGAATATAAAATTTCCAACAGTCAGACAAATAGGGAATAGCGAAATGACAATTTACAAGGTTTTTAAAATTTTTATAAATATGAAAAGCTTAAAAAAAAATTGAGTTCATGAATGGATTTAGGTCTGCAAATTATTTTAGCTGAATTAAATTTAAAATTATGATTTTCCTCCCAGCAATGTTTAGAAATAGCCGATTTATTGGTTTCTTGTTTGCGGACGTAATTCATATGTTCTTTTAGACGAACTTTAAGACTGCGTTTAGTTTGGCCAATATATGATAAACCACACTGACAGGAAATACTATAAATACTCCAAGAATTATGCGTGTCAATGGGATCTTTTAACTGAGAAAAGGTGAGTTGATGGGAAGGCGAAAATATTATTTTGAAATCATACTGTTTGAGAAATTTAGCTATGGTTTGACTGGATTTAGGAAAATAGGGTAAGACAATACTGATATTAGAAGAGACTGACTTAGTAGACGAAATACGAGGGAGTTGTAATTTTTGGATAGCTTTGTCTGTAATGGAAGGGCCATAAGCTCCGTCAATTGCGATGGCTTTCAGGTATTTAATTTCAGATTTTAATAAACTAGGATTTGAACAAATATTAAGGGCACGGTTTACAAAAGTATAGAAAGCAGCCATTTTTTGGTTGGGTGGGTGACATAAACGCGCATCGGGAGGAAGGGAGAGAGCAAAATTTTTTCGATAGACGGTGGTTGAAAATCCATTTACAGTGCGAGAGACGAGCGTATCAAGAAATGGAAGGGAGCAATTATTTTCTATTTGCTGACATATGAAATACAAATTTCTTTTAAATAATAAGTGCCATAATAAATTTTATAAATAATATTTAAATAAGTAATTATTTCTATTTACATAATATTTAAAAAAAGAAAGAAAGAAATGAAAAAAGAAACTAAAAAAAAAAAAAAAATCAATGAAATAAGCAAATGTAAATAAAATAAACTTTTTTTTAATTGCTAAATATATTAGTTAATATTTTTACTAAATATTATTAATAAAATTTTAATATTTAACTGAGTCATTATTATTAATAATGCGTAATTGAAATAAATAAAATATGTATTTTTATTTTGTAAAAATATTACGTAAATATTTATTCAGTTTTACATTTATTCATGAATTACTTGCAAAAACTAAGATTACCATATTTTTGTTAAAAATTTTCTATCTTTTTATATATAGAATGTATGTCCTCAGAAAAAATAAGGTAGAATTACTTTCACTAAGGTAGAATTGCTTTCACAATCAACGCATTTTGCTTAATATAGAAATATACAACAAAAAATTCCTCTGTTTTCCGATCGGAGTTGAAAAAGTAACCATGTCGAAGGTTAAAACAAAATTAGTTTTTCTTCAAATTATTTTTCTCTAAGACGAAAAAAATTACATATTTATGTTCTGCATTACTTTCTGCACAAATTTAGCACAATTTCCTTTCATTTATGTTGTATAGTAAAGCGTCAATCGCGAAGAAGAAAGCATTACGTTCTACGGGGATCGCTCCGAATTGGCACTAAGATGGCCGACTTTCGGTCAATGTCCAGTCTCTCTCTATATAGGGTCCCTAAATGTCAGGAGAAACTCCTAAATGGACTCATTAAACACAGTAATGTTGTTAGCAACACAGTGGAATACAGGACACAAGACTCCAAGGGTTTACTATATTTTTTTTTACAAAAAAGGCAAGAATACGTGTTTACAGCGGAAACAGTCCTAGCGAAAAGAGAAAGAAGAGCTTCACAAAACAAATACTTTACGGATAATTAACGAACTTTTTTTTTCCCAAACAAAATTTTATTGCCTTACGATTGTTGCATTTTTTATAGTTGAATTGGTTTGGTGGCTCTCCTCCTTAATACAACATGCGTAATTTCAAAGTTTTGCTCTCTGAAAATGGAGTATTCTACGCATGTTCATTGAATTACGTAAATTCTCTATCCTTCACAACAAAATTAGTGTGTATATACATATATATTTAATAGAATGGAATCAAGAATTTGGATACATTAAGTAATGTTAAATGGCATAGTTGTATCCAATAATCATGGCGGAGATTAATTTTCATGTAAGTTTTAAGAAGGGAGACTTCCTGATGTGCAAATTTCAGAATTAATACAATATTGAATATTACAAAAAAGCTTTGCAAAGTTGAAAAAAAAATACTAAAACATTCTGTTATTCCATTACATCTTTATAGTGTCAAATTATGTTCAAGCATATCTTTCTACCTTGAAGCAACTGCTAAATAATAAATACTCCTGAAAGTATATATTTAAATTTCAATTAAGTAATTTTTCACTAATTGATAATATTTAAATTTTTTTGAGGTTAGGAAGTTAGTAAATATCCTGCATGACGTAAATTTCAAGAGAACAAATTCATCATAAATGATGCGATTAAAATATTTGCAGAGAGTAAATTAAATTCTAATCTTTGATTTGAAATCAGCGACAGAGAATGTTTCATTGAAGGATTGATTTTTCATTGAAGGATTCTATATTTTCAGCTGTTTTTTAATTTATTTGATGACACTGGTAATAAAGTTCCTCTTTAAGCAAGTGGTAATATCCATATTTTAGGAGCTGTTGAAAAGGAATATAATTAAACACTTCGTCACTTAAAGAATTTTAAATTCAATTTAGAAAATCTCAATTTTATAACATTCATAAAATAGTTATGCCGTATTCGTTTTGTAGCTTTTGTATAAATACGTGATTAAATAAGGACATGTAAAGCTTAAAAGAAATATTTAAACACTGAAAAATTTTTGTTTTAGAAGAATTACAGAATTTTTTTAAACAAAGTACCATAATTGCTTTAACTGTGGATGTTTTCTATTATATATGCAAACAGTAGTTTCTCTAAGGAGATTCCAACAGTAATCTTGGAGCATATCCACCTGCTTTGATATTGGACTTCTATTAGCATTACAGATAATCTTTATAAAAGCGCTCCACAGGCTTTTGGTACGGTATTTCCTTGTAAATTAGTACTGTTTTTAAGCCGTCAATGAATAATCAGAGTTAGTGGCAACTTACATCAAACATTAAACCCCTTATATAATTACAATAACATAAATATCCTATTGTACTCCCCCCTCCAAAAAAAATTTAGGTCGATCTCGTATATATTGATCTTACGATTTCCTGGTCCCATGGCTGAAGTGAAGTTCGGTTACTTAATTGTTTGTTTTTTGCAAATAATCCTCCTTTATACAAAAGTGTCAGTCGTTTATATGGCTCGAGCTATATCGTGGGTATACAGTTTCTTGTATTTTTCATGTACGCAATGAAGTTTTGACACACCTTGCACAACAAGAATGAAGTGTCCATTGCCTGTATTATTCACCTACACTGTCAAAAAAAGGTCCTGTTTGCTGCCATAAATTTTCTGTAATTCAGAAAAATACGTTATATCAACGGAAAAATTACGTTGATAGAACATATTTTTCTGAATTGCAGAAAATTTCTGGCAGCAAACAGAACTTTTTTTTGACAGTGTACTTGACATCTGAAGTACAGGTAGTAGGTAAGTGATTGTACCAAAGTACTAATCTTTATTAGGGTGTAAAAATGCATCGCTGCTCTTTAAAAGTTAGCTCACCACATGTATACACTGTAAAAAAAAAAAAAAAAAAAAAAAAAAAAAAGTCCTGTTTGCTGCCAGAAATTTTCTGTAATTCAGAAAAATACGTTCTATCAAAGTAATTTTTCCGTTGATAGAACGTATTCTTCTGAATTACAGAAAATTTCTGGCAACAAACAGGACTTTTTTTTTTTTTTTTTTGACAGTGTAGAAAAAAGAACCAGGTTACTTAACACATCTAGACATTTTTCACAACTATTAGAGGAAAATAGGGTAAATTAACCCAGTCCCGACCTGCCATTTTCCTTTCCAAAAATAAGGTAAATTAGAGCTTTAATAGGTCAAATAAAATAGAAACAGCAGTATTCTGTCAAAATAAAAATGAACTATTAGGGACAATTATAGAAATAAGACATACATGTTCCACTGATCTTTGTAGATGTCACGCATGTATTCCAGTGGAGTTGAGGCGACGATATAAAATATAGTGAAAAGTAGTTCTAAATTTAATTTTACAATACTTTCGAAAACATACTCATGAAAAAGCATAAAATTACACTAACACATGAATGTATTCGCAGAAACCTAGCGGGACATGCATTCCAATAAATTTCACATATATTTATCCCAAGTGGCTGAATAAAAATATCTCCTTGATATATGTCTCAATAGGATTCAAAGGGTTAAAGAGTATGAAAAACAACTTCTGCTAAAAGATAGCCATTCCCCGAAAGACAAGCTTCAACTATCCTGGTCATGAAAGAGAGTATTACGGGACACCTAGTGCCCTATGTGCAAGATCGCGTACACAAAATTGAAGAAAATTCAATTCTACTTGTTCTACTTGTATCTACTTGTTCTTCCATTCTACTTCTTCCCTTGTTGCATGTCCTATTGCATTAATAAGTAAAAATTGTATCTGTAGGTCAAAAACATGTAAAATAAAAATTCACTATGCCTATAACTTCTCTACGACAGTATCTAATCCAGAACTTATGAAATTACTTTAAAATGTAGGGTGATAGAAGATTTATATCTTTTTTATCACCCTGAAGTCTAAGAAACACTCATTTCATATAAAGGTAAAGGAAATTTTAAAAATTTGTTTTTAAATATGCAGTGGGTGATAAAATTATTAGTTTTTTTTTTTTTTTTTTTTTTTTTTTTTTTTTTTTGGGGGGGGGGGGGCGATATTTTCGATTATCTAAATACTAGTATGTGCAATATTTGTATGTTTTGGTGCGACAATTGCGTAATTATTTAGGCCTCTATATATATTTATATACATTATTTTTTTTTATTACTATTTTTTTTTACTTGTGACTAGAATGGATTTTTATATAATTTTACAAAATTAGCTGAAAACTTGACAAAACAATAGAGAAACATTATTCTGAAATATAAAATTTACACATGTAATATTCGTTGAGATATGAGCATTTTTAATAAATATTTTTTTACTGCTCATGCGCGAAAGATAGAAAAAAAATTATGTATAGGCTTAAAGCTAAATGTATTGAGCAACTCTTGTCAAATATTCGAATTGAATAGAGTAAAAATTAAATAAATTATCGGCAAAAATAATGACCTAGATTTTTGGATCTTTTTCCAGAGTTGAAATTTCATAAGGGGTTTCACAGCATGCCGGGTACTTAGTTTGAAGATCCAATTACTTCAGTCACCTTGCAAAAGTTCTTTTTTGTGAAAAATCCCCTATGAACTCACAAATCTTAATAAATAAAAATGTTAAAGTTGCAGGCCCATAAGGGGTTTCCCAAAAAAGAACTTGTGCAATGTGGTTGAAATAATTATATCTTCAAAACTAAGTACGCGGCATGTGTAAAAACCCCTTTATGAAATTTCAACTCTGGAAAAAGATCTAAAATCTAGGTCGTTATTTTGCCGATAATTTGCTTAATTTTTACTCTATTCAAGTTAATATTTGACATGAGTTGCTCAATACATCTAGCTTTAAACCTATGCATAATTTTTTTTCAACTTGTATCTTATAAAAGTTTTACACCGAAAGCAAGAGGGGGAACAGTAAAAAATTAAATGAAAATGTTTGTGATCAGGGTGTAAAAAGTAATGCTTGAAATGCATTCTGGCTGCAGTAGGGGGATAATGAAGCTCCTTCTTATCTGTATAAATTTTTATGAGGTTACCACAAATATTCATGAAGAAATCTTGATTCCTTAAAAAAATTCAGAAAACAGTTCTCTTTTTTTTTTTAAGGTACCAAATCCAGTGCAAAGCCATTTCCAGGAAACTTGACGTACTATATTACACAGCATACTGCAATCAGAATACAAAAATATTAAATGTCTAATGAAATATAAGCATTTACTACGCATGCGCAAGTTTTAAGAAAATTTCATTTGCATAATTTAATAGCCAGAAGTGTTGAGCTACTTATATGATAATTCCAAACAAGTATCGTGTCAATACAAAACGTTCCACAAAATAGAATGAATTGAATTTTAATTCTCAAAAATAAGGAAAATAATGAGTCGGGGGGAAGGGGGTTAACAATATTTATTTACAGTCGGTAACAAAAGTGTCCGAACACTAGCGAAAATTCCTATGTAAAAAAAGTACACTTTATACGGTTTTGTTAAATAAATCCTTGTCGAATCCTGTTCTTAGTCAGTGTAAGAACATGATTCGATAAGGATTTATTTAACAAAACCGTATGAAGTGTACGTTTTTTATATAGGAATTTTTGCTAGTGTTCGGACACTTTTGTTACCGACTGTACAATCGACAAACATTAAATTACCATTAATCGAATCAATATAAAAAATGCTTGCCTCAATATATAAATGTCTTGCTTTTGCCTCCAAGGCACGAGTTTTTTTGCACCTCATGAAGAAAGGCTACGCCCTTTCGAAACCGGTTGCGCTTGCTTAAAATTTATGGTGCGTTAAGAAGTTTTAAAATCTATTGATTGTACACCAGTTATGATATTAGTTTTAGTTTTGATAAAAATGTGAGTTCAAGATTTAACATATTTATTTACAATCAATAAATGCAACTTTTTGTATTGACACGATACTTGTTTGCAGTTATCATATAATTTGCTCAATACTTCTGACTAATAAATTATGCAAATTAAATTTTCTTAAAAATTGCGCATGCCTATTTAAAAATGTCCACGATAGTTCTTTGAAGTTATTATGTAAGTACAGTCGGTAACAAAAGTATCCGAACACTAGCAAAAAATTCCTATTTTAAAAAAGTACACTTAAAACTGTTTTGTTAAATAAATCCTTGTCGAATGATGTTCTTAGACTAAGAACATGATTCGACAAGGATTTGTTTAACAAAACAGTATTAACTCGACTTTTTTAACACGCTTTTATTAGCTTCACCTGCATGTATATTTGTGCGTATGTTTGTAACTGCTCTGGGAGCAAACAAAAAATTTATATTGCAAAAAAATACTTTCCCTACGTGAGCGGTGTGACGTTGAGGTAAAGCTCCGCGCTACGAACCTAAAGGTCCAGCGTTCGATCCCAGTCAAGGGAGATTTTTTAAAAATGGTTTTTGTTTAATTCTAAGTTATTTTAATTAAAGATTTAAATGTATTTAAATATTACGGTGTGTCACTCACACGATTTTCTCTGACCCTGCATTTTAATACTAAGATATTTTGTGCTTTTTTAGTTCACATTTCTATAAAAGCGTGTTCTTTAATTTTTTTTTAAATATAATATTTATATAGGAATTTTTGCTAGTGTTTGGATACTTTTGTTACCGACTGTAGCTCAATACTTTTGGCTATTAAATTATGCAAGTGAAATTTCGTTAAAACTTGCACATGAGCAGTTAAAAATTATTTATAAAAATGTTCATATTTTATTTGTATATTTAATGTTTGCCTTCTGATTGCAGTATGCGGTGTCTAATCTAGTATGCCAAATTCTCTAAAAATGACTTTGCACTGGGTTTTAATACCTTGCGTCTTACAGTTAAAAAAGTGATTTTTTTTTTTTTTTTTTTTTTTTTTAATCAATTATTTAAAGAAATCGTTATATCTCCTTAAATATTTGCTGTAGCTTCATAAAAATTTATGCAGTTAAGGAGAGGCCTGATAACCTCATGTTACAACCAGAATGCTTTTCAAGCAATATTTTTTACAGGGTGATCCTAACCACTTTTTTTTTTTTTTTCTAGTCCCCCTTTAGCTTTCGGAGCAAAACTTTCGTTAAAATACATGAGGTATATTATGTTTTTCACACACTCCTGAAGTTTCACGATGATTCATCTTGTCCGTCTTGATATATTCGTCAAAACATGTAAAATCGAAAGTGTCCCAGTCTTATTTATAGATAGGTAGTGTGCAATAACATTTAAAATGTCTTAAAATTATTTGTAATCATTTATTCACTATTAATGCAAATTTTTATTTCTAAATAGATTAAAAAAAGAAATCTATTTAATTCCACTAATTTTAAAATTATCAATTTCCTGTTATGAGTGTTGATCATTGTGATCTCATTAAAAAATTGTCTAATTACTTTCATATTTAAAAACTTTGAAGGGAAAAATTATAGAATTCTCCAATATTTGCACAATATATTATGCATATTTGTATATAAGAATGGAATATATGCCTGTCCAACTTTCTTCGTTTTAATCTTTAGGTAATTGCTCAGTTATGTTGGAATGTAGATGTAGTATTGACCTAGATTATTTTACTATGGCTTATATCATATTGCACATAGCCAGGCGTGTGAAAAAACTGAATTTTCTAGATTTTTATATAATTCGATTCAAGCTTTATTTATTTATTTTTTTCAATTATTATTCAAATAAGACAAATTAGTCAAACTGACTTTTCATTTTTCTTTTAATGGGAATAAAAGGTTATTAATGGAAATCCTATTGTAATATTTGAACAATAATTCTAGTTTAATTTTATGGGGGAAAAAAAAGATTTGTGAAAGATAAAAGCCCTTGTATCTTTAGCTTTAACATTTGTTAACCATGTAATAAAATAGTTTTTTTTTTTTTTTTTTTACGACTGTATTTACCAGGTCTCGAAAACTATACTGCACGACATGCTGATTGACAGCGATTTTTTTTTCCTTGCAAATATTTAACCAAAAATTCTTATTAATATAGTGTTAAATTACTTTTCAATAGATGTGTATAAAATGTGTGAATCTTTTTTTATTATTATTATTAATACATATTTGAATAAAGTATTTTGGTAAGTAAAAGTTTAATTTGGACATGTATTCTGTAGCTGTAAAAATTTTGAACACAAATTTTTAGGACATGTAAAAATTTTGAAATTTTTCGAGCCCTTATATATATATATACATAACATATGTTAATAGTATACCAGAATTATGTGTTTGGTATACTAAGGAATTCAATATTTAAGAAAAACACAAAGTGTTATTTCTAAACATTAAATATATATGTATATATTTTTTACGCAAATTACATGTATTCTGTAAACAAGAATTTAAGAGGCTTCTAAATAAGCAATTATTAATAAAATATATAAAGAGTTAATTTTTCTGGTATCTTCTTTCTCGTTATAAACATGTTCGATGGTAAATAAACAAATAGTAAAGAAAATCTATTTCTGTGATCTTTTAACAAACTATTCAATCTTTTTTAAGACATGTTCTTTATTATCTTGTTTTTAAGAGTTTATATATAGAGTAAAACTTGTATAAGACTAAAACTTGTTCGTTTTAAACTGAATTTATGGTTCCAGTCAAAAAAAAAGTATTATGAAATTACATAATATGGACCCTTTGAACAGAAAGTCAATTGTAACTATAGGTATGAAAGCTGTCAAAGAAAATAACACAGCGCTAGCCAATGTTTTGTTTGACTCAATGGCCCTTGCGGTAGCTTTGACTTCTGTTGCGGCAGCCATCTTGAGTAGACTTCATTTGTCTTGCTTGCATATGCTGACACGCCTTATGCCACTCATCTTATATCACCCCTTCAGGGCTGCCAACCATCTCATTAATAAGCGTAGACTTGTTAACACCCCTTGAAAATACGCCCCTTTTCCCACACCACTTTATATTTAGAGCAATTCTCTCCAAATAGTGTTACGATTAAATAAGAATGAAATTACTCTAAAAAATTACTGGTGTACAAAAAAAAGGCGGTGACTAAAAGTACTACGCTTCATAATGAGATGGTTGGCAAGCATGCCCCTTCCAGTGATGGTCACGTCAGTATCATAAATGATATTTTTAAACTGGTTCAGTATTTTTACGATGAAAATAATATTAACAATACACGTGTATGCGAAACTTTTACCTGTTCTCCCAAGTTAGAAAAAATCGTAATTTTCCAATAACGTATGAAACTTTCAAATTAGAATGATGAAAACAAATAGGGCTCTCAGACCAATATCATAAAGTGATACTTTAAAACTGCTCTGACCTCTTTGCAATCATTTGTTCGTGAGATATCGTGTACACGGTCTAACACCTTACAAGTGGACACCAGAAGGAAATTTTTGCATTTTCTGCATCTCAAAGCGTTTAAGAGCATGAAAAGACCGGGTCGAAAATTTTCAGGATTACCTAAGTTTCCCATACATCTGATATGAGGGGGGAACTAAAAAAAAATGCTGTGCTTCAGATATTAAACTACCTATCTTGTATTTTTAACTACTTTAAATGTTGTTAGAATTGAGTGAATATTAACCTCTTAACTGCTCCGGGCGTATATGTTCATCTCACTAAGTCGATGCGTTAACTGCCCCGGAATATATATGTATATATGCTACACGGCTTTCGGAAGTGCGATCCTTTGTGTTGCGCCAATTGTCCAGCTGCGCAGCACTAGTGCGACGTAAAACCCAACCATCCATCCTTTGTGTTGAGCTGCTACCAGGGAAACTAGTTCCATGCATGGTTTTGAACTGCAATAAAATGATCTTAAATGTGACCTTGTTAGTTTTTACGATGGATTGACTTATTTCAAAGAAGAGGGGAGTGGGTGGTATCGGAAAAGGAATGTTTTTGGAACAGTGAACGCACGTCTGTGGAAAACACAGTGGCACTGGGAAGCAAATCTCGTAATTATTCCTCAGCATTTAACCCCTCAGGTAAGGGGGTTAAAGATGTATGAATTGTTAGATGCAGTGAGATAAAAGAAAACAAAAAATTTATTTAAATCAAATTAATTTTATTGCAAGTAACACTTTCTGTCATAAACTCCCATATCACCAGTGAGTCCGTTAGGTGTGTGAACAAAAGCAGTATTGGTACTTCGATAATATATCCAGCATCTAAAGAGAAAAAAAAAAATAGATACATACTGAAAGGGAAAAAAAATACACAATTTTCTAAACTGCTTAGAAACATAATTTCAATAACATAGGTCTGCGAAATCCCACTTTTCAATTTTTATTTGCACTGCTTTGGGTGTTTTTAATTATTATTATTATTTTTTTTTTTTTTAAATACTCTGAATTCACAAATGCTTGTCTTTCATCCCTGTCACGTAAGGGTTTCTCACAAAGTGAGGATGAAATATAGGAAGAATTAATACAGAGTCTATAGCAGAATCGAAACTTTTCACAGTCGGCAACAAAATTATTAAAGCACACATCCATATTTGTCTCCTTTTTTTTTTTTTTTTTTTTTTTTAAGTTTGATTGCTAATTTTTTTATCATTAGCTTACTTTTTCATAACAGCATAAAGACTAAGATCATGACTAGACAAATATTTACAGGACATACTTGAGTATTAGGTACACATCTTTTAAATACGAATTATTGCTAGCGCTTCAATAATTTTGCTGCCGACTGTATGTAATAAAATACGTTAAAAATAGTCTATTACACTGTTCTGTATGAAAATTGACCCCAACACTATTATGGCAAATTCTTATGTAAAATGACCACCTGAATCCGAATAGGACGCCCATTTTTCCCTATCACCCACCGTTCTTTAGGGACAGCCCGCTATTTTTATCACTTTTCGGTAATTTTATGGCTATAATTTTTATTTTTAGAGTTGGAAAGAACTATTTTAACCTTCCAGCGGGCGTACATTTTTTTTTTTTTTTTCTCGAGCAGGCGCGCGTCGTGTTTTTTACGACATAATATTTCTTTCCCGTTTACGCTGTTACAAATGCGATATATTTCACAATACTAATATGAGATAGATCAGAAAACAATTTTGCATAGAAGAATAGCAAAGGCATTCAAACACTTTCGATACAGTTTGTGAGAGCAATGTATAGATTATTCCGTATGTCGCCAAATTTGCGCAGGCGCGCCCAGTGAAAGGAAAACTGTTAAATATCTTCTGAGTGGCTACAGAGTTGAAAAATTCAAAAACATGAACATTTTCGGCAAGGGGGAAATTTAGGGGAGGGGGGAATTTGCCACTGGAATTATGTATTACATTTCTTATACTTTTTAATCTATTATTAATGTTATTTATTAAACATTATATATATTTTTGTTTTTAAGTGTTAAATATTCTCCAAATCAAATTCCCATGGCCATAAAATTCCAAACAGTGATACAAATTGGGGGAGGGGTTGGTGTCCCGAGTAAACGGGGAGTGACTGAAAAACATGGGAGTCCTCTTCGGATTCAAGAGCTCATTTTACATAAGAGTCAGCAAAAATGGCATCAGGGCTCATTTTTTTTTCCCCAAGCGCAGTGTTATTTGATACATTATCTTTAAAATGTCTTTTTTTTTTTTTTTTTTTTTTTTTTTTTTTTTTTAAACGTCGAAGCTCCATTAAAAGTTTTCTCTCTAAGCAGCATCGAACAATAATCCGCTAATATATAAACATTGTATCGGCCCTGATACCTCCTTACCATTGGTTTGATGTCTTGATGGAATCGCTCTCCTTGTTCTTTTTCACATCGCCTTAGATCTTTCGAGAAATAACTGAACTACGATTTTAAGAAAGGGGAGTTTTAAACTCATAAAAAAAAAATAAAAAATAATAAAATTGTACGTGATGGAAAATTTTGAAAATTTTCCTCTTAATCAGTATCTGAAAATATATCAGAAAATCTATCATCTTAAGGGGAAAATATTGCATCATAGATCTGCGGATTGGATATATTTAGAACCCAAAGTACATGCGTGATACTAATGTTATTATTGATTGTGTAATGTATGCGTAATATTAAAATGTGTACAAAGTCTGTATGCAAATAAGAAATCTTTTTGTTGCTTCACATCATTCAAAACCAGTTAACCGTATAATGTTCAAATTTTGTATTTGTCTGTGTTAAAATAACTACTTGTCCCAGTCCAATTTTGGTCACTGTGTGACTTCCGTTTAAAGTTAATTATCTTTTATATTTTAGTTATTAAAAAATGTATAAAAATGCAAAAAGATGTTATGTGGTGCCCACGTAAGAAGTTTTCATAAAACTGAATCGAAACATTATTTCTCGCTTTTATTTTTTTGGAAGTAGGGGGGGGGGGTAGCATGGAAAACATGTAATACTTACTGCTTTAATTCCTTGAAATACATGCCAGTTGTAATATCAAGCTCAGAAACATGTTCAGCGTAGCCAACAGCTCTACACTTGTTATCTTGTGTGCAGTATTTTTTACATTCGTCGAGACCCCCGTCCACCGTGCCTTTCTTGACTCTCTCTTCGTCAGACACCCTCAGTAAACCTCGTATCTTATGAAGAAAATCGTTATCACACTGGGCATCTGAGAAAAAAGAATTTGAAATTTTCCATTAAATAAGCTTTCGGAAATGACTTGATTTCTATGCTAAGATTCTAAAGCTGTGATTTCGGTATTCTTAATATATAACTAGAAATTAAAACACATGTGATACTATTAACCATTGTAATGGTTTATATAATTAAATTATTATGCGTTAGTCTTTGAAATAGGGTCATTAGATAACGGACACGGGATATTTAAAGTTAAACTTCCGTTATAAACAACATTCTGCAGATGAAACGGGTGTGACGAAATGCACTTAAACATTTTTAAAAACTTAAAAAAAAAAAAAAAAAACTGCCAAATGGAGCTTTTTATCATAAAATGGCAGATTTAAGTAATAAAATGATCCACAATGAATAATTAATCTACAAATGTTCAGTTGTTCAGACAATCCATGTGACTCATTTCCTTTCTTCCATTTTTCTTATTTCAACTAGTGGGCATTTTTTGAATTAAAGATTTTCTTCTGAAATGACTTAAGCGAATTTCATGAACTGTCTTCATGGCAAATTTGGTAGCAATGAGCTCATCTGTTCTAGCTGAAAGATACTATTTATACAGGAAGTTTAATTATAACTACCCGATAGTTTATCTTCATATACAGTCGGTAACAAAAGTGTCCGAACACTAGCAAAATTTCCTATGTAAAAAAAGTACACTTAATACTGTTTTGTTGAATAAATCCTAGTCGAATCACGTTTTTAGACTGGCTAAGAACAGGATTCGACAAGGATTTATTTAGCAAAACTGTAATAAGAGTACATTTTTTATATAAGAATTTTTGCTAGTGTTCGGACACTTTTGTTACCGACTGTACTTAACAATCTGTATGTTACGTATTTTATTTAAATAGCTGAAATAAACGATATTTTCCAGCCTCGTCTGGGGAATAAAAAACCCGATAATATAAGAATAAAAGATGTAACAAAACTTTATCATTAGAAAAGCTCAAACGGTTTAAAACAGATACTCTCTTTTGACACACATTTAACCCCCCTATAATAGATTGAGCAACTTTTTAATAGCGTAGTATACATGAAATTGAATGTAGCATTTTCATTAAAAATTAGTTATAAGCTCTAGCGGTTTCCAAATTGTACAACAACTCCTCCTCCCCCCCCTTCCCCCCGTAGCCTTACATTTCTTCCCTTTTAAAAGGATTGGTGAGGCTTTCAATCGTGAACTGGATATGAATCTTATATCTTAACTAGGCCTTAAAGGAGACATTTTGTTAATATTCAAGCTTCTACCAGAAATCATTGCAGAGATACAGTTAAAAGCAAGGTCCATGTTATTCTATAGGAGTTTCCATAAATACTCATTATCAAATGTATTTTTATTTTTATTTTATTTTTTTCGCTTTCACACTCAGAAAATTCACAACCATTAAATGAGTACTCATCATTTATTTATTTATTTTTATTTTATTTTTTTTTTTTTTAGGTTAAAAACAATTAAGTGCATTTTTCGCATAGAAAATGAAATATTAAAAATGTGAAAAATTAACTTTTTGAAAACAAATACTAATTTAACGACTGTGAATCTTCTCGATGTAAAAATAAAAATAAATTAGTAGTGGAAAAAAATTTTCCTGTCAAATAACAGTGATCTTGGCTGGAGGCGAGATTAGATATCAGCCTCTCTTAACCCTAGTGTTCATATCTGCTGCTATCACTTAGAGATACGTAAAATTTACGTGGTCATGTAAAATTCGTTATATTTCCTTATATTACATCAATGTTTTTAAATATGTTTAATTATTTGTTCTTTTACCCAATATTAATAATTTTTCATTAACTGAATAATTATTTCGAAACACTCTAGGTCAAACATGTGTATTGGTAGAAGGAAAGGGCAGAAAAGAAACAACTAATGAAAACCGCACGTAAAATTTACGTTGTGCTAGTGTTCTAGGGTTAAAGGTTAAATTTAGGAAAATTTTCTTCTTTTACCTTAATTAGTGCCTAAGGATCGAGAGACATTTTGATAAATTTAAAGCTTCTATTAGAAACCTCTGCAAAGATACGGTGAAAATTTCCAAAAACTTCGACATTGTCTTCTGTAAGAAATCTATTGTCCAAATGTTATGTTTTTAGCTTCAGCGGTTTGGTCTCGTCGTTGATAGATGAATATACGAGTCAGTGATAATCCGTGTTTATAAACCTAGATTGGACATAGTCTCATTTAATTGAATATAGGAGTTAATATATTTTTAAAGTACACGAGATGCTCAGAACTGAAATGGGTTCTTCGGTAAAACTCTTATAATCATACATCCTAATTCCTTAAAGCACTTTTTTTTTTTTTACTTTCCGAACACTATAATGAGGAAAGTATTGTAATCATGTCAAAAATCCGAATTTGAGATTTTGATGTTTCTATACGTTTCGAGGTCCCGTAAGTCCGTTTTCACTATTTTAGCGAGGATGTATGTGTGTATGTCTGCGAGTGAACACGCTAGCGTCTAAACGCTTTGTTCGAATAAGCTGAAAGTTGGTATATTGTAAGTCCCCATAGTACGAACCCTATAGATTTTGGTGAATCTAGCACTTATAGTTTTCTTACAGGGACACCAGGAAAAATTCTTTATCATTATGGCCTATGGGGCCAAATTTTTAAAAAGTACGATAGCGTCTGAACGCCTTATTAATCTGAGCAAAAAAATTGTACACATATTATAGGTCACAGTTGCGCGAACTGTATAGATTTTGGTGAATTTAGCACTTAGTTTATTTTTACAGGGGCACAAAGAAAAATTCTTTATCATTATGGCCTATGGAGCCAAATTTTTAAAAGTGTGATAGCGTCTAAACGCCTTATTTAATTTAGCTGAAAATTTATGTGAATATTACAAATCACTGTTGCACTAACTATAAGCATTTTGGTGAATCTATCATTTATAGGTTTTTACAGGGACACAACGAAAAATTCTTTATCATTATGATCTATGGGCTCAAAGTTCAGTAGCGTTCAATAAAACATCGTGTAATATATGGAGAAAAATACTCAAACACTCTATTGTGGTTTTCTCTCTTTTGTTTGTTTAACAACTCCTCTTTTTTTTTACTTTATCTACAAAACTGTTAATTACTCAGTGTTCGAAAAGTCGAGTGGAGTCACTCCAGATTTTTTTTTTTTTTTTTTTTTTTTTTTTAAAGCTTCTCTATTTGAGTCAAGGCTCCGGAGAAATGACAGGAAATTTCCGTCAGCTGAATGGGAAAATTATTATCGAGGGAGAAAATTTATGTCTTAAAAATAATGAGTGATAGTGTTATTTTAAATTTATTTGAAAAATGTACTAAATACTTCAATTCAGCGGATGTAGATAATATACATGCATGGGAAAATTTCAACTTAGTCAGACGATAGGAAATAGATAAAATTTAATTTCTTAGATTTATCTACATGTACGAAGATTACATATGAAAAACATACTAAGTTAAGAGTGTAATAAAAATGGATTTGATCCAATTCAGTTCTGAACGCCTCATATTATAAAGGACGTAATATATAAGGTTCCAGTAAATAAAATTTTTATATAAAGATGTAGCGTATAAGAATCCTAAAAGATTTAAAAGAAAATAAAAATAGTCTTGATTTACCAATTTCTTCCCTCAACTTCAAGTACTGTAAATTATATGTCCCCATTCCTCTATCCAAACCTCTTATATACTGGTGGAAAGCCAGTTCGAGCGAAGCTTTATCCATTTCTTTAAAAAGGCTCACATCATCGTTCACTTTACCGAATGCCCGAATGAAACTGTTTATCTTTTCCAGAAGGGAGTAGATCTGAAAGAAGAATGAGAAAAAATTGCATAATTAAAAAAATGTAATTATACAAATGAGCAATTTAAAATTTTTAGATTTCACGAGCTTATAAGAAATAAAAATCCAGATTTAAATATCGAAAACTTATTAATGTGAAAAATCATTGTTAAAACTTTAACTCAATATTAAATAATTTTAAATTCAAGGTAATCGAAAAAAAAAAAAAAATGGTACATTTCTTTTCTAATAAAGATTGAATTAGGAAAGACAGTTCTTTTTAAAAAAAAATTAAATAGATGCTGATAGAGAGGGAAAAAAAAAAAAAAATCCTTTCTCAATAAATTATTTTATCGAAGTTCAACTAATATATATGCAAAAAGAAATTTCATTTGTAAGAGCCACAAAACTCCCATTATCTATAACTACATATATTGCAATAATGTTTGTGGAGACAGGAAATTGATTTAAACCTAACAAATTAAAATAACTACCAATTTCCCTATAGCACATAAATCTTAAAGATATTTAAAAGAGAATTTATATATAGAAAAAAAAAAAAAAAAAATAGGTAGTCCAGGTTTTTTTTTTTTTTTTTTTTTTTTAAATACACCCAAGATCTATAACTGGTCTAATTCATCAAGATATCTATCAGTTTCCCTCTAGTAACTAATTAATATACACTCTTGTTTGTGAAAATTGCAACACCATGAAAGAATGCGAATATCAGAATATTTATTGGGCATATGTATTATAGCAGGAAGACCAATTGATTTAAATTTCAGGAAATTCGGAGTAATACGTATTGAGAAAACAGTACATAAGGCAGCGACCTCTGTGAGCAATAACAGAACTTATCTGCCTAGGCACTGAATCAAACAGCGATTGGGGGACGTGTACGGGTAGAGCACTTCATGAAGCTTCAACACAATGCCACAATCCTCGATCGTAGTTACTGGTGAGTGGTGGGGGGCCTCTCGATTTCCAATGATTAAATAGTCATTTTCATTGCTGCGAGATCAGAAGAACGCACTGGCCAGAGCAACAGTCGATCATATTCTGCATCAAAGAAGGTCCGGGCAATACGGAAAACCATGCAGTCGTGCATTGTCCTGCTTTAAATAATGCGCTTGGAAGTCCTTGAATACAAGGTCGAGTGACGGGCCTTCACTCATCAGAAATGTAATGACGGGTATTCATAGTGGCGGGAATGAAATCAAGAGGTGATTGAGACGTGTATCCGATGGTACTGCATACCATCACTCCAGGTGGTGACCCAGTATGCGGTTAGCAAAATTTTGATTACCCTCAAAACTGCATCACTGATATGGGCGCCTTTAATGTGTGATCAACGACAAACCTGGACGCAGGAATCGCGTGAAATCGCCTTTCAGACAAATCACAATCCTGCTTACAGCATAAAGATTGCCTTATCCGTATTTAACAGCATTGGGAATAATGCACATTACTAGCTGGGATTCGACATCGTCACACTGTCCATCACCTGTAGTGATAGTATGGGATCTCATTGCAAACACGCCTCGATTACTTCTTGTTCGCATTCCCGGCACTCTGAACAGAAGCCATTAAATTTCTGGTGAGTTAAAGCCCTACGCTATATTCAAGATCTGCGTAGCGCAACATTTAAGCAGGATAATGCATTACCGCAAGTTGTCTGTATTGTCCAGACCTTCCTTGATACAGAATGTGTTCAACCGTTGCTTCAGCCAGCGTGTTCTTTTGATCTCGCACCAATGAAAATGAATGTTTAATCTTTGAAAAACGATGGACCCGCAACCACTCACCAGTAACTACGGTCTATGAACTGTGGCATTCTATCGAAGCTTCATAGAGTGCCGTATTCGAATATGTCATCCAATCGCTGTTCCATTCAATACTTAGGCAGAGAAGTGTAGTTATTGCTCCCAGAGGTCGCTGTTTTATGTACTGGTTTTCTCAGGATATATTGCTCAAAACTTCCTGAAAATTTAATCAATTGTTCTTCCTACTATAATGTATGTGCTCAATAAATATCATTTTTATATTCGCATTCCTTAATGGTGTTGTAATTTTCACAATCATGAGTGTATATAAAAATGTCATCTAAATGTTTCATTCATATAAAATTCCCCTATCCCCAAAAACATATGCGCTTACACGCATACTGTGCAAATGTCTATAAAACTTTTTTTCTTCTTTTGTGTTTGTGTAAGTTCGATATCTAAATTTTTGACCAAATGTAATCTTTCCATTATCTACAGTAGTCGGCTAATGGATGTAAAAACGGTCACTACCAAAAATTCTTAATGTTTGTTTCAAGCTACAATTTTCTTGTTCCTTTTTTTTTTTTTTTTTTTAATTCAATTTATATGAGTTTCACAAAACTTTATCTAACGATTTTGCATTTGCGTTCTCTGATGGAATTTTAAGATAAGAGTTTTAGAACTTGTATTAATAACCGTTCACTACTACTTTGTTTTTTATTTACAATAGACTTTGACTGACTTACAATCAGTGTTGTCAGATCTGGCGGATTTTTTATTCAATAATCTCCAATAATTTATAATTGTAACGTTTGCTTAATCACTTCGAAGATTGATAGTCTATTACATATATCAAATAACACTTCCCAAAATTATTAATGATTATTGAATAAAAAATCCACCAGATCTGGCAACACTGCTTACAGTACATTGTTTTTTTTTTTTTAGAGGAATGGTAAGACGAATTGACATATCGCGTATCGGCCTGCAGGGCAAATGAAGTTAATTGTTGTCTAAATAAGATGGCTGCTGCAATAGCAGTCAAGGTAACAGGAGCTCAAGGAGCCATATTGAGTCTACCAAAACATTGGTTTGCGCTGTGCTATTTTATTTTTAACAGCTTTCAGACCTAGAGTTACAATGGCTTTTATCTCTAATGATCCATATTGCATAATTTCACAACATCAATGCAGAATTTATTGTATAACTGTTACGAAAAGGCTTCTACTGTTATGATTTTCGCTTCCTATTTTTCTGGACATGCCATCTATTATTATTTCATTCCTCCAAGGTGTTTTTTTTTTTTTTTGTTGTTGCTGTTAGAATGTAGAATAAAGAATTTATTCTAAAAATATTTTGTCTAAAAATGAGTTATTTATAACTCTCTATGAATCGTACTAACATTTTTATTTATATTTTATATTTTTCCAGGATAAAAATAAAACGAAGCGAATATCTTGTGAAATTTAGGTTCGCCTTATACACGTTCCTTGTATGGTTGATAACGAATGTATACTTAACTCTTTCTTCATCTTCGTCTGAAAATAAGACAGAAGTGTCCGTCGTCCATTTCACTAATTTTTCTTTGGTGATTTTGACGTCATCGTACATGTCATCCATTTTCTCGAGATCACGAATAATATCGCTGTAAAATTTGAATTTTATATTATGATCCAATATATAATAATCATGGTTTAACAATAACATTATCATTTACAAGGAATAATTAGTATCTGCGCTTCCAGGGTAAAACATTTTTGGTAATTGTAAGATATTTAATTGGTAAAACTGCTGAATGATTTTCTTTAGAATAACATACATTAAAAAATAAACCGTTTGTCTACCGATGATACTTTAAAGATCCATTCAGTTTCACTCTTTGGCAGTAGATGCTACATAAAGCCATTTTTATTTTTTACAATGTTTTTGTTAACTTTTATTCTTATTTGTTTGTCCAGTACAAATCTTTTAATCGATTTTTAACTAACTTCCCGACTAGCTAGACATTTGAAACTTTCCGGATAGCTCAAAACACGGTGACAATACATTTGTTTTTTTTTTTAACAATTTTAGTCAACTCACTGCAAATATAGGAGTCTTAAAGAAAGTAAGACAATAAAACATCTTAAAATGGATTTCAGACACGTAAATGTCTTAAAATGAAGCTAAGACATAATAGATATTTTAATTTAAGACACTTTTGTGTCTTAATAAACTGGTTATGCAAATGAACTAATATAAAGTATCTTAAAAAAAGGAAGGTGTCTTAAAGTAAGACATTTTCACATTTCATCGTTGACTATTAGTAGTGGCGCCATCTGTGAATGGAAATCAAAATCATCTTCATTGTCTCGTTTTTTATTCATATCAAGATACAGTTTTAATAAAATGATAATTTCTTTTATGAATTTTTTAACTTTGCAGCGAAAAAAAAAATTTTTTTTAATTGAAATCATGACCAAATATCAAAAGTGTAAATTTATTTGAAATACAAATAAATAAATTTGAAATACTCTTTTATTTGAAAAACAAAATAAGTAATTAAAATTTTTCTGAAAATCATTTCAAATGAATAAGATTAGCCGCTCTTCCTTTACTCCTAGTTTGACACTTTTTCAATTATATTATTAAAAAAGTTACTTTTTATTTAAAGCTTGTTCATTTAATTAAAAGATATAACTTTAAGATGAACTTGCAGCGAAGAATATTTTATCGCTAAGAAAGCGAATTTCTAACTAATCTTACACACAACTTGTAAATAGCTGCTTTCTTGTTTTCTAAATCTCTTTCGATATAAAACTCTTTTCTTTAACTTTTTTACCTGGACGTAAAACAAAACTTTTCTAGTTTTCATATTCACACACACATATATATATATATATATATATATATATATATTTGTTGTTGTTGTTCGTTTTAACTAGCAGTTTATAGAAAGAAATCGTTTCCAAAACATTACAATCTTAGATTTTGATATTTGTTTATATTTTAGAAAATTTATACTTCTACAATTGAAATTTAATAGAATCAATACATATTGAGCTTTAGATTTAATCTCGAAAGTTTTAAGGGGGAAAATACAAGTTATATACTACAATCCATTTCGCAAATATTACAGTATATATTATCGTAAATTTCTGTGTGAAATCGTGGCGCGATTGGCAAGAGCGTCCGTCTACGGTAGCGAAGATAGTGAGTTCGATTCCAGAGGCTGGTGTATATATATATATATATATATATATATATATATATATATATATATATATGTATATGTATGTATGTAATTTTTTTTAATTATTATATTTTATCAATGCTCTAGAATATTATAAAATATGTTTTTAACAGAAAATCAGAATCACCACACTACCACCACCTTTATTTATTTATTAAAAAGCCTTAAAAATGGCAGATCTTTTAAGCCTAACATGGTGGTGTTTCAAAACATAATAAAGATGGCGGAGTTTTAAGACATCTGCAATGTCTCTATTTCAGATGCGGAAAATTGTCTAAAAAAGTAAGACACTTTTTTTTCGCTTAAAAAATGACCATTTGTTTAAGACAGTTTTTTAACTGAATTTAAGACGTTTTCGTTTACAGTGCTGTTTCTGGTTCCTACTGCTTTCAGCAGCGTTTGTATGATTCGACATAAAATTTATTTAACAGATTTCCCGAGAAGCTAGACATCTGAAACTTTCAGAATAGTTCAGAGCACGGTGAAAATACATTTTTTTAATACTTTTAGCCAACTGTTCCGGGTTCCTGCTGCCGAGTACAAAGTTTGCAATCGATTTTTAACTAACTTTCCGATTAACTAGACATTTGAAACTTTCAGGATAGCTCAGAACACGGTGACAATACATTTTTTTAATACTTTTAGTCAACTGTTTGGGGTCTCTACAGCCTTCGGCAGCGTTTATATGATTCAACAGAAAATTTATTTAACTTCCTGGCTAGCTAGGCATTTGAAACTTTCAGAATAGTTCAGAATACGGTGAAAATGCCTTTTTTAAATACTTTTAACCAACTTTTTCGGGTCCCTGCTGCCTTCGGCAGCTTTACCAGTACAAAGATTTCAATCGATTTTAACTATCTTCCTGGCTAGCTTGCTAGCCATTTGAAACTTTTATAATAGTTCAAAACACGATAAAAATGATTTTTTTTAATACTTTTAGCCAATTGTTAAGGGTTCCCGCTGCCTTCGGTAGCGTTTTTATGATTTAACAAAAAATCTAAAAACATGGTATATAAAAAGTTCTTTTTATCTTGTTATTATTTAAATAGATTTCATAACACCCGGTCGCACTTTCTTATTGCCACTTTTCAAGATCGTCCCCCCAAGATATAATTTATTCATATTTAAATGAAGAATTTGTCAACAAGCTTAGAAAATATGAAATAGAAATACATTATATATATTCTTTTTTTTTTTTTTTTTTTTTTTTCAAACTCTTTGTTCTAATAGTACATTAAAGTACCAGGTCCATAAATTCTCATTACTTAGCAGGATGCTGAATTATGCATAATATATATTTAAAAGCAAATATGAAATACATTTTTTGTTTACTTCATAATGTGACAAATATGGGACATAGTAAGATTTAAAACTTAGACCATCTGTAAATGATATATTTTAAAATGCTGAATTAAATTTTAATTACAGTAAAAAAGTAGTTGGTGATCGAATCCGGATGCTTGACATTACGCACCAGTATTATACATTTTACCGATATCGTTCATTCGCATGAAAATTGAAAATATTCATCTGTTCTGCTAGTCACTCAATTTACTGACATCTAGCAGTAACGGACTAAATAAATACAATAATCATTTAACATTTTGTAAAAACCTCAGGAATATCAAAGTCGCGAATGATGAGACTATCTTCTTGTGGAGGAAAAAAGGGGGGTTACGTTCTACGAAATTTTAATAAAAAATGGTAGAATATTTAATGAACAATGCAATATGTTTATTAACAAGAAGTTCATAAATAATTCGTATTTACACATCGAATACAAAAATATAATAAATAGAAGGTAAACAGAAATTTGCCAGTTTCATTAAATAAAAAAATTTAAAAATGTAGGAAATATTGCATATCCGATTTGTCTTCTGAAATTGCAAAGAAGCAAACTTGGGTGCTTGCAATACAATCTAAACTCGAATCTAAACCAATAGATGAAATACAACACCTTTTTGTACTCATGAATATTAGTTAGTGAATAGGATAAAGTGATTAACCCGCGACCAACTTCGAATAACTAAGACTATCAGATTGACATAACTTTCTGTTACATCTTTTTGTGTGTTGCCACTTTAAAATTGTAAATAAATAGTGTTTTAAGCAGGAAAAAAAAATCTTCATGCATTATTCTTTCGGAAAAAATTGATAAATTGGGAAAAAAAAAAAAAAAAAAAATCGAATAATCGGTGAATACATTTGCCAATATTAAGATCTGCCGCACTTCAGTATTCGCAAATAATCAAATTTGACGAATGTTCAAATCGAAAATTTTAAGGGATTACTGAATTTAAAAAAATATATATATTATCCCATAAGATATTACCCATAGTATATATAGTATTACATAGTATAAGTAGTAATACATAGTATTATCCATATATCCAAGTATTATCCATAAGATTGCGTCATTGCTCCCATAACAGATAAATTTCCGATTTTGAAGTGAGAGAAATAGGTTGTTAGGATGTCGATGGAGTTAACTCAATGCTAGAGAAATGCTACACATTGGCCCTAAGTTTAATTTCCTGTTTTAGTCGCTTTTCACTATTATTAAAATTAGTCTTTTCCATCATACATATTTTTCGTGTATTGCCTTAAAATAATTTTTACAATAGAGAAAAATTACTTAATTACAATAGAGAAAAATGACCTAAATTTCTGTACTGATAAGTATAAAGGATTTAAGTCCATATTCTTGATTTTTCAGGAGACGAAAAATAAAGTTAAACTAACCAAAAACTCATCAGCAGAATCGATTAGGAAAAAGGGATTAGGTTGATTTATACCATTCAGTGATTGTCAATCTTCATTTAATAAAGGGAAAAAATTGAATTAAATATTTTATACCAAAGATTAATGCTAAATTTCTGATTTGAATCTTTTTTTACCAATAGATTTTCTCAGAGACTAAATGACATGGATTTAAATCCTTTATACCAATCGACAGAGAATTTTTTTTTCTGAGTCTGACTATGTACTTAACTCAAAATCGACCTTTTTGGACTTAAATCCTTTATACTTATCAGTACAGATTTGTGGACTGGAATACTTAATAATACTTAATTCCATTTAAAACGGTTTCAGTTTAAAATATGATTGAAAATGCTTACTAATGTCCTTCAACGGTGTCAAATTCTTCATCTACCTTAGATAAGGGTTCCAGAGTCATGTACAGAGGCTGACCAGGACTAGGATCGGAATAATTTTTAGTTGCTTTTATGTAATCCTCAATGGAAGATATTTCCGAAGGCAGTTGAAATGTTGAATAGACACTTGTCTTTATTTTAACCTGTCCCCTAATGTCTTCATTATCTTTTACAGCTTGTACAGCTTTATTCCATAAGCCTGAAAAAAAATTAAGTGAACGTCAGTCTAAAAGTTTTGGCAAACATTGTGCTTTACTTGTTGGATAGGAAGTTGAAGGAATTTTTCTATATGTTTGAGGGATAATTGTGAATTGTATTCAAATTTATGTATTAGAGTCAATTTCCTTGTTCGAAGACAAAAAAAGAATTTATGTGACATTGGAATAAAATGAAAAATAGCTCATAAAAGTAAAGAAAGACGTATCTGAATTTAAAAAAAAAAAAAAAATGGGAAACGAAAGAAAGAAACAAAAATTACACAGTTACACGTTATTTGGCATTGATGAACAAAAGAAAAATTTGTACATTGCTTGATAATTGCTAAGGAGTAACTGCTTTTTGTAATATAGCGTTCCCGACATCCGATCAATCATAGTAAAATTAAGTAGTACTGAAGGATCAGATATCTGCATGAAAAATAATGCACGGAATCACTTTATTCATTTGAAAGTTCATGCAGTTAGATATTTGATGAAAATAATGCAGTTGGTCATTGAACCTATTTCTTTGAAATTACGTATAGAAGGACAATAATAAAGAGTATAATGTCTGTAAGACATCATTTGAATTTTTACGATCGTGGACGAGCAGTTGGAAGACCCGAAACTAATCAAAATATCACTACCAGAAATGGGAGTGTCAAAAAATGTCATATCGCGATAAAGAAAAGCTGCTGATGATGGAAATACTATGCGAAAGCATGCAGGTATTCAGGGAAGAAACATGCAACAAGTGGATAAATATGTATCCTTAATGACGAAAATATATTTCTTCAACTACGCAAATGATTGCGTTGGTATAAGAAACATTGTTTGGAGTAGCAACAATGGTTCGTAATGATGTTCTCAGGGGAGTCTCGTTTCCCTATGACAAATCAGTGAGTGTGAAAAAAAAGTCATATTATTTGCACCACAGAATATTCGTTAACATGATCGGTATGACCATGGTGTGGGCAGTCACTATGCACAATAACAGAACACCGCTTTGCGAGGTTTTTGAGAGAAATAGCTTTACATCACAGGGGTATTGAAAAAGATTAGTCTGGATCATATTCCTATTTTTAGGGAGGCGGTAGGTCCAAACTTTCTGTTTATGGATGACAAATACATACTTATACAAGAATACTAGAGTATCGGAAACACCAGAAAGTTAAATATTGAACATATGGAATGGATTGTTTATTCTCCGGATTTAAATCCTCTAGAGCGTGTCTAATACGATCTTGACAGACGTGTTACTCAAGGAACATATCTTCTCCGAATCGTTTAAGAACCGAAAAATGCTTTGAGAGAGAAGTGAGCCAATATTCCCCCAAGGACTTCTCAATAGCTTATTAGACAGCGTAAATAACAGATGAACTAGTGTCTGAGAAGAGCATATTCCTGTCTGAGAGATCTTTCTACCTCTGATCTTTCTACCAAGAAGGAATATATACATATATATATATATATATATTGGTGACTTTTTCAAAGGCGTAATTTTACTTATTTTTATTTTCCAGCATTTCCATGCAGTGAAATCTGTACCGTTTTGCATGATAAATATAACACCCCATCCATTTTTATATGTGTCAACTTGTACGGTTTTTTTCACACCACTATTTCTTTGCAAGAAATTTTA
Organism: Salticus scenicus; assembly: GCA_963930645.1. NCBI lineage: Eukaryota > Metazoa > Arthropoda > Arachnida > Araneae > Salticidae > Salticus > Salticus scenicus. The sequence goes on along the minus strand of OZ005656.1, from coordinate 285,280,523 downwards.
TCTTGTTTAATCACAGAAAACTGCTAAAAAACTTATTAAAAATTTCTATTAAAAATTTCCAGTAGCAAAGAAAAGAAAAAAAGAAAAAGTACAGCCAGGCAGTTGTGCATATACACTTAGTTTCCTTTCTTCAATCATTGTGCGTCATTATATATTTTTAGCAATTGTGAAGTAGTGGATTTGAATAATTGGTAAAATGATTGTAGAGCATAATAGATGAACATGTTACGTTAACTATTGTATATTTTCAAAATCACTCTAAAGATGAAATTGAATAACTTAAAACAATTTACAACTGTTTAAAATTTGATATGCATTCTAAAGTCATCTATTGAGCGCAATTTTTTTTTTTTTTTTTTTTTTTTTTGTTCAGTTATTTGCATACCACAGCTAGCGATCTCCTTGCTCTTCAAAATGAGTATGTTAATAAAGTTTTATAGTTTAAAAGGAATTTTTCACAGCATATTTCTACTTCTGCAACAACAGCAATAATTTCTTTCACGAAAACTCACGTTATTAGAAGACTTTATTAACGAATGTTGGTTATTTCAGTGAAAACGTAACACGATCTTTCACCAGAATCTCAATTTTAAAAAGTTTATTTAGCATGTTCATCTACGATACGATCACTTGAATCAATTTAAAGTTTTAAAAACGAAGTTTTCAATTTTAATTTAACTATGAAATGTACATTTTGTAGCCGTATTAATAGTACACTGAGCTACTTAATTATTTAGTATGCACATTCAAAACGGCAAATTCAGAATTTTTAGAAAAAATGTTTAATTATTTTCATCTGTAAATGTATGAAAATTGCAGATATAATTCCTTTCAGTTATTTCCGAAAAATTAGCTTTAAAATGCAATTTTGACTCGATTTCTTAAACGTTAAATGCATGAATTTTTATTTTTAATAAATAAAATTTGAAATCAACCGGGAAGTGGGAGTAGTTAATGGGAATTTTTTTTTTTTTTCTTTTCAAAAAAATATATTGATGTGTTTTTAGATCACAGAAAAAGCTGCATTTTTCTTGCATAAATTTAAGTGTATGCACAAATATAAATATCATTCGTTACTCTTACCTTGTTTCTATCCGAAAACAACTCTTCCTGTATGTTTTTATTACTTTTCATATAAATAATCGTAAATTCGTAGCATCCGCCGAAATGAAATTTTCCTTAGATAGCGCGCCAACAAATAAAAATTGTCACTGATAAAGAAATAAACTGTCAAAGATTCTAGTTGCGTTCGGAAACGATAAAATAGTTTTTGTAAAATAATAATAAAAAAAGAAAGAAAACCACAATGTTGCTACATAAAGAGATATGAGGTTTTAAATTATCACTTAATTACTCCATAAATATTTCTCTGAACTATACTTTTAGCAACGAAATACTTTAAACAAAGCGATTTTTTGCCAAATATGTATACTTTTCGTAGAACTGTACATGTATAAAATATGACTGCATATCTTTTTCTTTTGACGTCATTGTTATTAACTTCGATTTTTTTCTGTACAATTTTTAGTTTACACTTTTTAAAGAAAAATTGAGGTTCAAATACAACTGCGAAATATTAGTGAAATGAATGTCGAATCTTTTTTTCTCAATGGATTGATAAATTGAGGGCAAATTTCTAATTGCAACCCTTAGTAATGCCAGGAAAATATGTTCATACGTGAAAAAATATGTGCAATTCTTTCTAAAATATGTTTTTGCTTCCTTACCAACTGTGTCACTGTCGACTTTTCCAGAGACTCCTAGCTCCTCTGTAAGTGTTTTCCTCACAGCTTGAACATCTCCAGGAATGTCGCACTGGAACTCAAATAATGCTGCTGTCCATGCGCCATAGGAAATTGAGCGAGCGTAATGAGTCTGATCTTTTGGAATTTTATCTTTCCAGTCTGGTAAAAGATCGGCATTATCCTTTAAGGTACGTTCAGACTGAAATGATGGAAAAACCATTATTAGAAATTAACTGCTTTTTACTTTCATTACCCGACTACCGTAGTAATGGAAGTAGGGTCAGGTGGGGTAAAATAAGTTAGGGGGTAAAATAGGTCAGTTTCAAAAAAACTCTTTAAAAAAACATCCAAACATTTTTTTAATTCCAATTTTGCTGGTTTTATGTATTATTTATATTAGTGTTAATTTTGTATTAATTTTGTAATTAATTTTGTATGCAAAATTAACTGTAACTGATACTTTTCAGTTACAGCCAGTAATTATTTGTGTGTTTCGTATTAGTAACTCGAATGTGTTGCTAAGAAAAACTTTGGTTTTTAACTAATTCAAAAGCAAATTTTACAGTATTTTCTTATCATATTCCAAAAAGCAAATCTTAAGATGAATTTTCTAAACTTTTGTGAAAAAAAAATACATATTAATATTTTGGAGGAAAAAAACACATGTGGGGTAAAGTAGGTCAGGTGTTGAATCATGTTAGGCTTAGCAAACATTAAGTAACTAATTACTTTTTTTTTTGTGTTTTATATAACTCCATATGTATTCTTTTAATGTATTAGTTTAAAATTAAGCTATATATTGTTCTGGAGCTATTTCATACACATAGACATAGATATAAAATAATTTAATGTTAAGAGGGAAAAAAAAGCAATACATATCAAAACTGAATCAAAACATTCAGTTTGTAGGTGAAATTCAAAAAGTTGTTTAATTCAAGCTTATTTAAGAAGGGTGCCAATTTTTCATCCAAAGGGCAGGCAGGACACAACATTCTCCTGAAACTGTCTGAGTGAAACTCTGTAGTTTAGCATCAACTTCAAATGCAAGAGTGGATGAATATAGATCATCAATCACCATTTTGACAAATTAATTTTAGTGCGACTTCAACAGTCGTGGAACAGGATAATATTTATATATTCTCCTTTTAAGTACATAAAATCTGCTATTATAAACACTTTATCACCCAATCGAACACTGTCTTCTAAAGAAGCTTTGAAAAATGCACACAGAAAAAGAACCCATACGCAACAGAAAACAGGAGTAATTGTAATAACCATTTTATTTTTCAATTGATTGTATGACAAAAAAATCAACAGAGATGCTGAAATCACAGAAAAATCAACTGCAAAAAAACAAGTCTTTCTCAAGAAGAAAATTTGGACAGCATTAATACTAATCAATTCGTGTGTTAAAGTAGAATTTCCGGGGAAAATATCAAAGAAAATATTTCATGGCATCATTCTTTCACACAATCATGAATATTCTGATAATTTTGAAGGGATAAAAAAAGTTTAAATGGAAGCTCCTATTGGATTTTCCAGAGAAAGATATTTCTGATGTAGATGCATCGTACATTCCAAATGTTCTTCCCGAACTAATGATGGACCATAGAGACATTTTTTTTTCTCGAGAGAACACAAAATCAAGTTTTTATCAAAAAAAGGAATGTGTATTTGTAATTTTATTTGCATGTAGTAAATTGTATTAAAATTTAAAACAGTTTTAAAAGATGACTTATTTTACCCCAACCCATGGTGTAAAATAAGTCACAAAGAGCATATTTTAAAATTTATTTTTCAGTACAAATTGTTTGTTTTTTCAGAGATATTTCTCCAAAAATGTCATGAGGAATATTCATTTGCATATTTTGTGCAATTTTTTAACAAATGGAACCAATACATTTTCTGCTGATTAAGTGCAAACGTAAAATATGCTGTTTTTGACCTATTTTACCCCACCTGACCCTATTGTATTCGGTCCAAAAATTCGATATCAAGTTTCCACCTGATTTCCATGTTTTAAGGTCTCCCGAGTCTAAAAAATTAGTTTTTGGCAATTGGTCAGTATGTGTGTGTGGAATCCTCTGACTATCATGTCTCCGAAACTAATAAAAATAGAACTACGAAACTTCAGAATTGAGATAGATTAGTGTACAGATGATTTTTCCAACTTTTGGGGAAAATTGGAAAACCGGAAAGGGTATACTGGGAACCAGAAGTGAGGCCGTAAGTCCATATCTCGAAAACCGCTTTAATATATATATATATATATATATATATATATTTCAAAATTGCTGTATAAACACTCTGTTAGATATCCTTTCGTATGAATTAGTTGGTTAGTTCAGGAAAATTGATAGGCATCCTATATAAATAGCTGAATTTTAAGTATATCAAGTGAATTCCTTTAAAAGCGACTGTGCGAGTTTTTACAAACTTGTCATATTAACCCCCTTTTAAATATCATTTTATTTCTAATGATTGTTTTCCGATGAACAACTGAGTGTGCCAAATTTTGGTAAAAATCGGTATCTCATAAACTGCTCTAACGATTTTCCAGAAAAGTGTTAGATAAACCCATTTTAAACATCCTTTCTTGTGTATTACGTGGTTGTTACAGGAAAATTAACAGTAATCTTGATTAAGTAGATCAAATTTAGATCTCTGAAATTAGGGTTTCAAAAAATTGCTCTACTGATTTTTTTTTTTTTTTTTTTTTTTTTTTTTTTAACTGGCTTCGTAAACTCTGTTTTATATGTATTTACTCATGTATCATCTTTCTCTTACCGGAAAATTTTTAGATGCCTACTTTGTTAGGTCAATTTTATATTTTCTCATTTCCCGAAAGTGCATATAATACGTGTAATAGTGGATAATGGAAGTCGTTTAGTTGTTTCACACAAGATTTTTTTACCTGTGTGAAGAAAACACGGTTACAAGTTGTAAAATGGTAGTGTTTATTAACACATTACTTATGTATGTATTTCATTTTTTTTTTTTTTTTTTTTCACATTCTGGCAGGAAGAGAAAAAAGAAAAGCATTCTAACTCTTTCCTTCATTGGTTTTATTTTTATTTTATTATTATTTAATTACTACAGTTGTCCTCGGTTTTATTGTCAACTGATTTATAAAGTCAAAAAATATTTGTCCTTCTCAACGATTTATAAATTTATTTATTTTTACAATAACAACGAAACTTCCTTTGTAACGCCACCATATGACATCGATTTTGAAGTCAAAATTTACACATTTGATCACATTATTAACTTTTTAAGCGGGAAAAAAGTAAAACTAAAAATTAGAATCACTTTTTATATTACTTTTTAAAATATTAGATATTTAACAAACCAACACGTAATTATGTTTAACATAAATATATTTTTTTTTTAATTAAAAGATATATTTAATTTATCGGTGTCGACTGGGAAAAACCCGGAAGGGAGGGGGGGAAGATATTTTTTATATTTGTCTCTAAAACAAGTTCACTGTTGCGGGAAGGGGGAGAAAGAGCATCATACTCGTACTTTTCATAAAATATAATTTTCTCTCTGTGTATTTAAATATTTAAAACAATTTTGTAAATACTTTTCAAAATATAAAAAATAAAAACAATTTAGAAAAAAACATCAATATATAGGAGGGGGACATATTTTCCCTCCCCCTTGTCCTCAAATGTGTGAGGAAAGTGATGTATTTTAATAGTATTTTATTCAATAATTGCATCTTGTTATGTTTCCTAGTAAAGATGCCTTAGTTTATTATCATACCATACCATCTACTTGAAACAATTTAACTCGCTTTAAAATAAAACTCGATTATTACGACATTCAGCGTCAGAAACGTTCTGTTTCTTGAATGTCGTTACAACCGAGTTCAACTGTGTATATTTTTAGAAAACTGATTTTAAAAAAAGTCCTGCACAAAACATTGTTTCCATTTTACAGATTTAACATTTAAACTTCAGTTTTGAGAATAATTTGCAGTAAATACACCGTAATGCTGTTGTCGTATAAGGATGAATAAATACTTTTTAAGCATACATTATTAAAATGCTCAGCAATATAGTCGGACACAAAAAAAAAAAAATTAAGCGCGATCCTTCATCAGGCGAAAAAGAGGAAATTTCATAAAAGGACCCTATCACATTGAAATATTCGATTTTGTATTTGCTTTGTAAAGCTTTAATACACTACCTTTCCATAAATGACCGGACACTTTCGATTTCAGGCGTTTTTTGAAATATTTCAAAAATTACTAGACAAACCATCTTGAAACTTCAGGAATGTAAAGAACGTGTTACTCCATATATTTCAATTAAAGTTTTGCCCCTAAAGTAAAAGGGGAACCAGTAAAAAATTAAAGAAATATTAAAGCGTTTGGCATCACCCTGTAAAAAGTAATGCTTCAAATACGATCTGACTGTAGCATGTGATTATGAGGCTCCTTCTTATTATGAGTGTAAATTTTGATGTCTCTACCGCATGTAACCAGAGAGATATAAAGGTTTCTTTGAAAAATTGCAAAAAAAAAAAAAAAAAAAAAAAAAAATTACTTTTATAGCTATAATACGAAATTAACCCTGCTCAAAGCTATTTTCAGAAAATTTGATATACAGTATTAGACACAGCATATTGCAATCAGAATGAAAAAATATTAAATATCTAATGAATTAGGAGCATTTTTACGAAAAAAATGTTTCTACGCATGCGAAAGATTCAATGAAACTTCGTTTCCATAATTTAATAGCATTGAGCTACTTACGCTACCAAATGCATTGAGCTACTTATATAATAACCCCAAACAATTATCGTGTAAACTGAAAAAGTTATACGCGATGGAATGAACTGAATTTCAGCTGCTCCCAAAAATAAGAAAATGATAAGGGTGTTTTCTTAAGAGAGCATGACGTTTGGGCTCCTGACCCCAACCATTAGATAATTTCATCCCCCTCCTCAAGTAGTAAAAAGGGGAGAGGGAGAGAGGTGAGAATTTTCCTGGTCAGGGAAAATAATATAGTTGCCTTTTGGAGATTTTTATCACTAAAGTTGGCGTGATTTTATTTATTTGTTATTTGTTTAATAATGTAATGTTTAGAAATTTAACATTCATATTTTACGAACTATAACGCTGTAAATATGAATTTTTTTTTTTTAACTTATTTTATAAACAGATAAGTAAATTATATCTATCTCTTTCAAGGGTCTGTCATAAAACGACATATAAACGAACTTATAATAAAGAATTTTGATTCTTACAAATTTATTTTTATACAAATACATTTTTAATCTTTACATAAAACTAATAGTTTTAGAGTTCTTTCAAATTGTTTTTATTGTTTCATTTTATTATTTAATGCATTATTATTTATTTTTTATTTATTGTAAGTAAAAAATAAATTTTAAATAAACGCTAATTGAATCGGGGTGGGGGGGGGGGTAAAAGATCGACATCCCCACCCTTCTGCAATTGTAAACTTTATATAAAACTAATAGTTTTAAAGTTCTTTAAAATATTTATGCTACATAGAATTGTTTAATGCATTATTATTTATTTATTATTTATTTAAATACAGTAAAGCACCGTTTATACGTCTTTCAATGTAGGTAAAAAAAAACGTATAAATGAAAAGAAGTATATTCGAAATTAAAAGAATAAAACTTTGATTACTACAAATTTAATGGCACTGAAGTAAAATTTATGTGAAATACTAATTAATAAAGTTTTTTTTCTTTTCTTTTAAGTAATATAGTAACTATCGTCGTATATTACACTACAGTATAATTTGTATTTGAATATAATAATTAAATTAAAATAGTATTAACTATATATATATATATTGCTTATGTTTAATAATAACTATATAGTAAGATTTTTGTCGATACAAGTAGTTATTTAATTACATTTTAAAATATTTAACACTCGCGTGACATTCTATAAGAGAACTGCTTGTGAAATGAATTCAGTTTTAGGAATGTTTTTCACTTGTGTTTTGATAAACAAAATAAATTCGAAGTTTTTTTAATGCAATCCATTGCATCTTTAAAGGAAGTTAGAATAACTTTTCTTACATTATCATCGCTTAAACTATAATGAAATAATTTGTCTCCAATTAATTTCTAAAGCTCATATGCTGTAATAGTTTTCTTTTCATTTAATTTGGGATCTATTTTTATAAGTATTTAAATGCAGAAGAAAAAGTTGTATGATTGTCACACCATATTATTTACATTAGTCCCATTATTGTTATTATTGTTGCTATTTTGCAAGTTGAATTGAAATTTGAAAGGAAAATTTTGTTTAATTGTAGCGGTTTTTATAAATAAAAAGATAACTAAGTGAATGAATGAATAAAATAAAATCACGTTGATTAAAATATACTAAATATGTATAACGATATTAATATTATATATATTAATAGAATAATAATTAATAGAAAAGTAATTTTTATAAAATAACGAAAAAGCATAACAGACCTTTCAGTTGCCTTAACATAAAAAATGGGAAACTTTGGTATTTGTAAAAGTTTTTAATGTCAGCTTTTTTAAAACATTTTTACACCCTTTGATGCGTAAGAAATCAGAAAATCACAAAATACGTCTGTAGGTTAGTCAGTTTATTGCTGATTAACAAACTAATGTTTGTTAATCAGTGTTTATCTCAAGAATAAATGATCATAAAAATGTCGGATCAGTGTTTAAATATATTATATTGAAACTGTCTAAAACCTTATTCAATTTCAGCGTTATAATTTGAAACTTTGTAAGTTATTCGAAACGTAAGATTTTCTTAGCATCACAGAATAGGGAGAATTTTCGCATAAATAAGCATCACGCTTATTATTTTCTTAAATGAATCGAACAATCTTTAAATTGAAATATAAGATGATGAGAGCTGCCAACCTAATCCGGCAAATTGTTAGTACCGCCCCTTTTTCCACACCACTTAACTTTTAGAGTAATTCTCTTCAAATGCATTTACGATGAATTAAGAAAAAAAAAATACTCTAAAAATTTATTGGTGTAGCAAAAAGGGCAGTACTAACAATTTGCCGGATTAGGTTGGCAGCTCTCTAAATAGTATAAGATATCAATATACAACTTTCAATATTTCATTAGTAAAATTTAATATTTTCTTAAATTCCTAAAAAATTCAATTATCTATTTATATTAATAGGCAAACATGAAATTTGCCGTACACTTCTAACATTTTAATTATGGGAGTAGAAGGTTGAAAGTGGTATCATTCAAAAGCAGGGTTGGCAAGTTTCTTCCAAGGCGGAAAAAAACATGGAAAAAACCGGCCGGAAGAAATAGGTTTCTTCCAAGTGGAAGAAATGGAAGAAACTGTTTTTCTTAAAAATTTATCCTATAAATTGCAGATTTGAAAGATAGAATGGATGCATTTTTCTTATAAACAACTTTAAGTAACTTTAATTATACCTATAAAAGTTTAATAACATATTTAATTAATAATTATGAGATTTTTACCGAAGTGATCTTCGGTATCTGATGATTACATTCCAAAATACTCAAAATTCAGTTAAAAAAAAAAATCAATTTCAATTTAAACAGTGTAAAGTTTTATAATGTAGACAATTTTATTTCTTTAACTGGTAATAAATAATAGTTTGGATCACTTAATGTTAACATGTTATGTTAACATGTATCGAATTGACTGGAAAATCCTAATATAGATATTAGGATTTTCCGGTCAATTCGACATGTCAAAGAAGCATAATAATAATAATAATAATAATAATAATAATAAACCACCACAGAACTGGGTTTTTAAAGTAATAATAACAAAACTTTGAGTAAACACCATAAAATGCAATAAACTCGCAACAATTGTTTCGAGTTGTCGCTTTGACTGCAGTACTCGTGCCTACTTTGTTCGCCTGACGAAGGATCGTATGATCTTTAGACCCGAAATTCGAGTTTATTGCATTTTATGGTGTTTATTTAAAGTTTGTAATTATTTATTCGGTACGTGTTAACATTATCCCAGTAAGCTGATATTTTACTAAAATGTGTTCAGAGTAAAAAATAAATAAATAAATAAATACAGGCTATGCGTATCAAATTTAAAAAAAAAAAAAAAATCCTCCCTCCTTTAAAAGTCATCCTAATCTATCTATCTATATATAATAGAGAGACAGAGAGAAAGCAAAAACCATGCATTTATAATTGAAATGCCATTTTTTAATTAAAATGCCTTAAAAAAAAAAAGAAAGTCCGAAATAAAAGAAGAAATAAATAAATATAAAATAAAATTGAAACTTTTTACAAAAACATTTATGATTATCTACAACTATTTTAATTTCATGCCTAGATTTCGAATGGATATCAAAGGTATTTCATTTATTATATTTGATTATCTAAAATTATAATCCAATCTTACGCATTTTCTTTTCATACCAATAGTATTTCTAATATAATAGCAAAACCAGCTTCATTTTTATGTGCATGAAATTTTCACCTATTGTAATAGGTCCACAATATTGTGCAATTTTCTGAATAAAATTTTCATAATAAAAATTTTAGTATTAATTAATAGTATGTATAAGAAATTAAAAATATAATAAAATTATTATTTGTATTTGTAAATTATCGTAATTAAAAATATTAAAGAAATTTATTTAAATTTTCATAGTAAAATATGGAATTTTTTAAAAGAAATTTCCATAATAAAATTTTCTGAATGGTAAAAATCTAAAGATAAAAACTGCTATTTAATTTCTTTGTATACAATATTGAAAATACAATTGTATTTCCTTATTTACACGTAAGGATCAAATTCAACTTTCTCTTTTAGCTAAAAGAAACTCGCCAAATAGGGTTGCAAATTGCAGTTTTAAGAAAACATAAGAAGATTAAAGGATTAAGGAGACTTATCTGCTTATCTCTAAGAGGGGGGAGGGAATGAAACATACCCCAAGTACCGAGGAGCCCAAACGACATAGTCCCCTCTCTTAAGAAAACACCCTTATCATTTTCTTATTTTTGGGAGCAGCTGAAATTCAGTTCATTCCATCGCGTATAACTTTTTCAGTTTACACGATAATTGTTTGGGGTTATTATATAAGTAGCTCAATGCATTTGGTAGCGTAAGTAGCTCAATGCTATTAAATTATGGAAACGAAGTTTCATTGAATCTTTCGCATGCGTAGAAACATTTTTTTCGTAAAAATGCTCCTAATTCATTAGATATTTAATATTTTTTCATTCTGATTGCAATATGCTGTGTCTAATACTGTATATCAAATTTTCTGAAAATAGCTTTGAGCAGGGTTAATTTCGTATTATAGCTATAAAAGTAATTTTTTTTTTTTTTTTTTTTTTTGCAATTTTTCAAAGAAACCTTTATATCTCTCTGGTTAGATGCGGTAGAGACATCAAAATTTACACTCATAATAAGAAGGAGCCTCATAATCACATGCTACAGTCAGATCGTATTTGAAGCATTACTTTTTACAGGGTGATGCCAAACGCTTTAATATTTCTTTAATTTTTTACTGGTTCCCCTTTTACTTTAGGGGCAAAACTTTAATTGAAATATATGGAGTAACACGTTCTTTACATTCCTGAAGTTTCAAGATGGTTTGTCTAGTAATTTTTGAAATATTTCAAAAAACGCCTGAAATCGAAAGTGTCCGGTCATTTATGAAAAGGTAGTGTATTAAAGCTTTACAAAGCAAATACAAAATCGAATATTTCAATGTGATAGGGTCCTTTTATGAAATTTCCTCTTTTTCGCCTGATGAAGGATCGCGCTTAATTTTTTTTTTTTTTTTTGTGTCCGACTATATTGCTGAGCATTTTAATAATGTATGCTTAAAAAGTATTTATTCATCCTTATACGACAACAGCATTACGGTGTATTTACTGCAAATTATTCTCAAAACTGAAGTTTAAATGTTAAATCTGTAAAATGGAAACAATGTTTTGTGCAGGACTTTTTTTAAAATCAGTTTTCTAAAAATATACACAGTTGAACTCGGTTGTAACGACATTCAAGAAACAGAACGTTTCTGACGCTGAATGTCGTAATAATCGAGTTTTATTTTAAAGCGAGTTAAATTGTTTCAAGTAGATGGTATGGTATGATAATAAACTAAGGCATCTTTACTAGGAAACATAACAAGATGCAATTATTGAATAAAATACTATTAAAATACATCACTTTCCTCACACATTTGAGGACAAGGGGGAGGGAAAATATGTCCCCCTCCTATATATTGATGTTTTTTTCTAAATTGTTTTTATTTTTCATATTTTGAAAAGTATTTACAAAATTGTTTTAAATATTTAAATACACAGAGAGAAAATTATATTTCATGAAAAGTACGAGTATGATGCTCTTTCTCCCCCTTCCCGCAACAGTGAACTTGTTTTAGAGACAAATATAAAAAATATCTTCCCCCCCCCTCCCTTCCGGGTTTTTCCCAGTCGACACCGATAAATTAAATATATCTTTTAATTAAAAAAAAAATATTTATGTTAAACATAATTACGTGTTGGTTTGTTAAATATCTAATATTTTAAAAAGTAATATAAAAAGTGATTCTAATTTTTAGTTTTACTTTTTTCCCGCTTAAAAAGTTAATAATGTGATCAAATGTGTAAATTTTGACTTCAAAATCGATGTCATATGGTGGCGTTACAAAGGAAGTTCCGTTGTTATTGTAAAAATAAATAAATTTATAAATCGTTGAGAAGGACAAATATTTTTTGACTTTATAAATCAGTTGACAATAAAACCGAGGACAACTGTAGTAATTAAATAATAATAAAATAAAAATAAAACCAATGAAGGAAAGAGTTAGAATGCTTTTCTTTTTTCTCTTCCTGCCAGAATGTGGAAAAAAAAAAAAAAAATGAAATACATACATAAGTAATGTGTTAATGAACATGTGTTAATGAGTTAGAATGCTTTTCTTTTACAATCCTCGAAAGCTGTATTACCATTCATTGAATCAAAATAAAAATGTGAGTAAAAAACCCTTTATAGTTTAGGTTTTTTTTTTTTTTTTTCCCGAGAGAAAAACTGAATAGCAGTTTATTCTACCGCGTACACGTTTTTGAGTTTATACTGTACTTATATAAGTAATATATATTATATATTACTTATTAGTAATATATTATATAAGTAATTTTTATATAAGTAGCTCAATACATTTGGCTATTAAATTATGCAAATGAAATTTCGCTAAATCTAACGCATGCGCAATTAAAAATTTAGTAGAAATGCTCACATTTCATTAGATATTTAATATTTTTTCATGTTGATTGCAGTATACTGTGATTAGACACTGTATGTCAAATTTCCTAGAAACAAGTTTGCACTGGGTTTTTAATACCTTGCGTATTATAGCTAAAAAAGTGATTTCATTTATTATTATTATTATTATTATTATTATTTTGCAATTTTTTAAAGAACCCATTATATATCCCTGAGTACACGTGGTAGAGACATAAAAGTTTATACAAATAATGAGGAAGCGTCCCATAATCACATACTACAGTCAGATCGCATTTGAAGCATTACTTTTTCAGGGTGATTACAAACACCTTTTATTTTTCTCTAATTGTTTACTGCCCCCCCCCCCCTTTTACATTCGGGGCAATATATGGAGTATAACATTTTCTTTACACTCCTGAAGTTTCAAGATGATTTGTCAAGTACTTTTTGAGATATTCCAAAAAACGACTGAAATCGAAAGTGTCCCGTTATTTATGGAAAGGTAGTACGTATTTTCTCATAGAGCGCAAATTTTTGTTCCGTAAATATTTTCGTTGGGAGAGAATCGTCTTATAAATATTTAGTTCTGTCTGTAATCATTGTAATTTAAAAAAAATAAATAAATAAAATGTCTCTTCAAATGACTCTTTTAAAAATATATATATTTCACATTTGGGAAAAGAAAAAAAAAGTTTTATGTATACTTAACTTTTTAAGTAGCTTTCAATAGCTGCAATACTGAAAAAAACTTCAAAATATTTATTTTAATCGAATATGTATTATTCATGAATAAAATTTGTAAGCCAACATCATAAAAAAAAAGTAGGCATGAGTGCACCATAAGAATATAGCTATTTTCATGGTGCACTCGTACCTAATTTCTTCACCTGATGAAGGGCCATGCTTAATTATTCTGACCCAAAACAATTGTGTGTTTTTGAATTTATAAAACTTTCTAACAAAGATTGTATTTATCATCATTCAAGTATAGTATTTCGGTGAATTTTATACCAAACACGTATACTGTACCGTTTCGTGTATGGTAACCATGCCAACAACGACGCTGTTGAACTTCCAAGATGTATATTTGAGCAGTCCACTCAGTCCCATGGCTCCAGATCGGGTGGTAACGTAGTCGGCTTTTATTCGAAGAGCCACATCGATCGGAATTCCAAAATATGTGTACGGGTAAGAGTCGTCTTGTAGCACATGATAGGTTGAATTCAAGATATTTTTAGGGACCTACAAAAAGGAAAAGAAATTAATTTAGAGGCTTTCAGATTATAAATATCCACTAAAGCAGTTATTTCAGTGAACAGAACATAGACATATATAATAAACTAGTGTAAGCAAATAAATCATGCAGCAATACATTCTGTGCAAAATAACTTGTGGATCTGGAGATCAGGAGCCGCAACGTCCTATTTGTATCTCACATTATTTAACAGATCGTTTTTATTTATTCCTTATATATATAACATTATATATATAATACTGATTGGACTCGTTATATTCGCTACATAAACAGATACGTTTCTGAGGGGGGTAGGAAGCCCCCCCCCCCCCACTGAACCCCCCGCATTATCTTTCTTTCTATATCTATCTCTATATATGCGTATATTTATATATTTTCCTAGTAATAGCCTTCTATTACTTTCTTTTAACTTATAAATACTTGTACCAGATTTCATGCAAAAAAATTACATTACGTATCAGAATTATTTTGTGTAACCCTGTAAACTAATAATCATTTCTATCCACAATTTTCAACATAAAACACATGATTTTAAACATTCTAATAACATTTCATTATATTTATGGGGCATAGCCATGTTAAAATACACTTTTAAGAAATACCGTCTGCAGACCTTAAGGATACTAAATACTTTTGTGTGTCGCTGAAAAGAGACACGAACGACAAATGGAATACACACCTAACACTATACAACTAATTCCGTTGGGCTCATGAATATGTGTACCAAATTGCAAGCCAATAGCGGTATTTTGGGGGCCGCTATCGCGGTACGACATCATTTGGATGATTAAAGAATATAATAAAAATATCTTTGGTGTGGTTCTGTAAATACATTATTTAGTCTACACATTGCATTTTTATTTTAAGTAAACATGCTTTTAAGCATCTTTTTAGTGTGTGTTAATTCCATTATGCTGAATGCGTTATGTTAAACACGTTAAAATGCGCTTAAATAAAAATTTATCCATAGGCTCTAACGTCACAAATTATTTTGTATGTCCCTGTAAACGAACCATAAACATTGTATACACAAGTAAAAACTATTCAACTTATTCTACGTTTTGTATGAATAATTGTTCGAAATTTGACATAATTTGGATGATTATGTGACATTGTCGGAGCACTTTTGTAAGGTCCTGTATATTAATTATGAAGTCTAAGCACAGATATTTTCTGGAAAAAACAAGAATTTAAACATCTCAATAATGTACGCTAATTTCATTTTATTGAATACAGTTTAACGATGTTAAAATGCATTTTAAGCGAAATTCACCTCATAGGCCATAATGATAAAAAAAAACTTTGGTGTGTCCCTGTACATGAAAAATAAACAATACGTAGACCAAAAATTATACAGTTATTTCTGTATAGTACGTAAACATGCATACTCATTTACAAATCGATTGGAAAATTTTGCGTCCGCTATTGCAATATATACAAATTCTGTCCATAGGTTGTAATTATAAGAACTTTGGTATATCTCTGTAGACGAACTACAAATAGTATACACACCCAAAACTATACAGCTAATTTTGTGGCTCGTGAACACGTGTGCCAAATTTCAAGTCAGTAGTGTGAATTTTGCGGTCTGTATCGCGAGAGAAACACACAGACGGAACCTATAATCTTTTTTAATCTTCAGATGGAGGGCTCCACTGACGTTTCGACAATTAAACACAACCTCTCATTCGAAGTGGCTAATCAGACCGTCGGTGCGATTAGTGTACAGGCTATTCGGACCATCTTTTCCAAGCAGAATAAATTAGCACTGATAAAAGAGTAAAATTTAGAAATAATATAATGTGTCTCGTCCCCGTGCATGAAAAATTCTTTTTTCCTTTTTTTTTTTTGAGTGTGGGAGTGGGGTAGAGATTATTTCCAGAGATTTTGTACTCTAAATGAGGCTAAAATTATTCATAAAAGGGCAACTTAAAATTAATTTTTATAAAGCAAAAATGAAAATAATAAAGACTTCGAAAATTGAATAATAAAACAAAAAAAAATGCAATATGAAAACAAGTAAATGAGTATTTACAATCTTTGAAAGAATCTTCGCAATATGTTTGTTTATGAATATTTATAAATAAATCTTCATATTCAACTACATAGATGTTATTTGTTTTTTTATTTCTTTTCCTTCGATCCTTTTTTTTTAAACAATTAAACCGTTCTAATGTAATTCGATGCAAACCAAACTCAATTTTCTATACAAATATATGTATGATTTTTCTGAAAATGACTTTTGTACTTATTTATTTGTAATGTTTTCTAACAGCAATGTTGAAATAAACATGGATTGTAGATCAATCGCATTATACATTTTTAAAATGTTAAAAGTTTGAATTTGCAGTTGAAACAAGCAAAATAATTAGTATATTACAGAGAAAATTCAAGATCAAACAAGCAAAATCATTATTATGACCAGCACAACAAGGAAGCGATCCGAATAGCCTTCACACTAATCGCACCGATGGTCCGAATAGCAATGGCCCCTCTCATTGGGTAAAATAAAAATCAAGTATGCTGTGGCCATCATAAAACTTTCTTTTATGTTTTTCTACCCAAGATTCCTAAAATATTCATTAAATTTATTTTTCTTTATAAGCTCAGGTGGTTTTCATTTCAGAGAAATATAACAGTAAATGTCGAAAGAAAGCCAATTTTGAGCCGACATTTGAAGAAATGTTTTTCTTCTAGAATATGTTTTGTTAAAATAAAAAAATAATAATTTAAAAAAAAAAAAAAAACTTTATTTCAAATTATATCAAAGATCTGTGGTTCAATCATTTGTTTTACATATATTCGTATGAAAAATACTAATAAGAATGAAAATTACACCTCCAAGGAGAATTCGTTTCCCATCCAGAGAAGTAGCAATACGCCTACGTCTATATTCAGAAACTTTATCTTGGTTCATTGTTGCTGTTATATATATATATATATATATATATATATTCATTTCATAATGATTGGTTAAAAATAAGCCTGATTGAGTTCATTCATAGGAAATTTTGTCCTTTGCTGCCATAATGAAAATTAAGGAAGACCGGATGGCATAGCCACCTGTTGAGCGATTTTCACCAGAAGTTGATATTCACCAAGATCTAAAAAGTTACGTTTTATTGACCCTTGATATGAAATTTCGTGCAATAGTTCTCGAGCTAGAGTGTGTAAAAAACTTTCATTATACACACATAGACATTTTCTAAAATGGTCCAATAACACTGCTCTGAAAAAAAAAAAAAAAAAAAAAAAATCGAGATCTAATACCATTCTTGCTGATTCTCATACCGTTTTCTAGATACACCCCCCCCCCCCCCCCCCTCCCTCAATTTCTTTCACTGTTCGATAAATTTTATGACCATGAATTTGATTTGAAGAATGAAAAATAATTAAACACCTAAAAACAAAAATATATAAAGTTTAAAAAATAACATTAATTACAGATTAAAAAAATAGATATGTAATGCATAATTTCAGTGGCAAATTCCCCCCCCCCCCCAAATATATATATACCCTTGTTACAGCGTCTAGAATAAACAGTGTGGAAAGAGGCGAATAAAATTGTACTAAAAAAATTAAGCCTGTCACCAGATGTCATTGTAATCGAAGATAGTGCCACGACAACAAAACCGAGACTCCCTATTGGTTAATTATATGCTTAGATCACTTGATTAAACTGACGAAACTGGGAAAAGCCAATCAGGTCTTCGATTTGAGCAATAGCTTTGATCACAGCGACATCTGGGTAAGCTTAATTTTTGTAGCATCATTTTAACATCACGGTTATAGGCGATTGCCACACTGATAATTCTAGACGCTGTACCCTTGTCGCAAATGACCATGTTTTAGAATTTTCCTACTCTGTAGCCCTCAGAAGATATTTACCGGTTAAAATAATCCCCCCCCCCCCTCCTCTAAAAATCAAATTTATAGCCATAAAATCATCGAAAAATGATAAAAATAGGGTGCCATTCCTAAAAAACGGTGGGTTATAGGGCAAAATGGGCGTCCTATCGGATTCAGGTGGTCATTTTACATAAGAATATGCTGAAATGGTGTCAGAGGCAATTTTCATGCCGAGCAGTGTAATATTCTGCAGCTCTTGAAACGTAAAAACCTCTCAAAAACTAGAAGTCGGAAATTTTTGTGAATTCAATACTTTCTTTTCAATGCAGAAGAATGTAAAGTTCCGGATCACAGGATGGATCCAGAAATACATTTGTTTATCCCCTGTTGTGTCTACTTTCCTGCATGTCTTTACAACTTGCGGGGTTTGCTTACAAATGTTTAATTCCTTCTCATTAAACACTAGTATTTCTACACATTTTATTTCAATTCATATGCCTAATTGATTAAGAAAAACAAATTACCTCAGAGTATTTATTCATCTGTTATACCAAGGAGGAATATACAAAACTGGAATAAAATTTAGATTCATTGTCTGGTTTGAAAATAATTTTTAGATTTTTATTTATATTTTTCTTTTCGAAGTATACAGATATTAGCTTAAGTATGTTTTATTTAGATATAAGGAAAATATAATTTTCAACTGAATAGTTCTCTTTGTGCATTTCTTTTTCTGTGATAGTTTGGTGATAAATTAACAGAAATTTTTCGTTTAATATATTTAAATTCTACATATTTAATTGAGCCATTGTATATAAAAATTACAATAGCTCTTATTTATTATTATTATTCACTGTCTCTCTCACTCTCTGCTTTCGAGCGGTACCTGTTTCGAGCTCATGTCGCCGTTTTGGCCCCACCAGGGACCGAGCGGTATTGTGGTCAAAACTGGTAGACGGAAAGTGCCAATTTCTATTCCAAGGTCGCGCTCTTCGACCTCCCCACAGAAAGCATCTCACCCAGGACTAAAACCCTCACGTAGTCAACGGATTTCAAACCTAACTTTAACACCCTCTCTCTGCTTTTAATAATAATAAATTTTGTTAAAAAATATTATGCATTTTATATTAACAATAGTAGATAATAGATGGCAGCACCACAGATTTTAGAAAGAAATGTGCTTTTTCTCAGTATGGTCACTGTTAATAGATGGCAGCACTACCAATAATTTATTTTTATGTTAAAGGCTTTTTACATTTATAAAATTAAAAAGAAAAATCGAGAAAGAAAAAAAAAAAACTCTTTAAAATAATAATTTTTTTAAATTATTATCAATTATTCATTAATAATTGAACGATCTTCTAAATTTTTCATGAAACATAAAATATAGTAGATTCTAAAATCTCAAGTTTGTAAAGTTTTTATTCAATAATTTAGAAAATTTAAATTAAAATGCAGTAAAAAGTAAGAAAATAAAGGAACATAAAATTTAGATGACGTCTACTTTTATGCTTCACTTTTTAAAAAGAAAATATTCCTTTAATTCAGACAGTTATTTCCCCCCCCCCCCCCCCCTCCTCCCTGAAAAAAAAAAGAGAGAGAGAGATTAAAATTTTCAAGAGTGTTATGCTAAAGTGTCAGTGAAATGTTCCACAACTGAAAAATTTATCATAGAACGAGGAATCTGATATAAATAATACATTTTTCTTTCATTTTCTAGTAACCTATTAATTTTTAATATATTGTATGTATATAAATATAGCTCTTTTGAAATCTTCCCATTTCCAATCATTAAATCCCCATGTTTATTTTATTTTAGTTTTCCAATTTCGTTTACACATTCAGAAAATTCTCAACAACTATATTTGATTTTCTTAAATATATATGTATATATATATATATTGATTTCTTTAATTTATTTTTAATGCTATAAAGTTTAATTTAATACATTTTTCACATTTTTTATCTCAAAAGTAGAAAAAAAAAAAAGAGTAAATAAATTATAGAAAACAAAAACTTATTTATTGAATGTGATTTTTTTATGAATATAAAAAAAAAAAAGAGAAAGGAAGAATAAAGAATAAATAAATAAACGATGAATACAGAATAACAAATTCTCCTATACAATTGGCTTCTGACGAAGATAGGCTCCTTCTAGTTCTTATACAGTATATATATATATGTATTTTTCTAATGGAATTATACTAAAGTATAATTGTTTTCATTTCTATATTTATACTGGTTAAGTTATTAATATCCTTTTTTAAAGTATTAAGGTTTTTTTTATTATTATTATTATGGTTATTTTAATAATTTATTCTCTTGTGGATTATCGTGGCAATTTATTATTTGTTTAGTTTTTGCTTTCTACTTCTCACTTTACTTTAATTACATAAAAATAAAGTAAAATACTTTAAATTAAAAATACCAAAATTTTAATTATTTATATTTGAAAGAAACAAGGATAGAAATTGTTGTTTCAATAGTTGAAGCAACTTTGTGCAATATTGAATACTGGAGTAAAAAATTTTTAAATCCTTATTTCTTTCTGACAAAATGGATTCTTCTTCTCTTTCTTCTTCTTTTTTTTTTTTTTTTTTTTTTTTATATATTTTATAATTATTTTTAACTTAAATATTAATATGAATTAAATATTGTAAAATATAAGTTTGTTACCTTATGGTCTGCAGAATTTTGTAAATTTTACTTTTCAAAAACTTTAGTTGAAGACAAAAGAACAGAAAGCTGTGTTAGTGGGTGGAGAGGGAACTGGGCGTAGATTTTAATTCGTTATACGTACGAGGCATGGACCTCCACTTACGAAATAATGCAGAACACTGTTGGACTAAAAGCCGTTCAACAATATACGCAATATTTATCACTGAATGGGAGTTTATGCGAACGGGAGTTTACAAGATTTTCTATGTGTACAACTTACACTTACATGGAAAAATGAACTAAAGATAAAACACACCTCCCCTCCTAGATTTAATTTCATGTAGAACTCAATTTTAATTTATCTTTATTTTATTTGTTTATTCTTAAGGAAACAACAATTAACATAATTATCCTTAAAGTATTGTATTAATATTTTTAGTGTATGTTTTTTTTTTTTTTTTTTTTTCCCTATTTCTGAGCGAAAGTAAATCTGAGGGGAAGTTTATTGGAATCATATCTGATCTTCTAACCTTAAAAAACATATTAGGATATCGCCACATTCCTCTTTAGAAAATTGCAGTTATTGTAGTAAAAAAAAAAAAAATCCGTCATTAAGAGATGTGATGTCTTTTTTAAGTTTTGCGTGAACATCTTAATATTTTGTTCGCTTTCAAAGTTATAAATAATTTTTCAATAACTGAAATATAAAATATAAATTTTCCATTTTAAGAACGGGTTATAAAGTGACCAAAAATAGAATTGTGCAACTTGACATGTCTTGAGTACCATAAGGACTGATTCCTTAGAAAAACCAACCCTGCTAACGGAGGACACTCTACTCAGACCTAAGCGCAACAGGTTCGAGGGTCAATCAGCCTTGACACCTACACCACAACACCTGAATACTATATTCCAACTATCTAGGGCTAGCCGATTTTAAGTTATTGTAGATATCTTTAAAACGGGAGTCTATGTAATGACACTAAAGATAACTGCACAACTAGGTGTCATAAATGTTTCATTACAAAATTTCGAAATACACATATACATACAGTATGTAGAGCTAATGTGCGTGAATTGTGAATGTAAGTTCAGAGTGCTATTGCTTCTTTTCCAACACCTCAAATTTTGTTATGTCCCTATTGATAAGTATCTGTTGATAACTCAAAGTATCCCTACATTGATGATAAAAGTCCCTGCTACAATAAAAAAATTGAAAAAATCCAATAAAATGCCCTACAAAAATATCTCTTCCCTCCATCGCACAAGAAAATTACAACAGTCTTTTTTTTTTTTTTTTTTTTTTTTCAAATATCTACTGGAATTCTGATGCGATTTTCAAAAAAAGAAAACATCTTCTAAAAATTTGAAAAAGAGAACCTCTTTTGAATGTATTGAAGAATTTAGATATCTTTTTGAGTGAAATAATTGGGTATTCCGTTCCATATCCAAGATTTAGGCTAATAATGAATCCACATACCGGATCGCTTTAAATGTCAAAGCAGCTAGTAGTGAAGAAAGCTATTCATTACAGATCATAATGATATTTTGTGGTAGGTACTATTTAACAGGGAGCAGCCCCCGCTCATCTCTCTTGGAGCAATGTAGAGCGCTTCTAAGGGGACTACTCACAGTTTATTAAAAAACTCAAAAGAAAAAAAAATACAAAATACAAAACTCGCCAGGCCTAATCCGGCCTAGAGCCGACAGTGGGCGATTATTCAGAAGTTAAAATTGCCGGGCTATGCCCCACGCGACAGGTGGCATGAAGTATTAAAAACATTTCAGTGAATGGATGACATTTCAGAAGTAAGTTCATTGCATGGCTGTAGTAAAATTTAGTTCCCGGGTTATTTACCCTAAGCGACACAGGGCATGGTGGCACTGAACTAAATGTGATCCAATTCTTTTCAAAATTTATTTAAATATAGTACCAGCGAAGCGGGCATAGCCTGCTAATAAATTTAATAATTTATTAATTTCAACATGAATGTCCAATTTTGTGACAAATACGTTACAAATAATATTCACACAAATTTTTTAAGATGTTTGTATGGAAAAAAATTATCAAGGAGCATTATAAGTAAATAATTATTCCCGAAATTTGGATCCCAAGAAAAATAAAGTTAAAGTTTAAAACCTTGTAAAAAAATTTAAATAATATTTGAGGATCTGTAGAATGATGTTACTTTACAAATCGAAATTTGTTAATTCGAACAAATATTACTAATCAAAATTTTTTAATTCGAATATACGTCTTCGCATTTACAGTTTTTTTTTTTTTTTTTTTTCAATCTTTTGGATAGACGTTGGAAAGGAAGAACACTACTTTACAAATTATAAAATGTCAATTCATGGCAGGCCTTGAATTTAATTACATACTTCTACATTATTTCTAATTTTCAATCGAATTTAGCGGTTTTTGAACTGTTAACTCATAATCACCATTTTTAGTTTTTGTCAAAATTCGTTAAAAATTCAAAACTTTTTTTTTTTTTTTCCCAAAGCTAAAAATTATTCGAATTATCTATCAGGAATTAGAAGCTACCACTCGCAAATTGTAAAATGTCAATGTAAAAAAGTTTGACAAACATTGCATTTTAAATAATAATAATAATAATAATAATAATAATAAATCTGTATATTCTCTAATTTTCAACCAGTCCAATAGATATTTTTGGACTGTAAACGTATATTCCCAAATTATAGTCAATGTTTAGTTTTTGACAAAATCTGTTAAAAGTCGCAAAAAAAAAAAAAAAAAAAAAAACCTTTTTTATTCTGTAATCCACAGTTCCAATCCAATCTTCACCTTTCTATTTTGGACACTTTCAAAAATGAGAAATTTCCGCCGTTTTAGCTACTGCAATTTTTGAACAGAATTCATTACTATCAGACAGAAATCTACCACAGAAATCCATTTCATTCTAATGTGCCGTGATTAAAAGGGATACAGATTACTGTATAAAAATAGTGGTAGTAAAAATGACTGTAGCAAAAATACTGTATAAAAATAGTGGCACAAAATTATCATCCCTGATGATGTCTTGGGAAAAAAAAAAATGGCGGAGACTTCGAACTCTGCACCAATTCAAACACCACATGACTTATCATTGAACATGAGTTGAAAGTTCAAAGATTTGAAACGATCGCAAAGTTTAAAATATCAATTAAAATGACCTGAATGGCCATTTTAATTAATTAGTTAAAAAAAAAAATAGGGGGCTCTTCCCCCTGCTCGCTCCGCTCACCAACCCCCGAGGGAGGCTTCGCCCCCCCCCCCCCCGACTCACTTTACTTATTAACACATGCAGAGCTCTGCCCGCCTATTCGCTGTTTTCTTTCATTGAAAAGGAATATTAATAGTGTATATTACAAGACAAAAGCAGAAAATTATTACTGAAATCCTCATATTCAATGTCAAATTGAAATATATAATATTTTTTTAATAGAATATAATATATTTTTTTAATAGAAAGAAATTCATAATATCTAGACCATTTTGCATTACAGCTTTAGTATATGACCCTTTTTATTTATTTTTTTACAACCTTAGATCTGGACCGTGGTATCCCTTCGTAATTGGAAGATTGCGGGTTCGGTTCTCGAGCCGGCCAAAGACCGTCGTGTACAATAATGGTGGCTGGTGCACGTAAAATATGTCGTGGCCGCAATATCCTCCATGTTCCCATTAAAATTATACCTCTGGGGGTCACTGAAGCGGGGGACCATCCCCTTCGTGTAGGACCAAATTTGTGGTGGCATGTCTCCGGAACATCCGTAGGGGTGCATCCCAGACCGTCTCCAATTATCCATAGCGCAGTAATGGTGCGACGTCAAACACAGCCTACCTAATTATCTACCTGCCTACAACCATGGATCGTATTTTAATTTTCCCGTGTAAGAAAATTAATTTTATAAAAGTAGAGAAAAAAAGTTGATATTTATTTTCTTTCTTTTTTACATCCATGGTTTTGGGCCGCGGTGCCCTAGTCTGTTAAGCGACGAGCACGTAATTGGAAGATTGCCGATTCGATACCTGAGCAGGTTAAAGACCGTCGCGCCGTGTACACTAATCGTGGCTGGTGCACATAAAATCTGTCGTGACCACAAAGTCCTCAATGTTCCCACCCACACTATACCTTTGGGGATCACCAAAGTGAGGGAGGGGGGGGGGGGATCCCTTCCGGGAAGGATAAAAATTGACGCCAGTGACAGTAACTTTTTTTTATATATAGAGAAAAATCTTTGTCAAACAGATTTTTATTAAATATAGCTAAGAACCATCCCAAATAAAACAGCATTCTTAAAGAAAGAAAGAAAGGAAAAGAAATCTTGAAACTGATTTTGTTGATTGGGAAGCCACAGTGTTAAAGACAGCCAGATAAAATGAAAGTTTCAAACTTAGAACAGCCCCCTTTTTTTTATCAGTGGTTAAGAACACCGTAATCCAATACCTCTAATTTCGAATAACATTTTATGAATTTTTTTGATGAAATCAAATTTAACATTGTTTTTAAGTATTTATTTTTTATTCTGGAAAAACAATATAATTTGTTTACTTGTACTCCACTTTTCTTTTCCTTCTATATTACTCGAATGCTTTTTTTCTTCTTTTTTTTTTAACACCTTTAATGTCTTTATATGTTTGTAATGGTATGAACAATCTTATACTCTGTTTCTTTAAATATTGATCTTAGACAAAATTGAAACTAAATAAATAAATAAAAATAAAAAAACACTATTTTATTAATCAATTAAAAATTTCAAAGGATTCAATTTCAAAAATTAAATTATTAAAATATTTATGACTGCCATACAAAAACTTTCCAGTGAGGGGAAATGACCCCTACCCCCCCCCCCCCCACACACGCACACACACACCAATACGCTAATAAATTTACGTACGAAATTTTAGTTTTTATCCCAAAGGGAAAAGCCCAAAGGTGTGACAAGACGCACATATACACAAAGAAAGAAAAAAACTGCCGTACACCAATTACCATTGTCTGCACTAAAATTCCCCGAATCATAAAAACGTATTGATTTAACGTGTTTTAGAGATCATACACAAATTACGATTGAAAGCAATAATGACTTGGATAACCTCTTTACATTTTATTTTGCAATTAATCCGGCAACAGCTTTCTTTAAACATATCTCTAGAATTTTTATCATCCAGAGCAGAAATTTTGTACATCATCCAATTAAGGTGCGAAATAGTTTATATATATAGATATACAAATACTTTTTTTTTTTTTTTTTTTTTTTTTTTTTGGGGGGGGGGGGGGGGTAACAATTAAAATTTCGTTTTTCTTGAAAATGCGTCCCTAGAAATTTTATTACTTTTACAAAAATTTCTCTTTTTAACACAAATTTGCAATTTACATCATATCTCTATGATAAGTATTTAGAAATTTAAAGAGTAAGAAAATAAAGTCGAGGTTAAATATTTTTAGAACTCATTGTACATGAATAGTTATCTATCTATCACACAAATTGTGTAATATGCCTAATATTATATAATTAATCAGAAACCATTCTGCACAAAGCTGATATACAGCACATGATTACGCGGTTTCCTCATTATACTTGTAACCCTTGAAATCCTTCCACCCTGTTTTAGCCTTAATTATCCACCAAAGGAAGACATCTGACCATCCAAACAGCTCCCCAAATAGACCAAAGCTTTTCATCTATTAGCCGCAGAGTTCTTGGATGCGGAACTGCTCTCGGAAGTAAGCCGGCCAAATTTCAATATGCTAATTAACTGACCGCGGTCAGCAAAAGACACTGACCAACCCAATTACGGGTCTCTTAGAGACATTCATTGAACTAGAATCTTCTAATGATATAGAAGATTATCTCGGTGGGAAAATTCACCCTTGCTCATATTTTGAAGTTAAATGAAGAATATGTTTGTAATACCAATAGTTTTAATTGTGGAATTTTGAATGAGGATTTTAGAATTTGTATAAGTAATGTCCCTGTCGAGAAAAGATATTGTTTATCTAAATGAGCAGTTAGTTATTCATTTTATTAAGCTTTATGTTACAGTTTCCGAAAACATCTCTTACATTAAAAAACACTTGTTTAATTTATTAGCCTAATGAGTTTTTAAAAAAAAAATATGAAAAAAAAATGTGTGTGTGTGTATATATATATACATGTACAATAAAGCACTGTTTATACGTGTTTCAAGAGACTTTTATAAAAAGACGTATAAATGAAAAGACGTGTAATGGGTAGTTAAAAAAAAAAATAATAACATTTTGATTACTACAAATTTAATGGCAGTGCAATAAAATATATGTGAAAATACTAATTAATAAATAACGTTTTTTAATATAGTAACTAACTAGTATATTACTTTATAGTAGAATTTATATTTGAGGATAATTAAATTAAACAATTTTTATAAAAAGTGAAAAAAATCACTCCATGAATGCACTACTTGGGTACTAATTATATACGTTTTGCATTAAAATGAATAGGAATGAATCGGGACTTCAATATAAGTACGTATACATGTAAAAGACGTATAAACGGTGTTTTACTGTGTAAATATGTATAAATCATTATTAATCGTAGTAAAATTCAAGGAACAGATATAATATCACTGAAACCACATAGACCAATAAAAATGAAATTACAACAAACTAAAATTTTGCCGGTGCGTAAAGACGACATGGAACTGAAATCAAAAGATACAAACAAGCAATGAGAAAATAAACAATTAAGACAGTATTTTAAACAAAATATATTTTCAGTTAGGAAAAGCTCAGAACGGTGAAAAAAACTCATCAGGGGTGACCTTTTTCACCGTTGAGCACCAATGTATGATTTCGTTCGTTAGCAGCTATAATAGCAAATTGCTAACGAGCACCCTATCGTACAAGTAATTAATTGAAGTTAAAAATGAAGAATAAAGGAGAGTCAACTATTCAAGAAATCAGAGAATCAAGCAGAAAGCAACCATAAAAAACAAACATGGAGGGTGCACTTGGAGTCACAAGGATTAAAACAAGCAAAATAATACAAGGATTATGTGAACCAAATAAAAAATCAATGAATAATATTATTATGCTTTATGCTGTAATTAAACATCTGAAAATATCTTTTATACTTGTTTGATTTAATAATCAACTAAAATTAAGGGAAAGTATCGAGAAGCGGTATTGTTAATTCAAGTAAACGAACAATTAGAGATTTTTGTTTAGCTGTACGTCGTAGTCAAATTTCTGAAAATACGTCATATACTAAAACGTACATTTTAATGTAATAATCAAATAAATTTGACGAAAATTCAAGAGAAAAAATGTTAAGCCAAAAAAAAAAAAAAAAAAAAAAAAAAAAAAAATTACCAATTGAGAATTTTATTTCCCTGTATGTTAAGGTTACATTTCTGATTATAAACCTTGTATTAAAAAAATACTTGTTAACTTAATAATCAAATGATTTTGAGGGGAAATATGAAAAGAGGATATTGTTGATCCAAATACACTAGCACGAAGTGATTTTATTATGCTGTGTGCCGTAGTTAATTTTCTGAAGGAACGTCATGTCCCTTCCCCCTCCAAAAAAAAAATTATTCAATGACTAAATTAATTTGAAAAAAAGTATTGAGAAAAGTTACTGCTAAACTTAATAAAGGATTGAACAGTGCTTCTGTTAGGTCGTTAAATGTTTTAAAAGCATCTATTATATGAAAAAATATTTGCTTAACTTATTAATTAAATTAATTTGAAGGAAAATATCGAGAAAAGAAATCAAGACAAATAAATCTGTAATGATGAGCATATCATCATCAACAATGCATCATTGGTACATCCAGCACTGATGATCGTATGTTCGTTGCTATCGAAACAGCTTTCTTCAATCTTATTTGTCTACAGGGTGATTATAACCCCGATATATGAAACCATACCTATCATACCGTTCACAGTAACTGAATAAAATTTTGGTGGAAGGTATTTTGAGGTATGCGCTCAAGAATCATATAAAAAACAACAGTTAAACTCTAACAGTTACGGTTACAGTGAGAAAATTTCGAAAATTTCAAATGGCAACACCTACTTTTCTTTATTGGAATGGGATCTCCATAATAAAAAACAATAAGTAGCGATGAAACGGGACCTGTAGCACGAAAATTGCCAGCGCTAGAAGAATTAAGAAAACAACTACTATGATGTGCCTACCAGAGCAAGACTAATGATATCACATTTTCCCCTGATTCTTCGGCTTAGAACTTCTATAAACGCAAGCCGACTTGTGGAGGCTGGATTATCTCCCATCTTAAATAAGAAGTGTATAAAGGAGTGAATTGAAGACAACTTAAAACTAATCTTTGTTCAACCTGACACTTTCACCGAAACCATCGCCATCTAACACTGAAATCGATTTTTGACCTTGACACTTCTAATGCAACACTTCCTAAAAAAATGAAGCTGATTCAGAACTTAATTTGTTAAACTTTTGTTTGGGCATCATTTTCGGTGTGAGTCTGTTAGGTACGACATGTGTTGAGTTGGAAGGTCAGCAGTCGGATTTGAATAGCAGTAGTTTCAGTGACAGCGTCGAGCTGAGCATAGATGTGTTGAGTTAGAAGTTTTAAGGTCACCTGTCGGATCCAGCGTTAGATAGGGGTGGTTTTCGGTGACAATATCGAGTTGAGCATAGAAGTGTTGCATTGGAAGTGTTAAGGTCAAAAATTGATTTCAGTGTTAAATAGCGATGGTTTCGGTGAAAGTGTCAGGTTGAATAAAGATTAGTTTTAAGTTGTCGTCTTCAATTCACTCCTTTACACACTTCTTATTTAAGATGGGAGATAATCCACACGTTGAGGCTGTAAGCCAGACTCTACAAGTCAGCTTACGTTTATAGGAGTTCTAAGCCGAAGACTCACTGGGAAATGTGATGTCATTAGTCTTGCTCTGGTAGGCACATCACAGTTGTTTTCTCTTTTCTTCTAGCGCTGGCAATTTTCGTGCTACAGGTACCATTTCAACGCTATTTATGGTTTTTTGGTATGGAGATCCCATTCCAATAAAAAAAAAATGTAGGTATTGCCATTTGAAATTTTCGAAATTTTGTCACTGTAACCGTAACTGTTAGAGTTTAACTGTTATATTTTATATGATTATTGAGCGCATGCCTCAAAATACCTTCCGCCAAAATTTTATTCAGTTACTGTGAACGGTATGATAGCTATGGTTTCATATATCGGGGTAGTTTTTTCATAATCACCCTGTATTTTGTTTGATATTGTCAAATAACGTATTGCAGATTCGATGCGTTAAAAAATGCATAATCCAACATGTTTTCTAGAATAGGCACATCTTAGTCTAAAACAAAGTAAATGTTAAATAGTTACCTCATCATAGTTCGCATAATCATAAATACTTCCACCGATTTGATAAGTTCTTAAATCGATGGTACGTCCAAGAAGCATGGGCATCAAGAAAGGCAAAATTACACTCGTCATGATTGCTCTGAAAATAATAATAATAAAATATGCATTTAACGTAATATGTGTGAAGTTAGGATATATATATATATATGTGTAAAGGAAGAAAAATAAATAAATAAATAGGCTTCAGCGTGACATTTATAAGTTGTATTTTGAGAAAGCAAAAAGAATACTATTTAAATCGCATCAATATAATATTCTTTTAGAGTTTTATTCGGTTCCATTTTTGATAATTTCATAATTTCATCAAATTCTGGTATATATTGGTAAACTAAATTATAGGATAAACATAGTTGTTGAAATATTTTTAAAGTTTTTTTTTAAAGAATGTAATTTGGCAAGCGTAGTATTTTTACGAAATCTTTGTTTCAATCTTTCGATTTTAAATGCATCAAAAAATGTCAGCTTAAAATGAGACAGAAAGAGAGCTCAAAATATAATCATTTTATTATAGTTTTAATTTTTAAAGTTTAAAAATTAGTAACGGTAGTAAAATTATTTGAACTGTCGTTGAACAAGCAATATTCTATGACTGTAATCTTACGATTTCGTACATTTTTTTTTTTTGGGGGGGGGGACTTCGATAGATCAAAAGTGTTAGCCAAAAGGTCTTCAAACCTATTATTACACTTTCGACTGTTAAAACATAAAAATTATAGGATCTGTTACGAATGGCATGTTTAAACTTTCATTTACTTTTATCGTTGGATAAGTATTTTCCCACAGCAAATATCATGTACTAAATTTTCACACATTCATTATTTCAGTGGTTGTGCTTCAATGGATTTAATGGATGTCAGCCAAGAAAGTTCAAGCATTTCATTATGTTACGATTGTAATTTTGAAATAATTAATTATAATCGATTGTAATTTTGAACTATTACTGCCCAGTGGTCGAAACTCAACTAGTTTTTTAAATAAGTATTTAAATAATAAATATAGAAATTCAAAGTTTCCGTGTAAACATTGTTCTTACGAGTAAACTTTGCCCTAAAAATAAATAAAATAAATTTAAAAAAAATAAATAAATAAATTACATAGCGAGTTTGTTGCATATATCTAACATGGAAACTGAAACTGATAAACAGCTTTTCCGAAAAGCGAAATTAATTGTAGCATAGCAGCGTCACCTTTCGTCCCAAATAACCCAAATCGAATCATCATACTTTTACATAATATCCATCACACGTACCAAGTTTAGTGTATTTATACATGATGCAAGCATAAACGGAGTTACACTAAGGGATGAATAAAAGTCGCACTGCAGAAAAATTGACTTATACTTTTTTTATTTGTAATAACTTCAAAACTAATGATTGAAACAAATAAAACTGTCGTGTTTGTATAATATCAAAAAGATAAAATGATACCTATGTATATTTTTGATTTAGTAATTCGCTTTATTACACTCTACAAAAACTCAATAAAAAAACTACATAAAACATTCTTTTTTAAACGTAATATAATAAACATATACTTTGTACTCTATTACGATTTATTATATGAAATAAACACGTTGTATTTTGATGTATATAAAAAAACTCCTTATTTGTAAGATCCAAACCAGTATTGAAAAACATAAAGAATTTAGCAATTCTTTTATATGGAATTATCGCTTCATTGCGTAAAAGCAAGTTTTATACAGCTTTTTAACATAATCCTCGGAAATTTCACTGTGCCAAATATTATAAACATTTTTTTCTAGTTCTTTCAAAGTTGTACGCCACAAATTTCGAATGTCCAACCTCTTTATAGACTAAACATTTTCGGTCGGATTGAGACTATTTCCATGTCTATTAATGAAATTCTGCGATATTTCTTATAAAATTTAACCTAAAGTGAAAAAATTGATTACTTACAAATGAATAGGTGGTGATGAAGATGGTTACATAATTTTGACAATTTGATTTAAATAAACTTAACACAGACGCCGTGTGGTAAGGTGCATTACCATCTTGAAGTATTGGTTGTGGAAAAGTATGAGATACCTCCAAAACAAAAATAGTCGGGTAAGCACCCACTTTTATAAAAGTCGTGTTTTGTTTTTGTTTTTTAACCAAGTTAATTGATCTTTTGAGTATAAAAAATTTGCTCGACTCCTTCGAATGTTATGCACCTCTATACCATAATGTACGGAGAATGTATCATTGTTTTAAGAGTGTACATCACACATCACAGATCGGCAAGGTAAGACAAAAACCAGAGTTATTCTATGGGTAAATTTGTTTATAGAATTACACATTACCTAACTGTTATTTTTTAATTCCGTTTTTGCATTCTGAAAATGTAAAACCGTTAAATTTGTATTCGCCTTCTAAAAACTTTATTTAAAAAAAAAAAAAAAAAAAAAAAAAAAAATTGAATTTGAATTTTGAGTTTACAAATGCGAATTTTCACTAAATGCATTTTTCTCATTTTTTAGCTGTAAAGTGAAATATTAAAATTTAAGAAATTCAATTTTTGGAAAATGGGTACTCATTTAACTGTTGTGAATTTTCTGAATGGGAAAACGGAATTTAAATATACTAATTAAGTAAAGAGTAAATCTGTAAAAAAATTTTACCATAGACTTACATGGTGCTTAGTGACTAGAGAAGGGGAAATCGTAAGAGAGACTGAGCAGCCTTAAGTCGATTACGTTTTTGTCGTCTGATTAGCTTGTTTCCATCAGGTCCAAATAAGTTAAACTTGACTCATCAGAGAAAAGAACTGCAGCCAAATAATTAACTTATCACTTTTTGAATTTTTTGACCCACTCAAGTCTTATTTTCTTAATTCTTTTCGTTAATAATAGATTTTTTGCAGATCTTTTGACTTTTAAACCTATTTTGTTTAATCGTCGTTGTGCTTTTTTTTTTTTTGGAAGAAATTATTTTGCTAAATAACTTTTCTGTATCTTTTCTTAACATAATACAAATCGATTTTGCAAACGTTCTCTTTTTAATTTGCGGTCATCTTATTTGGATGAGCAACATACCCGCCTATTGGCAAATTTCGAGTTTAAACAGCCAAAAAATGTTATATTGCTATGAAACATCTCACAAATGTTTATTTAACATTTAATTATTTTGCCATCTCGCGCATTAAAATATTTTAATTGCAACTTTTCTAACTATTGTTTTTTGTTTTGAATATTTGGCTCAGCCTTACATTTTACGTGGAGAACGATATAATAAAACCTGTTTGAAAGTTTGCTTTTTAAATGATAAAATTGGTGGTTGCTGAAAGAGAAAATAAAAATATCCAAGTGCAGCTTTTTTCTTGTCGCTTAGTGATTTACACAAAGCATAGCAGCGCTCCCTGTTACGATATGCACACAAATTAAAGCAGCATAAATTTACATAATATCTGTCTCATATACCAAGAATAGCGTGTTTATGCACTTCAGAAGTTGATATATGGCCTGCACTTAAAAGATGATTCATAACATACCAGAACCACCTACTGGGTGATATATTCCAAAAGCTAATCAGCACTCATTTAAATCAAGTTCTCACCAATTATCAATAGTTCTTAAATTCCGTCAATAGCTGCAAAATTTTGCCAACACATCATACACACAGAGGCAAATAATTTTTTTCTAAAAATAGGAAATTTCAGCTTAGGAAATTTCAAAACGTGTAAATTCTTTTGAAAACTGAGAATCGAAAATTTTCACGAATCCAATACATTCTTCTACCTCATTTTATATAACAGCGCCACCTACTGGTTAACATGAACAAAAATATAATCGATATATTTTCTCACAATTATGTTTTACCCATGCAGTTCGGTGCAATTTTCACCAATAGATTCTGAGGTACAACAAACTGAGAAACTGCCTAAAATATTAAAAGCGCCACCTTTCGTCCTCTATACACCAAAATTCAATAAGAATAGTTTTTGATACTATATATCTCGCACATCAAGTTTGGTACATTTGTATAGCATAGAAGTTGAGGTATAGTTTTTACGTAAACGGGTAATATTGCAGAATAGCAGCATCACCTTTCGTCCGTTATGCATTCAAAATGAATCAGCATACTTTTACCTCACATCCGTCTACCTCACATCTCACATGCTAAATTTTGTACATTTATGCACTATAGATGCTTGGATATAATTTCCCCCAAAATGTAATTAAATTGCAACTTAGCAGCACCCCCTGTTGGCCGACAGGCATTCAAACTGAACCAGCAGAGTTTTACATTATAATACATATCTCTTATACTAAGTTTCGTACACTGCAGATGCTGAGCCTTCCCTGAAATGAGAGGAAATCGCAGCATGCAGCGACACCTGTTGGATGATATAGCATAAAAGCTAATAAGTACCAGTTCGAGCCAATGTCCAACAACTATCAAGTTTGGTTAAATTAAGTCTTAATAAATTCTCGAAGTTCGCACAGATTTGCTAACTCAAAAAGACAGAAAATTTTCTAAAAATGGTCGAATCGTGTTCAAAAAATCTGAAACTTATAAATTTTTCAAAAACAGGAAGTCGTAAATTTTTCCTAATTTTATACTTTCTTCCTATATATGCAGAAAACAAATAAATTCTCTTTTTAAATATAAATAGTAAATTTCAGTTAATTGAAAGGCATTATGTTTTACCTAAAAAATATGTTTTTAAATTAGACCTGACGTAAATCACAATAAAAGGAATTACATCATAAATTAATTAATTAGAAAAAAAAAAAAAAACTTTCATAAATCAAATCCTTCTTTTATTTGCGTATATTTTCAAAAGTGTAAAATTTTATCTGCCACTCTTTCATTGAATAAGCATTTCCACTACTCTAATGGCTATTGCTCATTAGAATGAAAAAATTGTAGTCGAGTAGTTCAAATTATTGGGTCTGTGGTTTTATTTGTATTTTAAGAACTGGTCAGATGTAACAACTTTATTCTATAGGAACTTTTAATCAAAAGATTACGTGTATAAACTGAAGAATTGCATTAAAAGGGTTTTTTTTTAATACCTTCTTGACATCATAAGAGAATATATATTTTTTTCTCTCTCAAACTCAACCATACTTTTCGAAGATACCACTTTGAATCCTCTATTCCTATAATTAATATGTTAAAATCGTACGAAAATTTTCATATTTGCATATTAAGCCTTTGCCGGCCCTTTCACTTTTCTCGTT
Organism: Salticus scenicus; assembly: GCA_963930645.1. Taxonomy (NCBI): domain Eukaryota; kingdom Metazoa; phylum Arthropoda; class Arachnida; order Araneae; family Salticidae; genus Salticus; species Salticus scenicus. The sequence continues at coordinate 285,245,177 of OZ005656.1, read as the reverse complement.
AGTGAATTTTAGAGACTTTATTATTCAAAATCCACCACTAAATTTTAACTGTAACGATTGCCTAATCACTTCAAAAGTTATTTTTCCATTGTACATATCAAATATTACTCCTCAAAATTACTGGTGATAGTTGAATAAAAGAGTCCCTAAACTTGGCAACACTGTTTAGAATGGTTTAGAGTGTTAGGGCTGGTAAAGGATTAACCACTTCACCGGCTATCTCGAGAAAACTCGGGGGAAATTTAGCCTTCCACACAGAACAGTAGCCGGTGAAATGATTAATATAAAAATTAGGAACTGTGATAAAATTACCTTTTTAAGCTCTTACTTATGATTATTCTTGAACAACCATTTTCTCGCAGAAAACACAATCAACTGCATTTTAACAAATTCATACGATTTCAATGGAATAAAAATGTAAGACAAGAAAATTCGAAACATTTCATCTCATTTTAGCCCATCTGGTGGTGGAATGGTTAACGCTCTGACTTTCATTTGTCGAATGCCGAATTCGAATCCCGTTTCAGACATGAATGCTCGTTGTGTTTCAGAATCCACTTTAAATCACAGAAGAGCTTCCATGTGCAAAATCTACACTTCAAAGCATTACAGTTGTAATTTGAAATTTTAAAAACTAGGTACAGTAATAAAATGACATGTTTGAACTCCCATTTACATCCATAGTTCAACAAGCATATTCACGAATTCGCCATGTCTTTTTTTCGCCATTACTCAATCAAAAGTATCGACCAGAAGTGAAAGGTCAACATATCATTATATTGCAATTGAAATTACAGAAATTAGAAAATGTATTAGCATATTATGTTTGAATTCTCAGTTAAGTTCAACAAGCTTATGTAGTGTTGTGTCGGGAAAATGTATTTTCACGAATTCGCCGTTTCGATTTTTCGGTTTCAATGAGATCAGTGTCTTCAAAGTGTCAGGATAGAGGAAGAAAGTTTAAATATTGCATTTAATTTATAATTTCAGATTTTTGAGTTATAAAAACTCAGGATGCTTAATTCAAATTGTATAAGTATTGGTCATTCTCGGCAAATTGGATCATGAAAATAAAATTTCGCTGGCTAAATCAGCAACTGAACTTTGATTAGCGTCAATTTTTGGAATACTATAAAAATAATTTTAATACCAAATGATAAAATTATTATTTAAGAAAATATCATAGAAAATATGAAGGTTATCGAACAAAACTTTTTTTTTTTTTTTTTTTTTAATGCAAAAGTATTGGTTTGCGTTCAATATTTAGGATTCATCTAGATGTTTTTCTTTTTTTTCTTTTTAAATAACATTAAAGAGTATTAACTAAAAGATTAACTATTTTATGAGTCGATATTAATTTACAAATCAATGCAATTACCGCTTCACCAGTGCACTAAAGGTTTTGCTCTTTATGCCGATAGACGGGAGGTGCCGGGCTCAAACCTAGGTGGTGCTCTTCGGCTAGCCATTTGGAGTTCTCAAAGAACATCGTGTCAATGCGTGCTACGACTCCTTAGAAAGATACCCCAACAGTAATTGTACCCTTGTCGGTCCTTAGCAAAGAGAATTGAATTTAATATCTGTACTACCCTGCACCCCCAATGCAATTACCTGGTACGGAGTAAACTAAGCGTAGATCAAAGAATAATGCCATAAAATATTTTAAATGCAAGTACATTGCGAATATTGATCTGGGATTCAGGTTACTGGATACAAAAAGTAAAAACTGCAAAGAACGTTTATTAAAATCTCAGTTCAGGGATCAATCGATTTTTGTCCAGCTCTGAAATTCGACCCCTCATATCATATATACATTAGGGGAAGAGAATGTTATGCATAAGAAAATACGACGCATACCTTAATGGTGGATTAGTTTTTTATGATATAAAAATATGTTTAATCACTCGTGAATAATTGCAGGAATATAAACCTGAAATAAAATCCCGCTACATAATTTAATCTTTGAACAATGTATTTAAAACATTATTAGCGAATTTTTTTTTTTTTTTTCAATTATGAAATCGATAATTTTAAATACCTATTTTAGATAATTAAAAACCAAATTTAATAGTCTTGTACTGATTTTTTTTTTTTTTTCAATTTTTTCCATATTTCTTTTTTTCTCTTTTTTCCTTACGAAATGGAACTTTACTTATTTTAGCCATAATAACAACCATTTTCGTTTATATAGCATTTTTTTTTTTTTTTTTTAAGTTAATTATTTTTCTTATCCTTAATTTAAACACAATCTGTAATATTCAATTTTGCAAATTTTACCTCACTTACAATACACAACGTCAGGGTAAAAAATCGATATTGCTAAATAGTTAATTCAAAAAAGAAATAGCAGTCATTGTTATAAAGATGTATATATTAAATAAATAAACAAATAAATATTAAAAATGATTGAAATTAGAAATTCTAAAAATTTTCCTTACCTTTCTTCAATGAGATTACCTTCCTGAATTCTATTGAAATGAAACTGATGCTCAAAATCCTGAGAATAAGCATGTGGCAATTGAAAGATAATCTTATACACCTGTGAATAACCGACAGCTTATCTAAATATCGGTGAAATAATATCAACGTTAATGCAAAAATACTAAACTGAAATATTTTTCCAGAATTTCTTGTTATTAGACATAAAGATTAGAAAGTTATAAGTTTTATTATCTTTTTTAGCAAAATCTTACATAACACTGTGCTGAAAAAAAAAAAAAAAAAAAAAAAAAAAAAAAAAAAAATCAAGCTCCGATACCATTTTTGCTGATTTTTATGTAAAATGACCTCCTAAATCTGTATATGACTGCCATTTTGCTCAGTCACCCACAGTTTTCTAGGGATACCATCCCCTTCCTCAATTTTGTCACCGTAAGGTTATTTTATGACCAAGAATTTGATTTGGAAAATGAAAAAGAATTAACACCTAAAAATAAAAAATTATGTTTAATAAATAACATTAAAAATAGATTAAAAAAAATATACGAAATGCAATACATAATTTCAGTGGCAAATACCCCCCCCCCCTAAAATCTCCCCTTGCTGCAAATGTTCATGTTTTAAGATTTTCCAACTCTGTAGCCCCTCAGAAGATATTTAACAGTTAAAATAATCCCCCCTTAAAATCAAATTTATGGCCATAAAAATCTCCGAAATGTGATAAAAATAGGGAGCCGTCTCTAAAAAACGGTGGGTGATAGGGCAAAATGGGCATCCTATTCGAAATCAGGAGGTCATTTTACTAAAGAATTTGTAAAAATGGTGTTGGGGCAATTTTCATGCCGAGCAGTGTAATTAGTAAAGATTTCTTAACCAGATGCAAACTATGCTAGTTTTTAAAAAATTGAGCAAAACCTTTTTTTTTTTTTTTTTTTTTTTCTTTCGGGGAGGAGGGACACACAACTTAAAAAAAAAAAAAAAAAAAAAAAAAAAAACATGTGAACATAAAATTTGATTAACATTTTCTTTATAAAATAATTAATAAATTTTATAAGACTTTGACATCGGTAATAGTTTTTACACTGATATTAATTCTTTATATTTATTTAATATTTATTTATTTATTTTTATTTATGGGAAAAAATTAATCTACTTTTAAAGAGAAATAAATGAGAGATAGATGATAATGAATGAGGATACATTTCAGATATGTGAAGATATATATACAGTTAAGCACCGTTTATCCGTCTTTCAAGGAACTGGCATAAAAACAAAAAGACGTATCAATGGAATGACGTATAATAACTTTGATTATTACAAATTTAATGGTACTGAAACAAAATCCATATAAAAATACTAATTTACATTTTTTTTTTTTTTTTTTTTTAAGATAAAAGTAGTATTTTGTAATAGAATTTCGGTTTGAAGATAATAATTAAATTTTAATAAAAGATTTAATATAAAAAGTGAGGGAAAAAAATCCACCAATAATTCATGACTTGAGTACTAATTATATATTTCATATCTTGAGCAATGTATTACATATCTTACACTAGATAAACACATCTTGAGTATTAATTATAAGTATTGCATATCTATACTAACAAGGGAAGTATGAATGAGTAAAATTCCGATTTAAACCAAATCGAGCTTAAATTAAAGAGCATGGTCGAAAACATAGGATAACGTTCAAATTTGCTGCAAAAACTCCCCAGGGAGCAAGAAATGACCCTTAAACTTTTAGATGCTTTTTATCAAAATCGAAAAAAGAAAACTCCAGCTCGCAGAAGCGTGGTGCTGTGGCAAGGTTTTGGATTCGTGATACGTAGTTCCTGCGTTCGAACCCCGACGCAACACTTGCCTTTTTTTTTTTTTTTTCTTTCCCAAATATGTATATACAGATATATTATAAGCATACTTTTTTTTTAATAAAATAAAGGAAAAAAATTAAGGAAGATAATTATTAAATTTAATTAAAAATATATTTAAATGTTTAATTAAATTATAAAACTTTTTTTTTTTTTTTTTTTTTTTTCCAACTGAAAAAAAATATTTTTGATTTTTCTTTGTAATTTATATAAAGGACGAGTTTAAGAGAAAATAAATTTTATTTACACATTTTTTTTTCTTTCCTAAAGTTTCAGTTAATTTTTTTTATCAATATTTTACGTCAAAGCTGCTAGAAGCAAATGATGATCGTCTGCTTTTAATTTTGTTATTCTTCGTACATAAAAATGAATAGTATTTCTATTAAATTATTAAAACATTTTATTTCAAGTGAATTTTTTTTTTTTATTTTTTAATTTTTCTTTCTAAATTAAATAAATGAATAATTCAAAGAAAAATATTACCTTTATTTATTTATTTATTTATTTATTTATTTTTGCTTTATATAAATTCTTCATTAATATTTTTTGCCAACGCTGCTAAAGCATAAAGCGCCTCCAAAGCTGATCGTCTGCTTTTAATTGAATTATTTTTCATGCGGAAAAAGAAATACTTTTACTTATATAGTAGTTATTGGGAAAATTTTTTCGTTTATACGTTGCGCTTATAAATTGAAAAATGCTTATGTTTTGATCATTTTTTTTTATTTCTAATCATAGTCGTCATTAGCGTGACACTAAATTTGTAAATTTAAGCATATATATATATATATATATATATATATATATATTCCGTAAAGAGATAATTTTACCCTGTATTCCTTAATAATATCTTTGTATAGAGTATATTTATTTTTAATTTCATAATTAAATTTAAAAATTATTTTCTCTAAAATTATTCATTTATTTGAATATTTTGTTTTATTTCATTTATATATATCAACATTAAAAAAAAAATACGAGCAGTCACCTGGATTCGATCTCACGACCTTTCGCACTGGAATTGAATACTCTTAACCACTGTCCCACACCGTCTTGCTAACGCAGTCTCTTTCGTAGGTTTTTACAGAAACAACTAAAACTTTTAGGGTCGTTCTCTCGCTCCATGGGGGGTTGTTGCAGCAAATTTGTACACTACCGTATGTTTTCGACCATGCTCTTTAATTTAAGCTCGGTTTTGTTTAAATTAGAATTTTACTCATTCATATTTCCCTTGTAAGTATTGTACGATTTATGTCTACACTGGTAGTTATTTAATAACAGTGAAAATTCTTTAATACTTGCATGACGTGTTGATTGTATGTAAGTACTAATAACTGCAATGTGAATTGAATTAAGTTCATTTAATGTTTTTTTTCACTTGTGTTTTGACAAACAAAGTAAGTTCGAATCTTTCCACTGCGCCTTTAAAGAAAGATGTATCAACTTCTTTACATTCTACATCATCATCGCTTAAATTAGCATCAGACTTTTTTTCTTTTCTTATTAGTTCATCGATTGTGAATAATTCTGAGGTACGATATCGGCATCACAGCTCGGATACTCACCAAAACCGATATTTAGAATGGATTTTAGACCTTATTTTGAACAAAAAAAGGATTGGTAGAGAAAATTTGCTAAATTTAGAATAATAGAAAGGACATATTAACCGATATTGAGGACGTATAAATGAAGAATTTTTACATTAAAATGACTAAGGAATAAATCGGGACTTCACTAGACGAGTATAAAGGACGAAATATAAAAGACGTATAAACGATGCTTTACTGTATATATTAAATTAAAATCTTTTTTGTTCGACATTATGTTTCTACTTTTCTCTTCTTTTTTTGTATGTAAATAACTTTTTAAACAATAAACACATGAACACACTGTTAAAAATATTTATAAATTTAATGTAAATATTTATCCAGAGTCTCTGTAAATTTACAGTAATTCTTAGTTAAAAGTGAATAATCGAGATTCTCAATCTGTATTCTGTATTTTTACGTAATTTTATTATTTAATTTTTTAATTAAAATTAAAAATGACTATTTCTACTTTAGAAAAAGCATTCCAAGTCCGAAATATATTCTCACCAATAATTAAATTAATATTAGTTATTAAAATGAATGTATAAAATAAGTTTTTTAACATCTCCTTTCATTTTTCTCTGTGATTTTACGTAAGACTTAAGATATTAGATTACGCAGAGTTTTCTGTTGAAAATTTTAACAGTGGCATGGAATTTGGATGAGTTATTTGTTGTAAAATTATTTATTATAAAATTTTTTTATTGGTGATTTTATTATTCTAATGATGTTCATTAAATTCAAAAATATTTTTTTTCCCAAAAAATTGTTTATGGAAACAAAAGATACGTAAATAAAGTAAAAGCTGATATCAAATTTTAAATTTGGATGTAAGTGCATCTTTTCTTAAACATAAAACATTCTCAATACCATCTTTTAGTTAGTTTACTTTCTAAATTAAATTTTTTAATAACACTGCTCTGCATAAAAATCGGCCCCAACACCATTTTTGAAAATTCTTATATAAAATGACCTCCTTAATCAGAATAGGACGCCCATTTTGCCCTATCATCCACCGTTTTTTAGGAACGCCCCCCTATTTTTATCATATTTCGGTAATTTTATGGCTGTTTTGATTTGTTGGGGGGGGGGGGAGGAGGGAGAGATTATTTTAACTGTTAAATATCTTCTTAAGGACTACAGAGTTGGAAAATTCTAAAACATGAACATATTAATCAAGGGAAAATCAAGTGTGTGTGAGGGGGGGGGGGGGGGGGTTGAAACAGAAATTATATAATTATATTTTATTAATCAATTATTATTTTTTAATTGTACATTATGTATTTTGTTTTTAAATGTTAAAATAATTCTTTCCATTCTCGAAATCAAATTCATGGCCATAAAATTACCGAACGGTGATAAGAATTGGGGAAATGGTTCGTCCCGGGAAAACGGTGAGCGATTGGGCAAAATAGGGTTCATATTCGGATTCAGGAGGTCATTTTGCATACGAATCAGCAAGAATGGTATCAGAGCTCGGGGGGGAAAAAAAAAGTCCATTTTGCAGAGCAGTGTGATTATAATATTACTTGACAAACTATTTCCGGTGCTAAAGTTTTATAAAATTTGATTAATGATTTGGTAATGAACATATTCAAACTTTATGTTAATATGTTGGTTTATTTCGTACGTGTTACGAAGTTTTATTATAGTGGATAAACTTAAGATTTAAAAACATTTGAAATTAAATAAAATGAAACTCGTTCACCAGATTCAGATCCAGTGAAGAGGCATATTCAGATGGGAATGCATTCTAATGTATTAAATATTATAAAGATATATAAAATTCAATTTAGGTGACCCTATAAAAATTATTGATATTAAAAGTCGAATACAATATAAGTAGAGTGGGGGACAGGTTAATAAACGTCTTTAAGGGTACAATGTTTATCATGGTGTGAAATCCGATATCTTAATTCTTGTTGGCATTACATTTATTATAATCTCCAAATTAAAAATTCTACGGACAAAATGGTTGCTATTTATGGTTGTTATGTATATACGCATACAATTTTTAAATCGCCTTTCAGAAAAATTCATTTCAAAATGGTTATTAACAGCCGAAACGTCAGTGGAAGTCTCCATGTGAGACTCAAAAAGATTTTGGGTTCTGTCTGTGTGTCTGTCTCGCGATAGCGAGATCACGCTATTGACTTGCAGTTTGGTACACAAGTCCATGAGCCACACGAAATTAGCTGTATAGTTTTGGGTGTATATTCTACTCGTAGTTCGTGTACAGAGACACACAAATGTTTTTCTTATCATTACGGCCATGGACTGGCTTTGCCTGTACCCCAATAATGGCCACAAAAATCCCCCGATTGACTTGTAAACTGATACACACGTTCATACTCTTCATAAAAATAGCTTTATAATTTTTTATGTCTATATTATTTATGGATAGTGTACAGGGACACACCAAATTTTTTCTTATCATTACGGTCAATGCGGGGAATTTTGTTTAAACGAATGTTAACTTCGTTACTCTGCATTCAACAACAGGAAATTAGCGTGAGTTATTGAGATGCTTAAACTCATGTGTACTGTAGAAATATGTGTGGTTAGGCTTCATAATTAATGAAGAAGGCCTTACAAAAGTGTTCGGACAATGCCACGTAATTATCCGAATTTTGTCAAATTTTGAACAACTATTTATGAAAGGCATAGAATAATTTGAATAGTTTTTACTGGTATACTCAATGATTATGGTTCATTTACAGAGATACCAGAAGAATTTTGTGACATTAGAGCCTAGAAGCAAACTTTTATCTAAGCGTATTTTAACGCGATTATGCTGCAATCAACATAATGAACTTAACATACATTACAAAGATTTTCTCTTAAAAAAAAAAGTATAGACTAAATTTATTTACAGGACCATCAAAAAAGAATCATTCATATAGTGTTAAATTAGGTTGAAATACGAATGAGTTATAATTAAGTGTATTCTTTTTTATTGGTGTATTTCTTAAAAGTGTATTTTAACATGGTTACACACCCTTAAATATGATGAAGTGCTATTAGAATCTTCAAAAGCATGTTTTTTCTTTTTAGTGCTAGAGGCCTATTTCAGTGGGTACAGTTGTCGAATTTTTATAATACACTCTTAATTAGTGCTAAGGGCCTATTTCAGTCGGTTTATTGAATGGGGATTTATTGAATGAGGTCCCCCCAAGGCATAACTTTCACATGAGTCCCCCCCCAGGCACAACTTTGACATGAGTCCCCCCCAAGGTACCCCTATTTCAGTCGGTACAGCGTTGTCGAATTTTTATACGTCACTCTTAATTAGTGCTAAGGGCCTATTTCAGTCGGTTTATTGAATGGGGATTTATTGAATGAAGTCCCCCCAAGGCACAACTTTGACATGAGTCCCCCCAGGCACAACTTTGACATGAGTCCCCCCCAAGGTACCCTTATTTCAGTCGGTACAGCGTTGTCGAATTTTTATACGTCACTCTTAATTAGTGCTAAGGGCCTATTTCAGTCGGTTTATTGAATGGGGATTTATTGAATGAAGTCCCCCCAAGGCACAACTTTGACATGAGTCCCCCCCAAGGTACCCCTATTTCAGTCGGTACAGCGTTGTCGAATTTTTATACGTCACTCTTAATTAGTGCTAAGGGCCTATTTCAGTCGGTTTATTGAATGGGGATTTATTGAATGAAGTCCCCCCAAGGCACAACTTTGACATGAGTCCCCCCCAAGGTACCCCTATTTCAGTCGGTACAGCGTTGTCGAATACGTCACTCTTAATTAGTGCTAAGGGCCTATTTCAGTCGGTTTATTGAATGGGGATTTATTTTTTTCCTGCTGAAAATTATGGGCATAGATTTGGTATTCAGTTTACAAGTTTACACAAAATAATTCCAATATGTTATGCAATCTATTTGCATGAAATTTGGTACAGATACTTATGAGTTACAAAGAATTAATAGAAGGATATTAATTACTAGGAAATATATATTAAATATACGAATGCATACAGACAGAGAGATATAGCGGGGGGTTGAGTGGGGTGGCAGCCTCACTCAGAAACGTATCGGTTTATGTAGGGAGTCAATTATATTATACATGGGTCATTTCATGTCAAATCAACACAACTGAAAACCTGAACCCCCCCCCCCCCCTCAGACTTTTATGAAACTGGGCTCTTTTATTTGTTCTATAGAGAAAAAAAAATGTATACCAATTAATAAGTCCCTGCCTCTTTTATTTTTTATGTACAGGACTGCAATAATAGGTAAAAAATGCAAATTTTCAAAATTCGTCTACTACAAATGTACCCATATTTTGTTTTCTAATTAACTTAGAGATATAAGATTGGTATCATTTGAAAACTTATAATACAGGCTTTCAAATGATATGTCACATGTATAAATTTAAAAATTTCCATTTTATGTCAAACATTCTGAGTCGTTTTCGACGAATTTTACAGTCGAAAAGTAAGTAATAATTTTAATTTTATTATTTATCCATAAGATTAATTTTATTTTTTTAGTAATATTGGTGATTGTGGAATTTAAAAGTATATATTTACTTTCTATTGTTTTTTCCTCTTTCTCTTTGAGTTTGATATTATTTGTATGTCCTTTGAGTGATATTGGGCATAGCTTACTGTAAAACTTTAGCGAATTACATACAGTAAGACAGAAATATCACCTAATTCGCATGCAACATTCAATATATACATATACTCTTGAAAAAGTATTGATGTTGTATGTTTTAAATAAAGGATGCTTATTTTTTTCAGAAATCTTTATTCATGTTCTTTATTTATGTTCTTCATGTGATACTTGGTTTCATCTACTGAAATGTTTGAAAAGATTTTCAATATACAGGGTGTTTATAAAGTGCCGGACCCATTTTGATGTTTAATAACTCATAAAATAATAAAGATAGATTAAAATTAATAACATAAATGGTTAGATAGACTCAAAAAGTTTCATGACCCTTGTCAATGAACTTTCACGTGTGCCCCCTTCGTCGCACGGAGAATATCAAGTCGATTGTCAATTTCACGCCAGGTAGCGGCAAGCATGTCGGCATCCACAGAGGCTATTGCGGTTGTAATTTTGACTTTTAGGTCATCAATGTTCGACACTCTCCTCCTGTAAACATTGTCCATTACAAATCCCCGAAGGAAAAAGTCCAGCGGCGTTATATCAGGTGATCTGGGTGGCCAAGGAATTGGACCTCCTCGCCCAATCCATCTTCCTGGAAAATGGTCATTCAAAGAACTACGAACGATAGTACCCCAATGAGGTGGTGCACCATCTTGTTGCAAAAAGACATGTGGCTGAAGCTCTTCTAGTTGTGGAAATACGAAGTTTTCCAACATGTCTAAGTATACGACTGATGAGACCGTCTTTTCTGTAAAAAAGAAAGGCCCAATGACTCGGTCGTGCATTAGTCAACACCACACATTAACCTTTGGGGAATCCCTTTGTGAATCACGGTATTTATGGGGGTTTTCAAAAGAGTCAAAGAGTAAAAAAAAGTCAAAAGAGAGAAAAATGCAATTAATAAGCAGACGATATTTAGAAAGGTACAGATATTTAGAATGGAAAATGAAATTATCTGAAATTAACCACACGCGCAGACGATATTTACAAAAGTAAAGATATTCAAACCTGAAAAGAAAATATATGAGTTATTCCATCAATAAATGCCATAAGTTTGTTTATATCTTCATTATTTTATGAGTTATTAAACATCAAAATGGGTCTGGGACTTTATAAACACCCTGTATATATATACATACATATAAGACCCTTATAGGATATAACACATAAGTAATTGTGTATTATTAAAAACTTTTTAAAAATTAAAAGTATATTTAAGGACAATATTTTAAAAAATATTCGTCTGAATGTAATAATTTCAAACACGCAGAATATAAAAATTATCACTATTTATCATCATTGCAATAAAAAAAAAAAAAAAAATCTTTTACGTAATTATGTTTAATTAGTTAGTTTTCAAATCTGTGGATGAAGGTTCTTTATGCATTACGCATTTGGAATTTTTTATAATATATACGAATATATATAATATATACTCGTATATATATGTATATATATATTAATCGTGTAGTCGTATTTCTTATTTGTCTGTTAATTTTCATTAAATTACAATAAAACTTACTTATATACTAAATTCAATACTAGGCATGAATCTTAAAATTTGTTATTAATGATTTTAATGAAAGAATTGTTACATTTTTAAATGATAATAATACACTTCATGCGACAGAACTGAATCTTTATAAAACTTTATTCTTCTTCATTAAATTACATTAGTTCTCTAGAAATTATGTATGCAATAAATTTAAAAAAAAAATACAAACTCTTATGTAATAATTTGAGGTGTGGGTATTTAAATTTATTTTTTAATTAGACAAACGTGATAATATATATATACATATATATTATGCGATATAAGTCTTTAATTTTATCATAAATTATGAAAGAAAAAAACATGGTATGTTTCTTAAAATAAAATTAATAATTGCATAAAACAATTCTCGGTAATATGAAAGAAAAAACCTTGTAAATTGATAATGATGCATTCAAGTTGCTACACTATACATCATTCAAAAAGTTTGTTCTCCTTGATTTAAAACAAGCGGTATATTTTTTTATAAAATAATAATTCTCAGCTCATTTATTTTAATTATGAGACAGCATTACTTCTTTGTAAAATTCTATTTTTGTTTAGTAAAGTGTTTTAAAACTTTCTTAGGTGATGAGTTTAAAAAATACAAACTGTTCTGAAATACTTTTCTTTAAATACTGAATGTATTAGTTTCTTTTATATAAAACATTTCTCCTTAAATTCTTTTAAATAAAATAATTTAAGGAGAAGCAATAAAAGAATATACAATGTTACTAGTTTCTTGAAATAAACTTAATAAACGTGTATTAAAACATAAAAACGACTTCACATGAAAATTAATGAGGTACATTGTCAATAGCATGGAAAGAAAAATATTAGATAAATTCTATGATGAAATATTTTAGTTTTTATACTACTGGGCATCAGTCGCAAAGATTGCCACTAATGATTTTTAATAAAACAAATGCTATATTTGAAAATAATCCTGGTCAATTATCCCTGAACTTTCGTATTTTTCACAGACAGGCATCGTATCAAACTACGCAATATGGTTTTTGTTACTTGACAGCATGTATTCACACACTAATTGTAAAAACATTTCCCCCCTCTCGTCACTGTCAGAATGAAAAGTGGGTGGAGAAAGAAAAACTTTCAATTTTGAACCAAAAATTTCAGAAGCCTGAAGACACGCGACTTGTGGAAATGTACCGGATGCGGTAAAGAGGAACAGCACAATAACATTGCAGAAAAAAACTCAGACTTGCACTTGACGACTTGACAGCACCGGTAGGGAACAGGAAACAAATCGAAACCACCTCAAGTTGGGTGATGAAACCGAAATGAGGAATGGTAGATTTGTTATTATTAATGATAGTGATGATCTATACCAGAGGGGTGGTGTGAAGGGGGAGAGTCTTGTCTTTTGTTACCGGACAGTAAATGCTCGTCAGGAGGTGGTGGGAACTGATTTTGATTTTTTAAGTGACTTCCTGTTCTTTTAATGAGCGGTTTCGATTGCAAAAGATATGTATCTGGGACAGTGATATGTGTGCTGATGCATTTCTGAATCATAAATGTCAGATTAATGAATTTGAGCTTTTTACCTCCAATTGCGTCTGATTTTAGTACTGATATTAAACATTTGAAATGAAGTGCTTTAGAAAAATATTATTTTAAATTTCCATGTATAATTGAGAATTATATCATCTTACAAAAAACTATAACTTGATACAAGTATAATCTAATTTGTATTTTGATCTTCCCCTGACCCCCTTCTGTGTTTTGCATACTTAATTGATTCAAATGTGTTGGTATAGCGATTAAAGGCAATTGGCTGAGCACCAGGACTTGGGTGAAGTGGTCTGCCTGGAAGGTCTTTCTAAAAGTTTCTGCCCTTATTTGAACAAGATTCGGAGAAAACCCTGCAAAACTTCAAACAACAAGGACGAAAGCATACCTATAGTACGCTTTCCAGTACTCAGGTTCTAAGCGTGCCGATAGTAATGAAATTGGTTTATTATTTAAAGGGCTGAAAATATGTTAGTGTTGCCCACCCCCCACACACACTCACGTACACTTAAATGATAGTTAAATGAAACTTTATCGGTAACAAAGAGTACGACGACATCAAAATGCTGTATCGGAACAGATAGTAATGTAAATGCAATTAAAATTTTCATCGAGCAACTAAATATAATAAAGTACATTAACAAAAATAAATATATTTCCATTTATCTATCTGAAACTTAGAATCTTTTTTTTTTTTTTTTTTTTTTTTTTTGAGGGGGGGGGGGATGTTTTTTGTGATGCAGGTCCCCACCACTGGCCGGTAGTTCCTGATCTCTAAACTGGTAGACGGCAAGTGGCTTGTTCGAACCCATATCATGATTTTGGGCCAAAACCTTCGGGGTTTCCCGTGGATTTCTAAGAATGACGCGTGAATACAGAAAGACGCCCTGGTGCAGAACACATTCTACCAAGCCCTTAAGTCCCTAGCACAACACGTGGAATGCAGTTTTATGTTACATTTACACTAATGAAATGTTATTTATTAAAATTTTAAAAAATGTTGCTTTCAAAATTTATTACTTTTTTTATTATTTTTGTATATAACAAATCAATCTTTTTTTCTATCTACTACAATTTGTTTTATCTTCAATTGGTCCCTTCTTTTAACGGCGGCGAGACTACAGGTGCAGTTGGAGTGAGCTGAGTTTGACATTTAATCCCCTATAATATATAAGAAGCATTATATACATCAAACTTCGAAAATATTTATAATTTATACGATATATATATATATTTCCACTCAGGAAAGTTTTAAATGTCAAAACAATTCTTAAATGGAAATTCATGAAGAATATGTAGAATAGAATATACAAGTTTTCAGCTCTATTACGCGTTGCCTACTTTAACTTTTCTCTTCGATATTTCTGTCTTATCAGTTTTAGATTTCCAATGGTTCACAAATACTTTTAAAAAGAAAGAGGCAAAGATTTTTTTTTTTTTTTTTTTAATGAATGAAATTGGTATTTTTTTTTTTTTTTTAATGTCTTTGCATTTACTTACTTGGGAATCTTATTATTATTAATTTTCTTCGATCTACCAGTGGTTGAGCGGTTCTGTGTTCAAAGCTAGTCGGCGGAAAGGCCGAGTTCGATCCCAGATCACGCTCGTCAACTTAAGCCGTTCGGTGCTTCCGTGTTTCTTCGAAATTCACGTAATTACAAGATAGGACTCCTTAGAAAGTCCCACCACACGGAGGGCATCCCTCATTAGGCTCAAATTCCTAGTGTAGAACAATCGGCCTTAATCCTAACACCCCCCCCCCCCCCCACACACACACACACACACGCACACCTCCTCAAGAAAAAAATTTTTTACATGATGCTTTTCTCTCATATTTGACAAAGATACTTGTGTCTCTGTTTCATTAAAATCTAAAAAATGCTAAAAGCCAAATAATAATAATAAAATAAATAAATAAAACGCTATTTTAATTTATTGTATGTTAATTAGGATACAATTAAAATAATACTACAAACAAACATTGGAGAAAAAAATCATTTGAAAACATACCTTTTTTATGAAGAAAAATTGAAAGTCTTAAATTAATTTAAATACATTGAACTTTATATAATGAAAACAAACAGCATACTCAGCGATAAATCGATTGTAGCGGTTTTCATAACATCAACAATTTTGACATGATGATTATTAGCTTTTTGTCGTGAGGAGACAGCATACCTAATCGTCTGGGTCGTAACAGATCCACTTTTCGCCTCATGTCACGATTTTTTACAAGGATGTTATTTTGTCTAACAGGTTTGTTTCACTCTTGTTCGTCCTTGAATTTGTAGGCAGAGCCCTTCTTTAAGAGCCTTTGACAGTAAAAATTATTTTACTGTGCTCTAATGAGAGAGTTACAGTCAAAACGCCAGTAATGACACCAAGTTGACACACAGCGATTTTCGTGGCTGTCTGTATCACAAATTTGTAGAATATGTTAATGAGCTACATGGAGTTAGTTAGTTGAGTAATTTTCAGTATATATTGTGTTTGTGGCTGCTGTCAGGAGACACACAAAATAATTTGATCACATTGCGGTTTATGGACGGCATTTCTCTAAATTGCATTTTAATAGGGTTGCACTGCATTCAACACGGTCAAGTGAAGCTGCATTTTTAAGAAACTTACAATCATGATTTCTGTAGAAAATGATTTGCGCAAAAATAATTTGTTTACAGGGTTACACAAAAGAATTATGATGCGCGTCATTAATTATGCAGGGTAACTACTGGGTTTATATTCTCAGTTATTATTATAGTCATATCGGGTTTTTAAATATATACATGCACACACATGTATATATGTATGTATGTTTGCGTGTGTGTATATTTGTGTTTGTATAATCTGGGGATTTTCTATGGTATAGATGCACACACACACAACAAGTAAGGTATTCATATATAAATCCACAAGACCGTTGTTAAGAGAAAATGAAAGTGCAAATATGAAGCACGACAACAATACTGAATCACTAGATAATAATACTTAATAAAAATCCACAAGGATAAAAATTTGGGAAATTCATAGAGCAAGTATTAAATAAATAAGGCCAAAAATCTTAAAAGTTTCATCAGGACGATAACCTTTCAAAAAGGTTTAAAATATTTGTAGAGAGAGATAGATTAAATAAAAATGAACTATGTATGTTCAGTGAGAGGTAACCGTGAATGGAGTGCCAAGATTACCGATCTGCATATTCAGCAATTTGTAGTCTGTTTTGGAGATTTGCGAATAATATCATCAACCCTAGTGTTTTAAGAAATCGTTATTCCAATATAAACAACATCCAAAAATTTTCAAAAACTTTTAATTTTTACTCTTTTTTAGGAATTAATGACCCCACATAATTCCTGAAATTCCTTTTTCAAGTTTCGTTTTTCTTAAAATAAAAATAAAATAAAATAAATCTTTCCCCACTACGCCCCTTTTACTATCGTTCAGCTACTGGAAACTGCAGTTTTATTAATATCTTTTTTTGTCGGAAACCAGATATTTCTGTTATCCCGATCGACAATATTAAAAAGGAGACACCCCTTGCACCCCCCCCCCCCTCCCCCGAAAGCTTCGATGAACATTATATGGGGTATGAAATAAAAAAGCAAACGACACTTTTCTAGGAAAAGGCCACTAATGAACTTGATGGATGACAGATCCCTGATTTTGGGGTGTCTCCTGTATCATTTCTCGGCGGAAGAATCACACGCAATTGTTACAATACAACTTGTACCACATTCTTCCTGTTATGATCTTCGATTACTTTTTAGCTCATAGGCGTTGATTTCAAAACTTTGTTTTTGTATTTTTTTGTATGAAATCAGACCTTAAATTATTTTTTGTTTATAATTGTGGAAGAAGGAATCTCAGACAAATTTTATAATATTACCTTTAAAGAGAAATTATAAAAAAGATTGTTTTCAAACGCAGCCTGTATATAAATATATTTTGTTTTTAACCATAGAGGTAGAAATAATTTTAAAATTGACCTTCTGTTATTACTTTTAAAGAACTAGTAGGGTGTGGCCGTCCTAAAAAAAAAATTCTGTACTTTATTATACAAATATACGCAGTATAAAAGATTTGTTAAAATTATACGCTGTCGAAGGCAGTGGCGACTGAGACAGAATTCAAAGAAATTTGTCTAAACCTTTTTTATTTTTTAGACTTATAAAAATATACTAATTTATTTCAAATAGGGATTCATTTAGCATAGTGATTTAATTTAAATGAGTGACCTCCTAGAGAACGAATCTCGCAACTTATTTATTAAGATTCAGGATGAATGCAGACGATTTACATCTCAGAAAAATAAAACACTAAATGTCGAAAAAAAGTCAGATTTGTGTTTTTTTTTTTTTTTTTTTTTTTTTTTTTGCACAGATAAAATCTGAGGGGAAAAGAAAATTATAAATTTGTTTTAAATAATTACCGATCCATGATTCGTGACTCGTTTTAAACGTACTAACAAAATCATCTAAAAAAAACACTCATACTGAAAATTTAGACCCCGTGGAGTACTTCTCCAAGGCATAGATATAGCATAGATATAGTAATAAGACATAGATTGATCAGCGAGAGGGAAAAAGTGAGACTTTTTTTTTCGAGAAAAGTCACTCTAATGGCTGCCTTTCTCCGAGTAAATTATACACAGGAATACACACGGATAATTTAGTAAATAAAATTTATAAATAATTTATTTACTAAAGGTGAATGAAAAACTCCAGATGCAGTTTCAAATTCATTTTTCTTTTTATTATTTTTTTCAATACTCTCTAATGGCTGATTTTAGAACTTTTTTTCGGCATCAAAATTTTTTGCTCGATAACATGGGGATGATAGATCTATATATATTACTATATCTATGAGATATAGTACATATACATAGATCTATCAGCCCCATGTTATCGAACAAAAATTTTTGATGCCGAAAAACAGTTTTGGAACCAGCCATTAGAAAGTGTTGGAAAAAGAGAAAAATGATTTTGAAACTGTATCTGGAGTCTTTCATTGCACATTTAGTAAATAACTTATTCATAAATTTCATTTACTAAATTAACCGTGTGTATTCATTCCTGTGTATAATTTACTCGAGGAAAGAGAGCCATTAGAGTGATTTTTCTCGAGTAAAAAGGAATGACTCTTTCCCTCTCGCTGACCAATCTATGTCTTATTACTATGTCTATGCTGCAAGGAGTGCTCTTAGAATTTTTTTTTCTTAATTCACTATTAAAATTATTCTACTTAATTTCACAATGATTAGTTTCAAATAGCTCTCATTGTGCACATTTATACAGAATTTCTTCCTATACTACCATATCAAAAATTATGAAAAACGCGATGGCAACGCCACCTGCTGGATTTATACTAAAAATTCATGGGCCCTAATTTGTATCAAGGTGAAACTACATATAAACTTGTATGAAATTTTGTGCATTCATTCCTGAACTTGCTGTTAAAAAATTTTTGCTGCACACGCACAGACAGACATTTTCTAGAAAGGGTCAAATCATTTTCTAGTCATCTTAAAACCTGTAAATCCGTTGAAAACAACTCTAATTTTTTTAAATGAAATAAAACTTTCTTCTATTAAATATAGAAGAAAGTAAAAAGTACACAAAGGATTATATTTGATCATGTACTGTCTAAAATATTACACGTGCCATATAGTCTACTAAAAACAAGAATTCCTCATGACCCTCACCGAAAATTTATTATGATCCATGTCCACTTATATCCCAAAACGTATCTCATGCATTTTGTGGAAGCTGTAAATTAATTTTTGATGCTAATAGTACTGTATTCTACAGGGAACATTGTTTTGTGCATCTGAACAATATGTGTTAACATCGGTATGCTGTGTGCAGTACAAAAGTTTTTTTTTTTTTCTTTTTAGTTAAAAAATAAAGAAATATAACTTATAGACCATAACATATCGGAATATTTTTGTGAGTCCCTATACACAAACCAGTATGTTATTTATACAATTTTCAATTAGTGACATCTTATAATGAATCTAAATAGCCTATTTCACTTTCAAGGTATTCGAAAAATATTTGCGAAAATTAAAAGACGGACAAACAAGCATAGAGACGAACCGAAGCCATTCAATTTTATTGAAAAGTGTTAAAAATTAGACTTATTTTAAATTAAAACCCTTTATTTTGAAACATTGTTTATAAAAACTTTTACTCAGATAGGAATGCCTTTTTAATTTATATTGTAAACAACTTTCGTTTATATTACTCTTCATTTTATTGGGTTGTTCGGAAAGTCATTTCGTTTTTCTCAGCAGAGGACTTAATTGTATTTTTTTCACACCTTCTTCACATTTAAGTTGCATTGCCATTACATATTGTAACAGCTGATATAGAAAGGCTTGCTTGTGAAAAAGGTTGTTTTATTCTGCTCAATTGTTTTTGATGGGTGCCCTATCAAATAAAGAAAATCAGAAGCGACATTTTCGGCATATTTTGTTTTTGCTATCAAAAATGCGAAAATACTATTCAAACAAGGAAAAAAGTATACGATGTGTGAACAGAAAATTTATTTAAAGAACGCTATTGTCAAAACTGGTTTACCAAATTTTGTTCTGGCAATTTTGAGTTGAAGATGCATAACGTTCTAGAAAACCAGTTTGTGCTAATGAAGACAAAATAAAGTATTGATTTACGAAAAACTGCCAAATAACAACTCTTGAGATCGCTAAGAAACCGATCAAAGTGGAGAATATATAATTCATTAAAATATTTATACAATATAAGAAAATCGTCTTTCACTTTCGAAGGAAAAAACGAAATTACTTTCCGAACAACCCAATATATTTACTCTCAAAGCTGTACTACTTACAAAGATAAACTTCCAAGGTTTCGAAAACATTTATTTTATGTTGACTAAAGAAAATATCCAATAAAATTAGAATGATAAAAATGTGTCGTGTGCACAGAAAATCGCATCTTATTTACAGTTAGAAATATTTTATTCAAAAGATAGAATAGAAAAAAAAAAATCTAATAAAATTGGATATTGGATTGGATTGTCTATTTTTAATGTTAATAAAATTTTTATTTAAATTGAAGCTATAGATAAGGAAGAATTTAATTTCAATAAAAAATTCCCAGGTAGGGACTTGGTGCTATACTCAAAGATTTTGATTTCTAAACTTTCTTTATGAATGACTCAGTTTCTAAATTAAAAAAATATATATATATTCACGATACATTTTAAATTAAAAGTTGTTACTCTTTAATTTAGTTGCCAAAAATGCTTGTCTATATATTAATATATTTTTTTTAATTTCGCTTGTCAAAAACATACTTTTTATTGTATTTTTATTTACAAAACAGTATGTCTCATAAGGATTAGACTTCAAAGTTTTAGAAAGAATTTCTAGTTTGTTGATTAAAAGAATAAAGTTGTTGATTAAAAGAAGTCTAATAAAGATATAAAGTGAAAAAAACATTTAGGTGTGAACATAAAATCTAGTTTTTCCTCAGATTTAAGGGAGAAAAAAACCTATATCTTATTTATTTACTTATTTTTATTTTATTTTTATTTTGTTAAAAAAAGAAATCCAATAAAGATTAGATTATAAAACTAGCTGCAAATATTATATATATATATATATATATATATATATTTATATACATTTAATCTTAATAAAATCTTTATTTAAATTACAATAGATAAGTGAATTAACTGATAAACAATTTTAAATTTTAATACAAATAGTTATAAAATCAAAATGGAATTTCGATTAACAATAAAAAATAGGATAAAAATATTTTCTAAATAATAGTTTTAAAAATTAAAATTTACTACAATACCGAAAAAGTATGCTTATTATTTTTTTTTTCCTACTGAAAGAAATGTTTTAAAATTACCACTTTATTTAATATAAATCTTTTAGAAAATTTATATCATTTTCAGAGGTTTTATTAAAATACATTCAACGAAGGTATTTAATTAAATTTACAAAATATGTTTCATTGAAGTCATTTTTTTTTTTTTTTTTTTTTTTTTAAATAAAATTTTAGTTAAAAGTAAATAATCAGTTTCATTTGTTTTCAGATAAAAATAACAAAAGTACATAAAATAAATAATAAAAACCCGAAACCTATTTTTATTTTCTAAGTAATATATTTAAAATTTTATGTAAAACAGAATTTAATTTAGTACGACAGGATTAAAACAATAGGTAAACAGGACTTTTTTTAAGTCTATTCTTCCATATAACGGTATGCGCCTGCGGTAACTGTGTTTCATTCCTTAGAAACAGTTATTATATGTATTTCTTAAAAGTTTCTTTAACACAGCTTTAGTATAGGGCCCATTTGCCGTTTTTTGTCATTTTGGCGATGAATTACAATAGAAACAGCATTTCCGTATATAAACATCTTGTTGAGGAACATCCGAGCTGCTTCAGGGCCAAATTTCACCTAGGAATCCGATACTAAAGCTGTTTCATTTCTTTAAATCGAATTTTCTCAATTTTTTAAAAAATATTTTTTTATGTGATGTGAGAGGAAAAGAGGAAAAAAAAAAAAAAGTCACTCGTTTATTTCATTTTATTTGTTTTTTATTTATTTTTATTTTCCCCGACATAATAATTGTTATATTTCCTTTCATATCGAACGGGTGGGGGGGGGGGGGGAATGAATGCTTTTATTTCATTTCATTTTATTTTATTTTTAACAAACTTGTTTTTCTTTTTTAATAATTTTAATGTTAAAATGAGGTGTTTATTTAATATCTTTTGCAGCAATTATACGATTGAACTAAAAAATATAGCGATAACTG
Source organism: Salticus scenicus (assembly GCA_963930645.1). Classification (NCBI taxonomy): domain Eukaryota; kingdom Metazoa; phylum Arthropoda; class Arachnida; order Araneae; family Salticidae; genus Salticus; species Salticus scenicus. The sequence continues at coordinate 285,222,802 of OZ005656.1, read as the reverse complement.
GATTTTGTTCTGATTAATAAGTGCACCAATATTCATAGTGATCTGATGAACAGTGTAGCTTTGTATAGCAAATTAAAACCTGATGTATAATATATCAGGGATTAATCCATGTTTTAATTTTTAGATCGCTTTTTGCAAAAAAAAAAAAAAAAAAAATAGAAAGAAAATGTTGTATAAAACCTTCCATTTTAACACTCACTCTACATGATGTTTAATATAAAGTTAATAAAGTTTTATTGTACCATTTAATTTAAAATAATTATGAAAACATAGAAACATTTTGTAAAAAGATCATTTTTCTAAAACAAAATCTTGTAAAGGGGTCATTTTGTAAATTTCAATTATGTAAAGGATCCCTTTTTATGATGTAGAATTTAAAGAAGGACAGCAAAAGGGACCCATTTTTTACTTGGATCGAACCTTGTATATATATATATATGCTTAATTCAATGTAGTCTAAGGAAAATTCCACAATGCTAAAGTCGCTGCCTGAAAACAACAGTTCTGTCCTTCTAAAAATTAACACATTATATATATATATATATATATGTGTGTGTATATATATAAAACCTTTTAGTTTTAATTGAATTAATAAAATATTTTAATTGATTTTATCACAATACATGTATATATTTATTAACAAAATATATTTTCACAGAAATGTTTATATATATATATATATATATATATATATATAGTATATATATTATTCAAACACTTGAATGAAGAATAAATAAATAAATAAAATTATTTTGTTAACCATTAAGTACACACATTTTTTTTTTCTAGAAAAGACAATATTTTTTAATTACATGTGAATCTTAGAAAAAATAAAAAAAATAAATATGCTACACGCGTCGTTTTATTCAGAAATATATAGTGAATGTGTATCTGCAAAGCTGCGAATTTACTTCTTATTTGAATACTGATAATGAAAACTAGATAAACACTCTAAGCATAAACAAACTGTTCATATTACTATATTTAAATAAATAAATAAATATATATATATATATATTGGTTTGTAATCTATATCGCAACTTTTTGTGTCAGTCTTTCCTCTATGTTAAATTCAGTTCTATATTTTTGTGTGTTGTTATTGTATTAGTTCTATTAATTGCTAAAATTTAAAGATTAAATTTTATTACGTTATCTATCATTTATATATATATATATATATATATTTGATTATGTACAGTTCTTTTATTTTTATATCAAAACTATTAAGCAAAAACACGCTTACTGTTGTCTGAAAAAATTGGTCTTAAAAAAATTTTCCATAATTTTTCGCTCGTGCGTATATTTTAAAAATTATGGATTATATTCTAAAGCCATGGTCACCAGCCGGTGGTCCCGTAAACCATTAGTGGTCCTTGAGAAAATTCTGTTGTCCGCAATCCGCAAAAAAATATTGACATTATTTGCATTTTATTAGAATAAATTAAACTGATATTGCTTTTAACTTCATGACTTTCTGAGTCACACATTCTCGTAACATAAAATTACATAATTTTCTGAGTGAGAGAAAGGATAAATGGAATGATCTTTTATCACAGAAATTTATATTTTAAGTATCAGGGCATAATTATCGCTTCGAATTTCTGATCTGCATTGGATACTTATCTATAGGAATTATTCTAAATTTATTAGAATATTCGAAGTCTTCAAAGGTTTAAAATATATGACAAAAATATAACTACCCTATGAATTTTAATAATCTAACAATAAAATATATTTATTACTAGATTTAGTAAATACAATTTTACATATGGAAATAGCAGTTTATCACAGTAATTAAGTATTTTGTCTGAATTTTATAAAATTCGGAACTAATTAAAAGGCTTTCACTTTCTCCCCTATAATTGTTTTATTACAATTAAACAGCTTTTAAACATCGTTCTTATGATTAAAAAAAAAAAATTTAACGTTATAAATTAACATTTATAACGTTTTGTATAAAATAGGTTTATTTCATATTTACAAAATAGGCATTCTCTGATTATTATTCTTAAATTATATTTTAAATCAACAACATTTATAAATTAACATAAACGTTCATATAAAACAGGTGATTTAAGATCGAAACTCTTAATCCATTCTCTCAATAGTGATCATACTCCCGATTTTGACAATTTTAAAATTTTAGCTTCTAATGTAAAGGTATATGAATCCCGTATTTTTCTAGAGGGCGCATTTACTAAATTGCAACATTCTGCCCTAAAGCTATTCCAACGGAATATATAATCTTGTTCTGATGTATTATGAATTTTTTGTGAATGTTGTGCTTTGTATGATTGACACTGAGGAGGGCTAGTGTTTTAGCCGAAACGTCTGGCGTGTATTTTAATGTTTTTTAATTAAAATGTATTTTTAAAGCTTTAAAATTTTATTATTCTTTATCTCATTTTAAATGTTACTTTGGTTTTAATATATTAATGAGACTTATAGATTATGTTTAGTTTTATTAAAATAATAACATTTGTAGTTCGCGGGATTTTAAATTATGTGTTTAGTGATCTGTGAGGTTTTAAATTTTAAAATTAGTGCTCTCTGAGATTTTAAATTTTGTGGTCCATGAAGTCCAAAAGTTTTGCGACTGTTATTCTACAGTACTACTTCGTATGTGTGCAAGTACATTTGCATATGGACAGGATGACGCACCAAATGTTAATCTAAACAATATTTGAGTTGCAACACGTTTAAATAAATTTTTTTTTTTTCTTTTGTCAATCGATTCTTGATGATCCCATAAAACGTTTCTGCATATATTACATTTTTTCGTATTCAGTTACAAATGTATTGTTATAGTAAAATACATGATATTTTTTGGTTACCTTATAGTACTTACATTTTAAAAAGTAGCAGGTATTGTTTTATGCGAGAAAGATACATTTGTTGTAAATTATTAACAAAACTTACTTACAATTCCACAAAAGAATGTAATTTTATTCATTTTTGCATTTAATTTAATTTGGTAAAAATAAAAACAAACTGGAAATGTAATTTTTATTTTATTTTGTACAAAAGATAAAGTTAGTATTAGAGCAAAATATATCAGCGAATAAATAAAAAATATAAATTGGGAAATTAACTTTCAAGTCACGCCTTTATATTTTATCGTCTGTGGTTCCAACTTTTCTAGGCTAATTGTCTAATCTTAAAAGAGTTTCTTAATGACAATATATGCCTAACATTTTACCAGTAGCCTACCTACAGAATATAATACACTAATCAATTTTTTCCGCACCCTAATATTATTTTATCATGACCTCCCTCTAAAGGAAATACATATCAACTGTCTCAATTCTTCATAACTTAACATGAAACCGTTAACTGAACAAGCAAATCCATCACTGCAACATCAGACTTAATTGAAAACCTCGTAACTCATTCTACAGTCACCTGAAATACAGTCAATTCATTTACGGTCCTATTCATCACGTGGTTATTCTGTCAAATTGTCAGTTCACTCAAGTATGCAAAAAGAAGACTTCATCAGAGTAACCTGCGAAACCAGAACAAAACCGATTTTCTTTTCAATGAAGGTTTTTGTTACGAAGATATGAGTTTCCGTCGGTTCATTCATGATTTAATGGAGATACAATAGATTCGTAAGATTGTTAATGACGGCAAGTCGACGATAAAGGAGGGAAAAGTGGGGAAGTGTTAATGATTCTCTTGACGAGGGAAATCAGAATTCTCAGTGACTTTAACGCCTTAATTTAACATTTTCTAGGGAGTGTGATCTAATTGGAGAAAGTGAATTTCTGTGAAGTAATGTAAAAATAATTGATACAGGTTTTGAAATAAATTCAGGAAAATTCTACCTTCTAATGATGGATATTCGGTAAAAGACGATATATACCTTTAATCTCGCCGACAGGAACTCCCATGTTATTCACTGGAAAATTTGTTTCCACAATCAGGAAAGAGGGGAAGGGACAATGAGAAAATGTTCACTTGTTTTATATTATATATATTTTTTTCCCTTTTAATTTAAAAGAAAAATTCAAATACAAAATAACATTTTGTCATCAACATTTGGCTTTCATTGTATTTATTTTATTTTTTATTTTTTTTAATAATTTATCCTTATTTTATTCTTTATATATATATATTAGGTGTACCGGAAAGTTCTGTCGTTTTGAATTAAAATACTGACATCGGAAATTTATCCTGGATAAAATTTAAGATATTCTTAGGTAACTTATAAGATTGTTATTTGTAAAGTACCATGTAAACACTGTTAAACAAAAATTTCCGGTTTCATTTTATTAATTCAAAACGACATAACTTTCCGGTACACCTAATATATATATATATGTGTGTGTGTGTGTGTGTGTGTGTACTCAAGCTGTATCATTGTGACCCGTTCTACAAATAAGACACATTCAAAATCAGCTATAGCATCCTATTATTATTGTTGTTAAATATAGGTCGAAGTATTGAACACTGAAAAAAGCAGTTTTTAAATGACAAAACTTAAAAATGGTTATAATAATAAAACATACTTAAGAGTTGAAGAATTCTTTGCAGAATAATGTTTTGTTCAAATCTAAAAATGCAAAACTTGCCTAATTTTTCCAACAGTGATAGTAGAAACAAAAGTGACTACAATTTCCCTACAAGATGACCCAGTGCCAGTGACTAGTTTCCACAGTGTTGACATACAGGTTAACTAATAATTAACATGATTTTTTAATTTTTGAGTATTGAAATAATAGGGAAAATACCTGTTGTCCCACTGTATTGCTGTGCTCTATCCTTTTACCTACTCATTGTTTAATTATTTTTTAATTTTTATTTATTATTCCTTTTTTTACATTCAGAAAATCCATAGAGATTAGATATTATATGCCCTTAACTGATTAGAACAAAATATCGTAGACTAAAGCAGACATAAGGTAGGGTATCAAATAATTAAAATCACAATACTCTTCAGTTTTTCTTGCTAAACTCTACTCTCTTCAGCACAAAGATGACCCGCTTACAGATGGAACATTGAAGAGATAAACATTTTAACCCTTTATCGACCGCATTATGGAACAGACAAAATTATATACAGACAGTATATTTTTTAACTATATCTGCATCAAAAATCATGCATATCATCCCATCCTAGTCATAAATGGGGATTTTGTGAGAAGGTTCTTTAGTGTACCACTGGTACCTAGAGGTTGAAAAGGATATTTGGACCTTAAAAAGGTGTAAAAGCGTATTTACTTTTCATTTTCCTTATACTTATTCTAAGGTTTGTGAAAGATTCTTGAGGTGATAATTAATTGTAACACACGTGAAGATCATAAAAAATACCAAGCAAAAATAGTGAGAGCACTCTATAAAGTCCTTTCTGGAATAAAGGCCTCCATGCTGCGTCTAGTGCAATAGAGTGGGGTTAAAATGAAGTATACGTTCTATTCTTATGAATGTTTTTGATATATCTTCCATAAATTCAATTTTATATACTTTTTAACTTAGTAATAGTATTTTAAAGTACCGTCGGTAGATAAAGGGTTAAGCCACTTTGTGTTCTAGGTATATCTTAGTTCTCACACAGATTTTTGTTCTTTTTTTGTTCAAAGTAACAAATTTATTTTGTTCAATAATTTTTAGATTTATTTTGTCTTTTAAGCAATAATTTTGTTCAGTTAACCCTATCAACTTGATTCCATTAACAAAAATAATTGGGTTTAAAAAAGATTCTCTCTCACTGAATAGCTCGATAAGCTACATCTTAAATCTCTCTTTAAACTGTTAATGAGCGAGGGATGCGCTGAATCAAAGCATTTATTTGTTGAAATAGACAAAATAATTTTGTTGAATGAAAGAAATATTGACTTAACCAACAAAACTATTTAGTTAAAACAACAAAATTTTGGTTGTGGTAACAAAACTTTTGTTGAGGCTATAGTCAAAAAAAAAAAAAGATTGATTAAAAAAATTTCTTTGTTGTTTTAACGAAACATTCTATTCTGTATAAGAGTGTGGTAAAAAATGGACAATGGACAACAAATGGAGTAGGTTTAAGGGGTTGTATAAGTCCACAACAGCTTTTTTTTTTTTTTTTTTTTTTTTTTAGAATAATAAATAAAAAATTTTATTGAAAATTTTCAGCATATGAAAAAGCAATTTTATTAAATTAAAAAATATTTTATAAAATTTTATATTAAGAAATATGGAAAATTCAGACGTAGAGGGTCCTGGTTTCAGCAGACCCTTTAGAAAAGTGATGCGATTTCTCAAAAATTAATGAACCGATCTTGTTAAAATTTTACACGTTTCTTCAGAATAGAATTGACAAATTCTTGAAAGAACCATTGTCATTCTTTTGATTACAACTAATTTTACAAGGCTATACGAGGGGCAAAATGTATCGAAAATTTTACTCTTTCTGAATACAACTCTCCCAAAAATTCAGATTTCAATTTTTTTTTTTTTTTTTTTTTTTTTTTTTTAAGGTCAATTAAATTTTGAAGAAGTGTGAGAAATTTCAGCAAGATTGGTGCATTATATTCTGATAAATCGTGTCCGCTTTTCTGAGTCTCCGACAGTGAGAAAAAATCCTGTAACTGACATCTAGAATCTATATTGTGGCTCTTGAAAAATATCATCCTTATAAATTCTAGTCCCCTTTGAAAGCGAGTTCCAGAAACCCCTATTAGAATTCTAGAGCGTTTGCCTAAATTATCGAGGGCAAACTTATTTAAAAATCTCTGCAAATAAATGCGAATAGAATAGGCGAGTTTCAACAACTATATTCTTGGTTTATTGCCCAATTCTAGAAAATCAAGCGAGGTTTTCTTGCAATACAAAGATTCATAATATATTGTTTCACCCTCTGTAGACTAGAAATTCTCGATAATTTCGTCTATTCAGTTTATTGGCGTGCCTTATGCGCATAGCTCGGAAATCTATATTTCTAGTGAAAGGATTTAGAAAATGGCCACTTATTCATTCTAGATGAAGGCAGTATATATATATATATATATATATATATATATATATATATATATATATATATATATATATATATATATATATATAGAGAGAGAGAGAGAGAGAGAGAGAGAATATGCTTTTTTTAGCCTTCAAAACCTGTGTAACACCTAAAACCTAGTTTATATTCACACCTATTCAATATCCTTAAAAGATTTTATTTTTTTTCCTTTTAATAGTTTTAAATCAATAACTTACAATAATTTTTTTCGGGATGAGTAATGCCTTTAAATTGTTAAAATATTAAAGTAAAGTATACCAAAAACTTTAAAAATGTGTACTCTTCAGTTAGTTATTACTTAACTTTAATCCCTTCGGCCCTAGGATGATTGGCACATGAAAGCAATATTGAAAAGATAAACATTTTAGACATTTCTGTATTCCAGGTACCTTTGTTCGTAAGAATACTGTTAAAAAAAAAATGGACAAAAACATCATAGAGGCTTTTATTAATACCTGAAACACTCCAGTGAACGTTTTATCTTTTTGCTTAAGAAAACTTCCAGAAAAAAAAAAACTGTAAGTAACAAGATACATATTTTTTAATCATGTTTTATGGTATTAGTTGAGTCATCACTGGATGTCCAGGATTTCGTGGGGAGAGAAAAATTTGTGACAGCTGCACAAAGTAGATGACATACAATCGGTAAAAGATGTTATCTCGCTTCATATTTTTTCCCTCTCTCTCTGTGTGTGTGCGTGTGTCAAAGTAATACGAACTTTGCACTGTTAACTTCCATTACAGAGTTAATTTTTTGCCATTACATAGCAAGTTTTGATAAGATACTGTTATCTCAACTGTCAAAATCTCACAAAGATTTACTTAAAATAATTTCTTCATATATATATATATATATATATATATATATATATATATATAAAACCAATTTTATATTTTTAAAGATTATATGTTTGAGATTAGTATCAGTTTGTAAAATTCATTTTGTATTTTGTATTTTTTTTTTTTTTTTTTTTTGTATTTTTTTTTTTTTTTAATAGAATTATTAATTACAATGTATGTAGTTATATAATTAAATTCGTTTTTCGTAAGAACGATGTTTCTAGAAACATTTTCATAAAAATTTGAAAAAACAACTCTGAAGTGATTACCGATAGTAATATATACGTATTTAGAAAGGAAAAAATCTGGAGTGACTCCACTCGACTTTCCGAACATTGAGTCATTAACAGTTTTGTAGATAAAGTAAAGAAAGAGGAGTTGTTAAACAAACAAAAGAGAGAAAACCATAATAGAGTGTTTGAGTATTTTTCTCCCTATAGTACACTATGTTTTATTGAACGCTACTGAACTTTGAGCCCATAGATCATAATGATAAATAATTTTTCGTTGTGTCCCTGTAAAAACCTATAAATGCTAGATTCACCAAAATGCTTATAGTGAGTGCAACAGTGATTTATAATACTCATATAAATTTCCAGCTCAATTCAATAAGGCGTTTAGATGCTATCGTACTTTTAAAAATTTAGTCCCATAGGCCATAATGATAAAGAATTTTTCTTTGTGTCCCTGTAAAAAAACTGTAAGTGCTAGATTCACCAAAATCTATACAGTTAGTTCAACTGTGATCTATAACATGTGTACAAATTTTTTGCTCAGATTAATAAGGCGTTTAGACGTTATCACACTTTTAAAAATTTGGTCCCATAGGCATAATGATAAAGAATGTTTCTTTGTGTCCCTGTAAAAAAACTATAAGTGCTAGATTCTCCAAAATCTATACAGATTGAGTATTTGTGACCTATAATATGTGTATAAATTTTTTGCTCAATTGAATAAGGCGTTTAGATGCTATCGCACTTTTAAGATTTTGCTCCCATAGGCCATAATGATAAAGAATTTTTCTTTGTGTCCCTGTAAAAAAACTATAAGTGCTAGATTCACCAAAATCTATAGGGTTCGTACTATGGTGACTTACAATATGCGTACCAACTTTCAGGTTAATCGAACAAAGCGTTTAGATGCTAGCGTGTTCACTCACAGACATACACACATACACACACACATACACACACACATACATACATCATCGTAAAAATAGTGAAAACGGACTCAGGGGACCTCAAAACGTATAGAAACATCAAAATCTCGGATTCGGATTTTTGACATGATTACAATACTTTCCTCACTATAGTGTTCGGAAAGTAAAAATTGATGAAATTGCTGCACTTCATCAAAACAAGATTCATTATTCGGAGATTCGTTGCCATGGGTGGCATTAATTATTTTCCAAATGGTCATGGGGAAAAGTGTATCGGCTAATATTTTTTTTTTTATGATGATTTACACAGAAAGGTGTGATATGCACCATTCGACTGATAACTCTGTGTGATTTTGGAGTATGAAGTAAAATTTTGGATTAAAGGTCTTATAGATATTAAAAATTGCCCAAATTTTGAATTTTTTAAATGATAATACCCATTTTTACACCATATCATGGTACAAAAAATTGTATTTTGGCCTGAAATGAAGCAGATTGTATAGTTTCTCTCAAATTTTTCATACAGTTAGTATAAAGAAAATGTTTAAAGGGATTTATTTAAAAATTTAAAAAAGAATAATAAGAAAAAGAATCTTCCTAGAAGGTTAAAGGATCACTTCAGAAGCCACCAGATATATTTTATGAAAAAAAGTATATATATAAAAAATTATAAGTATTATATGTCTTTAAATATACAAAAACTTAATGCATATTTATTTCTTATAGCTAAGTTTATCAATTTACTTTTCGTACGTCAATTGTTGCACTAAAGTATACCGCGCTTGCAATCTTTTTTTCGTCATTTTATTTTGTATTGATATTCTGAGCTCAAAATTAAAATAATAATAATAATAAAATAAATGGAAATTTTGATATGGTTTCCCACTTTTAAATCCTTAACGAAGTGCATCCCCCTTAAGATCCAGGTCCCTCAGTGCAGATTGGTCTTAACCCGAGCACCAACATCCACTCATAAATAAATCGTGATTAATATATATATAACTGTATATGTTTAACATTAAACAAATTTTAAAACTCTATAGAAATTTATTAAAGGATTTTTTTTTTCTATTACAATAACTTACATCTAAAATAAACTTAGTCTACCAATCAACGAAAATGTTATACTGCTGAAATATAAAACGATAAAGAATTAATTAATTAAAAATAAAATATAAATAATTAACGTATAAATGAAAGGTCTGTCCTAAACAGAATTTAATTAAAAACCAGAGACCATTTAATTATTATTTTAAATCAATTCTTCCATGTGGTCTGTGGTAACTGCATAACTCCCGTTCGCATACTTCTGTTGGAAAATATTCTGTTTGTTCCTGTAGAGTGTTTTGCATTATTTCGTAAGTCAAGGCTCATAATTGATCATGTTTGGATAAAATCCTGCATCTTCTGAATTAAAATCTACATTAAATCCCTTAGTAACATGTTTTGAGGTCTTTGTCTTCAACCATAGTTCTTGCAGAGTAACATTTACACAATTTCGTAGGCGACAAATAAAGTATATGCATGATGATTGGCATTAATATTTTAATTCAAAACATCAAAATTAAGCATAGTTCACAAAATATCAACATATATAAATAAATAAATACAAGTACTATGCGTATTTTTAAATTTACAATATTTTATTTTTTAAACAAAATGTAATTTAGAAAAGGAAATGTGAATTACAGCGCGTCGCGTAATGTTTTACTCTTTTGTAATCATTTACAAATTGTTTATTTTAGCTTGATGAAGACTATTTCCACTTTATCCCTTTTCAAACAGTTTTAAAAACAGGACTGACACAGGCGACTTTACTTACTTATTTATTTATTTATTATTATTTTAGTACCTCTATTTCTACAACATAAAATATATAATAAATTTATACAGGTATAGTGCAGATTTAACTGCGAAAATATATTATGAATTTAGAAAATAGCAGCACGAAAAAAAAAAAAAAAAAAAAAAAAAAAACAGTAAAAAGTCTAAACGAAATCACTTCAACAATCTATAAAATAGTTGCTGATTGAATCAAACAAAGTCGAACAGTTTAATGCCATATTATCACGTAATAGTGTTTCACAGAGTTAATCTGTCTACAATACAAAAACTCTTTCACTGGCCATTATAGACTCAAGACTTTTGTGTTACATTATTTCAACAATGAGAGACATCAAACAAGTGGAAACTGAAAACTTCAGGCAGCTTCATTTATTATATATAGCATGCGACCTGTGAGGATTTTCGATAGAATATACTGCATTGGGAAAAAAAAAAAAAAAAAAACTGAAAGAAAAATAATTATTTGTAAAATATTGAACCAACATCCTGAGCTCTTAAAAAATATTTCTTTCTTTTTCACATCCATATATGGCAGAGAAATTATTCTTTTTGCAACGAATTTTCAAATTAGGTGTGTGTGTGTGCTTGCATTGTATTCAGTAGCAGATACGTACGTGTGTGTATATATATTTGTGCATGTGTGTATCTGTTATCGACATAACTCAAATACGCATATTAGCAAAAAATCTAAATTCGGTACTCAAAGACTTTATCACGACTTTATCACTTTATCTATTTGAAGCCATTTACCAGATCGGAAACGTGGTTCGTGTACAGGGACACGCAAAAGAATACTTAACGTCTGTAGACGTATATAAAAGGTATGTGTGCACCCTTCTATTCGTTTACAGGGCCCCACAAAAGACTGAGTTCGAGTCCTGGTAGATTTCCAGGATGGATTTCAAGGACGGAAGGAGGTCGCTCACCACTATTCAGCAGTTTTGAGCGATTTTAACCTTTAGAGAGGGGCTCTGACGACAGTCCTGGTAGATAGATGTTCATAATGGTTCTGAAAAACCTCGGTTTAATTAGCCCCGGAGTGTAAAAAATGATCATTGAGCGGCATAACAAAGTCAAGCCACACAGAAGAATTCGAATATATTGGAGGTTATGTTTCGAAATGGCTCAAAATTCATTTCAAACTATATTATATATGTGCATAAGAAATAAATATCTATATCTGATATGAGAACTGAAAATTACGTGAAACAAGGACAAAATCTGAATAAATAAAAAAGAAATAACAATGAGAAGCAGCAGAGTCCACCACGACTTAAGACAGGTGGAGCGGCTTAAACTAGTTTCTCCTGCGCCCAACATTCACAAATCTTCTGCATGACCATATGATAACGAAGAATAAATTTAAAATGAAGAGTTTAATATTATTAGAACAGATGAAAAATAAATTACAATTTTGTAAATTTATATTTATGAACCAAATTTAAATAAATTAAACCAATCGTATTTATTCTATTTTTAAATATTATCTACTCTGCACAGCTATACTTAATGATGACCAAAACATAATCCTAAAATACATTACTACATTACATTACAGCGATATTTAAATATATATATATATGTATAATCTACCGGTATCAAGTTAGCATGATAGCATCGTTGGGGAATAAAAAAGTAAACTAATGATACGCACAGCAAATGCAATTTTCCTTCTTTATTTTTTTAATAAATATTTTTTCAGTAACCCATCCAACCAACCAAGCCAAACAACGTCACCCATCCGCCATAATCCATAGATGCCCTTTTTCAATTTATTCCGTAACCCTTTTTTCACACCATTCTTATTAAAGAATAACTTTTGTCTTATTTAATCGCAATTATATATATATATATATATATATATAAAATACTGTGCAAATTATGTGATGTGGATAAAAGACGGGTTCTAAAAAACGTTAAGGAATAAATTAAAATAGTAGCATTTATGGTAATCATTCAATAGTCCACCCATCCACCCCGAGGGCACCCCTCTCAGCCCTAGAACCCTAGGGCTGAGAGGGGTCTGAGCTATATCCTTCATATTTATGTATGTAGGGAGAGGAGGAGAGGAGCTGAGATATAGAGGAGCTGAGCTATATCCTTCATATTTATGTATGTATATATTATTATGTATGCACTTACACACACACACACACACACACACACAAAAAAAAAAAAAAGACTTTATACACATTATTGCGAACATAAAATAGGATATAGGAGGGAATTAAAAAAAAAAAAAAAAAATTTGAGAAAACCACTATGAGTTGTATCAGACACAATTAGTTTATTAATATTTTTATTTCTGAACTTTATTGAATATAAATTACTAATTCTAAAAAGTAAGTTGAGTAACGATAGTAACCATATTAATATTAACCATATAACCATTAGTAATGCCAAAATGTGTAAACATGTTGATCGTAAAGAAAAAAATCGTTGTTTATCATAAATGTCAGTTAGAATTTTATTATTATGTGGTGAAATTTTTAATTCAAGGAAATTCATGTAATTAAGGCAATTTTTAGTGAATTTTAAATTAGTGGGATAGCTAAAGTTAAAGTCATCATGATTACTACTATCATATGAAATAATTATAATATCATCAATATATCTTTAAAAATAAAATGAATATTTTTAAATTTAAGATTCATAATTAAATTTAAGACACTCCCCATCTATCTTTAAACTCAACAGCTTTTATTATTTATATTATTATTATTTCTAAACAATAATTATAAAAAATTTCATTTAAATGGGTAAAAATGTGACATAAAAATAATTTATTTCTCTCTCTCTGCTCCCTCATTCCAGGCATATGTAACTCTCACTGTAATCTTGTATATTAAAACACAAGCGATATTCTGTAAGACCAAAATCGCACGATTTGGGCATGCGCGGAGGCTGTTCCTGTCTTTAGACGAAACCAATGACCAATCGCTGAGAGCCTCTTCGGATTTCTAGAGCGAGCGAATTCAGAAACCTGATTGGCTCATGCTTTCTCGAGACTCGAGGAGATCGGAGATGATGGTTTTTACACAGCGAAGACGCTCACGCTAATTTTCAATATTGGATTAAAAATTTCACAATTTTCAAACAGTAAGGTGTGTATGCATTGTTTTTTCTTTAGTTATTAAATTATTTCTTTTACTTAAAGTTTATATTTGTTATGAATTCTAGAGTATTGTGATAGATATTTTGTTTAGTGTTTCTGTTAACATTTGTATACGTTTATATTAAAATGTTACTGTTAGCATTTTAACCTTTTTACTACTTTGTATATATTTATATGAAATATTACTGTTTGCATTTTTTGCTGTTTTGTGTTCGTATAGTATATTAAAAATGTTAGATTATTACAATTTTCGCGAGATTGCACCTGATGAAAATTGCATCGAGCTTTATCGATATTTCTGTATTGCACCAAAGATAAGTATTTGTATTATTCGTTACTCCCATTATGTATTTAGTTTATTTTTGTAATTCGATTGTAAATTGTGTGTTTTGGTTGCAATATAAAAACTGCTGAGTTTTTTTTTATTTCTTTGCATGTTTTAAAACGCTATGCTGAATAAATAAATACCATCATTCTATATAGTTTGTTGATTATTTTCGGTGCCATATAGAAACAATGATAATGCACATAAGCATGCAGAGAGAAAAAATGTAAATGGTAACATTTTAAATAAACGTATAAGAAAAAAAAAAAAATAATAATTAAAAGTAGTTTCCAATGCTAAAAAATATAAACAATACTCTAGAACACAATTTAACATTTAATTATTGCAATTTTTAGCCTTCACACTTTATAGTTGTTTGTTGATATAATAAACACTTCATATATCCTCTTAATAAAGGACACTACAGGCTTTGAACTACTTAATATATTACCCAACTGAACTAAAAAATTGATGAAATACTCAGAGCAATGTGAAAAAATTAAGGGGCAATCCCCCTTATGATATATTTTTGAACGAGATTTTTCAAAATATTGCGAAATTCTCGCAATCCCATCCTATAATGGGAACCTTGAATTAACTGCGCTTATCTGTACATTATAGAAATACTTTGACTTATATTAAATTCTGAAAGTTTATTTAATGGAAAGTAAATCAAATGTGATAGATACTTACGTATATTCACAAGTTTTATCTTTATTTATTTATTTTACAAATTACCCAATTTGTGAGTTATTTGAGTTCTAGAGTATTGTTTATATTTTTTAGCATTGGAAACTACTTTTAATTATTTTTTTTTTTCTGTTTTTTATACGTTTATTTAAAATGTTACCATTTACAGTTTTTCTCTCTGCTACATATGTATATCTTATTAAGTATATTCAAAAAATTATATATGCTTATGTGCATTATCATTATTTCTGTATGGCACCGAAAATAATCGACAAACTATATAGAATGATGGTAATTTATTTACTCAGCATAGTGTTTTAAAATATGCAAAGAAAAAAAAAAAAAAAAAAAAACTCAGCAGTTTGTATATTGCAACCAAAACATACAATTTACAATCGAATTTCGAAAATAAACTAAATACTTAATTTGGGAGTAACTAATAATACAAATACTTATCTTTGGTGCAATACAAAAATATCGATAAAGCTCGATGCAATTTTCATCAGGTGCAATTTTGCGAAAATTGTAATAATCTAACATTTTGAATATACTATACGAACACAAAACATTAAAAAATGCAAACAGTAATATTCCATATAAATATATAAAGTAGTAAAAAGGTTAAAATGCTAACAGTAACATTTTAATATAAACGTATACAAATGCTAACAGAAACACTAAATAAAATATCTATCACAATACTCTAGAATTCATGACAAATATAAACTTCAAGTGAAAGAAATCATTTAATAACTAAAAAAAAAAAAAAAAAAAAAAAAAAAAAAAAATGCATACACACCTTACTGTTTGAAAATTGTGAAATTTTTATCCAATATTGAAAATTAGCATCAGCATTTTCGCTGTGTAAAAACCATCATCTCGAGCCTCGACTCGAGAATAGCGTTCTTCATGTTGCATAATTTTGCAGGCAAAAGATTAATCAGAATTCAAATGAAATTGTGTCCTGCACTTTGTCGTTTTTTCCAAAACAATGCTTTACCTAAAAAAGGATTTTGTTGCAATTTGACCTCCACTGGTGTATGATCCGAATTATGAGTTTTTTCTTTGATATCCAAATTATTTTTTATGTTATCTTCCTATATGGTCAATTAGAAATATTGTTCTTCTAAACAATATGTAGAAACTACAACCTAACAAGTTTTGGTTTATCAGTACGAGACATCTTCAAGCTGTGCAAACAACAGTTCCTTTTATTTAGTGTGTGCATGTGGCGGCATGATGCTTATATCCACAAGTTATGTAAAGTGTTGAGCTATTGTCGCACTAAGCCTAGCATGCTTAAACGATAAATTTATCGCTAGCTGTATAGGCATCTCTCAATTTTAGTTTTCCTGTCGCCTGCTTATGGGAGCACTGATTTTTTTCTTGGACGAAAGTTTCATAAAATTTTTCTAATTAGAGATTATGAATAATTGTTTTTTCTTTTTTTTTTTTCATACTTTTAACAGAGAAAATTTGTGAAGCTGTGTGCTGAATTTATTTACAAAATGTGATTCTTTAAACACAATTCACGTGTGGAGAAAGATGTGTGTGTGTGTGAGGGGGGGGGAGGGGAGTGATTTTTTGTTTATCACATCTTAAAAAGTAAAAACAATATACCTTTATAATGAAGATAAGTTAGGTGTACAGATGTGTTTACCAAATTTTGGTAAAAAATTGGAAAGTTGTAAATCAGGTCTCAATTTATTTTTATTTGTATCTCAAAAACTATTTTAACGATTTTCTTTAAATTCACCATATATACCATCTGGCAGATGCTTTTTATTGGTTACTTGCATAAAAATTGTTATGTTCTGATTTCGTAGTCCAATTTTAACTCTGCATTCAATTTCTAAAAAAAAAAAGGGGGGGGGGTTCTACAGGTTTGTTCGCAAAATCGCCATTTTTATCTACCCTTTAAATATTCTTTCATATGTATTACCGTAATTTCTGGTAGATACCCCGCAGGTTATATAATCCAGTCTTGCACCAGAAATTTAATTGATAAATATATTTATATTTGTATGAGCTCTTCCTTCGAAAAAGCATACATTTCTCTATTAAATAAAATTTCTGGTGTTGAAATGACACATCTTATCTGCGGGGTATCTACCAGAAATTACAGTAGTTGATTTCCAGTGTACATATCTGTTTGTAAAGTTTTGATAAAATTGGATAGAGTATGGAATACCAATATCGGTATCAAAAAAAGGTTCATTTTCATTAATTTTGCTATAAACCTCTGTCTAAATATCTTTTTGTCTGAGTTAATTGGTTAGCAAAAAAAAAAAAAAAAAATTATATGTTTCTGATATGAAAGTTCTGAGTGAAAATATTAAGCGAAAATGACTATCACATTTGCAGGCCTCGCAGCGCTTCTATATTTCCTGTACTTCCTACATATTTATGAAACCTCCTATTTTTCCTATATTTTTTAATTGTCGCTCAATGTTTCCTATATTTTAGTTTTGACTACTTCCGAATGTCTGATTGAATGCGCTGTATCTACATATTAATATGAAACGTTTTTTGTCTGTATCCACTAAATTGAGAGAACGGCTAGGTGTAAAAATTTGGTTGAGGTGTCTAAAAAAAGGTCTTGGTCTGTAGATGTATCATTAAAAGAGAGAAAAAAAAAGTCGAACGGTCCCCCCCCCCCTGGGGGGTATAGGTTAAGAACATGTTTGCCAGCTTAACTCAGCTCCAAATTACTTCACGGTGAAGAAGTTGTACATGAGGGGCCTAGACTCAAATACTAAAAAATCATTTTCTGTGATTTTGGAATTTTCGATTTTAAAGGGGGAAAGTAGATTTGGGGGAGAAAAGGGGGAAATTAGTTTGAGAGGGAAGACAGTTCTAAACCCACACATGTAGCACATCATTTTAAAGGTCTTGAAATTTCATGAAGATTGGGGATGTTTGTATACAATATAGTGCACCCCCTGGTGGTGAAAAATGGAACTAGGTGATTTTGTAGTAGACCTTATCATGTTACACCTTATTTTAAAGGTCTTAGTATTTCCTGACCGTTGGTGATGTTCGTACAGAATACACTGTGCCCCCTGGCGGTAGAAAGTGCAACTAAAGGATTTTGCAGTTGACACCACCATGCAGTTGACACCACCTTATTTGAAAAGTCTTGGAAATTCAAGGCAATTGGGGATGTTCGTATACAACATACTGCGCCCCCTGGTGGAGGAAAATGAATTTTGCATAGCATGCCTGCTATACGGTGCCGCAGCCACAGGCAGCAGAAACATGAGTGAAAGGTTCGTTCGGTTCAAGGTTAATTTTTGAGAATTTTTTCATGTTATTAGTGGCCCGCATATACACTGCCACAAGCACCGGGGTCACAAGGCAGAGTTTCGTTCGGTTCAAGGTAATTTTTTTGTTATTGCTGATTATTTTTTCGCTATGCTTTTATTTAAAAATAGAAATTCAAACAAAATCGAGTTAAAGATATGAAATCATACAAATTTAAGGTTCATTTCTATTTATAAGGATTTTTCTGAAGTTCTTTTTGAGTGAAATATCATAAATTATATTAGATGTTTTAACTTGAAATTATTTAAATAAAATCGTGACGATTTTTGAAACATTACAGTCAATAAAATGACCGTCGAATTCGACGGGTTCCAGCTAGTTTTTTCTTAATTAGCAAGTGATAAGTGTACGGCGTTTAGTTAAAACAGAAAACAATAAGCAGTGAGGGAAAATATATTTTTCGTTTACTGTTATCCCGTTTCCAGAACCGTTGTATTTTGGAATGAGATTTGGTTTAGATTCTTTGTAAATTTAAATAACGTTTACCCATTCGTGTACTAGCGGTTATGACTTGGCTTTGAATGTAATGTCATACATATTGTACCTTGCTTTAATTAATAGAACTGATATTAGTAATTTTCAACATAAAAAGTAAATTTTCTTTCATGACATCTGCGCAGATAATAGTTGTTAATAAATTCTAACCATAATTGCCAACATAAAATAATGCATGTAAGCCTACGGTCGCGTCGTCCATTCATACAATGGTCATTTATAACCATTAGGCAACAAATAATCCAACGAAAAACAATTGTTTCAATGTTGGCCCTTATAAATTTTGTTTATAGTTAAACTTTTTGAGTCTCAACACGGACACCTTACAGACGTTTCGGCTACAATAGTGATGAAAATAATTGTTAATATAAAAATATTTCGAAATTTATTTAATCTTTGTATTGTACTTTAGACCGATATCGGTCGCAAGTTTGTTAGTAAGTCAACTTGGTTTATCATTCCACAATAAAAGAAAAATTTATTTTATATGAATTGCCGCTATCTAAATGTCAAATCGTTCTTTTTCCCGTGAAAGGGTAAATCACTAAATATAACCCATTCTCGGGCTAAATGTCTTTCAAACGAGTAGAAAGGGGAAGGACTCTCAACTCCTTAATTCACCTTCTTAACGCCGCTGCCAAAGCTATGTTAAGAAACAATGTCCGCTTGCGCGTCAAAACTAAACGAGGTTCCACCTAAATGATCTAATCCTCTTAAAAACATACGTCAAACCTTTTCAATAGAAGAACATTAACGCCTTTCCTGAATAATGACACTGATATTTCAAATTTTATCATTTTCTGGCAGTTGCTTTTATTCTTTTTTATTTTTTTTTCTTTCCGTTTATTGAAGAAAAAGCCAAATTTTGCTTTTTTTTTTTTTTTTTTTAACGTAAACTATACGTAAGGGAAAGTATTGAAAGCAAAGAAATATCCAAATTGCAAAGAAATATCCAAATTAAATTAATGCCATTAAAATATTTATATAAAATAGATATTTAAACGTCTCTGTTTGCTTTTCACTCTTTGTTAAGGTCGAGGTAGTGACCAGAGTAGGGACCAGACACACAAGGGAATGTAATTTTTTAGACAAGAAACGAATTCTAACTATCGAATATTTATAAAAAGTAACTTTTAACATTGTAACGTTCATTATTTTCGCAGCGAAACCAAACATTTTACATCATTTAATATTTTTTTAAGCAGCATGTTTTAAACATTTTTTCCTTGTATTAATGGATTTTTTGAACTTTTATTCCTGCTTTTTTTGGTAGATAGCAGCGCTACTTCAAAATTTAACAAATGCTGTTTCAGAGGAAGCTGAATGCATAAGTAAATTTAAATCTCTTAGATTGGCACGGATGCGCCTTGTTGGTTGTATGAAGAACTCGTGTCTAATTTTTCACTCAATGAAGGTCTGAGCTGTTATTTTGGTGTCGGTTTTAAGGCCATTCGTCTGTACTAGGTACTTGGGTCTAAGGTGGGGGGGGGGAGGGGTGCGCTATTGTCTTTATAAGGTGTCCTTACCCGTATCTACGCTAATTTCGAAGAAAATCACGAGAAAACGTCGAACGGCTAGGTCAACGAACGCGACCTGGGATTGAGCCCGGCACTTCCCATTTTCCAGTTTCGAGAGCAGAACCTCTCGGCCACTATTGTGGCTTCCGTTATTTTGACTTGGAACAACCTTTGCGACTTTTTGTAATTTATAATACTTCCTTGCAAAGTTTTTATTAATTAATTTAAATATTTTTTTTCGACTTTAATAAGGTTATCTTATAGATGTTTCTAACCAAAAATGTTTCGAAAATTAAAAACAGTAGTTCCCCTCCCCCCCAATATTTATGATCAGCTATGTGTCTAATAATCATTTTTGAAGTTAGTTAAGAAATTTTCAAAAATAATTAAGTAGTTAACGTTAAGGGTTATTTCATTATAGAGACAAAAGGACATGTGATTAAATATATTTTCAAAATTGTTTATTTTTCATATACGTTTATATATGTTATTTTTCAGGAAGTCAAAAAAGTCGACTGTAACGAAGATTTCTTTGGCCGTAGAGAGATAAAATAGTTTCGTCGTCAAAATTATGAATGACAGTTGAAAAATTAAAGTTAGGTTAACAATTAATTTAAAATATAAAGAAGTTTCAAGAATGGATTCAAATAAGAGGCGATATCTTGTCTAATTAATAAGATACATTACTGACTACTTGAAAGAAGTCTTATCCAAAAATTATACGTGACCATAACATAAAAGATGTAATGGTATGGAGTGGGTGAACAGTACGGGACATAAGTCCTTAAACTTTACATGACTACATCGTGATCGCAAGTGATCACAATTATTAGGCTGAAAATGAAATTTCATTGGCATTTACTTTTTACATTCACCAAGTTCAAAGTATTTGAAATAGAAAAGCTTCGGTTTTCGTTACGAACAATCTTGTGTAATATTTTTTGAATAGAATGACATTAATTCATTGGCAATTATTTATTAATATTGTGATAATTTCGCCAAGTTTTTAGTTCCTGAGAAATGACCAGCTAAGCAAATATTTTGCCTAGCACTCGAAACGAAATTAGACAACAAGAGGACACTCGAGTTATATTTCGATGTAGAATGAAAGGGAGCCGAATTAATACCATTTACGCTCACAAAATAAAAGTAAAAGAAAAAGTTAAAATATATCTTTCCAGAAGCCAAAGAATTTTCGTTGTGTTACAATTATATTAAAGTGAATACTTGATGAAGATCAAAGATTTCGTTTCAGTTGTCTTGAAAACACACGAAAGCGAACATATAAAATTAAGAAAAAAAGTAAAGTAAATGAGCATGGATTAGGTTATTATTTATAGGTTAAAAATAGTTATACCACTATACTTAAAAAAGACGTTTAAGATTAAATAATTTAATTTATAAATATATTTATTTAGAAAATTTACTTATTTTTTCGATAAACAACAAATTTTATAATATATGATTATCTACATCACATCGACATTTAAAGAAAATGACCTATGTATGTATGTACGTATGTATGTGTGTATGTGTGTGGCTGAGCACAATCTAAACGCATCTATGCTACATTTGATTGAGTGCAAATTAAATACTCAAATTATAGGTCACTACTGTACAAACTATATAGAATTTCATAACTTGGAATTTATCTAACAGTAATTATTATCTTCATTTTAACATTGTTCTTTGTTATAATGTCGTCTTGCATTTAATTTGAGCAAAGTTGGGCGCCTTCAAAACTCTTTAAACCATTCTTCAGAGACCGCCCGTCTTAAGCCGTAGTGGTCTCTGCTCCTTCGTGTTATTTCTGATTTATTTACTCTTGTTTCTCATAGTTTTGAGTTATTATATCAAATATATATATATATATATATATATATGTATATGTATGTATGTGTAAGCTCCTTCTTCATAAGTGCAATAGAGTTAGACCTTTCATTGATATTATATTAAAGAAGATTTATCGTTGTATTCATATTTTTATTTTATTTTTTAAATTATACTAGTCAATTTTTCATCTCTTTTTCAAAATTATTGTTTATTTATTTATTTATTTTTTAATAGTTATATCGTAATTTGTTTGGACTCTTATGGAGTAGGGTGGCATTTTAACATCTGTTTTGATTTGGAATTCTGCATATTTTGTTAAAATATATATATTGCAACAACATATAAATATGCGTACAATATTTTAATAATAAGAGTTTCACTCATAAATGTAATTCATTTTTTATTCTTTAATAATAATTTTGAGGATTTTTTGACACGTTCTATGAAATTTTTATAATTAGGTCTTTTATCGTATGTCCGTCTGTCTGCATTTTGGTTTCAATAAACATTTTTAAAATTCCATAAAACTAATATATTCTTGCCATTCAGATTTTTAAGATTTACAGTAGAATTCTTCCTTTTAAAAATCTCACTTATAACAACGCTAGTTTGTATATAAGGACACTCAAAATAATTCTGATACTTTGATTCGGATACATTATGTATTTCTTATAAGACCTGTTCAACATATATATGCTGCGATAAACATATGAAATCGACATACATGCACTGTAAAGATTTTTCCCATAGCAAATGATATGATTAACTTAATGATTCATTTACAGGACCAGACATAAAGTATCGGATAATTACCGGAAATTGCTGAAGGTGTTTTCAGTTGTGCTATGCCTTTCCAACATATTTCAGTGATCTTAAAGGTATTGCAGACATAAAAAAAAAAGGGTTAACAAAAATCACAATTATTTTAATAATATTCAGACATTTGCATGTCTTGTTGTGACCAACTGTCTGAAGTGTATTGTTACGAATTTGTAAATAAGAGTAGTATGTAAATTTATTGAAAGAGGCTTAGTAGGTCATGAAATGTTATTTTTCACTAGAACTCCTACATAGACAGGCTGACGCATCCGCCATTTTCTATCCC
The DNA here is from genome assembly GCA_963930645.1 of Salticus scenicus. NCBI lineage: Eukaryota > Metazoa > Arthropoda > Arachnida > Araneae > Salticidae > Salticus > Salticus scenicus. The sequence goes on along the minus strand of OZ005656.1, from coordinate 285,199,557 downwards.
ACAAGACCGGCTGACTATTAATTATTGGTGGTTTTTCTGCAACAAATTGCACGAATAACTCCAGAAAAGGGCACCGCCTGTTTATATTTTCTTCTAATCTAGAAAGAAGGAAAAAGTGGATTATAAATTGCAGATGTAACTCGTGAATACGTGAGCAAGAGCACAACCTTGTAGCGTAAGATTTCCCTTATTTTCGAATTATTTCATTTTATTTTCAAAGTTGTTTGACAAATTTAATATGAATGTACTGTTTTTATAAGTTATTGTTTTAAATTCTTTTAAAATTAACTTTAATATTACATTTCATTTAACGTGAAGGGTTGCAGTTTTGAGAATGTTGGCGATGTTCTTAAAATTGCCAACTTGTTTGTTTCGTGATAAGAAGTTCTAGCTCACTTGATCTGTATAGAAGTTTAAAAGCGATAACAACGCTAATCAGGTAACCTAGCTTTTTCTACCGCCAACACTTTCCCAGACGGGATAGAAAATGGCGGACACTGCGCCAGCTCTTATCATATAGGAGTCTTATTTTTCACCATTTCTAGTTTGTTTTCGCATTAAAATAGCTTATTTCCCGTTAAAAATACGTTTAAAAGCTTCACCAAAGCATGTAATAGTCTCAGCGCCAAATTTGGCACGTTTTTTCGCTCCTTGGCGACTTTTTTGGCGACACTGGCGAGAAGATCCTTACTATCGATATACCAAATATGGAAGCTCTAACTTGACTGGCTGCGAAGTTTCTGGATTTTTCTCCATTTTCTAATACGCGGATATTTAAGGAACTGCTTCGCGCCAAATCAGTCAATCTCAGTCCAGTGCTTTTACTTCTGCTGAAACAGCTCTGAGCCTCTTTGGATTGCATTCGATTGCTGTATGTTAATGCTCTGATACAGTTTGTACTGTGAATTTGCTGTTGACAGCTATTATTTAAACTGTGTTTACTGGTGAAAGTGACGCTGATACTTGGTTTATAGACCTGTATTCTTCTAGAATTTTCTGTAAATAAACTGTTGAGCTTCTGAAAATTTCGCCTTTCATTCAGAGACAACTGACGAATCCCCCAAGTACGCAACATTTCAGGTGTCAGGAGTAGGGTTGTCTCTTGAATGGTAAAAACTAGAGGTATGGAGCAAGAAAAGAAGAAACTTCTCGAAGTGTTAGCTGCCCAATTTATTGAAATGAAAGAATGACAAAGAGCGATGAAAAATAGTTTAAGTGAAGAAACAAAAGAAGCGAATGCAGTACAAGAGAAGATAAAACCTGATTGACTGAAGAAATAAAAGCAACACAGGAAAAGGTGGAATCGGGATTGATCGAAGAAATAAAACAAATGAAGGACAGTTTGGGTGAAGTAGTTAAATCTAATCAAGACGAGATGAAGAAAGAGCTTTTGACAGTAAAAGAAGTAATAGAGGGGTAAATTAACAGTGGTGGAAAGTAGAATGGATGAAATTGAAGAGAAAATTATGAAGATAGAAGAGAATTTTGAAGAGAAAGTTAAAGAAAATTTTTATCAAGAGTTGAAAGGGAGATTTTCAGAGATAGAAAGCAAATTAAAGAGAATAGAGGAAAATCTTGAGAGAAAAGTAGAAGGAAAGTTAACAACCATACCCTAGGAAAATGAAAGGAGAGATAAAAGAATACATAATCAAGAATCAATTAAGCTATCCACCTACGATGGCATATGCTCCTGGCAAATATATAAGACACAGTTTTCCATAATTGCTGAAGAGAGAGAGAGAGAAAGAGAGAGAGAGCTAATGGCTGGGACTCTGTTGTCAAGATAGTCCATTTAGCAGCATTGTGTCGATGCAGCTGACATACTAAGAACTATTTCGAAGGAAGAATGGCATGACTTCGAGGCCCTGACCAGAGCACTGAGGCTGCGTTTCGGAGAAAAATGTTCTAAAGACTACAGCCGTTTCTCCAGTTAAAATCCCGGTACCAAATAGCGGGTGAAAGTTTATAAGTGTTGGCATCGGATATTTAGAGACTATCACACCTAGCTTCCTCAGATTGTATATGTTCTGAAGTATTGGTACAGCATGATAGTCGTTATAGGAAACTACGTGATGAGTGCTGACCATTTATTGTTATTTTACATGGATGCACAAGATAAATCATATGCATTTTACAAACTTTGGAAGAAATACTCACTGTATTGTACTTTTCGCACTTGCCTATTCACTAGATGATTCGATGATTAAAGTTTGTTTAAACGCGCGCCGTTCGGAAAATCAAGTTGAGAACATACCAACTTTTTTTTTTTAAATATTTGCAAAGTAATTGTAATGTGTGTAAAGGATATTAAACTGCTACTCAAAATATATCCTACAAACAGTTCGACAATGAATAATTTTTAACAGGAGTGCCGTATCATTTTCCTCTGTACCCGCACTGTATTTAGAGCAAATTTCATTTACTTTTGTTTCTTTTATACGATATGAGTGATTTTTCACGACGTTCCACATTCTCTTATGATGCCTGTATGTTCTTCACATACATTTTTATTTATTATTATTATTTTTTTTTTTTTAAGTTCTGTGTCGGAATAAAATCTTTCACACTTTAACCTCCTAAATACACTGGTGGACAAAATTAAAGCAACAACCTGTTTTCTTCTCTTATTTTGCACATAATTTTTAAACAAATAAACATATGAACATAAAATTTGGATGGCCTGTTCGTTGTTATATTATTAACGGAAATTTATATAACTTTAGCATAAGAATAATTTTTAAGCTAATAAATATTAATTTTTTTCTCAAAAGTAAGCTTTGAAAAAAGTGAAAATTTTCAATAATTTTAGGAAAGAACACTTAATGAAAAGTTGTGTTAAGTATGCATTAGAGATAGGTAAAGACGCACATGCCTTGAAATGTTAAACTAAATCTCGATTTTTCTTTCTGCATTAATTTTTCTTTTACTTTTATAATGGTCTTTTAAAAAAACCTAGTGTGAAACAACCACAAGACTTCCATTACCCACTATTACACGTATTATATGCATTTTTTGGAGATAATTTGATCAAAAGATATAAAAGTGGCTAAAGAAGTAGAAACATAATTTTTTTCGAGTAAGAGAAACTTTATAACTTACATATAGCGAGGTAAAAAAATAAGGAAAAAAAAATGGTAGAGTTGTTTTTGGAAATACCAATTTCCGAGATCTAAAACTGACTTACCTAAGCGGGAGGACTGTGAATTTTCCTCTAATAACCCCGTAATATATGATAAAGGAATAGGATTATATAACAATTTTCAAGAAAATCGTTAGAGCCGTTTTTGAGATACCAAGTTTTACCAAAACTCAATTATTGACCGTAAAACAATAATTACATATAAAAGGATATTTAAATGTGAGTTAATATGGCGAGTTTGAAAAAAAAAAAAAAAAAAAAAATCAGTACAGCCATTTTTAAAGGAACGCGCTTGCGAGACCTGAAATTGAGCTATTTATATAGTACGCCTATCAATTTTCCTGAACTAACCAACTACATCCATCGAAAGGACATCTAATAGAGTGTTTATATAATAAATTTGAAAAAAAAAATCGTTAGAGACGTTTTTGAGATACGGACTTACGGCCTCACTTCCGGTTTTTCAATTTTCACCAAAATTTGAAAAATTCATCTGTACACCAGATCTGTTTCAATTCTGAAGTTTTGTAGTTCTATCTTTATTAGTTTCGGAGATATGATAGCCAGAAGATTCCATACATACACGCATACACATACTGACCAATTGCCAAAAACCACTTTTTTGGACTCAGGGGACCTTAAAACGTGTAAATCAGACGAAATATCTATATCGAATGTTTGGACCGAATACAATACTTCCATTACCTGCGGTAGTAGGGTAATGGAAGTAAAAATATAATTAATAATTTGTAAACTATCAGCATCACCAGAATAATAAAAATGTCGATAAATAGTTTTATAATGAACATCTTATTTAATTTTCCTGTTTTTATGTATATTTTTATAAAAGCTATTCACATGCGAAAAAAAGAAGAAAAAATAAGATACAGGAAAGTGAATACAGGTAGAAAGATTTGGTTGCAATCTAACACATGGATGCGTGTGCATATTCACCTATCTCTAATGCATACTTAACACCACTTTTCATTCAGTATTTTCCCCTAAAATTATGGAGATTTTTCATTTTTTCCAAAGCTTACTTAGAAACAAAAATGAATATTTATTGGCTTAAAAATTATTCTTATGGTAAAGTTACATAAAATTCGGTTAATAATATGATAAAGAACAGGCCATCCAAATTTTATGTTAATATGTTTATTTGTTTAAAAATTATATGCAAAAGAAGAAAACGAGAAAACACGTTGTTGTTTAATTTTGTCCACCAGTGTATAATATGTCTGGCCAAAGGCAGAGAAGTTTTGCTCTAAAAATTGGTATAAGGGGTTTATTATGTTCAAATTATAATGGAGTTCGTCGGCATAGTCCATCCAGAGATTCCCGTGATTTTCTCCCAAACTGAGTAATTACCATTTAACAAGACCCTCATCCTACCGCGGAGGACGTTGCACCTAGTAGTTTTCACGAGTAGATAACTGATCTCAAAAGAACGTGTAACCTGCTTTTGCCGGCAGCCAAATCCTGAGTTATTTTATGGGGAAATTTCTTATTTGAATTACTCATTACTTAATACATTTTTTTTTTTTTTTTTTTTTTTTTTAAATTCCACATTCAGAAAATTTACACCCATTAAATTATTTCTTATTATCAAAAATTGATTCTTTTGGATTTTAATATTTGATTAATATCCGAATGGATGTAAACCTATGGAAATTGTTTTTTACTTTTATATTTAATTAATTGTTTGTTCATTTTTGTAGCAATCTTTTTGGCTTTTGTAATGAAAAATAAAAAATACTTCATAGGAATATATATAATACTAGCAGGCTACGCCCGCTTCGCTGGTCACTATTTTTAAATGAATCATTATAATTAACGAATTCTCAAAATTGCATTAATTTTTATCATGTGAAAAAAAAAAAAAAAGAAAAAAAAAACTCTGATCGGGAAAAATGTCGCACCGGGTCCCCACTGCCTTCGGCAGCGTAGCCCCGTGCGCGATGCGCACGCGCGAATGCATATATATGAGCACCCTAATAATTTTACAAATTCGAAAATATCCTCAATCGAGTTGTAAGTATTAAAAACCTCTATGCACCAGTTTTGAACGATCTATCTCTATTTTTATTTTTTGCCTCTCCGCTCCCTCCCCCTCCCCGCCCCTCCCAATAACTTTAAAAATTCAAAAATATCCGCAATCGATTTGTAGGTATCGAAAACCTCGATGTACCAATTTTGAACGATCTAACTCTATTTTATTTTTTTTGCCCCTCCGCCCCCCCTTCCCGGCCCTTCTAATAACTTTACACTTTCGAAAATACCCCATTCGACTTGCAGGCCTTTAAAACCTGTCTGAACCAATTTTGAACGGCCTAACTGTATTTCTATTTGTTTTTGCCCATAGCCCCCCTTACCGCCCATCCTAATAATTTTACAAATTCGGAAATATCCCCAATCGATTTGTAAGTATCGAAAACCTCTATATACCAATTTTGAACGATCTAACTCTATTTTTATTCCCCCCCCTCTCCCCTCCCCCTTCTCGCCCCTCCTAATAACTTTACACTTTCGAAAATATCCCCATTCGACTTGCAGGCCTCTAAAACCTATCTGTACCAATTTTGAACGGCCTAACTGTATTTCTATTTGTTTTTGCCCATAGCCCCCCTTACCGCCCTTCTTAATAATTTTACAAATTCGAAAATATCCGCAATCGATTTTTAAGTATCGAAAACCTCTATATATCAATTTTGAACGATCTAACTGTAATATTATAATTTGGCCCCCCTCTCCCCTCCCCCCCCTCCCGCCCCTCCTAATAACTTTATACTTTCGAAAATATCCCCATTCGACTTGCAGGCCTCTTTAACCTATCTGTACCAATTTTGAACGGCCTAACTGTATTTCTATTTGTTTTTGCCCCATAGCCCCCCCTTACCGCCCCCACCCCCTACCCGCCCCTCCTAATAATTTTACAAATTCAAAAATATCCGCAATCGATTTGTAAGTATCGAAAACCTCTATGATCCAAATTTGAACGATCTGACACTATTTTTATTTTTTTTGCCCCCCCTCCCCTCCCCTCCCCCTTCTTGCCCCTCCTAATAACTTTACACAATCGAAAATATCCCCATTCGACTTGCAGGCCTTTAAAACCTCTCTGTACCAATTTTGAACGGCTTAACTGTATTTCTATTTGTTTTTGCTCCCTAGCCCCCCCCCCCCTTGCTGCCTCACCTGGGGGCTGAATTTCTAAAATTTCAGAAATTGGTTTTTAGATAGTTGCATTAGCTATATTTTAGAGCAAAAATTTCACGTATATCTATTTTTTTTGTTTGAGATATATAGGATTATGCGAAATCACGTTTTACGCATGTGAAATCACGTTTTGCCCCCCCCCCCCCCCCCGCCACCCTTGGGGACCGAATTTCAAAAATTCCAGAAACCGTTTATTAGACATTTGTATTAGCTATATTTTAAAGCAAAAATTTTACGGATATCTGTTTTTTTGTTTGAGATATGAAGGATTTTGTGAAATTACGTTTTGCCCCCCTCCCCCCCTTGGGGGGCGAATTTTGTAAAATCGCTTGCGGCGTTGTCTTTCTCGGGTCGTAAACATTAACCGTGCCAAATTTGGTCCCGCTCGGTGCAACGGCCTAGGATTCTATAGCAGACACACAGACACACAGACTCTGCTCTTTTATATATAGAGAAGATTTTAAAAGAATAAAAGTACTTTATAAAAATATTACGTTTTATAAAAATAAATATTTTATCAAAATTTATAATCGAAACTATTTGCTGTAATAAAATTTTCGAAATAAATAAGAAAATGGCAAAATAATCTTAACTGACATTCTGAAATAAAATAAAAAAATAAAAACTTTTTGTTTTGAGGGCTTTTCTATGAATGAGAAGCTTTACAAATTTTCTAAATTATTTGTGAAATTAGGCATAATGATGCCCCATAGGCATAATGATAAAGAATTTTTCTTTGTGTCCCTGTAAAAAAACTATAAGTGCTAGATTCTCCAAAATCCATACAGATTGAGTATTTGTGACCTATAATATGTGTATAAATTTTTTGCTCAATTGAATAAGGCGTTTAGATGCTATCGCACTTTTAAGATTTTGCTCCCATAGGCCATAATGATAAAGAATTTTTCTTTGTGTCCCTGTAAAAAAACTATAAGTGCTAGATTCACCAAAATCTATAGGGTTCGTACTATGGTGACTTACAATATGCGTACCAACTTTCAGGTTAATTGAACAAAGCGTTTAGACGCTAGCGTGTTCACTCACAGACATACACACATACACACATACATACATCATCGTAAAAATAGTGAAAACGGACTCAGGGGACCTCAAAACGTATAGAAACATCAAAATCTCGAATTCGGATTTTTGACATGATTACAATACTTTCCTCACTATAGTGTTCGGAAAGTAAAAATGAATAAAAACAACCCCTGAAAATTACAATGAATTTTCAAATCACCTAAATTTTTAATCATTTCAATATTTTATTTTGTTAGTTAGCGTTTGGTAAAAGAAAAAAATTCAACAAGCATAATATATCGATACATATTAATGATATAATATATAACGTAAAATATGTTTTATAAACAAATACATTCTTATTTCTCATTCGAATTATTTCACTGTGTTCTTGAAAAGGATGTTTCTGCTGTTCTGTATAGATGGCAGCACTAGATTAAATTTTGCGACTGATTTCATGCATCATCTTACTCCGTGCATGCATCAAATAGAGCAAGCAGACCGCTACGAAAGACGAAACGTACTCACAATCACGATTGGTATGGTTTGTGAGAGTCTGTGGTGGATTGTCTTGATTATTTCACACACAGCAAAATGTTTCCTAATTCTGAAATTTATGAAATGGGTCACTGGCAGCCTAGGCAAAAAACTTAAATTAGAAGGATTTGGTTTAAAAAATTACAAGTATTTTATATATACAGTGAAACCTCTCAAGTTGGACACCCCTATAAGTTGGACGCTTTTTCTCCGAACGGAATGTATCCATCAACATTACGTCTAACCCCTATAAGTTGGACACCTCTCTAAGTTTGACACTTTTTCTTGGAACCGCAGGTGTCCAACTTAAAGAGGTTTTACTGTATATATTGCTTTCTTTGTGACAGAAAAACATCCACTTTTTAGCATATTTGCATTCTACCAAGCCCTTGATAACGTTAGAATGCAAATAATGCTTTTTTCTCATTCCAGTTTGCTATAATTCATTCAGATTTTACTTTATTTCTTTTTTGGTTCGATTTGGGTAGTCTTCGTTTTTGATAAGAATAATTGTTTGAATATTGAAATTAAATCATCTTTAAATTTCAAATGTTTGCACTGATAATATTATATTACTACTGACCATGGTCTGTTTCTCTCTGTATACATATATATTTATAAAAAAAAATAAATAAGCCTAAGATCAAAATTTTATGAATTGATGTTAAGCTCAGATTTTTGAATATCTGGTATAGATTTTTAATTTATTAATATTGTTGGTATTATGTATTATTACTATTTACTCTTTTTTTTTTTTTTTTTCTTTTTTTAATATGCGAGAAATATTTTGCCTCGTTTTGATTAATTAAGGTTAGTGCAGTTTAATAAACAGAAAGAAAAAAAAAAAAAAAAAAAAGAGAGAAATTTACCATTAACAGAAAAAGTAATGTGATTTTATATAAAATTATATTTATAGTAGAAAGTCGATTCATACTGTAATAATATTTTTATTGCTATTGTTATAAATTAAGGAGCTGATTACTAGGGAAAAAAAAAAAAAGAAAAAAGAATGAACTCAAACCTATTCATGACTTTAGTCAGAAGTCCGTATTTTTTTTACTAATAAAATTGTTTTATTGAAATAAATACTTTTTAAATCTTACTTGAGATTTTAATGAATTTTCTCTGTATCGAATTCTTAAAAAAGGTACAGTTATCTACAGTATTACTATTTGAATCAGGTTAAGTTCCCACGTAAAAGTTATGTTCATTTCAGGAAAATAATTTAGCAAAGTTAAACGATCCTATTGAAATTCGTACATTTGAAAAAAATATATATATTGCTCTTGTTTCAAAACGTTGAAATAAAATGAAATATTTGCATAAGGAAAAGTTTTATCATTTGAGAATTATTGTTAACGAAAAAAGGATCAAATATTTCCTGTGTTTTGCTAAAAATCTTTAATTTATGACACAGTTTCAGATTAAAGACCTCTAAAATGTTTAAAAAATAAATAGAAAATCGAATTATGTATCAAATTACTTATTTATATATACAATTCATGTAATCGAAGACCCAACATCTTCGTAGAAAACAACAAACTTCCTACGAAATGGTGAAATGGGAGGCGAGGGAATTTTCAATCAACTGAAGAAGATTGAATCGCAACACCCTCTTTATATTTAAGCATACAAATTAACAGTAATCTTTCACTGGTTCCTTGAATTGTGGCTACTTTGCGGTGAACATGCTGGTAGACTTCCTAAGGCCAGCTGTATTTGTGCCACATCTGGGCCACCAGTCTTTTTACTGTAGGCCACCATCACTGCTGGCAGCCTTGACGGTCCACTGCTTCAGTTACATTTGGCAACCTGCAACTGATGTCAAGTGCAGGATGAAGCCAGAACGAATGCTATAAGCCAGAGAGAATCTACGAGTATGAATTTTGCTGAAGTGTTAAGGGGACTTGGTACCACAGAAGGTTTCATTTAAAACCTTCTATTTCCATTTAATATTCATGAATTGAACTATATTTGGTTTGTTCAATAAAACATATATTCTGGCAACAATTCTTGTGGTTTTTTTTGCTTTTTTACAGATTTAAAATGTCTAAATTGCATTTTCTCAGTTTGCATTTTCTCATGATTTCACGATCTTCAAAATGTTAAAACTTTTACAGATATTTAAGAAGAGACTTTGTGTGTGTGTGTGTGTGTGTTTTTAATAAAGTCTACTTATAAGAATTAGAAATGGATTTTTCAATATATTTAAAACAAAAAACATTAAAAGAATAATATATTTATATGTATGCATTTCATGAATTCTATTTTCTTTTAACAGATTCTTTTGGTTGATTTATCTTTTTCCATTTCTATTATTTGATGAATGTTTCTATTGGATTAATGGATTATGCAAATTATCTCATCGTTAGGCTTATGTGTTATGTGTGTCATTTCTCTTCTGCGTAAGTACTTTAACAAGTTTTTACTAATCAGTGTGATCAAATTAAATTATCATCGTGACAATTTTATTCGAAATACATCTCATTTAAAATTTCATCTGTTGGTATTATCATCTATCTTTCATTTGCTGAGTGTTGTAAAAGAATTAAATTATTCAAATTATATATATAAATATATAATGAAGCCTTTTCTTTTTTTTTCCCTCAAAAACTAATTAATAAATTTCAAACCCCTCCCTAATTCTTTTAAGTGGGCTCTATTAAACATCCTAAAAAAAAAAAAATATTAAATATTTCTCATATATCAGTAGAAGTTTCAGCTTTTCGAAGATCGTGAATCCATGAAAAAAATGTAAACTGAGAAAACGTAATTTAAAGATTTCAAATCTGTAAAAAATGTATCAAAAACCATAAGAATTATTACCTTAATATATACTTTATTGAACAAACCTAATTCAGTTAAATTTATAAATACTAGATGGAAGTAGAAAGTTTTATATAAAACCTTCAGTGGTGCCTAGTCAAAGGTGCGAAGTTCCCTTAAAATTGAACTTTATTGAGTATACAAACTTATACTCAGATTTTCTTAAGGTTTTTTTTTTTTAATTGGGGGGGGGGAGGGGTAATTTTTTTGTAATTTTTTTTTAAAAGAAATTTAAAGAAATTTTCTATTTGTAAAATTTTTTAAAGAAAAAACTTCTTTACTTACAGCTTTAAAAATTTGCACACGGAGTACATATTAATTATATGTATATGAAACTCACATAATTTAGTTTAAAAAAATTATCGAAAAATGTTAAAATATATTTAAATTTTACTTTTTTAAAGAATTTTTTGAAATATCTTTAATTTCTTAATTCTTGTAAGTGTAGAGTTTTAAAACAAGGGGCGAATTTTTTTTTTTTTTTTTTTTTTTTTTTAATCAAAATCTTGCGGATAGTAGCAAGTGAGAAAATAAAAATTTGGAAAGGGGACTCTCTACCTATCGCCTCCAAAAGCCGAAGCCAATGTTATTCTATGGGAAATTTTGCCCCATTATAATTCATTAACTAATACATATTTTTAAATTATGTTTTCACTTTCCGAAAATTAACAACTATTAAACAATTTATCGCTTTCTAAAAATTGATTTTTTTTTTATTTTTTTTTTTTTTTAGTTTTTATTTTTAAGCTCAAACTCAAAAATGAAAAATTTCCCATCGTGACAATTCGCATTTTACTACCTCAAAATAAAATATTAAAAATTTTTTAATATAATTTTTAGAAAGAATAAATTGTTTAATAATTGCGAAGTTTCTGAATGTGAAAATGGAATTTAAAAATATGTATTAGTTAACAAGTTATAATGGGGCAAAATTCTGGGGACGATAAGTAGAAAAGGCCTCTATTACTTTTGTATTAAAGTGCGTAGAAGCATAAATGAAGCATCAAAATGATTGAAAAATATTTCATATATCAATATATATTTTTTAATAAATTTCTTTTAAGACTAAATCACCCTAAATCCCTTAATTTATTTTATTTTATTTTATATTTATTTTTAATTTTTTACAACTGATAGTCACACTTAGTACATTTAGAACTATAATTTAACTAGACCAACTCTACACTAAATCGTTTATTCATTTATTTTTATTTATCATTATCCGCAATCTTTTGAAAGAAACATTTTCGCCCCTTTTTTTAAAACTTTGCTCATGCAGGAATTAAGGAATTAAAGATATCTCAAAACATTTTTACTTGCTTCTATATTCAATAGAAGAAAGCATTGTATTCGTAAAAATTTTCGACCTCGGGTTTTTGATGAATTTACACGTTTTGAGAGCTGTAGAACACGATTTGACCATTTTTAGAAAGTGTCTGTCTGTCTGTCTGTGTGTGTGTGACAAAATTTTGTGGCAACTGTATCTCAGGAACTACTGCACAGAATTTCATACAAATTGGTATGTAGTTGCACCTTGACATAAATTAGTGCCTATCAACTTTTGGTAAAAATTGTCTTACAGGTTGCGTTGCCATCCCACTTTTTCTAAATTTTTAACATGGTGATATAGGACAAAATTTTGTATAAATGTGCATAAAGAGAATTATTTTTTAATAATCATTATGAAATTTACAAGAATTATTTATAATAGAGATAGTCAACTGGGAAAATTTTTTTGTATGTGTAGGAGCCTCGTCAACGAAGTCCCCCCCTCGAGGGGAGTAAATTTTCAAGATGGGTATCTTTCGAAAGGTCTCGTCAATACCTTTAAAACGAATGGTTGAACTATAAATCTGTGATAATTTAAAACAAAGTTACCGATTTTTTTTTACTTTTTACGAAAAAAAAACTTCGAAAAACAAAAATCGTAATAAAAAAAAAAAAATTCAACAAAATTTAACAAAACTTGGTATTTAGTTGGCCCATGCCATAAACTGGTGCTGATTAGATTTGGGGATCAATCACACATCAGGAGGCGCTGTGATCGTATTTTTTCTAAATTTTTAACATGGCAGTATAGGACAAAATTTCGTATAAATGTACATAATGAGAGTTATTCTTAACCTGTGATTGTAAAATTAATACGAATTATTATTAATAGTAGTAGTTAATTAGGAAAAAAAATTTGGGCATTTGGGGGGTAAATTTCCAAGATGGGTATCTTTCGAAAGGTCTCGTCAGTATCTTTAAAACGAATGGTTGAACTATAAGTATATGATAATTTAAAACAAAGTTATCGATTTTTTTTTTACTTTTAAGGAAAAAAAAACTTGGATTTTTTTTTTTTTTTTTTTTTTTTCAATATTGTTACTGAGGGAATTTGTATAGGAAAATATAGAAGAAAGTCTTGTGGTGGCCGCAACATACTAGTTTTTTTTATATATGTATATAAATGCATTAAATGAATTTCTTTTCTTTTTGTCTTCTGTAAAATATAATCGTTTATTGAAAAACCATGACTGAAAATAATTTTTTTTGTAAATGTAACAAAACTTGAAAATTATTAAGTTTTTTCGACCTCTAAAATAATTGGAAATTGCAAAAGAATCTTTCTCAATTTTAATAATGTGTCCTTGTATTGTCACGAAAATATCACTTTTGTTGAAAGAAAACTAATTTAATAAAATAAGCTCACTATCACTACTTCAGAAAAAGAAGTATTCGAATTTATAAAAAATGTATGTCCTCGCTTAAATCTTCTTTAGAAATACTCAGCCGTCAGTCAAAAACCGTTTGTTTTTACCCTTTTCTCATATTGATAATAAGATATATTCTCTGTGACAAAAGCCTTCCCCATATGCAATAAACAAAAGAGCTTAACACGTTTTTATATGTCGATGCATTACTTATCTTAAAATGCTTCAATTCGATTTTAAATATTCCCTTTATAAAACGTCAAGAATTGCAAATTCACAGAACGAGCATCCAAGCTTAAACTTTCCCAGGATTTATAAGATGGCGAGAAGTGACATTTGTTTGAATACTTCGGAAGCATTCCTCAGTTAAATTTGATTTTCATACTAAAATACAACTTTATTTTGCGTGAATAAAAAAGAAAAAGAAAGAAGGATAAAATAGAAACGACATTCTTTGACTGTCTAACTGCCATTGTTAAAGTAGTAAACTGATTTTATCATTTTCCCATTTTTTAAAATTTTATATTTGAAAAATCTTTAGTGTTGTAAATCACTTTCGAAAAAACCAAAATGAAATAGTTCTCTTTTAAATATTAAATTTTCCTTTTGAAGGCGTAAATTGTGTATAGTGAAATTAAATTGAAAAGAACTGAATTAAACGTGACGGAAAAGTTCTTATATTTAAAAAAAGTACTATTATTTTTTAAATGTGAGAAGTGGATCATGCTTCACAATAACTGTCAGTGGCTGTATCCCAAATAATTGCATTAATTTTTAAATCACAATAGTTTTACTAAGATTTTTATGAAGGGTCTTATATTAACCCTAATAGAAGGGTCTTCTATTAAATATTAAATTTTCCTTTTGAAAGCGTAAATTATGTATAGTGAAATTAAATTGAAAAGAACTGAATTAAAGTGACAAAAAAGTTCTTATATTTAAAAAAAGTACTATTATTTTTTAAATGTGAGAAGTGGATCGTGCTTCTCAATAAAAGTCAGTGGCTGTATCCCAAATAACTGCATTAATTTTTAAATCACAATAATTTTATTAAGATTCTTATGAAGGGTACGCTTCTGTTAAATATAGTTTACTTCCTTCTGCGTAAAATAGAAGAAAGTATTGAATAGGCAAAATTTTACTACATCTGGTTTTCAAAGGATTTACACTTTTTTTGAGAGTTGCGGAACACAATTTGACCATTTTTAAAAAGTCTGTCTTTGTGTGCGTGTGTAGTTTGACAAAAAATTTGTGGCAGCTATATTTAAAGAAGTAATGCAAGGAATTTCATAAAAATTTACAGTTAGTTGCACCTTAACATAAATGGAAATACAGATTTTTGTCCCAATATTTATTTTAGGTATTTGCTTTTCACTTCTAAATATCGACATAGTTGACTCTAATTTTGCTCGATTCTAATTTGTGATAAATTAAAAAGAAAAAAGGAAAGTAAAGAAATCTATTAGAAAATGTTAATGTATAGCTAGCGGATCTGCAGATCAGAAACCTCAAAGTTCCATTTCTATTACCCATTACTAAATAAATTATTTTCCTTCATTCCACATTATTTAAAATTATTATATGTACAAACCCACATATATTTTTATGATTAACTCGCTAAATAACTTACTACGCTTCTGAGAGGAGTTGCTGCGCACTCATTGTATGCATTAGTTTTCATGTGTCTGTATATATGTGTATATATGTTTCATGAAACTTAAACGTTTTGTTATGGCCTTGGAAATGATAAATACTTGTACCAAATTTGATGCCAAATAATAACCTAACGTATATAGGAGGTTTTTTTTTTTTTTTTTTTTTTTTTTTGGGGGGGGGGGCGTGTAGGCTTGTAAACGAATTACTTATTCTGCGTCTACCATTATTTTTACAGAAAACATGCTTTTAAATATTCTAATAACATATATTAATTCCATTACGGTAGGTGCATAATAACCATGTTAAAATGCACTTAAAAGAAATTCAGTGTACATATCTTAATGAGTCGAAATTCCTTTATGTGCCTTTATACACGAGCCATAAACATTATATACATAACTAATTCCATATACATCAGAAATATTTGCATTACCTGTCACATTATTCGGATGATTGTATAACGTTATCGGAATTTTTTTGTGTGATCCTGTAGAAAATTATTAAGTCTATACAGAACTTTTTCTACAGAAAAAAATTTAAGCATCTTAAGAAAACATGTTGATTTAATTATTTGAATGCAGTGTAATCATGTTAAAATGTGTTTAACCCTTAAATGCATGAACTTTTATTTTTAATAAATAACATTTGAAATCAACTGGGAAATGAATGTGGTTAAAAATACAAAAAAATAAAAATAAAAATAAAAAATAAAATAAAAAAATGATGTAGGGTAGGTGCTTCAGTAATTGGCATCTATCCCGAAATAATTAATAAATAAGAATAATAATAAAATCATATATTTTACATATAAGAATTTTAACATTTTATGTCAAACATTGGAGCATAGGGTGCCAATAGCTGGTAAAATGAATAACTAGCAGTGTCAAACACTGCAACATAGGGTGCCAATTACTGATAAAATAAAAACCTGGCAGTGTCAATTACTGGAACATTGAGTGGGAGTCAAATAAAAATTCATTAAAAAAAATGTTATTAAATGTATATATTTTAACATATATGTGGTTCCGAATGTCTTTCATTCCATATGTACTAATTCAAGATTTCTAAAAATATTTTCTGATGACTAGAACATTAAAAACACCAGAGATTGCTCTAAAAGTGTCAATCACTGGTGTACTTACCCTATTTCTATATCATTAAAAAAAAGTTACATTTTTCTTGCATAAACTTATTAGTATATGCAAATTTATAAATATTATTCGTTATTCTTGCCTTGTTTCAATCCGAAAACAATTTTTCCTGTATGTTTTTATTACTTTTTATGTAAATAATCGTAATTCATAAACACCCGCACCGAAATTAAATTATACTCGCAATCAGATAGCGCGCCAACAATGAAAATTGTCTCACAGATAAAGAAATATACTGTCAAAGATTCTAGTTGCGTTCGGAAAACTATAAAATAGTTTTGGTAAAATTTAAAAAAAAAAAAAAAAAAAAATTATGCAAAGATTGCTACATAAAAAGATATGAGGTTATAAACATACGATGCAGATCTACAGCGCTATGCATCTAAGGGATAAACGAAATTCTGTCCATAGGCCATAATGATATGAAACAAATTGGCGTGTCCCTGTACTCGAAATATGAACAATATAGACACCAAAACTCATACAACGAATTCTGTACAACTCATGAACGTGTGTACCAATTTGTCAATTGATGGGACAATTTTTTCAGTCGCTATCACGGTACACACAGATTCTATCCATAGGCCATAATGATAAAAATTACTTTGATTTGTCTTTTTATACGAATCATAAACTGAATAAACACCCAAAAATATACTGTTAATTATGTGTGGTTTAGGAACATATGTACTAATTTGCTAATCAATCGGGTGATTTCTAGTGCCGTTATCGCGGTACACATAGACACACAGAACATAAAACCTTTTTAAGTCTCAAGAAAGAGGCTTCTCTTGACATTCCGCCAATAAAGGATTTTGTGTTACGTACAGTTAACGAAAAAAAAAAAAAAAAAAACTCAAATATTCATTTGAGTATTTTGTTTTTCTGTCTTATTGATTGATTTTAAATGCGATTGACTCTATACTGAAAATAAATAAATAATAATAATTATAAAAGTATCAGAAATATAAAATATTGAAGGGAAAAAAAAAATTAAGATTCTTGTAGTGTAGAAAGGAGATGATTTTTTTAATACTTTAATCATTCCCATTAAATATTTGTCTGTGGTCTAACTCGAATTATATAATTGTGATATACAATTCGATAGAATATAACATTTGTGATAAATCAAATGATTTATCACAATTATAAAACTTTTATTCCATACCATTAACCTTTTACAGGCCAATGTTCCCAATTGGGAACATCAAATTAAAACTTATTTAAAAAATTAAATTGCACTAATATTGACTTGAAAAAATTAGCGGACATACTTAAAAGGTGACTTGATTTTTTAAAACAGAAGCAAAATTCCTATCATTAGTTACTAACTGTACAAAAAATCCCCAAAATGATCATTTTCATATTTCTTCCCAAAGAGTACAAATAAGAAAATGCATAAAAATTTGAAATTATCCGATGACTCTGAATATCAGTTGGTTTATTTTAAACAGCTCTTATTATCAAAAAGGACATCAAACTTGATAATATTAATCAGATTATATTAATAATCTATAATATTAATCTTAATAATTTAAGAATATTAATAATTATTATTAATGGCAATTAATATTTATGTATGTATTTTTTTCCATTTAAATGATTAAAATCCCTTAACTAAAGTATTATAAAGTAAAATATGCAAATAACTAATGAAAAATATACCTGGATCTAAATTCGGCCTGTAAAAGGTAGGAAAAAAAAAAAAAAATTATCGCATTTTTTCTTACGTATTATTTGCTGTTTTATTGGTCGATTTCTCATCGATTCTAAGTTCTGATAAGTCCTCTAAATTATAATAAATAATGAGAAAAAGAAAAAGATTTTTGTATTTTTTATACTTAAAAAAAACTTTAAAAAGTTTACTTTGCAACACCTGAAATATTCACGTTATATTTAATACTTCTTTTATCCTTTTATAAGTAAACATTTATAGATTCTAATTTAACATTGACTCTAAATTTTATAAATCAAAGGATTAATTACAACTATGTTAAATTTAAAATAAAATTTTTTATGATTTGTTGGTACAGTTAAATATATACATATATAAGCTTATTCAGCAATACCCCTAACCACATTATTTTGAATATTTGTTTTGCTCTCTTATATATCAACTCCGATCGCCTCTAAACTTATTGAAAGCAGTCAAGTATACGAAAGCAAGAGTGCCAATATGCAAAATGGATACAGTAAGTGGTTCGGACTTTTTATTGAATTTTCGGACTTCCTGTTGCTGAAACAGCGCTGCTTGAAAACATAGAAATCGGTTTCTCTTCTCTTATCGACGCGAGAGTACAAAAAGTGTGTGGAGATGTAAAATCGCAAAATAACATTTCTTTGTAGTAAATTATTGTTGACATACGAGCGCTGTTGTCGGAAAGGATATTTATGTGATGATACTTGTTACATATCAAACTCGCATCTTTGTATTTATAGTAGAAGAAAATCTAATGGAATTCGACATAAGATGGTTTTTCATATTTTCGGCAGGGCAAATTATGTTTATCGAAAAAATCCTTTTTGCATTATTGAATTGGGCGAATGTGTTTTCTGCAGCTATATATATTATGTATATATATATAATAAGAATAGGATTCTGGTATATTCTGAAATACAAAAGATGTGGATTCTTATTTATCTAATATTGGATAGATCATAAGATAAGATTTGAGTAGTAATTGAAGAGATTATAAAACAAAAATATTAAAATGGGGAATCGTAGGAAACACCAAAACACATTTTTCATTTTAATCTTTCTTCCTTTTAATGATTCTAAAATAAATGAAAGAAAGAAAGAAATCTAAATGGAAGATTTATTCACATACTACAATTTTATCACCAAATTATTCTGTACTTTTCTAAAAAAGGAATGCCACACTATTTTATAAATAAGTTTTTTTGTTATGCAATTGAAAATAGTTAAATACAAATACCAGTTCTAATTCTTTGCCTATCTATGGAAACTGGGCAACTGTTGATATGAACTATAAATGAAAAGAGGGATTTTGAGGATAAAAAAGTAATTTAGCTTTACTGTCCCATATATTTTTGGGCGTGATTTTTCAGCTATGAAGCAGAATATTTTATAAAACAGCTTTTACTTATTGATCAGCAGCCAAGTTGAAAACCTGATTTGAAAGCTTATTTATTTATTTATTTATTTTTTTATGCATGAGATGTTGTTGTAATTTACGGATGATAATTGTAAATTTTTAAACAAAAATTGTAATAAATTTTTGTGTAATTTATGTTGAAATTGCAATGATGCATGGACATTAAATATGTCGTTTCGTATCTCATGAAATTATATTCTTTGAGTTATATAAATGTCATTTAAAAAGATATTTCAACAGTTGCACTTTTATTGTGCAATAACTACAAAATTATTACAGGACATTTTAGCCTATTATGACTTATCTACTTTCTTTCTCCTTTTGCGCATATGTATACATGATGTAGTTTGACTTAACTGATGCATCGATACATAAGTGAAGTACAGAGTGCATTTCCTCTCTGAAGCTTACTTTTTGAATATTTTTAAAACATCCGTTACCATTACATAGTCAATTTAGTTAAATTTTGATTCGTTATTATTTATTTATTTTTTTTATATGGAGAATTCAAAATAAAATGTTAATTATCTATTCAGATAAATACCCTCAAATTTCCAACGGTTATTACCTCTTTATAAAGTATACAACAACATAAATTTTAATTTAAAAAAAGTACAAATGTATTGCAAATATTTTTCTTTTCTAATATTCATTGTATTTATGGTTCATTTTTCTATCCCTACGTTTTTCAAATCTTTCACTTCAGCAAAATTTATAGGGAACGACAAAGGGGAAAAAAGAGTTGTAACAGGACTATAAATAATTTTCAGGTTCTTCGTAACTGTAAAAAACTCCGTCATAATGATTATTTATGATTTCCGAGTTAAAGAATTGATACTATCGGAGAAAACATTTCTGATAAACAGAACAATTCGAATGCCACAAATACATTTGTTCACTTAATAAATAAAAACAAGATTCCAGAGTTGCTTCAACATAGTTTAGCATGTTCAGGGTTGACTAAAATATTTATTAAAGATGACATTTAATCATTTTAACCTTTTTTAATTAAAATTTTTATATATATAATGTTTTTCTTTAAGTTTTGCTTAAAAAGTGTTTAATTGGAATTTAGTTTCAATATTTCATATAAATGATACTTTTAAAATTGTTAACTTTAAGTTATTGTTTAAAGATATAATTTTGTGATTGAAGAATGATTGTAAAGTTTTATATTAAAAATTTGTTCTGAATTTTAAAACGAAAATAACCTCATTTTTAGTTTTTTAGGTGTATTTTTAAAATGCAAAGATAATTATATACTTAATATCAGTATACAGAATTAACATGGCGTCGTTAACCGTGCTATCCATCAGTAAAGTGAACATTTATTTTATTGCACTTTATCAGAAAATGAAATTAACTCAGACTTCTGAATTATAGGATAATGATGTTCTTCACCTCTTGCTATGTTCCGCTGATGAATCATTTAATTTCATCAATTATTATTTCGTTTAATTCTGTGGCGCTCAAATATTAGAATTAATATCAGTACATTGAAGTGACATTCGATATATCAACCTTTAGATCCATCAATAACAATAACAAACTACATTTCTTCAGAAAATGCAATCCACTTACATAATGTTTAAATAAGTATTCATGTTCTTCCCCCTTTGCTAAATATGATTTTACCACTTACCTTTTAAGTCCAAATTTACCGATATTCACCCAAAAAATCAGAATATTGGTTAATATAATTCTACAATAATGCATTATTAGAGCTTTAAAATCTAAAATAAATAAAAACAAATGTTAATATTTATTTATATATATAAAAAAAAAAAAAAAAAAAAAAAAATGTAATTTGCAATATATTAAAGCAAAAGCTTAATTTATCATTCCTTTGCAGAAAATTAATTAGAATGGTGTGGCTTTCACGAAATTTTCCCGTGGATCATTAATGATCACCAATAAAATTTTAATGGCCTGCAGAAAAATCTAGTATATTTTTTTATACGACTTTAAAAATTGAGTTGGTTGTTTATGTAGCTTTTAACTTAAGAATTTTCTAAATCCTTTTTACTCTCTCAACAGTTATCGTTTATGAAATTATTCTTAAAAGATCGATAAAATTTATTTTAATAACAACATATATAAAAAATTACAAATTATCAACAAAAAATAGATCAAATTACAGGTAGATGTATAATTCAACAGTAGTCTTAATTCTAAATTCAAGTCTATATCAAAATCCTATTTATAAAAATAAATATATATAATGTCTATAACAAGTGAAAATCATTTATTCAGTAAAAAATCTATGAAATCTCTTATTCAATTTTCAACAATAAATTTGTGCGAAAAAACGTTTTCATTTTTATTAGCAATTAAAACAAGATACCATTCTCTGTTTAAAGTAAAATTCACTTTCCATCTTGCATTCACATCTGCGGAGATAAAAATCGTTAATTGGATTACGGACAAGCAAAATCAGTTGTCAAATTATTTAATACGTATTAATAAATAATAACAGGAGACTTGGCGTTGGAATATTAAAACCCGAATAAACTACTACGTCAGAAACGCCAAAAGAAAAATATTTGCGATGCATACAGCTGTTTCGGTAGCCTAAGTCTTCAATGCTAAATTCGGTCCCTCTCCTATATATACGAGCACTTCTCCAGATTCAAAATTCTTTTTGCACTGAAGACAGAATATTCGGGTTTTAATTACGTATTAATAAACTTAAAATATTTTGCAATAATTAAGCACTATAAGCAACTTTTTTTAAAATGATTAATAAGTATTTTTAATTTTCTTATAAAAAATAAGCACTTGTAATAATTCATATTAAATAAATTTATTTCCTGTTTTTAAAATGGTTATTTTCTGATCATGATTCTATATGATCAGAACATTCATGATAGATTCATATTCGCGATTTCTTAATAAATGATATTGGTGGTCTGCGGGAATTTACATTATGAATTTAGTGGCCTGCGAAATTTTTTTACGTTTATTACGAATGTAGTAGACCTTGAAATTGAGAAGGTTGGCGATTGTAGCTATAAACATCTTAAAAACACCTTTTTTTTTTTTCCATGTTAAAAAGAGAAAATAATCAATAATCTTGTAAATTACCACATTCTATGGTTTAACCTTTCGTTTTAAAGCTATTGGCGAGTTCTTTAAAAAAATATTCATATTACAAATTTGTATATTTGGGGAAGGGGGAGGTTACTTCCCCTCGGGGAAGGGAAAGCTGTATATATTTTATATATATATAATTCCTATTTATAAATAATTCTTTATCGTGTTCTGCCACCACACTTTAGAATGTAGAAAACGAGGAAAAATGGCTGAAAATTCATAGAAACACGGGAAAAAAGAGTGAAAAATCCATAGAAAAAAGCATGGGATGCAAACGAAAAAAAAAACTCACAATGTGAAGTATTAAAAAAAAAAAAAAAAGATCAGAATTGACAAATATACGAATTTGGGGAGAAAGACTCAAACAACCTATTATACTGAAGCATCACAAAACTGGCGTTGTAAAAATTATTACTTACAAACTTTGAATAAACACCATAAAATGCAATAAACTCGCAACAATTGTTTCGGGTCGAAAAAACACACGACCCTTCATCAGGCGAACAAAGTAAGCACGAGTGCTTACTTTGTTCGCCTGATGAAGGGTCGTGTGTTTTTTCGACCCGAAACAATTGTTGCGAGTTTATTGCATTTTATGGTGTTTATTCAAAGTTTGTAAGTAATAACCTATTATACTACTCAATTTGACTACAGTACTATTATCTGCTAATCCGGATAGACAAACAAACAGATTTAATTCTTAAACATTTTTCAACGTTTTTGAAGTATGTTTACAGATAGAGGTAAGAAGACATTTTAAAAATGGCATTTTAACTTGTATGGTTAAATGGTTAATGAAACAACAATTCGTAGAATAAATATAATTTTATTTTTATATATAATTGTTTTAAATATTCAGTTGAAAAGACTGTATTTAATTTTGTATTTAATTTAATTTTATATTTATTTTTTATTTTATTTTTTTTACTCTATGAATAACAACTTGATTTCCTTTGCGGCAACTGTGATGTTACAGCCTTCAAAAATCCACAGTAAATTTCTTTTAAAACAATGTGAAATAAAAAAAAATAATAATTTTGATCTAAAAATTAAAAGTAATTAACAACCTTAAACAAATCTTACATTTTTCAAACAAGAAACTAATTTTTGGCTAAAATTCATTAATCACATTCGATGAAAGAAATTTCTAACAACAAAAGCGAATAAAAATAGATATTTCAGATAATAAAAAATGTAAAGCAATGAAATAAATAATTTTAATCAAACATGGATTCCATTCAAATTAAATGTTTCAAAAGTAGACAGAAGAAAAAAATAAAACCCAACCTCATCCTTTTAGAGAGCACTGCTAATGAATTACAATTTCCTTTCAATAATTCATCTCATCTTTCAGTGCTTTAAAAACGTCTTCTTTTCACGATCCGAGCTCTAAAAAGAAGCATAAATCTACATTAAAATGGAAGCAATTAAGATCTAAAATCCCATTAATGCATCTGTGGAGTTCGCCGAAGCGCGTGCAACTGACATTGAATGGCCAACAATGAATGGCTTTGCTCAATAAATCAAATTTCTCTAAACAAATAATGAAATGGGCATAACGGGGGATAAAAGAGTTCATTTCATAATCACCTTCGAGGAGGACAATAAAACGAAGATGCAGACTTCGAGTCTCTGATTTTGACTGAATACATAACTGTCTGGCAGAATTTGCATGTGAATGGCACGAAATACACAAATGAAGACAGTGGCCACAAAGTACTTCAAAACTGAAGTTGGTCGGTGATTACTTTTTTGGTATAGATGTAGTTAATAATTGAAATGGTTTGCATGTTTTTTAAATTCTAACTGTGTGTTTTCTGACACATTTTTACTGGAGTTTTTTTTAATAAAAATTACAAGAACTGTAATTTAAAACTCGAAAATCATATACTCTTTTCTGTAAGGTCAAAATAATTTTACATAAATGGTATCACATTTGCCATTTTCAAATGAACATGGGAAAATCAAGAAAGGCCAAAATAAAAATTTTATCATTGTTTGTCATTCTATTTGCAAGCATAGTTTGTATCTCAAATGAAATACATCAATAAAAAAAAAAAAAAAAAAAAAAAAAATCTGCTGTGACTCCACTCGACTTTCCGAGCATAAAGTAATAGACGTTTACTTAAGTAAATTAAAGTAAGAGAAGTCTTTAAATAAACAAAAGAGGAAATTATAATAGGGAGTTTGAGTATTTTTCCTCCATACAGTATGTTGTTTAATGAAGCGTAATATATCCAAATTCTTTAGTGCGTCTCTGTAAACGAATTACAAACACTAGATTCACAAAAATCTATAAAGTTTGTGCAACGGGTACCAATAATATGTATATAAATTTTCAGTTCGTTCGAATAAAGCGTTTAGATGTTATCGAGCTTTAAATAATTTCAGCCAATAGGCCATAATGATGATGAATTTTTCTTTATGTCCCTGTTATAAAAATGTAAATGCTGGATAAACCAAAATCTACGCAGTTTGTGTGACAGTTGACTTATAAATTGTATATGTAAATTTTCAGCTCAGTCGGATAAGGTAATTCAGACGATGTTACATTTCAAATAATTTCAGCCCATAGGCCAATATATATATATATTTTCATCCTATGGACTTATAAATTTATAGTTTATAACTAAAGCTGCTATCAGACGGAAGAACATATCTGTACTGATAAGTATAAAGGATTTAAGTCCATTTTCTTGATTTTTCAGGAGACGAAAAATACAGTTATACTAATTAAAATCTAATCAAAAGAATGGATTAGGAAAAAGGGATTTCGTTGGCTTATACCCTTTATACCATTCAATGATTGTCAACCTTCATTTAATAACGGGAAAAAATTGAATTAAATATTTTATACCATACATAAATGCTAAATTTCTGACTTGAATCTTTTTTTACTAATGGATTTTCTCAGAGACAAAATGACATAGAATTAAATCCTTTATACCAATCGATAGAGAATATTTTTCTCGGTCTGACAATGTACTTAACTCAAAATCGAAATTTTTGGACTTAAATCCTTTATACTTATCAGTATAGATATATTCTAAAATATAAGATATTGCCGCTCAAAGGTACCAAACGACTTTCTCGGGGTGTAGTGGTTTTAAGCATAAACGAAATCCAGAAATGGGAACAACGCACCCAACATTTGGCGATAATTCACCTCGAGTATGTTTAAAAGTGGAAAGATGGAGGGTATTCTGTAACCGCGATTCTGTGATTGGAGAAGTTCATGCTTAAAACTAATGTATGTTATTCAAACAGTCGAAAATGCGTGATTGGCGAATATGCGTGAGGCAAATTGTATCAAACGGGCATATTTGGATCGTTTCCTTCATGAAAAACCTGTTTATGAGGTAGTATGTGCTAATGACTTTCGTATGGCTCTTCGTCTGAAGCCACTATCCTATGAAGAGCTTGAGGGAGACCCCCACGGAAAGCACTATTCCTCAGGCCTAGGACCCTAGAGCAGTCAATCGGCCTTACTCCCAAATCCCAATCCTTTTATCCAGAAGTTGCAATATATATCAGAAATTGGGTTTATTCGAAATAGAAGTAACAATTTTGATGACAATTTGGGGTTAAGGTTTCTTTGGGATGCAAAATCTATTGGGCATATCCTCATCTTCAGGAAATTCGTATTTGCTGTTACAAAATTTTTCAGAATTAGGGTTTACTTGGAAATGAATGAAAAGATTTTGATGAAATTTGGACTTAAATGTTTTTTGCGGTGGTTGCCTCATTTTTAGAAAATTCGCGTTAGCTGGTAACCCTTTATCCATTGATTGCAAAATATCGCAGAAATTGGGTTTTCTCAGAAATGGATATAAAGATTCTGATAAAAACTTAGTGTGAAAAGTGTTTTAGATGAGAAGCCCATCTGGTTTATCCTCTTTTTCTCAAAGATTATCGTTCACTACTAACCTTCACTTCTCCCGTGACATAATATGATAGAAACTTTATTTTCTTAGAAACAGCTTAAATAATTTTGGTAAAAATTTACATCTGAGGGTCTTTTGAGTTTACAATTCAATCAGAATTGCCCTCCCCCTCCTTTTCAGAATACTTAGTGTTCACCGGTAACACGTGCTTCGACCTGGAAAATAAAAGTGGTAGAAACTTTCGCTTCCTTCGAAAGTACTCGAATGATTTTTAGTCTTAGTGTATTTTTGAGATGCTATTTCAATATAAATCACCCGCCATTTTCAGGATAATTGGCATTCACTGGCAATTTGCACTAAATCCAGAAAAAAATTCAGCAGAAACTTGGTTCTCTTATAAATCTTTGGAACGATTTCGAAAATAAAATAAAATAAAGAAAAAAAAAGTGTTGAAGAAATGAACAAGATTTTTTTTTTTTTTTTTTTTTTTTTTTTTGGGGGGGGGGGGGGATATAAAAAAAATAAATAATTGACTTTTTTTTTTTATTATTATTAACAGTCGCTAGTGTCCCGTATTTTACCTTTGACAGATTGTAGCAGAAACCTGGTTTTCTAGGATATTGCTTGACTAATTTTGATAAATATATAGTTAGGTAGTTGAGCTGATAATACGATTTGAATTTTTCTTAACTATTTCCAGGAAAATTAGAATTTACTGGTAACTCGGACAAACAAATAAAAAATATATATTTCCAAGAACAATCATTGTGTTTACATTACGAATAATTTTTACAATGACACCGAATAAACTCGGACATCCAGGTACTTACAATTAAATGGAAATTTCCTTCACTAAAGTACATTTTCTTCATTTTTAATAATAATTTTATTAGATTATTCATACAATATTTGCATTAAAAACAGGTTTTATTTGTCACTTTTTTTAATTAGTCACGTTTAGTCATATTTATTAGTGTTTTGAAAATTAATTACAATAAGTGCAGATTTCTTTTTTGAAATTTTGTACCCGAAGCTGTATAGAGCAAGTGAGTATAGAATGAATTTTCTTAATTATGTCGATATTACTCAGAACTGAAAATTTCTACTTTGCGTCTTTCAGCAACAAGAAAGACGGCAAATTGCTTTTCCATTATTGCAAATGGACGGAAATAGCTGATTTAAAAATCTCTTGTTTTATTAGAGTTGACAGTGTTTCCGAGCACCTTAATGTGCAGTGCTCAGTAAATCTTTTCAAACTGTGCGATTATTAATGGAGGCATTAAATAATGTTCGGCCACATTTTTAATTGGAAGCTATTTAAGGTTCCGTTAAGACATAAAACGATTAAAGAGGAGTTCTTTAAATTTAAGGAATAATTATAAATACACCAGTTACTTATTAAATCATAAAATCCTATTAGTTCATCATTCTCCGTTGGCAAAACAACACGTCTAAGTACGGCAAACATCCGCATCGCCTCGTCCGTGCTTTTAAGCTTAAGCGGCAGATCAGAAGAAAAATTGTTTTATTGGGGCAGGCAACTTCCTGAAAGTTTAAGAACCTTCGTCTCATTCACAATGCGCTTATAAACTGTTCTGCTTTCTTGATTAATGTCTTCCAAGCTATTCACATTCAAATTTTAAAACCAAATAATGTACAAACGAGGAAGAAAAATTATGTATTTTCGGATGGATTATGAAACACTTTCCAAATATACAAACCTGTTACTATAGCATAAACTTTAGGGTATTTTACCGTAATGATTATAACTTAAAATATATTTTGTTTTAAATAATAGAGGAAGAAAGTCCACGAAATATATAATATATAATCAAACTTGACGTTGAACAGAAATATAAATATTTACAATACATTTAAAAATCCAATGTAAAAAAACTAAACTAGAGTTTCGTTAGCATTCAGCGTACTCTGCACTGATGATGGCGCGCTTAACGCTGCCGAAACTGCAGTTAGCTTTTAATAATTTTTACATTGGCGTTTTCAATATTGTGTAAATATTTTAATTCCACAAATTTATCGTTATAGCTTTACTTTAAAAAAAAAAAGTATTTAAGTGATTTTTTTTTTTTTTTTTTTTTTTTTTTGAAGTGAAAACTTCTTTAGGCACGTGGAGCACTTTTTGGGTAAACAAAAATCATGGAACTCGCGTCATCGTCACCGAACGCTTTCCATGAGCTATATGTATACTGTGTACATATGTACATAGATATACCTTCGTGCGTTATTAGTATACATTATATATATACAAAGAGTATATCTCTCTACATATATGTCCATATATATGTAGCGCACGGCGCGGCATGCCTCATATACATATACACTGGTTCTCATAATTATAAGGACACCCGTTTTTCTATATTAACTAAACACTGAACACTATTATTTAAATAAATATATTTTTTATTAATTTGTATTTCATTAATAAACTATATTTAAAAAAGTTTTATCGGTTTTCTATCTTAAAAAACTTTAAATACAGTCAAAAAGATGATTTTTCAGATTTTCACAATTATAAGGACAGCTCGAATCTTAGTAATTTTTTTTTTTCAGTTATTCTTTAAATTAATATTTTATGGGGTCTCTTTTTAGGGTGAAACAGTCAGACATTCTCTCTGGTATATATATATACATACATTTTTTTTTAATTATTATTCAGTTTCAATACCATTTTATACAGCATAGATGATATTCTGAATACATTTAAACTATTTAAAATTGCTTTCCACTTGCATGCGCTTTTCTAATAGGATAAGTTAAGGTTTTTTCAACTTTTAGGCCACGGGAAAGGCAATAATACAGAAGTTTCTTTCTTCAAACTATTTCCTATTGCTCTAGAAGTAGAGCAAAAATTTAAGTCTTGTTGGAAAAAATAATATTACCCCCCTCCCCCCCCCCCCGGCCCCCCAAAAAAAAAAAAATAAATAAAATAAAAAAATAAAAAAATCTAACAAAAATCTGAGAATTCCACGTTTAAAATTTGCGGATATACTCTTGATGTTCATAATAATAGAAAAAATTACTAAATTCATTCTGCCTTCAGTAGAAACAGCTCCCCAGAGCACCATAGATCCACCTTTAAAATGCCCAATTCATATCTGCCTTTAAAAAATCTGCTCTGTCTTTCGCTATCTTCAGATCGTGCCAGTAACTGTTAAAATTATTTTGTTAATCAAGAATAAAATGTTTTTCATCCGAAAATGCACCATTTAATATTGTCTTTATTCAACTTTAACGCAGACGTTCTTTCCCCGATTAAATGATTATTGATTATTACAGGTTTTTTATTCATTTTAACATATTATTAATTATTTTACACACGCATAAATGTAGACCCCAACCTTTCGTTAAAAATTACGAGCAAATTCAGCAGCAGTCATTACGAGCAGAACAGTAAGAGGAATTATGAGTCTTCGATCTCTGTAAAACAACTCTGATTTTGTATCAGATCTCTCTCCTATCGAACCAGCAGCTCAACGTTTGATCACATTTCCTTCAGCAATTTTAGATCTTCGAAATTCATTATAAATACGGCGGATTGAAATTATCCCTCCAGTTAAAAAACACATTTATCATACTTCACTGCACGAACGTTTTTTTTTTTTTTTTTTCTTTTTTCGAGGAATTATCAGTAATGTCCGTCCAAGAAAAATTGAAAGTTTATATATGAATTAATCTAGCCCAGTAGTTAACAAATTCGCATGTAAACTGTAATTTATCCGCTAGTAAGTTAAATGAAACGAAAAAATCTTGATTGTCCCTATAGTTATGAACATGTAAAAACGTGGAGAAAAAAATATTTTGCACTATTTTTTACTAATTTTGTCTCTTATTAAAAAAAAATATAGCAGTTTTGGTTTTTAGAATACTAGATATATTAAGTGCACTTAGTATAATCTTGTTCACAGTTATTTTTACATTAGTTATTTCAAAACATAAAGTGTCCTTATAAATATGAGAAGGAATGTATATATATATATATATATATATATATATATATATGTATAAAATGTATACTAATACGAGTAGTATACTGGCTACTGGCATCTGTCTCTTTCTAGTTCTATACTCTATGTATGTATGTACTTTTTACACAGTTTATACATAGTTCACAAAGTACAAGCACGTGTTTTTTATGCAGACTGTTATATTCTTCTTTTTGCTTTCAATATAAATTTTCAAATAAATAATAAAAAAAAAGAAAATTAGTTTAGTAATATTTCAATATTTTTACCTAATATAAGACTTAGTTCATTTAATTTGGGTAGCTACAAATATTGTGCCGAATCATATAATACAGATCATAAACACTTCTTTACAAACCAAAAATAATTCGAAAATAATAATCTAAAATCTCGACGATACAATTCACAAGTTACTTAGTTTTCACTTCTATCGGCATTCCCCAAAGACTGCTTTTTTTTGTGTGTGTGTGTGTGTAGTTTTGTGCATCATGCATATTGTACTAACAATTTCGTGTCAAAAACAAAACCATAACAATTAAAAAAAGACTTCAAACAATATAGTTTACAGATTAAAATTTTTCTTTTTTTCTTTCGCTTCAGTAAACAATTATGGGTGCTAATCATACTATATTCCATAATACATATGCCTTTGTAAATCTAAATAATATGCATTAACAGGGGCGAGGCGTGGTTCAGACAACTATAGAAGCGCTTCCAAAAGCAGAGGAAGAATCAATTCAGTTTTTGGACGAGGTGACGTTACTTGATTACTTTTTTAAAATCTTAAATAAGGGAAGCGCTGCTCCCATCAGTTCCATGGACGCTTCGCCACTATGTATTAACTTCTTTATGTTTTGCATAGTATAAAGATGTTAAAATGTGCTTTAAAGAAATATCCCGCAGAACCCAATATAACAGAATTTTTTATGAATTCCCTGTAAGTGTACACAAAGGAGTAGAACTATCGGTGCAATTTTTAACAGGAACATTCATGAGTGAACAGAACATATTTCAGTTTCAAAAGATTCTAAAATTTCTCAAAAAAAAAAAAAAAAAGAGTGTGAAATGACAGACAGACAGAGAAATCAAACTGATCAGAGCTTTTCAATAATAATTCATTTTTTAATTATTTTGTTGGGAAGTATTAACAATGAAAATTAGCTGCTTAAACAAAAATAATTTGCTTTGTAAAAATAGCCGAAAAATTATATTCTATAATTATTAAACTACTAGTATATAACCCAGTCAAAAATGACGGAATGTGAAATCAGTTAAGGTAGTGAATCAATGAATGCTTTGCCAGCTTCGCTGGACACTATATTTAAAGGGGACTAAAGTGCAAATTGCACCTGACGGGACTAATATGCAAGTTGTACCTGACGGGACAAATATGCAAGTTGTACCTGACGGGACTAATGTGCAAGTTGCACCTGACGGGACTAATGTGCAAGTTGCACCGAACGAACAAACTATTTCGTTTAACAAAAATACTTACTAACTCTGGATGATAGGTCTAATATAACGTATCATATTGTATATCGTATTTATCGTAATATAACTCAGTACTTATTTCGCTTCCTTCTTCGACTTGTTTTAATAAGTATTTTTTTATATGCATGGGCAAATTTGATATTTTTTAATTTTTCGCGTAAAAACATTATTTCATCTTATGCCCCCCCCCCCCCCAAATATATATATATAACAATAACTGGTAAATTTTTTTGGCAACAATCATAAACTTAAATGTCCAATTTTGAAATTATTTTCCTACTTTAATTAATTCTAAAATATCTAACCAAAACTTCGTTATAAATAAGGTACCAAATGAATGGTACCATATTTGTAACAAAGTAACCTTAGGTACCTTATTTGTAACCTTATTTATTTTAACTAATTTGATAAATATGACGTCACAATCAACTGTTTGTTTATATCAGATAAGTACATTATCATGATTGCAAGAAAATGATGTAATAACTATTAGCCCATAATTTTTATGATTGAATTTTATATTACATTTTAATTTTATCCTCCATAGGTATTTTAGAATTGCAATGGTAGTTATAAACTTTCGTTGAAATCTTTTTATGTATTGAGATTAAAGGAAAAGTGTAAGCACAAAAAATGTTAAGTTTTGAAAGATATTTCTAATGCTGTAACATTTATGCAGATTAATGTTAAAAACTAGTATGTTGTGGCCACCACATGACTTTCATCTATATTTTCCTATACAAATTCACTCAGTAAAAATTATTTATTAAAATTATTATTTTAAAAAATTATCTTCCATGATAAAGCAGACGATTTCCATATTAGAGAAGTAGTATAACACTAAATATCCAAAAAAAAAATATCGAATTTATTGTCAATATTACATAAAAAAAAAAAAAAAAAAAAAAAAAAAAATGTTAAAAATGAAAAAAATTGGTAATTTTATTTTAAATTATCGCAGATAGATGGTTCAACCATTCGTTTTAAAGGTATTGGCGAACTCTTTTGAAAGATACCCATTATGAAAATTTACTCCCCTCGAGGGAGGACTTCCTCCCCAAGGGGGGGGGGGGGGCGAGGCTCCTACATATACAAAAAAATTTTCCCAGTGGACTATCTCTATTATAAATAATTCTTGTAAATTTCATAATGATTACTAAAAAATAATTCTCTTTATGCACATTTATACAAAATTTTGTCCTTTATCACCATGTTAAAAATTTAGAAAAAGCGGGATGGCAACGCAACCTGTGAGGCAATTTTTACCAAAAGTTGATAGGCACTCGTTTATGTCAAGGTGCAACTACATAGCAATTTGTATGAAATTCTGTGCAGTAGTTTCTGAGATACAGTTGCCACAAAATTTTGTCACACACACAGACAGACAGACAGACAGACATTTTCTCAAAATGGTCAAATCGTGTTCTACAGCTCTCAAAACTTGTAAATCCATCAAAAACCCGAGGTCGAACATTTTTACGAATCCAATACTTTCTTCTATTGAATATAGAAGAAAGTAAAAAAAGCGTTTTTTTAAGGGTATAGAATTGTCTTTACCAGCAAATACACTATTCTATATCCGTAAGGAATTTTTAAGGTAGGTTAAGTTTCATACCTCAACTGGTGAATGACGTTTTATCGGTGCTGCATCGAAACGTCTACAAAAAGTACATAAAATGGAATCTTTATTCATCTTATTGGCTGAATTTGTTTATTTCCAGAAAGAACGTATGTGTGTTGACATTTCAATAGCTAATAAAAAAAAAAAAAAGTTTTCCATGCTAGGACTGTTTTTAGTGCCTAGCCAGGGTTCTCATTATACCTCGAGACCGTGAAAATCTCGCATATTTTTTCATTTTTCTCACTAAAAAATTTCAACATTGCGAAATATTCGCGCTCTTTTTCATTTTTCAGGAATCGATTAAAAAAAAAAAACTAAAAACTTTTTTCAAATCGTTGACTTATGTTTGTCCCATGATAGAAAAAAACGTTTGACAAACAAACTGGGCCCTAACCTGCTCAAG
The DNA here is from genome assembly GCA_963930645.1 of Salticus scenicus. Taxonomy (NCBI): domain Eukaryota; kingdom Metazoa; phylum Arthropoda; class Arachnida; order Araneae; family Salticidae; genus Salticus; species Salticus scenicus. Next base: position 285,165,722 of record OZ005656.1, on the reverse strand, counting down.
TATATATGGCTTCTTGGGCTCTCTCCCTCTCCCCCCATCCATCCAAAAAACCTGTGTTCATGTACAAGACCTATTATTATTAAATGTTTATTTGGGGTCTCACGTAATTTTTGGAAATCTCACATAGGGTGAGAAATTCTCACCCAGTTTTTTCTTCTAATGAAAACTCTGCCAGTAGTACTCCTAAAATACGTCACACACCAGCCATCATTGCTATCGGGCAATTAAAATTGTAGATCATCGCTCGAAATTGACTATTAAATGAAAGACAATCACCCAGTTAGAATACGATGCCCAGTCACGAAAGCATATAAACACAAATAATTCCATTAAGTCTATGCTTTTATTAAATTTGTCTAACATTAAAGACAATATATTGTAATGTGATATTGAAATCGCATATATTTTTAAACCAAAATTTCATTTCTAAATCTTAATACAATGCGCAATTTACTTACTTTCATTTTATAACAACAAAAATGTTTTTTATTAACACTTTCCAAGTGTTTATGCTGACTTCTGTTTGTCTGTTTGTTTGTCTGTTCGCAGTCTAACTCCCGTAAATACTGATGAAATTTCTTGACACTGATATATGTTATTAAAGTTTACTATTGTATGATCTCTGTTAAAAATGTAGTACATACCACCTCTGGTTTGTATACAGATACACCCTGAAGTTTTTCAAAGCATTGCGTTTTATGAGAGGTATTTCTATAAACCCTATTTTAATGCCTTTATTCTATACAAGTCTTAATGAAACTGAAATATGTCATTCAAGTGTACTATCGGATATTGCTCATTGAAAATGGAGTAAGTACCACCAACGGTTTGTGTACAGGGACACCCAAAATGATTCCAAAGAATTGCGTTCTATGAGAGGTAGTTCTATAAACCCTATTTTAATACTTTTACTTAGAACAAATATCAATGAAATTGAAATATATTATTCATATGCGCAAAAAAATGCCTAGCATAATTAGCATTAAGATTTACAGGATCACACAAAAATATTCAGTTACATTAAGGTCTATTATTAAAAAAGTTCTGCAATTGCATTTCCGTTTATATTACGCAATTTTAACACTTTCTAACAATTTTCAAGAGTGAATATGATTTGAATTAGTGTATCTGTCTATGTTACTGTCTGTCTGTCTATCTGATCGTTCGCTACCTCCAGTGACTATAAATATTTTCAGAATTTCTTAATGATATATGTTATTCAACTTCACTATGCAATGGTCCCTATTTGAAATGGCATTAATAGGTCCTGTACAAGGTTTGTATACAGAGACCAAGAGACACCTCTGCAAAAAAGCCCGTTTTAGGAGAAACGTTTTTATAAATCCCATTTATTTAACTTTCTACTGCAAAAATCATACATTTAATGTCAATAAGCTAAAATAATGTTTTGTATAGAATATGATAATGCTTAGCCTTCAGATTTACAGGGCTACACTAAAATATTCAGATACATTGAGGAAAATGAAGGGAATTGCATTTCCGTTTGTGTTTAGAAATTTTAACACTTTGACACACAGTGACTATGAATTCAATCAGTCTATCTGTCTACTTTTTTGTCTTTCTGTCTGTTCTTTGTGTGATAACGTAGGCAAAGAACGATAAAGGTTAAGTAATACGAGGGGTACGCACAGTTGGAAAATGTTAATAATCAATGCGTACTGCATTATTTTTCTTTCTTGTTTTCTTTTAGGACAGTGAAAAAAAAAATTTAATTCGAGTCAAGAAACATTTTTCGCTTACATATCTGCCTTTTCGCCAATTTTTTCAGATACCACATGAATTTAATTCATATTTAGCCCATCATTTCTCTCAAATGTAAACTTCAATGATTAATTTTTCCACTTTAAATGACAGAATTCTTATCTGAAATAGATCTCATGTTGAAAATCTATGTTTACTAGATGTGTTAAATACATTCCCATAGTTAAACTATAGTCTGCGAATATAACGAAAATCGAAATTCACATGTTGACAAAAAACGGGTTCGCTGGAAAATTAAAAAAAAAAAAAAGTCTCATAAATTTAACATTTAATTTTGCATATTTATTTGCTAACTAAGTACAACGTACGCGTATTCGATCCCACCCAATATATATCTATATATATAAAAGAGCAGAGTCTGTCTGTGTGTGTGTGTATGTGTGTCCGCTATAGAATCCTAGGCCGTTTCACCGAGCGGGACCAAATTTGGCACGGTTAATGTTTACGACCCGAGAAAGACAACGCCGCAAGCGATTTTACAAAATTCGCCCCCCAAGGGGGGGAGGGGGGGCAAAACGTAATTTCACAAAATCCTCCATATCTCAAACAAAAAAACAGATATCCGTAAAATTTTTGCTTTTAAATATAGCTAATACAAATGTCTAAAAATCGGTTTGTGGAATTTTTGAAATTCGGTCCCCAAGGGGGGGCGGGGGGGGGGGCAAAACGTGATTTCACATGCGTAAGGGGGGGCTATGGGGCAAAAACAAATAGAAATAAGTTAGGCCGTACAAAATTGGTACAGATAGGTTTAAGAGGCCTGCAAGTCGAATGGGGATATTTTCGATTGTGTAAAGTTATTAGGAGGGGCGAGTAGGGGGAGAGGGGAGGGGGGGCAAAAAAATAAAAATAGTGTCAGATCGTTCAAAATTGGTACATAGAGGTTTTCGATACTTACAAATCGATTGCGGATATTTTTGAATTTGTAAAATTATTAAGAGGGGCGGGTAAGGGTGTGGGGCAGTAAGGGGGGGGGGCTATGGGGCAAAAACAAATAGAAATACAGTTAAGCCGTTCAAAATTGGTACAGATAGGTTTAAGAGGCCTGCAAGTCAAATGGGGATATTTTCGATTGTGTAAAGTTATTAGGAGGGGCGAGAAGGGGGGAGGGGAGGGGGGGGGCAAAAAAATAAAAATAGTGTCAGATCGTTGAAAATTGGTACATAGAGGTTTCCGATACTTACAAATCGATTGCGGATGATTTTGAATTTGTAAAATTATTAGGAGGGGCGGGTAGGGGGTGGGGCGGTAAGGGGGGCTATGGGGCAAAAATAAATAGAAATAAAGTTAGGACGTTCAAAATTGGTACAGATAGGTTTAAGAGGCCTGCAAGTCGAATGGGGATATTTTCGATTGTGTAAAGTTATTAGGAGGGGCGAGTAGAGGGGGAGGTGAGGGGGGAGCAAAAAAATAAAAATAGTGTCAGATCGTTCAAAATTGGTACATAGAGGTTTTCGATACTTACAAATCGATTGCGGATATTTTTGAATTTGTAAAATTATTAGGGGGGGCGGGTAGGGGTGGGCAGTAAGGGGGGGCTATGGGGCAAAAACAAATAGAAATACAGTTAGGCCGTTCAAAATTGGTACAGATAGGTTTAAGAGGCCTGCAAGTCGAATGGGGATATTTTCGATTGTGTAAATTTATTAGGAGGGGCGAGTAGGGGGGAAGGGAGGAGGGGGGGGCAAAAAAATAAAAATAGTGTCAGATCGTTCAAAATTGGTACATAGAGGTTTTCGATACTTACAAATCGATTGCGGATGATTTTGAATTTGTAAAATTATTAGGAGGGGCGGGTAGGGGGGTGGGGCGGTAAGGGGGGCTATGGGGCAAAAACAAATAGAAATACAGCTAGGCCATTCAAAATTGGTACAGATAGGTTGAAGAGGCCTGCATGTCGAATGGGGATATTTTCGAAAGTGTGAAGTTATTAGGAGGGGCGAGAAGGGGGAGGGGAGAGGGGGGACAAAAAAATAAAAATACAGTTACATCGTTCAAAATTGGTACATAGAGGTTTTCGATACTTACAAATCGATTGCGGATATATTCGAATTTGTAAAATTATTAGGGCGCTCATATATATGCATTCGCGCGTGCGCATCGCGCACGGGTCTACGCTGCCGAAGGCAGTGGGGACCCGGTGCGACATTTTTCCCGATCAGAGTTTTTTTTTTTTTTCTTTTTTTTTTTTTTCACATGATAAAAAATTCATTAATTATAATGATTCATTCAAAAATAGTGACCAGCGAAGCGGGCGTAGCCTGCTAGTATATATATATATATAGATATAAATATTTTTCTTAATCTTTGAATCTGGAATTAGTATAAGATTAATTTACTTATATTGAAAACTTAAGCAGTGAATAACGGCTATTCTTGTTATTTGCACATTGTAAAATATAATCTTTTTTTTTTTTTTTTTTTTTTTTTACAAGTACACCAGATATTTGCACGATTTACGCATCTTTAATTTCATACTCATGCATTTACGAGTTCAAGTCAAAAAGTAACTTACACTTGAGTTAAAAAACACCGTAACATACAAAGACAGATCAAAATAAAGATTCTTTTATTAAATAAACATAGTAAAAATTTATTTATTGGTGTATATCCTAAAGAAACTGAAACATTTATTACTTTATTATTATTATATTATTATTATATATATTATTATTATTATATTTTATTGCAATGGAAAACTTCATCATACTCCGTATGATGAAGTTTTCCATTGCAATAAAATACTAATGTCCTCCAGTGTTTTCCAACCAATTCAGTAAAACCAGCTTCAATTCAATAAAGCCAATTTAATTTTTAAGATTCTAAATTACTTGAAAAATAAATAAATCACATTCATAAGTAATATTTTTGAAACACGTGGCATAATTATCACTATAAAAATTATACCGAGTAGCCTGCAAACTTGCTTATGCCTGTTTTGTGTCCCTACAAACTGTCTATTTCAGCAACAATGTGTTCAACAAATGGTATGATTACACAACAATCGCATGAAATTAATAATATTGAAAAATGACCCGATAACATCCCACACAACAATGTTGTCATAAACCAACAATGTGAAATAGAAAATTATAAATTAAGTAACACGCAACAATGAAAAGTCTTTGTAATCAGAAAACGAATTGCAATCAAGTTGTAATTTGTGATTACTGCGATATAAAAGTGTTTTTCGGCGATCTATTTTTGTTTGGAATATTCAATCATGGATTATTTTAGAGAAAAGCACCGTGCAGGTCTCATAGACTTTAAAACTTATGACAGAATGATAGAAATCGCAGCTCATCTCGAGCAGTATGGTTACAGTCTCATTGGAAACATCGTCGACGGCTCGTACGGTTCGGTTTTTAAAGTGAAACGTTTAACATCGGATGAAGAATTCGCAGCAAAAGTTGTTGAGAAAAAGTACGCCTCTGACGGAGAAATCAATGTATGGAAAACATTACAGAATGAAAATATCTTACCAGTTTCAGACATCCAGTTCGTCTACCATGCCGATTCTTATATATTTTTCACTCCTGTATACCCTAAAACTTTAGAACAGATAATCTTTGAACCTTCACTCATGACAGACCAAAATGCCCTAAAGCAATCAGTAAATTGGTTGAAATAAATTTTAGAAGCTATGGGCTACCTACATGACAAAGGGTTTTCTCATAACGACATCAAGTGTAATAATGTACTTATATCAGATAGTGGAAAAGCAGTTGTAGCCGATTTTGGATTTTTATTTCCTGCAAATGATGCCATTCAGAAATATGGAACTCCGATGATTTATCTTTGTCCAGAAGGTCGACTTACCGAGTCTGGATTGACGCCTGTTGACGGAAAAAAGTTGGATACGTGGACTGTCGGAATGCTTGCATTCGAATTGTTCACGAAAATGTCTCTGCTTACAGAATTGTCTAAATCAGACTGTTGTTTGTCTTGCTGGTTTACGGATATCTATCCCGTTTTGCAACAGAATCTTCAAGGAAAGAATTTCGTAAAGTTTATGCAAAACACCTTCCCAGCTTCTAAAAACATTACGGAAACAGCGGATGATATCATCGATTTTATAACTTCTTGTTTGAATGTAGTTCCTGAGAAACGCCCTTCCATCCGTCAGCTGCAACAGCACAAACTATTCGGAGGCGCATGGAAAAATGAAATTTCTGAATCTGAAATCGATATATGGAAAAATAGAGTGAATGTTCGGCAATTCAACGAAATTTTGCAGCAAAACGAACTAGAATCAATTCCAATTCACCTAATTGAAGAATCATACAGTAATCAGTCTAATGAAAGTAATAATATTTGTAGGAATACTGTATTAGATGTTGAACCTGATTCCATTAATTTTGAACAAAACATGAATGAAATTAAAAATTCTGAACAACATACTGGAGATAATATTAGTGAAAACCCTTTGCTTCATTCTGATGCCGCCTTTTCCAAAAGCAATGAATGTTCCTTAACAACAACTGAAAAGACTAACTGTATACTGACTTCTCAAGCAGTTCAAGAAAATCAGTCTATATCTACAGTTCCCAGTAATCATATCGCTTCATATTTAACAAATGCATCAACAGCTACAAATACAGAATATAATTTTGAATGGGATTTCTTTAAGGCCATGGAGTTTTCTTTCTCCGTCAGCTGAAACACCACCATTAACACCAACTGAAAATGAGGCCGTAGAAAACAACTCTTGTAACATACCAGATCTCACTTAAGAGCTAAATGGTCGCCAAAAATTTAAAGCATGGTGGAAACGTCGAAAAAGAGCCGTCGTCAGATTATTTACAACTTGTTTCCCTTGTGTGAAAAATTAGTGCAAAACAGAATAATTTTTATGGACATATTATCGATTGTGACTACCGATTGTGACTACCAATTATGACTCACGAATGTGACTTCCAAATATGACTCCCGAATGTGACTACCGATTATGACTCACAGATGTGACTCCCAAATATGACTCCCGAATGTGACTACCTATTATGACTCACGGATGTGACATCATGGAGTTTGTCTTCTCTTAACGTCATCTACAGCATCTAGTACTTTTAACAACTTGCCATCTTCCTTTTTCCACCACTAACATCCTGGAGCAGCCTTCTTTTAACATCATTTGTAAAATCTTGTCTTCTTAACACCTAGATATCTTTCTTTTGCCCTCATTAACATCTTGGAGCAGCATTCTCTTAACTATAACATCTTATCAGCTTAACACATTGTCATCTTTCTTTTGCCACCAGTAACATCATGGAGCAGCCTTCTCTTAAAACCCTGCCATCAGTTATTGTCTCGGAGCAGCCTTCTTTAAACATCATATTTAAAGTTTGTTTTTATAGCATCTTAGAGCAGCAGCAACATAAAATAAAACCTACCGAAAGCAGATTTTTGTAAAATAAAGCAGCTTTAAATAAATGAATTTTATGTATTTTATAACGATTTATTCGATTTTTAATGCAAATTTCAAATATAGTTTTTGGGAGAAATTGTATGCTGATATATCTTTATCTCATAAAAAACAATACTATTTTAAAAGTCATCCCGCCCAGCAAAACTCTTACCTTTCTTAAGCTGCTATCACACGAAGTCCCGTATAAACTGCATTAGCCCATAGTTCAGCATAAACCGGTTTTCCATGAGGAAAACTGACGAAATACCGTTTGATAATTTTGCCTAACGTATATTCTTATCTTCTTTCACGCATTTTCGACTGTTAAAGTCACATATGCTAGTCTTTAGAATGAAGTCCTCCAATCAGAGAATCGCAATTCCAGAGTATCGCCTATCCCCATTCCTTTCAAACCTCCGAAAGGGAATTTTCGCCAAATGTTGCGCTCGTTGTTTACATTTGTGGATTTCGTTTGTGCTGAAAAATAACCCTTGACTGAGCACAAGAAAGTTGTTCGGTAGGTTTGAGATTCAATAGATTATACTTCAGAATACATGTTCTTTCGTGTGATAGCAGCTTTAAGCAGCCAAAAAAAGGATTGATATCAAATTTCGCCGCCGCTATTGAATCCCGGGTACTCAATGCCTAGCTTAATGAAGATCTGTCAATAACACTGCATGTATCTTTCTAATAAATCCTAATCTCTTTCAACATTCTTTGTTATCTGTTTTAGTTTTCTCGCTGCATTATAAAGTTATAATTTAAAGTATTTTTACGGCGGGGTGCGTAATAATATTTTAACTAACTAACTTTACTAACTAAATTTTTTATTAATTAAAACTTCTACATAGGGGATGCACCCCACCGTAAAAATACTTTAAATTATAACTTTATAATGCAGCGAGAAAATTAAAACATGTAACAAAGAATGTTGAAAGAGATTAGGATTTATTAGGAAGATACATGCAGTGTTATTGGCAGATCTTCATTAAACTAGGCATTGAGTACCCGGGATTCAATAGCGGCGGCGAAATTTGATATCAATCCTTTTTTTGGCTGCTTAAGAAAGGTAAGAGTTTTGCTGGCGGGGTGACTTTTACAATAGTATTGTTTTTTATGAGATATCACTTCTTTTTGCAAGTTATTATGTGCTTTTATAAATATAATACGTATGCATAAGAAAGGTAAGAGATTTTGCTGGGCGGGATGACTTTTACATTTTTTTTTTTTTTTTTAATGAGATATCACTTCTTTTTGCAGGTTATGTATGTGCTTTTATAAATATAATACGTATGCATAATGAATATATTTGTGTAACAGATCAATAAAAATTGTGCGTTTTATGCATAGACGTAAATATAGTGTTACAGATTTCTAAATAGTACTTGTTATTTTTATGTGATTTCTTTCTAAGAGGTTTAGTCACATTATAAAATGTCGATTTTTCGCATTTCTAGCTTGTTTCCGCGTTAAAAAAGATCCTTCTCAGGAACACACTTTATCAGAGCACGTAATGGACTTGGCGATGAATTTGGCGACTTTATCGCACCTTGACAACTATTTTGCCGACCTTGGTGAAAAAACCTTTATTATCGATAGACCCACTGTCCAAGCTGTAACTCGATCATTACGGAAGTTACTGTAAAATTCAGGATTAATGGCAGGGTATAAAAGGAGTCCAGTTCCGACCACTGAGGTGAGTTTCTCGCTAAGACTTTACGGAATAGAAAGTTTTGCTTGACTAAGTCTCTACCATTGAATTGTAGTTTATTTCTGTATGTTATGACTATGGTATCGTTTGTGGTGTGATTTATATGTTGTCAGCAGTTATTTAAGCTGCGTTTTCTGGTGAAACTCAAGTTGATACTGGGTTTAACTAAGGCGACCAAATTTTTTAAACCCAATTTGAGGACAAATCATCACAGCGTCCTCAAATTGAAAGGCCATTTGAAAACAGAGTTAAATTATGCTCTAATTTGCGGACATTTGAGGACAAATTTGTAAATTCGAGAACATTTCTGTACTGATAAGTATAAAGGATTTAAGTCCAAAAATGTCGATTTTGAGTTAAGTACATAGTCAGATTCAGAAAAAAATTCTCTATCGATTGGTATAAAGGATTTAATTCTATGTCATTTAGTCTTTGAGAAAATCCATTGGTAAAAAAAGGACCAATTTAGAAATTTACCATTCATGTATGGTATAAAATATTTAATTCAATTTTTCCCGTTATTAAATGAAGGTTGGCAACCACTGAATGGTATAAAAGGTAAAAATCAACGAAATACCTTTTCCCTAATCCATTCTTCTGATTTGTTTTTAGCTAGTTAAACTTTTTTTTTCGTCTCCTGAAAAATCAAGAATATGGACTTAAATCCTTTATACTTATCACTACAGATTTGTCCTCAAATGATTTTCAAATTGGTAAAAATGTATTGTCACCGTGTTCTGAGCTATCCTGAAAGTTCCTAGTCGGGAAGTTAGTTAAAAAGCGATTGCAAGATGTGTACTGGTAACGCTGCCGATGACAGCAGAAACCCGAAACAGTTGACCAAAAGCATTAAAAATGTATTGTCACCTCGTTCTGAACTATCCTGAAAGTTTCAAATGTCTAGCTAGTCGGGAAGTTAGTTAAAAATCGATTGCAAGATTTGTACTTTTTATGGTTCGACCATTCGTTTTAAAGGTATTGACGAGACCTTTCGAAAGATACCAATCTTGAAACTTTGCACCCCCGGGGGGGGGGGGTACTTCCCCCCCTCAGTGGGGGGGAAACGATGTCCCCACATGCACAAAATTTTTTTCTTAGTTTACTACTACTATTATCAACGAGATCTTTCGAAAGATACCCATTGTGAAAATGTACTCCCCAGGGGGGGGGAAGCGATGCCCCCCCATGCACAAAAATTTTTTCTTAGTTAACTACTACTATTATCAACGAGATCTTTCGAAAGATACCCATTGTGAAAATTTACTCTCCAGGGGGGCGGGAAGCGATGCCCCCCCCCCATGCACAAAATTTTTTTCCTAGTTAAATACTACTATTATCAATAATTCATATTAATTTTACAATCACAAGTTTAAAATAACTCTTATTATGCACATTGAAATTTTGTCCTATACTGCCATGTTAAAAGTTTACATAAAATGCGATCACAGCGCCACCTGCTGGGAGATTGATCTCCAAACCTAATCAGCACAATGCCCCATCAGGGTCCAACTATATACCAAGTTTGGTTCAATTTCATTCATTGGTTCGTGAGATACGGTGAAAAATACGAAATTTTGTCCTATACTGCCATGTTAAAAGTTTACATAAAATGCGATCACAGCGCCACCTGCTGGGCAATTGATCCCCAAATCTAATGAGCACAATGCCCCGCCAGGGTCCAACTATATACCAAGTTTGGTTAAATTTCATTCATTGGTTCGTGAGATACGGTGAAAACAAGAAACCACAGACACACACACACACACACACACAGAGAGACAGACAGACTGACAGACAGACAGACAGACAGACAGACAGACATTTTTTAAAAACTATCAATTTGTGTTCAGGACATCCCAAAACGTGTAGATCCGACAAAAAACGAAGGTCGAAAATTTTCGCGAATTTATTATTTTCTCTATATTACATATAGAAGAAAGTAATAAAAATGCATAGCATTTCTAAGGGGATAAAAAAGGCTACCAAAAGTCTCTGTTTTGAAGTGGTCTAACCGGGATTGTTCCTGACAGAAGGCGGTCATTATTATTATTAATTTTTAATTGGAATTAAAGAAAGAAACGGAAAATGCTTTTTACATTTCATTACAAATTTTTTAAATTAACTGCCATGATTATTAATTAATGAAGAGTAATTAACTGTTGTGTAAACTTCAAACCTTCACTCATTTGAGAAAACGAGTATTTTATCAGTGTTAAGTTCGACTGTAAAATTTACATGGGTGTAATTGATCTATTCATTTAGTTCGGTGAACTAGGAAACTATGGAGGCTTTTTTCTAAGAGGTCCTAGCCCTTATTTATGCTAGTTTCGGAGAAAATCACAGAAAACTGCAAAAAGCTAGGCAGATGAGCGTGGCCTGATGTCGAATCTGGTACCTTTCGTCTACCATCTTAGAGAGCAGAATCTACTGGCTATTGGTAAGGCCTCATTTAGTTGAGAATATCTTACTACACTGAAAAAAAAAAAAAAAAAAAAAAAAAAAAGATCCTGTGTTATATTACAGAAAATTCCAACCAACAAAGTTGCCAGAAAATACCCTTATGCTATGCAAAAAATACATTGACAAAAATTTTCTGAACAGACAATATAGAGGATATTCTTACACAATAGATTTTTTTCTATAGGGCACACTGTAAATATCACGCATTACATAAAATTCATCAATTTTAATTGCCAAGATCGAACTAGTGTCCACCGCATGGTGGGATAGGTTGCTGTGGTTGTGTGGGATAAGGTCGATTGACTACACTGTGGTCCTAGGCCATCTGTGGGAGTCTTTCTAGGGGGTCCTAGATCGTATTTATATTAGCTTTAGAAAAAAAAGCTCCGAACAGGTAGATTAAAAAACGTGACCTAGGATCGAACCCGGCACCTCCTGTCTTCTTGTTTTGAGAGCATAACTTCTCGGTCGCTGGTGAGGTGTATAGTAGGCAAGGATGTTACCTCTCAGCCACGGAAGCACAACTGGTGTTACGAAACTTCCGAATCTTGCGTTGATTCCAAATTCTACGTTTGCAAAACAGAAAAATCTGATGTGGGCACCACATGACTTCCTTATACACTTTTCAGAAATATACATAATGTTAAAAAACATTGACATTGGACCCGAAGCAGTTGGCTAAAAATATTTAAAAAAAAAAAATTATCACCGTGTTCTGGGCTTTTCTGAAAGTTAGTTAAAAACCGATGCAAGATTTGTACTGGTAACGCTGACGAAGGCAGCAGGGACCCAAAAAAAAATTGGCTAAAAGTATGTAAACAAATACATTTTCATTGTTCTGAACTATTTTGAAAGTTTCTCGAAAGTTTCTGTTTTGAAAATGTCTAGCTAGTCGGGAAGTTAGTTAAATAAATTTTCTGTTGAATAATATAAACGCTGTCGAAAGCAGCAGTGACCTGAAACAATTGGCTAAAAATATTTTAAAAATGCATTGTCACCGTGTTCTGAGTTTTTCCGGAAGTTTTAAATGTCTAGCTAGTCGGGAAGTTAGTTAAAAATCGATTGCAAGATTTGTACTGGTAACGCTGCCGAAGACAGCAGGGACCCTAAACAGTTGGCTAAAAGTGTTTAAAAAAATGCATTTTCACCGTGTTCTGATCTAGTCTGAAAGTTTCGAATGTCTAGCTAGTCGAGAAGTTAGTTAAATAAATTTTCAGTTGAATCACATAAACGCTGCTGGAGGCAGCAGGTATTAGAAACAGCTGGCTAAAGTATTTTAAAAAATTCATTGTCAACGTGTTCTGAACTTTTCTGAAAGTTTCAAATGTCTAGCTAGTCGGGAAGTTAGTTAAATTGCAAGATTTGTCCAAACCGTTTTTGAGTTATTGCCGTTTTTTGATACATTTTGGCCATTATGAACCTAATTTTCCTAAATATCTCCAAAACGGAAAATCATACAAAGTCCAAAAAGGGAGGTGCACAACTAGATGTTATAACAAACCTATGTACCAATTCGCAACATTCTACGTCCAACCGTTTTTGAGTTATGCGACATACTCACACACACACACACACACACACACAGACACACATACATACAGACGTCACGAAAAATCATGTAAAGTCGCTTATATTTCTAAAACGAGAGCTCGTGTTAAGACGACACTTGCAGGTGTACAACTAGACATCATGACTGTCACACGTATAAATTGGCAACATTCAGCGATCATTCGTTTTCGAGCAATGTGAAATACAAAATCCATTTCGCAAATCGGGATTACTATACTTCCTTATACTTTGTATACGGAAGTAAAAAACATGTAATTTCCTGATAAAATTTGTATTAATGGTTACAGATTTTATCTAGTTACAAAAAAAAAAAAAAAAAAAAAAAAAAAAAAAATGTTTCTTTTAACAGTTTGAGAGACGTTAAATTTATACTGAACTTTAGGAAGCAGAAATTTTCTGTGGGGAAAGTCACAAAAATTTCCTATTTTTTAACAAATTTGTCTTGCAGTATACAGCATTTCATTGTAAAACTGTTATATGACAGTTTTTATTTTACTGTTAACATTTGTTACATCTTTTATGAATAGAACGATATATTTTCAAATATTTTTACACATTTGTCATTTTGAAGCGTTTTCTGCTTATGCTCTAATGACTATTTAGAGTTGTATTTCTATTACATGTTTTCATATTACGTGCAATTTTGCGTGCGATACACTGTTAAAAATAAAATCCTATACCTCACTAGAAAATTTAAAGCCCCAATTTAACTGCTCTCAGTTGTAGCTCCCATTTAGCTGCAACCGGTATTTTAGAAATTTGGTGCCACTGTTTCATTTTTTTTAGTATTACTAAAATGACGGAACTTAGCACCAAAATACTGGATGCAGGCATATTTTCTTAACCCTTTGCGGCGCAAGACAATTCGGATAATTTAAATTATACTGCCACCGGAATTCATGAACTAAATTAAACTAAAAGAAATTTTAAATTTTAAGGTTAAAAAAACTGGCCTTTTCTGCTATGTTATAAACGTAAATTTTTGCTAAAAAATTTCCGGGATGAATTTTTGCAGCTGGATCTTAAATTTTGCGTCCTCGCAGTGAGGATAGCGCCCGTTAAGGGGTTAAGTGGTGCCTTTTGTGTGTATATGTGTGAAAAATGTATCAGTTAATCAACCGCTGATTAGTAAACTTATTTAGATGTAATCAAGATGATTTTTTAATTACTTAGAATATATATGTATATACATTTTTTAAATTTGTGCTTATTCAAAGTAATTTGGGAAATATAATTTAACAGTGCAATGTTAAAAAATCGGTTAAAAAAATTTTGTCAATATTTTGTAAATGAAGTTTGTATTAATATTCATAATATATTTTTATTTCACGTTAATCGGCATGCAAGTATTTCTTAGTGTGCTTCTATAATCATATACGCACAATACCTCAAATTCGCTAGTTCGTAAATAAAACAGAGACAAGTCTCAGCTATAGACTTTTAGAGGATTTAAAGTCTGAATCTTTACATGAGCACTTAGTGATCCATCCCAAATCATTGCTGCTGAATTGAATCCAGCTGATGAAATGCGCCCATCAGCTTAGGAGAAACAAATTTAAAGATGAAATAAAGAAAGAAGAAACAATTTACGAAAAACGTTGGTCAATACCGGTGTGTAACATGGCTAGAAGCAATCAGCGTAAAAAAAGCGGTAAGTAATTCACGTCCGAACGCTAAAACTCGTAAAGAGAAGGATTTGAAGTCAGAAGCTGTGAAAATACGTGAATTCGGCTAAAAGTTTTTCGTTTGCAGTCTTATTTATTAGCATGCATAGGGAGAAAATGGCTCAGCTTAGTAGTTTTAGGAGGGATGGAGAAGAAAGTTATAAGCCGTGTAGCCTCGTCGTAATTTTTCATAAAAAAAAAATTACAAGAGATCGGTGTAAATAGAAAAGTAGAAGATGTAAACGCATTTTTAGGAAATGCTTTGGTTCTATGCCATATTTTATTATTTTCTAGAGGGTTATATATTATTGGAAGATATTTACAGAAAACTGGATTTGTGGGTAATATTAGTAGTACATAATATAAAAGTGAATTATTTTTTAAAGTTTGAATTCTGATATGTTATCATAACTTATAGGAAAGAAAACTTTTTTAAGCTATAAAAATGTGAATGAATCAACATAAAAATAAACTGTTTAAAATTATTATGGTTGGTGAATTTCTTTTTTCAACAAGTGGATTTATTATTATTATTATTATTATTATTACTATCCGATCTTGACAAAATTATTTCGAAGTTTGTGTTAGACCATAAAAATAAATATGTTAACGTGCATTCTGCTACTGCAGATTGACAGTGAAAAAAATTGATGGTATACTAGAATAGAAACAATGTATTTTTAGTGCTGCCAACTTAATAGAACAGAGATAGTAATAATTTCAAAAACTCCGCGCCACGATCATGGTATGTTGATCGGGCAAAAAATTATAACCATGGACCTTGTTCGTGGTAACGCTCACAAGCGAATTTCATAGTAATGTCAAAGTTGCGAAGTATTACGAGGATATACTTGGTATGAATGGTTTTGTTCGCAAGTTATGAGGTAGAAAGAGGGGTTGTACAGGAAGTTGCGGTTCGAGTTACGAGTTTTAGTGGAGTTGCGATATCTAACGGAGTTACAGTCGGTAACAAAAGTGTCCGAACACTAGCGAAAATTCCCATGTAAAGAAAGTACACTTCATACGGTTTTGTTAAATAAATCCTTGTCGAATCCTCTTATTAGTCAGTCTAAGAACATGATTCGACAAGGATTTATTTAGCAAAACCGTATGAAGTGTACATTTTTTACATAGGAATTTTTGCTAGTGTTCGGACACTTTTGTTACCGACTGTACGCAAACCTATTGTGCATATGTGATTTGCGCAATTTCGAGCGATCAAAAGAAAAGCGAAATGAGTGACCAACCGAGCTTTTGAGTTTGGCACGCTTTGCTGGAAATTAAATAGTAGGCTATGGAGTTCATTTTGCTAAACCTGTATATTATCTATAAATTATATGCGCATATCACATAATGCACTCACATTCAGAATAGTTAAAAAATATATACGAGACATATAACTTTAAATACACTTCGAGAAATTTTCAATAATAGTTCGTTTTATATCTGATTTTTGTGTGGCCCTGTAAAAAATAATGAAAGACTTTCGTACCCTATTCCATAGTTAACATGATTTTCTGCTTATAAAAAATATATGTTAATTGTATTACATTTAGTATAATCCCAAGATTTTAAATTGTACTAACGATAAAGGTTGCTGATAGCCCGAATATATCTGAACTCGGACCATTTGTCCACTGTCCGATTCCAGTAAAAAAATTCTAGTTATACCTCCATGTGATAGAGATTTAGAATACCGGGACTGACTTCCTGCTAATATCAGTTACTGTAATTACCCGACTGATATCACGTTTTCATCTGATGTACATGTTTTAAGATCTCCTAAGTCCAAAAAAAGCAGTTTTTGCAAATTGGTCAGTGTGTGTGCGTATGCTTGAGTGTATTGTATGCGTATGGGGGAATCTTCTGACCAGCTTATCTTCAAAATGAATAAAGATAGAAGGAAGAGCTTCAAAATTAAGACATATCTGGTGTACAAATGATTTTGCCAACTTTCAGTGAAAATTGGAAAACTGGAAGTGGCACATTGAAAACCAGAAGTGGGACCTTAAGTCCGTATTTTAAAAACGAGTTCTTCAAAAAGGCTATATATGCACCCTTTTAGATACCCTTTCGTATATATTAGTTAGTTACTCTGGGAAAATTCATGGAGTTTTGTATAAATAAGGAAATTTTAGGTGTCGCAAGTTAGTTTCTTAAAATCGGCTCCAGGGATTTTCTTCAAAATTGCCCTATTAACTCCTTTCTACGGTTTTTTTTTTTTTTTTCGTACGTACTTGTTGATTTCCGGTTTCAGATGAGTTCAAATTTTAGTGAAAAATGGAAGTGGAGCTAAAAGGAACTATCTCAAAAATGGCTCTAATGATTTTCAATGAGTTTTCTAATATTTCCCTTTCTAGATGTCCTTCCGAATGTATTACTAGAAAATTGACAGGCGTTCTGATTAAATTATCTCGGTTTTAGATCTCGGATATTGGTATTTCAAAAACGGCTGTACCGATTTCTTTTCTTTCTTTTTTTTTCTTTTACTATGTATAATCTATTTGAAATGTTACAGAAAATAATTAAATGCGTGATTAGTTAGTATAGTTAGAAGACATAAAACTGACCTACCTCCAAAAAGAGTTAATATAATCAAAAGTTCAAAAGAATTTTCTAAATTTGTTATTTTTATTTATGAAAGAAAATGTATGGGTTATCTGAGTTGTGATTGTATTTATGTGATAGATTTGTTATTTTTCTGTTAATTTGCATGTTTTCAATGAAAATAAAATAATTTAACTGCTGAAGTGTTTATTCATTGCATTTTGCGTACCACAAGTCCGTTTGAATAAATCTTTTGGTGCACTTATATATTAAATAATCAGTATAATAATAATAATAAAAAAAAATCGATAAACTTTAAAAAATATCATATAATTAGGCACAAAAAAAATTTTAGTTTAAAAATAAGGCATGAATCACAATGTAGATGAGTGTAATTCACAATTGACAGAATCTATAATAATAAAAGAAAAGGTTTGTCTGTCTGTCTGTCCGTCTGTCTATCTGTTATTTTATACGTTCAGCCCCTATTGAACGCAGAAGTACAAAATTTGACATACAGATCCTCAGGAGCCTTCCCGAGGGGCTCCTGAAAACAGAATTTAAAAATTTTAATTAGTTGTGGAGATATTAATTAAAATGTCCACTCATGTCTAGTAGTTAATAATAATAATAAAAGAGAGAGAGAGAGAGAGAGAGAGAGAGAGAGAGATTGATTTTTCTCAGAAGAGTTTCTTGTATCTAGGGAAAACACAATACGTTTCTGGTGGATATGAAATATAAAATAAGAAAACACACTTCCTTCTTTTTTTTATGTATCAGGTAAAATTATAAAAAATAAAAATAAAATAACGTTATAGGAAAAATAGAAAATATTGTAGTATAAAAAGCAGGTTAATATGCTGACTGTAGAAATATAATCAATTTAGTTAAGTTTTATACTGAGAAGAAAGAAAGAGGAAAAAATAATATTTGAAAATAAATAATTATCCAAAGAGAAAATTAACTGACCATCGCTATAATTCTGCACTGTACTTATACACGTCACAAATGTAATATAAATTCATATACTATATAAGACAGCTCTTGAGAAATATTTCTTAATTTTTTTTTTTTCAAAAATTTTTAAATAAAATGTACCCTGCCAGAAGCCTAGAGATTTTTATTTTGAAGTGTTGTGATGAATCCAGATTGCACTCATCGGCCTAATATCGCTCGAAGTTTTCAGTTGTTTTCTCCGAAACTCCCGAGAATACGGGCTAGGCTTCTCTCCCCCCCCACCCCCCCACCCCACGGAGAACTCAGGCCTATGACCTTCATGTAGTTAATCATGTAGTTAAGTAAAATCGAACACTAATACCACTAAATTATACGCAGTTAATTCCGCTAAAATTATTTCTCGCTACATACTGCTTTTGTTATATCTTTCTTAAATTATATCTTTCTATATTTAAATTATATCAGTTATATCTTTCATTTAAAATTCACAGTATTTCAAATGTATGAAAGCTCTTATAAAATTATATATGTATTTTGTTTTAATTAAAAAAAAGCTTTTTAAACATTTCATATGTACGATAACATTTCGTCCGAAGCTTTAATATCATGAAGAAATATTGTGTTATCGTAATTTGATTACATATAATGATTACTTCATTTAATTACCAAACAAAATGCATACACTTAAAAGATCAGATAATATTATGAATATTTTTATTAAGTTTAATTTTGACGTACGCCTCTTAATCTTGCAATTAAAACTTGAATATTCATTAGCGTTGATCTAATTCTTTTCTCCCCTCTAACAGCTATTATTTTTTCCCTTAATTTTATCTAACATTTCCCCTAGAGGCAGGGACGCTTTTTTAACACAGACTTTTTTTTCCACCCATTTTTCACTGGTACAAGCATTTCACAGCCGGTTACATTTATAAAAAACTAATAATAAAATAAAATGTTAAAGTTCTTCTATGTCGAGACAAAAAAGAAGTGGGAGGCTTTTAGTGCCTCATTTCTTGTAAGCATATATGTTACAACGAGAAAAAAAAAGTAAAGGTTAATTATGTTAAAGAATAAGAGCGAAAGTTAATTTTTTTTTTTAAGCAGACCCCGTGTCAAAAAGAATCAGTGGGAACTGTTGAAGGATTAAAAAACGAGTAATCGGCTAGAATAAGTATTAAATTTGAAATCTAAATAAAGTATAAAATTTCTTTAAAAAAAATTTTTTTTTAATAATTCTTAAGCCTTTAAAAAGCTATTATTACGCTATGTAATCTGTCTGTCAGTCTTTGTAAAAAAAATTTCACTTTCGTGAGTGAAACGTGACTTTTAGAAATATTATATGTGATATTAGAAAAAATACCTTAAAAAAACTGATATTTTAGTAAAGATTTTCAGTGAGCTAGAAGTAAGATTTTTTCCCTGGTTGGTTTAATGTAATAATTTCAATCATTCATACACATAAGTGAGTTATAGATGGTATTAAAAAAAAAAAAAAAAAAAAAAAAAAAAAACATAAATTAAATTTAAATTTTTCTTTAGAAAATGAAATGACAAAGGACGTCAATTTAACACATAACGTTACTGTGAACATTAAAACTTGACACGTTTTGTAGTACTATCGATAGAGCAACTTCACTAAATCTTTGTTACATTATGCTGTAAAATGGGCAAAAGAAATGTTTTTCTGAATTTTAGAAAAAGTAATTTTACTCGTTATATCGTGTACAACACACAAAAGGTTTTGTTGAGTGACAGCTTTCACAAAATTTAGGTAACATACAAACAAACAAACAGTTACTTTCTAAGAACAGTCAAATTAAATTCAATCCATTCGAAGTGTATAAAGCTGAGTAAACTAATATGCTTTGAGAATAACAAAATTTTCTTCTATAGCATTCTATATAACAGGTTTAGTTCTAGCTTCTCACAATACAGATTTTTAAATGGAGTTTTGTGCAGTTTTAATCAACAGATTCGTATGTGGAAAATCACAGAAGGTAAGTAATAGCAGCGCCACCTGTCGGTCGATGTACACTCAAATTAAGTCCGCATTCATTTTCATAATGATTATCGCACATGTCACGTTTAGTGCATTTATATGCTATAAAAGCTGAAATTCAGCTTTCCTATTCACGAAGTACATTACCGCAAAGCAACGCCACTTGTTGACCAATATGCACTCAAATTGAATCAACATACAGTTTCATAATAGCCCTCTCATATACGAAGTTTTACAATTATATACAAAATATATTGAGATATAGCCTTCCCGTTCACGGAGAAAATTTGCAGCATAGCAGCGTCACCTTTAGGCCGATGTGCATCCAAGTTGAATCAACATAAGGTTTTATAATGGCCATCTTCATATTCAAATTTTGTTCAATTATTCACAATAGAACCGGAGATATAGCCTTCCCTTAAATGGAAAAAACGCAGTATAGGAGCCCCACCTGTCGAGCGATTTGCCTCAAAAGTCGATAGACACTAACATATGTCAAGGTACAACTACACATAAATTTATATAAAATTCTGTACAGTAATTCTCGAGATACAGTCGCTAAAAATTTTTGTCACACGCACATATACACAAACACACAAATATACAGACAGTCATATATTTTCTAAAAATCGTCAATTTGTGTTTTGGACCACACAAAACGTGTAAATCCATCGAAAACCGGAGGTCGAAAACTTGTAGGAATCCAATACTTTCTTCTATTGAATATAGAAAAAAGTTTCAAGAAATTGAAAAAATTCACAAATCCGTTATTTTTTTTTTTATTTTTTTTATTTTTTTTTCCTTTTTCCCTCGTTGAACCTATAAAGCAAATTTTATGAGGGTTCAACGTGTATGATAAATAACATGTTGAATTTGGTTTCATTGAAATAATGGGCAGTCTCAAAAATATCTGCATGCGATTTAAGCATCCCATACTGTTTCTTTTTTTCTCTAGACCCTGAATAAACAAAACACAAGTTAGTAATCAAATTATTATTTTTATTATTACTATTTAATTAAAAGCGTTTTAAAAAGGAAAAATAGTGCATTCTAGCAAAAGAAATTTTTAGAATATATACAGTTCAATTTAAAAGTGTTTTGTTAAATATTCGTAGCTTAAGGATATGTTAGACTCCTAATGTTACTAAAAATTCATGAATTTAGGAACTATAATGTTTTGTTCTTTTTCAATATTGCCTATTTAAACATACCTGTCTTATCTGACTAGCTGACTATTTCTATACTAGCTCCTATCTTCATTCTATTTTACTATCTCCGGTGCCCAAAGAGTTAGTGCCCTGGCTTTCACTAACCAGGCACTAGGTTGTTATAAATATTAAGTTCCACAAGCTCTGGGCAGTTTTCTGTTTAATTATGTTACGAATCAGAATCTAAGGGCTTCATTTGCATGGGAACACACGAAAGCTCAGCTTTCATACATTTTTCATGAAGTTTTACTTATTATAATTTTAATGAATTTTTACATATTAGACTGATTGCATGAGAACTCATTGATATTACGTACTGGTATGCTATAATATTACGTAGAAAACCCCCACACTAGTAAAGCATCATGTAAAATTTCTTAAAAAAAAAAAAAAAAAAAAAAAAAAAAACATAGTACCTGTATTATTTTCTTCCTTGCAATTCCTACTACTCTTTACTTATGAAAAATACAAACATGACTGGATACGCAATTTAACAACTGGGCATACAAGCAGGAACTGATTACGGTCCAGCATACGGAAGACGAGCCTGTAGTTCCCAATCAAAAAGGGCCTCAAAATATATGTCACTTTTTAAATTTTTCTTCTACACAAGAAAAGTGTTTCATTTGAAATTTAAGCATTCGATTAAAATCTCTAGTTATGATCCTTAGTAATCATCAGTATCTAAATTTTTTCTTTTAATTTTTTCTTTTATATTTTTTGTGTTTGTATTTTTCTAAAAATTGAATCTCTGTAACGACATTTTTAAATGAGAGAAGTTTAACTGTTTTGGAGTGTTAAAAGATTACATTTCTTCAATTATGCATATTTTTCAAAATATTAAAATTAAATACGCATTGAAAGAACAACATTTTTATTTTTATTAGGACGGAGGAGTATTAGTTTCAATTTGGAGTTTTTGCAGACCATAACACCAAAATAAATTAGAAATATCAATCCTATCGTTACAAATTCGGTACCCAATGAAAGGGGTGATTTTTCTAAATCCAGGTGTGCAAACAGTTTTCCGACATGACAATTAGATCTTTGTAACATTAACTAAAGTATGAAATTTAGGTGGCAATACTTCATCTTAATTCATTTCAGTTATTTTTAAAACGTGGCCCAGTTTTACGGTCGAAAAATGAGACAAAAAATATATAAAAATTAAAAGTTAAAAATATAAAAATATAAATAAAAATTTTACAGATTGAAATTAATAGTCCTACATACTAAACTAAATTCTGTGTTTGACAGATTTTTTTTTTTTTTTTTTTGGTAATTTCAAGATTCTAAAATGTAAATCTTACCGTAGCGTTCTGGATTTGAAATGCTGGTAATGCTAGGAATTTAAAGGGGGGGGGGGGGGGGATATAGAACTATGTTATTTTTAGCGATACTTTCATTGTATTTTAAGTTTATCAAAAATAAAATTATTAAAATGTTGATGGTGTAAGAGAGTCCCATAGCTATAAGTGCCCTGGAGTCCCCCAAGTGTGTGAATTAGTCCCTGACACAAGCTTTTTCTTCTAGCCAGCTTACCTGCCCTATAGACTTGCGGTTTTTCTCTCACTTTTCACAACTCCCTGGAAGGGTTAGAATTAAGCATTGAATGAATGCAGTTTGTGATTTATCTTTTACTGAGCATCCGAATGCAACCATAATTTCAGGTTACATGTATTGAAGAAAATATGAAAAGTAAAAAAATGAACAGCAGAATATAAGAATTATTTTTTGTTTTCCAAAGAAGAAAACAATCAGTTTAACTAAAAATTTTCAAATGAAAAATGAGTTCATCAAATGAGTTCAAAAAGATTTTCAAATAAAAAAGGAGACTATATCTTGCTGATTTTTATAAGATTTGATTTTCGACTTCAGACACTGAAATAAAATCTTCCAAAACTCGTCGATAGACTTGGAAAATGAGAGGCATGTAGAAGTTCTAAGAACATAAGTTTTTTTTTTTTTTTTTTTTTTTTTTTTTTTTACAAATTAGTCCCTGGGCTTAGTACCAGGAATCGACCTATGTATTTAGAATTGCGTTTCTCCATTCCATTCTTCACATATTCGGGAGAAATATGCGTCATATATATTTATATCTTATTTAAAAAAAAAAAAAAAAAAAGATTGACCATGTGTTATTTAAATTAGAAAAATTTAGTTCATCGACCTTTGGAATTTTCATTACATAAAGCCCCTGTTTAGGCCAGAAAGGAAGAAAAACCGCACTGGATCATAATTAGCACATAGGCAGCAGGCTGACACTTGATTAGAAAAAATTACTTGCTCCCCAATCTGATATGACCACATTCGAAAGGGTTACAAAAAATTAAACCCGTAAAACCAACATGGTAGAGTATCTCATTTCTCTCCAGAAATACATGAATCCGTAAAGTGAACAATAAAAATCTAACAATACATTAATATTCAACCTGTGGTTCTATTGTGCATGAATGAAATTTTAATTCGGGCATGACTGATGAAGAGGACGCCGGTTATACTGAAATTAAAAGTTAACGCAATTTGTGCCGCCCCGTTACTTTCGCCAACTAAGGTAATGAATCAAACTTCTGGCGATCCTTACGCTTCACGGGTCGCGCCAAATTCCTCATGAATAGCGCAATGAGCCGAACCCTTTAGACCCTCAATTCAGGAATTCCTACCCTTAGAAATAATCAGTCTCTCATCAAGAGATTGAGCATCCAACCCCGTTCTGCCCCAAAATTAACGCAACCTAGAGGAGGAAGAAGCAATCGTTGTTAATGTGCAACAGGGAATTTTTTTTTCTTCGGTGCTCCCCCCCCCTCCCCCTTTCTATTCTAAATATGAGGTTTTTGATCGCTGCTGTGAAATCTCGTAAATTCCCCTTTTCACGAGGTATTGTCTTCCCCTACTTGTCATATCTAGGTTATTAATGAAGTTGTCATATGCATGGACGAGGCTTCAATTAAAATTAATGGGTATTAATCGCAATTAAGACATGCATATTTCATTGGATATGCCCAGATTAATTCTTTTATCTATCCATATCTTAAGAGCATATAAAAATTTAAAACTCATTCTTTTCATTTAAAACTTATTTATTATTGTTAATTTCTTACAGGATAACAAGAGGAAGATTAACAGATTAACTTTAGGTTACAACGACTTTAGAATTTAAATATGTATGATTTTTTTTTTTTTTTTTTTTTTAATTATTTAAAAGTAACATCCACGACCTAGGCTTCAATTAAAATGAATAGGTATTAATGGCAGTTGAGACATGCATATTTCAATGAGTATACCTAATTTTTTTTTTTTTTTTTTTTTTTATCTATCTTTATTTTAGACTAGCAGGCTTTGCCCGCTTCGCTGGTCACTAAATTTAAAGGAAACTCTTTTCTATATAGCTTTATAAAAATAAAATAAAATACTAAAATTGCTCAAAAGCTCGCTTCGGATCCCTGCTGCCTTCGGTAGCGATTTGGTCATCCGCTAAAACTCGGACGCTTGTCCCTATTACCTGAGACAATGGTTTACCAATAGGCTTCCATTAAGTCCTTATTAGATAACAGTTTCGAAATAGATGGTATCGAAAAAAATGAAGTATCCCTTTTATATTTGAATACCAGTTACATATGAACAACACTATACGTGGTGCGCATAATATTTGCTTTTACGTTATTTCGTATGTTTATTTTGTTTATCCCCGATCAACCATAATAATTATAAGATTAAAAAAAAAAATTATATACCATGTTTTTAAATAGCTTAAACTTCTCTTTAAAACGCATTAAAAAGCTCCAATAGGCAGGTAATGGATTTGGCGCCAAATTTGACAACTTTTTGCCCTTGGCGACTTTTTTGGCGACTTTTGGCGAGAAAATTCTTATTATCGATATTCCAAAGATGGACGTTCTAATGTGATTGGTTAAAGAGTTACCGGAAATTTGAATTTAAAAAAAAAAGTTGGTTTTAAAAATAAAATATCAATCCTTTCCGAACAACATATATTTGCATCATGAACTACAATAGCACTTTATCATTGTGTAGAAAATCTTTAAAATGATAACGACGTCAATTTTTGCCAAATGCATAATTTAACTTTTAACAATTTTTTAACGCTCACGTTTAATTAAATGTATTTATTTTTAAGTCGAAAGAAAATGAACTCGTAAATTTTTTTTGGCAACAATTAAATTATAGTTAATATTTTAATGGCTATTTTCATTGCTATTAAGAGCTTATCATTTTCACATTTTAATTAATTAAAAGAAAACTATTCGAAAATTCGAAAATCTGACTTCGAAGTATTGTGTTCTCACCGGGTTCTGAGCTACTGTGAAAGTTTCAAATGTCTAGCTAGTCGGGAAGTCAGTTAAAAATCGATTGCAAGATTTGTCCCTGACAAACACACAAGAATCGAAGTTAATAAAAACATGGTAAAAATGATAACAATTTCACGCTAAATATTATAATATGCTATGACCGGCTACGTCTGGTGCATGAGACAATTAATTTTTTGTGGTTATATATAATTCATGGTTTGTAAGCATGATCATAGTACCTCTTTAATATAGTTCTCTTTGGCGACTTTTGAATTTTTGTCACCATTTTAGATTAAAATCCCTTGTAAAAATAAGACTTAATACCTTGTAACAATATGCTATGAGCGCTATTTCTGCCATATTTTAGACAACTAAACTTTTAATGGTTATATATATTTCCCATTAAACATATTTTTATTTTCATTTATTTATTTAAATATTGATGAAATTTGAACTTCAATTTGGTCTAGTGTTGTACAGGCTGTATACTATATGTTTGTGTTTGTGAAAGAAAATTTAAAAAAAATTTAAAACTGCAATTTTTAATCCCACTTAAAAAAAAAACATGTGACTTAATTAGTAGCACATTTAAAAAAAATTTCCAAACGGTTTCCATACAATCTCCTTCTGTTGCCACCTAAAATACATACATTAGTTAATTTTAAAAAATCTAATTGTCCGATCGATAAGCTGTTTAATCCGTTAGATTCACAAAAATTGCATCTTTCATTTGGTATCTTATTTGTAACGATACGACTGATCTTTCTAATTTTTTTAATTTACTTTCCTCATTTTAAATAAATGTAATTTTTATTGTTCACGTTTTTTTTTTTTTTTTTTTTTTTTTTTTTTTTTTTTCTGTTGAAAAAATAATGATAATTGTTTTGGCAACAATTAAATTAAGGAATAAAATTAAATATTTTAAATAGGGCAGTTCCTTGTTTGTAAACAAACATCTCAACTTTTATGAGTGGTTGGCAAAAAGGCTTGGGAAAAACATAGCGATGGCGATTACTTGATTACTACCAACGGAAAATCAATGGTGGGCGGGGCGCGGGAAAGTCGAGCGCGCTTTTTTGCCAACCACATGACGTCACGAGGAAATGCTCTATAAATGTAATTTTTATTGTTCACGTTTTTTTTTTTTTTTTTTTTCTGTCGAAAAAATAATGATAATTTTTTTTGGCAACAATTAAATTAAGGATTAAAATTAAATGGCCAATTTATCAGTAATTAGAAGGTTTTTATTTTAACATTTTAATTAATTAAAAGAAAACTAAAACAAAATTCGAAAATCGGGCTTCGAGGTACATCAGGAGAGGTCATTGCGAACCACCATGCAAATTTTTGTAGCTCAGCCATCAGCCGTTTTCTTAAAAAGCTCTGGAAACCATACACAGTGACACACACACAAACATCTTATTTTATTATATGTATAGAAGAAAATACGGAAAATTTATAATTTAATCTTTTATTTAAATTATGGTTAATTTTGCCCAGGATGAGAAGATAAGAAATGATTTTAGTTCTATTATTTTTAGAATTGACAGATATATATATATATTTTTTAATTGTAAGTGATTTAAATGTCATATGCGTGGTCAAGGTTCAGATAAAAATTAATGGTTATTAATTTGCAATTAAGACAAGCATATTTGATTGGCTATGTCTACTATCCCCATCTTTGAATATATATAAAAATTTTGAAAATTATTCAACAATTAGTTAATCATTCATTTATTTTTCTCAGCTTTCTCCATAGGAGGAAATGATAAGAATTTGTTTTAGATTCTATTAATTTTAAAATTGAAATATATGTATATTTAAAGTTATTTAAAATTTATATGCATCCCAAGACATGCATATTTCATTGCGTATGTCTAGATTAAATTATTTATCTATAAAAAGCTTCAATGAAATACAAAAATAAATTTATTCCTTTATTTTATTATTATTTTATTTCATTTGATAATATCGTATGGGATGAGATGATTAGAATTAATTTTAGAATTAAAACACAAATTATTTTATAATTGCAAGTTATTGAAAAGGAATTAAACATTTATCACAGTTATTATATACTCTTCAGTGACTTTTTAAAGACATAAATGATAGGGAAAAATCACGCAGTTTAGATATATCAAAAATCGCTTCCCAACTGTAATTTATTGTCCCATTGTTTAATATTAAATTAAAAAAAATTTTGGAATGTGTAGAAAACATCATTAAACAACTAAAAAGGACACTTTACGCAGTTTCTAGTTATATTTTATTATGTATCTAAAAATTTTATTGTGGGCCTGTAAACAGATTAATAATGCTGACCGTATACTCTGTACTACATACAAAACCAGATATTGAACATTGGAATAATGTGTGCTGTTTTGGTTATGTTTTATGTAGAATAAAGATATTGAAATATTTTTTAAATAAATACTTGTCAATAACTATAATGTATTTTTATTATTATTATTATTATTAATTTATTTATTTTTTGTTCTTATATTTAGAAACCATTTGTAGTGTTTATACCATTTTCTAAAGAAAACAAGCTATAGTAATCCTGAGAACCATATATCATTTTAAAAGTACTTTAAATATTTACAAAATAAAAACAACTTTTTATATTCCATGTTTTTAAATTTTCTGTTGATTCATATAAACTTGACAATTCTATTAATAAATACTTTAAAAAAAAAAAAAAAAAAAAAATCATGAATTATCCCATCAACTTGAAAAATAATAATAATAATAAATAAATAAATAAAATGATCAAATGCGTAATAAAAAGAGCAATTATAAGAAAATTTCAAATATTTATTAATTGAATAAAAGTATTTAAAAAATGCATTGTCATCGTGTCCTGAGCTATTCTAAAAATTTCTAGTCGAGAAGTTAGTTAAAAATCAATTGAAAGATTTGTACTGGACAAATAAACAAACAAATAAACAAAAAAGCAAGTTAATAAAAAAAAAAAAAAAAAAAAAAAAAAAAAACATGGTAAAATATTTACAAAAGTGAGAGTTTCGGTTAGAGCACAGATAGACGAAGTACATTTATAAAATATTTCAACTTTGATGAAAAAGGTTAATTAACTTCAATTGTATTTAAAAAATAAGTTTGCATTACATATGATATAGGAAAATATATTACAGTGAGTGATTTTTCTGAGAAATGAGTGGAAAATAGCCCAATAGTTTTTCATTGAAGTGGTAGGGTATTCATATTCATAAACTTATGTTTACTGCACTCACTTTTTTTGCATATGTAGAAAGAGAGGATCTTCTTACATATGCAAAAATAACTTACTAGTTGACTATTAGTATTACATATATATATATATATATATATATATTCTATTTCCCATTGATTAATTAAAAATAATTCTCTTTCAGTACATTTTTATGAAATTTTGTCCTATATTAACATATTAAAATTTTGAAATAACGAGATGGCAGTGCCACTTGCTGACAGTGTTGGGCATAATTGATTAAAAAGTAATTGAATTACAATTAAATTACAATTATAATTATTTTATTGTCAATCGATTAACAAGTAATTGATTACAAATAAATTGAATTATTACAAATAAATTGAATAAGTAATTCAATTTATTTGTAATCAATAACTTGTTAGTTGATTGACAGTAAGATAATTATAATTATAATTTAATTGTAATTCAATTACTTTTTAATCAATTATGCCCAACACTGCTTGCTGAGCGATTTGTTCCAAAAGAATAAAATCCTCGAAAATAAAGACACTAATATTTGTCAAGGTTTAACTACGTATATATTTGCATGAAATTATGCGTAGCAATTCTTCAGCTAGATCTGCCATAAAATTTTTGTTACACACACAGAAAAATATTTTTTAAAATGCTGAAATCTTGTTCTGGATCTCTCAAAATATATGTAAATCCGCTCACTGAGAAAAAAAAAAATATACCGCCTTCATCTAGAATAAGTGGTCATTTTCTAAATCCCTAAACTACAAATATAGATTTCCGAGCTATGCGCATGAGACACGCCAATAAACTGAATAGACGGAATGATCGAGAATTTCTATTCTACACATTTCTGGAGGGTGAAATAATAATCTGAATCTTTTGTATTGCAAGAAATTCTCGTTTGATTTTCTAGAATTAGGTAATAAACCAAGATTATAGTTGCTGAAACCCGCCTCTTGTATTCGAATTTATTTGCAGACATTTTTAAATAACTTAATCCTCGAAAATATAGGCAAACGCAAAATTCTAATAGGGGTTTCTAGAACTCGGTTTCAATGGGATCTAGAATTTATAAGGATGATATGGAACTATTTTTTCTAGAGTTATAATTTAGATTCTAGATATCAGTTACAGGATTTTTTCTCAGTGCTGAATTCCTGAAGTCTAAAACTTTTACGAATTCAATGTTTTCTTCTAATGAATATAGAAGAAAGTAAAAAGGTTATATTTTTATTTCTTGGCAGGTATTGCAATCGTATGTATAAAAAAATTCAATATATTAAATTCCATAATTAAAGAAATAATAATAATTCTTATAACTCAAAACTGAGTTTTTTTTTTTTTTTTAATTGGTGTGTGTGTGTCTCAAAGAAAAAGGCAGTGCTATTTTTTTATTACTAAATAATGTAACATCATTATGAAGAAAATAATAAAGAAAAAAAAAACTTGGGCAAGTGAAATTGCCAAATCAACGACGGAAACTGTTTAAAAATAGGGAGGGAAAAAAATCTCCTCTCGTAAATATTCTGAAAAGCGAACTCTTAATCTAATAACCATATCCATATTGTACAAATATAACGTAGCAGAAGCAAGTCTAAAATAATTCTAAACATTATGCAGAACTAAAGAAAAATTATTTCATATTGACAAAAATAATGTGATAGCTAAATTAAAATAAAGTAAAGTAAAAGAATAATAAATAATAAAAAAAAATAAAGTAAAGTAAAAATAAAGTAAAAATAAAAAAATGCATGTTATGTTTAATTTAATGTTTTTACGCTTTGTACCAATTTGCTGATCGTGGAAAAAATAAAATCCGAATAATTTGGTTTAATTTTAGGTAAAAAAGATTTTTTTTTTAAACATTTCTTGTGATGTTTTTACCTCGGCAAAAATTCTTGGAACGTAATCATGTATTTCCTCTTGTCTTTCAAATGTCATATCTATTTTTTTTTTTTCTTTTCTTTTAATGATAATAATAAGAAGAAGAATCTTACAATAATTCCGCCTTTTTTTTTTTTTTTTTTTTTTTTTTTTTAAGAACTAGATGTTTTTTTTTTATTAAAAAAATTAATCTAATTTTTTTTACTAAAGTGTTCTTTTTTAAAATGAAAAGCATATCCGACATCTCTAGATTTTTACTTTTGTCTATATTCAGTAGAATAATGGATTGAATTTGTAAAAAATTTCCACTTCCGGTTGAAGCACGTTTCGAAAGTTCCAGAACACGATTCGACCATTTTTAAAAAATTTGCATTTGTGACAAACATTTCGTGCCAGCTTTAGCTAAGAACTAATGTACAAAATTTTCTATAAGCATAGGACCACCTTGTACGGTTTTTTTAACACCACTATTTCTTTGTAAAGTAAATCATCATATTTAAAACTGCTAAAAAGATTATCAAAAATTTCTATTAAAAATTTCTGGTCGAAAAAAACAGCTATGTGTAAGTTTATATTTATTTGCATTTTGACATAAATTGAAGTCTACCAAATTTTCGTGTAAATCGCCCTGCAGATGGCACTGTTATGCTGCGATTTCTCCCACTTACGGAAAAACTAGCTTCTGTTATCTATAATTGCACAAAACTTGACATGTGAAAGGGCTATTAAAAAATACTATGCTTTTTCAACTGGAGTGCCTATCGGTCGATAGGTGGTGTGGCAATGCTATAAGGCTCTCTACCATAATTTTTATGTCATATTGGTACTTACTATACATGAATTGACTGTTGTGAAAAGTAATTTTAGCGTAATTTGGGTGTATATCGGCCGACAGGATGCGTTTCTTTTACTCACCCACCATCTTTGTTTTTCCATATATGGCTGCACATCAGCATCTATATTAAAATTGCACAAAACTGCGCAGTATACTGCAATGTGCATGTGTAAAATATCTTTCGCATGGAGCTAAGATTAAATTTTTGTTTATGTTAACCAGTAGTTTACATATTTTTTTATAGAATAATATACAAGAAATTTTTATGGGGGCCATAACAAGAAATTGAAATTTTCCTACTTTTTTTTTTTTTTTTTTTTTTTTTTTTATGAGGAATTCAGAAAAAAATATGTATTCACCGAGATGCTATAAGGGATCGAACACATTTCGTCTGATTTCACATTACATCCAGAATAAAAAAAAAAAAAAAAAAAAAAAAGGCGGCATAGATGAAATTTTGACAGTTCCATAATTGGCATTTGCTATGACTAGGGTGACCAGCCGTCGTCGAAAACCCACGATAGTCCTCGAAACCTACCCTTCCTCCACAAAACATTAGAACACATTTCAGGATGCCTATCAAATCATTAATGCTTCAGTATAATAATTTTTTATGTGTATAATAAATAAGCTGAAATAAGCGTTTTTAGGTACTTAATACATGAAAATTAATAACACTTTGCAATTTGAGGTATTTTATTTATTTTGTCCTCGAAATTCGGGGACACCGCAATATTTGTCCTCAAATTCAATTAAAAAATATCTGATCGCCTTGTTTATGACTCATTAGATTCATGAAAAGAACAGTGAAATTGGCCAATTCCTTGGCACGACACAAACTTAAAAGTCTCACGCTCTATACTACCCTCCCATTCTTCGATGCATTTACCTTATCCTAATTTGCTAATTAATTTTACTAGGGTCAATTTTGTGTTTTAATTTTCATGTAATTTCCTACTATTTCCGGTGCAATAACTCCCATAATACACATTTGTGCGAAAAATTTCGCTATTCTGCCATGTTAAGAAAATGTTAAAATTTCCTGACTATTAGAAAAGATTTTAAACTAAAATGTTGAAAATAGATAGGGTTTTGACCAATTTCCTGGTTTAAAACTTGTACGAATTCTTTACGATTATTAATGTCTGCGCAGTCTAGCAAATTATCTAATGAACTAACTCGCTAACACATTAATTAATATAGACAAACATTCAAAAGGACACAATACCTATTTTGTAATTGTTCAGATTCACTATATTTCAAAACGTGCAAAAAGCGTCAAAAAACGAAGATCAAATCTTTTCAGAGATACAAAAAATTACACATACCTATAACAGGGATTTAAGTCAAAAAATTTTTGAGAAAATTGTTATTATTTTGGCACTTTCGAACGACTATCAGTATATGAAAATATGTATTATGAAAAAATAAATCTATATGAAAATTCTGTATACTAAATTCTATAATTTAAATAATCAAATATTAAAAAGTAAAACGGGGAAGTATTTTCAACTCTTACAAAGATGAAAAATGTTTTTTTTTTCCGAATTCCCTGTTAATTCGCCTTCTCTGTCCGTCTGCCCCATTGGTTCTTCAATGTCACATTTTTGTAAAATATTTATGATGCTTTAAAATTGATGTTTGGTATTATGGTTCCTGTTCATTGCAGCATGTTACCTATTAAAAATGGTATAAACCGCACTGTTGTTTTGTGTATAGGGGCTCACAAAAAAATTCGAATGTATAACTTTCTATAAAAGTTTATTTATTTATTTATTTATTTATTTATTTTTTAAGCATTTTTCAATATATTTATGCAGCACAAACATAACAGAATGATAATGCATTATTCAGATGGATGGAACCAAATGTGCTGTGGAATGGGATATGAATAGCATTGATGATTGGTTCAGAAGGCTCTACAAATATGTTCGAGTGCATTATGGAATATAAATAAGTTAACAATATAGACTGCAGAGACATGCGACAGTTGTTTCGAGACTGCTCGGCTTTTTACCAAGCGAAAAAATTGGCAGAACAATTGTGTTGCGTTGCTACTTTTTTTCTTTTTCTTTTTTGTCTGATGAAGAATCGTATTTAAATATTTCAACCAGAAACGGTGGTTCATATATTTGCAACCTATGTAGAGTATTACAAGTTTTTATTCATTATAACCTGTTTGTGGTGTAGGTAATTCTGTTTCTGTAAGTTCTGATCGTTTATTTATTCAATGTGATAAATGTGTTTTACATAGGTTCTTTCACATAAAAGACCAAATAAAAATAGTTTTTTTTTTTCTTCAGCACAGAGACCTCTAAAATAAAAACACATAAAATATAGAAAGCTTCTACATTCTTCTTACTGCAGGTTGCTTCAATCTACATCTTCTCACCATTAACAACTGTGATATACAATATTAGGTACAGAATGGGCAATTAATATACAGAAGAAATGTTATCAAAATATATCCAAATTAAAACTTTACGATAAAAAAATACTAGACGAAATGGCCTGGAACTTGACACATGCAAAGAACATTTAAAAACTCATTGTTTCCACTATACATTTCGTCTAGAGTGTAAAAAGGGAACCAACCACAAACTGAAGAAAAGTGAAAATACTTTGGATGACCCTGTATCATAAAAGGCTACAAATGACTTGTAACTTTAATACATTGATTCACATAAAATATGTTTTGGTGCGGGAAATTCCGCAATCATTTAGGCAAATACTTCTTTTTTTTTTTTTTTTTTTTTTTTTTTTTTTATCGAAAAATGAAGTTTTTTACTTATACCTAGAACAGATTTCCATAAAATTTTACAAAAATTGCAGAAATTTGACAAAACATTAGAGAAACAATATTTTGACACATAAAATACACACGTGTAATATTCGTTGAGATATTGACATTTTTTAGGAAATATTTTACTGTGCATGCGCGAAATATAAAAAATTTTATTGCATAGGTTGAAAGCTAGATATATTGAGCAACTTTTGTCAAAAGCTCATTCGAATAAAGTATAAACATTAAGAAAATTATCGGCAAAAGAACGACCTAGATTTTAGGTATTTTCCAGAGTAGAAATTTCATAAGGGGTTTTTCCCATACTGCGTATTTAATTTGAAGATCCAATTGTTTCAATCACATCGAAAAAGTTTTTTTTTTTTTTTTTTTTTTTTTTGTGAAAAAAAAAAAAAAAAAAAAAAAAAAACCCTTATAGGCTTGTAACTTTAACATATTTTTATCTATTTACTAATATTTGTAAGTTCATGAGGGTAAAAAAGATATGATTACTTGCAGAATTTTTGGTGTTCGTGGAATAGATAGGCATTTTTAATAATGTGAATCACATAAACGTACCACAGACACCCTGTAGCTAGATGCATTATCATCTTGAAATGCTGATTGCGGATGATAACTCCAAAATAGTCGGTCAGGTTCGAGTTAATTGATCTCTTGAGCATGAAAATTTGCCTGACTCCTTGAAAAGTTATGCACTTCCGTGCCATAATGTACGGAGAATGTGTGTCTGTTTTAAGAGTGCAATTTTCATTAAAACGGTCACTTTTTTCATCCTCCTATAAGCTTTTTCTGTCAGCTCGAAACAAATTAAACTTGACTCATCAGAAAAAACCAGTTCAGTTCAATAATTAACTGATACATTTTTTTAATTTTTGGTTAACTGAAGTCTTTTTTTTTTTTTTTTTTTTTTTAATTCTTTTCCTTAATAATGGCTTTTTTTGCAGATCTTCTGGTTTTTAACCTGAACTGTTTCTGCACTGTTTTTGAATAAAATATTTTGCTAAACCCTTAAAAAAAAAAAAAAAAAAAAAAAAAAAAAAACTTTTCTAAGTTCTGAACATGATACAAATCGATTTCTTACTTTTTAACTTGCGGTTAAGCTTGGATGAGCAACATGGCTACCTAAAGCCAAATTTTCAGTTTCAACAGCCAAAAAATTTTATATCGAGCTAAAAACTATCTCATTAATATTTCGTTAATATTTAACCCTTTCCTTCCCCGTGATTCCAATTGGAATCATAACATTTCAGATTATCTTTCTTACTATCTAACACTCCCGCTGATTCAAAATGAACAATATTAAAATCTATATACATTTTCCCACCGAAAAATACCTATTTTGGATGACTTCACTATCTTTGTTAATAATTGTAAGTATATTTTACGCTGTTCTGATAATAATATCGGAATCAGTTTCCTGTTTTGGGCAATTTAAGTAAATTAACTGTTTGAAATATTTTTTATTTTATTCTTTAATGTTTATAATATGTATTTTAATTAATTGCAATATGTATTTCTCCAAAATTTTGATATTTTTATTTATTGAAAAGTTATGGTTTTTAATGACATCAGTGGTTATATTAAACATAAATAAACACATATCAGTTGTTTTGTTAGCTGTATTAATTCGTACTCTGCTATAACTTCTATTTTTAAAAAAAATATTTATATACATTACGTTTGAAAAAAAAAAATATGACTAAATATAAGATTTATTGTTTTATGGAGGGAAAAAGTTGGGAATGAAAGGGTTAATTATTTTGCCCTCTCGCGTATTAAAATATTTTTTGATTTCTATTCTAAAAATAATACTTTTTGTGACATCGTTAATTGCCTTATTCTTGCCATTTTTTAAAATACTTTCTAAAATTACAATTTTCCTGCCAATGGCATTTTGTTTTTAACACTAGGCTCAATCCTAAAGTGTACGTAAAGGACGGCGTAATAATATCTGTTCGAAAATTTCCTTTTTAGACGATAAAATTGGAGGTTGCAGAAAAAAAAGGGAAAATGTCCATTTTCTTTTTTTTTTTTTTTTTTTTTTTTTTTTTTGTCCCAAACTGTATATAGATGGAAAACTTTTCAAACATATAATGTAACTGGAAGCAAATAATTAATTCATAAAAAATGCCAAATTCTTACTAATATATTACTACTTATAGCAAATATAAGTAAAAAGGCCAATATGAGACTATATATGAGATTAAATTTTGAAATATATTAACTAAAATTCAGAAAAAAAAATCTATTAATAATAAAAACCTTTTATTATTATATTGTAAATTAATCTTAATCAAAACAGGATTAGTAAAATTTATTATTAGTAGAATGTTGTTAGATGTGTAGGCTTAAAGGAGAGTTTATAATTTAATAAAGGGTCACGATAATATAAAATGTCAAAGAAAATGTGTTTTATATGCATATAAAAAATATTTTATACATATATATATATATATATATATATATATATATATATAGTTGACTAATAATTCAAAGTTGTTGCAAATTCTCTCATCGTTAGGCTTACGTGTTATGTTAGTGTCATTTCTCTTCTGCATAAGTACTTTAACTTGTTTTTACTAATCATTGGTCTTCAAATTAAATTAATACCGTGACTAATTTTAATCGAAATAAATCTCAATTAAAATTTATTGTATGTTGGTATCTTCATCTATCTTTTGTCTGCTGAGTGTTTCAATGGTACTAAATAATTCAAATTATATATATATATATTAAATATTGGCTAATTAATTGCTTTTAAAAGGCGAAACATAAACTTTCTTACATTTAACCATTTAATGTTCAGATTATTAGTTGCCTCAAGTTTATCGAGTTCATTTTTAATAACAACATCATAATAAATATTTTTTAAGGCCACGTTTTAATTTAGAAGTTTTTTTTTTTTTTTTTTTTTAGCATTTAAAAAGATTTAAACATTAAAAATAAATTAAATATTTTTCATATTTGTCTAAACAGAATAAGATTTTTTAAATATTCGCTGGTGAGAACATAAGTAGTATTACAAAAAGAAATATATTTGAATTCCATTAAAAGTCTGTGATTAACATTTTATTTTTTCCAATACTTTGATAGTAACATTGTAAAAATCATGCTTTTTAATATATATATATGCATAATTAAATAAATAGAGAGCTTTTAAGAGATTAGTGAGATGATTTTAGACAAATAAAAAAGGTATAAATTT
Organism: Salticus scenicus; assembly: GCA_963930645.1. Classification (NCBI taxonomy): domain Eukaryota; kingdom Metazoa; phylum Arthropoda; class Arachnida; order Araneae; family Salticidae; genus Salticus; species Salticus scenicus. The sequence continues at coordinate 285,128,155 of OZ005656.1, read as the reverse complement.
GTTTTGAAAGTGCACAAAACGTATACTTTTTTTAACTTTTCATCTAAGAGGGGCAAAAAAGTAAAAAAGAAATTCATGTAGTTCACAGAAAAAGAAATTAGGTATAAATACTTTTACATATTTTTAATATTAACTCTTTGTTTTATTTTTTAGTGTCTTAAATGGAAACTTTAGTTTTAGGATAATTTGAATTTGTTTTCATTTTGTTTCAGCGCTGCTATAAAAAGAAGTTGGGTAAACTCGCTTTTTAAGGAATTTTTAACAGTTTTTACTGAAAACTGCTTTTAAAAGATTAGTGAGAAGTTTTTAAACAAATTAAAAGAAGAAGAAGAAAAAGGTGAAGAAGTTGAAGAAGAAAAAAGAATTGTTTATTCCATTTAGGATACTATTAAGTACCTCCGTCTTAACAACAGAAAAAATTGTTTTGAATTATTTAGAATTCTATACAACTTTTAATCTTAAAACATTCATTAAATAATTTGAATTTCATTAAAGTAATTGTGTTTTAATAAAGAAAAATATATTAATTAATCTTCCATGGAAAATATTACGTCCGTTAGAATTTTCTTATAACTTTCTTTTGTAAAAAAAATTGTTTTCTTTTTTATTCAATGGTTATTTTAGTAAAATTTATATTACCAACTGGAATCACGAGGGAAATTTAGGAACTTCTATAAACAAGTCTAAAATAAAACATTTACTTTTTTTTTTTTATGTACCAACAATTTTATAAAATTCTGTATGCATTATTATTATTGAAAACACTTTAAAAATCTATTAAAAATTCCTTTTATAAAATAAATACATTAAATGTAGAATTTTTTTTTTAAAGATACACACACACATATATATATGCATATCCGGTAAAGACATTAGTGTTCACCAACCCTAAAATTTGCGCCAGAGTTCATCACCCTCCACAACAACATGTTAAAATAAGCGATTAATAACATCTATTAATTTGAATCCGCCCATGCTAAATTCTCTAGAACGCAAAAAACCTAATTTGTCTTTTGCTTGGGGTAGTGAGTAAGCAAGTTTTTCGTTTGTGTTTTTGTAATTAACAATTAAACTTTTCTTCAAAAAAAAAAAAAAAAAATCATTTTTAAAAAAATTTAATCTAAAATAATTTTCTTCCTATATATGATGCTATCGGATCTTTACAGCCAGTAAAAATTTTAAATACAAAATTATTAAACAAACCCTGAAAATTTCAGACAAAAAGAAAAAATAAATAAATAAATATACGAGTATATATATATATATGTGTCGCAATTTCGTTATATTCATTCAATAAAAGTTATAATTTTTTAAATCATTTCCAATAATATCAAAGAATTGGATGGATTAAATTTATGAATTGGATGGATTGAACAAGGAAATTTCTTATCTCCGTCTTTTCTCAAAGTACTTAAAACATATAAAATGTTTGGTCAATTTATTAATCTTTTCAATGTTATATATATATAAAGATCCATTGATAACATTTGTTAAAATAATAAACCTTTTCTTCATAAAGTGAATGCATCAGATGTATAGGTACCAGAAAATTTCTTTAATTTTCCATTCATAAGGTTTAAACACGCACAGACACGCACATTAAAAAAAAAAAAGATAACGCAAAACATAGCTGATTTAAAAAAAAAAAAAAAAAAAAAAAAAAAACTTTAGAGCTACAATGACGTCGATTTTACCCTGCAAGTTTAATTTTTCACGAAGTTTTATATCAATATTTTAATATTTACGCGTGAACATCTTTTCATTTCTAAAAAATTTGAAATCAACTCGTAAACTTTTTTTGGAAAATTTAATTAAAAATTAAAATAAATTATGTATTTTTGTCTAAAAAAGGGCTTCTTCAACCTTTTCGATACTGTTTATTATTATTTTCTTTTTCTTTCAAGAGGGAAAAATAAAACGATTTTGATGAAATTCTGGCAAAAGCAGAATTTAGTTTAGTACAGAGCACTATCATTTTTTTTTTTCAAATTATAACATCACTTTCAAATTATAACATCACTTTCAAATTATTCAGTTATATTTTCGATAAATTTTCGATTTCGATAAATGTCCAACCATCGTGAAACAGGAGACAACGTTTTATCCGTAGATTGAAACTAATAGTCCTCCGAACTAAAAAAAAAAAAAAAAAAAGCCATTCACAAAATATTTTTAGCAATTAAAAATATCTTTCTTTTCATTAAAAAATGAACGCTAAATCTATTTACTTCCTATAATACATGCATTAATCGATTTTCATAAGCTCTTTATGATCAATCAAAAGAGCTATTTTTTTTCTTTATTATTAAAAATATATTCATTTCCGAAAATTGAAATCTAAAGCAGTTTTCATTGTAAGATGTGTATATTTTTGTGAAATCTTTGGACTTATTATTAAACGTATTTTAAAAATTTAAAGTAGAATAACACACAATCGCTGAATTACCAAAAGAAAGAAAAAAAAAAAGTGGAAAATTTGCGATTTTGTAGCATTTTGTCAGATAACAGCTGAACTTATTTAACACATTTTCGAAAATAATTATTATTTTTATACATCAATTTTATTTTATAACTACCATAAAAATTCTGTCTGGTTTTACTCAACACACACACACAAAATAAAGGAATAAATAAATATATAAATAAAGTCGTCATATTATTAAATTTTTTAATAGTTATAATAAGAAATATTTTTCTTGATAACATTTGGATAAAATAATAAAATTTCTTTTGTTAAAATAAACATGTGAATGGATCGAATATCCCTTTGAAGCAGATTTCTCATCAAACATAATTTTTACACTTTTTTGATAGTTTTAAGTTATTTTAGATCTAAATAAGTGGAAAATGTTGTATTTAAAATTTTAATTAATTTTGGTTCTAAAATATAGAGTGAGGCACCGGTGTCCCTTTCTGCGTCAAACGTAAATTCATCATGGAACACGGCCGTCCCATGAATAAATATTTTTACAAATTTCACTTATTTACAATTACTTAGATGTAGGAGTAGCAATAATTCATTACTGATCTGTTTTAAATAATCAAATTTAATTAGAAATAAATTTTTGAAATTGGTTGATAAAATTTTTTCAAACTACTTTTATTTAACATTTTTATTTTAGTAAAACATTTACTCTGATAATCTAATAGATTTTTTATAGTAACTATTAGACTCTCTTTTATAATAAAAAACTATCATATAATAATAATATTTGTAATAAGAGCGTCAAAAAATAAATAAGCAAAAGGGACACCGGTGTCCCATCTGCGTCAAAGGGATATATAGTTACTAGAAATGTATTTAATCTTTCTCCCATTAAAGTTTCAAATACATAAAAACCATCGTAAAATTATTAAATCTTTGCATCATTAAAAAAAAAAAAAAAAAAAAAAAAAACCTTTCTTTTAATTAAAAAATAAAAAGGAAAAAGGAAATACGCTATTTAAAAAAAAAGAAAAGAAAAAAAAAATATTTTTTTTTAATCAAAAATTTCAATTTAAAACATTTTTTATGATATCTGAACTATTATCTAATCTTTATAACCAGTAAAAACCAGTCTTTTACAACCAGTAAGTTTATTAAACAGATGTTGAAAATTTAAAGCAGGCGAACTTACGAATTTATATAATTATGTAGTGTTTAATCAGATATGCGTTAAACGTATTTAACCATTTCCGAAAACAACAAACATTTGTATAGGTAAAATTTCTGTATTTACCAATAAAATTCTGTAATCTCTCTTTCCTTACAGTGCAAAACAAAAAGCATCGTCATATTACTAAATCTTTCATCGTTTAAAATAAAATAAAAAGCCACTGTAAATCTGTTTTTTATCTCATTTTTAAAAAGTTCTAGTCTTAAATATATTTTTTCATAAAATAGCTAAATTGTTTATCAAATCTTTGGATAGAGTAAAAATTTGAAATACAAAATTATTACACACACATTAAAAGTTTAAAACAAAAGAAAACTGCGAATTTATAACTTCCTTAAATTACAAGAAAGCGTATAAAAGTCGTATTTTTATGTTATTCAATTTGATAAGAGGTAAAATTACTTAACCCATATCCAAAAACAATAAATATTCGGATAGATAAAATATATTGAAAAATTTCTTCAATCTTTTTCTTAAAGTTCAAAACACATAAAAAGCATACTAAATCTTTTCATCGTTTAAAAATAAAAGAAAATAAATATTTCTCTTGATGAAAAAATCCACTTTAAATCTATTTCCTTCATATAATATGCATATACACTGATTGCCATCACCTCTTTATAATCAAAAAAACTCCTCTACCCCTTCATCACCTAAAAATGGATGAATGGAAGGGTTTATTATCTCAGATAGGTGAGCAATAACTCCTCCGTGCCCCCTTTTAACCCCCCTTCTCCGTTCCATATTTGCCAGGAAGGGGAATCAAAGATCTTCCGAGCCACCCCCTCTCCGTTCCAATTTAGATTGCATAATCTAATTCCGTGATGTCTTTTAATTTCCAGGAGTCGAGCTCCTGATGGATGGACGTGGTCTGGAAAATATGCATTCTTGTGTATTTAAAATAAATCCGCTCCCGACTCGGTCGAAAGAGCAGATCTAAATAAATTCGAGGCAAATAATTAAAAGAAAATTTGAAATGCGTACAGATTTTGTTTGGAAGGGAATGTATAATGTAAATATTTATGCTCATGAATTTTATGTGAAGGAATTGGTATTCTTCGGAAGTTTATCTGTGACTGTAGGATTAGTGTTGTGAAGGGATTTTTGAAGAGATCATTTAAGGGAAAGTGTTCTGTTTCAAGGTGATATTTTAATTGTAAAGTTAAGTGATTTAATTATCTATATAATATTTCTTTAACGTGGGCCAGTTATGATTATATTTTGTCGAAATGATAATGATGTAATTTAAAAATACGCGAGGATAAAAAATGATATTTATAAATGGACAATATTTAAGCACGCGGACATTCAGTTCAATGACATATTTAAAAAATATGATGACATTTGTCTGATGAGATTATTTATGGGAAAATGTATTTTTTACACTTGTTTTTTCAAAATCTTTGCAAGCATCATTTTAATATTTTAAAAATACAATACATTAAAAAATATGATAAAAGATGTAATACTTTAAAAAATATGAATTAGTATCATAAATTGACTAAAAAACGCAAACATAAAAAGTATAATAAAAATAGAAATTAGATTTTTTAAAACAATTAGATTTTTTAAAACAATTAGATTTTTTAAAGCCAAAATGAATAAATGAAAAGTCATCGCCAACAGAGCGAGAAAAATTTAAAAAGCGTCATGGGAGCCTCCTATACTAAAACTGTACTGACTGTGGAAGTATGAAAACTGGGTCGTCAGCCATAAATTTTATTTTGAAACTTTTCTTTGAATGATTTTGCTTTCACTATTGCGCATTATTAATTTGGTTTTAATAATAATTTGGCTTTTGGTAAATTAAAATTTTAATTAGGTGGGGAAATTGGTATAAGATTTATGAGATTCAAATTTTAAAGAAAAATAAAGTGCAAAATTCCACATGGGTTTGCTAGTTTAATTTATAATCAATGAAAGACATAAAAATTGTACATATATATTTTTAAAAAGTTAGTTATAATGCTATCAATTTAATCATTTTGAATATAAATTACAATATAATAGAATATACCGAAATGCTGATGTTAATTGATGATTAACAAAAAATCAAATGCTATCAAATGCCATAAATTGAAAAATTATGCAACAGTTGTTTCTGGTCAATGAATTCGCGCATAATATTTTGTTTATTAAATAATAGATTACGCTCATTTGACGCTTATATAAGTCAAAATATTATTTCAAAAATTCCTTGAAAAAAGAACATTCAACAAAATTACAGAATAACATAAAAAGTAACTTAATGTTATTACCTATTATTGATTTTTTGCTTAAAAGTAAAATAAGTCTTATTTGAAAAATTTTGAATGTTTGTCTTAAATAGAGAACTATGCGAATTTAAGTAAATCTAAATCTAAAAATGTAGATCCATTTTACATAATAATAAGGGGTAAAGGCATTTTTCTTTGCAATGCTAATTCCACATCTTAATAATTATATATCTGTACTGATAAGTATAAAGGATTTAAGTCCAAAAATGTCGATTTTGAGTTAAGTACATAGTCAGACTCAGAAAAATATTCTCTATCGATTGGTATAAAGGATTTAAATCCATGTCATTTAGTCTTTGAGAAAATCCATTGGTAAAAAAAAGTCAGAAATTTAGTATTAATCTTTGGTATAAAATATTTAATTTTTTCCCGTTATTAAATAAAAGTTGACAATCACTGAATGGTATAAAGGGTATAAATCAACATAATCCCTTTTTCATAACCGATTCTGCTGATTAGATTTTAGTTAGTTTAACTTTATTTTTCGTCTCCTGAAAAATCAAGAATATGGACTTAAATCCTTTATACTTATCAGTACAGATATATTTCGTTACGTGTATACGATACTTTACCATCTATTTAACATGCGATATTTTTTCAAATAACTGGAAAAATACAGGACAAATTATCCTGAATCTTCAAGAGAGCATAGAACCTGTCATATTTCGGAGAACTCGCATACGTTTTGGCGAAATTTTTGTCCCGAAGGTAAAAAAGAAAACCGAATACAAATTAGAGGGAAAAATAATGTATTGGGACCTCCCTGTAAATTCACAAATTAATCAATAATAATAAAAATACTTAAAATGCATTATAGATACAATGTGTGATTGTAATTTTGCTTATGATTCTCCATATTAATTTGTACGAGAATGTGCATCTATGCAATAGACGTTTCTTTATTTTTTTAATATTATTTTAATCGTCATTTCCTTGATTATATTTAATATGCAGGGTATGAAAAATTTACATACTACAGTAGAGAAAACATACTGTTTTCTTCCATTACCCGACTACTATAAGTAATGGAAGTATTGTATTCGGTTCAAAAATTCGATATCGAGTGTTCACCTGATTTACACTTTTTAAGGTCTCCTGAGTCCAAAAAAGTAGTTTTTGGCAATTGGTCAGTGTGTGTGTGGGGGGGGGGGGGGGGGGAGAAGAACCTTCTGACTATCATATCTCCGAAACTAATAAAGATAGAACTTCGAAACTTCAGAATTGAGACAAGTCTGGTGTACATCTGAATTTTCCAAATTTTGGTGAAAATTGAAAAACTTGCACGTGCGTTCCTATAAAAACGACTGCACGCATTTTTTTTTTTTTTTTTTTTTCAAATCCGCTCTATTAACCCACTTTTAGATAGCTTTTTTCATGTAATTGTTGTTTTCCAGTCAATAATTTAGTATGCCAAGGTTTGGTAAAAGTCGGTAACTCAAAGCGTCTCTAAAGATTTTCTTGAAAATTGTTGCATAAGACCTGAAAATATCTCCTGACCTCATTATCCCCCAAAAATGCATATAATACGTGTAATAGCGGGTAATGGAAGTCGTGTGGTTGTTTCACACCAGATTTTGTATGTTTACTGCTTGTTAAATTAAAAATTCGCTTCAGTTTGTAACTTATCAAGCAGATAGCAGATTTTCAGATTATAAAAATTTGACTGATAATATATACGAACATTTCAAAAACTATATTGAAATGTGTCATGTGTGTATGTGTTGAATTATTATTATTTAAGATTTAGACAAGCAAGTTTTATCGGTACTTGTAAAAATATTTTTTAAATAGCTTTTTTCTCGAAACGAGTGTTTTTCAGAATTACATATCTTTAAAATGCTGCTTGCTCGTGTCTCTGTTTTAAACAAAATCCCTTAAATAAAATAAAATAAATAATAATAATAATAATCTGGTGTGCAGCAACTACTCCACTTACATAATTACGCATATTATATTCTATACTCTTTTTGGAAATGGTATAGTCAGAAAATACACGATTCACTTAACAAATCAGGCATCTAACAATTTTCTGTAAGAGCAAACTGTTACATGCGTCGTGAAGACATATGAAACAGAGTTTACATAGCGAGTTCAAAGAATAAAAAAAAAATCGCTAGAGCCGTTTTTTGAAACACCTATTACTGAGATCCATAACGGACCTACCTAATCAGGGCGTCTCACAGTTTTCTTGTAGTAATAAAGTAATACATGCGAAAAGACATCTAGGTTTATATAGCAAATCTATAAAAAATCGTTAGAGCCGTTTTTGAGATACCTATTATCAGTTCCACTGCTGATTTTCACCAAAACTTGGCAAACTCATCTGTACATCGGAAACTAATAATTACATACGGGAGTATACGAGAATTAATTCTGTGAGTTTGAAGAAAATCGGACGAACCGTTTTTAAAGCAACGCACTTGGAAAACCTAATATTGACCTATTATACAGGACATCTTTCAATTTTCCTGAGCTAAACAACTAATACGTACGAAGTTATTCGAAAAGGTGTTTATGTCGCAACTTTGAAGAAAATCGTTAGAGCCTTTTTTGAGATATGGACCTATGGTACAACAGAATAGGACATTGACAACCGGAAGTGAACCACTTAAGGTTTTCAGTGTCCTACTCCTACTTCCAGTTTTTCAATATTCAACAAAATCTGGAAAAATTATCTGTAAGACATGTCATAATTCTGAAGTTTCGTCATTCTATCTTTATTAGTTTTGGAGATATGCTAGTCAGAAGTTTCTCCACACACATACACACATTCATACACATTGACCAATTGCCGAAAATAATTTTTTTGTACTCGGGAGACCTTAAAACATGTAAATCAAGTGAAAAGTAGACATCGAATCTTTTGACCATATACAATTCTTCGTTACCTACGGCAGCAGTCGGCTTATAGAAGTAATATATTCCAATCTTCTGATATGAATTCAAGTTTGTGTATCCATTTATGTTTTCGTATATGTTTTAAGAGTTTGTAACACAATTTAAGTTTTGAATAATCCGAAATGGGTCCTAAATGTCAGCATTCAGGTATAAAAGTTAAAAATTAACATTTAATGAATTTATAAAGTAACATAAAAATAGGTTTTAAATATATTTTTTCACTGTAATAATGTAGAACTCACGAAGCATTTAAAAAATTTTAGAAAAATTTAAATTAAAATTTAAATAGTTAAAATAATTTGCTAGTTATTGTTTTTATTCAATACGTATGTACGCAAATTTTTAAAACCCTAAAACAATAATTTATTTTTAAAAAAAGAAAAAAAGAAGGAAAATGCTCACAGTCCATTTAACCGCTGTTTTTTATTTCCTTTAAAAACCCTTATTTCAAATCATAATTTTCCATTAACAAGCTTAAAATTTCTATAATACCAGTATTAAACACTGCGACAAAACAACTAGAATGCACCCATTATTTCCATGCTTACAAATGACTCTAAAACAAATGAGCTTAAAACATTAAAGTTCTTGAATGAACCAAATGAGAAAAGGAAGAAAAATGATAAATAGGAAAATTATGATTAGAAATTCAATTTACCGTCGGCTTTCATGGTGGATCTCCAATTACCAAATTAAGAAAAATTGCCGTCGACACGAAGAACTTTGTTTCATAAAACCACTAATAAGTCTTTGTTCTTAAAAATTCTATTTCTCTTCCCTCCAACAAATATATCCCTCGCATTAAGCGACGCATCACTCCCTTGATAAATATAAATTTTTACTGCGGAATCCATTCATCGTTTACAGCGAATTCTTCCCAATCATGAAAACTTGGAAACACAAGTCGCTTCTAATAAAATCTTTTGCTTTTATAGCAGGTACACTTTGGAGAAATTCAGTTGAAAATTGCCCCGAATGTTGGCTCGGTCTTAAATGGGAATGTGACCGTAAAGATTGATTAGCTGAAGAGACAAAAGAGAAGGTCAGTATGAACCCCCTGACACGATCCCCCCGCTTCTTACTAATCTCTTAAAGTGCTAAAATAACTTTATGTTCCCCAACAATTTCTAACTTAGTTGCGTTAAGCAATCTCTCCAGTTAAGTACTGTCTTTAATCACGTTGGCCGATACTTTACTTTTGTGCGCCGTATTCAACAATTTCCATTTAAGATTTGGTCGAGGAAAAGGGGGGGGGGGGCAACAGGAGAAGGGGGGCTAATCACAAATTTGCGCTCTCGTGACTTCCAATATCCCCTTCTTTGGGCAATGAAAATGGCGACGAGGGCAAATTTGCATTCGGCCATTAGCAGAGCATTTGACATTAGGGCTTTGCTGGTGCCTGCCCTTCATGCATATGCATGAGCTAGGTGGAACGCCGCTGAGAATTGACTGCTGGGTACAAAGGGGTGAGGACCATCCAAATTCTGAAGGGGACATCTTTAAATAAATTTAGGGGTTGGAGAATTTAAACAATGTAGGTTAACAAAGGGTTGATTAGATAATAAACATATTTGCTGATATTCAACTGAAATGATGCAAAGATGGTAAACATGCGATTCCAGCATTTGTCAAAATAATTTTGATAACAATTCCTTTAAATTCGATTTTGTATAACGTAAACGCGTCGCGTATTGCTGCTGAATCTCTAATTCTTCAAATTAGTTCAGAAGGAGAAGACGACGACGTTTCATCGTGAAGGAAGTGTTATATGTAGTGACTGAAATGAATTGACAACTGTCTGATCGTTGTATTTGAACAATTAAGTATACTTAAGCGATATAATAGCCCCATTAAAACTTGTTTAAACTACAAATTAAATTATTTAAATCATTGTATAGGAGATAATGAATTGTTTACGTTTTAAGTATTTTACGCTAATTCAGAATAAAATATCTTTAATGGATATTTTAATTTTGATTAAAGGTATTTAGATTTAAATACATCGATTATCTGAATCTAAAAATTTTTAGATATACAAATTACAGGAATTAGAGTAAAGCAACATTAATGGTTATCTATTAAGTTATTATTATTTTGACGCATTTATAATTATCAGAATCTATGTCCTAAGATTTTTTCAAGGATTATGTGCAAAGTGGTAATTTTTGTGTAATAAAATTCTTATTAAATAACAATGTTAAATAACAATCATCATAGAACCAACGAATTATCTATAATATTAGGTAACTTATAATGTATTTATTTGTTATTAGTACTTTTTTAAGCGTTAAAACTTACTTATCGAAGAGTAATCAAAACTATTCATTATTTAACAAAATTTTGTGTGCATGTGCATGCGCTTTATTTAATCAGATGTGTAATTGGATTTTAGACAAACAATGGAACTCGGATCTACCAAATTCAGTACACTGTAAAAAACAGTTTCTTAAAAATTAGCTAAATTGTCTCAAAATAGCTCCAAAACAATCTATACATAAATTTGAAAACCGATGTACTCATTTTTGTGTATAATGACATGCTCAAAAATGGGGTTGACCAATAAGAATCCCAATATCCCCATGTTTGACATGACAATATACTCAAAAATGAGTACATGGGTTTTCAAATTTAAGTATACATTGTTTCGGAGCTATTTTGAGACAATTTAGCTCATTTTTAAGAAACTGTTTTTTACAGTGTATCAGTACGCAAAATAATGCACTTTGGACACTAATTTTAACATTTTAAATTCGAGATTTTTTAACTATTTCATTTTATTTATTTATTTATTTATTAACTGATATTAACACACTTATATCAATATACCTGCATGTTCTGTAACACTATTTTTTAGGTGTTTGTAATAGAGTTCTGCGTGGTTTCATTTTGAAATCCCATTTTTTTTTAATAATCCCATTCAAATTTATTACATTAATCGGTTATTTTATCCTTATAAACAAGTAACTTTAAGATTACAGTGCAACAGTGCAGCTACAATGCAACTTAAAAATATAATGTAAAAATATGTTTGATATTTCTGTACATATGGACCACTCTATGAAATGTCACAAAATTTTAAAAATAAATTTTTGAAAATTAAGTTGTAGAATTGTTTTGCTATTGCTTTAGTATAATATCTTAACTTTCTACGTTATATTCTGAAGCAATAGCCAAACTATTTTATTATATATATATATATATATATATATATATATATACGTTTTTTTTTTTTTTTTTTTTTTTTTTTTTTAACTTTTGTGAGGGGTTGGTAGAATGGTCCATATCTGGTATTAGGGAATTTTCGATACTTGTGTTTCGTAAGTTATAAGAAATATTTCTTTCTAAAGGTTGGAAATGGTAGGTAATTATCTTTTCACGCAATTATAAGGAAATAATATTAATTAATTTTAAATGCTGTTGGTCAAATCAATTTTAATTTCTACTGGATTTGGTTTGTTTAAATTGGTGATTTGTTTACTGAAAAGCTAATTATCCCCGAATTCTTATGTTGTACTTACTGTCATTCACTACGGTATGTTTGTGAATCTCAACATAATTTAATTGTTGCCAATTTTCTTTCGACAGAATAAAAAAAAAAATAATAAATAAATAAATAAAAAAGTACTTTTATTTAAAATGAGAAAAATAAATTAGAATAATTAAAAAATAAATTAGAAATATCAGTCGTATCATTACAAATAAGCTACCAAATGAAAGGGAAAATTTTTGTGAATCCGATGGATTAAACAGCTTATCGATTGGACAATTAGATTTTTTAAAATTAACTAAAGTATGAATTTTAGGTAGCAAAAGCAGAAGATTGTATGAAAACCGTTAGGAGAAATTAAAAAAAAAAAAAAATCTGCTTCACATTAAGTTACATGTTTTTGAAGTGGGATTAAAAATTGCAGTTTTCAATTTTTTTTTAGATTTTCTCTCACGAACACAAAAATATAATATACAGCTTGCACCCCACAAGACCAACTTGCATTTCAAATTTCCTCAATTTTGTTTGGTTAACAAACAAAAAAAAATTTTTTTTTTTTTTTTTCAAATTAAATTTTATTCTAACTTCGAAAAGATTTATGTGATACAATACATTAAGAATTTGGGTTTTAAAAGTTTTTTTAAATAGATTATTTCTCTCTCTTTTTTTTTTTTTTTTCAATTCCTACTATTAGTTCACACTCTCCCTATATATATCTTGTACAAATCTTGCAATCGATTTTTAACTAACTTCCCGACTAGCTAGAAATTTGAAACTTTCAGGATTACTCAGAACACGGTGACAACACAATACTTCGAAGTCCGATTTTCGAATTTTTTATTAGTTTTCTTAAAAAGTTTTTTTTTTTATCTTATAATTATTTTTATTTCATTTTGTACGTGCGCGTTCTATTTCCTAATTAAAAATTATTAAAAAAAAAAAAATATATATATATATATATATATACATATATATATATATATATATATATATATATATATATATAATTCGATAGTGTTTGTAAGTAGGAATTGAATTAAAAAATTTTCTTTTATATTACATGTTGCCATATTAACACTGTGAAAATATCATTTAAATTACACTGGGTGAATCAGTGCATGCAGAAAAGGTTTCAACGCTTTTTTTTTTTTTCTTTTTTTTTTTTTTTTCTTTACAAAATTGAGATAGCAGTGGTTTCAGTGTTTTTGATAGTGCACCCATCAATATATGTAGAAAAGTCATCAGTCTAATAATTATTTAGGGTGGATCACAGGGGCCAGTTTTCTTGTTGAGAGTTCTCTTTACTTATAATCCAAAAAACTTATGATCTGAAAAAATCATCCAAACACAAATGAAAAGAATATTTAAGATTATTTGTTGTATGATAATAGAAAATAAAGATAAATGCACGTACTTTTTACATTCATGCAGAAAAGGCTTCAGTCTAGGGTCTTAATTATTATTATTATTATTTGTTCTCTGTGGTTTAAATATGTTAAAGAAATTTTTCAATATTTGAAATAAATCATCCATACACAAATAAAGGTGAATATTTAAAATTATTTCTTATAAGATAATAGAAAATTAAGAGAAATCCACGTTTTTACGACATGCATGCGAAAGGAGTTTCAGCTCAGGGTCTTAATTTCTAAATGGCCTAAATTCCGTACATTAAAATTGAAAAGATCTCAGAAAATTTTGTGATGCTCTTGACCACAAGTGTAATTTTTTTTTTTTTTTTTTTAGATTTTTTGCTCTTGCAAGAAAGACGATAAAACTTTTTTTTTTTTCCCCAGTTCTTTTTTTTTTTTTTTTTTTTTAAGTGGTCTTAAAGACTGAAGTCCTTTCTGCGATTTAATTCATTATTCATAGGTTAAAGTTTTAAAAAATTATATGACTTTATTAAAAAAAGAAAACCTGTTCTATGCTTAATTTTATGCTGTGAAAATTTATGTATTAGAATGTAAACTTATAATCACAAGGAATAGACGTCTGTTAGAGAAATTGCATGTTTTGTGTTGTTACTAATATTATGCACTGAAATATATTGGGATTAGATTTTTTTAAATGACGCTTTTTTTTTTTTTTTTTTTTTTTTCTTTTAAACAATAAAATACAATTACCATTAAAGTCATTGCGGATAAGCATAGTTAATGTTGTTCAATTCGTGAAATTTTTCATTTTTTAATAATATGTTTTAATTACCATTCCTTCCTTTAATATAGATGTAACAGTTACTTAGTGTATTTGTGGAATATTCAGATTCAATATGCAGTATATCAAAATGTATGCATGCATCGTAATGTAGTAAATAGTATACTGAAAGACTATATGAATAACAGACGCATTACCATGCATACAAGTGTTAACGAATGGTTATCTGTATATATATATAAACTAGCAGGCTTTGCCCGCTTCGCTGGACATTAAACTTAAATGAGTTGTCAAAATCCCATATCTTTATTAATAACCCAAGTTCTCGCTGTGATTGGTAGAGGTTTTCTCGCTCGCAAAGTGAGGAGTCTAGGTCTCCACTGTCTTCGGCACAACTTACCCACTTCTTACTTCCCCTTCCTCAGCGGGTGAGTTCGAAGTTTTGCAAAATCACACTAATGTACATAATGCGTACACTTAATCAATATACAGTCTGGGTCCCCACTGCCTTAGGCACAACTTACCCACTTGTTACTTCCCCTTCCTCAGTGGGTGAGTTCGAAGTTTTGCAAAATCCCACTAACGTACATAATGCGTACACTTAATCAATATCCGCACACCAAAATTCGCCATTCTAAGATAATTCAAAGCGAATTCAAACGGAAAAACATGTTTTTACACATGTTTATTGGGAACGACTTCAGTATAAACCCACAACGATATTTGGCGATTTTTTTTTGTTGGCGATTATGGCTAAATCATAAATCTAAAAATCATAAATCATATATGATAAATGATAAAATCATAATCTAAATCATAAATCCAAAATAAGCAAAATATTAGGCTGCCATATTATATCGCAAACAGTCCAGAACGACATCGTTATCCTTCAAAACAACGCCAAAGAAAAATCGCCAAATTCAGCTGTGGGGTTATACAGAAGTTATACCGTTTATTGCCCCCGACTCCGAGAAGGGGGGGGGAGATTTCGAATTTCCTGAAATCCAGTTACAATAAGTGCCGGATGCAAACAAACAATTTACGCACCAAATTTCGTGACCACAGAAGTCTTTAATAGAAAATATAAATAAATAAGTACAAAATGCACAGCTTTAGTATGGGAGCCCTTTGGTGACTTTAAATATTTTAAGCCATTTTTGCGATGAACTGAATTGGCTATCTCAATTGTGCAATTAAAGATCTTGGCGAGAAACGTCCGAGCTACTACGGTGCCGAATTTCAAATTTTGCCAAAGGGATCCAATACTAAAGCTGTTCCATATCGAATCTGGGTTGAAAACGGAAAAAGGGTAAAATAAATTAGAAATATCAGACCTATATTTATAAATTTGATACCGAATGAAAGGGGCGATTTTGCTGAATCCAGGGGTTCAAACAGTTTTTCGATGCGACAATTAGATTTTTAAAAAATAACTAAAGTATGAAATTTAAGTGGCAACGGAAAAACGGATAAAGGGAAAAATAAATTAGAAATATCGGACCTATCATTACAAATTCAGTACCAAATGAAAGAGGTGATTTTTCTGAATCCTGGGGTGTAAACAGTTTTTCGATACGACAATTAGATTTTTTAAAATTAACTAAAGTATGAAACTTAGATGGCAACACTTCATTTCAATCTTTTCATAATTTGTAGTGAAAATCACGCGAATACAAAAGTCTTTAACTTAAAAATTTATTTTTATATTTCATTTTTTCATTCAAAGCATTTTAGTGAAAAGATATTTATGGCGCATGCGCAGGCGTTTTTTACCCACAATTTAAACACTAATTATAATTTTGAAAATTTCTATATATATAATTTCAAGTTGGGTGAAGACCTAAGTTTCTGCCAAGCGCCGTTGAATTCCGTCCAGCCATTCTCGAGTGATGCCCGGACAAACGTGTTTCAGTCTTTTACCCCCTAGGGGGGAACGGGGAGGAATTTCCAAAAAGTTGATAGATATAATTTTAAGTTGGGTGAAGACCTAAATTCCTGCCAAGCGCCGTGGAATTCCGTCCAGCCGTTCTCGAGTGATGCCCGGACAAACGTGTTTTTGTCTTTTACCCCCTAGGGGGGGAACGGGGGGGGAATTTCTGAAAAGTTGATAGATATAATTTTAAGTTGGGAGAAGACCTAAATTCCTGCCAAGCGACGTTGAATTCCGTCCAGCCGTTCCCGAGTGATGCCCGGACAAAAAAAGCGACATTCGGACACGATGACATACACACAGACACACACACACACACACACACACACAGGCAAAATTTTCTGAAGTCATTTTCGGCTTTCATGGGCTGTGAAGCGTGAAGATATCGCAAAATTTTTCGATTCCGACAAATTTACAGACAAAACTCTGATTTTATTAATATAGATTACGTGTCACGATGTTTGTCCGGGGTAAACTCCTAAACTAAGGAACCGATTTTAATGAAATTTTGCACACTGTGTGCAGTTTGGTCCAACTTGAGAGATAGGATAGTTTTTATCTCAATTTATTGTCACAATATTGTTTTATTGCAATTATTTGTTAATTACAGACCTTTATTAAAGTTGCTCCAAAATATCTGTGGGTTCCATTAATTTAATTGTTGCCAAAAAAAAAAAAAAAAAAAAATACGAGTTCATTTTCTTTCGACATAAAAATAAATACATTTAATCAAACGTGAACGTTAAAAAATTATAAAAAGTTAAATTATAAATCTCACGAAAATTGACGTCATAATCAATTTAAAGATTTTATACACAATGATAAAGTGCTAATGTAGTTCTATCATAGATATAGTAATATATATAGATCTCTCATCCCCATGTTATCGTACAAAGATTTTTGATGCCGAAAACAAAAATAAATAAAAGCTTTGGAAACAGCCATTAAGTGGTATTGAAAAAAAAAAGAAAAAAGAAAAAAGAAAGAAATATGAATTTGAAACTGTATCTGAAATCTTCCATTCCCCTTTAGCAAATAAATTATTCATAAATTTTATTTGCTAAAATATTAGTATGTATTCCCGTGTGTATTCACTCGGGGAAAGACGGCCATATTTTGGTAAAAACGTCGTCTTTTCCCAAATGAAAAGGAATAACTTTTTTCTCCCCAATGATCACTCTATTCTATATATGCTATACTATATCTATGAGTTCTATACGCAAGCGAAGTGTGACTCACTGACCGTCTGTGCAGCCAAGAAAAAGATTTCCTATGTTAATTGTCCACTGGATTTTTTGTAAGAAATTATTAAAAATCGAGGAAATTTATTTCCCGATTTTAATCCTTATATTTGGGTATAGATATGTATTAGTTATAGCGGGTGTTAGATTGAATTATTTTGCTGTCAAATTGACAAAATTTTAATTTTAAATTTCAAAACTCTGTCGCCCTTGGCTTTTTTTATTATTATTATTATTATTATTTGGTGATCAAAAGCGTAACACGAAAATATACATGCCAGATGTATGCATTGTACGAAATGTAATATGTATTATTCATTGTACGTATGTATGACATGTAATATGTATTGTACGAAATATTGTTTCATATTATTCATTACTCTTTTAATATAAGTTGTTAAAATAACCATGATTTTTGAAAGGAATTAAATATTTTCGCCAGATAATTTGGCGATATTCTTTTTTTTTCGCCAAGGATGACAGAAATGAAATCTATTCCGCTGCAAAATATTAGTATCGTACATCAGATATTTTATTTAGACATTTGAAAACAAATTTGACTTCAAACTATGATAGAATATTTATCATTTTCCTTTTAATTAGTATATTATTAGTATATTAAAATTTAAAAGCATGGTATATAAGATTTTTTTTTTTTTTTTTTTTTTTTTTTTTTAATCTTATAATTATTCTTATCTTAATCCTCAATGTTTCCCATCTTTATTAACTTGAATTTACTATTAAAATTTTAACATACTCAAAAACTTCTCATCACTTCGTTAAAATACACTAAACTTTTCCAAAATCTTTTTCTATTTAAAATGATACATGTATTTACTTTAAATGTCCAATATTTCATAAGATTTCCAATTTTAAAGTTTTAAAATATTTATCAAATTTACTTATTTTTCTGGTTTAGCCTTATTGTTTTCCTTTTTATAACTACAGCTGTTGCCCTCTTTAAAATATTTAAAATGATGAGGTCATTTTATAGTAAAATTATCCATTATAGCATATATTATATTTCACTCCTCCATAAAAATTGATTTTAAAATCGTCTGTTTCTTTTATACTTTTATTTTAATAGAATTTTAATAGAATTTAATTTATATATTAGTCATTTTAGCAATTTTATCCAAAGTAGCATTAGAAATAATATATATCACTTCTCCATTAAAATTTATAGGACCCTACAATAAAATTAATTTGTGCTTAATATCAACACTACGAAAATTTTTATCAATCGCTTTCAAATTTTGACCTAAGTTTCAAATCTCAACCCTGCGGGATTTTACATCGGCTACAACGTTTTCGTCTTTGTTCGTAAATAATAATTTGACTGTACTAAATAGTTTACAGCCGTATAATTCAACGTATAACTTAGTCACAGCAACGCGTGGCCGGGTCTGCTAGTAATACTATATTTTACATTAGCATATATACCAGTATAATATAATACTTGATATATTGCAATTTATAATGGTTATTATACTACTAAAATACAAATAAGTGACTGGAACTATGCTATTGTACGAATTAGTACATAATTATTATTCGCTATTATATCAGTATACGCTACGTATGAGTATTTGAACGCTTTCGAGTTTAGACGTTTCGCCAAATATCTAGAAAATTCTTTAGGAATCATTATGAAACTTTGGGGATATAAAGAACATGGTACATCTCATATATTTCAGCAAAAGTTTTTTTCCCCCTGAAGAGGAAAAAAGGACAAGTAAAGAAATAAAGAAAAATCAAAATGCTTTGTATCACCCTGTAAAAAGTAATGCTTGAAACGTTGTTTCACTGAAACATGTGATTATAAATATTCTTCTAGTTATGTGTATAATTTTTTATGAGACTACCGCATATATTCATGAAGATAAAATGGTTTCTTGAAAAAATTGCAAATAAATAAATAAAATAAATAAATAATGCTACCCTTTTTTAACAACACGTAGATTCAGTGCAAAGCTATTTTTATAAAACTTAGCATACTAAGTTAGACACAGCATGCTGCAATCAGAACGCAAAGACGTTAAATACCTTACGAAATATGATCATTTTCGCTAAATAATATTTAACTAAGCATGCGCATGCGCAAGCTTTATAAAAATTTCATTTGCATAATTTAATAGGCAAAAGTATTGAACTTCTTATATGAAAACACCAAACAAACATCGTGTAAATTAAAACAGCTATGAGTTACAGAATGAATAGAATTTCAGTTTTTCTCAAAATAAACTATAATGGATTTTACTCATATTTTTATTTTGATTCAATTAAAGGCCAATGGTTATACCGTATTTGCTGATTGTAAATAAATATTGACAAAGCCCCCTATCATCTTCCTTTTCTTTATTGAGAGGAACTGAAAATTCTGTTCGTTCTATAACTCATAACTGTTTGAATTTACATAATATTTGTTTGGGGTTTTCATATAAGTAGCTCAATGCTTTTGGCTATTAAACTATGCAAATGAAATTTTTATAAGGTTTCCGCATGCGTAGTTTAAAATTATTTTGTAAAAATGCTCATTTTTCGTAAGATATTCAACATTTTTGTACCCTGATTACAGTATGCTGTGTCTAATGTAGTATGCCAAGTTTCCTTAAAATGGCTTTGCACTGGGTACAACACTCTACGTGTTATAATTAAAAATGTGGAAATTTGTTTTGCAATTAACAAAACAAAACAAAAAAAAAAAAAAAAAAGGAGGAAAAGAAAGATTTATCTCCATGAATATTTGGTAGTCTCCTAAAAATATATATAGATAATTAGAAGAATCCTTATAATCACATTCTACAGCCAAAACACATTTCAAGCACTACTTTCTACTGAGTGATGCAAAACATTTTTGACATTTAATTTTTTTCTGGTCGCCTTTTTCTCTTCGGGACAAAACTTTTGCTGAAATATATGAGGTATAATATGTCCTTTATACTCACAAAGTTTCAAGATAATTCCTGAAGAATTTTTCTAGATATTTGACAAAACGTCGAAATTCGAAAATCTCCAAATACTTATTGGTGGGTAGTTTATTTAAAATACAACTTTTCTTGAACCATTTTTTTTTCTTTAAGTAGGATAATAACTTCATTATTTATATTAGGATGGCCAACTTTGTCAATAGATAATCTATTTTTTTATCTTAAAAAATTTGTTGCGTCTGTGTTGTCTACTAAAATTTTGACATATATAATATTACACATTATTAAAGCAAGCTTTAATAATACACATACAGGCTTGTATGTTCTGTTTTACTGTGATGTGTTTTTTCATACTAGGATTTTTAAAAAACAATTTCCATAAACTTATTCAGCAATCTTTCCTCAAACACTAACAGAGAAAAAAATGGAATAAAATTTATTCTTCAAAATAATTTAATTTGTTATGACAATATAAACATAAGATTGTCTCTAATATATTTAAAGTTAATATAATATATAAAACTCGACATAAAGTTAACTGATTCGAAATTTAATAATCCTTTAATTTTGTTTATTTTTAAGTTTTTAAATGCAAAATTAACGTTTAATTTCTCATTACTTTAATGATAAATTAACCAAAATTAAACTCTCTTTGCAAAAATAAAAATCCCAAATTAATATAAATATTTGTGACCAAAACCTCTAGAATTAAAATAATAAAGACCTTATTATTGATCACTAAAAATTCTGGTAACATAATAGCATACTTTTCGGAATTGTTATTATAAATGTTTACTACCAAATATATAAAAATTTTAACATTTCAAATATGACAGCAGAAGTTAAACATAGTTAATGAATTAAATTTAAAAAAAAATTCTCAGGGTTTATTTTTTAATTCTTTATAAAATATTAATAAATAACAAATTAAAAAAAAAATTCTAATACATTTAATTCTTAATAATAATAATAATAATAACGATTTCTAATGTATCAGATGTATCCAATCAGAAAATAATTTAGAAATTCTTGTTATTTAGTAATTAAAAAGTAAGTGGCTGGATGCCTATTCACATATCACACAGATCTAAAACAACAAGTGACAAATTTGCTACATTTGCATACCCTTCTAGATCGATATATTTACAAAAATCTTCTAAAAATCTCTGAATTGAAAGAATAGATCAGTTGGTAAAAATTTAATTTCCTAATTTAAATTTTAAGTTCCCAGTTGAGCCTTACGTCATCTTTTTTCAGAGAGTAGCACCTCATTTGTTGGTAATTGAGGCAACAATCCGTTTGCGTCTTGAAATTACTTCCTAGTTTCCCTAATCAACTAGTTAATCATTCCTGATTTATACAGTATGTTTTTGATGGATTGACTAAATTAAGTTTTAAAAAAAGAAATGTCACTAGGTCAGAATTCAAACCTGGGACATTTGCGTTTCTGGGTTATCCTGACCTGATTAGTTTTTGCTTTTGTAAAAATTAATTCACTCGATTTTTCAAAAATCCATTTTTACTCTGCTTTTTACTTTCCGAAGATACATATTTAAGGAAATTATTGTAATCATGTCCAAAATTCGACTTTGAGGTTTTGGTATATCTATACGTAGTTCATTTTTGCTATATTTTTTACAGTGGTGTACTATATATGTATGTGTGTGAATGTGTATGAGTGAACACGATAGCGTCTAAACGTTTTGATCAAGTGTGCTGATAGTGGGTACGTATGTTATAGGTCCCCATAGAACGAATTTTTAACGCTATTTTTAGGTTGATGCTTGTATATGTGTGCATGTGTATGTGAGTGAGCACGATACCGTCTAAACGCTTTGCTCAAATGAGTTGAAAGTTGGTACGTACGTTATAGGTCACCGTAGCACGAATCCTATTGATTTTGGTGAATCTAGCAATTATAGTTTTTTTACAGGGACAGAATTTTTTTTTTTTTTTATCATTATGGCCTAAGGGCCCAAATTCTTTTATGTGCGATAGCGTCTAAATGCCTTATTCGATTGAGCTGAAAATTTATACACATATTTTAAGTCACTGTCGCACAAACTGTATAGATTTTGATGAATCTAGTTTTTTTACAAGAACACAAAGAAATTTCTTAATCATTATGATCCATAGATTCATATTATTGGAAATGCAATAGTGTTAAATTAAACATCATAATATGTGGAGAAAAATACTCTAACACTCTGTTATGATTTTCTCATTCGTTTATTTGATTTCTCTTAATTTAATTTATTTATTTAGTGTTCAGAAAGTCGAGTGAAGTCACTCCAGATTTTTTTTTTTTTTTATATCATTCTTACAAAGCTGTAACATGATCTAAATTATTGTCAAATTGATGAAAAAGTGATACTGTTTCTCAGTTGTCTTAAACAGCTCAAGTTTCACGTAACATTTATTCATTTTAGTTGTTCAAGTTCTGATTTTAGGTTTAGACCAATATTAAAAGTATGTAAAATAGCAGCATCTAGAAATGTGTGCATAACACATAGTTATTTGAGAACTGTTCATAAAAAAGTATCTTTTTTTTTATGTTTTAAATCGCTGAAGTATGAACTATAAAGATTTGTAGAAAATATATACTATTTATTACATATTATAAGATGTATGCAAGAAATCATACATATATGAATGTATATATAGATTTATAGGTATTCGCTGATTGGTTAATTGATCGAAAGGTTGTAAATTAATTAAACAATTGTCTGAATAGTTTGTTAATTGACTCGTAAATGGAATGTTATAAATAATTTAATAGCTTGAATAATCGATGTATTAAATGATGAGTGTAATGAATTACTGAATAATGGTTTGAATGTGATTTAGGTTTTGGGTTCTAAATAAAACGTACAAAACAAAATTTTTGTTTTGCTTATATTTTCAACAGATCTTTATTTTATTCATTTGATTAACATTTCAGTTTTTATTAACACTTTTCAACAAAGCTCAAAAGTGCATTTACATTCGGTTTGTCTGACTGTGCACGCTTTCACTTCCGAAAATATTTCTGTAATACTTTGAAACTATTACAATGTTAATCAGGTTTAATATAAAATAGTTTCCCATTGAAAATGGTATAGATAGCATTA
Organism: Salticus scenicus; assembly: GCA_963930645.1. NCBI lineage: Eukaryota > Metazoa > Arthropoda > Arachnida > Araneae > Salticidae > Salticus > Salticus scenicus. Next base: position 285,104,473 of record OZ005656.1, on the reverse strand, counting down.
TGAGTTTGAGTAGAGAATTTGGTTGCATTATGATCTGTGAGAAATATTATTTTAAAGAATACTTTTATCTTTAATTCTGCGCAAAACATAACAAAATTAACTTTCACTTTAGATGCTTAAAACCATATTGTGTACAGAATATTATGTGCTTAACACGTTAATCGCCATGTCAGTCATATGTGCCTGACGCTAAGAAGTTCTACATGAGCCATGTCAGGCATATATGTCTGACATGGCTCATGTAGAACTTCTTAGCGTCAGGCACATATGACTGACATGGCGATTAACGTGTTAATACTTGTTGTATGTTGTTTGGATGCGTCAGACATATGACTGACACGGCTTGTCGAGAAAAAAAAGTTTTAATATAGGGCCATGTCAGTCATATATGTGTGACATAAAAAATAGTGTTTTTCCGGGAATTTTGGCAAAAAAAAATTTTTTTCTGTGATACATTAAGTTTCCTTGATACATTTTAAACTAAATTATCTAATAAAGTTACCATGGCCCATGTGAACATTTTTTCTGATATTATCGTGGCGATTAACGTGTTAATGAGTATTTTACAGGATCACAAAAAATTAGATATATTACGTGATACAAGTGGAAATTGCTCAGTGTGTTTTCTGTTCTTCCATTCTTCTCAATGTTATTGAAATGTTGATGGTCGACGTAACATGTAAATACAGTCGGAAAATGCTTTATAATCTAACAATAATTGCATGCTTTTTCATAATTGTTTCTAATAATTCTCTTTCTATATCTCTATAACAGTATTTAAAAGAAGATTATTAAAAAAAACATATATATAAAAAGTGGTAGTGATTTGGGACAACAAATTATTTTATCTTTGATCGGCTTCTTTGATTAAATATTTTTGGATTTATCTAAATTCATCCGTAAGTTTCATTTGGAGACAGCCCATTTTTAAAATGTCCTACTACAGCAGTATGTAGGTTTGTGGGGAAGTAAAAGTTGCTGACCGGATAGCTAAAAGTGGGGGTGTGCGTGAAATCCTCCCTTTTTCCCCTACCACAAAATCCGGCGACGCGCAAATAAATCCACAGAGCTTCCCTCACACAATTAGCGAACGCATCTTAATTGCTGTGTCTTCATTGTTTTAATCACGAAAAATCGGTCTATTTCCCTTCTTCATTACATTAATCAGTTTCTCCCATAGCAAAGCAGTGTGTCCGCCATATTAGACACAAGCAACGGAAGGAAAAAAATGGCTGTTCCCAGTGGACGGAATAGGGTTAATTCATTTAGTAATAAATTAAGCAGAGGATGAAAGATTGAATGCAGAAGCAAAAAAAAAAAAAAAAAAAAACTATATGACTAAATTTCAAGGGAATTGTCATTTGCAGTTTTTCTGGCATCTGAAAAGAAAAATTTTTACTTTAAATTTCTTGTAATTCTAAGTTATTTGAGTGTAAAAGAAGAATGTTGCTCTATAAAATGCTTAATTTGTTAATTGGTGTATGGGGGCAGGGAGATTAAGGCGGATGAGAAATTAGAAAATTAGGGAAAAGAAGGAGACTTAAGATGATTTTTTTTTCCTTAGATGGGGAGATGTGAATTTGCATAAAGCAGCAGTGTGGGATGAAAGCATCATTTGCTGTGATTTATAATTATCAGTGAATTAAAGTGATTAACGAAAAATTTTCATTATAAATATGCGCATCGTATTTCATTAGAAAATGTATTTCTTAAAATGAATTCTTAATATTTCATTTGTCTAGAGCGTTTTTTATTAGAAAAGATTGCTTGAAACTCAATTTCATATGTATATATATGAATTCTAAAGGTTAAAGCTACAACGAACAATAATATTTTACTTTCTGATGCTTTAGATTTCTTTAAATTGTAGGGTGGAGTGGAGAGTGAAATCTACAATTTTTGATTTTAAGAACGAATATGAACGAAATTTTTTTGTAACTACTGAAGGTTCATTAGTAGTATTTCTTTTGTTGTACTTTCTCGGTTTGTATTTTTTCCAAACAATTAATAAAAATTTTCCGATAATTAATAAAATAAAAAGCAAAGAAATGGTTAAACATATCTTTCTCATTAAATGCAGTAAACTTTGACATAAAACTTTAGATAATTTCCTGAAAGGTACATTATTATTATTATTATTATTATTTCAAATATGTTATTGTTGAATTTATTTCTACTGAATTTAATCATTTAAAATTCATATGTTGTTTCATTTTATTAGATTTTGTAAATATTCAACTGTGCATATATCATTATTTTATTCAGAAAACATTGTAAACTGAAATTTGGGCATTTAATTAATGCTGACCAGATGTCCTGATTTTTAGAGGGCAGTCCCTTTCTGTAAGATATTTCTCTAAGTTTTAAAAATTGTTACAAGAAAATTATTTATCATAAATATTAGCTTTTTGATCCCCCATTTACAAAAAATATAAAGCTATCTTCCTAATAAAGGAATTCTAATAATTATTAACGCTTTTAATTTATAAAGGTACTCTAATCTAGTCACTATAATTTAAATGTTTTTTCTGTTTGCCACTACACTCGCGTGATCTTTGGAAATCAGGATGAAAGAAGTTGATTCTCAACTTTTTAGTCTATATTAAAGTCTTCTTTCTTTCTTTCTTTTTTAAGTAGACTATCTATCAATAAGTGTTTGGACTTTCGACTTTGGACGATTTGTCAAATATCTAGAAATTTCTTTAGGAATTACCTAGAAACTTTAGGAATACAAAGAATATACCTCATATACTTCAGCGAAACTTTTGTCTCGAAGAAGAAAAGGGGACGAGTAAAAAATTAAACAAAAATCAAAGTGTTGTGGATCACCCTGTAAAAATATATGCTTTAAATCCGTTTCGACTATAGCATGTGATTATGAGGATTCTTCTAGTTATCTGTATACATTTTTATGACAGTACCACACATATATTCATGGAGATATAACGGTTTCTTCAAAAAATTGCAACAAAAATTATCCCTTTTTACTTTCCAAATGTACATATGTAAGGAAAATATTGTAATAATGTCAAAAATCCTGCTTCTAGATTTTCGTGTTTCTATGCATTTTGAGGCTCCTGAGTTCCTTTTAACTATTTTTGCGATGAGGTATGTATGTGTTTGCGTGTGTATGTATGTATGAGAGAGAACACGATAACGCCTAAACGCTTTGTTTGAATGATCTGAAAGTTGGTACACATGTTATAAGTCGCCATACACGAACCCTTTGATTTTGGGGAATCTAGGACTCACAGTTTTTTTATAGGGACACAAAGAAAAATTCTTTATCATTATGGCCTATGGGTCCACATTCTTTAAAGTGTGACAGCGTCTAAACGCCTTAGTCATCTGAGTTTGAAATTTATGCACATATCATAAGTCACTGTCGCATGAACTGTGTATATTTTGGTGAATCACTGATAGTTTTTCTACAGGAATATAAAGGAAAATTCTTTATGATTATGGTCTATGGGCCCAAATTTTTTAACGTGCGATTGCGTCTAAACGCCTTATTCGATTAAGCTGAAAATGTATACTCATTTTATAAGTCACCATCGCCACAAACTATGGGCTCAAATTATCTATGGGCTCAAATTATTAGAAGTGGAATAGCGTAAAATTAAAAAATGGAGAAAAATACTCAAACGCTCTACTATAATCTTCACTTTTGTTTATTTAATGAGTTGTCTTACTTCAATGTATTTATACAACCATTAGTTATTTAAATTTCAAACAGTCAAGTGAATTCACTCCATATTTTTTAATTATAACACGTAGGGTATTAGACCCAGTGCAAATTCAAGTCATTTTTAGTAAACTTGGAGTATTACATTAGATACAGCATGCTTTAATCTGAATGCAAAATTGTTGAATATTTTAACCCTTTCAGGGGCGGTGGCTAGAGGGTCTATCCACCTACTTTAGAAATTTTTCTCTAGGTGTGCAGTGGCTACTTTTTCTATCCACTTTTATGAAAAGTTAATGTGTACTTCTAAAAATTGAAATAGAGATGGTAGCACTTCAGTAACTTTAAGCAGGATGTGCCTGGGACTTTTTTAAATGGACAAGTTGAAGGAAAATTTTTTGAAGTTTCTTTTATATATTTTTATGAAAAATAATTTTTTATTCAAAAGTATTTGGTAGTGTAAATATACTGTCATGCACCTTTTAAATACAGCAGATTTACATATTATCTTAGATCATTAATTTTAGTTTGATTTTTAGGAGCCTCTTTTAGGTGGATAGACGTTCTAGCCACCGCGCACATATGTCAGGGGAGATACCATAAGACACGCTCTGCTGGGGAAAAGAATCTCAATTTCTTTTCCTTTGAGATAAACAAAGAGGGTCTTTTGGGGTTAGTGAACTGTGATAAATATAAACAGTAAGGGATAGCAGAATGTAAATACAGGTGTAAACAAGCGTGGGAGGGTTCTTACAAAAAAGCTATTCAGTATTTCTGTTTACAGTACAGAGAGAGGCTGCTTTTTCCTATTGCTCTTATATCGTGATTTTTAAAAATAAATTTTTATTTCCATAGCTTTTAAATTTAGTTAATTTTTCTAAATAATCTTAAATTAAATTTATATATCTTAATTTTTATCAGAATAATGCCTAGAAAAGGCTTATCTTTGGATGAATCTATTGCACTGTTTGAAGAGCTACCCTCAGATGATGATTCTGCAGTATCCGGATCAGGAACAAACAAATTTTAAAGAACATTAATGTTTTTAAAGTTTTCATATTTCTGTGTATGCAATTTGTGAATTGATTATTTCATTACAATATGAAGGCAAGAAATTATGTCTTTTAATTTATGTACTGAATCAATTTCAAAATTTATTGTACTTACAATATAATTGAATAACTATAATTTTTATTCCTTAAATAGTGAATAATTTTTTCTTATTACTAATGCATAAAGGTTTCTAAGCAAATTTTAAACAGCCCATATATGTGTGTGTATATATATATAATAAATCATTAAAAAAGGATAAAGAAGCATTATAATTTAAGTAATAATTAATTATTGGTACATTGTATTATTATAATTACATTTTCAAGGCATAGTTTCAATTTTTATTCCTTAAATATATAAATATTTATTTCCATACGAAAATTAAGGTACATGACGTATGTGCGCAGTGGCTAGAACGTCTAGCCACCACCCACAAAAATATCCCCACATGCTGAATTTTTTTATTCATCAAATATGACTTGTACTGGATGTTTACTTTATGATATATATATATTTAAAAGGAGATTCAATCATTTTTACTTAGTGCCCCTGAAAGGGACAAGAAATATGAGCACTTTTACTAAATAATTTTTAACTGCGCATGCGCACGCTTTTAAAATATTTTATTTGCATAATTTAATAGCCAAAAGTATTGAGCAACTTATGTGCAAACCCCAAACAAATATCGTGTAAATTTAAAACGTTATGAGAGATAGAATAAACAGAATTTCAGACATTTTTATTTTCATTCAATCAATGCCCAATGGTAATGCAGTGTTCGCTGATTGTAAATAAATATTGATAAAACTTACATCATCTTTTTTTTTTTTTTTTATGAAAAAGAACTGAAATTTTGTGGATTCTACCTTTCATAACTATTTGAATTTACACAATATTTGTTTGGGGTGTTTTCATACATGTAGTTCAATAGTTTTGGTTATTAAACTATGTAAATAAATTTTTTATAAGCGCATGCGTAGTTAAAAAATATTTAGTAAAAGTGCCCATATTTCGTAAGATGTTTAATATTTTTGCCTTCTGATTGCAGCTTGCTGTGTCTAATGAAATCTGCCAAGTTTCCTAAGAATGACATACCACTGGGTCTAATACCCTACGTGTAATAATTATAAAAGTCGTATATTTTGTTGCAATTTTTTTTAAAGAAACGCGTCATATCTCCACAAATATATGTAGTAGCGTCTTAAAAATCTATACAGATACTTACAAGAACATTCATAACTACATGCTGCAGCAAGAATGCATTTCAAACATTACTTTTTACAAGGTGATCCAAAATATTTTGATAATTGTTTAATTTTTTACTCGACTCCTTCTCTTCTTCGGGGCAAAACTTTAGCTGAAATATATGAGGCATATCATGTTCTTTATATTCCTAAAATTTAAGGGTAATTCTTAAAGAATTATTTTAGATATTTAAGAAAATGTCCAAACACTCATAGGTAGATAGTGTACATTATGTAAAATTTGGAAAAAATAAAATTGTTTCTTTTATTGAAATTAACCTTTTTGTTCCAAAAAAAAAAAAAAAAAAAATTGATAATCATTTTAAAAATAACCGACATTGATGCAAATTATGTTAGTTTTTAAATCAATCTTATTTTAACAGAAATGTCTATTATTTTTGATGAAATAGAGCCAAAATTAGGCAGTATTTATAAATTATGACATGTCAAAATGATATTATCCAGTGCAAAAAACTATGTATGTATATATATATATATATATTAAATAAACAAGATACTAAATATATAAATATATATTTTTCAATACTTTGTTAAAATAAATTTTGTAAATCTGTACTTCAACAAAATAACATTATTATAAAACGATGCTCGACCCGTGACCTTTCTGGAGACGCCAAAATTCAGGAAGTAAATTTTTGAAGGAGAAAAATCAGAATTCCTATCTTTAATTCTTTTATCTCCAAATTCTCGTTTTATACTAAGGCCAATCTTAATGGAAATACATATCATTGTATGTATATGTATGTAAGACACGTGAGTGTGTCATTCATAGCTACATAAAACACAGAACTAATTTGGACCAATCTTGATGCAGTTACTGCTTTGTTTAACATTTCCAGCGCTTGTGTAAAGGAATGGTGTGAGAAAAAACGTTCTCGAAAATCATATTTTTGTACGATTTCTACAGAAACAGTGCAGCTAGAAATTTCAAATTTAATGTGTAGGCTATTTCTAATCCCACCCAGCCATTGATATCCATTAGACATCTATATTACATCCAGTGGTCCATAAAAGGTACAAAATATTTTAAGAATGTCCATTAGAAGTCCTGGATATCCAGTACTAATTATGCATATCTATTAGATTTTAAATGTATAGACGAAATTGAGACATACCCTTTTTTTTTTTTTTTTTTTTTTTATCTAATAGATGTAACATGTTAGATTAAAACAAGAATTAGATATTTTCAATATCTATTAGATCTAACAAGTCCAATTATTGGATATTTAGAGATTTATCGATATTTAACAGACATCTAATGCATGTAAAAAAGAGTGACTTTTGTCGTCTGTAGGATATTTATAGAAGTTTAACGGATCACTTTTTAACTTTTATGGATGTTTATGGATGTATTATGGATGTAAGTGGCTGTGTGGGATGTATATGTTCTCCTTAAGGTTTTTTTTTTTTTTTTTTTAATTCAAATTTAAAAAGCGGTTAAATGTTAAAACAGGTCGCTATTAGTATAACTATTAGTATAACAGGTATTAGTATAACAGGTCGCATAAAAAAAAAAAAAAAAAAAAAAAATTATACAGACACGACATTATTTCATTATTTAAAACATGAAAATCTGACATTGACAGATTTTAATTTAGTGCCAGAGGCCTACTGCTAAACTTGTTAATATCGACAAATTGTTCTTTAGTTAATTCGTGACGATCTAAATTCCATGATAAAGTTTTCATTAAATCAAACCAATCTGTTTCAGCTGCAGATACTGTAACAAATAACGTTGGAAGTCCAAACTGTCTTATAGCCGCAAAACAACGTTTTTTCTCTTTTTCCCAATGAGGGGGAGGTGTGCCTTGGGGGGGACTCATGTCAAAGTTAGGCCTGGGGGGGGGGACTCATGTCAAAGTTGTGCCTTGGCGGGGATTCATGTCAAAGTTGGGCCTGGGGGGGACTCATGTCAAAGTTGGGCCTTGGGGGGACTCATGTCAAAGTTGTACCTTGGGAGAATTTTTTATATTTTTTAAAAACTTGTAACCTTCGTTATGAGTAATCAAATTATCTACAAAATCTTCATTCAATAAATCCCCATTCAATAAACCGACTGAAATAGGCCCTTAGCACTATTAAGAGTGACGTATAAAAATTCGACAACGCTGTACCGACTGAAATAGGCCTCTAGCACTAAAAAAAAAGTATTCTAAAGGTACACTTTTGTCAAAATTTCATGCATGCGATTTAACCTTTTTACTGTGAGTACATCAAAATGACGCAGTGTCTTAATATAACTACAATCAAAGTATTTTTTTTTAAATGTTAAAATAACGTCAATAAAAAAAAAAAAAAAAACTATCATCTTTGAAAATGATGTTCTTTCTTAGAAATCATTTGATGGGATACGTGCATTTTCACAGAGAAACCTGCTAAGATTGTGTGGGGCTTTTAATTACTAGCGAGAGAATAAGTTGTAAGACAAAGTAAAATAAACTAACTCTAAATTATTAAAATAAACTCTAAATTATAACGTAATAGAAAAAGGTTTTTGCATGTTACAAATAAATATTCTATTCGTCTGCATAACAAAAACATGCTCTTGACTTTGAACAAATTTTGTTTTTTAAGCGTGTTGCCATTCAAGGATTATGTTTTACAAATGAATTATTTGAAAAATAATCCATTTGTATCAAACGATAAGTGTTCATATTTTCGAGATTAATTAATAAATATAGGAATTAAACAATCGAGATTTACTATTATAAAAAGGAATCATTTAAATAAAGTGGACCAGCAAAACAGGCAAGGTCAGCTAGTATTTTAGGAATTTCGACAAAGTCTTCTTCATTTTCTGAAATAAACTGTTTTTGTTAAAATCGAAAATATATGCTTGATAATTATTTTAAAAATTCACATAAGTATGGTTAAATAAACATTCAAATAAAGTTAAATGTTTCACCTTTTTATAGTAAGCATCTTACTAAACTGGTGAAATTTAGCACCAACTTAAAAAAAAAAAAAAAAAAAAAAAATTACAGCTAAATAAATCTAAATTAGTTTTTTTTTTTTTTTTTTTGGGGGGGGGGGGGAGAGGGGAGGGGGTTGTTGGAGAGAGAGGGATAAATAAAATTTTAACATTATTTTTAACAGGGTGGGAAATTGTGTGTAGTTTTAGAACCAACTTTATCAATTCTACAGTTCATTTTATGTTCATCCTCTGTTCCCCGTTAATGAGTAAATAAATAATACTTATATTTTGATTTATGTATTTTTTTTTATTTTTTTAATTATTTATATTTTATTTTATTATTCATGGATTTTATTTGCTTTTCTCTTTTACTTTTAAAATTTGCATTATAAAAAAACGTCAAATAATTCAATTAAACGGCACTATATTGCAGTATGTTACCTGAATTTTTACGTATACTATCTTTGTCAATCTATTTTGAGTAATATTTCTCTATTCTGTTAAGAAATGTATATATAGAATCAATATTTTTCTAAATGTTGGCTTTTTAAATTCGAAAACCTAAGAGCAAATAAAGGCTTTTCAACTTCTGAAATTAAATTTGAAAATGAAGATTAGAATTCAAATTAAAAATGTAAGTTATTGAGTAAACTAGGGATTTATATAAATAAAATTCTATTTCTAATGACAATTGTTTGGGATTAAGTGTAATTTATATTGCTGACTTGTTTCATGAGGCGACAATGGTCGCATATTTCAAGATGCATGAGTTTCATCCTGTGCATGGACACGGATCATCAAATTGATTGCCCAGTGCAACCTTATTGCCGGACGACCCTAATAACAAATATCAATTGAGCAATCCGTTTCAGCCCTTTTATGTCCAGGGCGTTACACCCCGTTAAAGCTCGGAATATAGTAAACGGTAATGGGTTATGGTATCCTGCAACGTTAGTCGGAACGTTTTCTGTTGTTCAATAGGTACTCTCATTCATGTTGCACTAAAATTGTTACGGGAATTTTATCGATAGCGGATGTAGATACAAAACTTCTTCTAAATAAAATACGAGTCAATTATTGAAATAGCTTACATGTCCATAAAACCAATAGTAATTGTCTTTCTGTTCAGTAAAATAAAACGTCTTCGTTAAAAGAAATAATTAATAATACATAGGATTCGTGAATCTTAGGATGAGAGAACAAAAGCAAATGAATCATTTCTCGAAGAAAAATTTCCTTTTTAATTTTTCTCCCTGTTTGCATTATAGCTAATAAAATAAGGAAAGCAAATTTAGAGAAAAATAAATCCAGCAAAACTGATATGCAATTAAAAATATAACATCTACACTTAAATAAAGAAAATATTATGAAGCATAGGAAATTATCTATTTATAAAAAGAAGTGTAGTGTCTGTATTATTTAGTAAAATTATAAACGTAACATTTGTCCGTTTCTCAATTATTAAATAAGAATATTAAGTCTCCATACTTATTCATACCCTTTATAGAAAAAACAAATAATGATAGTACAGTCGGTAACAAAAGTGTCTGAACACTAGCAAAAATTCCTATGTAAAAAAAGTACGCTTAATACAGTTTTGCTAAATAAATCCTTATCGAATCCTTTTCTAGTCGAAGAGCAGAATTCGACAAGGATTTATTTAATAAAGCTAGTGTTTGGACACTTTTGTTACCGACTGTAAACAAATTATTATTATTATTAACTTTGCTCATTAATCTTTGGTCGTTTCCCATTGTTCTCTGTTAAGGTAATGTAAGTTCTTTTGGCTCTGGAAAGATATGTTTTGAAATTTTCACTTTCCTTTTATTTTGTGAACGTGAATGGAATTTATTCGTCTTTCTCTCATCGTGTATCGAATTGTAAATTGGGCGCCTTTTTGTCGCGATATATGCTTTAAAAGTCTTAGTCAGAAACGTGTTTTAGTTGCCATTTCTCAGGAACTAAAAATTTGGTAAAATTATGCCAATTTTGAATAACCAGTGAATTTATGGAAGCCTTTTCAAAAATTACACATGTTTATTCGTAACGAAAATTACAAGCTTTCTTTCTGAATACTTTGAACTTGCCGAATATAACCTGTCCATGCCAAGGACATATTTTTTTCTCTCTCAATCGTCTCATAACTCAATTTCGATACATAGTCCTGTAAGGACTAAAATTTATTAGATCGTATTTGGTTTACCCCACTCCACACGATACACATTTCATTCTATATGCTAAGTATAGAATCGTCACGTATATTTTTTTGATTGATGCATTTCAAATAGCCAATAAACTTCACCTTTATTAATTAGAAAAAATAATGCCTCATATTGGATAAGAACTTGAACTCCTTCTTCACATTTTTGATTTATTTGTTATCATGCTTTGTTACTTTCCAGCTACATTCGATAATTTAGTCAGCGCAACAATTTTCTCTGTTTCATTTCAAATAATCTTGAGGTTTGGTAAGGTACTTTGTAAGTACTGTTTTGAAGTTTTTAATAAAACCGCATACTCTAAATATATTTCAAGGTCTTCTCCATGGTAGTTCGCAGAATGTCAAACCAGTAGAGTGGTTATCACATACGTTCCTCAAGATGATTTATATAATAACAATATAAACAAAATCCTCTATCCTAGCCAATAGCAAAGACTTCGTCCTTGACATAATCCCAAAAGAAAAATTAAGAGACGTAATGTGAATAAGGATTTGATAGCGACGGTTTTGACTCCTCCGCCCCACCTTTTTTTTTTTTTTTTCTATCCACTAGTCCGGAAATTTTTCGGTCATTAGATTGCAAAAAGTATATCAACACCACGGAAACGTTGATGTACACCAAAACATGAAAACAATGGATCAACATAAAAAAAAAAAAAAAAAAAAAAAAAAAAAAAATTTAAGTTGCCTTATTAAAAACTGCATAGCAAAACTTATAATGTATAGAAAAGCCAACATAGCATCTCATTATAATACGCTTCGCATGATTAATTTTTAAAAAACAGAGAAAGACTGTGTTCACCCTTCATTTTGAGTAAGTGTGAGTTGAATTTATAGCACCTACGCTACTAGGGTTAATCTGATAGCATTAAAGTATATATTATACTGTAAAAAATACTGCAAGCAAAACAGAAAATTTCTGTATACAGAAATTTAGTGTGAATTCTCAATCTGACAAAAAACACTTTTTTTTTTTGTACGGAGATACAATATAATCTGCAACTACTGAAACAAATTTTATCTTATGAGTATTTTTTAGTTCCCCATCATACTATAGGTATGGGGAACTTAGGTAATCGTGAAAATTTTCGACCTCGGTTTTTTGACTTTTCTACACGTTTTCAGGTGTGAGGAATCCGAAAATGACAAAATTTCTATGGTGTCTGTCTGTAGGGTGTCTGTTAATCTGTTAGTCTGTTAGTGTGTTAGTGGGTCAGTCCGTTAGCTTGTTAGTCTGTTAACACGATATCTCAAGAACAAATTGTCGCAGAGAGGTCAGATCAGTTTTAAAATATTACTTTCGACACTGGCAAGAACCCTATTCATTTGCAACATTCGAATTTGAAAACTTCGTAAGTTATTAGAAATTTACGATTTTCTTAACATGGGAGAATAGGACAAAAAATCACTTAAACGTGCATTAAATGGAAACTTTTTACTCTAAAAATGTCAGACCAGTTTTAAAATATCGGTTTTTATGCTGGAATGAGCATCCGTAACTATAAATATGCTACTTTGAAAATTTCGCAAGTTATTGGAAATTTACGAAATTCTTAACATGGTAGTGTAGGGCAAAATTTCACATAAACGTCAATTTTGAGAGATATTTTCATCGTAAAGATGTCAGACTACTTTTGAAATATTATTTAGAACACTGGCATGAATATTAATGACTATGAATTTTCCAATATAAAAATTTCGTGGGTTATTGAAAAATTACGAATTTCTTAACATGGCACAATAGAGCAAAATTTCACCTAAACGTCAATCTTGAGGGATATTTTCATCGTAAAGATGTCAAACCACTTTCGAAATATTATTTAGGATACTGGCATGAATATCATAGACTATGATTTTTCCAATTTAAAAAATTCGTAAGTTATTTAGAATTTACGATTTACTTATCATGTCAGAATAAGGCAAAATTGAACATAAACTTCCATTTTGAGGATCATAAATACATTAGACATCTTCAAAATTACATTTATGATATTTGTTTGAACATGATTGAATACAAATATTCTAATAGGAAAATTTAGTAAATTATTCGTAATTTACGCTTTTATCAACATAGCGAAATTGTAAATTTTTCATACAAATATGAATTTTGAGGATTATTGCATTGGAAATTGTAGCATGAAAACTAAACAACGAATTGACCCTGATAAAATAAATTAATAGATTGAAATAAGATAAATATATTGAAGTGAACGGTGGATAGTCTATTAAGCGGGGATTTCATTCTGTCACTGTATCAAGCTTTGGCAAATTCATTTCTTTTAACATGTTTATAATATGTCTCGCACTAGAAATTTATGAGAACATAAATATGATGGGGAACTGAGCAGAGTCCACCTATGCCAACTAGTTTTTTTTTTTTTTTTTTCTGTTTTGAATAATTAAAAAATCGTATTAATGAAGCACTAAGTCACTCGGTACATCAATAAAACACCTATCTACCAATATTTTCTGTATTGTTCTGTTATAGAAAATCTCTATCGACGTATTTTTCTGTAGTTTACGAATACTTTCTGCCTCTGCAGAAAATTTTTGGCAGCAAACGGGACTTTTTTTACCGTGTAGAAAGTTACAAAATTAAGTTTTATGGATGGTTACAGCAAATTCGTTTTATATTCTTACATTTAATTCAGCAAAATAGTTTTAGATTAAAAGATTTAAAAAATAATATTATTTATATCTGCTTATTACAAAGTATTAAAAATTATGAATCTATACGTCTCCCTCATTTTCTTCACGGTTTGGCTTCAACTCCAAGTTTAGTTATGAACGTATGAACCATGTTACGGAAATTAGCAGCAATTATTTGCATGGAGTCTTCTAGCACTTCAATGTGTTATTATTTTCCAAACATTTGCAGAAGTTTTTTCGATATCTTATTTAGAAAAATATTGCAGCGCCTCACAGATTAAAAGTCATTAACTTCTTTTTTAAAATGGCAGACATGTAATTTATCTCGATAAAATAATGTTTTAAAGAAAAGAAGGGCAAAAATATTATCATGTCACTATACTTATTTAATTCGGAAATGTTTAAGGTTTCCAACTTTTCTGTGTTGAGACAGTATCCATTAAATAAAAAGAAGTTTGAATAAAAAGAAGCTTTAAAGACTACAACAACAAAGAGTACTTTTTTTTTTTTTTTCTTTAAAGGTAATGATTGCACTTTTGGGATATTAAAGGTCGTTTAAACTGTTTAAACAAGAGCTGTTGATCTAATAAAACTAGTTTCAAAATAAGCATTTTTCAGCGCAATAACCTGCTAAAAACTAAAGAATACAGAAGCCTATTTTTTCCCCTTGAAGTAATCCATGTGCTTCGCCAAGGAATAAAGTTTATTTTTTCTGCGCTTCTCTGACAAACACAAAGACCCATAAATTTGATAGTAAAACAAAATCTGCAGACATAATGGGTATAAATAACGAAAAAAGTGTCCCCACAGTATCATTCGGTAAAAGAGAAAAAAAATAAATAAAATGAAGAAGGGAATGGAAGAAAATGTCTGCAAAAAGTGAAGAAGCGTCCTGTATAAATCATTTTTTCAAGTCGTTCCCCTTCGCAATCTGCTGTAAATCAAATCTACACCACGTGTTAAGTCAGTGTTTTGTGTATTTTAAACGGAGAATGGGCTTCAAGCCACTAATTCAATCTTCAAGCTCAATTTTAAACATCTGGCAGCTTTTGTAGTTTTTGTCTTTTGTAGTTTTTTAGACATAGTTTGTCATTTTGCCACTGTATCGGATTTATTTTGCCACTGTATCGGATTTAATATCTGTTTTTTTTTTTTTTTTCCATTTTTCCCTCTATGATATACAGGTGTTCGTAATTTTATTTTTCTGCTAGTGAATATAAATATGAGTTAATAAGAGACTGGGGAGCTAACCACCTCGAGATGTCTCCAGAGTAATACTAATAAGATCTGAAATGATAATGATAGTAATTTGGATAAATAATATTTTTTCTTTCTTTCTTTGTTTTGTTTTTGTTAGTTTTAAACAACTGGAATGTGCAGTAGGAGAAACTTTCGAAAACGAACTTTATAACTAACTATGTTTTCCTAATTGGCGAGTTTGCGCATTTGAAAATCTTTCTGGTGGACGCATTTTGCATATTCAAAAAAAGTATGGAAAAAATGTGAAATGTACCTTACATTGGAGGAGAAGGTAGATGAGAAGCAACTTACGTAAAAGGATGTCGACGATAAGCCGATATAAGCCGATATGGGAAATATCCTAATTCCCATATCATGTAAAGTGCCACTGATAGCCACTTACCAGCATAAATAATTATATTAGATGTTATATATAAAACAGATGGGTTGGTGACAAATCTTTTCTTCCTTCCGTTATTTTATGTGCATGGGAAAATGGACGCTTTTAAAACATAAAGCAATAAAACTATTATTCTATTATCCTGTTTACTTGAATAAAAGAGAGGAACTTGGACCACCCCATAGAGAGAACAGAGCTCTGAGAAGGAAGGAAAATGATGCTGCAGGGGATGTTAGGCTGTAAAAACCATCGTCCGGTCCTCGGAGGTGCGAACGCAAAATTCAAAGAAGTGTGTGAGAGAGAGGGAAATTTCTAATGAGATGCTTAGCTATTGGTGAAGCAAGCTACCAATAAAAATATAAAAAATAAGAATAATAATAAAAAAAAAAAGAGGTTCAGCCCCTCTCAAGGAGTCTAAAATAATATAGATTGACCAGAAGAAAAAAAGAAGGTATGGATATAAGATCTCGAAGATTTGTGATGAGTGAAAAATATTATTAAAAAAAATTCCCCGGATGCTCTAAGCGGTCGTGCTTGAAGAATGTTAAAAAAGAAGAAAAAGATGAATCTCTATTTAGTCGAAATTGATAATTTTTGCCTTTGATAAATATGCTACTGGAAATATAATTTTAACAGTCTTCATATATCCGAAGAGGCTATTGTTTTGGAGGATCCCTCATACCTCGAAATGGAGCAAAGAAGTAGTTTATTTTATGAAATATGCAATATGATCTGTGATGCGAAAAGAAGTGTTCCTTATCTAAAGAAGAAAAAGATGAATCTCCATTTAGTCGAAATTGATAATTTGTGCTTTTGATGAATATGCTCCTGGAATTACAATAGTAACAGTCCTCTTATATTCGAAGAGTCTATTGTTTTGGAGGATCCCTCATACCTTATGCAACATGAACGGTGATTGAAAAAAGGAAATGTTCTTTATCGATGAAAATTGTGCATATGTGGGGACTCAACGATTTTTTGTTTGCGTGTGACATAATTAGATCCTTCAAATAAAAAAAATAAATATTGTAAGTGCACTCAAAGAACTTCGTGTGTCAAAAAAAATATATATATAAGTTTCTAATAATCTTCGTATGTGTTGATTGCTTTGAATAACGTATGCTGTCGCAAAAATCTCCGTGTGTAATAATTATATTAATGACAATTTCCATGAGTGTGGACTTCATAAATTACATGTGTGAACTGTTAATATGTGTGAACAGTGCTAATATATACTATGGATTATACGGATATCTAAGAACAATATTTCCGAAAGTGCCGCATCTGTTTAAGGGTAAGTGGCTATTATTCAATTTTTATTTTGTGGCAAACATCCCCTTTAAAGTGATAGATGGTAAATTGAGTAATAATATATATATATATCCCAGCATTTTAAAATGGATAAATAAATGATATATTTGATAATTAATACTGTATTTTGTGTCTATGATTTTTTTTTAATTTAGATAAATGTGTAGAGATTGAATTAATGTTTTTCTAGGTTGAAGGATAAGATTTGAAAGGTTTAAAAGATATATAATAATAAAATAGATATATGAATGAATAAAGATAAAAGAATAATAATGATAAATTGATAGTTAAATAAGATTGGTATAACTGGAATTTATTTGAAAATAAAATTGGGTTATTGCAGATATTTTAGTATTTAAACAACGCAATTTGTTGATGGGATTATGTGGTCGGATAAAAAATAAAAAAAATCATAAAAGTTTTAATTAATCACCACATGGCCTCATCGACGATATTTTTGGTGCCGTAATTCCAGGTGTTAAAGAAAAAAAAAATTTTGGGGTATAATATCAGCTAGTATATTGGCTGCCTTTAATTCCAGGAGTTAAATGAATTTTGTATGTGTATTAAATATTTTCATGGTTTTAGTATTATATATAGATATATATATTATGATATGTATGATTTAGAAGCTTTTGATAAGAGTTAGGGGTTTTTTCATGTCAAAATATTGCATGTGAATTGATACATAAGGCACGAAAGAGTTTGAAGAAAATCTTTGGGGTAAAATTCGATGAGTATTTAAGTAATAATTTATGTCAAAAAGAACACAGCTTCCCAGAGAAGTTAAAAAACAGATTAATTATTGTGAAAAGGAAATTAGTCACAAAATTAAAGAAAAAAGAAATATGGGGGACAAACCCACATTAAGCATGGATACGCTAATTAATTTAGTGCCTAATTTTGATGATAAAAAACAAATTGACATAAATTCATTAATTAAACAAATTGATGATATAACAACTAGTTTAGAGTTGCCAGAACCAATAAAAATTATTCTACTTAAAAATAAAATCCAAGGTAAGAATAGGGAGTTGCTTAACAATTCTACAGAAATTGTAGAAGAAACTAATTATGAAAATTTGAAAACTAAGTTAAAAGACATTTTTAGCACTCCAAAGTCTTTTGAAACGACACAAAAAAAATTTATGGAATTAAAACAGCTTCCGAATCAAAACATAGATGAATTTCAAAAACAATTTGATATAATATCAGCAAAATATTTGAAACAATCGGGACATAATGCGAAAGAAGGCGCATTGGATTTATTAAAAACAATAAAATTATCGCGCTTTCTCGATTCAATCCGTAGTGACATCGCATTTGAAGTAAGAAAAAATGCTCCAGCAACATATGAAGAGGCCACGAAAATAGCTAAGCAAATAGAGTTGGCTTTCGAAAGCAAACAATCAGATGCTAATAATGCGGAACAAGTGAATACATTATGTTCAACACTATTAGAATTATCAAAAAATCAAAATGATCAGATTAACAGGTTACAAGAGGAAATTAATTCCCTAAAAATTAAAAATACTAATGAGGAAAGTAAGACACAATTAGCAGAAAGTCGATGGTGTGACATTTGTAAAAACACCAGTCATAACACTGATATATGCTGGTTTAATTCGAGAGTACAAAACCCACAAACAAAACCAAAAAATAACTGGCAACATGGAGAAAGGCAGGTAACACAATATCAGTCTCTTCCAGTAGGAGGTAATATACAACCTATGACAACAAATTATATACCACCTATATACTATAACCCGAATTCACAAGATAATACTGGAGATTTTCTACAAAATATTGACCCGTACAAATTAATAAATTATCACGATGAGAGAGGTTTTAATAGAGAAAATTATCAGGGACGAAATTCATTTCCACCAGGTAATAAATTTGAAAAACAGACTGGGTACCAACAAGGGAGAAGTTATAGGCAAAATACCAGTAATTATAATAGAGAAGGTCGTAGAAACTCCCCTAAGCAAAATTTTGATCAACAGAAAAAATATTATAAAAATTCCAAATGGAACAATAATCAGGGAAACTAAAAAGGGAATTTTCGCAATTGTATAATATTAACAAAACGCACTGTAATGCCCACAGAAAATTCCCTAAGAATGGGCAGTATAAATTTGATAAGTATAAATTTGACTCAAAAAAATATCAAATGAGAAAAAATAATTTCCAAACAGATAAAAAGAAAAGAAAAAAAATTGAATATAGAATAGATGAGAGACGAAAAAATGATACATGTATCAAAAGAGAGCAGATCACTAGTGCACATGGAGACAATATAAATAATTTGCCCTTAATCAAATTCAGTATAGCGAAGGTTCCAGTTATAGGGCTCGTCGACAGTGGGGCCAGTATATCATTAATTAGTGATGAATTATACGAGCAATTAAAAAATGATACTATAAAGATACACTATTTATCAAGACAGGTAACAATCCATACTTTAGATAATTCCACAATCCCTTTTAAATGTTGCATTAAGATTAATTTCAGAATAGAAGGAATTTATGTTTCAGGTACATTTTATGTGACGACCCACAAGTTTAACAGACAATACCATCTTATATTAGGTTATGACTTTCTAAAGTCAAATAGAATTTTATTAGACTGTCCAAAAAAACAATTAAAATTAAAAGACAGAGAAATCCCATTATTAGACGATACACAAACAGATAATCCAATCCCACAGAATCAACAAATAAATCAGTTGGAAATAAAAAACAATGGAACGACTGAATTAAAGGAAAGTGATAATAAAGCAGTTTTTGCGAAATTGGTAAAAAAAGTATTTTTAGGGCCTAAGGAAGCAAAGATAATTAAGTTGAGATGCGCATCGCAAATTGAACCCGATACGACAATTCTGTTAGAACAATATAAAGAAACGGATAATATTAGAATGGATTTATCAATTCATACGGTTGATAAAGATAATAATATATCGGTAATTGTTACTAACAAATCGGACAAGAAATGCACTATTAATAAACACACTAAAATTGCAAAAATTGATACAGATTTCATAATAGAGGAAGATATTTCTGAGAATAATGATTGGAATACTGAACAAATTAATGCATTGTCGTTACAAGAAATCAAACAATTAAGAATAAATCAATTAAAAAAAGAAGATTTCCAATTAGATCATTTAAGTGAACCAATGAAATCACAAGTACAAAAAATTTTGCTAGAGAATGCAGAAGCATTCTCAAAAAGTTATGCTACTCTGGGTCAAACCTCTTTAGTAACGCCGGAATTTAAATTTTTACATCATTATCCCATACAATCTCGTCCATATAAAATATCAGAACACTACCGAGAAGCTGCGAAAAAGGAGATAGACGAGTTATTAGAGGCAGGTATTATTAAAAAATCCACCTCTAATTACGCATTTCCTGTAATCTTTGTTAAAAAAAAGCCTATACCAAATACAAATAATGGCCAAATTAGGATGAGAGCGGCCATTGATTTTCGTTTAATTAATGAGATAATTGAAAATAAACCTTATCCTTTGCCGCAATTGAGAAATATTTTACATTCCATTAGCGGAAAACAGTATTATACGACTTTAGATTTCCATAGCGCATTTTTTCAGATTAATTTACGGCCTGAAGACAGGCAGAAATTTGCATTTATTACGGAGTTTGGACTTTTCGAATCCAACCGCTTATGTTTTGGGAATAAATTAAGTTCTATATACTTTTCGGAATTAATGGACACAGTACTGGGAAAATTTGATAAAAGTAAAGTTCAGTACTATATCGACGATATTATTTTGGCGGCAAATTCACAGGAGGAAATGCTAGAAATATTAGAACAGGTATTACAAACTTTAAAAGAAAATAATTTAACGATTGACCCAAGAAAGGCACAAATTATGAAAGAAAAAATAGAATTTTTGGGTTATAAAATTGATAAAAATGGATATTCGCCATCCGAGGATAATATAACTAAAGCGAAAAATCTTAAACGACCCAAGAACAAGAAAGGCGTACAATCCCTAATCGGTTTTACAAATTTTTTTAAAACACTAATTCACAACTATTCCGAAATCATACACCCACTCACGGAATTAACGAGGAATGATAAGAAATTTAGATGGACGGAGATAGAAGAAAATGCATTTAGGAAAATACAAGAGGCAATCATACATAATCCAACGTTAAAACCTCCAGATTTTAAAAAAGAATTTTATCTTATAAGTGATGCCTCAAAAATTGCACTCTGCGGCATTTTAGCACAAAAGAATGATCAAGGTGAATTAATTCCAATTGAATATTTTGCCAGAAAATTAAAACAGACTGAATGTAAATACCCAGCGATGAAGTTAGAATTGCTTAGTATTCACGATTCTTTGATGTTCTTCAAACATTTAATATTAGGGAAAAAAATAAATATTTGGACAGATAGTAAAGCACTAACGTATAATATAAGTCTGGAACACCAATCAGATTTAATTAATCGTTGGATTTTTAATATCCAAAATTTTGATTATTCGATTAGGTTTATAAAAGGAAAAAATAATCCTGCGGATTTCATGAGTCGACATATAAATACTTTAACCTACCAACAGGCCAGGGAAATAGATATTTTTACGGTGGAAAAAGGTCTAACAAGAGAAAATATAAAAAAAGAGCAGCATAAGGACACACAGATTAGTAAAATAAGACAAGCGCTAATTAATGATACGAGTATCAAATTAAAAAAGAAATATCATTTAATTGATAATGAAATATTGGTATTAAAGGATAAAGAAAACCAGTATGATAATCCAATTTATATAGCACCATATAGATTAAGGCAAAGAATTATGGAAGTGGGACATAAGCCCCATTTTGGTTTCGCAAAAACGTATCATACCATAAAAACCAGATTTTATTGGATTGGCATGTATAATACAATTAAATATTATGTAGCTAAATGCATAAATTGTAATACATTTAAAAGCAGACCGACTTGTGACCCTAAATTAACCAAAATTGAAAGAAATGACCCACCAGGTGCTTATTTACAATGCGACATTGTAGGACCTCTACCATTATCATATAAAAAGAATAGATTCGTCCTCACGGTAATTGATAGTTTTTCACGCTTTTTAGAAACTTTTGCTTTGCCAAATACGAATACAGAATCGATTATATCGTGCTTTAATAACTATTTTGGAAGATTTGGCTTATGCCAAACTTTACAAATGGACAATGGACCATATTTCAAAAGTAAATTATTTAAAGAATATTTAACATCATTAAATATCGAAATTAGACACAGTAGCCCATATTTACCGAGGAGCAATGCTTTAATAGAACGTGTACACAGAACTATGAAAAATTCAATTGCATCGATATGTAATAAGTCTTTTGACTGGGATGTACAACTAAATTTTTTTAAACTCGCGTATAATACACAGCAACATCGATCGACAGAGTACACCCCCGCACTACTATTTTTGGGAAGGGAAATACGTAACCCCTTTAATAATTTTGAACAACCACGAATGACAAATATAAGTCAGTATGTAAAAGAATTGAATTATAATATTAATGAAGTTCAAAAAATTGCTCAAGAAAACGCAAGACAAACACTCAATGAATATGATAAAATAAATCTTACAAAGAAAGATGTTGAACTAGATTTAAATGATGAAGTGTATTTAAAATTAATGGGTAAAACAGGAGCATTACAACCTAAATTTGCGGGACCATTTTTGATCTCAAGAAAGCTGCGAAATAATAATATGCTTTTGACGCCTAAAGACGACCCAATGGGCAAAAAAATAAAACGGCACATTACAAAGCTGTTTAAAATTCCAAGCGATAATTTTTTGAGGGATAATGAAGAGAATAAGCAATAATTACAAGAGTGTAAAATGGAAATAAGTTTATTTACGCAGAAAAGAATAATAGAAAATCAAAATTAATTGTAAAGGCGAATTACAAAAAAAAAAAAAAAAAAAAAAAAAGAAAGAAAGAAAGAAAATGAGAATTGTAAATATTGTACTTTAGGTTAAAACGTTTGTAAATGTATCCAAGAAAGTATATTTTTCGATAATTATACATATATTATTATGCATATCGAAATAATCAAAATAATGTAGATAGATACGTGTAAATATATGGGTTCGTGAATCTATACACATAAAAACACGCGTATACAGATTGTACGTAAAAATGAGATTAGATGGAGAAAATTGATGGAGAAATACTCAGTAAGGATACAATACGTTAGAAGGAGAGATTCAATCACGTAAAACACTCTCTCAACCCCCAGGGCTCACGACACCGGAAGATACAAGAGAAAATTTTAGAGCGAAGAGGAGATGCTCAAACGAGTGGTTGATCGCGATGGGGAAGTGAAAAGAATCGCTAGGAAGTGTAGAATCTTTCAATCGTAGCGATACATGTATAAAAGGAACAGTTACTAGTCTATTTTAGGTTAAAAGAGGCACCACAGTTAGATAGAACAAACGATTAAAAAAAAAAAAAAAAAAAAAAAAAAAAAAAAAAAAAAATGCGCATAGTGCCTTGGATAGGAAAATAATTGATAAACTCAGTTGAAAAAAAATAAATAAAACAGCGTGAGAGACAAAGGTTACGCCTCAGGCAGAAAGACGGTAACGAGAATACAGGGTAAACTTCAATGCAGTCTAAACTATGATGAATGAAGAAGTAATAAAAAATATATATACCAAATAAAAGGTATAAAGAGAATACGGAATGTCTACTGCGGTCATTTTAGAACAAGTCATCGAAAACCGGAATTATTAGGTAATCTACAATCTTAATAAATAATCCAATAGATAATTACACATAAAAAAAACAAAAAAAAAAAACACCTCTAATATGATATTTTTTTTTATTGTTCTAAAGGCTGAGCCTTGTTCAATTAGTGCCAAGGAAGCTCTAAATGCCAATATTGCGGGCAATGGCGGCAGATAGGCTAACCCTGGAAGGCCTCTCTAATTGAATCGGGAATTAGCCACAAAGGATGAATGAAGGGAATACATAGAGAAAGATTAATAAAATCACAGTAGAAATAAACAGGATATTTAAGAAGGGATTAACTAGATACAAAGAAACATTAATATATATATATAAATATATATGTATTTGTTTATTTCAAAAAAAAAAAAAAAAAATCCTGTCTTAGCGATGTTTTTGGTTAGACAAGAAAATGCTGGACGATATAAATGGTCCGGACTAACAGACTCTTTCGTCGGTAGCATAAGTAGGCAGTAGGAGTTACATTTAGGGTAGGAGCAATAATAAGAATTAAAATAGATAGAAATATAGACTGCAATACTAATTTAAAAAGACAATTTAAGTCTAATACCCTCTTTGCCTAAAATTCTAGTTATGAGCATATCATATCATATCATATCATATCATATCAGGTCATATCATATCATAGCATATCATATCAGATCATATCATATCCATTTCCTTTCCTCTTTTCTTCGATTGTTAAACATGGCAATAACGAGAAAGTATGAATTTAGAATAAGAGAGAATAATTGTTTGCCACAAACCGGGTTGAATATTGCCACTTATATTTCAAGTAAATTAAACTATGTACATATATGTAAACAAAGTATTATTATTATTTTATATTTATTTTATAAGAAATTATGTAGATATAAAACAGGTATTATGATTTATGTTTTTTTTTAGCCAAGCAATTTTGTATGGAAGTATCTCTATCCAAACAAAGTGTATTTTATAGTATACTAGAATTTGTTCATTTAATGTTTTGTTATGCTATCAAGATGTATCTTCTATGATATTACTTTTTTTTTATACTTATGTGACGGGGGATAATAATATGGGAAATATCCTAATTCCCATATCATGTAAAGTGCCACTGATAGCCACTTACCAGCATAAATAATTATATTAGATGTTATATATAAAACAGATGGGTTGGTGACAAATCTTTTCTTCCTTCCGTTATTTTATGTGCATGGGAAAATGGACGCTTTTAAAACATAAAGCAATAAAACTATTATTCTATTATCCTGTTTACTTGAATAAAAGAGAGGAACTTGGACCACCCCATAGAGAGAACAGAGCTCTGAGAAGGAAGGAAAATGATGCTGCAGGGGATGTTAGGCTGTAAAAACCATCGTCCGGTCCTCGGAGGTGCGAACGCAAAATTCAAAGAAGTGTGTGAGAGAGAGGGAAATTTCTAATGAGATGCTTAGCTATTGGTGAAGCAAGCTACCAATAAAAATATAAAAAATAAGAATAATAATAAAAAAAAAAAGAGGTTCAGCCCCTCTCAAGGAGTCTAAAATAATATAGATTGACCAGAAGAAAAAAAGAAGGTATGGATATAAGATCTCGAAGATTTGTGATGAGTGAAAAATATTATTAAAAAAAATTCCCCGGATGCTCTAAGCGGTCGTGCTTGAAGAATGTTAAAAAAGAAGAAAAAGATGAATCTCTATTTAGTCGAAATTGATAATTTTTGCCTTTGATAAATATGCTACTGGAAATATAATTTTAACAGTCTTCATATATCCGAAGAGGCTATTGTTTTGGAGGATCCCTCATACCTCGAAATGGAGCAAAGAAGTAGTTTATTTTATGAAATATGCAATATGATCTGTGATGCGAAAAGAAGTGTTCCTTATCTAAAGAAGAAAAAGATGAATCTCCATTTAGTCGAAATTGATAATTTGTGCTTTTGATGAATATGCTCCTGGAATTACAATAGTAACAGTCCTCTTATATTCGAAGAGTCTATTGTTTTGGAGGATCCCTCATACCTTATGCAACATGAACGGTGATTGAAAAAAGGAAATGTTCTTTATCGATGAAAATTGTGCATATGTGGGGACTCAACGATTTTTTGTTTGCGTGTGACATAATTAGATCCTTCAAATAAAAAAAATAAATATTGTAAGTGCACTCAAAGAACTTCGTGTGTCAAAAAAAATATATATATAAGTTTCTAATAATCTTCGTATGTGTTGATTGCTTTGAATAACGTATGCTGTCGCAAAAATCTCCGTGTGTAATAATTATATTAATGACAATTTCCATGAGTGTGGACTTCATAAATTACATGTGTGAACTGTTAATATGTGTGAACAGTGCTAATATATACTATGGATTATACGGATATCTAAGAACAATATTTCCGAAAGTGCCGCATCTGTTTAAGGGTAAGTGGCTATTATTCAATTTTTATTTTGTGGCAAACATCCCCTTTAAAGTGATAGATGGTAAATTGAGTAATAATATATATATATATCCCAGCATTTTAAAATGGATAAATAAATGATATATTTGATAATTAATACTGTATTTTGTGTCTATGATTTTTTTTTAATTTAGATAAATGTGTAGAGATTGAATTAATGTTTTTCTAGGTTGAAGGATAAGATTTGAAAGGTTTAAAAGATATATAATAATAAAATAGATATATGAATGAATAAAGATAAAAGAATAATAATGATAAATTGATAGTTAAATAAGATTGGTATAACTGGAATTTATTTGAAAATAAAATTGGGTTATTGCAGATATTTTAGTATTTAAACAACGCAATTTGTTGATGGGATTATGTGGTCGGATAAAAAATAAAAAAAATCATAAAAGTTTTAATTAATCACCACAGCCGATTCTCTATCCTTGGAACCTAGACACGTGTGGGATGACCTCCGTGGAATGTTTTTCAATGAGGTCCTAGACCGTTTTTATGGGAGTTTTGGAAGAAACCGTGGAAAACTCTGAACAGATAGACTGACGAGCGAACCCTAAAGCTTGAAGCAAAAAATAAATAAAAAAATTGCGGCTCTTCAGACGACACATTAGCAAATTCATTTGCTTTTCAGAATTCTTTTATTAAAAATTTTTCTTTTAAATTACCCCCATATAAGTGTTCCAATCACTCTTTGTAAAGGTATTAACAAATTCTTTTGAAAAATTTTCATACTCAGAATTTACAATGGGCTATTTCTTCCCAGCAGGGAAGTGATATTCTTATATATATATAATGAATTGAATTATCAATGAAATTGCTCATTTGTAGAACCTTTATAGATTAATCGTTACTAGTCTTATTATTTTTCTTATTAGAATTGTTCTGGTGGCAACTTGTTAATTGTTACTCTCTCAGTTTGGAGTCGTGTGACATGTGGTTAATTGTACACAATTTTAGGAAATTTTTCCTATAGTATCATATTAAAAATTGTAAAAAAAAAAAGAACAAAGCCAACAATGGTGCGTTGCCGCTTTCTTTGCAGCACTCGCGCCAACTTTGTTCGCCTGATGAAAGGTCGCGTCTTCTTTCGAATCGAAACAATTGTTGCGAGTTCTTGCATTTTGTAGTGTTTATTCAAATATTTGTACTTGTTACTTTTAAACAACAGTTCTGTTGTGTTTTTTTACAACAAGTCCACCTGTTGAGTTCTATACACCAAAGGTTTATATTCAGTTTGTGTCAAGGTACAATTCAATATAATTTTTTATGAAATTGTATGCATAAATGATTGATTTGGAACAGCCACAAAATTTTTGTTTCTCTCTCACACACAGACGTTTTCAAAAATTTGTCTTCAAAATATTTAAATCTATCGAAAACTGAAAATTGGAATTTTTTATGAATTCAATACTTTTTTGAATATATATGAAAATAAAAATTAAATCCTATAAGGCCCACTGGTTGCATCCGTCCTTTTTATTTCCTTGTACTGTGTTAATGCGTTTTGGAAATAGCTTGGCTTAGGGGAAAAGAAATTGTCTTCAGCGGAAGGTTGTTATGCCCGTAAAGAAAAAATATATTTTGTCATTGTCAGAGAACGTTTGAATTACTTTTCCTTCTTTTTTTTCTATTGCTACCACGAAAGAGGCTATTTAATAGCAACTTAACTGACCACAGGAAATATTGGTCTCAGATGTTCTTAATGTGGAGCGACATGTACAAAACAAGTTGACCGATAAGGCAACAAAGAAAACCAATTACGCTTAATCAGAATGACGCCAGATAGATCTTCTGATTCTAGGATGCATTTAGTACACGTGTTATTTTTATTTTCTTAAGGTTAAGTGAAAACGAGATAACTTTGGTGCAATTGAGTATTAAAATAGAAAATTTATTTGTTATAGGATTCAGACATATGATTATTTATCATATTTTATACTTTTTCCAAAAAATTATTTTACCTGACGCAATTTAAACTTTTCAGTTTAAAAATTATTGAGACAATTGATTTAAAATTTTTTTACTACTTGTACTAAGTACAGAAAAAAGGGTGATCGCTAAAGATGAAATGCGTGTTGTATCTCGATTAACACAAAAAGGGTTAGCCTTAAAATATTAAATTTTTTTATTTGTAATTTTTATTCTCTCAATTTACAGGACTTTGGTTGCTACAGGACTTGCTGTTTTAAGCACATTCAAGTTTTGACCAGTTTTTTTTTTTTTTTTTTAAATAAGTGTGCGTATTACGTATGTACGGATCTAATATGTATAACTAAAAAATGTTAAGATATAGAACATTGAAATTATGTTTTTAGGACAGAACCGGAGTTAGAACCGGAACAGGACAATTCCGCCGAGATTTTAATCCCCTATTCCCCTCATAGGACAATTCCGCCGAGAATTTTAACCCCCCTTTTCCCACAAAGGACAACTCCGCCGCGCCATTTTCCTGAGACAAGAAGAGGGGGTCCGCAGCAGTATTTCCATTTTTGGCGACGCATTGCACTCTGGCGGCACATCGAGCATTAGAGCCCTTCACCCCTCGCTTTGGAAAGATGAGTAAAAGTAAAATAGATTTTAACCAAATTATGAGTAAAAATTTTTACTCATAAACATGCATTTAATTTTATTTTTCATTATTATTATATGTTCTTTTATTTGACAATTATTTAATCGTATTAATAAATTCTGCTATTAATAAATTTATTTCTAATTTTCGTGTAGCACTTCAATATCATAAAATTCAAGTAAAAATTAACTTAAAAAAAATTTACATCTTAGTTTAAATTATTCCGATTACATTTACAAAATTATTAAAGGATAAATAAGAAATTAAATTTTCTTTACTTAACATAATATTCAAATATATATTACTTAACTTATATTAAATTATATTAAATTTTCTTTACTTATTTTCTTTAATTTAATTTCTTAAATTTTTTATTCAACAGTGATAAATAACAGTAATAACAACAGTAATAATTCTGTGCGATGAAAATCATCTCCATCTGTATATATCGTGGAAAATAGTTTAATGAATATTAATTTTATTAAATAATTTGTAAGGAAAAAATGTAGAAGAAAGTTTCATGGTGGTTACAACATACTAGTTGATATTGGAGGAGCATTCAGAAGATAGGTTTTAGTAACATAGCTGATTTTGTTGGGAGACTGAAAAAAAAAAAAAAAAAAAAAAAAACGAGCCCACATATTAATGTATATAGAATTTTATTATGGTATTCTGGGTCGATGATGGAAGACAGATTATTAGGGAACAGAAGATAATTATGGAACAGAAATGTCCGCAAATAACTCGTTTAAATGAACGACTTTTAGTAATAAGAATTATAAATTGATTATTATAGTTTCATTGATTATTATTTGCGTAACGATGCATATACCTATGAACGTTTGTATCCATTTACTTTCTTCTTCTGATCATTTCAATAGCGAAGAATACTGTCTGTATCGAAACAATATGTCAACAGTTTAATAATAATTTGGTATGTTACTCACACGGCTTACCGTACAATTTAATACTAGAAATACTAATTGGAATCTAATTGGAATACTAACACGAATCATTTGCTTGATCTCAGCGAAAACTTTAGTGCAGCTTTCCTATACGATAGATTTAGTATATCGAGTTAGATCTTTCTGCTGTTATTTGTTCTTAGAATATGCTAATAACAGGCACATAGATCAACCGCAAAAACATGATTTTCGGATTCATGGGACTTCACAACGTATAAATATAACAAAAGCTCAATTTCAAAAATTTGACCCAAAAACAGTATTTTCTCTATTATCTTTCATGATATCTATTTTATATAGCAACATTGTTGCCGGTAGATAGCATAAAAGCTGATATGGTCTTTCCGTAAATAGAGTTAAATTGCAGTACATAGCAGTGTCGTTTTACGTCCAATATGCATTTATAATGAATCAGCATATAGTAATAAATACACTTTTCAAAAGTAATCAAGTTTCAGTTAATTAGAATGCATTACGTTTAATATTTAAAAATATATTTTTTTTTCCAATTATAGCTGACGTAAATCACCAAAAAAAAAAAATAAAAAAATAAATAAATAAATAAATAAATAATAATAATAATTAATTACATCATAAATAAATGAATAAATAATAATAATAATAAAAACTAATAAATCATACATTAAATCTTTTTTTTTTTTTTTTTTTAATTTGCCCCCATGTTCAATAGTATTAAATTACGGTTTTGCATTCGTTTAATCAATAAGCATTTCTAACACTCTAAATGTTGTTGCCTTATAAAATGAAAAATCTGTAGTTGAAAATATAGGGAAGTTACATCTATACAAATTACTGTGCCTATGCTTTTTATTGAATTTTAAGAAATTGACAAATTGAACAACTTTCTTCTATAAAATTTTTTAATACAAAATATTACGTGTATAAAATGAAAAAGTGCATAAAAATAAAGGTATTTTTGAATGCCTCTTTGAGATTCTAATAAGAGATTTTCTTTTCCCTTAAATTCTCATTAACCATAACTTTTTAAAATGAAAAAGTGCATAAAAATAAAGGTATTTTTGAATGCCTCTTTGAGATTCTAATAAGAGATTTTCTTTTCCCTTAAATTCTCATTAACCATAACTTTTTAACAATGCTGCTTTCAATCCTCTACCCCCATAATTAATATGTTAAAAACGTACAACAAATTTCATGTTTGCGAATTAATATATAGATTATTACCATTTTTTGTGTATTTATTTTTAACAAAAGTTGAATGCCTGAAGTTTTAGCATTCTCGCCAACTTTTATTTCACCAAAGGTAATGCCTTCCCCCCTCATTCGGCGGAATTGTCCTATCGAGGGAAAACGGCAGAAAGGAATGCGGCGGAGTTGTCCTGCTGGGGGAAACAGCTGATAAAATTTTCGGCGGAGTTGTCCTATGCTTCGGCGGAGTTGTCCTATGCCCGTTAGAACATTTACTTGTGCACCTCCTTGTCACTTCTTGTGTCACTGTCTTTCCTTGTTATTTTTTGTTTTTCCTGACCTCCCGTTTTAGGGATATCCCCAACAGCACTGCGCTGCAAAAAAAAAAAAAATCGAGATCTGATACTATTCTTGCTGATTCTTATGTAAAATGACCTCCTGAATCCGAATACGACTCCCATTTTAGCCTGTCACCCACCGTTTTCTCGGGAAACCACCCCCTTCCCTAATTTTTTATCACTGTTCGGTAATTTTATGACTATGAATTCGATTTGGAGAATGAAAAATAATTAATTTAACACCTAAAAACAAAAAAATATAATGTTTAATAAATAACATTAATGATAGATTAAAAAAATATAAGAAATGTAATACATAATTTCAGTGGCAAATCCCCTCTTAAATTTTCCCCTTGTCGCAAATGTTCATGTTTTAGAATTTTCCAACTCTGTAGCCCCTCAAAAGATATTTAACAGTTAAAATAATCCTCCTCCCTCCTAAAAATTAAATTTATAGCCATAAATTCACCGAAAAGTGATAAAAATAGCGGGCTGTCTCTAAAAAACGATGGGTGATAAGTCATCCTATTCGGAA
Organism: Salticus scenicus; assembly: GCA_963930645.1. Taxonomy (NCBI): domain Eukaryota; kingdom Metazoa; phylum Arthropoda; class Arachnida; order Araneae; family Salticidae; genus Salticus; species Salticus scenicus. The sequence continues at coordinate 285,072,940 of OZ005656.1, read as the reverse complement.
TCAAGAAATCATTTACATAAGAATTTGCAAAAATCATGTTGGGGGCAATTTTCATGCCGAGAAGTGTAATGTAAAATATTTTGTCACTCTATGACTTTCAGTTTTATGTATACTATCAATATCTGTAAGGCTAATAGTAATTTATCATTCTGTCAAAATTGTAAAAAATTGCATTTTACAATTCATGCACTTCTAATAGATTTTAATATTTTATCCCTCATGGACTCAAATCCGCAATTTCAATTCCCATGTTCCTTATTGTACCAATAATCATCCTACTCATTGTGTTACTTCCTTCTATACATAGGAACAATGTATTGGATTCGTGAATTTTTTCGACTTCAGGTTTTCGTTGGATTTACATGTTTTGGGATGTTCTGAACACGTTCTGATGATTTCTATAAAATGTCTATTTGTCTATGTGTCTGAGTGTTTGTGTATCACAAATTTTGTGGACGCTGTATCTCACGATACTTGATAATTTAGTTCGACCTTGACTTAAATTAGTGTTGATTACATTTGTCTACCCATTGCTGCAGGTGGCTTTAAAAAGTCGTTAAATTTTCCATTAATGAATAATGTAAATTATGTTTCATTTAAATGAATTTTTTATTTTCCTTAACGAAAAATAAAAATATAATCATGAGTTTGTTAAATTGGTCAATTGCTCAACTGGTCATAAAATTTTTTAATATAGCAGTATAGAATAAAATTTTGTATAAATGTACGTGATGAGGTTAATTTTTGATTTTTCAGAGTGAAATTAATATATATATATATATATATATATATATATATATATATATATATTTGTGATAGTAATAATTAACCCATAAAACATTTTTGTATATGTAAAGGCATCGTTTATCCCCTGGGAGAAATAAATTTTCAATATGGGTACAAGTAAAAAGAACTCGTCAATACTTTGAAAACAAAATGTTCAACGGTAAATCTGTAATAATTTAAAACAAAGTTATAGTTTTTTTCTCCTTTAAAAGAAAAGAAAAACTTCTTTAGATGTCGGCACAAAATTGACTTTCTTTCGATATTTAATGTTATACTTCTTCGAGATGAAAATCGTCTGCATTTATCATAGAAAATAACTTTATTAAATAAATATTTTAACAGACAATTTGTACTGCGTGAATTTATGTAAAAAAAATATGGGAGAAAAAGTTCCGCGATGATCAAAACATGTAAGTTTGTGAGTTGGCCAGCCGGAGAAATAGACGTTATGAAGATATCAAGAAACTGTATATTAGTTATTACAAGTATTGGTTATTATTAAATCACAATAAAATTATTTTTGATCTAAAATTATTAAATAAATAAAAATAAAAATAAAAGACGAATAATTGTCAAATTGTCTCTTCGTATGAAGATTCAAAACTCATCCCATATAGCACAGAATGTTTCAGTTATGTTGCAGAAAGCTTACAATCTTTCAAAAACGTCACAAATTTAAGTATGCTCTCTGATACCTTCTGATACATTCACAATTTTGGATGTTCCATCTGCTAAGTAATTGAAACGTTTCTGTTACGTAGCTGGTTTTTTGTTACAATCGCGGACATTTCTACGTATTTGAAACTAATCGGAAAGCAAACTGAACGCTTCGAAATATTTCTAATGTTTCGATGTTATACGATTGTTACGTTTCTGGAACATTTTCTGCTGTTAGAGCATATGCCATGAAAGGTAGTATTTTTTTTTTATATTTATTTATTTATTTATTTAAGTATTGAAAACCCATTTTGCATTTCAATCAGTTTTCTGATAAGTAAGAACAAAAACACGAGATTCTTTATTGATTACACTGCTCTGCATAAAAAACAGCCCAAAACCATTTTTTTTTTTTTTCAAATTTTTATGTAAAATGACCTACTGAATCGAAATAGGACGTCCTTTTTGCCCTATCACCCACCATTTTTTATGGATGCCCCCTATTTCTATCACTTTTCGGTAATTTTATGGTTATAAATTTGATTGGGGGGGGAGGATTATTTTAACTGTTAAATATCTTCTGAGGGGTTACAGAGTTGGAAAATTTTAAAACATGAACATTTGCAGCAAGGGAAAAGTTTAGGGGGAGGGATTTTCCACTGAAGTTATATATTACATTATTATATTTTATTAATCAATTTTTATTATTATTAATTATGCTTTATTTTTTTTTTTTTTTTTTAAGTATTAAGATAGTTTTTTTCCATTCTCCTAATCGAATTCATGACAAAATTCATAAAATTACTGAACAGTGATAAAAATTCGGGGAAGGGTGGCGTCCTGAGAAAATGGTGGGTGATTTGGCAAAATGGGGGTTATATTCGAATTCAGGAGGTCATTTTACACAATAATCAGCAATAATGGTATCAGGGCTCGACGTTTTTTTTTTTTTTTTTTTTTTCTTTTTCAGCACAGTGTTATTAAACTTACTTAAAAATAGAAATTTTCGTTCAAAATGTAACAAATCTATAAACGTCAGCAAGGAAAGTATATCTATTATATATATAGTGAACTTCTTATTATAATTATGCGATTGTAATTTGAACATAGCTAGTAATTGTTATTTCTGAAGAACATAAATATCTAGGAACAAGCCATAAAAGTTCTTATCTACTGCTAATACCCATGTGCAGTTGTGAACAGCCGTCTAAACTTCTTTTCTTACAGTGTCCTATTTCAAATGTTCCTCGTTTTCCCTCTTCAGATTTTTAGCATTACGCGTGTCCCAGAGGAGTTGAAGTTTCAAATTACTTTCTTCAATAAATCCAACGTTCAAGAGGCATAAGTGAGATTTGAAATAAGGGTTTGCACCCTAGTTTTGCGAAGAATTATGGGAATTAGATGTGTCGTTCTACTGACACTATTTTCTCCTTTAGGCTTATTTATTATGCCTGAACTTGTGGCTTAAAATGGATTCCGAACACATACGCAACTATGTGCATCCGTGGTTTAACCGAGATTCGAACTTGGCAACTAATAACTGAAGGACAGAGCGCTTACTATTCGGCTATCTAACAGGCAATTTTGTAAACAGAATTCTTTATAAATCCTGACGAAACAATATATAAATGTGGGAAATCAAAAACAAACTGTTGTGTATAGTTTATACTGTCGGCAAGAAAATTATTGAAGCACACATCTACCTTTTTTTCTTTTTTCAGTTTGATCTCTAATTTTTATCATCAACTTACTTTTTTATAATAAACAGTATAAAGGCTAAGATCATGACTCGGTAAATACTTACATAACAAAACCGTATTAGGTGCACATCTTTTAAATATGAAATATTGCTAGTGCTTCAATAATGTTGCTGCCGACTGTACAGTATATAGCATTAATTATATAACAACAATTATATATCAGCAATTTTATAAATCTTTACATTTTTACATCTAAATACACTTTATAGTCGTCTGTAACTTTTGCCTAGCCATTAGAAAAAAAAAAAAAAAATAATAGTAATAATAAATAAATAAAATCTAAATACATATTCTTCATCAAAAAAAGAATAATTCAGCTCTTTTAATGAAATATTTCCAGGTAAATCAAAATCTCACCGAAGCACTTCCCTTTCTCCCGGCCTCAGAAATTCTTATCTATTTTACGTTTCGGCTCCAGTACAGAAATGCATTCCTGAAGAAATGTACTGATTAAGAATTGCTTAAAACTGGCGCATTTCTCCACATTGTATCAATATTTATGTCAATAGGTAATAAATAAGTTAGGATATATTAAAAACGAACTACGTCAGTGTTGCCAGATTGGGGACTTTTTTTATTGAACTACCACCAATAATTTTGAGAAGTGATATTTGATATGCATAATAGGCTATTAATCTTCGAAGTGATTATGCAACCGTTACAATTAATATTTAGTGGTGGATATTGAATAAAAAAAGTCCCCAATCTGGCAACACTGAACTACGTATGTATTAAATAATAATTAAGAAAAAATAAAAATAAATAAAAATTAACGAAAATATATAATTATGAGGAGTGGTGATGTAATGATTAAGGACAATTGTCTGCTCTACACACACTGAGCTGGGTGGGATGTCCTCTATGAAGAGAAGGGGAAGGGGGGTTGTCTTTGTAAAAAATACTAACGTGCATTCAAGTCAGTTGAGGAAAAAAACAGTCAGTTGTAGAAATCTCCAAAAGGCCCAGTTGACGAGATTGACTTAACTGTCTCTTCTTTTACCGTCGCCGGAAGCAAGAGCCAATGTTATTCTATGGGAAATTTCTTTACAAATAACTTATTAACTAATACATATTTTTAAATTCTGTTTACACATTCAAAAAATTCCCAACTGTTAAATGGACGGACCTTTTTTAAAAATGTATTTTTTTAATTTTTAATATTTTATTTTGAAATTGCAAAATGAAAAAATTTCCCATATTGAAAATTCGTATTTTGCAGTTTCAAAATAAAATATAAAAGATTAAAAAATAATTTTTAAAAAAAAGGTCCGTCCATTTAACAGCTGGGAATTTTCAGAATGTGAAAACAGAATTTAAAAATATGTATTAGTCGATAAGTTATTTGTAAAGAAAAATTTCCCATAGAATAACATTAGCTTCGGCTTCCGGCGGCGGTGAGTGAAGCGGGCCCTTAAGATCGAACCCAGCTACTCTCATCTACCGGCTTAGAGAAATAATTATGAGGAATCATGCAGAAAAAAGCAAAAATGTTATACATAACATATTAATTGTGAAAGGTACTTCAGAAAGAAAAAAATAGAATCACTCGAGGACAAGATAAAGTAAAAGAAAAAAATGAGAGTTAACATCAGCTGTAAAAGACTGCTTGTGTGATCGGGGTGCATAAAAATAGCGTAGAATTGTTGTAATTTTACCCAAATTTACATATAACATTTCCACCCTACAGCTGGTATTAGTGGAATTTTGGCACAAAATTAAATTTTCGACTACAGTAAACCTCGCTTATCCGAGATAATGTGGACCGAGAGTGCCTCGAATAATTGAAAACTCAGGTAACACGGACTCTATCGTAAATCGGAGGGGGAACATACGTCAAAGTTTAAAATGGATGAAAGCGTAATCAATGAAATAAAATAATACATATATTGCATATTTAAATGTAGTCTCAGTTAAAAATTCAATAAAATACATACGGTGGTCCGATGGCCTGGTGCGTATTTAAACTGACTCACAATACAATGCATACATAAGGTAAAGCTAGGAGAGTTTGCGCACATTTCAACAAAACGTTATAAAAAAAAAAAAAAAATCTATTTTTTTTTTTTTTTTTTTTTTTTCTACACTTTTGGTGCATAGCTTTGAAGTGATCCTTCTTCTACGCATTTCCATTACTATTCTGTTGTTATACAATGATTTAGAGCAACAGCTGTAATAAAAACAAGAGAGCTATTTTGGGTTTTATTACAGCTCTTCTTACAGGGTAGGAAAGATTGCGCAAATGGTTAGGAGAGGTTGCGCTTTTAACTGCAATTGAATTGTCAACAATGATAATTGCACTTAAATGACATTGGTATAAGGTTTTTGTAAACAAATATTTTTGTATTACATGTAGGTATTTCAATTTAATAATTTAAAAAACAGAAAAATAAAAAAAATAAAATAAAAAGGATTAAAAAATTTTATTTAAAGAAAATAAATTAAAGAAATAGATAATTAAAAAAAAGAGAGAGAGAGACTAGGTAATAAAAAGTAACATTTAGTTACTAGATAATATGTTTAACTTAAAATTAATAAAGTTCCTTTTCAGTTTGAATGGTTTCTAGTTTGTTGACCTAATCTTTCGTTGTCTATAATCGCTGCACCCGTGGTTATAAAGGATGCGACTTTCATGCTACCACCTGCCACAAGTAAAATTGATAAACGAGTTCACGGGAAATCGTTTAATTTAAAAATATTTTGTAATACTACCATTCTGTAAAAATTCCTAGAAAGGGTTTTGAAAATTGAAGCAAACGTTTTTGAAAACGAGACAAAATAACCACGTTTAATCTTAGACTGTTCAAGTTAATGAACATGCACATTTAATTGGGCACTCCGCTATCGATATTGTAGAACTACCTGGAGTTTTAGAGCGCCCATTGTACTCCTTCCTGCAGATCACCTATGTGCGCAATCTCTCCTAGCTTTACCTTATATAAATTATAAAATACAATAATTTATAGTAAAATTTGTCAGAGTTATATACGCCGTTTACCAAAAGCCATGCTTCTTCCGGGTCGTGGTCTTTTTGGAACTACCTCGGTTAACCCGGAACTCGGTAAATCAGGGCTCGGATATCCGCGACTCTACTGTATTTAATAAATAAGTTACGTATGAGATGTGCGCGCATTTTTTCCATCTTGTGAGATTTTCGACAAAACTTATCACATTTTAGTTCCCCATCATACTATAGGTATGGAGAACTTAGGTAATTGTGAAAATTTTCGACCTCGGTTTTTTGACTTTTTTACATGTTTTCAGGTGTGAGGAATCCGAAAATGACAAAATTTGTATGGTGTCTGTCTGTAGGGTGTCTGTTAGTCTGTTAGTCGGTTAGTCCGTTAGTTTGTTAGTCTGTGTACACGATATCTGAAGAACAAATTGTCGCAGAGAGGTCAGATCAGTTTTAAAACATTACTTTCGACACTGGCAAGAATCCTATTCATTTCCAACATTCGATTCTAAAAACTTCGTAAGTTATTAAAAATTTACGATTTTCTTAACATGGGAGAATAGGACAAAAATTCACTTAAACGTGCATTAAATGGAAACTTTTTACTGTAAAAATGTCAGACCAGTTTTAAAATATCCGTTTTGATGCCGGAATGAACATCAGTAACTATAAATATGCTACTTTGAAAATTTCGCAAGTTATTGGAAATTTACGAATTTCTTAACATGGCAGTATAGGGCAGAATTTCACATAAACGTCAATTTTGAGCGATATTTTCATCGTAAAGATGTCAGACTACTTTTGAAATATTATTTAGGACACTGGCATGAATATTAATGACTATGAATTTTCAAATATAAAAATTTCGTAAGTTATTGGAAATTTACGAAGTTCTTAACATGGCAGATTAGAGCAAAATTTCACATAAACGTCAATTTATATTTTCATCTTAAATATGTCAAACTACTTTCGAAATATTATTTAGGTTACTGGCATGAATATCATAGACTATGATTTTTCCAATTTAAAAAATTCGTAAGTTATTTGGAATTTACGATTTACTTAACATGTCAGAATAAGGCAAAATTGAGCATAAACTTCCATTTTGAGGATCATAAATACATTAGACAACTTCAAAATTACATTTATGATATTTGTTTGAACATGATTGAATACAAATATTCTAACAGGAAAATTTCGTAAATCATTCGTAATTTACGATTTTATCAACATAGCGAAATTGTAATTTTTTCATATAAATATGAATTTTGAGGATTATTGCATTGGAAATAGTAACATGAAACGTAAACAACGGAATTGACCCTGATAAAATAAATTAATAGATTAGAATGAGAAAAGTATATCGAAGTGAACGATGGATAGCCTATTAGGCGGGGATTTCATTCTGTCACTGTATCAAGCTTTGGTCAAATTCATTTTTTTAACATGATTATAATATGTCTCGCACTAGAAATTTATGAGACCATAAATATGGTGGGGAACTGAACAGAGTCCACCTATGACAACTAGTTTCTTTAACAAAAAGAAAAAAAAAAAAAGTCTACAACACTATACCCATCTTTTTCTGGCGCCCCATTTTTCTATAACAGACATCTATTTTATGCACACAGTAAGACAATTGTGTAGTCGGTTTATTTCTCCCAAGGGTGCATTTCCCTACTTCTCCTTCTCGCATTTAGCTTATTCCCTTTTAATCCTTTGAAATGTCTCAGCCTTGTTTGTCTGCCCTGATCACCCATTTTAAATATGATATAATTCAATCAATATTTAAAATAATAATAATAATAATAATAAATAAAAGTCCGCTGTGACTTACCAAGAACTATATGACAAATTTTACATCGATTTCGTGTTATTTTTAAACAAATTTGCAATTTTCATTTTATTTTAATATGAAATATGAATGAGAATAATAATTACTTGTTTGGTTTTTAATTTCAAAACTAAGCCAATGCAATTTTTAAAATATTTTTTTTAATTTAAATATTATAATAACTGTATTTTATACAGTTTAATATTAAAATGGCTACTCTTAAAACTTTTATTATTGATATTTATACACTTACATGTTATTTTTTTCTCTACATATATAAAATCAGAAAACGCTTAATGATATTTACGACTTGATTTTTAAAAAATTAGCAACAAATACAAATATTTACGCCTTTTCCTAGCATACTATATTTCCTTACTATTCTATAATTAATGTACTTTTTCCTTTTTAATTTTGCTTATGGCTTTGCATTTCGTCTAACAAGTATTTCATAGTAATCTTAAATTTACAAATATATATAATTGTATAAGATTAATTTCAATCTACATAAAATTATTTGAAATTGTACAAAAGCGCGATGAATCATTTAAAATTTATGTATTTCTTTTAGATGAACAGTCGGTAACAAAAGTGTCCGAACACTAGCAAAAATTCCCATGTAAAAAACAGTACACTTCATACGGTTTTTTTCAATAAATCCTTGTCGAATCCTGTTCTTAGACTGACAAAGAACAGGATTCGACAAGGATTTATTTAACAAAACCGTATGAAGTGTACTTTTTTTACATAGGAATTTTTTCTAGTGTTCGGACACTTTTGTTACCGACTGAACGTTTTTCAATTGCTTTTATTATTTGCTTGAAAAAGCAATTTAATATAATTAGAAAAAGAATTTCTGTGAATGTGTGTTAAAGTACTCTCTCGAGTCGGGTTGAATTATTATTATTATTATTTTCCTTTTTACCTCCGAGTTTGGTTCGGGTTTCGTTTTCAACGAGTCAGGTCGACTTGTGAACCTTGTTCAAAAGAAATTTACCGTAATAAACAGAAATTTGTTTGATATAATTATAACTGTATAACTAATGCAAACATACTCTGTATATATGCCCATGATTTATATATGCGTACAAAAATTATTATAGTAAAGTAAACAAACATATCGGACAAAAGCAATTAATAAACAAACGTCAAGTTATTATGACTTATTATTTATTTATTTATTTTTATTTTTTTTTTTTCAAAATATATAAACGTTAAACAATAAACTATACAAACACTAAACTTGAAGCCCACTTTTGTACACTTGAAATACACAACACACATAGGTTAAAAATCATTATTATTATTCCAATTTTTCAAATTTTTAAATGCTTAACTTACTGTATTAGTAATTACGATGTAATATTTTTTTTTTTAAATGATTTACCAACTGTTTGATTGTAAGAATTTACTTTATTTTATAATTTAAAAAGATTTCGCATCATTTTTAGATAAATTATTAAATTTTATTTAGCTTTTGGGTTTCGGCTCGGATGCATGTCGTCAAAATCCTCGATAAAAATTGTTTGTCGGATCCGGGTTGATTTAATGTTTATCTGTCGGGTTGTGGTTAAGAAAAGCCCTACTCGTGTAGGTCTCTAATGCGTATACAGGCTAAATTCTTTTTTTAAAGCGTTTACGTTCAACAATTTCTGACACAATAACAGTGTTCTTCAGAAAAGAGAAAAATCAGAAACGCTTTTGTTATTAGAATGCAGCAAATATAAATTTTAAGTGGAGAAAAAAAGTCCATTCAAAAATTCAAAATGTACACAGTTTAAATTTAAAAGTAAGCTATGTGGTCAGGTCACAGTTTCAATAATTTTATTTTTTCTTATAAACTATTGCTCTGATCTAGACTTATTATTCTTTAAAATTTAAAAACTTATTATTCTTTAAAATTGGATTGCTTCACAAAAGGAACCTCCTCAGGAATCACGTACGGAGATTATTTGCCAAACAAAGTAAGTACTCAAGGCTAAAAATCGTAAACAAACCTTCAAAGCATCAACACTATAATAGATTTTTCAACGAATGGCTTTCACAGAGGTATTACATAGGAGTGTGTCACACAAAGAAAATCTATGAATTCAGGTTGTCGAGTTATTACGAGAGGTACAAAGGAAGAAGCAGCAGTTTGTGTTTATTTTTTAACAGAAGTTGTGGATATAACCTTCGAGGAGAAGCCTAATTCACTTCCTCTTCCTCATTTCGAGGTTTTCTTCTTCCTCCGATGGCTCAGTCATTTCACCTCAGCTGCATTTGTAAATTGACAGATCTACTATATTATTCACCGAAGACAGAAGACGAAAGAAATAGCGTATTTGAAAACTCGCATAAACACGCAATTGTTGCAAAACGCTACATATTGTTTGAGATTTATAGAATATAATAAACTCTGAGAAGTATTATTCGTAACGTTTCAAAATCTGAAAGCAGTGAATGCTGCAAATTAAACTTTTCATCGGAATTGTTTTCAATTAGAGATGCATTATATTTAAATTATTTATCCGTCCATGACAAAATGTATCAACACAATACATCTTGAAGATAAATCAACAAAACTAACTCTCTTCGTGAATTTGCGAAATTATGTATTTACCTTATTCTTTATTCTATTACATTATGTGAAAATATTTTTCTTTTCATTATATAAATCTAGTTGAATACAATAAAATTGGAGGCTATAGTTACGCCTACATACTAATTATATAGGGAAATGGAAAATTAAAAGCTAATATATCTTTTTTTCAGAATTTGGTCTGATAGAATTAAGATGATTGCTTCATGAAAAGAGGAAAAAAAAATCCAAATTTCAATTTCGAGAAACATTTATAAATGAGTTGGCTTTCCTATATTTGCGATAATTATCATTTACCTTCTTTTTCAGCTTTTAACGACGAATTTAATATCCTAAAATATCCCGTGTTGACATCTATGAAATCAGTTGTTCTACAACATTCATTGCATCATGAAATAAAAAACTATTTCCGTAATGCGTTTTTTATTATTACTGCCATTGATTTTATTACTAATGAATATTAAATTACTCGTAAAACCCACCAACGAAATAATTTTATCAGAAATAAAGAAAACGCGATGGGGAAAAAGAACCGACTCAACTGTTTGTCTTCTCACGGTAATATACGTTTTGTCTACTTTATTAAACCTCTGGGCGTGATACATCAAAATGAAATTCGTGTAGCAATTACTACTACACGAAATGAGTTTTGTGTAGCAACTACAAAATAATTTTTAGTGTAATATTTTCAAAAGCCGTTAACACTAAAATGTTTATTTTTTTTATTTTTTTTTATTTTTTTTAACAGTAAAAAATACGCCTCAACTCAACATATTTTGGGCTATTTTTCGTTCTCTGTGAAGGGGCGTTCATATAATATCAATTTTATAATAACAATTAAATGATTGTTGTGTTTCCAATATTATACTGCCAGTACGTATCGAATTAGAAAACAACTAATAGTAAAACCAAAAAGAGAAATCTCAAGTATTTGTGGGAATAGTTTCAAAATAAAATTATTAATGCTAATGAGAAGAAACAGTTGTATAAAATTTACCGTAAAATTGGTGTTAAAAAATAATAAATAAGAAACTTTGAAAGCAAGCACCGTAAATCTCAAAAAATCTTAACAATTGTTTTGCGTCGAAATAATAACACAATATTTTTCATGCAAAAAAAATTTACTCTAGTGCAACAGCAAAGTAACAATGCACAAAACCAAAGCTAGGGACGAAATTAAATTATTATGAAAAAAAAAAATATTTTAATAAAAAATAATAATTTCTTTGTAGTAATAAATGCTGAATTCTCTTTCCTTTGATGTCACGGGCCGGGTCAGATAAAGCTTCAACTGAACCTGGGGACAAGAAAAAACGCTGCCAGCAGCGAAATGGACAACTGGAAAGCACAAATACTATGAGTCTCCATACAGAAAAAAAAACTCAAGCAAAAAATGAATAAATTTAATCGGGAAGAATATTTCAAATTTTACATCAAACAAATCCTTCTGGCTCACTCCAAAAAGCAAGTTAAGTTTTATATTCTGTTTAAATAGCCGCCATTTTAAAACAAGATGGCGAATCATGCTGACTCATAAACTTTATTGATACCTTTATGAGATGTTTCAAGCAAATCAGTTCATAAGTACTTTCTTATGAGAGTTTAAGTGACCTCCTCCAAAATTTTAAGTGACCTCTTGCTATTTTTTTCGCTTGATGAGAGGTCGTGCTATTATTTCCGAACCGAAGCAACTTTCTTCGATTTATTATTTACTAAGTATTACATATTGCTAAATTATGATGCTAGCTTTCAAATAATTTTTATTTGTTCTAATAAGAGAAAATAATCGAAACAGATAAAACTTTTTGCAACAACTGCAATGCAAATATGCTTTATTCTTTGCAATATTGAATCATAAATTGAGATGCAATAATATGCTTAAATTGAATTTTATTAAACATTATTTATACTTGCCTTTTACATCATGTATACAAATTAGGTAGGCCGATCATTTTTTCAAAAATGAATTAGCAATAATGCGGTAACATTGTCATTATAACTTTGCATTTTAAATCTATTTTATTTTGTTTTATTACACTCATGTTTGTGAAAATTGCAACGCCATGAAAGAATTGTCAGAAATTAGCGAAATTTATTCCACATATTACTGATAGTGGTACAAATAAACGATCAAATGCACAAGACAAAAAAAAAAAAAGAACGTCTGAAATCAGTACTTTGTGTGTCCGTCACTCTGAGCGATGAGAGTCTGTATACGTCGTGGCATTGAATCATACAGGTTCTGAATGTAATTCTGGGGAATGGCATTCCAGATGGCTTCGACTTGACGCCAGAGTTCAATCTTACTCTCACCAGTTGAACAAGCGAGTCGTCGGTCAATGAAATCCTAGACATGCTCGATACGGGTAATAAGCAGGCCATGGAAGAAGCAAAACCTGTTGTGCACTGAAAAACGCTTGCGCAGTCTGAGAAACATGTGCACGAGCATTATCCTGCTGAAATACAGCACCCGGAATGCGTCGAAGAATGGGAAGGACCTCTGGCTCCAAAATTTCCCTTATCTAGCGATCACTGTGGAGGTTGCCCGCAATGTGCATTAAATGGGATCGACAATTATACCCAATAGCTCCCCACACCATGATGCTAAGAGTTTGTATAGTATGGCGCTGAATAACATACTGTGGGAGTAGACGTTCTGTAACGTCTGACACGTACTTTTCAATCATTGTACTTCAGATTGTAGCGAGATTCATCGGAGAAAACAATTTGTTGCCACTGGGCACGCCACGTGCTGTGTTGCTGAGCCCATTGAAGTCGTAGGCGTCTGTGATTCAGCGAGAGGGAAATCCTGCGTAGAGGAACCTTTGCACGCAGTTCATACTGCAGCAAATGGCGACGAACCGTGGAGCTAGACAACAAAATACCTGTAGCCGTGCTCCAACGTTGTGCCACACCAGAGGACACTGTACGGTCCGTCACAGCCATGCGGATGACGTGTCTGTCGCCTCGTGCCGTTGTTCTATTGCTTGCCCCACTGCCAGGTTTTCAGCTTGTTTGATTCTTCTCTGTCCATTTCTTCCAAACACACATCACTGTTGTGGCATTACATGCGTACGGGCTGCGATTTCTCGATACGAAAATCCACCCTGTCGCATACCAACGATGCGGCCTCGTACGAACTCAGTTAGTTGTTGGTATAGCATCCTCCGCTTTGACGAGGCATATTGACCACCAATAAAACGTTTACCGCAGACAGAGGACGATAAACATATTTCAATGCGCCTTTACAGTCCTTTATATACCTAGAACAAGCGACTGATGAGGAGTCGGTTCTCGTTCCACGCATGCGCAATCTGTAATTCCACATTTTCATGCCTTACCTCACTTTACATTTCCTGTAAGTTTGATTCAGTTTCCATAATCCCTTCATGGTGTTGCAATTTTCACAAACATAAGTGTATTATTATTATTTTTTTTTTCTGCTTCTAATGAAATCTTAAAAGTTGCGTTTTTTTTTTTTTTTTTTAAGACAGAAGCATCTTTCTGGTATAAATTATTTACGAATAATATTAGTTACATAGTTTATGCTTTAAACTCTTTTTAGATTCTAACGAAAGTCCACTGGATTTGCATTTAAGATTTCGTTTCTCATTTTTTAGGGGGATGGAGTGGTAAGGGGACCAAAGATAATAATCGATAGAAAAACTATTTTAAATATTAAAGAAAAGTTTATCTCTCTTTAATTATTAAGAACTAACAGGGTTTGCTCGCTTCACTGTTCATTATATTGAAATGAATTTTCAAAATACCATATCATTAATAATGATAAAAAAAAATCATTGAAATCAGTCAAAATCTAAGTTAAAGTTCACTCTACCTTCGGTAGTAGTATTTCCGCTCGCCACCCGTCGATTTTGGAGCCTCTATGCCTTCGAAAGTGCCTTACCTGCTTTTTACTCCCCTCCCTCACAGGTAAAGTTAAAAGTTTTGAAAAATCAGATTAAACTGCATATTGTCTACACTTAATTAATTATCACTCACACACCAAAATTCGCCATTCTAAGGTAATTTAGAGCAGGTTTAAGCTTGATTTTTTTTTTTTTTTTTTGCTCTACCCGCCCCAAAGTGTGTGTGTGAGGGAGGGGGGGTTAATTCCACAAAATCCCTTTATAGTGCATGTTGCATACACATACCTAACCCACACATCAAAAAACTGACATCCTGAGATTATTTAAAGCAGACTTATGTTTTAAAACTTGTTCTTCCCCCCCCCTCCGCTCTTAAAGAAAGGAAAGGGGGAAGGAATTTCCCAAAATCTCTTTGTATACATATAACTGACCCATACATCAAAAATCTCGGACTTACGCATGGACTTAAGCACGGACTTACGCATGGATATATATATATTTTTTTTTTTTTTTTTTTTTGCTCTACTTTTTTTGCTGCTCTTTTTGCTCTTTTTTTTTTTTTTCTGCTGCCCTACCCCCACCCCCAAGGGGGTGGGGGTGGGGCAGAATTTCAAAAATTCCCTTTGTAGTGTGTCCGTTGAATACGTATAACTTATCAACATATCAAAAAATTGCTTTTCTGAGATAATATGAAGCAGAGTTACTTTTAAAAGCGTGTCCCCTCCATTCCGTAAAGGGGGAAAGGGAAAATTTCGCAAAATCCCTTTATAGTGCGTGTTGGGGACGCATATTCTGCCCGCACATAAAAAAAATCGCCTTTTTAAAATAGTTCAGAGGAGAGTTACGCATGGTAACATATTTTTTGCCACCCCCAAGAGGGATAAGGTGGAATTTCACAAAATTCTTTGTAGTATGTGTCTTGAGTACGCATAACCAATCAACATATCAAAAAATCGCTATTCTGAGATAATTTGAAACAGAGTTACTCTTATTTTTTTCAAAATTCCGTTGCAATGGGTGTTGGATACTCGTAAATAAGCCACACACTAAAATTTTTGACCTCAGCTCCAATAGATTTCCTCGGACGAATTTAACGCTAAAAGGGGCGCTCGAAATTGCCCCCTCATAACTCCCTCCCCCCCCCATATCGAAAATTGCAAAAAAACAAAATGAGTTTTTGGAAATATCCTCAAGAAGACGCTTGGCGGTTTTATATATCTTTGCGCTATTATTGTAGAGTTCCACTCGAAAATCCATATTTTGCTAAATTTGCCTCCGACAATCGTCCCCCCCTCTCTCCCCCCTTAAAAATCCAAATTTGCAGGAAATGATTTTTTTTTTTTTTTTTTTTTTTTTTTTTTTACGCAAGTCTAGTATTTGCACTCTGACCCTGTGAAATAATTTGGAGCCGAGTTATGGTTATAATAATGTTTTTGCCTTCTGCCCCTCCAGGGGGGGGGGGTATGGCGGGGTATTTCGCAAAATCCTGTCTTAGTGGGGAGGGGGGGGTTCAGGGTCCTAAACCCAACCTGCTCACCAAAATTTGTGACTCTATCTCCCATAGAATCGCCACGGCTGTGTTGAGTCAGTGAATCAGTGCGTTTACTCTTTTATACATATAGATGAGAAAGGTAATAAAAAATATTTCTAGTTTCGGCCCTCTCCAAACATGCATTTACGGTAAGTCTAGATTTCAAAATTTGAATTTTTTTGCTCCGATGCTGAAATACTGCCGCTTATCACGGGATGCATGTTTTTAATGACTGATAAATGGCAGGTAATGACTGACGTATTTGTGGTAAAAAATGGCTTATATTTGATTTGCGTTGCATGTCGGCACGCTACACCAAAGAAAGGGGGGAGGGAATGACTCTCTCGTTCATTACAAAATCACGATCGGATTGACTTTTCGATTGAGTTTTACTCGGGTAACAAGCATTATCAGATCTAAGCACACAATGATATTAAGTGCATATGTATTTGGTTGAAATGAAAGGGAGAAAAGCGGTTCTCCGTATATTGATTAAAGACGTTATTTATGACTTTTCTTTTTATTATTCAGACACAGTTACTAATGTAATATTTATGAAATCAGTTTAATGTATATGATATTGACAAATCATTAGTAGATAACAATCCGTTTCTTTTAAATATAGTTTTTCTGAAATGTTTACTTTGAACGATATAATTTCTCGTAATGTCTTTCAAGGCAAAAGAACGACGGTACGAATAGATACGAAGAAATTATCATCTAATATCACCATAAGAAACAAAAATTGGGTTATTGTATCAGCTTTTAATAATGTTATTATTTATTTACCTATCCAGTTTTATGAGTTAGGGAAATTACTAGAATGGATAATCCATCAAACTCTCGTGAATATTTATGAAGACCATGGATTTCGTTTTCGTTTCTTGAATAGAATTTACTTGTAAACGTTTTAGCAGTAGACAATAAGACGACGTAGTCAATGCTTAATGCTTAGTCAATAAGATCAGGTCCCGACTAGGCTTTTTGAATACACGGAGCACTGACGCTATTTGGTGGGCCTTAACTTGCTCTACAAAGCTCGCCAAAATGGGCCCACTTTGGAAAAAAAAATGTTCTAAAATTTTAAATTCTTTTAAAGCAACTTATATTAAGTAGTGCATTTTTGAAATTTCTCCTTCGGTTATAATGTCTATTTCCTCAGTTTTTATCAATCTATAATAAAATCCTAGTTTTATGCTTAAGACAACCAAAACATAAAGCGCCAGCCATTATAAATGATAGGAGATTAGTGACAAAATTTAACAATTACTTAAGCTCTTTTAATGCAATATAGAAAGAGATTTTTAATCAGTGTTTGATTTTACTAGACATATCGTATGGAAATTAGAATTATTACTTTACAGCTTTTGAAGGGGGATCCCCTAAATTAAGAAGCCCTGGGCCAGAGTGCCGTTTGCCCGTGCCTGAATAAGATGATAAAAATTTATATTAGTCATTATTTTTATTTGTTTATTTATTTATTCATTACATTATGAAACATTAAACATTATTTGTTTATTTATTTATTTATTTATTCAATATTTTACTTTACTTTTTTTTTTTTTTTTTTTTTTTTTTTTTTACAAATTTACTTACAAAGAAATAACAATTATATGTAAAACAAATAATTTTGCATAATTTTCCTAATTTTGTATGTTAACTGTTACGTCATCAGGTATATTTCTCAGAAACGAATTAAACTATTACAAAAAATGTATTTGAAAAAGTCAATTACAAGTAATTTTTTAAATGCTTATAATTACAGTTCCTTTATCTGTTTGTTAAAGCACTATTTTTTCTAATGACTCTTTAATTACCACGAAGTTTGTTGCGTTATCGCTCACACTTATTACGTATGAATAATAGTATATGCACTACAACACAAAAATTATAAGTTGTTAAGAATGAACAGAACGGTAATTGTAAAAAAATTATATATATATTTATGAAGAAAAATAATTTCTTGTAATCAGCAGTAGAACAACATATTTCCGAAATAAATAAATAAATAGAATGCATCGGTTTTATTAATCTTTTTTTTTTTTTTTTTAACGCAAAAGAAATTCGATACATTTTGAGGAGCAAATATTCAAACCGTGTTTTCTCCTTCGGATACAATTTTTAAGACAAAACAAAAACTAGTAAATTAAAAAATAACTAACTTTAAATTCTAATTATTGTTCGTTTAGATGTATTACTAGATATTAGGTAAATATGTAGACATATCTAGGATGATATGTAGGCATTCTATTTTAATGTTAAGTTCAAGAAAAAATCACTAACTCAATTTTTTTTTTTTTTTTTTTTTGGATAAAACACGGTTTGAATCCAAAAAAACCACGGTTTGAATCACGGTTTGCTTTTCTATAGATTTATGTTAGAAATATATATAAAAAAATGAAAAGGAAAGGAAAAAACGCTAAAAAGTGCTTTTTATTTCTTTGTGTGTGTGTGTGTGTGTGTGTATTTTTTTTAATTATATGATTTTAAAAAAGTAAATAAATAAAAAAAAATTAAACGGTAAAAAAAATTAAAATAATTTGATAATATTTTTAGATAAAAACAACAAATTTTTAAGATAAAAATTACAATCCATACCAATATTAACCACATTATGAAATAAACCAAAAATGTATTTCAAATGAATTTTTAAAGATATCTCATCACAGCAATTAAAGATGATTTAATAGAGTAGTACTTTAAAGTACATAGAAGTTGAAAAAAGATCAAAATCTCAAAAAAAAAAAAAAAAAAAAAAAAAAAAAAAATGTTTATTTATTTATTTATTTATTTATTTTACCACCTTAATGTTTTTCCCTAAGATTAATGGTCGATTCTTCTGGTAGTATATAAATTTATAACACTGAAAAAATAGAGAAATAATTACAAGATAAAAAACTTTTTATGTACCATGTTTTTAAATTTTCTGTTTAATCATAGCTATAGAATTAGATTAGCACTTTATCAATGTGTATAAATTTTTTAAAGTGATGATAACGTCAATTTTTGTGCATAATTTAACTTTTTACAAATTTTTAACGTTCAGGTTTAATTAAATGCATTTATTTTTATGTCTAAAGAAAATGAACTCGTATACATATATATTTTTTATTTATTTATTTATTTTGTTAAAAATTAAATTATAGCTAATGTTTTAATGGCTATTTTTAAAGTTATTATTTTCATATTTTAATTAATTAAAAGAAAACTAATCAAAAATTCAAAAATCGGGCATTGAAGTATTGTGTTGTCGTCGGGTTCTGAGCTATTCTGAAAATTTTAAATGTCTAGCAAGTAGGAAAGTTAGTTAAAAATCGATTGCAAGATTTGTACTGGACAAACAAACAAACAAGAATCGAAGTTAATAAAAATAAATAAAATGGCAGTCTGAGACAACAAAAGCCACACCATATACACCTTTTTTGAACAAAAACGGCTTCATGTAATGTCTAGTGCCATAGAGTGAGATTAAGATAAAGTGTATTTAACAGGTATTTAACAGGGAGGAGGTGCCGCTCACCACTCTAAAGGGCGTATCAGATTCAGCAACTTTAGAAACAACCAATTTTTGAGCCGACTTTAGCGCCGATTTTTCCTCGACGAAAACACCGTAGAGGTTACAATAGTCGGGTGAAAAGTTGGATGAAAGAAGACTAACTTCTGACGCTTATCACTTTTCTTGGCGCGAATAAAATACGCAATGATTAGCGTTAAAATTCCCTTTCATTTGTGTAAAATATCGCATTATTATTTCTATTTTGATCTTTTTTACAACTATTGTCATAACGCCATACGAAAATAAAAACGATTAATTGAAAATTCTTATCATTTAACGGTAAAATAAACGTGCTTAACGATAATATTTCTTCTTCAAATCTCCACTTGAAGAGATTCCCGTGTTCCGCCATCTTGGAAATATGACGTATCAAAATAGCGCATCCTGATTGGACGAATCAGAGGAGAAATTGAGTATACGGACAATTTTATCAAGGCAGCTCTGAAAAAGTTGGGCAACTTCGGTCTGCGCTATCACACTGGGAGTAGAGACAATTTGTTCCGAAAAATCGGCGCTAATCAGTGGTTGGCTCTAAAATCGCCTGTAAAGTCGTCGAGTCTGATACGCCCTTTAGAGTGGTGCCGAGCGCTTCTAGCTATGCTAGACCCCTCCTCCGGAACGTTTATTTAAAAAAAAAAAAAGAAAAAAAAAAAAAAAAGAAAGAAAGAAAGAAAATTACAAGGTTCGCCAGAATAAAGTTAACACACGACAAGGGGCGACACATAAGCCGGCGGAACAACATTCTGTCACGACATAGGGTGAAGAAAAGCATAGTAATTTGAATGTTTCCAGTCACTCTAATTTCAACATATTTAAATAAGTACAGAGAGAGAGGGGAGGATATTAACAGAGGGTAAAAGTCGCCAGAACAATATTCCGCGCGACATAAGGCGATATAGAAAATAATTATTAAAAAACTTTAAAAAAATATTACACAAAGGTAAAATTCGGGGGAGTGGGGGGGGCGAAATAAAATAAATCTTGAAAATTCAAAAGCACAATGAGCTAGAATTGAACTGGGAGGAGGGAGAATTATTTACAAACAAATCAGTTCGCCAGAACAAGGTTCCCATGCGACATAGGGCGAAGTTGGTTGTATTACGACATTTACAAACACATGAGGAAAGAATAGATATCTTTAGGGTTAGTGAAAAAGATTATTTAACTTATGAGATTATTAAAGACTTTTAATTTATTTAATTGTTTAGGATTTAGATAATTATTAATGACTGAAGAAGAATTTAATTTGTTCTATTTGAAATATCTAAGAGTAGTTCAAAAATTCTTTTTAGTTTAATGGCAAGTTAAGGTCTTGTTAAAATATTTGTCAGCCAATTGGCTGGTCTATTATCCGGATTTCTTAAGTGATAGGTTATTGGACAATGGAAATAGTAATGAAGGGCAGAACCCTCCTCTCCACAAGAACATAAGGGCGAACGTCGACGACGAAAAGATAAAGTGTATACGGTGGATCCCTATAAGTATCTTTCAGATTTCTTCGACAAATTCGATTTCATACACTTTTTCAATTTAAGGGAGCTTTAAAGTCTCGTAAGAAAATAAAAGGTTGAATTTATATATTTTATGCTTTTGTGTGACGCATAAGTCAGCGTTTGTTCCCATTTCTTAATTTCCAAACTTAGGTAAATTAGTAAATATAAATATAAAGAAACAAAAAAGGAAAAGGAAGAAACAAAAAGAAGAGAAAGAGAGCAATTGAAAATTAAAAAGGTATTCTAACTCTTTTTTTTTTTTTTTTTTCTTTTTCAAATCATATTTTTTATCCTAATTTTAAGGAATGGTATAAGTATTGAAATCTCTAAATTAATTAGTCAAGTATTTCTGATTCATGGCCGTAGTCAAAAATTTGTTAAGGGTAAACCTTAGAATAATATATCTATAAAGCGTGTAATATAACTTTATATATATGATAATGCTACTTATAAAATTATTTATAAAAGTTAATTTTACTACTGTTACTTATATATATATATAAAATACTTTGCAAATTGTTGGTTACATCTTAACTCTTACAGAATGTTGTACATCGTTTACATGTTATTTATAATTTCGAATTGGTATATTTATGTGGTAATTTCCCTTGAAATTTTATTATTCATTCATTTCTTTATTTTATTATTATTATTATGTAATTTCCTAGCGAGATCGCACGTGTTTGGCTTACTATATTTATTATAGCTCAAAATCTTGCACTTCGTATACTCTGTACTTTCCTGAAGCAAAAAATCTCCAGCTTTTGTGCGTTTCTCACCTTTTGAATAACTTTATCCTCATTCCTTCTTTGGTTTTACAGAATTTAATACTGAAACAAACAATTATGTTTTTTAATGAGTTACTCATTAATAAATACGAGTTTTTATAATTTCATTATAAAGTGTTATTTTATTTATTTATTGTATTTATTTATTGTATTGTATTTATTTTATTTATTTATTATTTTTTTAACAAAAATATTTCTGTATATCTTTTTTTTTAGTCTTTTTTTTTTTTTTTTTTTTTGGTAGATAATTTTGGCCTTTGATCGTTCGTCTTTCTTTGATTCTACAGCCGTATACATATATATATATATATATATATATTTCAATTTTGTTAGATGAGACAAACTCTGCGGGGGGAAAAAAAATAAAATTAAATATAGCTAAAATATTTTTCAGAAATCTGTGAAATTTCGGAGAGGGTTTGAACCTCTCAATCGCCCTCCCCGCATTTCTACGGCCTTGCCTTGATCAAATCTTCAATTATCAAGATTGCATTAAACAAGAACGATGTTATTTCAAATGTAATGGAAACTACAACAACATAATTCAAAGCAAACAACCATGATATTAAATTTGTGTTAAACCATGCTTGCTAAAATATGCCAATTTGGCTGGACGTTTCTCTTGCTGGAGAATATCTGAATTATTATTTCGCGTTTGGGTTTCACAACGGAATTTTGAATTACATATGATTCTCCAATCATTTTCTGGTTAAAAGGATTATTGGTAAGTACCAATTTCATTTAAAACAGCAATAGATCTACGAATATATTGGTAATGCGTTTGTGAGTGTGCGTGTGTGGGGGAAGGTGGGGGGATAAGGACGTTTTCTGTCAGATTAAATAGCGAAATTACTTTCCTTCCTGTATACGCGGAGTTGCATATTTTGGATTATTCAGCAGGTACTCTCTTCATAAAGCGGTCTTCGTGGAATTTGTATTAAAATTGTCTGAAAGGCCGTGATAACAACATTAGTATTAGATACTAATATATACACAAACGTACACTGAGAAAAAAAATATGCCGCCTTCTTCTAGAATGAATAAGTGGCCATTTTATCAATCCCTAGACTAGAAATATAGATTTCCGAGCTATGCGCATAAGGCTTGACAATAAACTGAATAGACGAAATGATCGAGAATTTCTGGTGTACACATTTCTAGATGGTGAAGCAATATTCTGAATACTCTAAATCTTCTGAATCATTTGTATTGTGAGAAATTCTGGCTTGATTTTCCACAATTGGGTCAAAAACTCAGGATCATAGTTGCTAAAACTCGCCTCTTGTAGTCTCATTTATTTGCAGAGATTTTCAAATAATTTTGACCTCGACAATATAGGCAAATGCTCTAGAATTCTAATAGGGGTTTTAGAACTCGCTTTCCAAGGGAACTATAGAATTTATAAGGATGACATGGAACTATTTTTTCTAGAGCCACAATTTAGATTCTAGATGTCAGTGACAGAATTTTTTCTCAGTGTATATAATAATTATATAATAATTAAACATATGTTAAAAAATAAAATATGTCAATACAAAAATATTGCTTACATACCTTAAACAGTGCTCGCGAGTGCTCTTAAATCCTATTTTTATTATTAGAACGGAGACTATTAGTTTCAATCTGTTGTTTTTGTAGACCAAATTTGCGTAACACCAAAATAAATTAGAAATATCAGTCCGATCGTTACAAATTCGGTGCCAAAAGAAAGAGGCGATTTTTTCTGAATCGAGGGGTGCAAACAGTTTTCCGACACGACAATTAGATTTTTTTAAAATAACTAAAGCATAAAATTTAGGTGGCAACACTTCATTTTAATTCATTTCAGTCATTTTATGAAGTACGTGGCCCAGTTTTACGGTCAAAAAATGAGATAAAAATAAATTAAAAAATAAAATTAAAAAATAAAACTTTTACAGACTGAAATTAATAGTCCTCTGTACTAAACTAAATTCTGTCTTTCGCAAAATCTTTAATTTTTATTTATTTATTTATTTTTATTTTATTTTATTTATTTATTTATTTGCTCGAAATTTTCATATTTTCATAGTGAGTGAATTTTCATAGTAAAAGATATTTATCTCGCATGAAATTGTTTGAGGTTGATTTCACCAAATATATCTAATTTGAAAAAAGGAACAAAGATTTCGTAATTTTTCGAAAAATGTCTTTATTTACTTAAGCTGACGCTAAAAATTAATTTTAAATTTTTGAATTATTTTGCTATTGGAATTTTATATCTGTAATTATACATATTTACATAGAAAAGCCGAATTCCACAAAAGCGAAGACTATCCCGGCTAGTTTAGACCTAGTCCGACCATTTTTTATTTACATATTTCAGTAAATCATCTTTGTCGTTCCAAAGAAATTGGTTATTTTCGTGCGTGATTTGCACTACATTAGAAATTTCTTTTGAACTTTGCTAAGTGGATTTAAAAAATACTTTTACTCATAAACTTTTTTAAAAATAGAAATATATTTCTAAAAATGTCCAACACATCACCTAAAAAAAAAAAAAAAAAAAAAAAAAAAAACCTTCTTAGGTATATTTATGATAAATACAATTCTAGCAATGTCACTACCATATCGGGATTTGTTTTTCAGGCATTTTTAAGTTTAATTTTCTTCTGATTATCTCATGAGATATCATTTAGGAGATATGTTATTAAAACAACAATTTAGTTTGGAAAACTCGACCCCAAAACAATACCTCCTCTACCATATATCAGCAAGAGAAAGAAAGGAAAAAATTAATTATAAGACAAAAAAAAACTTTTTATATACCATGTTTAAAATTTTCTGATGAATCATAGAGCTCTTATCAATGTGCATAAAGTTTTTAAAGTGATAATGACGTCCATTTTTGTGAGATTCATAATTTAACTTTTTATAATTTTTTAACGTTCGCGTTTAATTAAATGTATTTATATTTAGGTCGAAAGAAATTGAACTCGTAAATTTATTTTGGCAACAATTAAATTATAGCTAATATTTTAATGGCTATTTTAACGCTATTAGGAGGTTATTATTTTCATATTTTAATTAATTATAAGAAAACTAATCAAAAATTCGAAAATCGGACTTGGAGGTGTGTTGTCACCGGGTTCTGAGCTACTGTGATAGTTTCAAATGTCTAGCTAGTAGGGAAGTTAGTTAAAATTCGATTGCAAGATTTGTACCGGGCGAACAAACAAACAAACATACAAACAAGCAAGAATAGAAGTTAATAAAAACATGGTAAATAATATTATAGTTTTAAAAAAATTAAAGAACATGCTTTTATAGAAATGTGAACTAAAAAGCACAAAATATCTATCTTAGTATTAAAATGCAGGGTAAGAGAAAATCGTGTGAGTAATATAATATTTACATACATTTAAATCTTTAATTAAAATAATTTAGAATTAAACAAAAATCATTTTTTAAAATATCTCCCCTGACTGGGCTCGAACGCTAGACCTTTAGGTTCGTAGCGCGGAGCTTTACCTCACAGCCACAGCGTTCACGTAGGGAAAGTCTTTTTTTACAATATAGATTTTTTTGTTTGCTCCCAGAGTGGTTACAAACATACATTATACATACAAACATATATACATGTGAAGTTAATAAAAGCGTGTTAAAAAAACTGTGCATAACAAATATAAAAGTTAAAAAAAATAAAAATACAAATCTTGAAACTTTGCTGAGAATCTTCTATATGTAATATAGAGAAAGTATTGG
The DNA here is from genome assembly GCA_963930645.1 of Salticus scenicus. Lineage (NCBI taxonomy): Eukaryota > Metazoa > Arthropoda > Arachnida > Araneae > Salticidae > Salticus > Salticus scenicus. Next base: position 285,047,409 of record OZ005656.1, on the reverse strand, counting down.
ATTCGCGAAAATTTTCGACCTCCGTTTTTTGACGGATCTACACGTTTTGGGATGTCCTGAACACGAATTGATAGTTTTTAAAAAATGTCTGTCTGTGTGTCTGTCTGTCTGTCTGTCTGTCTGTCTGTCTGTCTGTCTGTGTGTCTGTATCATTTTTTTGTGGACGCTGTATCTCACGAACCAATGAATGAAATTTAACCAAACTTGGTATTTAGTTGCACCCAGACATGAACTGGTGCCCATTAGATTTGGGGATCAATAGCTCAACAGGTGGCGCTGTGATCGCATTTTATAGGACAAAATTCCGTATAAATGGGCATAATGAGAGTTATTTTAAACTTGTGATTGTAAAATTAATATGAATTATTGATAATAGTAGTAGTTAACTAGGAAAAAAAATTTGTGCATGGGGGGGCATCGGTTCCCCCCCTGGGGGGGAAGTACCCCCCCCGGGGGGGGTTAAATTTTGAAGATGGGTATCATTCGAAAGATCTCGTCAATACCTTTAAAACGAATGGTTGAACCATAAATCTGTAATAATTTAAAACAAAGTTATCGATTTTTTTTTACTTTTAACAAAAAAAAAAAAAAAAACTTAGAAAAAAAATCGTATTTTTTTTTTTTTAAACGAAATTTTACCAAACTTGGTATTTAGTTGGTCCCCGACATAAACTGGTGCTGATTATATTTGCGGATCAATAGCTCAACAGGAGGCGCTGTGATAGCATTTTATCTAAATTTTTAACATGGCAGAATAAGACAAAAATTCGTATAAATGTGCATAATAAGAGTTATTTTACACTTGTGATTGTAAAATTAATATGAATTATTGATAATAGTAGTACGTAACTAGGAAAAAATTTTTGTGCATGGGGGGCATCGCTTCCCCCCCTGGGGGGGAAGTACCCTTAAAAAAAAACAAGTACCCCTCCAAAAAAAAAACCCTTAGAAAAAAAAATTGTATTTTTTTTTTTTTTTTTTTTTTTTTAAATATTGTTACTGATTGAATATGTATAGGAAAATATAGAAGAAAGTCTTGTGGTGGCCACAACATACTAGTTCAGTTAATTATACTTGCTGACTGATTTTTTTTTTTTTTAATTCCTACAAATTTAAATATTCCTATGAACTTTTGCGTTTCTGAATCACGCGCAAATCATAAATTAAATTATATCACCGATAAATAATTAAATATTCAATGTGTAGGACAAGTGGAATGAATTATAATTAATTTTCATTTTTCGAGATCCTTTTGCTTGTTAGAAGAGAGAATTAACTGCTCTGCCGACACGCGCACCTTTCAATGTATCCATTTCGAAAATCTACCTATTTCTTCCAACGATGAAAAAGAAAAGCAATCACAGTACAATTTCCATTAAAAAATAAATAGAAGATAGATTGATTGTATCACGAAACATTACAATTTTCTAATAAACGAAGCAGAAACTGCGCTTGTTACCATTTGATGGATTGAACAGCTATTGTTGCGGTACTGTATAATGTATCGGACATTTGTTGACAAATTAATATTTATAAATAATGGTGTGTCTCCACAAAAAGTACTCTATTATTATGTTGTCAAATATATTCAAATTGTGTGAGTGGGAGGTAAAAATTATAGCTTTTAATCTTATGTAAGTCAAATTTATCGGTTGTTAGCATAGCGAAATTACATAAAAGTTTATTAGAAATAATTAGTGTTATTTTTTTAAGGCATTGTTTTAGGGAGAAGTGTATTTTCGTTTCTGTTTTAACACTAATTGGAAAAATACATATTATCTAAAGTGAATGTGTGTTTAGTTATTTCTTTATTTATTAGGAATAAAATCAATGCAGATAAATGCGTCACAGATTTGCTTATTTTATTTTAATTTTTACCTTTCTAAAAGGAAAATATGAATTAAAATTTTGCCGAAACTGTATTCAATATATGCAGTTTCAGATAAAGTTTGCTGTTGAGTGGTAAGCAAAATATATCTGTGAATCTGCGCCATCACCTGTCAAGTACATATGCGCATGCTTCTTTCGATATTTGGACATTTAAGTATCCAATATATTGTTGCGTACTTGGGGGTTCGTGAGTTGTCTGAGAATGAAAGGCCAAACGTACAAAAATTCAGTAATTTATTCACAGAAAGTTCCAGAAAAATACAGGTCTATAAACCAAGTATCAGCTTCAATTCAAACAGTAAACACAGCTTAAACAACAGCTGTCAATAGCAAATCCACAGTACAAACTGTATACCAATAACACTTGAAGCAAGTCTCTCTCAAAGAGGCTTAAGAGCAATGCAAGCACTAGCGAAGCTGGCTGAGATCTGAACTGAACTGACTGCCTTGGCGAGGAAGCGCTCCTTATATGCTGTTCCATGGAGCCCAGATTTTTCGAGAAAACTCTAGAAAGTGGTCAACCAATCAACTTACAGCTTCCATATTTGGTATATCCCATATAAGGATTTTCTCGCCAAGGTCGCCAAAAAAATCGCCAAGGTGGGAAAAAGTCGCCAAATTTGGCGCCAAATCCATTACGTGCATTACTGGGGCTTTTTAATGCGTTTTTAAGGGAAAATAAGGCTATTTCAACGCTAAAACGACTAGAAATGCACAAAATTAGCATTTTATCAACTTACTAAGCCTCTTTGAAAGAATTTATACAAAAATAAACACAGTTATTTACAATTTCGTAACACTGCCCCCCTCCCAAGGACTGCACGTCCCGGGCAGTGCAACCCTTGGTCAAGAGGCGAAACTAAACAAATTTACACAATCTAAAACACAAAAACTAAGTTGCATATAACGATAAAATAGAAATGCAAATCAAGTGAGAAATATTTACAAAATTCACAAATATGTTCAAATATTTATATACAAATATTTACATTACGCATGCGCAAATTTTACCAGTATTTACATTTTTAATTTTTAATATTACCGTTACTTGTGGTACTTGGCTAGCCTATTATAGTGCACCACCTTCGGTTTTGATGAAGGTGTTTTAGTGATCCGCACCACTACATCATTCAGCCTTTTTAAGACTGTGTATGGTCCGTCCCAGTTGCACTGTAACTTGGGAGAGAGTCCTTTGCGTCGAACAGGATTCCACAACCAGACCTTCTCTCCTTCCTGGAACTCATATTGTGTAGCCTTTAGATCGTACCTTGTCTTCATTTTCTCCGTTGCCATGTTAATCCGCTCCCGAGCGAAGTTGTGAACGTCCTCAAATCGTGCCTGGAGATCTTGGATGTACTCCTCGGGCGATGAAGGCGCATCGGGTGGACAACCAAACAGGAGATCACAAGGCAGACGAAGTTCACGTCCGAACAGCATCTGGGCTGGAGTATAGCCGGTGGTTTCATGGACAGCACTTCGATAAGCCAGCAGGAACAATGGCAACTTCGAGTCCCAATCTTGCTGGTTTCTTGATACTAGAAGGGAGAGGTTATTCAGGATGGTACGATTGAACCTCTCGACCATGCCGTCCGACTGGGGATGTAAGGGTGTTGTCCGGGTTTTGTCTATGCCGAGTAGTTCACACAGTCCTTTGAAAACATCAGAGGTAAAGTTCCTACCTTGGTCGGTATGAAGTTGTAGGGGCGTGCCATACCTTGACACCCATTGCTGCACTAGGACCTCTGCGACTGTGCATGCCTCTTGATTGGAAATGGGATATGCCTCAGGCCACTTGGTGAAATAGTCCATCACGACGAGGATGTATTTATTTCCACTGGAGGTCCGTAGCAAAGTACCCAAGATGTCGATTGCAATCCGTTCAAATGGTGCTCCCACGTTATACCGTTGCAGTCTTCCTCGACTTCGTTTCTGCGGGCCTTTACGTGCCGCACAAGCATCACAGGATTTACACCATTTCTTCACATCCTCCTTTGCCTTGCACCAGTAGAAGCGTTCCCGAACTTTCTGCAGAGTCTTCATTACCCCAAAATGGCCTCCGGTAGAGCTACTATGCAGTTGTTCTAAAACAGCTGGAATTTTTGATCTTGGTAATAAAATCTGCCATCTGAAGCTTTTCCCATCATCAGATTCCCACTTTCTGTATAATACGCCGTTTCTGATATGAAGAGAGTCCCAAAGTGCCCAATAACTTTTCGTAATGGGACTAAATCTGGAAATATCCTGCCAAATAGGTCTGTTGCTGGTCGTCTCCTTCAGCTGTAATATTGGCTTTATGTCAGGATCTTTCAACTGGGATTTTCTAAGTTCTTCGTCTCTCCATGGATCGGGATCTTGATCTGATGGTGTTGAGACAGTAACTTGGCAGGCAACCGGATTTATCAGCAGGTATTTCTGTTCGGCTCTAGAGCAATACTTGCAGCTTTCCGAGCAGGGCTTCCGTGACAAGGCACCTGCATTACCATGTAGAGTACCTTTACAATGACGTATCTCGAAGTCATATTCCTGCAGGCGTTGTATCCACCTGGCAATCTGTCCTTCCGGGTTCTTGAACTGGAGCAACCACGTTAAAGATGCATGGTCAGTCCGGAGCAGGAATCTTCTGCCATAGAGGTAATGATGGAAATGTTCTATGGCTTTTACGATGGCGAGTAGCTCTTTCCTGGTGGTACAGTAATTTCGCTCCGGTTTAGACAGACATTTACTCCAATAGACAATGACATGTTCTTGACCATCAATTTCCTGCGACAGAACAGCACCGACACTCTCATGGCTGGCATCTGTATCAAGTGTGAACTGTCTGTCGGGCTGTGGATATGTCAAGATAGGCGATGATGTTAAGGACTCTTTAAGTCGCTTGAACGCATTTTCACATTCATCTGTCCACAGGAACTTCTGTTTGGCTTCCGTCAGCTTGTGGAGTGGTCTGGCAATATTTGAGAAACCCTTGACAAACTTCCTGTAGTAAGTGCATAACCCCAGGAAACTTCGTAGTTGGTGTACATTTTCAGGGCGACTCCAGTTCTCGACTGCAGAGATCTTCTCGGGATCAGTTCTCACACCTTCGGCAGAGATGATATGACCTAGGTAGCTCACTTCACGACGGAACAAGTTACACTTTCCTGGATTCAATTTTAGGACTATAAGCAAAGAGTCCTATATGTAGTGGAAAAATTCAGGAAACAAAAATGGTGCATATTTCCACTGTAATTTTTCTTAAAAAAAGTAGACGGACACATCTTGTATCTCTAAAATAAAACGTTTTTAGTAAGGGGTTCGTCTCCCATTTGCTTTAATAAGTTCGTATACTCCGTTAGGCATCGAATCAATGAGATTCTGAATCTTTTTTTGACAGAAAATTTTCCAAAATGTTTGTAAGAGCTTCTTTGTGCTGGTGAATCGATTCATACTGGCGTCCACCCTCATAAATTTTATGAACAAGTATAGCCCAAGTGTTTTCTACAGGATTCATATCCAGACTCTTGGCGTGGATCAAAATTGCGATGGTCCCTCTTTCTCTTCTCCATTCGGCCTCCCTGTGCATAGTAAGTTCCCTCCCAATTAGGATTAGGCCTTGCCACTTCAAAAACTTCAAAATTTTCGCTATGCGCCCAAAACTATCTTCCATCCCCCAGTGGCTTCACGTAATTTTTTTTTTTTTTTTAATTATAATCTCATTGTTCCTCCCTCGTCTTTCTCAAATCATAAGTGTTGTCCCCTTCCCCTTTTCAAATGGCCTCCTCTTTCGTCTTTAATTATTGTGTGCACAACTAACTTTAGCGGCTCCCCCAACGTTTTCTTTTCTTTTCTTTTTTTTTTTTCCTCCCTGCCTAAATTCAAAATTGTTTTAATTTTGTATAATTCCGGTTATTTCGACTCTCAGCTAGTTAGTGCACTTATTCCAAATTCCTTAACATCTGGAGCGTGCTGCAATTCCTGAGCTTTGGCGTCTAGTTACATTGCTGCCCAGCAGCTTCCACGCGGTGTTCTGGCGATTTATTCGCTCCGGCGGACGGCATCCAACCCGTTAAGCTTGGCCGAGCCCAGGCAGGCAGGGGTCGTCCAAAGGTTTCAAAGGAAGTATAGTAATCCCGATTTGCGAAATGGATTTTGCATTTCACATTGCTCGAAAACGAATGATCGCTGAATGTTGCCAATTTATACGTGTGACTGTCATGATGTCTAGTTGCTCACCTGCAAGTGACGTCTTAACACGAGCTCTCGTTTTAGAGATATAAAGGACTTTACACGATTTTTCGTGACGTCTGTATGTATGTGTGTCTGTGTGTGTGTGAGTATGTCGCATAACTCAAAAACGGTTGGACATAGAAAGTTGCGAATTGGTACATAGGTTTGTTATAATATCTAGTTGTGCACCTCCCTTTTTGGACTTTGTATGATTTTCCGTTTTGGAGATATTTAGGAAAATTAGGTTCATAATGGCCAAAATGTATCAAAAAACGGTAATAACTCAAAAACGGTTTGGACAAATCTTGCAATTCCCGACTAGCTAGACATTTGAAACTTTCAGAAAAGTTCAGAACACGTTGACAATGCACTTTTAAAAATATTTTTAGCCAACTGTTTCTAATACCTGCTGCCTTCAGCAGCGTTTATGTGACTCAACAGAAAATTTATTTAACTAACTTCTCGACTAGCTAGACATTTGAAACTTTCAGACTAGATCAGAACACGGTGAAAATGCATTTTTAAAATACTTTTAGCCAACTGTTTAGGGCCCCTGCTGTCTTCGGCAGCTTTACCAGTACAAATCTTGCAATCTATTTTTAACTAACTTCCCGACTAGCTAGACATTTAAAACTTCTGGAAAAACTCAGAACACGGTGACAATGTATTTTTTAAATATTTTTAGCCAATTGTTTCAGGTGACTGCTGCCTTCGACAGCGTTTATATGGTTCAACAGAAAATTTATTTAACTAACTTCCTGACTAGCTAGACATTTGAAACTTTCAGAATAGTTCAGAACACGGTGAAAATGCATTATTAAATACTTTTAGTCAAATTTTTCGGGTCCCTGCTGCCTTCGTCAGCGTTACCAGTACAAATCTTGCATCGTTTTTTAACTAACTTTCAGAAAAGCTGAACGGCACACGGTGATAATATATTTTTTTAAATATTTTTAGCCAACTGTTTCGGGTCCAATGTCAATGTTTTTTAACATTATGTATATTTCTAAAAGTGTATAAGGAAGTCATGTAGTGCCCACATCAGATTTTTTTTTCTTTGATGTTAGACTCTGATTTCAAGATAAAAGGAATCGAATGATATCGTGTTGTCAAACTTTAAATCTAATATATTAAATAACTTTAAAACTAATAACTATCTTTAAATCTAATAACTAAATGTATATAGTATCCTAAAAAAGAAAAAAATAATTAACAGTTTTTAGAGCTCTTTTAAAAAAGTATAACATCTACGCAGTACCTTTTTAAAAAAAATTCATCAGTTTTTACTTAAAAAAAAAAAATGGCCGACCTTCATCACCAAATTAGTTAAATCTAGACCAATCAAAAATAGGAAAGATCCACCCGGATGTGCTCCGCCGACAAACTCGTTGCTTTATTTATATAAATAATCATTTTTTTTTATATTTTATATATTTTACATTTTTTATGCATTTATTTATATGTTTTTCTTCCAAAACTAAATTTTGCCCTTAAAATTGTGTGACTTTTGTATGCAAAAGTTATTCACTATCAGAAGACGAAAATCCGAAGGAACTCGAAAACTCTTCATTTAGAAACAGAAAAATTCCCAACTTCAAAAATTTAAGTTACCAGGACTGTGTTAACTCATAATTACCAACTTTCAAACTGCATAAATTTCACAGATCATTATCATATATTATTACATTTTTTTATATTCAATAGAAGTAAATATTGAATTCATATAAATTTTCGGCTTCTGGTTTTCAATAGACTTATACTTTTTTTACTTTCTTCTATATTCAATAGAAGAAAGTATTGGATTCGTAAAAATTTTCGACCTCGGGTTTTTGATGGATTTACACGTTTTGAGAGTTGTAGAACACGATCTGACCATTTTTAGAAAATGTTTGTCTGTCTGTCTATCAGTCTGTGTGTGTGTGTGTGTAACAAAATTTTGTGGCAACTGTTGCCATCCCCCTGGGGGAGAAGTCCCCCCTCGAGGGGAGTAAATATTCATGATGGGTATCTTTCAAAAGAGCTCGCCAATACCTTTAAAACGAATGGTTGAACCATCGATCTGCGATAATTTAAAATAAAGTTATAGATTTTTTTTTATGTAATATTGACAATAAAATTGACCTTTTTTGGATATTTAGCGTTATACTACTTCTCTAATATGGAAATCGTCTGCATTATCATGGAAGATAATTTTTTTAAATAATAATTTTAATAATTTTTTTTACTGAGTGAATTTGTATAGGACAATATAGAAGTAAGTCATGTGGTGGCCACAACATACTAGGTAAGGTTTAGAATACAATTTGATTATTTTTAAAAAGTGTCTCTGTCTTACACAAATTTTTTGTCAGCTCTAGCTCATAAACTAATGTCCGGAATTTCATACAAATTTGTTTGTAGTTGCACTTTGACATAAATTCTATCCTATCTATTTTTGGTGCAAATCGTTCCACAGGTGGCGCTGTTCTTCTGTTTTTCATAACTTTTTATATGTCAGTACAGAACGAAATTTTGTATGAATGTATACAATGAGAATGATTATTTTTAACCAATCATTGTTAACTAAAAAAAAATATATTTATAATAGTAATAATTAGAAAATTTTCTTGTGAATAAAAAAGAATCATTTCACACCTGCGGGGTGTAAATTTTCAATATGTGTATTTTTCAAAAGAAAACATTAGTTCTTTTAAAAGGAATGATTAAACCACACATCTGTGATATATATATATATATATATATATATATATATTCATTTTTAACAGAATTTTTTTTTAAAAAAAAGGGGGGGGGAAGAGAAAGAAAAAAAATGCATTTTTACATATATCACCTATATAGTACAAAACTGAAGTTCTTGCGACATTTCTGTGAGATGAAAATCATCTGTATTCATCATCAAAAATAACATTAATAAACAATTTGCACTGCGAAATTTCATATAGGAAAATATGTAAAAAACTTTGTTGCAGCCACAAGCTACAATATAGATATATATATATATTTTAAATAAAAATTAAATTATTAAAATATGGACAATTACTCACGATTAAATAGGACCGGAAGGGTAAAGCAATAGGAGAATTCGGTTATCCCCAACATTCGAAGTTTGTGATTTCATTGTATTTTAAATGAAATAGTTTTTGAATGTCTTTTAAATAACTGTCATAATAATTATGCGAAAAAAAAATTATATTTGCATGACATGAAATTCTTAATAACTTTTTATAGGATTTTCTAATCGGTACATCCTATTAAACTTACGGCCACAGGTTTCATTAAAAATATAATAACAATGTACTAAGCTGTAACATACGCTTAATTACTATAAATTTTATTTTGCTGATCACAAATTACCACATTTATGAAAAAGAAAAAAAAAAAAAATCAACTCCTTTACTTTAAAGCTCAGATTACTCATGTTCACACGCAAAACAGAGTAGATGAATTGCACGACAATACACATACACAAAATCTATATCAAAGTTTCAGTGCTTAATTACAAAATGGAGGAGGGGGGGGTGATATGTTTATACGGTGTGCAAGGGGTTAATATATTTCAAACGACTTTTTTTTTTTACTTTCAGTGAAGCACGGAGCAGACACTGGAAATACCAGTGATACCATAATTGTTTTTTCTGTAAACAGAAAAGTCAATTAGTGACCCTTATTAAGTAACATGGCTTAATATTTGTATATTGTTTCCATCACGCATGTCATATACGCAAGGATGATTAAATAAATACTGCGGAAATAGACGATGTGAAAGGGTTTCAGCTGTCTACTGCTCGTTTGTTCGTGGCCCTAGGGTAAAATAATTTAGAGTTCCTCATAAATTAAAATGGGTGGATACCGATAATTTTCTGAAACCTCAACGGATGCATGACAGTATTTTAATTCACAATAAAATTTTCGGTGATATAATTTTTTCTTTCTTTTTTATGTTAATGTAATGTAAGATAATTGCATCAGTTGAAGATTTTGTGATTTAATGTTTTGAATTAAATATTTTCATTATTACCATTTAATTTGATTTTAAGACTAGCTTTTCCTGTGCAGAACATCTGTATAATAGTATACATTCATACATGATATGATTTTCAGAAAATTTTCATATAAAAAATCACTGGAAATTTTCAATTTTTCTCCTTCTTTCAATAAAAGATATTTAAATTTTTGATAATTGCATTATAATTTCAATTTCAGATTTTTTTTTTTTTTTTTTTTTTTTTTTTTTTTTTTACTGATAAAAAAAGTAAAAAGAAATAACTTTCAATCTATTCATAATGAATGAAAAATATACTATATATATATTTAAGGTACACAAACATCAAACCGTCTCAATTATATATATTAAAAGCAAAAACGTTTTATTTATGAGACAAAAATTTTAAGTTAAAATACATTTAAAAAACAAAAATTACATATAAAAACAATTAAAATGAGACGTTTCGAAACACGTCCGGGTTTCCTCATCAGTAATTACAACACAATATGCAAACATCACATGAACACTCAAGGAATTTAAAGGAGTACTGAATATTGAGGAGCCAGTGCGCATGCTTCATTGATAGTGTGGAGATGCTTGGCAGTGTGCCAGCTCTCAAGGAAAATACGCGATTTATAATTATGAAAACCAGAATTTAGAATTTTTTTATTATCGAAGTCAGGAATATGATCGGTTTCTATTGAATGGATTACAATTTTAGAATTTTGGTTGCAATTTTTAAAAGATCGTCTGTGTTCTTGTAGTCTAATTTTTGCTGTACGGCCAGTTACACCTATATAAACATATTTGCAATTTTTAGTGTAATATATTTAATTCCTTATAAAAATTGCAAATATGTTTATATAGGTGAAACTGGCCGTACAGCAAAAATTAGACTACAAGAACACAGACGATCTTTTAAAAATTGCAACCAAAATTCTAAAATTGTAATCCATTCAATAGAAACCGATCATATTCCTGACTTCGATAATATAAAAATTCTAAATTCTGGTTTTCATAATTATAAATCGCGTATTTTTCTTGAGAGCTGGCACACTGCCAAGCATCTCCACACTATCAATGAAGCATGCGCACTGGCTCCTCAATATTCAGTACTCCTTTAAATTCCTTGAGTGTTCATGTGATGTTTGCATATTGGGTTGTAATTACTGATGAGGAAACCCGGACGGGTTTCGAAACGTCTGATTTTAATTGTTTTTATATGTAATTTTTGTTTTTTAAATGTATTTTAACTTAAAATTTTTGTCTCATAAATAAAACGTTTTTGGTTTTAATATAATATATACATATATATGTATAATTTGAATAATTTAATACCTATGTAACACTCAGCAAACACCCAGCATATAATTAAATTTTAAATGAGATGTATTTCGAATAAAGTTATTGTCACGGTGATAATTTAATTTGAGTACCAATGATTAGTAAAAACAAGTTAAAGTACTTACGCAGAAGAGAAGTGACACAAAGATAACACATAAGCCTAACGATGAGATAATAGTTTGCAAAAACCATTAAAGTAATAGAAATAGTCAACATTTTATAGAAAAGAGAAAAGGATAAAATTACAAAGAGATCCGATAAAAGGAAGAAAAAAAATCATGAATTGAAAATTGGAATTTTAAATGCTGAAAAATAGAAATATATATATATAATTTTGGCTTTCAAAAATTTATTTAGATTAGGATTTTAAAATTACATCATTAGGATGATTTCGATTTTGACCAATAGATGGATGGCATCCCCACCGCCCTGCGGCATAGTCAGATTCAGATTTTTTTTTTTTTTTTTCTTCCAATAAAAGAGATTTAAGTCTTTAATTGTATTATAATTTCAATTTTTGAAAAAAATAATTTTTCCTCTTCTAAGAAATTGTCAGAACTAAATTAAATCACTGTTATATTAGAAATCAAATACAGTAAAACCTCTCTAAGTTGGACACCTACGGTTCCAAGAAAAAGTGTCCAACTTAGAGAGGTGTCCAACTTATAGGGGTTAGACATAATGTTAATGGATACATTCCGTTCCGAGAAAAAGCGTCCAGAGGGGTGTCCAACTTATAGGGGTGTTCAACTTGAGAGGTTTCACTGTACACGGAATTGAATTACCATATAACCCTACATAACTAAAATTCAATAGTTAATAAATTTAACTGCAAACTGAATTAATAATTAAAAATAGAAAAAAGTTAATTTTATTAAAGAGAAAAGTCTAAAAAATATATATAATTTTGTCTTTCAAATATTTATTTAGAACCTCATTTTAAAAATCTATCTTAAATGACGATTTCGATTTCGAACAATAGATGGCGGTACCACCATCCGAATAATGTTGTTTCAATTAAAAATAACAATAATAATAATAATAATAAAATTTTCATTTCTGTTATATTAGATTAAAGTTTTGTAGCCGAAATCCCTATAGCAGCCGAATTTAGGTTTTAACCGATTGAAACTCGGTTGACCAATGAGATAACACCTTACGTCACTATCGTATCTTTTCGATAAATTTTATTCGTAACTGGTTTACGTGAGAGAAATATTATATAAATTAATGTTGATATTTCAATTTACTATTTTTAGATTATTTATCCATAAAACAAACTGTAAAAAAAAAAAAAAAAAAAAGGATAATACTTAAAAGGATACTGAAATGTTTTAAAATTTTATTAGCTGTTTTCAATACATTTATTAAAAAAAAAAAAAAAAAAAAAAAAAAAAACAGAAATGACGATGAATTATGGCTTAAGGTCGATTGTCTACTCTATTCTTAATAGTTGTCATCATTAAACTTCACACACACAAAAAAAAAAAAAAAAAATCTGGTGTGTCACTCACACGACTTTCTCTTACCCTGAAATTTTATACTATAAATACAGGTTGGAGATTAAGAGGTAAAATAACGATGTTATGTAAACCTAAGTTAAACAATTCAAATTATTCTTTGGAAGAGTTTTATATGATAATTAGTTCTGTGTGAGGGATGCTACCGCCCCCCTCAACCCTCCGTTTTATTAATGCACCTACATTTATATAGAATTTAATTCGATTGTTAAAAAATAATTTAATAAAAATATTATTTAAAAATATTATCTTTTATGATAATGCAGATGATTTCCATATTAGAGAAGTAGTATAACACTAAATTAAAAAAAAAAAAAAAAAAAAAAAAAAAAAATTGAATTTACTCTCAAAAAATGATAAAAATGAAAAAAAAAAAAAAATCGATAACTTTATTTTAATTAATCGCAGATCGATGGTTCAACCATTCTTTTTAAAGGTATTGGCGAGCTCTTTTGAAAGATACCCATCATGAAAATTTACTCCCCTCGAGGGGGGAGGCTCCTACATACACAAAAAAATTTTCCCAGTTGACTATCTCTATTACAAAAAATATATATTAGTTTCATTTGGTTTAGTGCAGTCTATAGATGTTAAACTCTACTTACCTGCAATTTCCCCCATAGACGTAATGTATTTGAATAATTTTGAGTGTCCCTGTACACAAACCATTTGCTTCATCTCAACGGAAAGCTTACTGTAGTCTGTAGCATCCCTATACGATACACATTTAAAATACCGAGTTTGGAATTTCTGCTACTATTTGTTCTTGAGATATGCTGATGACAGACAGACACACAGACCATTCGCTAAAAACATGATTTTCGTATTCAGGGGACCTCGGAACATGTAAATATAACAAAAACCGACGTTCGAAAATTTGACCCTAAACAATACTTTCTCGACAAAAGATAATACGAAGACTCATTTCGCTTAAACTTTCAGTGTTTCTGAATTTGAATATTTCTATTTCTGCCGTGGTTTTACATTATTTTATTACTTTTTTTTTTCAAAGGTAGTGTTAATTTTTATTTTCTTCTATATTCAATAGAAAATAATCTGGTGTGTCACTCACACGACGTTCTCTTACCTTGCATTTCAATACTATAATGATCGATTGCATATTAAGTCTTAAGATCAATAGCGTTAAGATAATAAAGTTCAGTGTACTTTTAAAATAATCTAAAATAGGTTTAGGAACAGTTTTATTTGGCATGTAATTCTGTGTGAGGGGATCTCAAACCCTGTTCAAGTACAGTGCATACAATTATGTAAACAAAAAATCCACGCTGTTATTAATTTGCCTTCAAACATGCCAGTTTTGATCAAAATTTTAAGTGACAAATGAATATGAAATTCAAAATGCCAAATTTGAATTTCCTACAGGGATTTGTTTTTAAGTTGGTCTGATAACAGATATTACAGACTGACATACAGATTAGCCGCTAAAAAATACACTTTTTTCTGTAATCAGGACACCTCAAAACGTGATATTTATACCAAAAAAAAAAAAAAAAAACAGAGTTGAAAATAGAATTTTAAAAAATACTCTGCTTACAGTATGGATATGAAAAATTAATTTTGCAGCATTCGCCGACATAGTAAAATGTGCAAAGCACTTCCATCAATTACATTCAATAGAAAAGATCGTTTTTCTTAATTATGGGTAGCCCTGTATATTGTCTGTAATCAATATGCACTATAAACAATACTATGTATTTAAAATTAGTCTTACTCGTAACATCTATCACAAATAGATGATAGACTGTACTTACCAGAAACTTCCCTATAGACATAATGCATTTGAATTCTGTTGGATGTCCCTGTACACGAACCATTTGCTTGATCTCAACAGAAAGTTTAGTGTAGCATCCTTATCTGATACACATTTAGAATACCAAGTTTGGACATTCTGCTATTAGTTTTTCTTGAGATATGCTGATAACAGACAGACACACAGTCCAACCGCTAAAAATATGGATTTTGGATTCAGAGGACCTCAAAACGTGTAAATATAACAAAAACACAATTTAGAACATTTGACCCAAAAACAATACTTTCTGTACCATATATATAGGTAAGAGAGAGTAAAAAGATTGGATTTATGGAAATTTTGTACTTTCGATTTTTGATGAATTTATACGTTTTGTGAAATCCAAAACACGATATGACTTAAATAAATAAATAAAGTCTGTCTGTGATAAACATTTGCTGCCAATTCTTCGAGAACTAATGCAGACAATTTCATATAAATTTATATGTAATTGCACCTTGATATAAATTAGTGCCTGTGAATACACTCGGCAGGTGGGGCTCTCATCCTGCGTTTTCACAATTTTTAATACAGCAGTAGGAGAAAACATTTCGCATAAATATATACTACAATGAAAGTTTATTTTTTATACGAATCATTGGGAAATTCAAAATTCTATTTACAATAACACTTAATCAACTTAGAAATTTTTTTTGTATCTGTATAAACATATCTTCTATATCCCTAGTGGGAGGAGTAACACCCTATGATAGAGGTAGAAGTAACCCCCCCCCCCCCTCCCCAGAGATATATAAATTTTCAATATAGGGGGTTTTCAAAAGAACGTGTCCATACCTTTAAAACAAAGGGGTGAACCCTATATCTCTAATAATTTCAAGCGAAATTATTGTATGTTTTCATTTATAAAAAAAAAAAAAAAAAAAATCTGAAAAGATGCAATTGTTCAGACGTAATGATGTATGATGACTGTATGATAACTCTGTGATGGCAAAACAATTTTTCTCTTTTTTTTTTTTTTTTTTAAATTCATTTTGTGTTTTTCTTCTCCGAGATAAAAACAGTATGCATTCAACGTGAAAAGTAAATTTTAATAAATAATAATTTTAATAAATAAGGTTTACGGCATGAATAGGTAAAAGAAAATACAGAAGAATGTTCTAGAATAGCCACAGCGTACTAGTTCATTCCCTTTTCTCTCTTTATCTTTTTTTTCTTTAATGCATTTCCCCTCAAAATAACTAATAGAACCACCACTTTAATTGACATCGTTAAAACTAGAGCGTTGTGTCCAACAGGAAACTTTCTTCTATATTTTCTTATACAAATAGTACATAATACACGTAGTGGAAATCATTTATTAAAATTATCATTTATTAAAATTATCATTTATTAAAATTATCATTTATTGAAGTTGTGTTGCATGATCAATGCAGACGATTTTCGCCATAGAGAAGTATAACATTTAATATCCAAAGAAAATTTATTTTATGTAATTAAAAAAAAAAAAAAAAAAATCTCAAAAAAAAGTCCTTTTTTTGGGGCGGGCAGGGGGGGGGGGTTAAAAAAATCAACAACTTTTTTTCAAATTATCACAGATCTATCGTTCAACTATTCTTTTTAAAAGTATTGGCGAGTTCTTTTTAAAGATACCCATATTGAAATTTTTCAGAACCCAGGAAGGCGGGAGAGATTCTCCTACGCACGCACATTTTTTCTTCTAGTTTAATATTATCAATACTTCCTATTAATTTCACAATCATTCGTTAAATTAATTCTAATTATGTACATTTAAACGAATTTTTTGTTCTGTATTGCTATGCTAAAATTTTTGAAAAAGGGAGATGACAACGCCACCTGTTGAGCGATTGGCACCAGTTTAGGTCAAAGTCCAACTAAATACCAAGTTTGATTAAATTTCGTTTCTTGCTTCATGAGATACAGCGTCTACAAAAATTGTGATACACACACACTCAAACATGAACACAGACAGACGGACGACGGACAGACATTATCTAAGATTGGTCAAATCGTATTCAGGACACATTAAAACATGCATATCCATTGAAAATTTTCACGAATCAAATACTTTCTTCTTATATATACAATAAAGTAATAATCTGGTGTGTCACTCATAAGACTTTCTCTTACCCTGAAATTTAATACTATAAATACAGGTTGCAGATTAAGAGGTAAGATAACGAGTACTGTTATGTAAACATGTGTTAAACAATTCAAATTAGGATTCGGAAGAGTTTTATATGATTATTAGTTCTGTGTGAGGGGGGGCTACCGCTCCCCTCGACCCCCCGTTTCATTAATGCACCTACATTTTTACAGAATTTAATTCGGATGTTAAAAAATAATTCTGTTTTTAAAAAATAATTTATTAAAATTATTATTTAAAAAAATTATCTTTTATGATAATGCAAACGATTAAAAAAAATATATATTATTATTTTGTTAAAAATGAAAAAAATCGATAACTTTATTTTAAATTATCGCAGCTCTATGGTTCAACCATTCGTTTTAAAGGTATTAGCGAGCTCTTTTGAAAGATACCCATCATGAAAATTTACTCCCCTCGAGGGGACTTCTCCAAATTTTTTTTCCCAGTTGTCTATCTCTATTACAAAAAATATATATTCGTTTCATTTGGTTTAGTGCAGTCTATAGATGCTAAACTCTACTTACCTGCAATTTCCCCCATAGACGTAATGTATTCGAATACTTTTGAGTGTCCCTGTACACGAGCCATTTGCTTCATCTCTACGAAAAGCTTACTGTAGCATCCCTATATGATACACATTTAGAATATCGAATTTGGAATTTCTGCTACTATTTGTTCTTGAGATATGCTGATAACAGACACACAGACAGATACACAGACCATTTGCTAAGAACATGATTTTCGTATTCAAGGGACCTCAGAACATGTAAATTTAACAAAAACTCATGTTCGAAAATTTGACCCTTAAACAATGCTTTCTTGACCCTATGGGTAAGAGAAAGTAAAAAGGGATAATACTAATACTACTTATTTCATAGAATTCAAATTGAATATTTTCATTACTGCCATTTCATTTTATTTTAAGATTAATATTATTATTTGTTTTTTAATTCGTCATTTCTAGAGCATTTATCCATAAAATAAACTTCAGATAGGCCATCTTAATAGCCTTCACTACGATTAAACAAAAGGGTTAATACGAAATCTGCAGTTCACCGAAAGGGTATACTAAACAATGTGTCTCTGTCCTTTTCCCTTCAGGTCTACACAACTGACTAGCTGCTCTACATGTGCTCTACAATAACATAAAACTTTCCATGACTTTGAATTTCAATTGAAATCAAGTCATTACAGTGAAGTTAACCTCTTAATAGAGATTAGTCCATTGTTGACCATTGTCCACTCACTCGCCTACTGCCCGATGGGAGAAAGGTCCTGGCAAGGAGTCGATAAGGTGCGAGTTCCTGAAAAGGCGGGGGTGTTAATGAGATCATCCTTGCTTTTGTTAGGGGATTAGGTTGAATCAATCTCCGTTAAATTATAACAGGGACTTGTCTCGTGACAGTTTACACAAAACGTTTACAGATGTGAGTGAAAACCTACTTAGCAGTATTTGTATATCCTCTGGAACTTAATTAATATGTGTCGTAATTCTTGTCATAAACAGAATATAGAATATTCTTTAAAATATAGTTTAAATTCAGTTTCGGTCAATTTTAATGTTTGTTACAATTTAAAAATTCATATGTTTGAATTTTGATTGATTTTTGAACACGCAAATAAATAAAATTCATAAATATTTTTTTCCCTATGAAAACTTAGTAATCCAAGTTTCATGTATCATACATCAGGGGTGATTGTGAGTAAGATTTTTTTTTTTTTCCCCTAATTTCAGGATTTGTTTGCAATTATTTTTCAGTGACTGTTAAGCTAAAACTGCTGTATAATATAAATTTAGATACATGTTTTGTAATTTTCTGTTATTTTTTTAGACTTACGAAATCTTTACATGTATTTTACTGGTTACAATCAATCGTGGTGTTGTTGTTAGTTATGCCACTTGGAAACTCCGAGACCCGGTAGTGAAACTGCCCGGATTTAAGGAAGCAGAGGAGCGCCACTAGTGGTGAAAGAACAACTTAGCTCGAGAAACTGGCAAAAGATGACAGCACCAGCAAACAACAAAAGTTCGAATTTTGATTTAGGTCAGGGCCGATTAATCCCAAGATGCAGGTACCCTTAGAGATATAATTTTGATGGGAACTTACAGAACTTTGCGGCTACATCAGATTTAACGTGCACTAAAATCCTGCATCGGGTCGGATAACCCGATTTTACTCGAACCTGACCCAACCCTCGGGTCAGGTTGACAATTTTTTTTTTCTTGTGGGTCGAGTACGGGTCGTATTCACTGATCGTTCTTTCTCATGGGTCGGGTTTGGGTTGGGTTTAGTTTTCAACGAGTAGGGTCGATTTGAGGACATCTTTCAAAAAAATAAATAAAAATAAAACAAACAAAGCAGTGATCGCTTATATTTTCTTGTAGATGAGGGTAGGTCAGGTGAGTTTTACATTTCGAAAAATCTCTTAACCCTAGTTTTTATAAAAGTCGTTTGATTAAGTTTCGAGGAAACTCTGTTTTGCCATATTTGCCATGGATGGAATAAAGGTTGACAGTGAACGAGGATTTTCGTGAAGATGAAAATAAGTGGGATGAGTTTGTCTTCCTAAGAAAACTGTTAATACTAATTTTTTTTTTAACAAGATAATTATAGCCATTTGCATGCTAACCCAAATTATACTACATTTTGTAACCGGTGGAGTGAGGGCTAACATCGAAATGCCAAGCCGAGGATAAGTTCGATCAGTTTTTCATTCCAAAAAACCCTTAATACTAAGTCTTCATTAAAATCATTAGATTCATTTCCATGTAAATACAAATTCTGCCATAATAATAATAATAAAAAAAGATATTTCAAGAGTAGCATTGTCCAAACACATAAAGCCTTCGTGGTATTTAAACATTTAAGAAGTTACTTTTTCTTTTGTTAATGAAACTTAAGATTTAAAAAAAAAAAAAAAAAAAAAAAAAAAAAATGCATGCATTGTGAGATATATCAAGCACTTTTAGCTTTCGGTAGACCCGTTTCCCTCCACCCACTGGATACTGGATCTCTTTTTTAATAAATCAGAAAAACGTTTTCTATATGACTTAAAAGCAATTTTGAAGAAAATAAGTTTAGGTTTAACAAATTAGGTAGTTCGATTATCTACGCATGTTAGATTTTTTTTATAAGAGGTGAGTAATACAATATTTTCCACAATGTATTTATTTATTAGAGACGAAAATATAAAATAAGATAGTGAATCATATAACAAGTTTGTAAACTGAAAATAGACAGATTTTCTGACCCATTTTGGGTTATAAACAGAACTTTCCAATTTGGAACATTGCTTTACCGAAATATCTTACAAATTTTTACCTATTTAAGAATTTTTTTTTTTTTTTTTTTTTTTTTTTTACAGTGTATGATCCTGCGTCCTGATAAAGGATTCTCATACACAAAGACGGACGGACAGACATACAAACAAACTACTAAAAACTTTATTTCCTGATTCGGGAAATCTCAAAACGTGCAAATATAGCAAAATCTCAATTTTGAATTTTCATCCTAAAATAATACTTTCTCTATCATTTTATGGGTAAGAGAAAGTAAAAAAATAAGAATTTTTTTAAGGTGGAACATAAATATTACTACTTGATTTGAGTATGCACAAAACGAAAACCCAATATAACGAGGGCTCATAAAGTTTTGATCTCGTCTCTAATTTCTTAAATATTGATCTGTGACATATATCATAACTTGGAAAGTTGTGACAAATAAGGAACAATATTTATAAAATCAATTAACAACTTAAGACGTTTCAGTTTCAAGATTGATAATATAATTCATTAAAAAAAAAAAAAAAAAAAAAAAAAAAAAAAAAAAATCAATATACCTCATACACTAATAAAGTATAAAAAATATCTCCGAAATATGGTAAAACAAAATTTCGGCATAAACTCTTTACCAACGTACTGACATAAGTTCTTCAGTGGACGAAACTAGAGGTCTGCACGGGCCGAAATTTTGAGGCTTGGGCCCGTTTATTTTTTACCACTGTGCAGCCCGACCCAGCCCGGAGAAAAAACAATAATATCAGGCCCGAACCGGCCGGGCCGAAAAAAAAAACATACCTTTCTGTGAAAAAGACTTTTAGTATGTGTTTTGCAAAGGTTTTATATAGCTAAGCAATAGAATGTTCTTTAACAAAACTGCTGAACTTTTACAAGATAATTAAATATAAACAGAAAATCATTATTACAGACGCACAGAAGACACAAAGAAAGACAGAAAGTCAAATCGTAAATATTAGCATGCATCAAACAATATATAGGAAGGTATTTAAAATGGTTAATACTACTAAAAATGCACTTTCATTTATTTCTACTATTATATACCGTAATGTATCCGAATCTTTCATGTGATCCAGTAAGCAAAACTTTAATGTTAATCCAGCCATATTCTATAGAAAAGATGCTTTTACACATACTAAAAATGATGCTACTTTCATCCAATGCATTGGAGGAAAGAAAAAGGGGCTTTAGAGAAAAAGTTACAGCGGAAGGGCTTTTTATTGCCTTTATACCACCTAAACTCTACAGACCATAGGACACAAAGCCTTATACACAGTAATGTATTTAATTTCTTTTGTTTGTATATGTGCGCAAACTAGCAGTAACATGCATACTATTTTGAATAGGAAACCATCTAATATTACTTTAAATAAAATATATTAATTTCGAGACATGCTAAAAATATTTGCAGAAAATCAAATCGCGAACAGACAGACTGATAGACAATTAAATTGAAGTTACAGACATTTTTTAACAAAATAAAATTCTATGTGACATACCAGCCTGTAAGATTATGTAAACAAATGATCAAAGAAATATTTTATCATTTTCCTTTTTCGTTGATTAACGAGGAAATTATAAAGAGATTCGGGTCGACACGGCCGGAAAAATTATCATCCAGTCCCGGCTCGACCCGAGTATACACAAAAAAATTGAGCCCGAGCCTGCAAAAAAATTTTAAGAACGAGTCCAGCCCGGCCTGAGAGCAAATTGAAAAATTCGGTCTGAACCCGGCCCGTGCAGACCTCTAGACGAAACATACCAGCAAAATCACGTTTCAGTGGTCATACACAAATTACGAGTTTCCGTTTGACATAATATTGCAACTTTTTACGTCACCTAATTAGTGTATTGGACACTTTCTAGCAATCGTAATTGTTTTTGTAAAAGAATTGTTTTGCACAGGACGTGCATTCTGGTAATTTTGAATATCCCTATAGCTCTTTTCAACATTTTTGCAATTTATTATGCAAGTCTTAAGATTAGAGAATTGATATTTACAGAATTAAATATCAGGAAAAAAAATCAAATACCCTGTGCGCATGTACTGTGAAATAGTACATTTTTTTTTTCTTTTTAAGTTGAAAATAAATAGATTATAATTAGCTAAACCTAATTTCATTTAGAATGGCAATTTTATTCAAAATTTTAACTACTCAATTATTTTAATCATTCTTAAATATACTAAAATGACGATATTTATAAACAAAAGTACTACTTTTGTTTCACTCAATACCTCGTGTGATGTCTCCATTCATTTCTTCATTAACGGCCAACTATAGTAATATAATATTTACTCAGTCTCTGAATTCTCTCCCAATATTGAAACTAACTGCACAGGTTTTGGAATAGAAACTTCTATTACAAACATGCTGACCGTAGACTGACCGTAGTCCACTCTATGATTGTTCCGGAATAAAACGGGAACGTGACACAAAGGATGCGATAAGGGAAGGATCTAAGAGAGAGAGCGTGTTAATAAGATTGGAACCTGTATTATGGGTCAATCGGCGTTAAATTATAGGACAGACGCTGTTGCTAATACATTTCGAGAAAATCTAGGTTTATATCCGTTAGTACAGTGTTGGTTATCTCTAATGTCGGCCACCGGTAGGCAATTACACAAGAGAGAGTGCACAATGGAGTATTTGTACATGACTGAAATAAGGCAATAATTGAAATATCACAGCGCTAGAAACTGTTTAAATATAAGATGCAATCTTAGAATGAAATTTCTCATTAGATCTGGGATTGCTTGTGTTATGTGATACTTTTGTGTACCTGTGTTACATGAAATGAAATTTTAATCACTTTCATAAATTTTACTTTTATTTAATAATTTATGTATCACGACGTTAGAAGCTTATAAAATTATAGGTCTGTGATATCTAACATATCTGTGAAGTATGGATTTGTGGATCAAATCTCAATTTTATATATATATATATATATATACATATATATAAGGAGAAAATATTGGATTATCTCCAGTCTTCGATGGATTTACACGTTTTGAGATGTCTCGAACACGATTTGACTGTTTTTAGAAAATGTCTATCTGTGCATTTGTGTGTGTGTATCACAAATTTTAGGGACGCTGGATCTCATGAGCCATGAAACGAAATTTAACCAAACTTGGTATTTAGTTGGACCCTGACAAAACGAGTGCTGACTGGATTTGTGGATCAATCGTTCAATAGGTGGTGCTATGATATCATTTTTTCTAAAATTTTCAACATGACAGTATTGGGCAAGATTTCGGATAAATGTACATAATGAGAGTTATTTTTAACGTGTGATTGTAAACTGGATATGAATTATTGATAATAGTAGTAGGAAACAGGGAAAAAAGTTTGTGCATGTAAGAGCATCACTCCCCCCACCTCCCACAAGGGGCAAAGAATCCTCCCAGAAGGTGTAAATTTTCAATATGAACCTTCGAAAGAACTCGTCGAAGACGAAAGATCTCGTCGAAGTGAGGACTCGTCCATAAAAGTAAATCGTAAATTTTCAAAGACTAATGAAATTTTGAAATTGAAAAATTCATAATCAAGGATTTTTATGCCAGCACCATATATAATGTTTTAAAAGTAGTCTGACATCTTTATGATGAAAATATCACTAAAAACTGATGTTTATGCGAAGTTTTGCCGTATTCTTCCATGTTAAGAAATTCGTAAATTTCGAATAATTTGCGAAATTTTCAAAGTAGCATGTTTATAGTTAATGATGTTCCTCCCGGCATCAAAACTGATATTTAAAAGCTGTTCTTACATTTTTACGATAAAAATATTTCTTTTCATACAAGTTGAACTGAAATTTTACCCTATTCTCCCATGTTAAGAAAATCGTAAATTTCGAATAACTTCTGAAGTTTTTTAATTTGAATGTTGCAAATAAATAGGGTTCTTGTCAATGGCCTAAATAATATTTAAAAACTGATCGGACCCCTCTGCGATCATTTGTTCGTGTATACAGAGTAACAAACTAACATACTAACGGACTAACAAACTAACAGGTACCCGACACACGGACACCATACCCATTTTGATATTTTCGTATTCCTCACACCTGGAAACGTGTAAAAAAGTAAAAAAACCGAGGTCGAAAATTTTCAAATACATTATGTCTATAGAGGAAATTGCAGTTAAATAGAGTTTAACATCTATAGACTGCACTAAACCGAAACGAATATATATTATTTTATATGCGTAAAAACATGTTTCATGTAGAATACAGTATAGAAATCATTCACTGTTCGTTTACAGGGCTACACAAAAGAACTAGATTATAGTGCGACAATACTTAAAATTGGTGGAAGTGTACTTCAGGTTGTGCCGTGTGTTATTAATATAGGGTTATATTTATGTGCACCATTTGATTTGTACATAACTTTCAGATGATTTATAGGGCTGCCAATATTTAAGCCATAACATTCTTTTTCATTGTCAGTGGAAGTGCTTTACTATAATATTTTACCATGTCCAGGAAAGCTGCTCAGGAATTGAAACTAATTCCTCATGGCCAAATGGTAAATAATGTACTTTTTAAAACTAAATATAGCTCTTTTTTTGTGTGTGTGTGTGTGTATTATATATTTACACTTTTTGAGTCTTCCTGAATGCTGAAGTCAAGTTTTAAGCGTTTGATCTTTGTCTGTGTCTGTTAGAGTAAATTAAACAATTTCAGGCGATCCAAATATTGTATTTTGAAGTTATAATACGTTTGTTACTAGAAAAGTTTGATCACGATTGATAAGTTTCAAGGAATAATTCGTGTGAAAGTTGTCTGAATAATTTTAAATGAACTTTTGAATTTAATAACAGATTTGAATTCTATATAAATGTATGTGCCGTAATGAAACGGGGGTTTGAGGGGGGCGTTAGTCCCCCTCACATAGAACTATTTGTCAAATAAAACTGTTCCGAAGAACTAATTTGAATTGTTTTAACATAGATTTGCATAACAGTACTCGTTATCTTACCCCTTAATCTCCAATCTGTATTTATAGTATTAAATTTCAAGGTAAGAGAAAGTCGTGTGAGTGACACCCCAGATTATTTCTTTTTCTCTTCTTTTTATTTATTTATTTATTTATTTATTTATTTATTTATTTTTTTTTTTGGGGGGGGGGGGGTTGTTGAGGCTAAGTTATATTCACCATGGTGATTTCAGATTGTACATTTTTCTCTGAATTTCCTCATGGATACAAGGGTACAAACATTTCCCCAAACAATACAAGTGTATAAACATTATGATGTTTAATCTTTCCCTGCAGTGGTCACATATTAGGGGTTGCATGACGTAACTCAGATAAAGTCCATTAAATTTTCTTTAGATGACAATACTGATAAAATATAATAATTAGATAACAATACAAATGAAAAATAAATTGAATTATTTTCATTAATGGTTACAAAAAAGAAAGAAGAACTAGTAGGATAGGCATTGGAAGGATTATGAAAGCCAATCGCTTAACGAGTAACAATCTTAAAAAAAAAAAAAACTTAGACCAATTTCCTTTATCAATTTTAACACTTTCCAATGAAGATAAAAATTGTCTATAACTTCGGCAAAGTTGTTTGTCTGAACTCTCATTCCCATAAATATCTTAGATCGTCTTGCAACTAGGTTTATCATAAAATGTTGTCAGGTGATAATGATGTGAATAACACCAGGGATTTGTATAACAGAGATACACAAAAAATTCCTATAATCCACGGTCTATGAGAGGTATTTCAAAAGCTATTCTGTTATACTATCACATGAAATTAAAATTTATTATTAAGTGAGTACAATACATAAACTCACCGGCAGCTAATGTCCCTGTTAGTCTTTGGGGAAATTTGTTTCCGAAATTACTCATTTTCAATGGATTTTTTTTTTTTTTTTTTTTTTTTTTTTTTAATCCTTTTTCACATTCACAACTGATAAATTAAGTGCTCGTTTTACAAAAATGGAAAAAACATTTTCACATTATATTTTCTAGTTAAACATGCCAAAAATGTACTTAGTCGACTTTTCACGTTTATTAACTAATAAAATGTTAAAAATGTAAATAAATAAATAAAATGAATATTGATTTAACTATTGGGAATTTTGTGAATGTAAAACAGTATAATAATAATAAGAGTAATTGTTTTAAAAAAATTTCCCCGAAAAATACCATGAGGTTTAGCTGTCGGCGAAGTCAAGTATTGTGAGCTCTTAAGATGCTTATAAGGACTTTGCTTAAGAAGATGATGCACATTATATATATATATATATATATATATATATATATATATTAATTGCTAAATTTTAAGGTTAAATTTTATTATGATATCTATCATTTATATATATATAATACATACATACATATATATATATATATATATATATATATATATTACTAATTACTATATTAGAATTAGTATATTAGAATGATAATCATTTGCATACACATACATTGAAATATAGTATTAAACCTGTTACTTTTTTTTAACTATTTAAATTTAATAAAATAAAATTTCAAATTTTAATTTTTGAAAAGTTTTAAATGATCCTTGCTGTTTTATTTTCTTAATGATTTGACATCATTATTATATTTTAACAAAATATTTTAAGCATGTTTGTGAATATACCGATAAATTAATTTTTAGTTATATACATATATATATATATATATTAATGCTAATATTTTGCATTAAATTTTACACATTCAAAAATAAAAATATATTTAAAAATTAACTTTTTAAAGAATCTACAAAATAATACCCAAATATATTTAGAATATATATTATTAAAGTACAATAATGAAATCTAAGGGGGAAGGGGGATTATCAGGGAGTGTTTTAAGTTTTTTCAAAAAATAAATGAATAAATAAGATATATCATACAATAAAATATTTCTGTAAATTTACTGAAATATTTAACCAAACTCTCTGTAAATTTTCAATAATTCTTTGCTAAAAATAAATAATCTTGAATCTCAATTTTTATTTTGTATTTTTATCTATTTTTATTATATAATTTCTCGATAAAAACTAAAAAAAGATATTTCTACCTTATAGAAAAATCATTTTCAGTCACAAATATATTTTTGCCAATAATTAATTAAATTAATATTAGCCATTAAAACGCATATATAAAATAGTTTTTTTAACATCTTCGTTTATTTTCACATAGGAAAACTACAGTAAACTTCTAGTTGAAATCAAAGAAATTTTACGTATACAAGTATACCCAAGAGAATTTAAAAACATTACATCTGTGGAAAAAATTTTTGGTAGGTACAGAACATCTATAGACTGTACTAAACAAAATGAAATGATTATATACTTTCTGCATGCATAAAATCATGTTTCGTGTATAGTATATAGTACGAAAATCATTCAGCAATCGTTAAGAACTAGAATAGAGTGGGACTATGCTTGGAAGTGGTTGAAGTGTATTTCAGGTTGTGCTGTGTATAATTGATAGGATTATATTTAACTTCAAATGTGGTGTGTACATAATTTATAGGCGAAATACACGGCTACCAATAATTACGCAAAAACATTTTTTTCTGTATGGAATGTAATTGGTGCAAGTGCTTTTCTATATTTTTCCATGTCCAAGAAAACTGCTCAAGAATAAAAAATCGTTCTTCATACCCATAGGGTCAATAAAGTATTTTTTAAGTTGAATTTTCAGCGGTTTTAAACAAAATAATATACATGTGACTTTCTAAATAATATATGAATATAAGGGCATTAGCCATCATAAAGAATTTCTTTTTGTTGAGAATGTTTACAGAATTCATGCAGATTTGTAAATCATACATGAATACGCGTAAAAGTACATTTGCCTAAGGCATTAGCCGTAAAAAACAACTTTCTTTTGATGAGAATATTAACCCCATGAGACATTAACTCTTATGAATCAGCAGAACACAGTAGCAGCTATTACAAATTATGACATTAAACTTTGCGAATCGAGACATTTCTGTTTTGTAAGCAGGAAAACAACATTAATTACATTTAAGGCTGACACTTTATTCAAATGAATCTTAGGGATCGCAGTAGCCTAGCTGACAAGAAGCCGAGTTTGTAGCTGAAAGACTGCGAATTCGATACTCGGGCTGTCCGAAGACGTCGCGTACACTAATGGAGGTCGGTGCACGTAAAATCTGTCAAAGCTGAAATATCCTCTATCTTTCGAAATCAAAACTTTTGGGTTGGTTGGTTGGGTTTAACGTCGCACTAGTACTGTGCAATGTGTAATCATTGCCTTTGGGAGATACCAAAGCGAGGAAGCCTAGGGATCCTACATGATAAGATACTGGACATTGGTCACCAGGTCGATCCGCCATTGTTTGTTCAGTCTATTATATACGATACTATTACGCTCTGAAAACTTTTTGAAAACGCATGGCTCTCTGATGATAAATAATAAATTTTTTTCTCTTTTTTTAGAAAGTGTGAGACACATATAAAAACATATTATGTTCTACGGCGATCGAGTTGTCTTTGAATGAGCGTCCACCCTTTTTGTTCAATGTCCAATCTCTCTTCATTCACGGTCTCTAGGAAACATCATCTCCACAGAGGATCAAAATTGTGATGTCATGTCTCTGGACAACCCATATGCGTTAAATTCCGACCGCTGCCAATTTTCCACTGCGCAGTTCTAATGTGACGTTAAACCCACTGAACTCAAATGATTTTTTTTTTTTTTTTTTAACGTGAAGACATTTTGAGAACAGAAAAATAAACATATAAAACGGCAAAAAAAAAAAAAAAAAAAAAAAAAGAAGGTATTGATGATGCTCTACCATAAATAGCTATTTTAAAAACTAAACAAAAATTATTCAAATAATGAATAGTTTTTGTTTATATACGTTATGATAATGTGTGATCTTAAATATTTATATTCAAGTAAAATTATAACATCTCAATCATTAATGAGGATAAAAAATAATCAATTCACAGGCCTACAAAATTGAAGTTGACAAAATTTGAGTTGATGATTTTAGCTGATCTTTATATTTTTTGATGCGCTGAAACCGAAAGTGCAGCTCATTTTTCTCTATCACGTATAGATTTTTGTCAATACAGGGTGTTTACCGACGCAATTTCTTACATATACCCATCATAACAATAGGTTGGTTGGTTGGCTGGTATGGTTTTACGTCGCATTAGTGCTTCGCAAATACAACAATAGGTATCCATGGTTAATTAATCATGGAAACATTCTATAAAACTTACCATATAATTGTATTGGTGGAAGAGTAATGGAAGAAATTGTATATAGGTAGGCACCCTGTATTGACAAAAATCTATACGTGATAGAGAAAAACTGGCTTCATTTTCGGTTTCAGCACACCAAAAAAACATAAAGATCAGCCGAAATTATAAAATCAAAATTTTGCATGTCGACCTGTGTCATTTTACACAAAAATTCTTTTTTAGAACACGAGATATTTTTATCTCTTAAATAATTGTCAAATAATATTACTAATAAAAGGTGACTGTTTTTCAAACCTTCTATACAATTATTCATTTTGGACTCATTCATTTTATCATTGTGATGTAAGCAAATAATGCACGCATTTTTGCAAACAATGCATGAACACGCTCACAAGTATATTTATTTTGACATTTGTTAGATCCCTTTTTTTGTTGTGAATTTTAACCCTGAGGACATTATCTTTTGTGAATTGAACAGACCAACAACTATTACAAATTATGACATTAAACTTTGCGAATCGAGTGATTTCCGTTTCTGTAAGAGGACGACATGAATTACATTTATGGCCTGTACTTTATTCAAATAAATCCTGTTTTCCAATCAAAACTAAACAACACGGACACTTGACTTTACGACTAGCATTTCCGCACGCGTATCGAACTGGTGCCAATAGTGGAAAATTACACTTTCCGTCACACTCGATAAAAGTGACACGCGTGCACTCTATTGTGACACTGATGTTCCGGGATTCTATGCCTGCTATCGATTCTCGATTTGTGAACATTCGCACGTTAAGTGTCGCCTTGTTGCCACGTGCAGCAGTAGAAAACTAGAAAAGGCCACCTTTTATTTTATGTGTTTGAGAATATTATGCGAAAATCTTTTTTGTAAGTTAGGTGAGTATTGGTTGTATCTTGTAGAACTTATGTTTAAAAAGGGAATCAACAGTGCATACAAACATATAAATACAGCTAAGGATGTATAAAATTTTATGGAATCGTTATAATCGGTTTATTTTATCTTTTATTTTTATTTTATTAAATTGTTTTCATTCTGCCTTTTTTTTTTTTTTTTCATGAAATTGAAATGTTAAATTCCAAATAAATTTTCAAAAAAATCTTGCTCAATTCAAGATTTTTATTATTTTTTATTTTGTTTTGAAAGAATCAATTTGGCGAAAATTGCTTCATTTTGGTACTGTCTTAAAGATCCATTAGAGGAATACCAATTTTTTAGACCAAATAAAAACTGGTATGATGTGGCCACCACATGACTTTCTTCTGTATAATTTTACACACAATTTATTCAATACAAATCAGTTATTAAATTATAAAATTATTTTCCATTATAAATGCAGACGATTTTTATCTGACAGAATTATATCATCACTAAATGCCGAAAGATGTCATTTTTTTCCAAAAAAAAAAAAAGACTTTTTTCCCAAGTTTTTTTTTTTTTTTTTTTTTTTTTTCCACTATAAGTAAAAGGTATTGACGTGATCTTTGGAAAGATACCCAAATTGAAAATTTACTCCACCCAGGGGTGTGGGAAAGCGATGTCTCCACATGCACAAATTTGTTTTCCTAGTTAACTACTACTAATATCAAAAATTCATATTGATTTTACAATCACACGATTAAAATAACTCTCATTATGTACATTTATACGAAATTTTGTCCTATACTACCATGTTAAAAATTTAGAAAAAATGCGATCACAGAGCCACCTGTTGAGTCATTGTTCCACAAATCTAATCAGCACCAGCTTATGTCAGGGTTCAACTAGATACCAAGTTTGGCTAAATTTTGTTCAATGGTTCGTGAGATACAGCGTCCACAATATTTGTGATATACACACAGACTGACAGACATTTTTTAAAAACAGTCAAATCGTGTTCAAGATATCCCAAAACGTGTAAATCCATCGAAATCTGGAGTTCGAAAATTTTCATGAATCCAATACTTCCTCTCTCTATATAGAAGAAAGTAATAACTGTAGAGGCTAATGGGTCAAACAACATGCATTTTTTATGTTTTTGCCTGACTTCTTTATTATTATTATTTTTTTTTTTTTTTTTTTTTTAATGTAGAGCCGTTCACACTAAATTAAAATCCGTAAAAAAAAAACAAAATTAAAAGTTTTTTTAAGCAGAAATTTTTATTAATAAAATTATAAAATGCATTCAAAATCCAAAATTTGGAATTCATCTAGTTAACGAGTAGTAGGGAAGGCCTTTTAGAAATACCCTGTATATGTTCGATGATAATTATATATAAAATAAAAAATGTCACGATTAAAAGTATAGTCTCCATATAGTTTTCTTCAGTTTGTTGAATTTAAAAATCTGTTTTACATACAATAAATTCAATTTCATATATTGCAACTTGAGGAAAAAAAATGTGATAAATGATGAATTCTTAATTCAAAATAAATGAACAAAATGAAGAACATGCCACAGAAATCAGTTTGTCGGTAAATCAAAAATATATCTGATAGCTGAATGATTAACTGTTTACGCTTCAGGTAACAGGTGTCAGGTTCGATTGCCGGTTCTTTCATGAGTGTTCGTAGTAGTTCAAAATGTATTTTAACAAGTAGGTCCCGATGTAAATACACATAGTATGTCTATCGTGAGATAAATGAAATCAAATAGATACATTTTTAAAACCATTATTTAAAAAAAATCTTAAATTTCTAAAAACAGAAATAAATCGTTTAGTTTTATAATTAAATAATTCGTATTTATTTTCTTATTATTCTGTGAAATGTGCATAATTATTGGTAAAAGGAACAAAAATACCTCAACTCTTTCATTAAAACTCTTTTAAAATAATAAAATTGCATAAATAAGAAATAATCGAGATATTTTGTAAATGAAAAGTTACATACATTTAACAACAATATGCAGATGCTCAAAATACTTATTGTTTTGAGTATCTTGTTATTCTTTATTCTTTATTATTTTTTTACTTATTATTAAAGGAAAAAAAACTTAAAAAAAAGAGGAATTAAAAGGTTATTATTGTTCATATATCTCTCTGTTTTTCTGTCCATCCACACATCACGTAATTGGAAGTTTGCGGGTTTGGTACTCGAGCCGGCCAAAGACCGTCGTGTACACTAATGGTGGCTGGTGCACATAAAATCTGTCGTGGCCGCAATGTCCTCCATGGTTCCATTAAAAATTACACATCTGGGGGTCACCGAAGCGGGAGAGCCATCCCTTCCATGGAAGATCAAAATTGTGATGGCATGTCTCCGGACCACCTCTAGGGGTGTGTCCCAGACCGTCGCCAATTGCCCATCTGCGCAGCACTAGTGCGACGTAAAACCCAACCATCCAACCATCCATCCATCCACACATCAATGTCAGCTGCGAGCTTAACATTTACTAAACAGGTTAAGTATATAGCATTGTTTTATTTAAGAATGTACAAGTTTCTTATCTTATTCAAAATAATTATTACGGCAATGTACATGGCTTTGTTATGGTCATTTTAGATAATATATTTGCTCTGATAATTCTAATCTGCTCAAAGAACTTATTATTTTTTTTATCTTTTGCTTTTTGTCCAGGAAACGTTCGTTCTATCATTGATAAAGTTCTAAATAAATTTAATATTCTTTAACACCCTTATCCTAAACAAACTGGCTCGAGCTTCATTTCGTTTATTTTAGATTAACTTCTTAAAACTTGCGCTACTGATTGATTGGCTAAGAAAGTTTACTTAAAAATCGTACGACAGCTTTTCTTGAAACATTTTGTAGAGATAAATGTTATCTTTATACGCCTGTAAGTAAATATTATATCGTTCGAAATGGTAGACACGTGTAGATCCAAATAAATTTTTAAATAATACTTTAAAGAAATGTTTTAATATTTTACTTTAAATATGAAAAAGAAATTAATTTAAAAGAAATATTTATGTGTAAACAGATAAGTGACCAATTTAACAGAATTTTTAAGTCATAACTAATTCAGGCATCGGAACATATACCAACATAAAGGAAGAATTGTTCAAGGAAAGATGGAAGGCACTTAGCACATGTCATATCGAAAATCACATATTCTAAATTATATATTAGATTTCAAAATTTAATTCTCTTCGAATTCATTTTCTGTCTTTATAAAAAGCGATCTAAAATCTGCGGTTTCTCTTCTAGCAAAATATCAAATTCATTATCTCTCTATTTCTTTCAATAAATAAAAATAAAAGTAAGAGATGTGGTTTCGCTCGCATAATGTTCTGTGAAGTGCAAATCTTTTCATTCAGTAAAGTAAAATAGAATAAAATATTTCCAGATGTGTCATTTCTGTAACATAGAACAGACGCATCCGCTCATTAAGTAGAAATTATGTTTTTTGTATCGGATAAAAGACTAATGAAATCATAAATTTTTGTGGTTAAATTGCTAACGTACATTTTTGATTCTCATGAGATTTTGTAACGGTATTTCAGCTAAAATTAGTGTCGCCAATATATTTTTTAAAGTTATACTGATTTATGCGCAACTGAAAAAAGTGGGTGTTGTTCTTTTGTCTGTCAGAATGAAGTTTGGCGATATGTCCTGTGGTTTTGATGTGAAGTAAATGAGCCAAACTTTGATCACTTTTGCCGCTGCTCTTGGATAAGTAAGAAGCTCCGAGTTCTCTCTAAAACTCCCCGTGTCCATTTATTCTATTTATTCGTAAAAAAAAAAAAAAAAAAAAAAAAAAAAAACTTTTATCTTGATGTTTTCAAGAAAATATTTGTACTATGAATTAATTCAAAATTTCTTTGTTATTGAATTTGCAAGAAAAACGATGATATTGGACTCCAATAAATAATTTAATTAAAGATTTCGCACTCCTGAGCTATCTGCTTGTGATAACGCTTCTTATATTCATCTTCACGGCTGTTACAGGAAATTAATATATTCTACCAACTAACTACTTGACAACACATATTCTGGAAATCATTATTATAATAATGTTATTAAAAGCACAAAAATGAAAATGCAAATATTTTCCACTTCAGATTTCTTTAAATATGCAATTCCTAAATTACACTTTTGTCGTTGTCTCACTAGTAAATCCTTTATTTTGACCCAAATCTCCGTCGTCAGGAAGAATATTTTATCTCTGATATTTGGCATTTGCTGTCTATATATCTACCATATTATTTATATATCATTACTAACAATTAAAAAAAAAAAAAAAAAAAAAAAAAACTGCTAAGTCTTTTATTCGACTCTATTTTATAAATTTTTTCCTTCTATTAAATTTTAAGATCAACATCCAGATTTATATATTAATCATTTCATCACGACAATGTGAAGTAAACAAAAATCACGTCATGATAAAAATATTAAGAATTTAAAATACAACTATAACAACTGACGATTACATATTGAAAAATGCATAATTCAACAAAGATGATAGAAAAAGTGAAAGTTCGTGAAATGACTTTGAAGAACTCTCCAAAAATAAGCTATAAAATCATCAGGGGTAGGCTGGAATAAATAACATTTTTTCTTTGAGGATGATGGATGGCTTTTAACAAAAAGTCAGTGCCCGGCAATGTTATCAAATATAAACCAAAAAGATTTAATTAAAAAAAAAAAAAAAAATCATTATACTTAAAAATTTACGTAAGTGGAAATAACAAGATCAAAATACCAAATACAAACAGTAAATTATTATCTCCCTTATAAGCAGTCGCTTGTAGTTAACATTAAATTAAAGTCTGTTATTTTTAAATCATTTTGTCTTCTATTGGACGCAATGAATTTATACCATGCATAGTTATTCAAAATATATACAAGATCTTTAGTAGTAATGAATCTGTAGTAGTGCAAAAAGTTATTGGACAAAAGTTATTGGACAAAAAGTGTCATCATTTCCATTAGACATTAACAAAAAATTTTATAAAAGTTGTATTTATTATTATCATCATTTTAATTTCAATATTTTATTTTTGTTCCTCCAGACCAAAGCTTTACAGAGTAAGCTCGTTCACGTAATGTTAAAAAACGTCGCAAAGTAAACTCGACGTTAGCGCTTCTCTTCGTTCGGTGGCTGCGGTACCCAAATAAACGTTGTGAAAAACCCGCCTCTATTGTGCTTTCTTTAAAAATGTTATCTCTTATGTTTCTAATGTAAACAAGAATTAATTCTTACCCTAAATGAACATTATAGATGTGATTATTTATTTGAAATTATTAGCGTACATTTCACTTTAAATACAAAATATGTTAGATGTTAGCTAATAATCTCAAGTAAACAATCACTTTATTAGTAGCCAACATCTAATATATTTCATATTTAAAGTCAAATGTACGCTAATAATCTCAAATAAATAATCACATCAGTGTTTACTTAGAGCTAGAATTAATTAGTGTAAAATATAATTTTTTAAATCGATCTTCTAATGTTGTAAATTGTATTGTAAATACGAAACAATTCATGTATTAGTAATTTAAGAAGAAATGCTAACGTGTGCAATTTTCAAAATTAAAATTTTGGTTAAAAAAAATTTAATTTTGGAAAAGAAATCGCTTATAAAAGATGACTTTATCATTATCTCCTTTATTAAAAAAAGCAATATGCCATGTTGCATAAAATCAATCAGGCACAGACGAAACCATTCGCAAAAAATTTATCTTCTAAACAAAATATATTTGTAATCGCTTTATAACCAACTCTATAATATACTCCCTTTATAACCAACTATGACGTAACCACGACGCAACCATGACATAGTACGCTACCCATTGCTCCATTGTAGTGAATACGCTTACTTTGTAAAGCTTTGCTCCAGACCGACTGGTAGCGAAATAACTAAACTCACTCCTAAATCGTAAAGAAGAAAGGACCCATATTCCATTTTGTTTGATAAAATGCATAAATATCGTCTCAATGTTCAAGTCATCAAATGAATTTCTTTTGATTCACATTCGCTCATAATAATTTTGATAAAACAATTTTTTGATAAAAAAAAGTGGTAGCATTCATGCCACAATCCTCCGTATTCATTCGATTTAGTCCCGTGTTTTTTTTTTTTTTTTTTAATAAGATGAAAGGAGAATTAGTTGAAAGTTAGAGTACTTTAAAAATTTGGAAGAAATTAAAGCATCAACTATAGCAAATTATTTTTCGTCAACAGAGAATAATACATTTTTTTGTTTTCTAATTTAGTGTAAAGATGCAAAGATTGTGTAAAAGCTGGTGATGATTAATTTGAAATGGATTTTTAGACTTTTAACATAAATGCAAGCATATTAATAAATAAATATGTTTCTGTGCATTATAAAAAAAAAAACTTTAAAAATTTTCATCATATCGTATTTAATAAATAAAATGGCTCGAGAAAGCGGTAGTATCTTATTTTTGATAGAAATCTTAGTCTCTCGACCATCTTTCTTTCCCATCGAACTTTCCCTATTACTTGAAAGGGAAAGAAAAAAAAAAGAAGAAAGAAAATATTTTAACTGCCACCATAATGTTTTTAAAGTCCTCACGTCCAGTAGTAAAGTCGCAGCTAATAAATTAAAAAAAGAGGCTGTATGTTTGCCCATGGTTACGAGTGTAAAAAAATTATACGGTGTTTTTAGGGATGCAGCAAGTGTCGAATATCAATACATCCCAAAGAATTTATGACCTTTTATTGCCGTCTTTAAATAAATTTTCCACCCTAGACGTTTTATAAAATTTTATTATCTTGTTTAAAAGGAGGAAAAAAACATTAAACAGCTACGCTTCTAATGCTTCATCCGAATTATGAGCAAATGCCTGAAAAATCCCTTTTCTCCATTAAAAATCCCTTTCACACTTAGCAGCCTTTATGATGATTCGGCATCTATCGCTTATTTGATTTCCAACGCAAGTAAAACTTGAAATGGTGATACATAAACGATTTATGGTGTAAATGCGCTCAAGGAAAATTCAAGGCAACAATTTTAATTGCTTTGGAGACAGGTACATAATATTTGTGGATTTTTACTGCTTTTAATATTAGTTCCAGCTTTTACTTAAAAAAAAAAAAAAAGAAAAGAAAAGAAAAAAAGAAGAAAAATCTATTTTAATACGAGTGTAATATGCTCATTTCCAAACTTCTACAAAATGGCGGGGATAAAAAGAAACTATATTTTTTCAAACTGGATTATTTGTTAAAGAAGGTGAATGCTTAGACAAACTTAACTTAAGTTGAAATAAAAACATAAAAAGAAACCATAAATTTAACATTATAAAATCAAGTATTTGTGAAAGGAGAAAGCAAAAGAATGTTTATACAAATGTAACTAAAACTTAAAATAAAAATTTGCAAAGAAATCATAACTATACTAGTTTTCTAAATTTATGCAGTTAAAAAAATAAAGAACATAAACTAATATGTTGTGGCCATCATAAAACTTTTTTCTATATATATATTTTTTTCCCCCTAGAAATTCACGTAATTTAGAGCAAAACAGTACTGCATTTAACTTCGCGAAAATAAAAGAAGCGCGGCAAAAAAAGTGTTTTTTTTTTTTTTTTTTTTTTTTAATGTTAAAATTAAAATTTTCAATAACATCGTGTGTTTTAAATTATCTCGGATGTAGGCTTTAATTATTAATTTTAAAGGAATCGTTCTTTTAATAAATTTCTTTTGAAAGCTACTGGTATTGAAAATATAAATTCTCGAGAGAAGGAACGAGCGACAGGAGTGAGTACTGTTACTGCATGTTAAAAACTTTTATGCTGGTTAAGTACATCCACCAAACTTTAATAGAAATCAATTTATTCCATGGCACAAATAACTACCCACACAGTCACTTACTTCCATCAGACATCTATAACAGTTAAAAAACGATCCATTAAACTTCTATAAACATCTTACACATATCTATTAACACGACAAGTTTCACTCTTTTTCACACCTATTAGATGTCTGTTAAATATCGATAAATCTCTAAATATCCAATCACTGGACTTGTTAGATCTAATAGATATTGAAAATATCTAAATCTTGTTTTGATCTAACATGTTGCATCTATTAGAAATCGAAAAAGGCACGTCTAAATTTCGTCTGCATTTAAACATCTAATAGATATCTATAATTAATTCAGGATATCCAGTACTTCTAATGGATAAGATATTTTGTATCTTTTATGGATCACTGGATGTAATTTAGATGTCTAATGGATATAAGTGGCTGGGTGGGTAACTACGACTTCCCGTAAAAAAAAAAGGGGGGGGGGAGTCGAAATTGGCGAAAAAAATCGATTACTTTGTTTTAAGTTATTATAGACCTATGCTGCAGCCATTCGTTTTAAAAGTATTGAGGGACTGCTTTGAAAAAAAATATATATATATATATATTGAAAATTTAACTCATATTGAAAATTTAACTACCTCTCCCTCCCTGTAGAGGGGAAGTGATGCTCCTACATATATGATACTTTTACTGGTTAACTATTACTGTTACCAATAATTCATTTTAATTTTAAAATGATTCATTAAATATAACTCTTGCAGACTTTATAGAATTTTTTGTCCTGATTATTTTTTATTTTAATTGTGATGCCATATTGAAAATTAAAAATAAAACGGTATGGTACCGCTACCTGTTGGGCGACATGCACCAAAAGCTACTCAGCGCCAATGGAAGTCTAGGTCAAACCAAACATAAATGTGTATTAAATTCCATTTATTTGGTTGGTGAGGTACAACGTTCTCAAAGTTTTTGATACACAGAGAGAGACTGGCAGATACATATATATATATATTTTTAAAGGTGGTCAGTTTCAGTTCAGGATAATTTAAAACATCGTAAACAGGCGTTCGTAAATTTGTAAGCATCGAATACTTTCTCCTTGTGCATACAAAAGAATTTAAAAAGAATGGTGAAAGTTTTACAAATCTAACTAAAGTTTAAATAAAAACTTAAAAAAGAAAGTATAAACATATTTTTTACTAAAGTTATACATATTTAAAAAATAAAAATAATAAAGATAAACGTTTATACAAGTTCAAATGAAGTAAAATCAAAACTGACAGGTTTAAATTTAGCAAACAAAAGGCATTTATTCATAATTTTTTTTCCCTTTTCAAATACAGATAAGAATTTTAGTACCTGAATTATATAAATACCTTCATACGAACTTCAATTTCAGTTGGTCTATTGCAAATGGAAGCTTCTTTTTTAAGAACAGCTCTTTAATTACACCGTTTCTATAAGGTTGGTTGGTTGTAGGATTTAAGGCCGATTGACAACGCAAATGTCCTAGGCCTATAGGGGGAATTCCCTACGTGGGTTTTTTTTTAAGGGGTCCTAGCCCTTTTCGGAGAAAACCACGGAAAACTCCAAACGACTAGGTCGACGAGCGGGACCTGGGATCGAACCCGGCACCTCCATCTACCAGCTTTGAGCGCAGAACCGCTCGGCCGCTGGTGGGCCTTGTTTCCATAAGGAATTTTACAAATCCGAATTCCTCTGTTACTTTCAATTATCATAGCAACACGGATTTTACTTCAATCTCTTTTGATTTAAATACCAATCGAAATTTTCTTGTATAAAATTGTTGTAAAATTGGTATTATATTGTATATGCTTTTTTTCATTCTTATTCTATACGTTTTTTATTTATTGAATAAAATTTGCCCAGCAGTATTGTAGTTTGTAAATTCCTAAACTTTTTTTTTTTTTTTTTTTTTTTCTAGTCATGTGAATCATAGTAAAAAGAAAAAAAAAAAAAATCTTCGTTTAAACTTTTTCAAAGTTTTTAACAAAATGGCCAAACAAATTTCTGTAATTTTTCTCTCGCACAACAAATAAATATTAAAATATTATACATAAAGGACTTTGTAAATATATTCTTATAGGTTTTTAATTGTATGATCGGTTATATTTATTTATTTTTATTTTATTTTTTGTTATTTTTTAAAATTTCTTTAAATTATGTCACCAAAATTTCCATTGGGCATTGCTTTAGGTTTTAACTTTAATGATATAAATAATTTTTTTTTTTTCTTTTTTTTTTTTTTTTTTTCAAATACGATTATATTTAGATAATACTTATAAACAGATGAAACAAAAAAATTGAAACCATATAAAAATGTAACAAATTTAATAAAAAGTTCTTTAAAATTCATTTAAATTATACGCGTCTGTACTTTTATCTTTAATATTATGAAAGCAAAAATAAATTGAAATCTTAATTATATGTACAGTTTCGTAGTTGGGAGCAGCCTCCCAAAATGCCGTGCAAAAAAAGAAAGAAAGTGATTAGGCAGATTGCACTAAAAGCACGGCTTGTAATTGCTAAAAAAAATAACTTTTTTTTATGATGTACGTTAAATACTTATTAAGACGTGTCTTTTTTTATAACTTTTTTTAAGGGTGAAAAAGAAAAAATGAGAGGCGAATAAATTAACTTATTCAAGTACTGATAGAGATAATCTTTGAAAATAAATGAGATAATTTCTAATTGCAAAATTTTACAATCTAGTTTTATTTTAGTTTTACAATTTTTAACTTTAAATTCAAATAAAATAAAATAAACACTTAATATTTAAAAAAGAAATAAAAATTAATTGCATCGTTTTAATATTATTACAAAAAACGAAAAACTAAAAAAACTAAAAAAAAAAACATTCTAATGCTTTATATATTAATAGCTGTCCTTTGGCTCTTTGTGTCTACTGTCTGTACATTAAATTTAGTACTTAAATTTTTTAATTTAAAGATTGGAAATTGCAAAACTGTTAACAAACGTTAACTTAATGGGTTTTTTTTTTCTATCTTTGAATAAATAAATAATTATAGAAAAAAAAAGGGGGGAGGGGGAGGAATTTTTAACGTTTAATCAAAAATGATTCCATTTTGAATTTTTTATTTCTATTTTAGTTTTTCAAGGTGACTTTTTTAAGGCAATCGCAATAGAACAAATTATATGTATCATATAGATAAAGATACAGCGGTTTTAAGATAGTTTCACAGATATTTAATTTCCATTTTCTAATTTAATTAATATTAATTTAATCGTGATTATTTATAGTATGTAAACTTCAGTCATTACGTTGTTTTATCTTATTTTCTGTATCTCATATTTAAATTAAATTTATAAACGTATAAAATTTATTATATCTTTAAATAATATATATAACATTTCTCTAACGTGGACCTGTTACGATTATATTTTGCAGAAACAATACGATAGCGACAGTAAAATACGCGAGGATGAAACATACAAGTAATATTTAAGCACGCGGACTCAGTTCAGTAATTTAAAAAAAAAAAGTCGATATTTGTCTGATTAGATTATTTTATCGAAAAATTTATTTTTAAAAGTTGCATCTTTACAATCAGTCCAAGCGTCATTTCAAACCCAGCAATAAACAAAATACCAACAATTGTCATAAATTGACTGAAAAACGTAATAGTAAAAAGTATACTCAAAATAGGTACTAAGTGTTTTTAACACACACACACAAAAAAAAAAAAAAAAAAGCCAAAATGAATAAATAATAAATAAATAAAATAAAAGGTATCTCGCCTACAGATGGTGGTAAAATTTTAAAAGTCGCCATAGGGGCCCTTTCCCTAGCAGCACACTTGTCCACAGAACATCCTGAGGAGGTCCATAGGATTTCCCTTTTATCCACATGACATCCGGAAGAGGCTTTTCGGAGAAGATGTGCTACTAAGGTTATTAAAGCTGTCTTGCCGGGGGTAATAGGAAAACTGGGTCGTCAAACATGAATTATATTTCGAAACTTTTCTTTGAATGATTTGGTTTAACTATCATTAGCGCTTCATCCCACAAAAACTAATAATAATTTGGCTTCTGATGAATTAAAATTTTAATTGATGTTGAAATTGATATAAAATTATAAGTTTCAAATTTTAAAGGTAAATTTAAAAAAAAAGAAATGAAATGAAATGAAAGAAAGAAACTGCGAAGATTTTGCTTGGGTTTGCTAGTAATTATAATATCAACAACATCTCTTTTCAATGAAAAATAGCCTGATCTGCAATAAAGTGGGCTGAAAATGTAATCTTGATTGATGTAGAGTAAAAAAATTTAAACAGTACAAACTGTATAAACAAACAACAATTGTTTCGGTTTGAAACGATTAAATACGACCCTTCATGAGTTTAAAAGGGGTAGGTTAAAATGCAACATTAAAGCAGTTATATACACCTTTCTTCTTATTATTCTTCTTCGTTTTCTATTTTATTTATTTATTTATTTATTTCCTTTACTTTATAAAGTGTTGTGCTTAATTATTTTTGCTAAAATTGCTTATTTTTACTTTCCGAACACTATAGTGAGGAAAGTATTGTAATCATGTCAAAAATCCGAATTTGAGATTTTGATGTTTCTATACTTTTTGAGGTCCCCTGAGTCCGTTTTCACTATTTTAACGATGATGTATGTGTGTGTGTGTGTGTGTGTCTGTGAGTGAACAAACTAGCGTCTAAACGCTTTGTTC
The DNA here is from genome assembly GCA_963930645.1 of Salticus scenicus. Classification (NCBI taxonomy): domain Eukaryota; kingdom Metazoa; phylum Arthropoda; class Arachnida; order Araneae; family Salticidae; genus Salticus; species Salticus scenicus. Next base: position 285,004,563 of record OZ005656.1, on the reverse strand, counting down.
GAATAAGCTGAAAGTTGGTACGTATATTGTAAGTCACTATAGTACGAACCCTATTGATTTTGGTGAATCTAGCACTTATACATTTTTTACAGGGACACCAGGAGAAATTCTTTACCATTATGGCCTATGGGGCAAATTTTTAAAAGTGTAATAGCATCTAAACGCCTTATTAATATGAGCAAAAAAAATTGTACACATGTTATAAGTCACAGTTTCACCAACTGCATAGATTTTGGTGAATTTAGCACTTATAGTTTTTTACAGGGACACAAAGAAAAATTCTTTATCATTATGGCCTATGGGACCAAATTTTTAAAAGTGCGATAGCATCTAAACGCCTTATTCAATTGAGTTGAAAATTTATATGAACATTATAAATCACTGTTGCACTAACTATAAGCATTTTGGTGAATCTAGCATTTATAGGTTTTTACAGGGACACAACGAAAAATTCTTTATCATTATGATCCATGGGCTCAAAGTTCAGTAGCGTTAAATAAAACATCGTGTAATATATGGAGAAAAATACTCAAACACTCTATTATGGTTTTCTCTCTTCTGTTTGTTTATCAACTCCTCTTTCTTTACTTTATCTACAAAACTGTTAATTACTCAGTGTTCGGAAAGTCGAGTGGAGTCACTCCAGATTTTTTTCTTTCATTTTATGGTGTTTATTAAACATTTTTATTTATTTATTTATTTTTTTATTCGTATTCAATGTTTTGTGAGTAAGTGCTTTGGTTATTTCGGACCTAATTTTTTTTTTTTTTTTTTTTTTTTTTTTAAATAATTATAATTATTTTATCCTATTTTATTTATTTATTTGTTTGCTGTACTTTTTGTGAAACAACTACTTTTTTTTTTTTTTTCCTTCGGTAATTTTTTTTTTTTTTTTTCCTTTTCTAAACTGTTTGTTCTGAGTTATTCGTTTTCCTTTTTACAATTATGCATCTTTCATATCTATATAATTCTTATTTGTCTTTGTTTTATTTCTTTTATTTTCTTACTTTATTTTATTTTACTAAAAATATGAGCCTACATAATGATATCCTTATATATAGTGAAGCATTTTTAGTTGTCTCTCATTCTCCCTCGCTCTCTCTCTCTCTCTCAATTTTTTTTCACTTTTTTTGCATTTTATATTGATACGTCTTTCATGTTTATGCATATATTTAGAATAATCCCAATTAATTTCTGTTTATTTAAACTGAAAAATGTGCTTCATTCGCAAGTATGGGTTTCAACGCAAGTAACGTTTATGCTTTGTTTTCCCTTTTTTTTTTTAAATTCGCAAATTTTCTACCTCTGTCTTGATTCCTCCGTTAATTATTTTCTTAAAGTACGTTAAAACTTTTTTTCTTTTGTGTATGTGTGCGTGTGCGCATGTATGTTTTAAATTCTGAGTCAATTTGAGTTGAAACGTAAATTATAAATTTTAAAATTCTGTTAGTAAAAAAATAAATATTAGTTAAGATAAACTATAGATTTGAAGTTTACTATTCATAATAGCATCGGAAATTTAAAAAAAAAAAAAAAAAAAAGGTTAAGCGTAATTTTTTTTTAATTTTCTTGTTTCATAGGTCGAATTTGAGGGGGTGGTGTAAAGTCTTGATTTTGAACTGTTTTTTTTTTTTTTTTTCTATACTAATACAAATCATCTTTACATTTTCATCAACTTACAAATAGTATACATTTGGAAACAAAAATATGTCCTTTTTTGTATAGGTACAATATATAATAAAAAAATATCTCTAAAATATATAACAAAGATTTACAATTTCTATTTTAGGTACATGCACTTAAATTAAAAAAAAAAAAAAAAAAAAAAAAAAACTTCTCTAAAGATGAAGTTAAAAGAAAAAAAAAAAAAAAAAAAAGATTCCATCATAAAAGACCCCTGTCAAAATTTCAGAGAAAGCTTCTTAAACATCCTGTTAAATCAACGTAAAATGTCACGACAAAATATCAACATATCTTACACAAATGTCTGCCCATATCGCGGGAATTTTTTTTTTTTTTTTTTTTTTTTTTTTTTTTTTTTGCCCACTTGTTTCTACAGTTGTCACGGTTTTTCCGAACGATGTTCTTGAAAATATCCGAAACAAATAACCACTTTACCAACACAGACCGCGGAAAGGCACGTATTCACCCTCGTGTGTTGACATACAGAACTAAACTCTAAAGTAGTTGAAAGGTTCAAGTTTTTAACAAATCGTATTTCACTTTTAGGAACATTTTTACTTTGCGGATATTGTGAAAAATTGTTAAAAGACAGTTGGATATGCTCCAGAAGTGTTTTTATTTTTACGGATTTTTCTTCTAGTACTTTCTATTTTGTTGAAGAAAACAGTCGTAAAAAAGAAAGAGGGGGAAAAAAAGCGTAATCGAAAATAACTTGTTGAACATTGTTTTTCCTGTGTGTTTCGACTGTTTTAAATCTATCAAATATTAAGTGTAACTAATAATCGATAATAATCGATGTAAGGATATTTTGAACAATAATGAGAAAAGTTTTCATATACACCTATCTATTTTCTTTTTTTCTTTTAATAACATAATATAAGAAAAGCTATTCTTCTAAAATTTTTCTTTATAAGATTATTTCGAACAATAATTTTAAAAAAATGTCATTTACATATATCTATTTTTTTTTTTTTTTTTTTACTTTCTTCTATATTCAATAGAAGAAAGTATTGGATTCGTAAAAATTTTCGACTTCGAGTTTTTGATGGATTTACATGTTTTGAGAGCTGTTGACCATTTTTAGAAAATGTGTGTCTGTGTGTGTGTGTGACAAAATTTTGCGGCAACTGTATCTCAGGTACTACTGCACAGAATGTCATACAAATTGGTATGTAGTTACACATTGACATAAATTAGTGCCTATCAACTTTCGGTAAAGCTGTCCAACAGCTTGCGTTGGCATCCCGCTTTTCTGAATTTTTAACGTGGAGATAAAGGACAAATTTTTGTATAAATGTGCATGAATAGAATTATTTTTTAAGAATCATTGTGAAATTTAAAAGAATTATTTATAATAGAGACAGTCAACTGGAAAAAAAAATTGTGTATGTAGGAGCCTCGCCTACCTCCTGGGGGGGTGGGGGAATTGATTTTCATAATGGGTATCTTTCAAAAGAGCTCACCAATACCTTTAAAACGAATGGTTGAACCATCGATCTGCGATAATTTAAAATAAAGTTATTAATTTTTTTCATTTTTAACAATTTTTTTAATGTAATATTATTATTATTATTATTATTTTGTGTTATACTACTTCTCTAATATGGAAATCGTCTGCATTATCATGGAAGATAATTTTTTTAAATAATAATTTTAATAAATTATTTTTACTGAGTGAATTTATATAGGAAAATATAGAAGAAAGTGATGTGGTGGCCACAACATATTAGTTTTCTTTTAATAACATAATATAAGAAAAGTTATTCTTCGAAAAGTTTTCTTTATAAGATTAACTTGATTCTACTTCTTCTGTTAAGAAAACTATAAACATATTGTAGAATTATCTCGATTGGATCAAACAGTACCGAAATTACAAAGCCCAATTTCGATTTTTCCATTTCAAAGAAGGAAAGTCTACTTTTTATTTAGAAATATTATTTATCAATCATGAATATTTATTTATTGAAATCGGATTGTAAGGTTGGTTTTATTATTGAAAATGTATCTTCATCTATCTGCAATATGTCTTTAACATTAGTTTTATTTTCTTAAATTATTAAAAAAAAAAATTCTTTCCTTTAAAAGCATACTTTTAAGAAAAATTAAATTTATACCAGGTTACAAGTTAATACCGATGAGAAATTAATGAAAATTCAAATGTTGATTAGATAACAAACATGACATCTAATTTCGAGTTCATGTATTTATTATTATTATTAAGAGTTATACACAAAAGAAGCACCCAAAGACATAAATTATAGTTTAACTTTTGATAATCAGTATATGTTTACAATACATTGTGATTACAGAGAAATTTCTGTAAACATTTTTTTTTTATAACTGTGAAATAAACATGTTTTACATATATTAGATTTTCCCGATGAAGTTGTAAAAGAGAAAAAAAAATAGAAATAATTAATTATAATTATTTTAACATAGATATAGTAATATACATAGATCTATCATCCCCATGTTAACGTGCAAAGATTTTTGATGCCGAAAAAGTTTTTGGCATCAGCCATGATGAGAGAGTATAAAACTCGAAAACAACAATGGAATAGAATGTTGATATCATAGATATAGTAATAAGACATGGTTGATATATATTGAAAATGCCGAAGTACTGCGCGGCTTTTAATTGTAGAAATAAATTTATGAAAGGAAGTGAAATAAGTTTTCACAAGTAAGTTAAATTTAACTAATTTATGAAAAATATGATTCTTTATAATCAGTTGCTTTGTTATTATTATGGTTTAAATACTGTTTTGATTTTTAATGGAATACTTTTTTTTTTAATTTTAATATTTTTTATATTAGTAAATAATATCGAATTTTCAAAATTCTTTTAAATGTAGTTAGCAATGGCAGAGGTAAAACCCGCTTATTTTAATATATTATAACTAGTATTACCACAAGACTTTCTTCTCTATTTAATCCTATACAAATTTATTCAATACAAATTATTTATTAAGTTATAATTTATTAAAGATATTTTCCATGATGAATGCAGACGATTTTTTTCTTAAAGTAGTATAATAATAAATGCTGAAAAAAATCATTTTTGTGCAGACATGAAAAGATATACAGTCGAATCTTGTTAACGTGAATCTCAAGGGGGATCAAAAATCTGTTCATGTTATCAGTAGTTCATGCTATCAGTAGCTGATCATCATATAACTAAAGTAATCTTCATTTTGACGGGGATTGTGGTAACAGTTCATGTTAAAAGTAATTCACGTTAACGAGGTTCGACTGTATATATATATATGTGTGTCTATACTATATATACATTATATATAACATTAAAAATAAAAGAAATCAGTAGCTTCGTTTTAAATTAATACAGATGTATGGTTCAACCATTCGTTTTAGAAATATTGACGAGTTCTTTCTAAAATATCCACACTGAAGATGAGGATATGTCCAATCGCTTTATCTCTCTAAAGAACACTTAATCTCAAACTTTTATTAAAATCGTTACATCCATTTCCGAGTAAACCTAATTTCTATTATATGTTGCGACTGGCCGTTAAAGGGTTAACGCGAATTTTCCTGAAGTTGAGGATATATCCAATCGCTTTATCTCTCTAAAGAACACTTAATCTCAAACTTTTATAAAAATCGTTATATCCATTTCCGAGTAAACCTAATTTCTATTATATGTTGTGACTGGCCGTTAAAGGGTTAACGCAAATTTTCCTGAAGATGAGTATGTATCCATTCGCTTTATCTCTCAAAAGAACACTTAATCCCAAACTTTTATAAAAATCGTTATATCCATTTCCGAGTAAACCTAATTTCTATTATATGTTGCGACTGGCCGTTAAAGGGTTAACGCGAATTTTCCTGAAGTTGAGGATATATCCAATCGCTTTATCTCTCTAAAGAACACTTAATCTCAAACTTTTATAAAAATCGTTATATCCATTTCCGAGTAAACCTAATTTCTATTATATGTTGTGACTGGCCGTTAAAGGGTTAACGCAAATTTTCCTGAAGATGAGTATGTATCCATTCGCTTTATCTCTCAAAAGAACACTTAATCCCAAACTTTTATAAAAATCGTTATATCCATTTCCGAGTAAACCTAATTTCTATTATATGTTGCGACAGCCCGTTAAAGGGTTAACACAAATTTTTCTGAGAATGAGGATATGTCCAAACGTTTTAGTTCTTAAAAAAAAAAAAAAAAAAAATTAAATAAAAAAGACAATTAACTCCAAACTTTAAACAAAGTCGTTATATCCATTTCTGATTAAACTCAATTTCTACTACATGTTGCGATTGGCAGTTAAAGGGTTAACACTAATTTTTTTTATGCTAAGGATGTTCCAATTGTTTTAGGTCTCTAAAAAGCACTTATCCCCAAACTTTTATTAATATCTTTATAACCATTTCCGAGTAAACATAAATTTCTACTCTATACAGTCGGTAACAAAAGTGTCCGACTGCATTGCGATTGGCAATTAAAGGGTTAACTCTAATATCTCAAAAGATGAGGATAAGTCCAATAGTTTTCTCGATCATAAAAACTTCTAACCAGATAGAAATAGTAGACAGAAACGATAAATTTCTTTAAAATGTCGTTATTCCATATACAAAAAAAAAAAAAAAAAAAAAAAGAAGAAGAAGAAAAGAAAAGGAAAAGAAGAAGAAAAGAAAAAGAAAAGAAGAAGAAAAGAGAGAAAGAAAAATGAGTATCTGGAGTTTTTTCATTCATCTTTAGTACATAAATTATTCATAAATTTTATTTGCTAAATTATCTGTGTGTATTCCCGTGTATATTCAGTCGGGGAAAGACATCCACAAGAGAGTAAAATGGCCGTCTTCTCCCGAAAAAAAAGGCATCACTTTTTCGGCCTCGCTGATCAATCTATGTCTTATTACTATATCTATGTATTTTAAATGAAAATTAGTATCCAATCTTCTGATAACAATGAAGATATTTATAATCAATATCGAAATTTTAAAGTGGCATTTAAGATAAAATTTAATTTTATTAGAATAACTTTAAGTTACCATTACGCATCTTTATCATTGTTCATCATTCTAAATTACTGTATTCTTTTACGCTTTTAAAATATCCTTAATTGAATATGCCATTTTACATTTATAGGTTTGCTCATTGAGAAAATTCATTTTGACATGGCATTAGAAGTTGAGATCCGACGATAATTAAATGAAATCCTTCAAAAGCGAAAAATCTATTAAATTATTAAAAACACATTTAAAGCAAATGGAATAAAAGCGATGAACTGCTCAAAGTAGCTGGAAGAGTTTTTTCTAACTGCATTGAATTAGAATTAACAGATAATGAATATCCGGAAAGAACATTTAATTATTTTTTTATTATATAAATTATACAACAAAAATTGAGAAATTTGTAAATGTATATATGTTATATATGTTTGGAATGCCGTTTTGATTTATATTTTTTTACGATATATCTTACTTTCATAATGTTGTACATTTTTTTTAAGACGTATGACATATGAATGTGCTTTGTTTATTCGTTAAATTTTGATATTTGAATAATAATATATGTATATTGTAACAAATAGAATGCAAGGAAACAGAAGATAAAATGACATCATAATCTGCAAAGCTAAAATAAATTAATAACGAATTAAAATAATAGTAACCGTAACAAATTTAAAAAATATATGGAAAATTTAGCCAATATTAATCATAATAAAGGTATGAAAACAACCATAAGAGTCACCGGAATATTATCATCAAAAAAATCCCTTAGATATTTTTTTTTTTTTCTTAAAGTAAATGGTAAATAAAATAAATAATGATGACTATCTACAACGCAATTGTAGTAAATGCGACAATATATATATATACATATAAGATAAAAAAAATTTATAAACGATTATTCTTTATCTAAGGACCAATGAATACATGAACATAAAATATATACAGAGTTCTGCATTTCAAAGTGCTAATGACAGCTTAAAAAAGGGGATTCGGATTTTAAATGCTGTTATTCAGCCTAAACTTTTATCCCCCATCAAATTATTAAACAAAAAATATCGACGGATAATATATAATAAATTACACAAAGTCGATATTAAACAAAAAGAACAGAAAATAGCATATTCTAAATTTCGCTCCTCATTTGCTTTTTCGTCTTTTTTTTTTTTTTTTTTTTTTTAAATATGTAAATATGTAACATTATTTCAATATTATAATGATCAAAATCCCGGATGGAGAAATTCTAATTAGTAAGTTGTTAATTAAATATTGCAAGTGGAAATAATGCGTTGTACAAAATAAAAAAAAATGGAGAATTTAATAATTGAAGAAAACAATAACTGAAATATCCAAAATTAACTGCTATATCTTTATCAAGAGCAATTGGTAGCAGCATAGGGTAAAGTATAATGAGTGGTTTCTGAGACAATTATATATGAGATCATATAAAATCACTATCCTTTCACAACAATTCTGAATTATCAATAATCGATTAATGATTAGTGAAAGGTTTTTTGTGTTAATCTAAAATAAATAATATGAAGAGCATTATTACTTATGAATAATGTGTTTGCACAATTATGTTGCTAACTGCTATTGTACTTCTATAAAAAAAATTATAAATATATTTTTATAGATTATGCATGTGGGAAAGTATTACAAAAGTAGAAATATAACAAAATTAATAATTTCTACTATATCCCACTATTACTTTCTATTAATTTTTGATAAATGTATCCTTATTTCCTTATAATTTTTTTCTTTTTCATACTACAGTCAAAAAACGCTCATTCTTATTGGTCTTTTTAAGAAAACTTTTAAAATACCCGTCACTCTGTGAGTATCTAAAAGATTTTTTTTTTTTTCTAAAAAATGTCAGACACAAATCATTCCATCCACTTTAGTTATAGACTATTTTCTTTTAACAAAACTTTTTTTTTTTTTTTTTTTTTTTTTTTTTTTTTTTTAATATAGCACAAAAATATAAAATATCAGAAAAGTTTTTTAAAATTTTCAGAATTTTAACAACGTGATAGATATTTTTGTAATGGCTTCTAAAACTTTTTTAAAAGCTGTAATTTCTTAAATATTTTTACACACACTCATATGTATATTTTTACACACACTCATTGTATATATATACACTATATATATACATATATATATAGGAATAAAGTTAAGGTAAATTTGAAGTTAAATTAAATTAAATAAAAATCAAAAAGACTTTGTAAAATTAATTGTTTCATTAATTAGCTAAGAGTCTTTACAGGAAAATCTAATTTGGTGAAATTTAATTCTTAATGGTCTAGGTGGTATTCAATGGCCTTAAATCTTCTGTTACTTGGCTTTTACTATGTTTTAAAAAGTTATACATATATATATATATAACTTTTTAATAATATGCACATTAATTTAGATAATATGCACTTGCCTAAATAATATATTATATATATATATATTATTTAGGCAAGTGCATATTATTTCATGAAATATTGAGATACAACATTTTATGGCTGTATTTTTGCGGATTTAATGTTGTATTGTCTCTTATTTTGTTTTATTCTTTTATAGTGTATCATTGTATTTTAATTCTTATAGCAAATTTGCTTTTATAATTACAAGATGCTATCAATGTACGGAAGCAATGATTTCTATTAACTTCTTTAATATTTAAATTATGCCCCTGAAAAAGTTTTGAATATTGTAAAGTTTGGCTTCATTTAATTAAATAATATTTCATATTTTGATTTGATCATTTTCCATCTTCGTAATTTACTATAAGTTTGAATATATATTTATAACCTTTTCAAAAATATTAATATATATATTATGTAAATCTTTTCAAACGTTGCACAGGAAGAAATGATAAATATCGCATTATGAAGTAGAAAAAATTCCTTTTTTTTTTTTTTTTTTTTTTTTTTTAATAAAACGAAAATAAATGAAGAAAACATACAATATCGATACTTTAACAGGGGCTTTGGTTAAATACTGTCAGCAAAATAGGTGTAATTTCTGTTACTCTGTAAGCGCACTGAGAAATAAAAAATATACCGCCTTCGTCTAGAGAATGAATAAATGGTCATTTTCTAAATCCTTAAACTAGAAATACAGATTTCCGAGCTATGCACATAAGGCACGCCAATAAACTGAATAGGCGAAATGATCGATAATTTCTAATCTACACATTTCTAGATGGTGAAACAATATTCTAAATATTCTGAATTTTGTATTACGAGAAATTCTCACTTGATTTTCTAGAATTGGGTCATAAACCAAGATTATAGCTGCTAAAACACGCCTCTTGTATTCATATTTATTTGGAGATATTTTCAAATAGGTTTGTCCTCGATAGTAGCAAACGCTCAAGAATTCTAATAGAGGTCTCTAGAATTCGCTTTCGAAGGGGACTAGAAAAATCTTATAAGAAATTTATAAGGATGACATGGAACTATTGTTTCTAGAGCCACAATTTAGATTCTAGATGCCAGCTATAGAATTTTTTCTAAGTGTATTGGCGTGCCTTACACTCATAGCTCGGAAATCTATATTTCTAGTTTAGGGATTTAGAAAAGGACCGCTTATTCGTTCTAGATGAAAGCGATATATTTTTTTTCTCAGTGCGTATTGTCCAAAATTTACTACAGAGCATAAAGCTCGAATACACCCAAAAGGGCATTACAAATAAAAACCAGAAACAAAATTTAACAGATGAAATTCATAGTAAGGTGAAATAAAAATTTAAAAGATAAAAATTCATGTGAAGATTAAATAAAACTTAGAAGATTTAAAAACTTACATTCATGAAGCATTTCAGAATAAATCATAAAGCCTTGAACCATTAGCTTGGAATTTGAAAATTACAAAGTTAGAGCTGCAGTTAAAGCATTACAACATAACATTAAAGCATTAACATAATTTAATTTAGGCTTAAATAAATAAAGTAATATAAAACTAAAATTTATTAATTTTATAATTATTAGTTTAATAATAAAACAAATAATAGAACAGAATTACAATTGTCTAATTTATTGTTTATAATTTAATAATAACGAATATTGAAAATATTAGCAAGAGGAAATACGAATTCAATTGAAATATAAAGTTCCAAATAGAAAAAAATTGAAAAAATAAATTACTGTCGCCATCTATCACACTAAAAATAAATTAATCCTTACTATTTTCAGAGTATTACCGATATAAATACAGAAGAAACAAAAAAAAAAAAAAAAAAAAAAAAGAAAGGAAGAAAGAAAGAAAGAAAAGAAAAGGGGGAAAAATGACCCCTTTTTTATTGGTTTCTATTGTAAATAATTAAAATACGAATTTTTATATTTAAAAAATTGATAATATTGCACATAAATTTAATAAATATAAAGGAAAAATTTATATATTAAAATAAATTATGCATTAATATAATAAATAAATTATATATTAATACATATATATATATTATTTTATATTATGAATGAATGAAAAGTTTAAAGAAAAAAGAATGAAAAAATAAAAATAAAGAGTGAACTAAGATACATTGTGAGCAAAAGCAACTTTTTTTTTTAATACACACATATATATATTTAAATAAAACCAACGACCCACCCACCAATCGTAAACACCTTTCATAATCTTTTTTCTTGCGTTCTGCTACTTTGTTACAATATATGCAAGAAATTGTGCGGCTTTTTATAAAGCTATGAGCATAATATTAATGAATTCATAACTTTTAATCCCAGAACCATAATAACAAAAGTAAAAAGACATAAAAACATAGAAGTTATGAAAAAATATATATATATAATAATAATCAAGACTTTCTTACCAGTTAAATGCATAGAACATGTGAATACAAAGTGAATTTAATAACGATTTATATGTCATATACATATGTGGCTGGAAAAATCTTTCTAATTCAAACTTTATATTTCCGATATCGGATTTCCTTTTATTCACAATTTTGTCTCTCGATTTAAGTGATTGCGTTGCAGAGCAAGTATTCAATATGCTTAAATACCCTTTAGTGGACACAATATATTAATACCCTTTAGTGGGCACATCAGCTTTGGTCGTGGACAGCCAAATACTATACTATTTCTATAAATGAATTTGTAATCATAATAAATCATCATCAAATGTATCTTTTTTTAACACGCTTTTATTAGCTTTACCTGTATGTATGTTTGTTTGTATCTATGTTTGTATGTTTGTAACCGCTCTGGGAGCAAACAGAAAATCTGTATTGTAAGAAAAAGACTTTCTGTACGTGAACGCCGTGGCTGTGAGGCAAAGAGCCGCGCTACGAACCTAAAGGTCTAGCGTTCGAGCCCAGTCAGGGGAGATTTTTTTTTTAAATGTTTTTTGTTTAATTCTAAATTATTTTAATTAAAGATTTAAATGTATTATATTATGGTGTGTCACTCACACAATTTTCTCTTACCCTGCATTTTAATACTAAGATAGATATTTTGTGCTTTTTAGTTCACATTTCTATAAAAGCGTGTTCCTTAATTTTTTAAAACTGTAATATTATTTTAAATATATTTTCACATGCAGAAAAAATCACAACCGTTAAATACGTCTTTGACTTTTTAAAAATATTATTTATTTATTTATTTATTTATTTATTTATTTATTATAAGTATTTTATTTTGAAATTTTAATAGACGAAAAGTACATTTGTTTGTTTTTCCCATTTCATAACTTCAAAGTAAAATGTTTTTAATTTTTAAATGATTTTCTTTTTTTAAGTTTTAATTAAATTGTTATAAGAATTAATTAATTTCGTGTAATATTGCAATAGCTATTAATGAATTAATTTAATAAAATTATCTTGCGATTATTAAATTAATGTATTTTTTTTTTTCTAAATAGATAAACATATTTACCCTTAAATAGTATTTGATTAATAAAAATCGTTTAAATTTATGTAATATATTCTCCTTAATTGTACACGTTTCAGTAGTAAATAAATCATATAAATTTTTAACTGCTATGTTTAGTGATTTAATGATCGTCTTTATCATTAAAAAATCATTTGAAATTTTAGTGAGAGCGTTATTCGTTAAATAATCATTATAGAAAGTCCATTTGAGTATGGTAAAATAGACTTAATTAATCATGTGCGATGAATAATTATTACACTTTATACAATGATGAATAATATTTTGATTGGAATATAGAATATAACATATTTATCGCTAATAAAAAATGCAATTTAATCAGTTTTTATTAATGCAAAAAACGATTTGTCATCAGTGGACAATAAATTTTGAAATTTTCATATAACAAGTGTGTAAATGCTACATCACAGACTATTATTATTATTATTATTATTATTATTATTTGTCATGGTTGTTTATTTTCAACAGTGAATATTAACTTTTTATTTATTTTTTATTTATTTATTTTTAGTTCATGTTGACATCAAAATCTTAATTTGAAAAAAATATATTTTTTACTTTCCGAACACTATAGTGAGGAAAGTATTGTAATCATGTCAAAAATCCGAATTCGAGATTTTGATGTTTCTATACGTTTCGAGGTCCAACGAGTCCGTTTTCACTATTTTTACGATGATATATGTATGTGTGTGTGTATGTGTGTATGTATGTGTGTATGTATGTGTGTATGTCTGTGAGTGAACACGCTAGCGTCTAAACGCTTTGTTCGAATAAGCTGAAAGTTGGTACGTATATTGTAAGTCACCATAGTACGAACCCTATAGATTTTGGTGAATCTAGCACTTATAGTTTTTTTACAGGGACACAAAGAAAAATTCTTTATCATTATGGACAAGGGACCAAAATCTTAAAAGTGCGATAGCATCTAAACGCCTTATTCAATTGAGCAAAAACTTTATACACATATTATAGGTCACAGATACTCAATCTGTATAGATTTTGGAGAATCTAGCACTTATAGTTTTTTTACAGGGACACAAAGAAAAATTCTTTGCCAAATTTTTAAAACTGTTATAGCGTCTAAACGCCTTATTAATCTCAGCAAAGAATTTGTACACATGTTATAGGTCGCATTTGAACCAACTGTATAGATTTTGGTGAATCTAGCACTTACAGTTTTTTTACAGGGACCCAAAGAAAAATTCTTTATCTTTTTGTCCTATGAGACCAGCGATAGCATCTACACGCCTTATTCAATTGAGCTGAAAATTTGTATGAATATTATAAATCACTGTTGCACTAACTATAAGCATTTTTGTGAATCTATCATTTATAGATTTTACAGGGACACAACGAAAAATTCTTTATCATTATGATCTAAGGGCTCAAAGTTTAGTAGCGTTAAATAAAACCTCGTGTGATATATGGAGAAAAATACTCAAACACTCTGTTATGGTTTTCTCTTTTTTGTTTGTTTAGCAACTCCTCTTTCTTTATTTTATCTACAAAACTGTTAGTTACTCAATGTTCGGAAAGTCGAGTGGAGTCACTCCAGATTTTTTTTATACTAGCAAACCCGTGCGAAATTTTCGCACTTTGCTTCTTTTCTTAATTACCTTTAAAATTTGAAACGCATAAATATACCAATTTCGCTATCTAATTAAAATTTTAATTTTTAATAGTAATTTGGAAGCCAAATTTTTATTAGAACCAAATTAATATTGTGCAATAATAAAACCCAAATCCTTTAAAAAAAGGTTAAAAAATAAAATTCATGGTTGACGACTCAGTTTTTATACTTCGGTAGGCAGTACAGTTTGTCTATATGACACCCATGACGACTTTTAAATTTTTGTCGCCATGTTGGCGATGACTTTTTATTCATTTATTTTGTCCTTTTTTTTTTTTTTTTTTTTAACTAATTCCTATTTTTGATTATACTTTTTATGATAGCGTTTTTTAGTTAATTTATGATAATAATTCATAATCTGTACATAATTTTAAATTATTGATAGGTTTAAAATGACGCTTGCAAAGATTATGAAGATACGACTCTTTTTAAAAAATATTTTGCCATAAAATAATCTTATTAAACAAATGTCTTTTTTTTTTTTTTTCATTATATCACTGATCTTAGTTCGCGTGCTTAAATATTATCCATATCACGAGTACTTTTTACCCTCGCGTATTTTATTAATTAGATCATTATCGTATCGTTTCGACAAAATATAATCGTAAGTGGGCCACGTTAAAGAAATATTATATAAATTATTTACATAATTTAACCGATATATAATAACTCTAAACTTTAATGAATTACTTTAGATAATTTTCTGGCAAATATATACGTGAAAAATATACAAGTAAGCAGTAATTTTAATCATTATTTTGTTACTGTACGCTGAGATCATTATAAGTATCAGAAAGTAAAATAAAATAAAATAAATCATGGCCCTAAATTGGGTGTATATTTTTTCTTTGGGCTCATAACGACGGATATTCAGCAATGAAAATATAAAGTCTACATTACAAATTTATTTAAAAGTAAAGAGGATATTGATATACGATTTGAAATACTGATACTTAGTAGCTTATTTTCTTTCTCTAATGATTTCAAAATACACTTAAATGTTTAATAGAGATCAATTTTCCAATTATAATACCAAAATAGAATTTTTATATTATGGCGAAAAATGCTGACACATCAAATAAGCAAAAATTCTATATATTTTTTCTTTTATGCCTTATTAAAAGGCATATTATAACTATTTCTAAAATATGTGTAATAAGAGGGAATATAGACAACAAATAATTGAGTTTTTTTATACATTAAGAGAAGAGAAAAAAGCCGCTCTTGGATATTTTCCCTTTCCCTTTCTACAACGGCAAATTTTATCGTTTAAAAAACACATTTTCGAACAGACTTTATTATTTCGTCCTCCACATACACTTTAGGATTGAACCCAGTGTTAAAAACAAAATGCAATTGTCAAGAAAACTGATTTTAGAAAGTATTTCAAAAAGGGAAAGAATAAGGCAGTTAAAGATGCCCTAAAAAGTATTAATTTTAGAATGAAAATCAAAAATATTTTAATACGCGAGATGGCAAAATAATTAAATGTTATCGTAATATTAGTGAGATGGTTTTTAGCAAGATATAAAAATATTTGTCTGTTTAAACTGGAAATTTAGCTTTAGGCGGCCACGTTGCTCATCGAAGCGAGATGACTGCAGTTAAAAAGCAAATGTTTAAAAAATCGATTTCTATCATGTTCAAAACTTAGAAAATGATTAAAAAAAAAAAAAAAAAAAAAAAAAAAAAGAGTGTATAGCAAAATACTTTCTTCAAAAATAATGCGGAAACAATTAAAAAAAAAAACCAGGTTAAAAAAAAAAAAAAAAAAAAAAAAAAAATCTGCAAAAAACCATTATTAAGGACAAGAATTTTTTAAAAAAATTCATTTGACCAAAATTTAAAAAAAAATTAGCAATTAATTATTGGGCTGAACTGGGTTTTTCTGACAAATGAAGTTTAATTTACTTCGAGCTGATAAAAAAAATCTAGACTTTTAGAACAGTGATAATTGTGTTATCTCTGTACATTATGGTATGAAGGTGCATAATTTTTCAAGGAGTCAGGCAAATATTCATGCTCAAGGGATCAATTTACTCAAAATAAAACATGGTAATTATAAAAGTGGTTCCTGACCGACTATTTTTGAGGTATTTCAGGCTTTTTCGAAAACAGTATTTCAAGATGATAATGCAGCACCTTGCTATACAACGTCTGTAGTACGCTTATTTGATTCAAATTGTTAAAATTACGTATCCATTTACATGAACACCTATAATTCTGAAAATATTCCTATCTTTTTTCATCTGAGTTAAATCCCACAAAGAATATCGTAGAATTTCTTCTTTATTAGACCTGGAAATAGTCCTAATCTCAATCCGCTCGAAAATGTTTCGTCTATAAAAAGGCTCGGGGAAAGGGAGAGGGGTTCGAAATTTGCAGCCTACAGAACTCGAAAAATTATTTACGATATTTGGCACAGTGAATTTTCTGAGATTTATATCAAATAACTGTATAATACTATGCCATTACGAATTAAACCAGTAATTCCATATAAAGGTGGAATTAATCGAATGCAGAATACATATTTTTATTTTAAAAAAAAGGGGGGGGGTAGATCTAACAAATAAATAATTTTATTTCATATATTAAAATATAACTTGTTTATTTCATATAATAAATCATAATATAGTAGAATATAAAGTACATGTTTATTATATTACGTTTAAAAAGAAAGTTTTATGTAAATTTTTGCTAAGTACTTTATAGAGTGTAATAACGCGAAATACTAAATCGAAAATGTACATAGGTATCATTTCATTTCTTTGGTATTATGCAAATATGACAGTTTTATTTGTTTCAACCATTAGTTTTGAAGTTATTACAAATAAAAAAGGTATAAGTCAATTTTTCTACAGTAGGCTTTTTTTTTTTTTTTTTTTTTCCCTTAGTGTATATTGCTGCTGTGGGTATGTTTAACTAATACTTTAAAATTACAGAAATTATTTAAAAAATTATACCTAATTTTATTAAACAGTTGATACAGTTGAATTTTTAGATTCAAGACATACATAAAAAATTTTTCAGATTAAAATGAATTAAAAAAATAAAAGATGTAAACTTCAATACTTTACAGGTAAGTTATTTTTAATGGAAATTTCATAATACAAGGAGATAAAGTTCCAGTACTATTGTTTTGGGGACAAATTTTCGAAATTATTTTTTTGCTATATAGGTTTTCTGAATCCGAAAATAAGTTTTATAGGCGTTTGTCTCTGTCTGAGTGTGTTATCAGCATAGCTCAAGAATAAGTTTTAGTAGAAAGTCCAAACTTGGTATTCTAAATGTGCACTGAGGAAAAAAAAAATTTATATACCATTTTCATCTGTAACGAATAAAAGGGCATTTTCCGAATCACTAAATTAGGAATATAGATTTCCGGGTTATGCGTATAAAGCAAATAAATAACCCAGATAGACGAAATGATCGAGAATTCCTAGTATGTACTTTTCAAAATGGCAAAAAAATATTATGAATATTCTGCATTTTTTGTATTACGAGAAATTTCCGCTTGATTTCCTATAATTAGCTCATAAACCAAATTTACAGTCACTGAATCTCACCTCTAGTATTCGCATATATTTTCAGAGATTTTTAAATAAGATTAACCATGATAATATAGGAAAACGCTGTAGAATTCTAACAGGGGTTTTTAGAACTCGCTAAGAAAGGGAACTAGAATTTATAAGGATGGCATGAAACTATTTTTACTAGAATCATAATTTTAGTTTCTAGATGCCAGTCATGGAAACTTTTCCAGTGTGAAAGTAACATGGGGATGGATTTAAAAATATATTCATCTTTATATAATATTCTTAAAATACACTTTGGACATTAACGTGTAAAACTATACAACAGCTTCTAACAACCCAGAGAAGCATGGAGAGATGCATGTTAGTTTTAATCCGAAAAGACAGAAAGCGAAACACACAGATTCGGGAGCAAACCAAAGTTACTGATGTCATTTGTAGAGTAAATAAATTAAAATGAAACTGGACTGAGCACCTTGACAGGAAAAGACAATGGCAGATGCACCACCAAGTCCTATTTTCGATATCGAGAGATAAGAAAACACCGGGAAAGAAACCACAATGTTGTTGGAGAAATGAGATTGTCAATTTTGGAGGAGCAGAATGGAGAAGAATTTCAGAAAGTAGGGCAGATTGGAATAATCTAAGACAGGCCTTCATCCTGCAGTGTATTGATAAAGGCTGAAATCGATGATGATGATGATGACGATATAATGTCCCTGTATATAATATTTATTGATATAAACAAATAATTCCTGTACAGGGACATACAAAAGTATTTAAATACATTACATCTACGGAGAAAATGTCTCCTACATACAGTACTTAGCATATTTAGACTGTACTAAACAAACATAAATTGACTTATTGTATTATTTATGCACAAAAGTATATTTGTTATAGAATACGGTATGAAAAATATTTATCCTTCTTTGAAAAGGCCACACAAACAGAATTCTGATAGATTTGTGCTATAATTGGAAATGGCTAGAAGCACGTTTCAAATTATATTAGGTTTATTATTTATTTATTTATTTATTTATTTATTTATTTTCAAATTTAACTACACTGTTCGGTGCTTATCTTTCAAAATTTAATAACAGATTCAAGTATTTTATAAATGTGGTTATAATATTTGAACTATTGGCTGAGGTATGTAGGCCCTTCTCAAATAGAAATTTATGTTAAATAAAGTTATTTTATTTTTTTTAACTAAATTTAAATGTTAATTAAAGAACTTTGGAAGCACTCAAATGCATTATCTCTAATCTTAAACTTTAAACTGGAATATTATCTCTATAGGACGGTTAAGTAAGAAAAAGTAGTGTGGATACCACACCAGAATTCTTGCATTAAGATGTTATCATTTTTAGACAATTTATGAAAGCATTTTCAATGTATTCATAGAAAATTTCATTTTTTTTTTTTTTCCCGAGTTAAAAATAAATAAATTTAAAATTTAAAAAAATCTTTTTTTTTATATAAAAATTTACGTCATGTCTTTTAATAAAAATTAACATCATCAAAAGCAATTTCAATATGACTTTTGAAATCTATTAACAGAATAGAAAAAATTCCTAAAAAATCAGTCATTCAAAAAAATCATTTTTTATGTTAACACATGCCACATTTTTATTAAAATTGAAAATGCTGACGAAATATTTGGCAGCAGTTATGCAAAAACAGCTTGATATTTAATGTCTGTTAAGAATAAAAATATTCTTGCTATAATAATTAAGAAAAAAAAAAATACATTGCTGAACAAGGTTTTTGTGTGTTTAATACGTTGTTTTTTCTAATTAATGCTCGACATTTCGTTCTAATTATATTATCTCTTTATGTCAAACTATCAAATGCTGTTTCTTTTTTTCTTTTTTCTGAGGGTTTTTTTTCTCCCAAACATCATAACGTCTTACTTGATAGGATTTTAATTATGTATGTTTTAATAAAAGAGGTGCAGGTAAGGTAAGTAGTGATTTCTAAACATGCATTTGAAAAATGTTGTACTAGTATAATTTTAATATATTCTTAAAATACTTTGTTTCATTAAATATTGTTCTCTCTCTCTTTTTTTTTTTTTTTTTTTTTTGAAACCAGACTAGTTCTAAAATATTTGACAAAAATACGAGTGTGTTTTTTTCTTTTTTCTTTTTCTTTTTAAGTTTTGTATTAAAATAAACCAGTAACTTTAGAAAAACATTCTTAATGCTTTGTTTATAATTATTATCAATATGTTCGATGCAAATAACTACTTCCGAAATATGTACTTTTTCTGTTCTAGGGCGTTTAAGCTTCATTTGCTTTTTAAAATGCTTTTTTTTTTTTTTTTTTTTTCAGTTACTGTTCCACAATCGCCTAATTCCTAGTATAGCTATGAAATGCATTTAAAAATCATATTGTATTCATAAATAAAAACATTATAAATAAACTAAAATTTGATGAATAAGAACTTTGCGCATAATGTTGCGCATTTTTTAAATTTGTGGCATTTGGTTTCAAATCAGTTACTTATCACCCTTCAACAACAGCATTATGGCCGAATTTAATTGCATCCTATTTATACTGTCGAAATTCGTCATTTCAGCTTCGTTCACATTCGTTATCCATTCGTCTTTTATGATAAAAAGAAAACATCGTAAAACAGGGTAAGGGAGGGATCTGAACATTACAGAATTAAGGGAAGATGCTGTATATCATCCAGTTGGTCGTTCCTTCAACAACAGCACGCAATAAATATTACACGCAAATAATTCTAACATCATGCTCGTTCAGCCGAAACTACCAAAAACTATTAATTCGTTTCTTTTCTTTATGATGACCTGACTGATGCCGAGGTCCATAAATGTCACAAATACATGTATGCTACACATCTATTCCTCCGCCCCCTCTTATGTATTTAATTCCAACGCGTGTCCACATAGAGAGGGTGAGGGGTCCTGTCGATTGCAAAAGTCGTGGGAAATGCTTTATAGTGCTGTTGGGGTGGATTACGAGTTACAGTGATAACCAAAATACTGTTTTACCACCTACCGAATTATTTTAGTTTCGTTCTATGGGGCAATCATGATGGCACGACGAGGGAAAGAAGAGTTACATACTTTAATTCGTATAGATTATTAAAAATATTTTTATTCATAGTATTTATGAGGGGATATCGTAAAGTTATAATTATTCCTAAAAAAATTATCACGATAAAAACTTAATTCCTATTTGTATTTTGAAGACTTCTCTTAAAAGTGAGCATTTACAGCAATGGTTCTGAAAGAACATGCCAGGACGTACTAGTGTGTCCTAGAGGATTACCAGGTGTGCCTTATGGTATTCTATTCTAGAGAAATATGTGACCAGCATAGTGGCATCTCGTGAATGGCATTTTGGATATGCTCCCTCCGGGTAGTTAGAAACTGTACATTAAAATGGGTATTTGATCATATTATTGGTTAATTCGCTTATTTCGAGAGACAACGAAAATATGATGA
Organism: Salticus scenicus; assembly: GCA_963930645.1. Taxonomy (NCBI): domain Eukaryota; kingdom Metazoa; phylum Arthropoda; class Arachnida; order Araneae; family Salticidae; genus Salticus; species Salticus scenicus. Next base: position 284,983,361 of record OZ005656.1, on the reverse strand, counting down.
CTTTTCAACACCCAATCTGAAGAATGAGCTTCTCATGATAATGAGCTGTTTCTAGTCACCCATATGGAGCATTCCTGCCCAAAACGTCATTTACGATATGCCACTGGTAGCCAGATATAAAAATGAGCATTATTCTATTATACCACATCAATACTCTTTTTGTCAACACATCATTATTATGTTAATTAACAGCATTTTTTCCTGCAAAAAAAAAATAATAATAATAATAAAATAATAATAATAACCATTTTATTCTTGTGTTGCATATTAGACTAAGCGACAAAAAAGAAAAAAAGCCGCACTGCAGAAAAATTGAGTTATACATTTTTTATTTGTAACAACTTGAAAACTAATGGTTGAAACAAATAAAACTGTCATTTTTGCATAATATCAAAGAGATGAAATGATACCTATGTACATTTTTCATTTAATAATTCACTTTATTACTCTTTACGAAGTAATTATTAAAAATCTACATAAAACATTCTTTTTAAACGTAATATTATAAATATATATTTTGTACTGTATTATGATTTATTATATGATATAAACAAGTTACATTTTAATACATGAAATAAAACTATTTATTTATTAGATCTAAGCAATTTTTCAATAAAAATATGTATTTTGCATTGAGTTATTCCACCTTTTATATGGAATTATTGCTTTAATGCGCAATGGCATAGTGTTATGCAGTGTTTTAATATAGATATCAGACATTTCTCAGTGCTAAATATCATAAATACATTTTTCTAGTCCTTGCAGAGTTGTAGGCTGCAATTTTTTAATCCTCACCCCTTTTCCATGTTTTTTTATAGATTAAACATTTTCGAGCGGATTGAGATTAGGGCTATTTCCAAGTCTGAGGAAAAATAAATTCTTCGACATTTTTTGTGGGATTTAACTTAAAGTTAAAAAAGATATGATTGCTTACAGAATTATAGGTGCTCATGGGATAGGATAGGTATTTTTAACAATTTGAATCGAATAAACGCACCACAGGCGCCCTTTAGTATGGTGCAATATCATCTTGGAATTCTGTATGCGGGAAAGTCTGAGATACCTTCAAACTTGTCAGTCAGGCGCCGTTTTTATAATGGCAGCATTTTATTTCAAGCTAATTGATCCCTTGAGCATAAAAATTTGCGCGACTCATTGGAAATTTATGCACCTCCGTACCATAATGTACGGAGAATGTGTCACTGTATTATGAATGCAATTTTCAATAATTCGGTCACATTTTTATCATCTTACTAGTTCTTTTTTTTTTTTTTTTTTTTTTAATTATTAACCCGAAATAAAATAAACTTGACTCATCAGAGAAAACCAGTTCGGCCTAATAATTAACTGATGTATTTTTTAAATTTTTGGTCAACTGAAGTCTTGATTTTTTAATTCTTTTCCTCAGCAATGGTTTTTTTTTTTTTTTTTTTTTGCAAATCTTCTGGTTTTTAACAAACTTTGTTTAATTGTTCCCGCACTGTTTTTGAAGAAATTATTTTGCTATGCACTTTTTTTTAATCTTTTCTAAGTTATGAGCATGTACAAATCGATTTTTTTTAAACTTTTGTTTCTTAACATGCCATCATCTCGCTTGGATGGGGAGCATGGCCGCATAAAGACACATTTTCCATTTAAACAGCCAAAAAAATTTGTATGTTCCTAAAAATAATCTCAGGAATATTTCGTTAACATTTAATTAATTTGCCATCTCACATATTAAAATATTTTTTGACTTTCATTCTAAAATTAATACTTTTTGTGGCATTGTTAAATGCCTTATACTTGCCATTTTTGAAATACTTTCTAAAATTATAATTTTCCTGACAGTTGCATTTTATTTTTAACACTGGGCTCAATCCTAAAGTATACGTGGAGGGCGATGTAATAAAATCTGTTCGGAAATTTGTTTTTTAAATGATAAAATTGGCGGTTGCAAAAAGAGAAAAGGAAAATATCCAAGTGCGGCTTTTTTTTTTTTTTTTTTTTTTTTTTTTTTTTGTCGCTTAGTATAGTTATTTTGGAAAATTTCGTAAAATCATGTTTAGTGCATAGTACTTGTTTTCAGATAAACACACTTAAATAAAACACTAAGATATATATGAAAATACGCGTTATACTAAACAATTTTGTTCTAAAAGTGAAAGCAAAGTTAAGTGCGAATAAAAAAAGAAAAATTACAATCTACTCGAAAATATATAATAATAGTTATTTTCAAAATAATATTTGGGCAATTTAAGATTTTTTACCCGAAGCATTTTATCGTAGGACTTTTCTAGATATTTATACGGAAATGCGAGTTTTCTTTTTCAATGTTTACCTTAAATATTATCACGTATTTGTCATAAATTTGCATATATAGTGCGCCTCAAGAAATTTATATACAGCCGCATTTCAAAATATTTGAGAACCATTATAATGTGGTCTAAAGTAATACATTTCTTTCAGTGATTTTCTTTATTATTTATTTTATTTATTTATTTACCTATTTATTTTTAACCTTTCTTAAGCCGTCATTATAAAATTGGGCTGATGTTTGTTGCACCATCCTGCGGCTTTCTGATAGCAAAGAAATAAGCTTAAACAGCTATCATTTACAACACTGTAAGCATTAGGATTCATTAACAGACAGAATAACTTTTAAATAGATTCCTCGGTTATTTTTACATATTTTTATTTAATTTGATTTGTTCTCTGTCTGGGTCAATTCATGTAATCGAATTTTAACTTACTTCCTGTCATCTGATTAAGCTATAATTGGGCATACATGCATAACTCCAATGGCAATGCGTGCTCAGTCAATTCACTTCAAATCATCCGATTAAGCTGAAATTACGTATACATATGTAACTCCAATCACAACAAATGCTCAATTAGCAGCATACTCAGAATAATGTACTCATGTTATTTTATTTGGTGTGTTCAGAATATATTCTAATTTAGTTCTCTGAATCTCATTTGTAAAACTATTATTATCTACCTATCTGGCTTAAAATATTTGGGGTCTAAAAATCAGGGTTTGAAAAAACCCGGGATTTATGAGGGTTTTTACGGTTTTCACTGAGAAAACATTCTGTAACTGACATCTAGAATCTAAATCGTGGCTCTAAAAAATATAGTTTCCATGTCATACTTATAAATTCTAAGTCCCCTTTGAAAGCGAGTTCTAGAAAACCCTATTAGAATTCTAGAGCGTTTGCCTATATTCTCGCGGGCAAAGTTATTTAAAAATCTCTGCAAATAAATGCGAATACAAGAGGCGGGTTTCAGCAACTATAATGTTCGTTTATGACCCAGTTCTAGAAAATCAAGCGAGACTTTCTCGCAATAAAAAGATTAAGAATATTCAGAATATTGTTTCGCCATCAAGAAATGTGTACACTAGAAATTCTCGATCATTTCGTCTATTAAGTTTATTGGCGTGCCTTATGCACATAGCCCTGAAATCTATATTTCTAGTTAAGGGTTTTAGAAAATGACCGCTTATTCATTCTGGATGAAGGCGGTATATATATATATATATTTATTTTTTTTCTCAGTATTTGAAGAATATTTTCTTTATATATATATATATATATATATATATATATCAAGTACATTATTAATAAACAAGTTAAAAAATCAATTTATTAAAATCAAATTAAAAAAAAATATATTTTTAAAATTTCTAAAAAAAATTAGATAATTATAATTTAAAATTTTCTGAAGTTCTTTTTATCTGTTCTTTATAACAAAAAATTGAATTAAATAATAATTCAGTGTTACTTTATTAAATTTTTTGTATTCAATAAATTTGCATTAAATGTTTTGAATTATTGTGCTATTCTATTAATTATTAGTATTTCACTATTAAAATTTTCAGATTTTTTTTCTCTTGTTGTTGTTGTTATATTTACATTCCTTGAGTCCCACAATTTTCTTAATTTTAACAAACAGCTCTTTTTTTGTTGTTGTTGTTGTTGGTTGTTTGTTTTTTGTTTTCTTTTATTTATTTATGTAATTTTTTCTTTCTCTCTTTTACTTCCCATAAGGAAGAAAACGTATTGTTTTTGGGTCAAATTTTCGAAAGGGAGTTTTTGTTACATTTACACGTTTTAAGGTTCCCTGAATTTGAAAATAATGTTTTTAGCGGTTGGTCTGTGTGTGTGTGTGTGGGGGGGGGGGGGGTCTGTCTGTTATCAGCATATCTCAAGAACAAATAGTAGTAGAAAGTCCAAAATTGATATTCTAAATTTGTATGATATAGGGATGCTACACTAAGCTTTTCGTTGAGATGAAGCAAGTGGTTCGTGTACAGGGACACCCAAGAAAATTAAAATACATTATATCTATAGAGAAAATTGCAGATAACTAGAGTTTAACATCTATAGACAGAACTAAACCAAATGAAATGAATATATATTTCTTATATGCTTAAAAACATGTCTCACGTAGAATATGGTAAAGAAATAATTCACTGTTTATTTACAGGGATACACAAAATTACTAGATTATAGTGCGACAATAGATGGAAATTGATAAATGTGTATTTCAAGTTGTGTCATGTATTATTAATATAGGATTATATTTAGGTGCACCATGTGATCTGTACATAATCTTTAAAAGATATACAGGGCTTCAAATATTTAAGCCATAACATTCTTTTTTATTGTTAGTGGAAATGCTTTACTAAAATATTTTAGCCTGTCCAGGAAAGCTGCTCAGGAATGGAAATGAATTCCTCATAGGCGTATGATAAATGATGTATGTTTTTCAACTAAATATTCATCGCTTGATTTTTGTATATTTACACGTTTTGAGGCTATCTGATTACCGAAGTCAAGTTTTTTAAAGTTTGATCTTTTTCTGTGTCTCAGAGTAACTTAAAAACGAATAATTTCAAGAGATCAAAAAATTGTATTTTCAAATTAATATAAGTTTGTTGCTGGAAAAGTGTAATCAAGACTGATAAGTTTCAAGGAATGTTGCATGTGAAAGTTGTCGGAATAACTTGAAGTCAACTTTAAATTTTAATAACAAATTTAAATTATGTGTAAATATACATGCTGTAATGAAACGGAGAGTTGAGGGGGGCTGGGGCAGTAACCCCCCCCCCCATCACACAGAACTAATAATATAAAACTCTTCCGTAGCCTAATTTGAATTGTTTTAACATAGGTTTACATAACAGTACTCGTTATGCTACCTCTTAATCTCCATCCTGTATTTATAGTATTAAATTTCATGGTAAGAGAAAGGCGTGTGAGTGACACACCAGATTATTTCGTGTTATTTTAGTTAGATAATAATAAAACTTAAAAAGATTTTGCTCTATAGAGCAGTTTCAGCGTCTCATTTCATATATTCTTCATTACAACATCATATATTTTTTTATTTTTTATTGGTGTTGTAATTCATTGTATTTATTTTACTTTTTTTAATTATAAGTTAGATAAAAGTGCAATTTTAAATAAGGATTTTTAAATTACTCACTTGGTTTTTTCTCAAGCTTTTGTAAGTGAGTTTTATTGAAGAAACCCACCCGGGATTTTTTGGATCGGTCAAAACCAAACCAACCCTAATTCAGGATCCGAAATTTCAACAGCCGAATCTTGTCTATACAGAGTGGTAGCAGGCAGCACATGTTATAAGCCTTTACACAAAATTTATTTCTGGAGATACATATTCAATCCTAAAACCATAACACATAATGTTTTAGCAAAAATCCCCGTTCCATTGCTGGGCATTATAATCCCAGCACGAGATGTTTTAGATACCGGAAAATGCATTATCCCTTACGGAAGTGCCCTCTAATGTCCAGTCGTGAGAGATGGGGTGTGAAAATGACAACAGGCCATAACTGGTTATGAACTATCCCCTATAATTCACTCGAGGGGGCAGACAAACAAAATATCTATTCCATACCAAAGTAAATGCAACTTTATAATATATCGACTCCTTTGTATGAAGAGTAGCACATTCAAAAATCAAAAATGATGAAATATCATTCAATCATTTTATAATTTGAAACTTACATCATGCATTAAACGAAATTTATTAAGTTAAATAGCGTTAATGATAAAGTTAAAGAGTGTTGATTTTTTGATATGCAGTACAACAGTTTATGACAATGTATCCAATTTTTCGACTTCTTTTGAGTAAGTTTACACAGCAATATTCAGAGCAACATCAAAGCGGAAAGCAATAAACATTTCATGCTGTACTCGTGCCTACTTTCTTTCGCCTGATGAAGTGTCGTATTTAACTACTTCTAAACGAAACAATTTTTGAATATTTTTTGCAGTTATGGTGTTTGTTTACTCAGTTTCATTCATCGCCAGTCAATGCTTCTATTTAGGTGTGCAGTTTAAACGACATTTGACATTTTTTAAATTAAAATTTATTTTGAAATCATAGTACATCAAACGTACACAGAATACTTCTCGTACTATACTAAATACTATTTCTAAAATACTATTTAAACCAATTTATTGAAAGAAATTATTTTACAAGTAAGGTGAAACAGTAACTATTGCCTAACGCTCAAATAAAGAAAAATAAATCGTAGTAAAAACATTTAAAAATTCACTCTAGAGTAGCGTGTTGATAACTTTCATATCAATAAATTTTTTACTATTCATTTTTTAACATTATTATTTATTATTTATATTATTTATTTATTTTTTATATTATTTATATTATGCCGTCAAAGTCCATATTAATTTAAAATTATTAGCATTTTTATTATGCGTCTATTTTTTTTTTTTTTTTTTTTTTTTTTTTTTTTAACGCGATTTCCTCTCAAACATAGACAACAAAAATATAAGGTAATAAAATATTCAATAAAATTGAAGAGTGTAATTAAAAATAATCTGGTGTGTCACTCATAAGACTTTGCGTTTCGATACTTTAAAGACAAATTATAGATTAAAATGTAAAATAAAAAATGCTATATATAAAGGAACTTTAAAAACAGTCGAAAATAGTTTTAGAAAATGTTTCATCAGGCATGTTTTTGTGTGAAAGGGACTACCTTCCCTTCAACTCCCTGATTGCGCTTAGTGTATATATTCATAAACATTTTTAATTATTATTAAATTTAAAAGTTTATTCTAAACTATTCAGACAAATTTCACCTACACAATCTTTAACACTAACTAATATTGATAAGTTTTCTTCAGATAGCAACACTTTCTGATCTCTAAAATATCCAACTTAAATTCTATGCAGTTATCTCATTTTAAGTTTTTCTGATAGCAAACATATACTCAGATAACCACTAAAATCTAGATTTTTTTATTCAATAGAATCAAAACGCGTAATTATAACGAAAAGTCAACGTTGAAATTTAGAATTTACTCTCGTATTTTGTTCATCGTACAATATGAGAAATTGATTTACCTTTCAGCAGCAATTTTCCTAGACTTGTTAAAATTAAATAAAGCACTTTTCTTAATTATATTTATTAGAAAACAATATCTTCAGTCAATTCTGCGTAGCCTTGTATATTGTCTATAAATTATATACACGCCATAGGATATACTAATACCTAAATTTATTACAGTATGAAGACACAAATACAGCTTGAAATGCAATTTCAACAGTTTCAAAGAATATATAGTCCTATATATTCTTTGATAGTCCTTCGGATAGTCCTACGTATCTGAATTTTTTTGTGCGGCCCTGTAAACGAATGGTAAATGGTTTTCATGTCATATCCAATACTAAACAGGCTTTTATGCATAAAAAAAAAATGTTAATTTCATTTTGTTTAGTGTAGTGTTTTGTTGCAATCTAAAAGTATCTTTTAGAAATTTCGTCCATTGACGTAATGCATTTGAATTCTTTTGTATGTCCCTTTACTCGAACCATTTGGTTGATCTCGATAAAAAGTTTACTGTAACAATAAAACTTATTTTCAGATTCAATGCACCTCAAAGTGTGTAAATATAGCAAACACTCAATTTTGAAAATTTGACCTCAAAACAACATTTTATCTACCATGTTATACACTGAGAAAATAATTCTGTAAATGGCATCTCGAATCTAAATTGTGGCTCCAGAATAAATAGTTCCATGTTAATCTTATAAATTCTAGTCCCCTTGGAAAGTGAGTTCTAGAAGCCTTATTAGAATTCTAGAGCGTTTGCCTATATTCTCGAGGGCAAAGTTATTTAAAAATCTCTGCAAATAAATGAGACTACAAGAGGCGGGTTTCTGCAACTATAACCTTAGTTTATTACCCAATTCTAGAAAATCAAGCGAGAATTTCTCTCAATATAAATGATTCAGAATATTTAGAGTATTCAAAATATTGTTTCACCATCTGGAAATGTGTACACTAGAAATTCTCGATAATTTCGTGTATTCAGTTTATTGGCGTGCCTTATGCGCATAGCTCGAAAATCTATATTTCTAGTTAAGGGATTTAGAAAACGACCCCTTATTCGTTCTAGAGAAAGGCGGTATATTTTTTTTTTCGGTGTATGGTAAAAAGTAAAAATTATACCACTGGTGTCATTTTTGGCCCAACCTTAGTGGGAATTTTCTGTTTTTAATTATAGGAAACTACTTAACAAAACCGTCATTTTATTAACTGGAATGCTTATTTTAATTCTACATTAAAAGATTTAGTTTATTTAGTAAAGAATTTATTAAATACTTTACAATTTGAATTAAATATATTTCATTCAAAGGCACGCTAAATTCATTATACAAAACTGCTTGAATAAGTATTCTGATTATACAGAAAGCTTAACAAATAAATGTTTAAGCATAAGTATCACATTAGATATGAATAACACGAACAAATATAGCCTATAAATAATTCTATAACCGAAAGCACATCTTTTATACCCCATCTCTACGCCACTGACCCCACCGGACATAACAGTCTCTTTCTTAATGAGGGCACAAGCCCCCTTTACAATCTCTAGGACCCATCTATGGAATATCCCATCGCCTAATTACGACACAAGAAACTTTGGGAAAGCATTGTGCCGGCTGAATATATAGCCCCATCCATGGGTGCCCATTATGGAATGGTTATGGGTTATGGTCACTGCAGGCGAGCGATCGGATGGACAGCAGGAGTTTGAGATGGTGAGCGTTATGCGCTGAGGGTGATGTTAAAAGCATATAGATTGTGAGTTATACAGCGTTACTAATAATGAATACACATTTGCGCCCGTAAACTGCTTCGCTGAAACAAGGTGCGGTCGTTCTGCGGTCTAATGATGGGGCAGGAAAGGGATAAATATTGGGAATGGACGGATTGAATTTTGTGCAGTGGGATGTTTTTCCGCCTGTTGAGCACGGAGAAATGCTTCGAGGAGCGCGTATTTATTTGAAAGTTGATAGCCCCATCGTTGCATTGTGTAAAAGGACATAACATAACTATCCGAAGAGCAGCAACTCAGAGAGACAATCATAAAATTGTTTATGGTTTAAATGTCTCTTGTATGAAGGGGAGATGTTCTTATTCGAGTGCCTTACAATGAGTTATTGATTGTCCTATTCAATGAAGAGATGCATAAATGTAAAAACTTTATGGATATTTTTCTAATAAAGACATTGTAGGGGGCAATGTAAAATTTGTTATATTGAGGACGATGGACAATATGAGGCCATTTGTTTGTTGATCGTGGTTGGTTAGGTCATTACAGTTTGAAATCAAAAACAAAGATATTTAATTGTAGTTGTTTTAACTTGCAATATTCAGTCATATAATTTTCATCAGATCATTTTTTCCCCCTTTAAAAATGCAAATTGTGCTCTGTAAAATGAATTTCATTAGAACACAAAAATAATATTTTAAATAAAAGGTACAAAAAATGGGAGGGGGGGGGGAGGGGAATTTCCTTAAATTTTAACTCGTTATACAATATAAACATTTGTTTGTTTATTTATTTATTTATTTTAAGCAAAATCACACGTAAATAGTTACGAATTCACTAGAAAATAAATTTTTATCAAACGAAATAGCCTTTAGTTTTATGACAGGATTAAAAAGTACTTAAATGTATATAGAAAATGCCTAACATAATCATTTAAATCACATATATAAAGAATTTTTAAATTTAAAATAGTTCATGGGAGGTTTAAACTTTTTAAAAAACAGTGTTTAAAAAACAGGGGCTGCTCCAACATTTTTCTCCCACGCGAAAAGTCCCAATTTAAATCGCTATAGTTACCATAGGGTTATTCCATATAAATTCAAGGAAGTATGTTACTCGATTATTTTTGTTCCCTTTGATACTTGTGTTTCTTACAGGCACATATGAGAGATGTTCAAAACAACTCTTATATTTTCTCTACTATTAATATGGAGTTTAATATGTCAAATTTCAAATATCATTTTCCTGGTCAAAAATGGGATTATTAGACCTTTATATTTTGGCAAAAATCTCTTTGGATTGAATTTATGAGTGCTAATTTTAAATATTAGTATCATAGTATATAAGGTAAAGGTGCCCCATGCTTAGATTGCTGTTGTGTTAAGTTGCTGCTGTAACTTAATATCTAAAATAATTACAATAGGTCACATGTAAAGTTTTTGTTAATTTCGATAGTAAATAACTCTTTTAAAGAAAGAAACCCGAAAATAAAATAAAAAATAATAATCTCTGGAATCACACTAATGAGAAAATTTAACTGCAACTGTGTGGTTTTTAACCCTTTACAGTTTTACAAGTTACCGGAATCTCATAAAAATGGCAAAAATGACATTTTAAGACAACCCCCCCCCCCCCTCCCATAAAGCAAAAGGGTGTTAAATTTAAAAAATAATAATAATAAATTAAAGTTTTATGTGTATTTTACTGTGTATTAAAGTATTATGTGTACTATGTGTGTGTATTGTTTTGTGGTTTTGAATTTAAAAATAAAATACTTATAATGCTTAAATATTTACAAAAAGATAAGCAAACATTTTTAACATTTCATCATAATTCAATTAAAGTAATTTCGCATTATTATAAAGCACATTGTAACAAAACAGAATTAATTTGCAATTATTTAATTCAATCATATTTATTTCAATAAATATGATTTTCTTTCCAATCAGTTGATTATGTGATTTAAAAAAAATTGTATTTAATTCAATGTTTAATTTTCTATTTTAGTTGTGCTCAATCAGCCGAACTACGCAATTTAAAAAACTATATAGTATTTTTTTAAATCAAAACCACAAAACCTACACACACAGTATACATTAATAGATTAATAAAATGGCAAAGAACTTTTTATTTATTTATTTTTTTTTTTATTTAATACCCTTTTGGTTTATGTCTTAAAATGTCATTTTTGTCCTTTTTCTGACATTTCATGGATCTCTGAACTGTAAAGGGTTAAAAACCACACACAGTTAAATTTTCTCATTAGTGTGATTTCAGAGATTAATTTTTGTGATATTTTATTTTGTGGTTTTGTTCCCCAGAAGAATTATTCACTATCAAAATTGACAAAAGTTTGATGTTCAGTCTTGAACTCTGAACTATTGAAGTTATTTTAGTTATTAAAGTACAGCAGTATAACTAAGCATGGGACACCTTTACCTTATGTACTTTGATACTAATATTTAAAATTAACACTCATAAATTTAATTCAAAGAGATTTGGGCCAAAATATAAAGATCTAATTATCCTATTTTTGAACATCTCTCATATATGCCTATTACGGACACAAGTACTAAAGAAAAATATATATATATAGTCGAGCAACATCCTTCCTTGAATAATAATGACCCTATCTATAAACAAATACAAAAATTGGATAGAGTAAAAGTGACATGAGGTGACATGCGAAATGAGATGAGAAAGTGACATGAGAAAGTGAAAGAGACAAAAGATAATTATGCATTTTAACTTTTTTTTTAAAATAATTTACTTTATATCCCTTTGTTCGAAATTAATTTACAGTTTGTCTTTGTTTTCGAGATTAATTTAAATTTTACTCTTTTCTTGGAATATCTCTTACATTCAAATCGATAAATATTCTTATAACTTGCATGCCAAATTGTAAAGGCAAACGGTTGCGCAAATAAAGTAAAATGAATTAAAAAAAAAAAAAAAAAAAAAAAAAAAAAACTATAATAATTATTACAATTTACAAAAACTTTTTTTTTTAAATACTTTTTAAAACATTTATCATAAATAGATAAAAAGAAAAAGAATCTACTTTTGCGAAAACTTCTTCTGAGCCGTTCTCACGCTATTAATAGAACCTGGAACCCCACCTAGCCGTTAAAGTTAAGTTTGAGGTATGTTCTGTTGCTTCTCTTAACAGCAATATCGTATCTGAGTACAAAAATCCCATCGCATAACATCTTATGTCAACAATGAAGGGGTGGCATTTAAAAGCGCTATTTTTACATTGAAAAGAATGCCTACTACTCTGTAATTTGTTTTTATTTTTTCTAGAATCACGCTAAAGACATCGTAAGCTGGAAAAACAATCAAATAACATTGATTTATAAGAAGGAATTGAATGCAAGTTGTTCAGAAATTAATGGACACTTTACAAAATGAATAAAAAAAAAAAAAAAAAAAAAAAAAAAAAAATGTGTATAACAACCACGCGTACCACTACTACACTATACATATAATAAACTATTTTTGGAGATGTTTCGAAAAGGGACCCTTTACCGATTTTTACCAAATCCTGTCAAATTTATAATCAACTAATACTTACGGAAAGACATTTAATCGGGTGTCAAAAGAAAAATCGATACGGTGCTTTTTTGAGATACTCACTACTAAGATCTAAAATTGACCTACCAAATAAGGATGCTATTAATTTTCCTCTTGTAATCAACTAATGCATATGAAAAAATATCTAAAAGGGGGTTTATACAGCAACTTTGAAAAAAAAACAATAGAACTGTTTTTGTTATACCGTTTGATGAAAGAGGCAAATTTGCCAATTTCATGTTGCGAAATTGTTTGAAAAAATATAACAAATCGTGAAATTGCAAAACTTGCAACTGGGACATGATTTGTAAATATTTCATTAATCACTAAGCTGTATCCCCTATACACTATTGGACATAACTGATATTTAGTGAAAGCGTTATAAAATTACTCAACTTTTCATATGAATGATTTTTCAAAAATGCAAAGTTATCTGGAGATACGTTTGAATAAGATAAAGAGATATATATCTATAATCAATTTTATTTTATGGAAGACCTTTTATTTGTGTACGCATATTACTATTATTACTTCCACTACCCTACTACCATAAGTAATGAAAGTATTGTATTTCTTCCAAAAATTCGATATTGAGTTTTCACCTGATTTGCTAGTTTTAAGGCCTCCTGAGTCCAAAAAAGTAGTTTTTGGCAATTGGTCAGTGTGTGTGTATGTAAGTGGGGAATCTTCTGGCTATCATATCTCCGAAACCAATAAAGATAAAACTATGAAACTTCAGAATTAAGTAAGGTCTAGTGTACAGATGCATTTTCCAAATTTTGGTGAAAATTAAAAAAACGGAAGTGGGTCATCGGAAACCGGAAGTCTGTATCACAAAAACGGCTCTAACGATTTTCTTCAAAGTTGTTATATTAGATGTCCTTTCGAATGATATAGTTGGTTAGTTCAGGGAAATTGATAGGTGTCGCGTATAAATAGCTCAATTTCAGATCTCGCAAGTGAGTTCCTTTAAAAACGGCTGTACGGATTTATTTAAAATTCGCCATATTAACTTCCTTTAAAATATCCTTTTGTATGTGATTATTGCTTTGTTGTCAATAATTCAGCATGCCAAGTTTTGGTCAAAGTAGGTATCTCAAAAACGGTTCTAACGATTTTCGTGAAAATTGGGACATAAATCCATTTTAAATACCCTTTCTCGTATATTACGTGGTTATTACAGAAAAATTAACGGTCCTCCTGATTAGGTAGTTCAGTTTTACATCTTGGAAATAGGTGTTTAAAAAAATAACGCTATCATTTTTTTTTTTTTTCTTATTTTTTAACTTGCTATGTAAAAAATGTTTTATATGTCTTTACACGTGTATCAAGTTTCTCTTACTGGAAAATTCCAAAAAATGCATATAATATCTCCAAAAAATGCATATAATACGTGTAATAGTGGGTAATGGAATTCGTGTGGTTGTTTCACACCAGATTTTTTTTTTTAATTCCACGTATTAAAAGTAAACCCTATTCATAAGTCATTTTTACTTTCTTCTATATGTAATATAGAGAAAGTATTGGATTCGCGAAAATTTTCAACCTCCGTTTTTTGACGGATCTACACGTTTTGGGATATCCTGAACACGAATTGATAGTTTTCAGAAAATGTCTGTCTGTGTGTCTGTCTGTCTGTCTGTGGTTTCGTTTTTTCACCGTATCTCACGAACCAATGAATGAAATTCAACCAAACTTGGTATATAGTTGGACCCTGGCGGGGCATTGTGCTGATTAGATTTGGGGATCAATAAATAGCCCAGCAGGTGGCGCTGTGATCGCATTTTATGTAAATTTTTAACATGGCAGTATAGGACAAATTTTCGTATTTTTCACCGTATCTCACGAACCAATGAATGAAATTCAACCAAACTTGGTATATAGTTGGAACCTGACGGGGCATGGTGCTGATTAGATTTGGGGATCAATCGCCCTGCAGGTGGCGCTGTGATCGCATTTTATGTAAACTTTTAACATGACAGTATAGGACAAAATTTCGTATAAATGTACATAATGAGCGTTATATTTAACTTGTGGTTGTAAAATTAATATGAATTATTGATAATAGTAGTAGTTAACTAGGGAAAAAAATTTGTGCATGTGGGGGCACCGGTTCCCCCCCCCCGGGGGTTGGTAAATTTTCAAGATGGGTATCTTTCGAAAGATCTCGTCAATACCTTTAAAACGAATGGTTGAACTATAAATCTGTGATAATTTAAAACAAAGTTATCGATTTTTTTTAATATTGTTACTGATTGAATATGTATTACTTTTAACAAAAAAAGAACTCATAAAAAAAACTGTAATTTTTTTTTTTTTTTTTTTTTTTTTTTTTTTTTTTTTAAATATTGTTACTGATTGAATATGTATATAGGAAAATATAGAAGAAAGTCTTGTGGTGGCCACAACATACTAGTTTCTTTACTAAATCTGTGTTTATATGAATTTAAATACAAATCATTGTTTGAAGCTGGTAGACGGAAAATACCGGGATTGATCTCAAGTAGCGCTCGTCATCCTAACCGTTCGGTGTCTCCGAAACTCGTGTAAATAAGGATTAGGGTACCTTAAAAAGACTCCCCACAGAGGATATTTTACCTAGGTCTTGGGTTCAAGTGAAATCGATCGGTCTTAATGGGCTGTGGACGTTGAAAATGATTTTTTGAAATTACTGTCTTATAGTTATGAATGCATATATATGCATTGGAGTGTATAAATATTCAGTACATAAATATTAAGTATATTAAAATTTCTCGAAAGTTATTGAAATAAAAAAAAAAAAAAAAAAAAAAAAAAAACTTCGTGCATTATTTTGTCGATTGATTGATAAGTGAATTTTGTAAACATATTTTTATGCTTGAATGTTAAGAATTTCCATGAAATTTCTGAATTCAAACATAAAATTATTTTTAAAAATTTAATTTATTAATCAATACATAAATTAATGCACAAGTATGCTTAGAATATATTCATAAGTTATTACAAGTTAAAATTAAAGGAAAAAGTTAAAAAACTTACTCGCATCTAGCATTTTTAATTTTTTCAGAAAAATTCAAATTTAGAATTTTCATATCTATCTATCTATATAATGTTAAATTCAGTTCTATATTTTTGTGTGTTGTTATTGTTTTAGTTCTATTAATTGCTAAATTTTAAGATTAAATTTTATTACGTTATCTATCATTTATATATATATATATATATATATATATATATATATATATATACATTTTTTTTTTTTTTTTCTTTTTTGTCTTTTTAGGACTGAAGACTATTAGTCTCAATCTGGGATTTTTGCGGTGTTATTTTTCGATAGTTGGACATTTATCGAAATCTAATATTTATCGAAAATATAATTGAATAATTTGAAAGCGATGTTATAATTTGAAAAAAGAAAACTAATAGTCCTCCGTCCTAAACTAAATTCTACTTTTGCCAAAATTTCATCAAAACCCTTTTTTTTTTTTTTGGAAAGAAAAAGAAGAGAAAAGAAAATTAATACTAATCAGTATCGAAACAAACACTATCGAAAAAGTTCTTTTTTTTTATAATTTTGAATTAGGAAATAAAAAGTGCGCGTGCAAAATGAAATAAAAATAAGTAAAAAAATGAATTTAATGATGTAATTCTTATATAAAACATGATCGCGTGCTATCTTAAATAGTAGATGTAAAATTTAAAGTTTATGTGGTGCAGGTGCGTGATCTATAAAAATTGCTTTAAGAAATAGAATAGAATAAAAAAAATCAATGATGTTGGTTGCATTAATATATATAATGACCCTCATCTGTCATTCACGATTCCGGTTTACACCACTTCAAAACAGAGACTTTTGGCAGCCATTTTTTTTCCCGTTTGTTCAATTCATCAACTTACGAAAACATACATATCATTTTCATACATGTTTTGTATCGCACATATTGTTATTTATTCCCTCTAAAACCTTGAAAAACTATTCAATTGTAATGTTTAAATGTTTAAAAAAATATAACGGATCACTGGCTATTATAAACATGAACCTATAAACAGAATTATGTAACTTCATGATTATAAACAACGCAAAGCCAAATAAAAACAAACCAAAACTGTTGCCATTCAGAAAATACAAATTCCAAATGGACAACTCTTTAATTGCGAATGAACGACTCTTTGACTGTTTCATTAAAAAAAACGCTTAAAATATTTCTAAAACATATTAAAGCCTTAAAAATCTTAAAATATTTGTAAAAACATATTAAAGTCTTTAAATATTTTTATCAAGCTTCATTATATGTTTACATTGTAAGGTTTGATTGGCTTGGCGTCGAGTTCAGTACGTAAATGTCGCCAGTTGATTTTAGTTTTGAAATTAGTGTAAAGTTATAGTTGGGATAGAATGTTTGGTTGGGCAAGTAAAGGTCACCAGTTGAAATGAGTATCGAAAGTAGGGTAGTCTAAGGTGATAATGTCGAGTCAAGATAAAATGTTCGGTTGACAATGAGAAAGTCCCTAGCTGGATCATGGATATTTTGGCGATGTTGTAGGGGAGATAGCTGGTTGGGAGTATAGAGTAGATGTGAATTTGGGTTAGCATGGAGTGTCTGTAATTATTAGATAGATAGAAAATACGTAAGCAAAGTGATGACGTCACTGGATGCAAGAAAAAGATTTCCTATGTTAATCGCCCATTGGATTTTTTGTAAAAAATTATTAAAAATTGAGGAAAATTATTTTCCGATTTTAATTCCCATATTTCGGTATAGATATGTATTCGTTATCGTGTGCATGCGTTAGATTAAGTTGTTTTTGCTGTAAAATTGATAAAATTTAAATTTTAAATTTCAAAACTTTAGAAAAATAAAATAGCAAACTTCCATATTCGATTGAAAACATAAACATTTCATTTCAAAGGATGATATTTACACAATAAATATCCATCTAATATACTAATTAAAAGGAAAATGATAAATATTCTATCATAATTTGAAGTCAAATTTGTTTTCAAATGTCTAAATAAAGTGTCTGATATACTCATATATTGCAGCGGAATAGATTTAATATATCTGTCATCCTTGGCGGAAAAAATATATCGCCAAATTATTTGGCGAACATATTTCATTCATTTCAAACATCATGGTTATTTTAACAAATTATATTAAGAGAGCGATGAATTATATGAAACAATATTTCGTACAATACATATTACGAAAATAAATATCTGGCATGTATATTTTCGTAGTATGTTTTTAATCGCCAAATACAAAAAACGCCAAAGATGACCCAGTTTTGAAATTTAAAATTTTGTCAATTTGACAACAAAATAACTCAATCTAACACATGGATACGATAGCATATCTATACCCAAATACGGGTATTAAAAGCGGGAAATGATTTTCCTCGATTTTTAATAATTTTTTACAAAAAATACAATGGGCGATTAACATAGGGAATCTTTTTCTTGCATCCACGGACGGTCAGTGACGTCACACTTCGCTTACGTATTTGGAAACAGGATCTTCGATAGTCTTAAAAAAAAGTATTTTGGTAAAATGAAGTGAATTGTTATTTACTTCCTCTTACCCATAGGGTCGAGAAAGTATTGTTTTAGGGTCAAATTTTTGAACGTGAGTTTTTGTTATACTTACATGTTCTGAGGTCCCCTGAATACGAAAATCACGTTTTGAGCGAATGGTCTCTGTGTCTGTCTGTCTGTCTGTGTGTCTGTTATCAGCATATCTCAAGAATAAATAGTAGCAGAAATTCCAAACTCGGTATTCTAAATGTGTATCATATAGGGATGCTACAGTAAGCTTTTCGTTAAGATGAAGCAAATGGTTCGTGTACAGGGACATTCAAAAGTATTCAAATACATTACGTCTATGGGGGAAATTGCAGGTAAATAGAATTTAACATCTATAGACTGCTCTAAACCAAATGAAACGAATACATATTTTTTGTAATAGAGATAGTCAACTGGGAAAAATTTTTTTGTGTATGTAGGAGCCTCGCCTTCCCCCCTGGGGTAGATGTCCTCCCTCGAGTGTAGTAAATTTTCATGATGGGTATCTTTCAAAAGAGCTCGCCAATACCTTTAAAACGAATGGTTGAACCATCGATCTACGATAATTTAAAATAAAGTTATTGATTTCTTTCATTTTTTAATTTTTTTTTTTTTTTTTTACTTTAATATTGAAAATAAATTCAACATTTTTTTGGGATATTTAGTGTTATACTATTTCTCTAATATGGAAATCGCCTGTATTATCATACAAGATAACTTTTTTAAATAATAATTTTAATAAATTATTTTTTTTTAACTGGATTATTTTTTAATAACCGAATTAAATTCTATATAAATGTAGGTGCATTAATGAAACGGGGGGTTGAGGGGGGCCAGAACTAATTATCATATAAAACTCTTCCGAAGCCTAATTTGAATTGTTTAACATAGGTTTACATAACAGTACTCTTTATCTTACCTCTTAATCTCCAACCTGTACTTATAGCATTAAATTTCAGGGTAAGAGAAAGTCGTGTGAGTGACAGACACTAGATTATTCTTATTATAAGGACTTTAAATAGAGCACTTAACGGAACACTGGGATGTGTTGTTGCTGTTGTGTTTTCGGGCCTATATTTTTTGTCAACGAGCAGTTTTTTTTATTGTCATTCATATTTATTGATCGGGAAAATTTTTTTTAATTTCAGAACGAAAATTATAAAATATCGAAACACATTTGATTTATAAACAAAAACTGAAAATACATTTAAATGATCACGTGTTAATCTTCATGATCTAAACATTGTTTTCAAGATTTATCGTTCACATTCCGTTATTTTTGACGGGGTTATATACTAGTTTTGTTATATAGTTTGAATTTTTGAATTTTGTAGAAGTAGTAATATCTACCGTAGGAATAATTTCTTATGTTAAAACTATAGGGAACTGTTATGCGAGCACAAGCGATGCTACTTTATTATTATTATTATTATTTTTTTTTTTTTTTTTTCAATAGCTTTCAAAAAATTTCAACATACGTAATATTTTTAATTTCAATGCTTGTGTAGGCTGATTTTTCGAACTCTGACACAGTAATTTAAAAGAAAAATTTTCAGCGTCCTTACAACAACAATATCTTGTGAAATATATGTTACAAAATTTGATTATTTTCTTTGCAGGACTGCGTTTTATATCTTGGCAGAATTCCACACACTTGGACCAGAAGTTTGATCGTTTCAGTCACCAATGTCTCTTAACTAAATAAACGGTGTGTAGTCTTGACCGAAGGGTGCTGGAGCAAGAAAAAACTTTGCGAAAGCGGTTCATTGGAGATTCCCACGCTAAATATAGAAAGAAAGCTCCACAACCCCATCTTTACCTCTCCCGTATCTGAGCATCTGGAATCAGTCTTCATTTATCGGATTGGGAGACGCAACGAGACCGAAGAAAACCTGATATCCCTCACCTAGTTGTGTTGAGAGGGTGTTTGCTGATATTACAAGGATGATAGACAAGCATATGGAAAAATAAAAAAATCGGGATCGTTTAGCTTTCATTCTTATTAGAATTACTTTATGCAGGACAAAAAGTTTAAATTGAGAAACGACTGTATGTAAACGAAAAATGAGATAAGGAAAACATTTATATAAAAATGTCTTTGTGGGAAAGTATTAAATCTTCAACAATTCGAGACATTTTGACGAATTTAAGGTGTCATTTTTATATTTATGTACGAAAATTTTCAAGGCAATGCATTTGAAAATAGGGACAACTGATTAGCGTTTTCTTTTTTCCTTAATTAAGATTACACGGATTTTTCGAGTATGATAGTTACTTCAAAGAAGTTGTCAATTTAGGACGATTTTTCTCTTATCGAACAATGAAACCATTAAAACCCGAATAAACTACTACATCAGAAACGCCAAAAGAAAAATATTCGCAATGCATACAGCTGTTTCGGTAGCCTTAAGCGTACCGTCTTCAGTGAAAAAAGAATTTTGCACTGAAGACGGGACGCTTAAGGCTACCGAAACAGCTGTATTGCATCGCAAATATTTTTCTTTTGGCGTTTCTGACGTAGTAGTTTATTCGGGTTTTAATATTCCAACGCCAAGTCTCCTGTTATTATCTGTTATTAAATGAAACCATTATTCGATTTTCAGGATCTAGAAAATATCTGGGACTATTATGCTTTAATTAAAACAAATTTTAAATATATTTCAGAAGGTATGTAAATTCAAAGGATTAAAAGAGATATTTTCGGAAAGCTTTCCTTTCGCATACACAGTTAAAAATAAAACTCTACATTTTACCGGAGAAGTAGTTTCAATTACATACAACCAATATTTCGGTACAATGTTTCACCATTTTAGGGGTGCCACATCAGTAGCAATCATCGATGAAATGGTGAAACTTAGCACCAGAACATTGGTTGCAGCTAAATATGTCTATTTAGCACAATTCTTTTAGTGAAGCATTAATTTTTTTTAACAGTGTAGTGAAAAATGTGAATTTCCATTTTTCTATTTTCTTTGTTAACAACTTTGTTCTCATAAAAAACAAAAGCATGTCTAAAGTCTGTGGCGATGTTTTATTGTCAGCCATCTGAGGAGGCAAGCATCATACATAATACGTATAAAAAAAGGACCCAATTTTCAACTTAAGTATTGTTTTACTAAAACGAGTAAAAGCAATAAAATAAAATGCAAAAAACTTACAAAGTACTAAGTTTCATTAATCGAATTTTAAGTGTTTTATGTGTTCACTTTCAGGAGCCCTTACAACTTAAAGGCGACAGTTAAATTCATCCCACATTTTCTGCAACGTGATGGAAAAGACGGATCTCACAGCTTCCACTATCCTTTGTAGTTCCTTGATGTTTGTAGGTAATGGTGGTATCATTCAATCTGTGCTGACAATACTGAAAGTTATTTTTAAATTTTAAAGCGCCTTTTATGACAGATTGAATCGTTATTAACAGAACAGACGAATATTTTCAACATTTAAATTAGCGAATATTGGCGAGCAAATGTTGAGTGGGTGATTCAATCGCTAGAGCAGTGGAGTGCAATGTCAAGAACTTAGACCATATCCCTGCTTGGCCACTTTTCACTCTTGTTAAATTGAATTCGGCCATTCTATCTCAAACTTGTTACTTAGACCTAGAGCTCCTCCAATACAGGCTGGCTCATCCGGCATTTTGTTTCCCACTCAGCGATTGTTGGCCACGCGGTCCGGATTTCAAGTGTTATCAAATCACATAAAATGGAGGTTTTGCAGCCGAAAATTGCTCAAATGATACCAGAACTGCTTTTAGAACGTTTAGATTTCCAACAGATGGTGAAAGGCGAAAGAAATGGGCTATTAATTCTCCAAAAGAAAATTGTACACTTAGATTTCAATCACAAATATGAAGTGTAATTATGATATGTTTTCTTGCACTTTTTGTATCAATTATTTGTTTTTATTGCTGTTTGATTATCTAAATGTTGTATTTTATAACCTAGACTACTTTTCAACGTGTATAAATATTTAAAATTAACTAATTTAACAGCAACAGTGATGACTACTTTTTACAAGGGTTATAAGAAAATTTCGCCAAATATCACCGCCAAACTTATCAAGTACAAACAATAATTCGCTCTTCTGATTAAGCAAACTCGCCATTTTAGGCAATAAAGACGCCGAGTAATACTAAACGTCGCCAAGCTATATTTCCGCTGGGCAACAATGATCAGCTGTGAGTCAGCTCGTATTATAGGAGTCTTACTTAGACCCATATATAAGGTGCCCCGGTGTGTATGTAGCCTGAGATGCACACACATATCGGAAAATGAATTAGAAGCCTATGAGAGTTTCTACAAATGCTCGCTCGCTCGCAAAGTAAATATGCAAAACCTGTAACCATAATGTGGGGAATGTTCTGCTGATATGGATGTTGTCCTCTGGTGTTACATGAGAGTAAACAAAAAGCCATACAATACTTGGACATATTGGAAGACCAATTCTTGCAATGTTACATTTTTACTCTGAAGGTGACAGATACATCATGGACGATAATGTAACCATACGGAATCGTTCGAAATTGGTCCACCAGTCACACTTCCAACAGCTTCCTAGCCACTGCAAATCCTGGATTTTAATCCAACAGATAATATTTGGGACATGTTGGAAAATCGCGTCTGACAGCAATATCCTCTTCCGCCCAATTTACATGATCTTAATGTCTGTGTAGCCAATGCAGGATAATCTCTGGGTGTAAATTCACTCCAGAAGCTTCTAGAATCTATGCCCTCAAAATTGCGGGATGTTATCCCTGCAAAAGGAGGTCTTATAAAATAATAACTTAATGTTTTAGATTCATTGGCCAGTGTATGTATTAATAGATTTTAATCATCATGGGGAGGAATGTTAATATCACAGCCTACAAAAAAAAAAGAAAATAGTATTAGAAATGATAATAAATTGAAACAGAAAGCAAATAAAATACATTCTTATGAGCAAATTCATGTGGTTATTTTTATTTTTATTTTATTTTTTAAGTATTAAATTTCGGATGTTGTTCCGTCGACAAATAAACTAGCAAAGATTTTGGTGAATTTGTTCTGAAATTAGTTTTCATAAATTATTAAATTTAAATTACATCTTATGACTTGAATGCCATTATCTATATATATAAAAGAGTAAACTCACTGACTGATTCACTCACTGATTCACTCACTGATTCACTGACTCAACACGGTTGTGGCGATCCTATGGGAGATAGAGTCACAATTTTTGGTGAGCAGGTTGATTATAGGACCCTGACGCTCACTAAGACGGGATTTTGCGAAGTACGCCCCCGTTCCCCCCCGGGGGGGCAGAAGGCAAAAACCACCTTTATAAGCATAACTCGGCTCCAAATTGCTTCACGGTGAAGAAATTGCAGATGGAGAGACTAGACTTGAATACAAAAAAATCATTTTCTGCGATTTTGGAATTTTGGATTTTTAAGGGGGATAGGGGGTAAAAATGAGATTTTCGGGGGCGCATAAGGCAAAAACACATTTATAAGTATAACTCGGCACCAAGTTACTTCACAGTGAAGAAATTGCAGATGGGGAGACTAGACTTGAATACGAAAAAATCGTTTTCTGCGATTTTGGAATTTTTGATTTTTAAGGGGGGAAGAGGGTGAAAATGATTTTCGGAGGTGCAGAAGGCAAAAACACCTTTATAAGCATAACTCGGCTCCATATTGCTTCACGAGGAAGAAATTGCAGATGGGGATACTAGACTTGAATACAAAAAAAATCATTTTCTGCGATTTTTGAATTTTGGATTTTTAAGGGGGAAAAGGGGCTGAAAATGATTTTCGAAGGTGCAGAAGGCAAAAAACCACCTTTATAAGCACAACTGGGCTCCAAATTGCTTCATGGTGAAGAAATTGCAGAGGGAGAAACTAGACTTGAAAACAAAAAAATCATTTTCTGCGATTTTGGAATTTTGGATTTTTAAGGGGGGAAGGGGGGAAGGGGGTATAAATGATTTTCGGAGGCGCATAAGACAAAAACACATTTATAAGTATAACTCGGCTCCAAATTACTTCACAGTGAAGAAATTACAGATGGGGAGACTAGACTTGAATACAAAAAAATCATTTCCTGCGATTTTGGAATTTTGGATTTTTAACGGGAGAAGGGGGTATAAATGATTTTCGGAGGCAAATTTAGAAAAATACGGATTTTCGAGTAAAAATAATAGCTCAAAGATTTAAAAAAAAAAAAAAAAAAAAAACGCCAAGCGTCTTCTTGAAAATATTTCCAAAAACTCATTTTTTGATTTTTTTCCGATTTTTTTTTTTTTTTTTTTTTTTTTTTTTTTTGGGGGGGGGGGAGGGCAAAAAAAATAAAAATAGTGTCAGATCGTTTAAAATTGGTACATAGAGGTTTTCGATACTTACAAATCGATTGCGGATATTTTCGAATTTGTAAAATTATTAGAAGGGGGGAAAGGGGGGCAGTATGGGGGTGCTATGGGCAAAAGCAAATAGAAATACAGTTAGGCCGTTCAAAATTGGTACAGATAGGTTTTAAAGGCCTGCAAGGCGAATGGGGATATTTTCGAAAGTGTAAAGTTATTAGGGGGGGAGGGGGGGGGGCAAAAAAATAAAAATAGAGTTAGATCGTTCAAAATTGGTATATAGAGGTTTTCGATACTTACAAATCAATTGCAGATATTTTCGAATTTGTAAAATTATTAGGAGGGGCGGGAAGGGAGGGGGGGTGTAGGCAAAAACAAATAGAGATACAGTTAGGCCGTTCAAAATTGGTATAGATAGGTTTAAGAGGCCAGGAAGTCGAATGGGGATATTTTCGAAAGTGTAAAGTTGTTAGGAGGGCCGGGAAGGGGGGGCGGAGGGGCAAAAACAATAGAATAGAGTTAGAGAATTCAAAATTGGTATATAGAGGTTTTCGATACCTACAAATCGATTGCGGATATTTTCGAATTTTTAAAATTATTAGGATAGACGGGAGGGGGGGCGAAGGGGAAAAATAATAGAAATAAGAGTTAGAGCATTTTGGGAATTTTTTCCGGAGGCAGTGAGAACAAGGTGCGACATTTTTCCTAATAAGATTTTTTTTTTTTGTTTTTGTTTTTTTCCACGTGATAAAAATTAATGCAATTTTGAGAATTCAGTAATTATAGCGATTCATTTAAAAATATAGACCAGCGAAGCGGGCGTTGCCTGCTAGTTTTCATATAAAACACAGTTAAAATTTAAATATTTTTTCTTTATTAGTTATTTATTACGACATTTAAATACGGTTTTTGATTTGGCGAACATGGCAAATTTGAAAATAGACTCATTTAGAAATATTCAGCACTAGGTGGTGAGGACCATCTAGTAAATAAATATTCTCATGAGAACTTTATGTTTTCAAAGCTCAAAATGTGTTTCAAAACCTAAACTAACATATAAACTAAAATTTATATGAATGCCAGTTAAGAATTTTAACTATAATTTTCAGAGAATTTCACCTAAAGAGTGATATAAAATACAGTAAAATACACAGTTTAGAAGAAAAAAAAAAGGTATTTCATAAATTATCATTACATATAATTACTATACATATCATTACATATAATTATATATAATTACTGTAATACTTGTTTTTCTAAAGTTATAAACTTTGCTTTTAATTTAATTCGGTGCATTTTAAGATACTATCAATACATTTTTTTTTTTTTTCATTTTTTTTTTTTTTTTTTTTTAAGTTTTGACAATAAAGTATAGCAATATTTCTAAAGAAAATTAAATAACTTAACACATAACCTTATAAAACCTATGTTTTCTTTCGAAATAAACAAAAAAGTGTTCCAAAGAAAAAAAATCGCTAAACATTAATCTAAATGTCATAGTAAAGAAACAGGCAGAATTTAAAAAAATCTTTTAAGTAAAATATCATCAAAGATATTGAATAGATGTGTACTTGATTCTGTATTAACTGATAATCCTTAATTAACTGTTTATTAAGCTAATACTGATCACTTACGGCCATATATTTCAAAATAATAAAATTATTTCAGATCTTGAAAATTAAAAGATATTTTGAAAAAGCAGCAAGTTAAATTGTCTGGCAAATACTGCTGCGTTGGGGTAAAAAGAGTTTTACAGGAAAGTTAAACAAGTTCAAAGAAAAGATATTCAACGAAAATTTGTCCATGTTATCTTTATGTAATAGTAAAAATATCCACAGCAAAATTTTCGCTGACAATTTGTCACTGGTTTTTAATACTTCAGTAATCGGACGAAAAAAATGAAGTAACACTTTTTCATCGTATTATATTTTCTCTCTGGGTAAAAATTGTAATTAAAGAATTAAAAATAAATATATTTCTGGTAGCGTCAACAAAAATATGAAGCATATTTCATAAATTCAATTTTTCCTTAATCGACATTTCGTTTATTAACAATTCATTTTTCATATGTTCATTACTGGCTATCAGATATGTCAATTAAATTATATTGCATTTTCTAAATTAAGAAAAAATTATAAAGATTATAGGAAAGTTTTTCTTGCAAGTACTGTTGTTTTGTGGTAAAAAGGGTTTTACAGAGAAATTAAACTTCACAGGAAAGTCATCACCCGGAAAATTTGTACCTCAAATATCACCCCTCATTTTTAAAAATTCAATAGCTGGACGAATAAATAAATAAATAAATAAGTAATATTTGCTTTTGGAGCCTATGTTATTTTTTCTTTGAGTAAAAATTTAAAAAAAAAATTAAAGTTAAAACTTTTTGAATAAATATCATTCTGGTAATACAGAGGCTGTTCGCACATTTTTTAGACGATTTTGATGGAGTGTACTGAAGCAATTTCACTCATATTCCCTTGTTCTTAACTAACATTCTACATCATAATTTCTATGATAATAATGCTTTTTATAATATCGGAAGAGGTATATTTTTCTACTCCTCTTGAACGGCTTTCCAGAGTCCACAAAGCGTTGTAGGTCGGTGTTTGGATAATGTTGACTTTAAGAGTCGAAAAACACAAAAATCCAACAGTGATACATCAGAAGATTTAGCAGGAATGTCAGTGAAGGGTATGGTTTTAATTCCCGTTTTTTGTTCCATTTTTTTCTAGAAAAGCAATTGCGGATTGCGATGTGTGGCTGCTTGTTTTGTCTTGATGCAGTTCAACGGATTGATAGCATTGTGGATAAAGATCTGAATTTTCATTTTTAAAAACTGGAATTAAAATATGTTCTTGAGAGTATTTAGAGTTCATTTTGACATTTTTGTGACATTTTTTTGCTTTTATCTTGCGCTTGTATGAAAAAACCAGTGGCAATCATAAATCCTTTAGAAAAACTTTCTTTTGATGCTTTGAGCCATGTAGCAAAATTTTTTTCTCCACTTTTGTGATAATAAATTGATCTTTTTTTATTGCAACCACTTAAATAGACCCAAGATTCATCTGTTGTTGCGACATTTTTCCATTTTTCTCCTGATAAATGCTTTTCATAAAGATTTCACTAAAAACTATCTTTGGAAAGAGTGGAAACCTATTCTTCCATCCACTGCCATTTTAAAAGCGCAGTTTTGCATCTAAAAAAAATTATAAATATCAGAAGATAAATAAAACTTCCAAACATATAACTGTTGTGAAAATAAAATTCTCCATTCAAACGATTTTTTCTTACTGCGAAATAAAATCGTCTAAAAAATGTGCGAACAGCCTGTATCATCAAAAGTATCTCGTGTATTTTACATTATTTATTTATTTAATTATTGTTATTGAAAACTCCCTTAACAATTTTGAATGCTGATTACTGGCTATCATGCATTTTAAATATTTTTAAATTATTTTAAATTTTATTTTATTTTTAAATTGCAAAAGGCAATAAACTACATTTTTTCGCAAGTAATGTCGCTTTGCGGTAAAAAGAGTTTCACAGTTAAATTGTTTTCACTGGAGAAAAATCATTCTGAAAATCCGTCCTTAAAAACTTGCCACTCAGTTCTAATAAGTTAATAGTTAGAAGAAAAAATAAATAAAATAACGATACATTTTCATGAGCGTATTGTTATTCATTTTAAGGGGAAAAAAGGAAATAAATTGAAGTTAAAAAATAAATAAATAAAATATTTACAAATGAATACCATCAAACAATGAATATCATCAAACATATAGTGTAGATTTAATTTAATTTATGTATTTGTAATTTCCAACTCATTTAAAAATTGTTTATTATTCGAATGCGTGTCACTAGTTATCGTGTATTTTAAATATAATTAAATTACATTATATTTTATTTGAAAAAATAAATAAAAAAAAATTCAATAAACTTTTTCTTTTTCCTCGAAGGTACTGTTACTTCGAGGAAAAAAAGAGTTTTACAGGCAAATTAAACTGCGTTCACAGGAAAAACATTTCCTGAAAAATTCTTCCCTAAAATGTCGCCACTCATTAATTATTCAGTAATTAAATGATTTAAAAATATATATATATATATATATATATATATATATATATATATATATATATATATATATATATATATATATATATATATTTTCACGCGCATTGCAATTTTTTTCATTATCTTTCCCTGTCTATATCTTTTTTTTTTTTTTTTTTTTCAATGCAAAAATTAAGAATACAATTAAAATGAGTCTTTTTCTTTTTTTTTTTAACTAAATACCATCTGGTAGCATTAGCTAAAGCTTCAAGTAGAGTTTATTTTGTTTACTTATTTATTTAAACATTTAGTTATTTGCAATCGACAACTTGTTTAACAGTTGTTAATTACTCGAATGCTGATTGCTGACTATCATGCGATTTAATTATTATTAAATTATTTTTAAAGCTAAAAAAAAAAAAAAAAAAAAATATCAATTAATTTTTTTGGAAAGTACTGTTTCTTTACAACAAAAAAAGTTTTATATAGAAATTAAATTGTGTTAACAGGTGTTGGTGTTGGTGTTAGGGATTAAGGCCGATTGACAACACTGGGGTCCTAGGCCTGAGGGGGAGGGCCTTCCGTGGAGGTCTTTCTAGGGGGTCCTAGCCCGTATTTACGCAAGTTTCGGAGGAAACCACGGAAAACTCCGAACGGCTAGGTCGACGAGCGCGACCGGGGATCGAACCCGGCACCTCACGTCTACCAGCTTTGAGCGCAGAACCGCTCGGCCGCTGGTGGGCCCTGTGTTAACAGGAAATACACCCCATGGAAAATTTGTTTCTAAAATTACGTAACTCTTGTTTAATAAAGTTTGGATGAATAAAATAAAATAATATTATAATTTCACGCTTATTGCAATATCTAGATAAAAATCAGAAATTAATTTGGAATTTAAAAATTACAAATTATTATAAAATTCTGTTATCATCATGAAAAGTATAAAGTATATTTTATTTATTTATTTGCAATTTACAGCTCGTTTAACAATTGTTCATTATTCAAATCCTTATTTTTCGCTGTTAAGCATATCAAATATAATTAAATTATTTTACATTTTATAAATAAAAAAAATACAAAGATAATAAGCTAATTTTTCTAGCAAGTATTCTTGCTTTGTGGTAAAAAGAGTTTTACAGGCAAAATGAGATTTTCGCAGGAAAATCGTCTCTCAGAAAATTCTACCTGAAAAGTCGACACTTGTTGTTTAATAATTCAGTTGTTGGATAGGGAAAAAATTAATCCATTACCTTTTCGTGCCTATATTATATTTTTCATTAGGTAAAAAATTAAATTACATATAAAATTAAAAAGATTTTAAAAATATACAATTACGGTAAAAGAATCAAATGGATTATATTATAGTTATTTATTTATTTATTTGAATATTAATT
This sequence comes from Salticus scenicus, assembly GCA_963930645.1. Classification (NCBI taxonomy): domain Eukaryota; kingdom Metazoa; phylum Arthropoda; class Arachnida; order Araneae; family Salticidae; genus Salticus; species Salticus scenicus. The sequence goes on along the minus strand of OZ005656.1, from coordinate 284,953,368 downwards.
ATTTAATTATTTATGAATAACAACTCGTTCAGCACTTTTTTATTATTCTAATGGTGATTACTAGCTATCATGTATTTTATATAATAAAAAATTATTTTACATTTTATTTAAAAAAAAAAAAAAAAAAAAAAAAAAAGCAAAAGGTAGTAAAAAGAGTTTTGCGATTACATTAAATTATTTTCATTCATGAAAAATCATTCGTAAAATTCGTCCCTAAAAACTTTCCATTCGTTTCCAATAATTTAATATTCGTAAAAAAGAAAAGAAAAGAAAGAATCACGCGCACATTATTATTCCTTTTTTTAAAGAATAAAAATACATTGAAGTTGAAAAAAATTACTAATGAATACCCTTCTGGTAGCATCATCAAACGTATGAAGTAAATTTCCTTTTATTTAGCTATTTGTGTATTTTTAATCGAAAACTCTTTTAAAAATTGTTCATTATTCGAATACTGATAACTAACTATCATACATGTTAAATATAATTAAATTATATTATATTATACTTTATAAATTAAAAAAAAAAGAGAAAAAGTGAAAATACAGTTATCTTTTTTAATTCTTTCCTAAAATTTCGCCGTACGAATTTAATAAATCAATTCATGGACGTGAAAAGTTTAATAACATCCTATTTTTATGCTTATTGCTATTTTTAGGTAAAAATAAAAAATACCATTTTAATCGCAAAATAATGGATTTCTGATAGCATCATCAAAGGTATCGAGTAGATTTTATTTTATTTATTTATTTGTAACCGACAACTTGTTTAACAATTGTTCATTATTCGAATGCTTATTATTGGCTATCTTGTATTTAAAATATAATTAAATTATTTTTTATTTTATAAACAAACAAAAATTATAAAGCCTTAAAGCTAATTTTTCTTGCAAATATTGTTGCTTTGTGGTATAGAGTTTTGCTGGCAAATTAAAATATTCGAAGGAGAGATTTGTCCGTGAAATGTGGAAACGTCTTTTTAATAATTCAATAATTGGAAGTTAATAGATATATATATATATATACTATATTGGATTATTATTATTATTTGTAGTGGTGAGTTTATTTTGATCTACGTTTTTAAATGGTTAATGGTAATCATTTTTAGTGAGGTGTTTAATTTTGATCTTCATTTTTTCTGGTTTTACTATGGATGTTTCGTACCTGTGAACAAAGAAATTCTTAGCTTTTGCTTTCTTTGTGACAGAAAAACATCCAATTTTTAGTATATTTGCATTCTACCAGGCCCTTGAAAACGATAGAATGTAAATGAGGCTTTTTTCTCATTCCAATTTGCTATAATTCATTTTGACTTTACTTTATTTCTTTTTTGATTTGATGTGGGTGGTCTTCGTTTTTGATCAGAATAATTGTTTGAATACTGAAATTAAATCATCTTTAAATTTCAAATTTTTGCACTGATAATATTATATATATATATATATATATATATATATAATATCATTAACTTTCAATGCCCACATATTTTAGACAAAAATTAAAAATACAATAATTTTTTTAAAAAAATATATAAAAATAAACATTATTCTAATGCCATCATTAAAATTATCAAATAGGTTTTATATTATTTTTTTACTTACTTATTTATCAGACATGTTACTTCTCAGCCTTAAGGCTGAATTCAGCCTTTTTAAGCTTGAAAATTATTATTCTTGGGATCAATGCAAATCCCCATTAAAACTTTTTGGACATGTGATAAGGGGGGTGGGGAGGTCAGCCTGAATTTCTGCAATATATTATTATCAAATTCTGTGTGATTGGCTTTCAAGAAATGTTAAATTCAAACTTGGAGAAAATGAAAAAGAAATAGCACTTCAACTGCATTTTCCAAATGAACTTGAACTACATTATTTTTCTAATCAGTTGACCCAGCAAACAATGCTTCTATAGAATAAACTTATTTTCAAGTATATGTAATAATTTTGCCTGTCTTTTAAGCACTTACAACTAATTTAATTATGATTAATATGATATTTCTGTACTGATAAGTATAAAGGATTTAAGTCCCTATTCTTGATTTTTCAGGAGACGAAAAATAAAGTTAAACTAACTAAAAACTACTTAGGAGAATCGATTGGGAAAAAGGGATTATGTTGATTTATACCCTTTATACCATTCAGTGATTATCAATCTTCATTTGATGAAGGGAAAAAATTGAATTAAATATTTTATACCAAAGATTAATGCTAAATTTCTGACTTGAATTTTTTTTACCGATGGATTTTCTCAAAAACTAAATGGCATGGATTTAAATCCTTTATACCAATCGATAGAGAACTTTTTTCTGAGTCTGACTATGTACTTAACTCAAAATCGACCTTTTTGGACTTAAATCCTTTATATTTATCAGTACAGATTTAATGTAAGATTTATTGTTCTGATTTTGTTTATTGTGTGTACATGTATGCAATCAGATTTAACATTATTTTTATTATTGAAAAATTTATGTTGTGTCAGTTGCCTGATACCACTTTTGAGAGGGGGAAGGGGGGATCGTGAAAAGTTCAGCCTTTTTTTCTGTAAGCTTGTACCATGTCTGATTTATGGTCTTCAATACATTTAACAATTATTCACTATATGAATGCTGGATTTTATATCATGTATATTTAATATAGTTAAATTATTTTACATTTTTTTTTTTTTATTAACAAAAATTACAAAAGCAGTAAGCTTTCTTTCCTATGTTTGTATTATTACTTTGTTATTAAAAATGAATAAAAAAAATAAAGAAAAGTTTTACTGACAAATGAAACAGTGTTCATAGGAAAATCATCACCCTGAAAATTAATCTCTGAAATATCGACATTCGTTTTAAATAATTCAATAGTTGAAAAGAAAAGTTGATAAGATATAACATTATCTTTCTGCCCCCATATTTTTATGTTTTCCTTTAAGTAAGAACTGAAATTACCATAAAATTTCAAAAACTGCATATAAGTACCATACTGGCAGCAGCATCAAAAGTATCAGCCCTACCAAAGGCCGAGCGGTTCTGCTCTCAAATCTAGTAGACAGGAGTTGCCTGGTGCGATCCCAGATCGCACTCTTCGGTCTAGCCTTTCGGCGCTTTACGTGGTTCTCTCCGAAACTCACGTAAATATGCGCTAGGACCTCTTAGAAAGACCCCCCACAGAGAGCATTCTACTGATAGGTCTACAACCCTGATCCCCAGAACGCAGTCCATCAAAAGTATCAAGTAGAATTTTAATTTATTTATTATATGTAATCAAAAAACCATTTAAAAATTGTTCATTATTTTACTGCTGTTTAATGGCTATCATGCATTTTAAATATAATTAAATTTATTTATATTTTATAAACGTTAAAAAAAGATGCAAATGCAATAAGTTATTTTTTCTCGCAAGCTATTTTTATTGCTGTTTTGTGCTAAAAAGTGTTTTGCAGGTAAATTAAATTGCTCACATGAAAAACGTTCCCTTGAAAATTTGTTCCTAAAATGGCGGCACTCGTTTTCAATAATTCAGTAGTTGGACGGTTCCATATTTTTATGTTTCTCTTTATGAAAAAATCAAAATTACAATTTAGAAAATATATAAATGAATACCATTCTGTTAGCATCATTAAAAGCATCAAGTATAGTGTAACCACGTTTCCTACGCCTAGCAGTGAGAATGAGTCGAAAATCTTGGAGGGTTTCCAAGTTGACTAACAGGATTGAATTTAGTAAACATCCAATCATTCAGTATTCCCTCATCGCTTATTTTCTCTCAACGAAAAGCTTGTCTCCCCTATTTTACTAGTGGACTCGTTGAATCCGCACTTGCGCAGAGGCTTCCATGGTCGCAAGAAATGTAGTTAAAGAGTAGATTATATTTTATTTGTTATTTGTCATCGACAAGACAGTTAACAATGGTTCATTATTCGAATGCTGATTAATGGCTATCATTTATTTTAAATAAAATTAAATCATTTTGTCTTTTATAAATAAATATAAAAAAATAAAATCCATATGCAAATGCAGTAAGCTATTTTTTCGCGCAAGTGCTGTTACTTTGTGTTAAAAAGTGTTTACGAGCAAATTAAACTTCACGGGAAAAACATTCACCCAGAAAATTCGTCCCTCAAATTTTGCTACTCGTTTTCAATAATTATATAGTTAGAGGGGAAAAACAAAAATAAATAAAATAAAATAATTTTAAGAGTATTGCAATTTTTACATTATCTTTCCGTTCCCATACTTTTTTTTTTCTTTAGGTAAAAATTATATATAAAACGGAAGTGGTGTTTTTTTTTTTTTTTTTTTTTTTTTTTTTTTAACTCTGTACAATTTTGGTAACATCAGCGAACGCTTCAAGTAGAAATTATTTTATTTACTTAATTATTTATAGATTTAATTAATTTTAATCGACAAATCATTTAACAAATGTTCATATTCGAATGCTCATTAATAGCAATCATGTGTTTCAAATGTAATTAAATTATTTTTGCATTTTAAAACTTAAAAAAAAAAAAAAAAAAAAAAAAAAAAAAAACACAAAAGGCAGTAAATTAATTTTTCTAGCAAGTACTGTTGTTTTGTGATAAAAAGAGAATTTGAAATGTGTTCACAGGAAATATATTTCATGGAAAATTCATCCCTAAAACTATTCCACTCATGTTTAATAAATCATTAGTTGGATGGAAAAGTTAAAATATATTATATTTTCACGCCTATTGCAATTTTATAGGTAAAAATCAGAAATAAATTTGTAAATCAAAAGTTACAAAATGTTACAATTTTGATAACATCATCAAAAGTATAAAGTATATTTTATTTATATGATGTAATTTACAGTTTATTAAACAATTTTTCACTATTCGAATTCTAATTATGGGCTACAATTTATTTTATATATAATTAAATTATTTGACATTTTATAAAATAAGAAAATATTCTGAAGGCTGCAAGCTACCTTTTCTCTCCTGTACTATTGCTTTGTGGTAAAAAAGTTTTACGGGTAATTAAACCTTACAGGAAAATCTTCCTCCAGAAAATTCGTTCCTAAAATGTCGGCACTCATTTTTAATAATTTAGTAATTGGAACGAGAATAAAATAACGTTATATTTCCGTGCATATAATTTTTGTTTTTTATTTTGATTAAAAATAAAATTTAAATAAAAAAATTTTAATAAATAATATTAGATTTTATTTATTTATTTACTTGTAATCGGTAACACGCAAGAACTGTTGCTATGGTAGATGAGTTTTGCAATTAATCTGAGTTTACAGTTAAAAAATCCCCCGGCAAATTCATCAAATGTTGCAACTTGTTTTTAATAATTTAGTAGTCGGACTGGGAAAAAATAAAATGTAACTATATTTTTGTGCTCATAGTGGGGTAAAAAATAAAAAATATCATTGAAATTGAAAGGTTTTAAATAAATATCTAGGTAGCATCATCAAATTTTACTTTATTTATTTATTCATTTAAATATTTAATCATTTGTAATCGGCAACTCGTTTAACAATTGCTCATTATTCGATTGCTGCTTATTGGCTATCATGCACTGCACTGTCTACCACAAATATTCTTTCTTTCTTTCTTTTTTTTTTTTTTTTTACTTATTATAAATGAAAAAAAAAATGCAAATCTAGTGAATTATATTTTTATCACAAGTATTTTTGTTCTGTAGTAATATATATATATATATATATATATATATAGAAAACCTTTTCAAACATTGAATATATGAAAACAAGAAACATTAAAAAAGATGAAACAGAAAAAATACAAAAAATACAAAAAAAGATGACGAATATCAAGCAACATAAAATTTAAACATGCAAATTCATTACGTTTTCCAGGGTATCGAATGAATAATACATGTAAAATAGGTGTTATTTCTGTCTTGTTCTATGGAAATTGCTGAACATTTATAACAAGCTATACCCAATAACACCCAAAAAAAGAGAAAAAGTTTAAACTGAAAGAATAATATGTGAAAAACCGAATGAGAATTAAACTTATTTAAATTCAAGCAGCATTTTCAAAATTATTAATTGAAATACTAATAATAATAGTTAAATGAAATACTAGTAATAACTAATAAAACTAAAGTTTAACATACATTACACATGAAAAGTAGCTTGATCACTAAATAAACATGTGGCAGCATACAGTTAAATTCACAGTTAATTTTGGAATCGTATTAAATAACTGAACGATTAATTTATTTTTGGAATTGTATTAGTCAACTGAACGATAAAGTTGAGTGAACTGTTTGATTTTTAATAATTAACCTAAAAGTGATAATTTAAAATTAAATTTATATATATATGTTTGCAAATTAGTTTGAATTATTTCTAAAAGAGATATTGTTAAATCACGTGCCAGTGATACTTTTAAAATAAAATCACGTTAATTCCCAAGTTTCCATTCGTTATGCTCACGTCTCCTCTATTAACTAAAGGCTTTTTAACTGTCAATTGTCAAATATAACAATATATATATATATATATATATATATATATATAAACTGCTAATTGGAAACACATTGATTAAATTCCTGAAGATGTTTTGTGTGTCACAGCGAAAAGCTTAGAATGTATATATTTTTTTAAATGCTTTTAAATAAAATATAATTTTTATTAATGTGATTTTAAAGTGATTGTATTTTACCACGATTTTATTAACTTCGATTCTTGTTTGTTTGTTTGTCCGGTACAAATCTTGCCGGAAAATCTATTTTTAACTAACTTCCCTACTAGCTAGACATTTGAAACTTTCACAGTAGATTCAGAACCCGGTGACAACACAATACTTCGAAGTCAGATTTTCCAGTTTTTTATTAGTTTTCTTTTAATTAATGAAAATATGAAAATAATAAGCTCCTAATAGCAATAAAATAGCCATTAAAATATTAGCTATGATTTAATGGTTGCCAAAAAGATTACGAGTTCATTTTCTTTCGACATAAAAATAAATACATTTAATTCAACGTGATCGTTAAAAAATTTATAAAAAGTTAAATTTTGCATCTCAGAAAAATTGACGTCAATATCACTTTAAAAATTTTATACACATTGATAAGTGCTAATGTAGTTCACCATGGCAATACACGTTGTTCTAAAAGGAGTAATATTTAATTTTTAAAACCAACTTTTTTTTTTTTTCACTATAATTATTATTTTACTGAACTGAGTCCGCGTGCTTAAATATTGCTTAAATATTTTTTTTTTATCCTCGCGTATTTTATTGATGATTCATCAGAAAATTTAAAAACATGGTATATAAAAAGTTTTTTTATCTTATAATTATTAAAGATTATTTTGTTTTGACTGGAGAAGAATGCGCGGAAAAGTCATCCCTGAAATTTTAACACTCGTTTTTAATAAATTAATAGTTGGAGAGAAAAAGTAAAATAACAATATAATTTTATAAGCAAATTGTTATTTATTTTAAGAAAAATAAATAAATAAACGTTTAACTAAATCTAAAAAAAGATACTTAGGAATAGCATTCTTATAGCACTACCAAACGTAACATGTAGATTTCATTTTACTTATTAGTTATTTATTTATATTATTTAATTATTTGTAATCGACAACTCGTTTAAAAAATGTTTATTATTCGAATTCTGATTATTGGTAGTCGCGTATTTTCAATATCGTCAAATAAATTTCCCTTTTATAAATTAAGGAAAAAAATTGAAAAAGCAGTAAGTTTATTTTTCGATCAAGTACTGTTTGCTTTGTGGTAGAAAGAGTTTTACAGGCAAATTAATCTTCGCAGAAACATCAGCTCTCGGAAAAAATTCGTTCCTGAAATTTCGCCCGTCGTTTTTTATAATTTAATAATTGAAAGGAAAAAACAAAATAGTATTATCTAAATAACGAAAAAAAATAAAATGTTAAATAAAAAACGTAAGACTCCGTGCTTATGTTTTTTTTTTTTTTTTTTTTTTTTTTTTTTTTTAGATAAAGTTTAAAAACACGAATAATATTTAATATTTTAAATAAATATCATTTTGGTAACATCATCAAAAGTATCAAATAGATTTGTTTTTAATTTTTTATTTAAATATTTATTTTTTTCTAATTGACAACTCGTTTAACAAATATCCATTATTTGATTACTAGCTAATATACATATAAATATAAATATTATAAAATTATTTTACGTTTTATAAATTAAAAATAAATAGAAAATTCGGTAAATTAGTTTTTCTCGAAATATTCGTTGCTTTGCGATAAATAGAGTTTTGCAGGCAAATTAAATTATTTTCTGTGAGAAAAATCCGCCGGCAAATTCGTCCCTAAAATTTTATTCTTCACTTTTAATAAATTAATAGTCGGATTAAAATAATAAAATAGCAACATATTTTAATGCGCATGTTGTTATTTGTTTTAGGAAAATAAGAAAAATACGAATGCATCCAAAAAAAAAAAATAAATAAATAAATAAATTACATATAAATGCTATTCTGGTAGCAGCATCAAACGTATCAAGTAGATTTTATTTTATTTAATTATGCATTTTATAAACGAGAATTCATTTATTTTTTTTTTATTTTTACGAGTGCTGTTTATTGGCTATCATGTGTTTTACAGGTAATTAAATTAAATTTTATTTTCAAATTAAAGGGGGGAAATGTAAAAAAAGGAATTAATTTTTCTCGCAAGTAGTGTTGCTTTGTGGTGAAAAGAGTTTTACAGGCAAATTAAGAGGGGACAATACCTAATCTCGCCGGCAGCCTTCGCCCATGTTATTCTATGAGAAAATTTGTTGCTACAATTACACATTACCTAATGAATATTTTTAAATTCTGTTTTCGCAGTCAGAAAATTCATAACCGTTAAATGAGTACTCATTTTTGAAAAATTCATTTTTTTTTTTTTTTTTTTTTTTTTTTTTTTACTTTTTAATTTTGAGTTCAAAAATGCGATATTTCACAAAATGCATTTTTCTCATTTTCTACTCGCAAAATGAAATACTAAAATTTTAAAAAATCAATTTTTGGAAAACAAGTACTCATTTAACGCTTATGAATTTTCTAAATGTGAAAACAGAATTGAAAAATATTCATTAGGTAATGAGTAATTATGTAAACAAATTTTCCCATAGAATAACATGGGCGAAGGCTGCCGGCGAGATTAGGTATTGTCCGCTCTTAAACAATGAAAATCACCATCTCGAAAAGTTTGTTCCTGATATTTAGTCACTCGTTTTTAATAATTCGAGAATTGTACAGAAAACCGAAAACACCAAAAAATAACAATATATTTTCGTTCCCATATTATTATTTTTTTTTCTCTGCATGAAAATAATATATACATTTGGTCTTAAAAAATTACAAATAAATACCATTCTGGTAGCCTCATTAAAATGATCAAGCACATTTTATAAATTAATCAATTAATTAATTTTTGTAATCTACAACCCGTTTATCAACTGTTCATTTTTGAATACTTATCATTAATTATAGTGTATTTTAAATATAAATAAATTATTTTAAATCTTAAAAATTAAGTGAAAATTTCCAAAAGAAGTAAGCTCATTTTTCTGGCAAGTACTGTTGATATGTAGTAAAAATAGTTGATATGTAGTAGACTATGGTTGGAAACTTTTCCTTTTGGAGGGGTTTTTTAGACTTTGAACTATCATTAAAGAAAGTCAAGTTATGCTACCTGACCCGATACCTAATGAGGACAACTAGTCCCATAGTGACACCTAGCATAAGATGGATATCACAGAATCCCACACATCAGATGAAAACACAAAAAAGATTTTGATATATGCATGTAACACAGTTAACTACTCTTTCGAAAACTGCCATTCGAACAGTTCCTCAATTTGATCTACAGTTACACCAGACAAAAAAAAGAGAAAAAAGAAAAGTATACAATGAGAAAATTTACTTTGTCAGAAAAATGATGAAAGAGTTTGTTTATATATATATATATATATATATATATATATATATATATATATATATATGTGTGTGTGTGTGTGTGTGTGTGTGTGTGTGTGTGTGTGTGTGTGTGTGTATGTGTGTGTAACGCTTCGAAGTATATTGAATTTACTGTGGATGTTGCACCTATGCATACACTTCTTTCTAGTAAAATGACAGCGCTATACCTCTACTGTGGCAGGAAAAGTAGAAGCTAAGTGTCAACTAGCCCCTTGTGCCAATTAACGCCGGTCTTCCCTACAGCTTTAATTGCTCAATCGTAATTCACATGAATGTCGTTACTAAAAATAAATCCGTTCTAAAAAAAAAAAAGGCACTATTATAAAATATTCAATATTATTATTGCCTGATTTTGCATGTATTTAAATTACGATGAACGAAAATAGTAAAATAATTACTAATCTATATTAATGTATTAAACGCAGTGTTTGGATATTTTGAATATTTTTTACTGAGACCTTTTGCCGTATATTACTAATGACATTATAAAAAGGAGTGACAAATATTTTAACTGCATCAAAGTAGTACACTACGAATTTTTAGACGGATTTTTAAAAATATTTATGTTTAACATTGCATCAATACAATAATATATGCAAACAGTATTTTGAAAATTTACAGACGTGCTTCACAGGTCATATTTTCCCACTTTTTATTCAGAAATTCGATAACTAAAAAGCCTGTCCCTTTTTAAAAACTGACATGGAAAATTATAAGAGGAATAAACATCTCTTATTTCTTATCTTAAAACTCACATTCGAATAAAACACAAAAGAGTTGCACTTTTTCTATAATAAGTAATGTTTTTATGAGACAACCTACCCAGGGCGCGATTGAAATATGTCCAGTCGATTTTTTTCAGTGTTTGCATTGTTGTACTTCAGATGAAAATCATAATGACATTCCCAATACATAAATATCGATGCAATATATTTATCTTAAGAGAAAAAAATATTATTTTTTGAGACAAAGTGTTTATGCAAGATAAAGTATTGTATGAAAAAATTTATTTAAATTTAAAATACAAAATGCAATAAATCAAAAGCGTTTTTTACAGCAAATACTACAATAGACGATATATTTTTTCTCTTCCAGTTTTAAATTTACAAATATAGGCTGTTTGACACAGCAATTTTTGCTATTAAAAATAAGTATGTAAGCTTTTTAATATGCTACTTTATACTAGAATTAGCGATACTAAAGTGCTAATAATGATATTACAGTGATTAATTATAAAAATAATTGAATTTAAAAAGGCAAATAGTTTTTTTTTTTTTTTTTTCTTTTCTTTAAAATAAATAAATAAAATAAAATATTTATTTATCTTAAATGATTTTTAAATAATTTTGAAGATTTTTATTTATTATCACTAAGAATATCTTTCACATTATTTTAGTTAAAAACAATATAAATAATAAAATAAAGACCATTATCCAATAAAATTTTAAATTCCTGTTTTTCTAGTCTAATCGGTAATTTCGTATTAATCGAATGTCATGAGTTTAGGCTAACAAAGATCGTCATAGGGTTAACACAGGTTGCGATAGAATTGGCATAGATTGCTATAAACATTGAAGGTTGGTTCTAAAAAGAATGGGGCCGCGATAGCCCATTCGGTAGAGCGCCGGCCTCGTAATTGGAAGATTACGGGTTCGGTACTCGAACCGGCCAAAGACCGTCGTGTACACTAATGGTGGCTGGTGCACGTAAAATCTGTCGTGGCCGCAATGTCCTCCATGTTCCCATCAAAAATTATAACTCTGGGGGTCAGCGAAGCGGGAGAGCCATCCCTTCCGTGGAGGATCAAAATTGCGATGACATGTCTCCGGACCACCTCTAGGGGTGTGTCCCAGATCGTCGTCAATTGCCCATCTGCGCAGCACTAGTGCGACGTAAAACCCAACCATCTAAAAAGAATGTGTTCAAACTAATTTAATAGTGACTACACTTCACCTCCTAATGGGCTATTAATTACTGCCATGCAGTTAATACGAAAATATCATCTAATCCCTCATAAACTTTTGATATTTATTATATAAATATTTAACGAAATTGAGCATTTTTTTCTGTTATTTTTCCAAATTGCTATTTAAGCATGCACTTAAATTCTGAGATGATTAAATATTTGTAACGTTGTTAGATACTATTATAATTTATGTATATTTATTTTTAAAAGTTTGATTTTGACATTATAAAAATAATCTACATCACTTGATATTTCTGAACCCTTGCAATAAAAATTTTAAATAGAAGTCTTTTTAATAATAATAATAATAATAATAAAACCAATGTAACATTTACAATGAGATAATGAATACAAAAATTTTAAAACTTTAAAAATACATTTTAATTAAAAACATTAAAATGCACGACCGACGTTTCGGCTAGAACACTAGCCCTCCTCAGTATCAAACATACAAGCACAACATTTACAAAGAAATTCATAACACATCATAACAAGATTATATATTCAGGAGGAATAGCTTTAGCCTCGTTCAAGGCAGAATGTTGCATTTTAGTAAAAGCGCCATCTAGAAAAATACGGGATTCATATAAATTTACATTAGAGGCTAGAATTGTCAAAATCTGGAATATGATCACTATTGAGGGAATGGATTAAGAGTTTTGATCTTAAATCACCTGTTTTATATGAGCGTTTATGTTCCTTTGATCTAATTTCACCTGTTCTGCCAGTTTCACCGATATATGTAGAACCACAATTTTTACAGGGGATACAGTAGATTACACCAAGATGTTTAAGGGTGGGGGGGGGAGAGAGAGAGAGAGCGGGTTTAAAGTTTGAGAGAAAGTTACTAATACGGAGTTCAGGTTTAAAGCTAGTAGAGATATTAACTGTTTTAAGCAATTTAGCGATATTTTCGGAAATACCTTTATAATAAGGGATAGTAGTACGGTGAGTAGAATTTTTAATTTTAGGATAAACTAATTTAGATGAAAAATTGAACTCTTCTTTATAAATGTTACATTGGTTTTAATATATTAATGAGACGTATAAATTACGTTTAATTTTATTAAAATAATAATAATAGTAATAATGCTTTATTTATTTTTATTTTTATTTCAAGCAATGTTGTTATATCCTAGAAGGGGGAAAAAACTAAACATAAAAAAAGAATGAGTTATTAATAACCTTAATTTCGATATCTATCCCCTAACTTTAAATTATAGATGTTTTTCAACGGTACAGATCTAGTACCCTTGTTATACTATTAAAACTATTATTTCAGCAAAATCTTGATAACTTGAACCTCCTTCCCATTGTGTTGTTCTCAGAAAACGATAAAATATCTCTATCGCTAAGTGCTTCATAGAATAAGATAAAGCATTGTTAGAAGAGTACGGCAAGTTGATTTATCTGAAGACTAAAGCTATTTGGTATAACTGCAGTAGGAAAGCTTGCAGAGGGTTTTAGTGGAATTCATAATCTGTGCTAAGAAGGGTTTTATCTGATACAGACACTAATAAAAGCAATTAGTAGAGTTTCCGACTCACAGATTTACATTTATTATTATTTTTATGCATTTTGATTATGTATGATAGTCTATAAATATTAGAAGTATCTCAGACGTTTGCCAGCAATAGGGAAAAAAAAAAATCTTTAAATTCATTTTTTTACTTATTTTTATTTCATATTATTGCACGCGCACCTTTTTATTTCCTAATTCAAAATTATTTTTTTAAAAAAAGAAAGAAACTTTTTCGATATCGCTTGTAACGGTACTGATTATTATTAATTTTCTTTCCTTTTTCCTTCAAAAAAAAAAAATGATTTTAAGGAAATTCTGGCAAAAGCAGAATTTAGTTTAGGACGGAGGAGGAGTTTTTTTTTTTTTTTTTTTTTTTCAAATTATAACATCGCTTTCAAATTATTCAATTATGTTTTCGATAAATGTCCAACTATCGAAAAATGATTTCAACAAATGTCCAACTATCGAAAAATGACGCCGCAAAAATCCCAGATTGAGACTAATAGTCCTCAGTCATAATAAATAAATAAAATAAAGTTTTAAGTTGGATTTCTTCAATTCATATTTCATTTATGCGCATGAAAGCGCAGTCACGTAAAATAAAAGTTATAAAAAGAAAATGAAAAAGTCCTTCCGGCTCATTTGGAAGAGTAAGTTGATTTCTTATTTTTTTTTTTTAAGTAGCCGCCATTTTGAAACAAAATAGCGGCTATAATTTATTAATGTATTTGATTAAAATATTGATGAGGGGTAGTACATATGGAGTTTTGAGCAAATCTGTTCTTAAATACCATTTCTATGTGGATTTGAAAATTTCAAGTATCCGGCAATTGGAAACAAAATGGCGGATCAAGTTGGCAAACGACCATATCAAATGCATTTCCAAGATGAGTCTACTCTATAAATTTGGTTCGAATTAATGCGGTATTTCAAAAGTTATCGTGCTGAAAATTTTTCAAGTGGCCGTCACTTAGAAACAAAAGGGTGAAGTCAGTTGTTCATTGATCGAAGATATTTGTGTGATAAGTCCACTGTCGAAATTTGGTTCGAATAAATTCAGTATTTCAAAAGTTATCGTGAAAACAAATTTTTAAGTTGCAGCGTTCAAGCGGCAACATGGAAACAAAATCGCGGAGCTACTTGCCCAGCGAAATCATTTAAGATATTTGATTGATAAGTCCGCTGTTTAACTTTGGTTCGAATTGAATAAGAATTTATAAAAATATCGTGATGATAAATTTTCAAGTGGCCGCCACTTGAAAATAAAATGGCGAAGCAAGTTGCCCAGCGAACTCATTCAAGATAGTTGCATAATAAGTTTACTGTCCAACTTTAGTTTGAATTAATTCAATAATTCAAGAATTATCATGATAGAAATTTTCAAGTGGCCACTACTTGAAAACAAAAGAGCCGAAAAAGATGCATAGCAGACTGGTGGTATGGTGGTATATTCGAATCAAATTACTCCACTGTGCAAATTTGATTCGAATTAAATCGGTATTAAAAAAGTTATCGTGATAACAAATTTTCAAGTGACTGTAAATTGGAAACAAAATGGTGGAGTAAATTCCCCTGTGAACTTTTCCAAGATATTCGAACTGTAAGTTCACTACCCAATTTTGGTTTGAATCTGTTTAGTAATTCAAAAGTTATCGGTAAGACGCGTTTTCAAGTGGCAGCCTGATTTGAAGTTGCTGCAGTTTGAAAACAAAATGACGAAACAAGTTGCCAGTGAACTCACCAAAAATATTTGTATGATAAGTTTACTCTCCAACTTTGGTTCATATTCATTCAGTATTACAAAAGTTATCTTGATGATAATTTTTCAAATTTCCTCATTTCAAGTTTCCACGATTAATTTAAGATATCTGCCATTTTGTTAAGAATGGTGGATCAGTTTCATTGATAAATTTGATTAAGATGCTTATATGATCTATGTATTCATCAAAATTTAAGCAAATCCGGTCTTAAATACCCTTTTTACAATGTGGATTTGAAATTCTCAAGTGGCCGACACTTGAAAGATAGTTGTAAGATAAGTTCGCTATCCAACTTTGGTTCGATTTGGAGTATTATTTCGGAAGTTAACTAGATGACAAAATTTCTCCGATATATATATAGATAGATAGATAGATAGATAAATAGATAGATACATAAATAGATAGATAGATAGATAGACAAATACATAAACGAAGTGATTGCAATAGGTTGATTTCAACATAAAAAAAAAAAGAAACAGACAAAAAATGTATTCAAAATATTAAAGAAATATCATGAGTATTGTATAGATTATAAAATGTTTACCCAGTAAAAATGCCTTTTCTGGCAATTTCCACCGCATCTGAGTATATTTTGTGGCCTCGTAAACCAATCAATACTGCATGTAACAATATTTGTGTAAAAAACATATTTTTCTGAATACAGATAATCTAAGTTAACTTCTGAACAGTATAAGTACATTCAAATATGTTCTTAAAAATAGCTGCATCAGAATCATTTTGAGAACCCTTGTTCTGAAACAGGCATGCCAATACTTTTAATTTATTTCGGTGCAGTGTTGGTACCTGCCTTTTTTTCACACTACTTTCTAGAGTAATTTTAAGGAATCTGGAGTGACTCCACTTTAAGAACATTAACAGTTGTATTAATAAATTAAAGTAAAAGAAGATAATTGATTAAATAAACAAAAGCGAAAATTATAACAGGTTGTTTGAGTATTATTCTCCATGTATTATGGTGTATAGTTTTACGCTAATGCACTTCCAATAGTTTGAGCACATAGATTATAATGATAAAGAATTTTTCGTTGTATGCCTGTAAAATATCTGTAAGTGAATTAAGTAAATTCACCAAAATCTATACTTTTTGTGAGACGGTTACCTATAACATGTACATAAATTTTTAGCACAATCGAATGAGGCGTTTAGACGAAATCACACCTTAATAAATTTCGGCCTACAGACCATAATGATAAAGAAATTTTCTTTGTGTCCTTTTAAAAAAATGTATAAGATTTAGATTCACCAAAATCAATGCGATTCGAGTTGCGATGACCTGTGACATATGTACCAACTTTCAGCTCATTCAAACAACGTGTTTATAGTGTAACCACGTTTCCTACGTCTAGCAGTGAGGACGAGTCGAAAATCTTGGAGGGTTTCCAAGTTGACCAACAGGTTTGAATTTAGTAAGCATCCAGTCATTCGGTATTCCCTTATCGCTTATTTTCTTTCAACAAAAAGCTTGTCTCCCCTATTTTGCTAGTGGACTCGTTGAATCCGCACTTGCGCAGAGGCTTCCATGGTCGCAAGAAATGTAGTTAAAGAGTAGACGCTATCATGTTTACTCACACCAACAATGTAAAAAATAACAAAAGTGGACTCAGGGGATCTCAAAACGTATAAATTCACCAAAATCTCAAAGTCAAATTTTTTCATGATTAAAATACTTTCGTTGGAAAGTTGTATTTAAAAAAAAAAATAAAAATAAAAATAAAAATAAAAATAAAAATAAAAAGAATCGTTTATTAACTAATTATTAATACATGAAATATTTCTCATTTATCGAAAATTTCATGTTTAAATGATGTAGTAATAGTTTGTATATTATTTCAAATAATTGTTTATCTGCTTTATTGTCGGTTTCTTTTGTTAATTTTTTTTTTTTTTTTTTTTTTTTTTTGTTAAAATTTTATTCTTTTTTTATTCCTTTGTTAAAATAGGTAAATTTTTGCAAATGGCAGTGCTTTGTAAAAGTTGCCGTTTTGTTGTTGCACTCGTGCCTCCTTCATTCTTCTGACGCTAGTTCGAGCTATTGTTTCGACCCAAAACAATTGTTTCAAGTTTTTCTCTCTTCTTCTTCTTTTTTTTTTTTTTTTTTCTATGGTGTTTAAATACAAAGATTTATATTTATTATTGAATAGATACTTAAGAAAGAGAAAACTGTTTTATTCCCCCATCATATAGTTTTAACTTTCTAATTGTAAAAGTAAAAATTGTAATTTTGTTTTTAATTGCATATATATATATATATATATATTTATGGTGTTTAAATACAAAGATTTATATTTATTATTGAATTTTCACGAAGATTAGATACTTAAGGTAAAGAAAACTATTTTTTCCCCCTATCATACCTTATATAGTGTTAACTCTCTAACTGTAAAAGTAAAAATTGTAATTTTGTGTTTCATTGCACATTTCTTTCTTTCTTTTTTTTTTTTTTTTTTTTTTTTCAATGTTCGAAAATAAAGAACAATTATTTCAGTTTTTGATTAATAAGGTAGCTTTGCGCAGGATTATAATCTGAATATTATGTAAGACTTTCAAGTTTAAAAAACAAGCTAAAAATTTATAAGTATACAATTTTGAATTATAATTGTGTTGTGGAAAAAAGAACAGCTCAGCGACCAGATATATCCTTCAGAGGAGATCATATGATTTTAAAATCAGACACGTATACGTCAAAAAATATTACATATGATTTATAGTTCTTTGCTGGCAACATTGCAATTTCATGGGAACGAAGTTAACAATAATTTATGATAAAAAATATTATATTTTTACAAATATTATATCGCTCTGAATAAATTCGGCAGATCTTATGCCATAAAAATTAAAATAAATACGTAAAATTTTAATAAAAATTGATTAGACTTATAAAAAAATAATAATAATTAAATGATGGCTTGTAATTATAAAAAAAATTACAGTTAATAGTAATTTAGAATCGAATAATTACTTTTGAACTATGAAATTAAAAATAAAAATATGAATTGATAAATCTTGGGAAATTTTAAAATCAATACAATAAACAAATTCGTGAGATAAAAGACAGAATTTAGTCCCACTGTTTATTTACCTTATGGAGTTGTTTTCGAAACGGTTTTTTACGCGACAAATATTCCTGATGATTCATTAAAGAAAATTTTGATAAGAATTACGGAATACTCCCACACGCCACATGATTCGTGTTTATTAAAAAGACTTCATGATGAATCATCAGAAATATGTATTATCAGTACTTTTAGGAATTCTTAAAAACAATTCAGCATCGTGATCTTAGGTACTTTACACCTGTATGTGACTGATAAACTGTTTTTTCCAAAAACATTGATTATTAAAGGTATGTATGA
The DNA here is from genome assembly GCA_963930645.1 of Salticus scenicus. Taxonomy (NCBI): domain Eukaryota; kingdom Metazoa; phylum Arthropoda; class Arachnida; order Araneae; family Salticidae; genus Salticus; species Salticus scenicus. The sequence goes on along the minus strand of OZ005656.1, from coordinate 284,934,813 downwards.
AGGTTTTAAAGAATAAAAATAAATAAATTAAATACCTTAAGTTAACACCTGGGATACTGGATGATAACCGTAACTGGATAAGGCCTTTCAAAACATGTTATTTTGAAAACAATTTTTCTGAACTGATATGGGGTGACCTTTCATTTAATAAATTTTTATTTCAAAAAGTATGTAAAGATGTTATTCACAATTTATAATTATATACAATGCGTGTGCATAAGTTTATATAAAAATAGTAATATTTGTGTAAATTCCAGTTACTTAATTGCTAAAGGCATACACAGAATTACACTAAAATGCGCAAAATATCTTGGGTAAAACCATGTTAAATAACGAGCAAACATCATAAATTGTGAATACTTATATTATTGTTTCGGATCGAAATTATTAAGCACAGTTCGTCATCAGACAAATAGACATAAGTACGAGTATATCATAAAATCAGTAACGAAAATATTGCTTTTATGCTACACTCGTACTTACGTTTTACTAACACTACCCTTTTGGCTTTCTTTCTCTGATATTTCGGTCAGCAATGCTCACTGGTTGAAATAGTCTGACTAAAATATATAAATATATAAGCAATGAAAAATCTATCATATTGTATGAGGTATGCATTATTTTCATTGTGTCTGTGCGTATGTAAGTCAAATCATAATCTGTCTCCTACAGATTTTAAGAGCTAACTTAAACCCATAATGTATTGAAAAGTATGAACGAGTGAAGGTTTTCTATTCTAAAAGGTGCTGTAATAACTTATAAACCATAATGTATATGTAATTCTTCGTAATCCACTTTCTATAACTAATGGAAAAGTATGTTCATCTTGCTATGTTTAGAGCGGCTAGCATTAAATCTACGCAGTACAAATGTGTAAAAATTATTAGAATGATTGGTAATTATTAGGGAAAGAGATATATTTCTTTCAGACTACATAAACTAAATGAAAATGATTTTTCTTTTGTTTTTAGGCATCAAGATAAAATAATAATAATAATAATAATAGTAAAATACGCGGAAAAAAAAAAAAATGCATATATATTGCAACCGTTATAAAGCAACACAACTATATATTTTAAAATGAATTTTTTTTATTTTTTATTATGCAGTAAATTTTCGTAATATGTCTAAAGAGTTACAGAAGTACACCTGTTTTTCATATGATATTTAATCAAAGTATTTATATTGTATGCTTACATCATTTGGATTCTATTTATTTTTTATTCATATTTTTTATACGAATTCACACATTTTTTTTCCATAAAATAAATAACGTAATCTAAAATGCTATGATTAACATTAATAATTCACTTATAGGCCTACACATAAATATTTGCATGCCTAAAGAGCGTATACAATGCCTAAATTCGCCGACAGGTAAAGTCTATGTTATTATGTAAAGAAATTTATTTCTACAACGGCTCATTACCTAATAGGTTTTTTTAATTCCGTTTTCCACATTCAGAAAATTCACAACTGTTAAATTAGTACTCCTTTCGCAGAAAATGATTTTTTAAATTTTTACCGTTCTGTTTTCTAGCTAAAAAATACGAAAAATGCACTTAGTTGATTTTTCGCTTTCTTTATCCCAAAAATAAAAGTTTAATGGTTGTGAATTTTCTGAATATTAAAACTGAATTTAAAAGAAAAAAAAAAAGACATCGAACAATGGGTTATTGAGGAAAGAAATTTTCCCATAGAATAACATGGGCTTTAGCTTTCGACATGGTTAGTTATTATACGCTTTTAAAGGAGGTTGCTGGAGGTGCATTTTAAGTTGTTTTATGTGTTTTGAACACTTTCAATTACATTGAAAAATATTCGTAACCTAACAGATATTATGTAACGGGCAAATACTTTTTTAAAAAGCGTTTTGCAGAAGTTTAAAAATATTTAAAAATATTCACCAAACTAGCCTTAAAGAACAATAAATCATATCAAAAAGTAAAATTGTTTTTCGTGAATTATTGCCTGCATTTGAAAAAGCAAAAGCCTTTTTAGCCTTTAAGGAAAAAAAAAAAAAAAAAAAAAACACCTATGAGACAATTTTCAGATTTTAGAAACTGATCAAACTGATTTAGTAGACAGAAATAACGTGAATGTTCATATATTTCACACAATATTAAGAGCGTCACAGTGGGATTCAGAAGCATAATAAATTAATAATTGATTGCTGTAGATAGATGAAAATGTTTGTGATGTCACAGTAAAAACATTTTACTAAGCTTTCATAATGGGAAGGTGCCTTACGAAGTTGGTAATGTTGGAATTTTGCGAAGATTTAATGTGCTAAGTCGATTTCATGTTTGAATCAAGAGAGTTCGGTTGAGTTCTTGAAGGGTGGACAGACACATTTGTAGAATAGGTGTGTAGCTTCGTGGAGAAACAGTCTTGTTGAAAAGAAACTCTTCGGAGTTTGTTTGAGGCTTTCTCATAAGGTTTGGAAAAATTGATGAATTGTAGCGGATTTTGAATGGGTGGCTTCCAAGTGTATGCAAATTAATTTCCTAAGCGGAAACAAATCTAAAGTCAGTTGGAGATTGAGGGGAATAACAGGCGCTTGGCCTCTTCTGGTCTTAACCCCTTAACGCGCGCTGTTCTCGCTGCGAGGACGCAAAATTTAAGATCCAGCTGCAAAAATTCATCCCGGAAATGTTTTAGCAAAAATTCACGTTTATAACATATCAGAAAAGGGCGGTTTTTTAAACCTTAAAATTTAAAATTTCTTTTAGTTTAATTTAGTTCATGAATTCCGGTGGCAGTATAATTTAGATATTTCAAATTGTCTTGCGCCGCAAAGGGTTAAACACTAGCAAGGTTGTATGTTCATTTGATTTCAATGCTAATCCAGGTGATTTAAATAAATTTAAAGTATGCATCAGTTAATGCGAATAGCCTTGCCCTTCCAATCTTAGACCCAATATATTTGTAATTGAATTTTAACAAGTCTCATTTTTAACTTCATAATTTACTCATAACAATGGCTGTCAAGAATGGAAGTTAGTGGAGAGGTTTATCATCAGAATATAAAATTGATATTTTTTCTTTTACTAGGGCAAAAGGCATATTAAAAATTCCTTTTGTTTATGAAAATGCTAAAACTAAGCTAAAACTGTGCTAAACTTAAAATATGTCGTAAATGTGTTTTTAACGTGGTCGATATAAAATGTTTCACAAGCATGAAGATACGTCTATGGACACTTGTTAGAGCAAAAGGTTTAAAGTTCTCAATGAATTTCTTTTTAATCCGCCCCCCCCCCCTTTTTTTTTAAAGAGATTTATAATAATATATAATAATAATATATAAATAAATAAAGTATAATGTAGGGTAAGTGCTTCAGTGATTGACACTTTTAGAGCAATTTCTGAAGTTTTTAATTTTTTAGTCATCAGAAATTAATTTTTGAAATCTTAAGTCAATATATGTATGGCATGAAAAACTTTTAGAACCACATGTTAATAATAATATGTATGTAATAGTAACCACATGTAATAATAACATGTTTGTAACCACATGTTACAAATGTATATATGTTAAAATATATACATTTGATAATAATTTTTTTTTTATGAATTTTTATTATACACCCACTCAATGTTCCAGTAATGGACACTACCAGTTTTTCCTTTTACCAGTAATTAGCATCCTATGTTCCAGTGTTTGACACTGCTAGTTATTCATTTTACCAGTTATTGGCACCCTATGCTCCAGTGCTTGACATACAATGTTAAAATTTTTATATGTAAAACATGCGCTTTTATTTATTTTTTTCTTATTTATTAATTATTTAGGGAAATATGTCAATTATTGGAGCATGTCAATCACTGGAGCACCTACCCTAAATCGAATTTGAAAAATATAATACAGTTTTTTTTTCTTTTCTTTAATGTTCATAAGTGCAGTCATGTAAAAAAATAAAAGTAAAATAAAACAGAAAAACAAAATATTGCTGCACATTTGAACCCCCTGTGCTAATATATTCAGGAAATAATGTTATCCAAGCTATTGCCTGTGTTTAACTTAAAGAACGAAGGTATATAACGGGAAATGTTGCCTTTAAATTTACCGTGTTAAGGTTTCTAAATTTATATTTAAATTATATATTCTTAAAAATTTAAATGAGTCACATAACAGTTATTAACAGTTATTAGAATTATTTTTAAAAACTCCATTCCTATAAAGCAGAATATTAATAATAATAATAAAATCCCAAGTTTCCCAAAACTAACGCAGAAAAATGATGTCATAGCTAAAAGAACGTATTGGAATTGAGAAAATAACTTTTTATCTATGGATTTCATGAATTCATTTCAACGGAATAAAAACATGAAAAGGGATAATTTGACGGAAAAACTCACACCAGAATCTCAATAATGTATTAAGATAAAGAAAATAAAATTGTATCAATGATTTGCATGCTTTTGGTTTGAAAGATTCGTTCATCGATTCAAATGTAAATTAAACATAAAATATTAATTTGTCCATTTGCAGAGATTTATTTTAAAATTTTCATTTCAGTATTTCAGTATAGTTTACAGTATTTGTTATCATCTCAAAAAATAAAACTTGATTAAACAGAAATTATCCATTTATAAAAAAAATATTTAAATAACATAAAAAATTTTCTATTTCTATTTATTTATTTATTTGTATTTATTTATTTATTTTCGCCGTTATGCAGAATTTAATTACGTCAGGGGACGATGAAAGTAATAAATTAACCACTTCACTGGCCATCCCGAGATAACTCGGGGGGAAACAGCCTTCCACATACTACAGTGGCCGGTGATGTGGTATATGTAAAATTCAAGTTCGTCAAGATAAATGAATAATATAAATAATTAAATTGGCAGGTGGTTTATAAAATTTTATTCAAAGGATTACGATGTTATTTTAATACCTTAGAGACATTTGGACATCAAAATATATAAATATCAAGATGGAAAAGACGAAGCCATTTGTTTTAAATATCATGTAAACCAATGTTTAGTAATTTGAACCTATAAAGAAAAATAAAATTGAAAATGCATGTGTAAAAACCGAGTGCTAGGCGGTCACAAACCGACTAGTAATAGCAACAGTAATAATAATAATATAATAAATTTGGCATGTAAATTCTACTACTTTAAAAACCGAAAAGAATAGCACTGATCTAACAAAACATTCCACATTAATTTTTTTTTATCACACGATGTAAAAAGCAGGCAGTAAACTCGCTCCACATACTTTTCATTTCCGTATATTCACGTAACAAAATTCTTCCGTAAAGAAGCAAATAACAATTCAAGGTCTACGACCTAAAGAATATACCACAGAAGAAAAAAAAGGGTAAATAAAAGGAGACTATTTTAACCCAGTAACGCATTCTTTGGTGTCTTCGTTTCCAAGGCAACAGATTGCACAATGCGGAAAATAACTGTTTTTACGTCTTGTTGGAAGACTTTTCACATTTTTATTGTTATGCAATGATGGCGTCTATTGGTAGCTGATATTATTAGCAACTATCTAGAAAATGAAATCTGAAGAATAATTTTCTTGCTTTTATCTTTTAGTGCATCATTTTTTATAGTCATTTTATGTATTTTAATAATCAGTTCTTTACAGAAACTGTTTCTAATAAATAAAAACTGTTGGAACACCAGTGTGGAGAATCAAAAAGATTTTTAGGTTCTGTCTGTGTATATGTGTGCCTGTGTGTGTATGTCTCTCGGTAGCGGCCGCAAAAATCACCCTATTGTTTTGCAAATTGATACACATATTCATTAATTACACAGAAATAGTTGTATAGTTTCAGGTGTGTATTTTATTTGTAGTTCATATACAGAGACACACCAAAGTTTTTCTTATCATTACAGCCTATAGGCAGAATTTGCATGTACCACAATAGCGACCGCATAAATTCCCCTCTTTACCTATCTAACTATTTTTATTTTTAGCTCTCAATCTATTTACTTTATAAATCTCTCTCTAGTTATCTATCTATCTCTCTTCTCTCAATTTATTTCCCACTTTCTCCCTCTCTTTCATTATTTTCTCATTTATGGATATTGATCGGAGACTTTTTAATGATGTTTGGTTTAAATAATTTCATTGCATTAGAATGCACGTCCCCCCCCACACACACACATGCACACTTTTTTCTGTATATGTACGTGTGTGTTTCCTTCATTACTTTCCCATTTTATGCATATTGTTCCGGAAAATTGTAATTTTATTTTGGTTAAAATACTTTTACAACACTTGAAACCATATGCATATTTATTTATACATTCTATTTTTTTTTTTTTTTTTTTTTTTAAGCGAAAACATTTTAAAACATATTAAATGCAAGTTTAAAAAATAAAATTGATAAAAAATTTTCAAAAGACATTTTAATGAATCAACATTGTAACCGTTGCTGAGGAAAACATTCTAATATTTTAAGTTTGTTTGTTTGTTTTTTAACTTTTTGTATGTTTAAACCAACTGATTTCCACCCCCCCCCCTATTGTACCAAGTTAAAAAAATTGGAAGAAAATGTACGAAAGAAATTTTAGGCATTGCATACTGTAACCGTTGCTAAGGAACAGAACACAGTTACCACGCCTTTATAAGGGAGAATAGACTAAAAAAAAAATACTGTTATTCTAAAATAAATTGTTTCGTACAGAAATTTATATCTATTACTTAGAAAACAAAAATAAGCTTCGGTTTTTCCTTATTTATTTATTTCAAACCTGGATATTTCAATTCTGCAAGTTTTACATCTAAGAGCCATAAGAAAAAAGTTCAACAAAGTCTTTGCAGAGCATATTGTTGCAAATATATAAACGTCTTTCCTGCATCAAGTGTTTTATTGCAGCGAAAGTAGATTTACAGTCAAAGTGAAAACATATGGCAGTCTACTTATTCACTTCCATTAGCGAAGAACTTGGCACACTTTCTCAATTTTACATTGTACATTTTGGTAGTTCACTGACATTTCCAACCAGATTTAAGCTTGCATAATCACTTTTGAGAAATCAAAGCTTGAAATCAGTTTGAAAAATCCTTGACACTGGAAGCTGCGTTTTTATTTTCTTCTATATATATATATAAGAACGAAGTATTGGAATCGTGAAAATTTTCCACATTTAAATTTTGAGGATTTTACACATTTTGGGATGTCCTGAACACTATTTTTCTATTTTTAGAAAATGTTTGTGTGTGTGTGTACTACAAATTTTGTGGACGCAGTATTGCACGAACCAATGAACGAAATTTAACCAAACTTGGTATATTGTTGGACCTTGATCTAAACTGATTCTGATTACAATTTGAAATCAATCGTGCTAAACAGGTAGCGCTATTATCCAACTTTTTCAAAAATTTTAACATGGTGGTATAAGACAAAATTTTGTATAAAAATACAAAATGAGAGTTATTTTAAATGAAAGGTCGTGAAATCAATATGAATTTTCGATTATTGTAGTAGTAAACTAGGGGGGGGGGGGGAATCATGTATGTATGAGCAAAGCTCCCTTCCCCTCCCTTGGGCGTGTAAATTTTCAATATGATTACCTTTCAAAAGAATGCTTCAATACTTTTAAAACAAATGGTTAGACCACAGATGAGTGATAATTTTAATGAAAGTTCGATTTTATATATATAGATATATACACTGATGGGGAAAAAAATCCTAACACCAAGAAAAAATTATTGTACAGTAATGAAATTTCAGCAATACATTTGTCTAGGTAATATATTTAATTGATTAAAGTTTCAAGATCACAGGTAGAGCCATTGGCGAGAAGAGCCATTTCAAATGTGAAATGTTGGTACATTAGTAACCGGTGTAACCGCCAGAATTTTGAATGCAAGCATGCAAACGTGCATGCATTGTGTCGTACAGGTGTCGGACATCAGTTTGTGGGATGGAGTTCCATGCCTGTTGCACTTGGGCAGTCAATGCAGGTTGTGGATGACGCTGGAGTTGTCGTCCAATGATGTCCCATACGTGCTCGATTGGAGAAAGATCTGGTGATCTAGCAGGCCAAGGCAACATGTCGACACTCTGTAGAGCATGTTGGGTTACAACAGCGGTATGAGGGCGAGCGTTATCCTGTTGGAAAACACCCCCTTGAATGCTGTTCATGCATGGCAGCACAACAGGTTGTATCACTAGACTGACGTACAAATTTGTAGTCAGGGTGCGTGGGATAACCACGAGAGTGCTCCTGCTGTCATACGAAATTGCTCCCCATATCATAACTCCAGGAGTAGGCCCTGTGTGTCTAGGCCGCAGACAGGTCGCTAGCAGGCGTTCACCTGGCCTCCTTCTAACCAACACACGGCTATCACTGCGACCAAGGCAGAACCGGCTTTCATCAGGAAACACAACAGATCTCCATTCCGTCCTCCAATGAGCTCTAGCTTGACACCACTCACGTCGCAAAAGGCAGTGGTTTGGAGTCAGTGGAATGCAGGCTACAGGGCGTCTGGCTCGGAGCTGTCCTTGAAGTAACCGATTTGTAACAGTTCGTTGTGTCACTGTGGTGCCAACTGCAGCTGGAATTTCAGCTGCAGACGCAGTACGATTAGCCACAGCCATACGCAGAACACGGCGGTCTTCCCTCTCAGTAGTGCCACGTGGCCGCCCGGAACCCAGTCTTCTTGAGGCAGTATCTTCCCTTGACCACTGCTGCCAACACTCATGCACAGTGGATACATTCCTGCCAAATCTTTCTGCAATATCGCGGAAAGAAAACCCACCTTCTCGTAGCCCTACTACACGACCTCGTTCAAACTCAGTGAGCTGTTGATAATGGCTTCTTCGTCTTCTTAGAGGCATCCTTGACTAACATTAATCCACTACGTCAAATCTCAACTGTAAATAACGATCACGAACCTTACAGCGCTTATTTAAAGCAAACCTCATTTGCATGTTCATAGTGTCGCTACAAGCGCCACACTTATGCGCGTAGCTCGAAATTTGAATCGACGTCATCTTTCAGATGTATAAACACGCCTACCAAATTTCGTTTATCTAGCACAGCTCCTTCCTGGTGTTGGGATTTTTTTTTTCCATCAGTGTATATATTTTAAGAAAAAGAGAAAAAGGACTTAGAAAAAAATGCATTTTCTGAGATATTTTCTGAATTGCATAAATTTGATTTACTTTGGACATTTTAATATTTCTCTGCGATGAAAATGTCTGCATTCATCACACTCTCTGAAATGGATACTCGAATTTCACGAAAATTTCTTCATTTTTGACAAGTGTTTCTAGGAATATGCTCCAAGCGAACATTTCGTCAAATTGACGAAATTTGTTTCGTTGCTTATTTCAGATTACGAATTTCGTCAAAAGTAAAAAAATATTTTCTCCTTCTTATTTCGTCAAATTGAGAAAATTACTTTCGTCACTTGATTGAACATACGAATTTTATCAAAAGAAAAGATACATTTTTTCATCCTAGTTTCGTGATACAGAATAAAATACAAATTATAGAATTATAAAATTACTTGCAAGTTCGTTGCTTTAGGTATTAAATCCTAATTATATTTAATGAAAATATAAATAAAACAGAGCAAACAAATAAAAATCATTTGGACATTTATTTGACAGCTTTGAGACCTTTAGTTACAAGGATTTTTGTCTCAATTCATCCATATTTTGACAGAAATTCACAAGAACAAGTGCACACAATATTTTGTAGACAAAGGACATCCTAAAACGTCCATGCTCGCACCGCGATTCGAACCCGGGACGTGGGAATCCAGAGGGCATTTTCCTACCGACCGAACCACCAGGCCGGCCAATAAAAGTCATTGTAACGTAAAGTCGAAACAACACAGGAAAAAAACTAATATGGCGGTAATGAAAGCTAGCACGTGCTATTGTGAGTAAACAGATTCGTCAAATATTTGAGAGTTCACGTTTCCTCAAAAATCACGTGATCGCTTGACAAAATAGTTGTCAAAACCAACGAAGTTAAGCCCAAGTATGTCTGAATCGTCAAAATTGAGTATATTATTTCTGAGAGTGCACGGAAAATAATTTTAATAAATAATAATTTTAGTAAATATTTTGTACTGCGTGAATATGTAAAGGAAAATATGGAAGAAATTTTTATGGTAGCCACAACATACTAGTTTTATTCAGAAACCAACTTCACAGGTATTTGGTTCATATTAAGGCTCCTATATATACGAGCAGGCGCATCAGGCATTTTGTTGCCTTAGGGTTGCCACATGTACCCAGCGCGTTTTTCTGATAAACAAACCACAAACATTTTTTTTTTATCGTCTTACGTTACTTTATAGTAACTTATTTTATTATATTTCATAATTTCAGCTAAGTAAACTATGATATGGAAGTTTGTTTGGAGATAAACTGATATAATCATTCAAGAAGTGAATATAAAGTGTTCACAGACCTTCTGTTACTGTGTATTTGAGTTTTGGCGACATTTTGTAAAAGAAACAGAAACCGCCCTAACAGCACATCGTACATCCATAGGATATCCTCAGAATAAAATGACATCCTGAGAATGTACTGTGAAAAATATGTGTTTTTAGGAATATTATTGTTGCTTATTGTTCTTATCTTGGCCGGATTAGCTTCAGATCAAGATTTCTTAATATCATTAGGGAAGCGATAAGGACGCCAAGCGGGAATGCTGTCCTCTTCGGAGGCAAAAAAATAGCGGTGACGCGCCGGCCTATTATTTTATTTAGGGGCTCTAGTTCATATATACCGTAGCAAACGTAGAAAATGTTTGATACATATTGATTCATACTTAAATGATCCAGTTTAAAGCAAGCTGGTGAAGTGAAAATTTGAATGTTTGAAGTGGCTGGAATTAAACTTGCAGATCTGAAATATCAAGTTTGATGCAAACTTTCTCTGCTGTCAGTGTAGTTATAACTAGTAGATCGCAAGATCAGGAGCCTCAACGTCCTATTTGCATCACGCATTATGCAACATATCATCTTTATTTATTCCTTTTTATATAATATATATATATATTCAAACCTCGTTAACGTGAATCTCAAGGAGGATGAAAAGTTCGTTTATGTTATCAATAACTAATCTTCATATAACTAATCTTCATTTTGACGGGGATTGTGGAAACAGTTCATGTTAAAAGTAATTCACGTTAACGAGGTTCAACTGTATACTGAATCGATTGACTTCCTACATAAACAGAAAAGTTTCTCAGGGGGGGCTGCTCCCCCCCCCCCCCCCGCTGTATCTCTCTTTCTATAACTATCTGTATCCTATATGTATAAATATGTATTCCTAATAACTGATTTTCTCGTATTAATTCCCTGTAATTCATAAATACTTGTACCAAATTTCATGTAAAATAATTACACAACATATCGGAATTATTTTGTGTAACCTTGTATATGAATTACCAATTCTATGCCCATACTTTTCCACCAAAAAACATGCTTTTAAAATTCTAATAAAATTCATTTATATTTAATAGGGTGTAACCATGTTAAAACACACTTATAAGAAATAGCGTCTACAGACCGTAATAGTGCGAAATTCTTTTATGTATCCCGGTGGAGCCACAGTGATTATATACACAAAAAAAGAATACACCTATTTCATTAATATATCTCATTAATATTTCAACCTAATTTGACATCATTTGGATGATTACAGTATGTCATCGGAATTCATTCGTGTGGTCCCGTAAATAAATTATTTAATATATACATATCTTTTTTTTTAGAGTAAACATGCTTTTAAACATCTTTATAATGTATGTTAATTCCATTATATTCAATGCAGCATAAACGAATTAAAGCGCGCTTAAATAAAAAAAATTTCCATAGGCTCTAGTGTCACGAAATTCTTTTGTGTGTATCTGTAAACGAACCATAAATATTGTATACACCATTAAAACCTATTCAGCTTATTCTACGTTTTTCATGGATAATTGTTCGAAATTGGACATAATTTGGATGATTATGTGACATTGTCAGAACACTTTTGTAAGGTCCTGTGCAATAATTAGGAAGCCTAAGAGCACATTGTCGTGAACAGATGCTCCTCTCTGATATAAACCAGACATCTGATTCATAGAGACTTGTGTGAACTCTTGCTTTTTAGATGACTAATAACTTTCTTTTTATTTTTTTGTAGATACTTCTGTTGCTAAGTAGTGTTAGAACGAATTTTGAGCTTAGACGGAGTGGACGGCTGTTATAGCGTCCTCTCCGAAGTATAATTTTGAATTGTGATTTAAGTTTTAATTAAAATTAGAAAAGACATCCCATGGCTGAAAATTATTTCTACGTGTAGTGTTTCACTTCATTTTCAGTGCAGCTCAGACATAGGATATAATAGAAAGAGAAGTCGATCATTGAAGCTCATCCGTCCCAGATGACGAACCCAGGTAGGCCTCTTTACATATATTCCTTATCAATAAAAAGTTTTGATTGAATTGAATTAAAAATATAGATAAAGAGAGCCTTAAAAGTAATATGAAAATTTTGAGAATGAATTAGATTCAGAAATTCTCGACATGGCATCCCTGTCACGGGATGGATGAGTAGAACAAACTGGTCCAAAAAAAAAAAAAAAAACCTGGATAAATTATTACTTTGTAGTATTTGATTTTGTAAGAAAAAAAATGGCAGAGCCTGAAATTTTAAGGAAAAAAAGAACCGTGTTACGCACAGGTATAACAAATTGCATCAATAAAATAGAGAAGGAATTACAAAAACAAGATGAAACTATAAATATCACAGAACTGGAAGAAATATTGGAACTTTTACTAATGAAATTTGAAACGTTAAAAAATACGGACAGGGAATTAGAACCTCACATTAAAGTGGAGGAATTTGAAAACGAATTCCTAAAAGCCGAAGAATACACTGAAAAAATACAAATATGGAAATTCAGGTGTAATAAAAAACTTGGGGAATTAAAGGGAAAATTAACCGATATCCCGAATTCGAACCACGAACCACTTAGTCAAAAAGTAGAAGTCTATAAAGTACCTAGTACAAATGTAAATTTGCCGCGGATTCGAATCGAAAGATTTTTCGGAGACATAAATAACTGGTTCACCTTTTGGAATACTTTCGAATCCGCTATACATAATAATAACGAATTAACGAAAATAGATAAATTTAACTATCTAAAGGCGTACTTGGGAGGTACCGCTCTATGTACAATAGAAGGGCTTCCTATGTCTGAAACTGCTTATGATTCGGCTGTAAATTTATTAAAAGAACGATTCGGAGATCGAAATATATTAATACGTAATCATACTTGTAATATCCTCAACATCAAACCACTTAGAAATTCTAACGATGTAGCAGAATTCAGAAAATTTTATGACAGAATCTTAACTGATTTAAGAAGCATTGAAGCCTTAGGCTCAGATAATAATAATTTATCAGCGATTCTCTGTACGACAATTTTGAAAGCCTTACCACAGGATCTATTAGTCGATTTGAATAAACCAGAATACCAAAAGGGTTATTATGACGTCACATGTTTATTAGATTTTCTATCTATGTCTTTGAAATCCAGGGAAAAGGCGATGTTGGTAGCCGGTTTTTCGAATGAAAGTACAGTTAGGAAAAGCACACCCCAAGCTCCAACAGACCGCAAAATAGAGATAAAACAACGAGTTTCTACGCAGCAAAGGATTTATTGAACGAAGGTCGGGAGATCAGGGAAAGATGCCCCTTTTGTGGGTCATTGACACATAGGGGTGTGAACTGCGACGAATTTAAGAGATTATCACTTGAAGAAAGGAAATCGTTACTGGTTAAAAAAGGCGGTTGTTTTAAGTGCTTAGAAGTAAAAGGTCATATCGCTAAATTTTGCAAAAAAAAATATTAGTTGTCAATATTGCCAGGAAAAACACGCTTCGTTAATGTGTTTTAAACACTACCAATCGGAAAAAGAGAAATCGCTTGCGGATGATCAAGAAGACAGCACACTTTTGATTAATGAACACTCGGAAAATAGAGTGTACTTGCAAACGTTGGTTGCTCGTATAGAAAATAAAGAAAACAAGCATTTAGTGAGAATAATTTTTGATACAGCATCGTCAAAGTCATACATATCTAGTTTTGTAGCAAATAAATTAAACTTAGCAAGTATAGGAAGAGTGAAAATTACTCATGGGCTGTTTGGAGGTACCGAGGAAACAGTATTGCATGATCGATATTCGATTAAATTAAAGGGGTTAAAGGACAACAAAAATATTGTAATCGAGGTCATGGAACAAGAAAAGATTTGTACAACAGTTCCCAGGATTAGCAGTATTAATTGCATTAGAGAATTAAAAGAGAAAAATATTTTTTTGAGCGACATTTGTCCTAGAAGTAGAAACTGTTTATACGAAAACGATGAAAATGAAATACATGTTTTGTTAGGGCCGATGTCGTGGGGAAATTGTTTACTGGGAAAATAAAGAATCTGTCCTGTGAGTTGGTAGCTATGCAAACGATTCTCGGATGGACGGTAATGGGAAAAATTGAAAGTAGGGATAAAGATAGCTCCCTAACGGCTCTTTCATTGTATGTAAATGAGGCTAAAATCACGGACTTATGGAATTTGGATTCCTTGGGTATAACTGATCCGGCAGAAAAACAATCCAAACAAGAAATTCAGGAATTAGTTTTGAAACATTTTGAAGAAACGGTATGTCGGGAAAATGATGGGAGATATAAAGTGTGTCTTCCATGGATAGAGGGACATCCAGAGATTTTGGATAATAGAGAATTAGCGGAAAAGAGATTAAAAAATAATGTAAATTCTCTTAAAGCAGCCGGATTAGTAGGAGAATATGAACAAGTTTTTAATGAATGGGAATCCGAGGGAGTTATAGAGGAAGTGAAAACTAAAGAAGATTTACCTCAGATTACTAATGTTCACTATTTACCTCACAGGGCGGTAATAAAACCGAACTCGACGACGAAAATCAGACCTGTTTTCGATGGTTCGGCCCATGTTAGGGGTTCCGTTTCTATAAATGAATGTATAGAGAAGGGGCCTAATTTGATTGAATTAATTCCTTCAGTTTTGAATCGTTTCAGATGGGGAAAAATAGGCGTCGTAGCGGACATCCGGAGAGCTTTTTTACAGATATCTTTGAACGAAGGGGATAGAGATTATTTACGTTTTCTTTGGTGGGGGGATGGGAATCCCGAAAATCTGATCACTTATAAACATTGTAGGGTAGTTTTCGGACTTTGCAGTAGTCCGTTTCTCCTCGCAGCAACACTTGCGCATCACCTTGATCAGGCACCAGACGACGTAAAAGATGTAGCGTTAAAACTTAAGGAATCATTGTATGTAGATAATTGCGTGACTAGTGTGGATTCCTTAGATGAATTAGATTATTTTCGTACTGAAGCGCAAAAAATCTTAGCTTCAGCTAAATTCGACCTTCGCGGCTGGTGTTATAATTATCGCGCGGACGGAGAAATGATTGATTTGGACATTGATAAAAAGACGCCGGTGCTCGGGTTAATGTGGGATATGGAGAATGATACGTTAGCGTGTGATTATAGGAATTTTAAATTAGAAGAGGGTTCCATAACGAAGAGAAATATTCTGTCTCTAACACATAAGATATTCGATCCGATAGGTTTTACGTGTCCAGTGACCTTGATTCCAAAATTACTATTGCAAAAATGTTGGAAAATTAGGGCTTCTTGGGACTCCAAATTGCCCGATGAGATAGTTAAGGAATTTAAAAAATGGAAAAATCAAATTTTGGAGTTAAAAAATATCTCCATACCCAGAAGAATTTCCGAGTTAACTGTATTTACAGGAAGATTGTCTTTATACGTTTTTTGTGATGCCAATAAAGTTTCTTATGCTGCTTGTGTTTTTTTTAAGAAACGAGATTCACGATCAAGTTAGTTGTCAACTATTACAGGCACGATCCAGAGTTGCGCCGTTGAAAGAAATATCCACCCCCCGTCTCGAATTACTAGCTTGCTGTATAGGTGCCAGATTAGCGGATACGGTTATCCAAGATCTAAAATTAAACGTTGACATAGTTTATTGGTCTGACTCGATGGATGTATTATACTGGATAAAAGGAGAAGGCCCTTGGGGAACATTTGTAGAAAACAGAGTAAAAGAAATACGTAAACTTTCTTCTCCTGTTTCCTGGAACTTTATCCCTGGTCATTTGAATCCGGCCGATTTGCCCTCTTGTGGGTGTTCAGTGAAAACACTAGCTAAATCTGAGTGGTGGCTGGGTCCATCCTGGTTATTAACTGCAGAAGAAAAGTGGCCTAAGAATAATATAGTTCCGAATATAGATTTAATCAATAAAGAGAGGAGAAAAACTATCGTTACTGCTACGAATTTAGAAAATAATGAAGATAAATTTTACCTCCGGTACTCTTCTTACACAAAAATTGTACGTATAATAGGGTGGATTTTTCGCTTCTGTACCAATTCAAAAATTGTTAGGACCGATCGAACAAGCGGTCTGCTAAACAGTGAAGAATTAAGAAAAGCAGAAATTGTGCTTATAAAATTAGTACAACAAGAACATTTTACGAATTCATCAGATTATAAATTACGACATCTACGCACTATCTCAGACTCGAACGGTCTACTACGGATAAAAACTAAGATCTTTATGAGAGACGGCACTCATAATTTTCGCTTACCAGTCATCATTTCAACAGACAATGTTAAAAGAATGAATTGGCCACTAGGACGAATCGAGGAGATACTAATCAGAAAAGACAATGTGGCACGCATTGCAAAAGTGAGAACATCATCCGGCATTTTGCTACGTCCTATCAGAAAACTGTGTCCCCTAGAACTAGAATCTGACATTTTACGTGACGCTGTCACCACCAGGCGAGGAAGAATCGTCAAACAGCCAGACCGACTCGGGGTGGTGTAGCGCCTTGAGTTGAGTTCTGGTTCCCTCTGAACTCAAGGTGGGAGTGTCGTGAACAGATGCTCCTCTCTGATATAAACCAGACATCTGATTCATAGAGACTTGTGTGAACTCTTGCTTTTTAGATGACTAATAACTTTCTTTTTATTTTTTTATAGATACTTCTGTTGCTAAGTAGTGTTAGAACGAATTTTGAGCTTAGACGGAGTGGACGGCTGTTATAGCGTCCTCTCCGAAGTATAATTTTGAATTGTGATTTAAGTTTTAATTAAAATTAGAAAAGACATCCCATGGCTGAAAATTATTTCTACGTGTAGTGTTTCACTTCATTTTCAGTGCAGCTCAGACATAGGATATAATAGAAAGAGAAGTCGATCATTGAAGCTCATCCGTCCCAGATGAAGAACCCAGGTAGGCCTCTTTACATATATTCCTTATCAATAAAAAGTTTTGATTGAATTGAATTAAAAATATAGATAAAGAGAGCCTTAAAAGTAATATGAAAATTTTGAGAATGAATTAGATTTAGAAATTCTCGACACACATATTTTCTGCAAATAACATAAGTTTAAGAATCTCAATAATGTACGCTAATTTAATTTCGTTGATTGCAAAGTAATGATGTTAAAATGCGTTTAAACAAAATTCCCCCATATACCGTAATGATAAGAATTTTGGCGTGTCTCTGTACACAATCCATAAACAATACAGACATAAAATAAATTATACAGCTATTTCTATACAGAGCCTGAACGTGTGTGCCAATTTGCAAGCCAATCGGAGAATTTTGGTGGCCGCTGTGGCGGTACATACAAATTCTGCTCAGGCTGTAATGATAAGAAAATTTTTGGTGTGTGTCTGCACGCGAACTGCATATGGAATACACACTCGAAACTATGCAGCTGATTCCGTGTAGCTCATAAACATGTGTACCAAATCGCAAATCAATAGCGTGATTTTTGCAACCGGAATCGTGGTACATACAAATTCTTCCCATAGGCCGTAATGATAAGTAAAGTTTGACGTGTCCCTGTGTAAGAACCATTAACAAAATGCACACCCAGAACTGTACAGCTAATTCCGTATAGCTCATGAACATGTGTACCAAACTGCAAGCCAATAGCGGGATTTTTGCGGCCGCTATCGGTAGACAGACAGACGGAACACAAAATCTTTTTGAGTCTCCACATAGAGGCCTGCACTGACATTTCGGCAATAAATTCAAGGGGTTTTAGTATTTATAGCGATCTATAAAACTTTACGTTTTAAACATATTCAATTTTTCTTTTTCACTTGTTTGCTCTGCATTGTTATATATACATATGTTTGTTTCACAAATTATTTTTACTATTATTTTTTATTTATTACGGTGTGAAATTAATCTCTACTGAAGGTTGAACCGGGAGTTTCGGAATGAAAAATATTTGGCGCATACCCAAAAGCGATTTCATCGGCACCAGAACACCACTATTCTTCGTGGGGGTTAAAAATGTAAGATACGGTAAACAAATAAATAAAATTTTTAAAAGTATATGCTGGGGCTGAAGTTCAGCCTGGGAGTTTAAACATGAAAATAAAAATTTAAAATCTTTGAATCTCGTGTTACAGAGGCTTGATCTTCTGAGAAGCAACTGCATTACGTTAATGAACTTAACTTTATAAAAGCTAAACTTCTCGGTGAAGTCACATGGTGATAAGAATAAACAAGAAAGAAAAACCATCAATGTTTGCCAATTGAGGGGCTTTTAATTTAATAGTCACCAGTAATTTTGAAGAGTGATATTTGATATACATAATAGGTAATTAATCTTCGAAGTGATTGGGCAACCGCTACAATTAAATTTTAGCGCTAGATATTGAATAAAAAAGCCCTAAATTTGGCAACACTGAAAACCAGGCTTTTTTTACTTTTATTTCTTCTTCTTTTTTTTTATTATCCTTGTTTTGCTTTTAAAGAAATTCCACCTACAGCCCATAAGGAATTCAAATAATTTTGTGAGAAATTCAAATATTTTTTTAAAGAAATCACTAATGCTTATTATAAAGAATATGCTTTTTTGGATCTAACTTGCTCGCTAGAGTGAGGATGCTGAAATGTGCTTAAAAGAAATAGCTACTCTCTCAGATTGTAATATATCCGAATTCTTTTGTGAATCCTTTCCACATAATTCAGTTATGTTATGTTATAAGCACGAATTTCGATAGAAATAACTCTATACAAAAAATGAATAACTTTATTATTTTTAAGTGATTCTAAAAATAATTAGGAAAATAATATCATGGGCAGACAGATAGACAAAAGAAAGCCCTAAACACTAAGCAACTTTGTTGGAAAATTTTAAGAAAAGAAAATTCAAAAATATGTAGTAGTATTTTAAAAAATGTTGATAAAATGTTAAAGAATAACTTGAAAATAGTGAGAGGATATTTTATGCGTTAAACCAGTAAGATGAATGCAATGAATGGTGTGCAATTTTTGTGAAAAACTCAATTATTAAAAAACCTTAGAATGCCTTTCTAACCGATTATTTAAGAAATATACCAATTCTACCAATGTGTTGTAACATACAAATTATACTAAAACATTATTGAATTAAATCGTGGAAATTTTAGTTGATTAATCATTTGATTAAAACTATTTGTTCAATCAAGACTAAAAACAAATTGAAATTTTTATTAGTTTTTGTTCGTCAGCCTAGCCGTTCGCAGTTTTCTGCGCTTTTTCTCCGAAACTCGTGTGAATACGGGATAGGACCCCTCAGAAAGACTCCAGCGGAAGGCACATCCACACAGGCCTAGGACCTACGCTTCCTCAGCCTCATTGCACCACAGAAGTTTAAAGTTTTAAATAAATAAATAATAAAATTAGGAATTGTAATATTTGATTTTTCTAAAGAATTAGAAAAGAAGAATGAATTAGTATTTTTCTAAAGAATTTATGTATGGTAGATGGTTGAAGAAATGAGTAAAAAAAGCGTTTATTTAACGTTGTAACAGAGTCTGTGTTTTCCCCGGATTTTAAAAATCGTGTACAACAATGTTGGTAAAATTCGATAAAAATGGGAGGTTCATAAAAATAAAACATACGTTCAGTTTAAAGTATCGAATGGGTAAATCAAACATGTAACCTGTGCTTTGTAGGACGGAGGACTTTTAGTCTCAGTCTACGGATTTTTACAGTACCACTTTTACGATAGTTGGACATTTATCGAAAATATAATTGAATAATTTGAAAGCGATGTTATAATTGGGGAAAAAAAAAATCTAATAGTCCTCCGTACTAAACTAACTTCTGCTTTTGCCAGAACTTTATCAAATTTTTTTTTTTTTTTTTGAAAGGAAAATTAATAATAATCGGTTCAGTATAGAAACGGACAATATCGAAAGAGTTTTTTTTTTTTTTTTTTTTTTCTAACCTTTATTTACCCATTTTATTTATTTATTTATTTTTAGCCTTACATAGGATCTAAAATTTACAAGACAACATATTTTGTTTTAACAATGCATTAAAAAAAACTGTAAAAATTTATTTTTATTTATTTACTTATTTTTATTTTATTTTATTTTGTCGTAATAATATATGCTACAAATAACAACTGAAAAAAAAAAAAAAAAAAAAAAAAAAAAAATCTTTTCACTTTTAATCGGTACGCAGGCCCACCTTATCCATTGGGCTAATTGGGCTGCAGCCCAAGGGCGCCACATGTTTAAGGGCGCCTTTCACATATTTTTTATTTTTTTATTTTATAATATATATATGCATAAAGATGACATTTTTCTGGTCTAACTGAAAATTAATAGATGAACCTTTTTTAAATTTTCTATATTAAAATTAGTTCAAGTATACTTAAATTGTATTCAACGTTTAAACAAACAAACAGACTATCCTATTTCCACAAACAATTTCAAATTTTGCTGATATGCGTTGCACTTTTAATAAAATCTAACTCTTTCTTATCCTTTTTTTTGGGGGGGGGGGGGGGAGGAAATTGGAAGGTAAAAGATTCTAAAGGCCGATTGTTTACCCTAATACGTAGACCTGCCTTCCATCGGTGGTCTTTTTATAGAATCTTAGCCTGATTTCACGCGAGATTTAGAGAAAATCAACAAAAATTCTGAATAGTTATTCCGACAAAACAGACCTGAATCGAATC
The DNA here is from genome assembly GCA_963930645.1 of Salticus scenicus. NCBI lineage: Eukaryota > Metazoa > Arthropoda > Arachnida > Araneae > Salticidae > Salticus > Salticus scenicus. The sequence goes on along the minus strand of OZ005656.1, from coordinate 284,913,787 downwards.
TTCCGGCACCTCTAATCTACAACTTTGATAGCAGAACCTTTTGGTCATTGGTGTGGCTGGAAAACACAAACTCTTGCAAAGTACAAAGATCAGTCTCTCTAGGAGATTTCCATATAACAGACTAGTCATTAGTTTTTAATTTGAACAGGGGCTAATGACCTCTAGCGAATAGAAAGGGAAAAATTGATTGAATTGCCATAATTAATCAGAATTCAACCCAGAATGAGTCTAATTACTTGAAATTTTTTTATTATTTGTTAATTGTATATATTAATGTATTACATGGAATTAACTGAATGCAGTGCTTTTCATTTTAAGTTTGAGAATTGAAACAGCTTCTTAACAGTGAGAAATATGTCTCAAGACAAATATGCTAAATAATGGAGTTATTTCCAACCACAAATTGAAGAAAACCACAAATACTTTTGATTACCCTGTATCATAAAAAGCTACAAATGACTTGAACCTTTAACACATGATTCCACTTAATATGTACTTCTTTTTTTGGTGTGTGTGTGTGTGTATGTGAGTCGCACAATTATTTAGATGTTTTTTTTTTTTTTTTTTTTTTTTTTTTACAAAAATTAATATTTTTTTTTTTTTTTTTGGCAAACATTTTGCTTATATCAAGAATGGATTTCAATAAAATTTTACAAAACTTGCATAAAGATTCCCTAAAAATTGTGAAATATTATTTAAAACCATAAATTTCTCGCATATAATTTGTGGTAAATACTTTTTGAGCATTTGTAACAAGTATTTTTTAATGTGCTTGGACTTATAACTCTAACAAAATTTTATTTATATACTAAGATTTGTGAGTTCATAAAGGGTTTTTCGCAAAAAAGAATTTTGCAATAAGTAATTGGATAGCTAAATTAAATATGTAGCCTGGAAAAAGCACCTTATGAAATTTCACTTCTGGAAAACATCCAAAATCTTGTTCATTCTTTTGTCGATAATTTGCTTAATTTTTACTCTATTCAAATGAAATTTTGACATAACTTGCACAATATATCTAGCTTTTATCCTATGTAATAAAAAAATTCTATCTCTCGTGCATGCATATTTTAAAAAAAATTATTTATTATAAATGCTCATACCTCAGCAAAAATTACAGGTGTGAATTTTAAGTTTCAGAATAATATTTCTCTAATGTCTTATAATTTTTTGTGAAAGTTTTGTAAAACTTTGTTAAAATCTATTCTTGTTATAAGTAAAAAATCTTGTTATAAAAATTAATAATTTACTACTATAATATATTTAATATTTGTAATAAATTAATATATATATATATATATATATATATATATATATATATATCAGGGCCCGAAATTTCAACTCAGATTACACTCGCCAAATTTCTTTTTTTACTCGCCATAAATTAGGATTGTCAATTTTTTTTTTCTCTTTTTTACGGATTTTGGATTTTTTATTTTTCCCAGCTATTTCAAATGCTTTTACAAATATGCCTAAAATTATATATATTAAAAGTGTGTCGTATATCATCATGTCTCATAGTCATCTATAAATAAAAATCATTATAATGTATTGTATTTGAGATTTGAACAAGATTAAACTAATAACATAAATACAAATATTCATTAAAGGAAAAAGAAGAAAAAAAAAAAAAAACTCTTTGTCAAACAATATCCTGTGAAATCTTTTTATTTTGAAACATTAAGCTTCCTTATTTAACTTTTTACATCAGAAATGTCTTTTTTGTCCGTTTTATTTTTGTAATCAGACAGAATGTCGATGTGTATAGCTTGTTCATAATTGTCATTTGAAATAACCATTTTAGAATATTTTTTTCGATAATATCGTTGCTTACAAATCATTACAAGTGCAAATGTTTCAGTGAAAAACTGGAAAATGTGAACTGTTTTTTGATAATTATTCAAAAAATAAAAATAAGCAGTATCTTTAAAAGGGCTCGGGCAAATTTTTATGCGCCAATATCGCATAGGCAAACTTTCGCTTTTCTCTTCTCTCGGATAGTGGGCGACGGCCAATGAGGCTCTCTGCTCTGCTCGTCTATTCTCACTCTGCTTGGAGAAATCAGAGTGGGAGAAACGAAACTGGCGAAGAGATTGAAAACTTTCATGCATGCACTAACCATTTTTCCTTCACACAGAAAAATAAGTTGGTCACAGTGACCTGGCAAAATGCTCAACTGACAATACAGAACTGACTAACCAAAAAAGCTGACTAGCCAAAAAGTGTACTTGCTGAACTAGTCACCAAATCTGAAAAGTGTACCTGTTGAACTAGTCACCAAAATTGAAAAGTGTACTGGCTGAACTAGTCATCAAAACTGAAAAGTGTACTTGCTGAACTAGTCTCAAAAACTAAAAAGTGCACTTGCTGAACTAGTCATCAAAACACTACTCCAGACTAGGAAGGTTAATATTATCAAACAAAGATGGCTAGTCCACAATCAAAACTATCTGACCAGTAAGATTAGTCATCAACCACATCAACCACTTTAACCAGACAAGGCAAGTTAGTCAGAATCTACACTTGATTCAGATGGTTAGTCAGCAGCCACCAGGTATCTGACTAAGCAAGCGAGTCAGTTTTTAATGAATATTTGAAGAGGCATGTTAATCAAGGCTATTTGCCTGACTAGCATGTCTGATAACATATGAAAAGGGAAATTAGTCTTTATTTGACTAGCTGTCTAATAATACTTGAAGAGGAAGATTAATCCAATATATATGTACAGTTGAACCTCGAAAATCCGGAATCGGCGGGACCGCGGTGATTCCGGATTTCGGAATTTTTCGGATTTTAGAGATTTATTAAAAATTAATTTTTACGACGTAATTACATACAAAATGCAATTTGTACGCTAGTGAAAATAAACGACGATCGAATTAGCGAATTAAATTACAAAATAGAAATACAATAGATTTAATTTAGAATTAAAATATAAACACATTAAACTATAAACTAATAAACTATTTATTTATTGAAATATACTCAAATAAAACTATAAAAAACAAAGTAATTTTTGTGTTTTTTTTTTTAACATTTCAGCAATTTAAAGCTGATTTTTTGCAATTTAAAGCTAATGTGATTTTTTTATTATTATTATTATTCCGTTTTTAACTTACATGTTTTCAAAAAATAAATTCTTTAATTAACAATCAAGTAGTATAAAAATATGTAAAATTATGACTATGTACACTGTAAAAAATGCTGCAGTAAAATTACGGGCAAAGCCCGGCAGCAGAGATTCCAGACAAAGCCCGTAAAAAAACATTTAGAGGATGAATGACGTATCGCCAGTAATTTTACGTTGCGATGAAACATACAGCCAACCTGTAATAAAAGTAGTATTGCCCGTAAAATTAAAAGAGAGCTCGGTATATTAAAATAGTAGCACTGCCTGTAAAATTAGAAGGCATCTTGGTATGTTAAAATAGTAGTGTTGCCCGTAAAATTAAAATAGAACCTTGTGTGTTAAAATAGTATTGCCCGTAAAATTAGAAGGCTGTTCAGTATGTTAAAAAAAAAAAAAAAAAAAAAAAAAAAAAAGTACTAATGCTCGTCAAATTAAGGGAGTTTTGTATCTTTTACGGCAGCACTAAACTATGTTTGATATAAAAGTTTATTATTTATTAAGGGAACTATATTACGTCTGTTTATTCAATGAAATAGGTAACAATTCTTATGGTTTTTGATATATTTTTTACAGCTATGAAATTTTTAAATTGCGTTTTCTCAGTTTTCGTTTTATGACAAATTTATGATTTTCAAAATGCTAAAACTGCTTCACATATTTAAGAAGAGACTTAATTCTTTTAACGTTTAACAGAACGTACTTAAAAGAGTTAAGAATGATTTTGAAATTTATTGATTAGTCTTCGTGATAAAAAATAGAAAGTGAATGTCTATGTAAAAATTTCAGGGAAAGAAGAAAAAAAAAAAAAACAGATTTTTGTTATATTTTATTTTTAATATTTTTTATTTTAAAGATATTGCAAAACTCATACTTAATTCTTTTAAATAGGTTCTATTAAATATATATTTTAAAAAATTAAATCTTTTTTTTTTTTTTTTTTTTTTTTTTAATATCTATAGAAATTTTAGCATTTGAAGATCATGAATTCATGAAAAAAAAAATTTAAACTGAGAAAACTCAATTTAAATATTTCGAATCTTGGGGGGAAAAAAAGCATAAAAAACAATAAGAACTTTTGCCTGAATATATATTTCATTGAACAAGCCTAATATAGTTCCATTTATAAATATTAAGTGGGAATATAAGATTTTATCTGACACCTACAGCAGTACTGCTGTAAAAAGTACCACGTCTCCTTAAAAAAAAAAGGATTACGTATAAAAAAATATACAATTCTCTGTTTTACAAGTATATGATTATATGCAAAATTTTCTACCCCCCCCCCCCCCTGAAAAAAAAATAGAATTTGTATGAATATTACAGATAGATTTCCAATAGAGGTCAATATTATTAAAGCCTTTTATCAGCTTTCCGATTTTGTTTACTATAATGGTAAACCTGAACGTAAATGCTTTTGTATTTTCAAACTATGTCTATAATATTCAAAAATGAATATTTTAAACTGCTAATCTGCATACTCTTCTTAAACCATGTCTCTTATAGTCTCATCATTGCAAAATATTTCCAAAATGTACATTTTTATTTGAATTGTTAAAATCGTTAACTTCGGTAATTTTAATACATCAAATACAAAATTAAGTGTATGTTTTAGAAATATTAAAAAAAAAAAAAAACACCCTTTAAGATGTCACAGAAAGTATAGTTAACAATATGCATTCATTGAGGAGATAGTTTTTGAGATTGCGATAGCATTCCACAACCATAGGATTAGAATTTATGAAAGAAATCATAGAGCTGACTGATGAGGGGGGGGGGGGGCTAAGTGACTATGCTCATATCATAAAAGAAACTCACAAGCTGTTAATCCCACGAGTTCGTATGCTTGATAAATTATTTGATTGCACTGTTTTTCAATTTTGGTTATAGTTTTTCTGTTCTGAGGTAAAAAAAAAAAAAAAAAAAAAACTGCACATGAAATTGAAAATATTATGCAATTAAAAAATGTTCCAAGAACCTGCTGCCATGGATTAACAATAGCTTGTCTCTTCATGAACGTAGCCTCTCAAATGTAACAATATGAGTAATCACCAATAATATGATTACTAATCAAATTTTTAGAAAATTGATATTTAGAAATATTCTTTTCTAGCATTTTTAAACTTTCATTTACCACTAAAATTTAACAAAAATTTCTCATTTATTAAATAAGTCAAAACTTTAGTGGCAAGAAATAACTATATAAAAGGTGGCAATTATGTGGCAGCTATAGTTCATAACATTTGTATTTAGAACCTAGAGTTACGTTTAGATGTATGACATTTTTTCATCAAATTAAGGCTTTCATCACGAAAATAAAACTTATTTATGCTTAATATAGCATTGATAAAAAAAAATCTTCATATTTCAAATGCATAAACATACATAAACATTTGTTTAGTAGTTTGTCGTCTACAAAGATAGTTACCAATTCCTAGAGTTAACATGAGATACTACTGTATTCAAGATATTTTTTTCTAACTTTTACTATAGTACTTTATAAAGTTATTCTTTTATTTGTGTAACTTTTTTTACTTCAGAGAGAATTTATATCAAATAATACAGAAAATTCATAAATGTAGTTTTGAAGATTTTTATTTGTTAAAGAATATGTAATATTTTTACTTTCAAAATTTTGTTTGACTGAATCTTGAATTAGGATTTATAAAAAAGCTTGCGAAATCTGGAAATTCAGATATGAAATCAATGCCATTATATTATTTAAGTATGAGAAAATATGAGACTGTAAAACTGAACATGAAATTATTCAGAATAAAACAGGAACAAAATATATTTAAAAAATAAAATTTTAATATTTCTAATGGGATATAAGACTCTTTGCAAAAAGATTCCCCCTCCCCCATTTTTAATTCAACATGAATTTTTTTAATTTTCTTTCTACACACCTAAAACTTTTGTGAGTGAACTTATTCCTAGAAAAACTTTTGTTTAGGGGAATTCAAAAGCATAGGGAAAGAATCTTAAAATTAAAAAAGTTTCTAAACAACATATATATATACATTAAGAAGAAGAAAAAATACTTTTGAATATTTTATCAAGAACTCATCCAATATAACAAAAGAAAATATTTACAACATATTTATTTATTAAGCATACTATTTTCAATTATTTACTACGCATACATAATTAGAGATTAAATTATAAACTCCACATTGATTTATATTAGCTTCATTTGACATTACGTTTTTGCACTTGGCATTTATATTCGATCTTCTGGTTCTTTTGGGTGATTTCGATCTTTTTTCTTGTTTAATACACAAGCATGCCCTATTAAAAAATATATAAACATTATATAATACATACTATTTATTAATAGACGATGCTACTCTACTACTTACATTCTAATAAATATTGCAGATACTAAATAAAAATACAAACAGAATTTCAGTTGTGTCTCATTAAAAAAAAAAAAAAAAAAAAAAAAAAAAAACATAACTATTAATTTATTAAACACCACACTTTGAAACTTCATTTAGATTCAAACAAATTTATTGAAAATTCATAAGATTAAATTTTGCACAATCCAAAACCACTAATATGAACTTTTTGCTCTTCAGTTTGTTTCTTTCAGTAGAAAGCTTATGAAAAATTCAAACGAGGAGGAGATACTGTAATTAAGGCATTTACAGAAGAACAAGTTGAGAATAGAAATTAACCCGATCAGGTTATCGTATGTTTCGGCATCTTGTCAGTTTATCATAGGTTGCTGAAGAACCCGGGCAATGTTAGAACACGTAAATTGTAATGAAAGAAAATGTGATAAAATTCTTGAATACTTCTAATTTAAGGGCAGACAATGAATATTGCAAAATAAATTTTAACAAATATTTCATATTTTATCAGAAATACACTCGTTTCTATAAAATTCAGGCATCTACTAAAAATTCATAACTTTTGAACAAATTGAGATATTTGAAAAATTCAAATTGCATAATAAAGTTTAAGAATGGTATTTTTACGAAAAAAGTCATGGACACGGTAGATAGGTATTTCTTTTATACGTGGATTCTGACGGATGAAAAATAAGAAAAATAGCTCGGGTATCCAATGACCCACTATAACCTGATCGGGGTTAATATTATTAAATGTACAGGAATCTTAACAAATATAACTCTAATTAAAAAAGAAAATCACAGTTAAACGACGCTATTTATTGATCATTATATGTAGAAACAATACTTCTTCAAATACTGCTAGCATCAAGGCTTAATTTCTAATTATAAAACATTAAAGTCTAACTACCACAGCGTATGTATCCTTCTAAATATTTGTATCATATTTTTTACAGATTTTTTTTTTTTTTTTTTTAGCAGAAACACACTTTTTAAAATATGTAATTAAAATGAATGAAAAGTTATTAAGTAAGGTTGGTTGGTTGGTTGGCTGTAGGATTTAAGGCCGATTGACTCCGTATGTGTCCTAGGCATACAAGGGGAATGCCGTCCATGGGGGGGGGTCTTTCTAAGGGGTCCTAGCTCAAATTTACGCGAGTTTCGGGGGGAAACCATGGAAAACTCCGAACGGCTAGGTCGATGAGTGCGAACTGGGATCGAACCCGGCACCTCCCATCTACCGGCTTTCAGCGCAGAACCGATCGGCCGCTGGTGGGCATAATTAAGCGAGGAAAAGTTGAAAAAATCTGAAAATGATTTTTTTTCCTTATCAGAAAATCCTAAAACAAGCAGACGAAACACATACTATAAGCTACATAAACACATCGTTGAGTATTTTAACTTTTAAAACTATATTTTCGGCTACAGCAACGGGTACTAGAGAGCGTATACTTACACGTGTATAACGCAGTATTTATAAACATTAAGATGAACTTTATAAGTTTTGTTGGGTTTAATTTTTTTTTTATATATTTATTTTAATTTATTACTCGAACTAGACTGGGCCTGGCTCAATTTCTGGGAGATGGGGGGGGGGGGGGGGTCACAAAATTTTACTTATAGTTAAAAATATCTTATCTAAGTAACACAGGTTTTTTTTTTTTTTTTTTTTTTTTTTTTTAATACATTGGAACAAATTTTGCCGCTTAGTGTCATTTCTCAGTGGAAAGATATTTCTATTAAAGTTTTCGTGCATGGAATACAGATTTCAGTCTTTTTAATTTTAGTTGGGGTAAAAAATTAAATGTTTGTTTTAATAATAAATAAAAAAACTCTTTTTCTATCTGTTATTAAAAATTGCCGTGCTCCTTTGCTATAGTTTCATATCATACTTAGAAAATGGTTTATTAGATTTAAAAATACAAAAACTGGGATTAGCATGACACAAAGTTCTTATAAAAAATATGCGTTTCGCAAATAACTTTAAGCGAAATTTTCTTTTTCAGAATTAATGAAACTGACACTTTCCCGCGAAATTCGATGGGTTTATTTTTCGATTTCGGTTGACTAACTCAAGTTGTCAGAAGGAGACAAAAAATAAATAAACAAATAACAAAAAAAAAAAAAAAAAAGAAAGAAAGAAAGAAAGAAAGGAAAAAAGGAAAAAAAAAAATAATGCTCAGCTTTTGGACTAGCCAAACAAATTTTTCTTAGTCAATTGACAAAATAGAAATAATTTATTTTTATTCTCTCATCTGACTAACCGGTCAAATTTGAGGAAAATGAAAACTGTACCTGGGAAGTTAGTCATCTGACAAGTTTTAGAGCCAAAACGAATCATCAGACGAAGCACATTAAAGATACATGGTAAAATAAAACGACTTTTGTGTCTCATGACTAAATGGGATTGTCAGGTAGTGTTGTGAATGTTTAAAATTTTGCGTAATTTTGTGCAAATTTGTCAATGTACTTGACAAACGTTTAGTGTCACAAAGATGGCACGTCTCTTGACAAGTTTCGATTTTTCATTTTTCTGTGTGTTTCCCAGGCTGGGGCGATCGTCGGACAGCGCATACACAGACTCGGAACTCCGAGAAGAGAAAAGGAGGGGTTAAATACGAGGTTATAAGATCACAAGATTTTGCCATATTTAAATCTATAAAAAGAATGTTTTCTGTCACCGTATCGTGTAAGAATTCCATCTATAAATTGACCAAATTTTTACTCGCCACAATAAAAATTCCACTCGCCAATGGCGAGCTGGCGAGCGGAAATTTCGCGCCCTGTATATATATATATATATATAGTGTCTAAATAATCGTGTGGTTACCACAAAAAAAAAAAAATAATAACAAATATTGTAAATATTAAGTGAAATCATGTGTTATAGTTATAAGTAATTTGTAGTCTTTTATAATGCAGAAGGATCCAAAGTTTTTCTGATCTTCTTCAATTTGCGGTTGGTCTCCTAACGGCAGTTGTGATTAAACCGATAGAAGAAATTTGACCACCCACTCTATATTGAAATATTTTGTTTTGAATTTAGATTGAAAAAAAAAAAATGAAAAAAAAATTAAACATTTTGGCAATGGATGGGATGGTATGTTGTTGGTTGACTGCACGTAGGTTCTAGGTCTGGGTGGAATTTCCTATATGAGGGGACTTTTTGAGAGGTTCTAGCTGTATTTATACGAGTTTAGATGAAAATAACGAAATACTCCAAACGGCTAGGTCGACGAGGGCAATCTGGGATCAAACCCGGCATTTCTTGTCTGCCAGCTTCTGGCAATGGAACAAAACAGGTAAAAATGGATTGATACAGTGATAAAATGAATTGTTACAATGAAAGAAATATGTAAATAATTTTACAAGAAAGTTATTTTGCTTATTAAAAGTATTTATATATATATATATGTATATATTAATTTTACTTGCGCATTTATGCAAGATATACTAAAGAACAATTTTACAAATTAAATTTCTAAGAATTTTCATTTGTCATTTCAAATGAAAAAATTATTATATATTTTTTATCAAAAATTAATATTTTAATAAATATCCTAATTTTAGATATAAATAGCTATTAAATTTTAATTAGATTAGTTGTTATTAAATTAAAAAACTAAATTACATTTAAAAATTGAGCTAAACTTAAAATTAGGATACTTTTGGTAAAGGTAAAGGGCGCCTGAATATGTTAGCCCAGGGCGCCCGAATGTATTAAGACGGCCCTGTCGGTACGCTCATTTTTCGGCAAAAGTCATTAATTTTATCAGAAACAGGTTACTTGTTGCATTTTTTTTTTTTTTCTCGCAGTGCTCAGCGCATCTCGCGGTCACCACATTTTTTTAAATTCTATCTAATTGTATAAATAAATAAAAATGCTGAAATCGCCAGTCATCTGTTAAACACTCGCTATCTAAAACATCTAATGAGATGATAAATAAATTTTTCCATATACTAATGAAATCTATCCAATTTTCTCTACATCTGATACTAAGATCAAATGATGACAATAATGTTAATATAAAGACTTTACTTGATACAGTAAAACCTCTCTAAGTTGGACACCTGCGGTTCCAGGAAAAAGTGTCCAATTTAGAGAGGTGTCCAACTTATAGGGGTGCTTACATTTTTCGATTTAATTAAACTGTATCTATGCATGCCTTTTAACTTTTAATCATATCTAAATAAAACATAATTAAGTATTCGTAACTTATATACAAAAAATTATTAATTTGCCAATTTAAAATCTAAATTTAAACTGGTATATTGTGGCCATAATAACACTTTCTTCTACAATTCTTTATATATTAGCGCCATCCACCAGTTAATATGAATGAAAATTTAATAAATAAAGATTTTGCATATGCGTTTTGGTGCAATTTTATTCAATAGGCGCTGTGGTAGTCATATGGAAAATCGGAGAATGTGATTAAAAGTAGCACCACTTTGTCTACTGATACTGATATATACCCAAGTTAAGGTAACATTAATTTTCATAATAGCCATCTCACTTATGAAGTTTGATGAATTTATTCATTCTAAAAAATGAGATTTAATTTTTACGTGAACGGGGAAAACTGCAGCCTAGCAGCGACACCTGTCAATTGATATACACCCATATTGAATCAGCATCTTTTTTCACTATACATAGATCTCTCACATATTAAGTTTAGTGCAATTATATACTCAAGTAAAACTTGGTAGGAAAAATAAAAGAGACAAATGAAGAGGAACCCTAACAACAGAAATGTATTGTCTAACGCTCATTTTAAAACAGTCTAAGTCAAAACATGCCTGTAGGATATCTATAGGATATTTCCTGGAGAAAAGGACAAAAACAATTCATGAAAATCAATAAAAAGAAAGACTCTTTCATTATGCGCCAAAATTCAGTTATTTGTGAACTTTTCAATTGAAGAAAATAAATATTTTTTACAAGATGAGACAGAGATTAACATATTGTGACAAGAAACATTGTTTTTTAGATATTTACAGCTATTTCTACAAGGGATAAGTAAAATTTCTAAAGAAATAGTGAGAAAACGGAAGTTTTATATATTTTTTCCTGTCTCATGGAGTAAAAGTGTCCAACTTAGGACAGTATTTGACTGTCCAACTTCCAAGTTAGAGGGGTGTCCAACTTATAGAGGTTGGACATAATGTTAATCCTATGGATACATTCCGTTCCAAGAAAAAGTGTCCAACTTAGAGGGGTGTCCAACTTAAAGGGGTGTCCAACTTGAGAGGTTTCACTGTATTAGAAATCTTTATCAAACGAAACCAATCTGAAAGATAAATAGAAAGCTGTGTCTTCAAAAGTAGAATTCGACATTTTACCATAAGAAAAATATCTCTTAAATTTATTTGTCATTATCAGTTCCCTACTTGTACAGCAGGGAACTTGAAGACCACCTTTGACTGCCAGAACTCCAAAACTCGATCGCTGTTTACCATCCTAAACTTTTCTTTTTGTTTGGGAAGATGCGTTGTACATTTCTAATCACTGCACTGTATTGGTACACAGCTGATTACTATCAATCTTATTCTAATCGAGTATAGAATTATCTAGCGGCTGAGCTACATTAGCAACGTATGTTGTTGCAGGTGCAGAATCGATCACCCTGTGACAATGATGCTTATCTAAGGAACTTTTCTGTTAGATATATTCCACTGTGTAATGCTAAAACCTCAATAATTACAGCTGAATCCAGAAAAAAAGAAAAAAAAGAAGCTTAGAGGTTCTGGAAAAACAGTTTGTCGGATCCTTTCCCCGTTATCAGCTTCACACTTGAGCAGCAGGGGGCATCCAAACTGCCTCAGTAATAGAACACCAGAACGAAATGGGTTAAATCATTCGACGCCAAGAACATTGTTTATCACCCTAATTTAATGGCTGCACTAGTTGAATCACCTCCTCGAAGCTATGAACACCACTGCCAAGAAACATCTGTGTCTAAAGAATATCAATTATCCTAATAGAAGTTATTTGTTTGTGACTTGTGACTGTGGTAGGTCTCAGCGGTCAGTGTAAAATGATCAACTCCATCAGCAATACGACCAAAAACACAATGATTATCACAGGGAGGTTCTTTCTCCTGTTTTTATTTTGATACAGCTGCAAAAACGGCACGGTCTATCACCTAAGCTAATGAGTCCTGAACCAGAACGTTATTATTATAGTATGTTGTAACCATCACAAAATTTTCTTGTGTCTTTTAATTTACAAATTAACGCAGTACAAATTATCTATTAAAATTAATTTCCATGATGATTGCAGACGATTTACGTCTCAGAGAAACATGAAACTAAATGTTATAAGCAAGTCAATTTGATTCCCTATGCACAATGTCTAGGAAGTCGTTAATTTTGTTTTAAATTATTATAGATCTATGGTTCAAGTATTCGTTTATATGGTACTGACTCGTTCTTTTAAAAGATGCCTATAGTATTGAAAATTCACTCCACTTCGGGGAGAAGAGGGAGGGAGTAATTCTTCCCAGAGGGGGAAACTTTATAAATATCCTTTATTAACTATTACTATTACTGTTATAAATAATACTATTACTATTATATTTAAAACTATTACTGTTATAAATATCCTTTAAAAAAAATAATAATTATTTTTCACATTGAAAAGTTTAAAATAGTTCTTATTTTGCACCTTATACGAAATTTCGTCCTATATACTGCCTTATTAAAAGTTACGATAAAGTGGGATAACAATGCCACCTGTTGAGCTCTTGATCCTCGAATGTAATCAGTATCAATTGAAGTCCAGTTCAAGTAAATATCGTTCTGTTAAATTACGTTTATTGATCCTTGGTCAACTTGGAAACCCTCCAAGATTTTCGACTCGTCCTCACTGCTAGGCGTAGGTAACGTGGTTACACTATACACTAGTGGTGGCTGGTACACGTAAAATCTGTCGTGGCCGCAATGTCCTCCCTGTTCCCATCAAAAATTATACCTCTGGGGGGTCACCGAAGCGAGAGAGCCATCCCTTCCATGGAGGATCAAAATTGTGATGGCATGTCTCTTGTGTCCCAGACCGTCGCCAATTACCTATCTGCGCAGCTCTAGTGCGACGTAAAATCCAACCATCCATCCCTGGCGCAGCGAATGTTATACGTAATTGAAAGGCTAGGGAGAAGAGGTAACTATAAATGATTGTTTTAATATCACCCTATTACCTATTTTAATGAAATTTTGTACAAATTACTTTTTATGAAAAATTACAATGACTTATATCTGGATGGGAGGGGATAGAAGGGCGGAGTTAAAGAAAATGATTGTATATTTGGGTCCCGGACAAAAGCCCCACCGGACAAAATCTCCGCCGGACAAAAGCCCCCCAGACAAAAGCCCCACCGGACAAAAGCCCCATCGGACAAAATCCCCACTGAAGCTCAAATATACATGGGGGAGGGGGGCAAAAGGGGACCAAAATGAGTATAACAAGATAAATATATATATATATATATTAAGATATTAATGAAACTTTGTTTAATTATCATTAGAGTTTTAAGTAATATATACTGAGAGTTACATATATCTGATAGGGAGGGGTATCTGCTAAAATTTAGCCATCATTACTACTCGTTGTATGTGTAGATGAATGTATATGGATGCTTTTAATTTCTGTCAAAATACTTTGTGTGTGTGTATATATATATATATGTATATAATATTATGTGAAAGATTATACACAAAAAATTAAAAAATAAAATATATATTAAAAACATCTTTATTTATTAAAAGTGAAAATTTTTAATGTTTAAATTAATTTGTTTAATAGAACTATTTGAGCTTTTAAATGGAAAACCTATTTTTTAAAAAATTAATATATATATATATATATTTCTATGAATGATTAAAAAGTAAAATAAAAATAAAATAAAAATAAAAATAACTTTTAAAAAATTAACTAAAAATTTTAGAAAATTAATTTAACTAATATACATATAATCTATACATATAATAAATTAGTCGAGATTATTTAATACTATTGTTTTGGGTTTTAATATTAATTTAAAAAAAAAACTTTCTTAAAATACTTTTAATAATAAAAGATTATATATATAAATGATTATAAGGAAAACCTAGTTATAAAAATACTTAATGAAATATTCTAAGTAAAAAACTAATTTATTAATTAAAAATAAAATTTTTAAGATTTCAATTAAGTGAGATTGTTTAATACTGTTGTCTGGACTTTCAGTTAAAAAGTTTATTCAAACATCCGAGCGGTAATAGATGCTAGTAGAAGGGAAGTGTTAAGTTCGATCCCAAGTCGCGTTCGTCGACCAAGCTGTTGAGAGTTTCCCGTGGTTTTCTTCGAAACTTTCGCAAGTATAGGCTAAGGCTCCCGCCCCCTATTCCCACCCATGAGAGCATTTCACGCAGGTGTAGGGCACTCAAGTTATCAACCGGCTTTAACACTACCACAATCACCACGAAGACTTCTTTATATATATATATAATGATTATTTTACTATAAATGATTATATTTATATATACATAATTTATAGCAATATATTTTAATTAAAAATTAATTTAATTATTAATATATATATATATATATATATATATATATATATATAATAATTCAATTAGTTCAGATTGCTTAATACTATTGTTTGGTCGTTTAAATAAAAATACTATTTCAAAATGTTCTTAAACATCAAGAGATTTTTTACTATCCTTCATCATAGAAATAAGGAGCTAATTAAAATTATTTAATTTAAAAGACCTAATTGAAAAACTAATTATTAAAAATATACATTTCAATAAAAAATAAAAATAAAGAGATTGCTTGAATAATAATGTTTCAGATTTTAATTGTGAATCTTATTGTAAAATATTTTTAATAATAAAGATTTAAAAGAAAAAGAATGCTTATATATATATATATATATATATATATATATATATACATTTTTTTTTTAAGGTTAAAATTCATTTAATAAAATATTTTAATTGATAATACGTAATTTAATTACTAAAAATAGATTTTTTTTTAAATTATTGAATTATTTAAGATAATTCTATATTGTTTTATATGTCATATTACTGTTTGGATTTAATAGAAAAAAAAATTAAAAATTTTTTACTTTCCGAACACTATAGTGAGGAAAGTATTGTAATCATGTCAAAAATCCGAATTCGAGATTTTGATGTTTCTATACGTTTTGAGGTCCCCTGAGTCCGTTTTCACTATTTTTACGATGATGTATGTATGTGTGTGTGTGTGTGTATGTGTGTATGTGTGTATGTCTGTGGGTGAACACGCTAGCGTCTAAACGCTTCGTTCGATTAACCTGAAAGTTGGTACGCATATTGTAAGTCACCATAGTACGAACCCTATAGATTTTGGTGAATCTAGCACTTATAGGTTTTTTACAGGGACACAAAGAAAAATTCTTTATCATTATGGCCTATGGGAGCAAAATCTTAAAAGTGCGATAGCATCTAAACGCCTTATTCAATTGAGCAAAAATTTTATACACATATTATAGATCACAAATACTCAATCTGTATAGATTTTGGAGAATCTAGCACTTATAGTTTTTTTACAGGGACACAAAGAAAAATTCTTTATCATTATGCCTATGGGGCCAAATTTTTAAAAATGTGATAGTGTCTAAACGCCTTATTAATCCGAGCAAAAAAATTGTACACATGTTATAGATCACAGTTGAACTAACTGTATAGATTTTGGTGAATCTAGCACTTACAGTTTTTTACAGGGACACAAAGAAAAATTCTTTATCATTATGGCCTACGGGACTAAATTTTTAAAAGTACGATAGCATCTAAACGCCTTATTGAATTCAGCTGAAAATTTATATGAGTATTATAAATCACTGTTGCACTAACTATAAGCATTTTGGTGAATCTAACATTTATAGGTTTTTACAGGGACACAACGAAAATTTCTTTGTCATTATGATCTATGGGCTCAAAGTTCAGTAGCGTTAAATAAAACAACGTGTAATAGATGGAGAAAAATACTCAAACACTCTATTATGGTTTTCTCTCTTTTGTTTGTTTAACAACTACTCTTTCTTTACTTTATCTACAAAACTGTAAATTACTCAATGTTCGGAAAGTCGAGTGGAGTCACTCCAGATTTTTTTAATATAAAAATGTTTCCTACTAATAATTATCGAAAAAGGAACTAATTAAAATAATTTTATATTCTATGCGAGGTACATATTTAAAGCACAATTTGGTACCTTTATACTAAATACGATGTAACAAAATTAATATGCATATATTTGATGTATACAAAATAATTTTTCCTTTAAAATAAGCCCCGCTAGCACTCGAGAGGTTCTGTCCTGTAAACTGGTAGACGTAAGATTACGAGTTCGATCCCAGGTCGCTCTTGTCGACCGAGCCGTTCGGTATTTTCCGTGGTTTTCACCAAAACTTGTGTAAATGCGCGCTTGGACATCTTAGAAAGACCCCACGGAAGGCACTCCCCTTCAGGTCTAAGACCTTAGTGCAATCTTTCGCCTTTACTCCCAATAGCAATAGCAATATCTGCGAAAGATATGATTAGCGTAATTGATTGGCTAACAGGGTGTCACAAAGTATTTCTGATTCATTGTGAAGTATATAAATGGGAAAACTACTTAATATTAATTTTCAGTGTTGTGCGAATTTTTTACTTTCTTCTATATGTAATATAGAGAAAGTATTGGATTCGCGAAAATTTTCGACCTCCGTTTTTTGATGGATCTACACGTTTTGGGGTTTCCTGAACACGAATTGCTAGTTTTTAAAAAATGTCTGTCTGTCTGTCTGTGTCTGTCTGTGTGTATGTGTGTCTGTCTGTATAATTTTTTTGTGGGCGCTGTATCTCACGAACCAATGAATGAAATTTAACCAAACTTGGTATTTAGTTGCACCCTGACATGAACTGGTGCTGATTAGATTTGGGGATCAATAGCTCAACAGGTGGCGCTGTAATCGCATTTTATGCAAATTTTTAATATGGCAGCATAGGACAAAATTCCGTATAAATGGACATAATGAGAGTTATTTCAAACTTGTGATTGTAAAATTAATATGAATTATTGGATAATAGTAGTAGTTAACTAGGAAAAAATTTTGTGCATGTGGGGGCAGCAGTTCCCCCCCCCCTGGGGGGGACGTACCCCCCGGGGAGGTAAATTTTCAAGATGGGTATCTTTCGAAAGATCTCGACAGATTCAACCTTTCAAACGTTCAAAAGTTCAACCTTTAAAACGAATGGTTGAACTATAAATCTGTGACAATTTGAAACAAAGTTATCTATTTTTTTTACTTTTAACGAAAAAAAACTTAGAAAAAAAATCGTATTTTTTTTTTTTTTTAACGAAATTTAACCAAACTTGGTATTTAGTTGGTCCCCGACATAAAGTGCTGCTGATTACATTTGGGGATCAATAGCTCAACAGGTGGCGCTGTGATCGCATTTTTTCTTAATTTTTAACATGGCAGTATTGGACTTCGTATAAATGTACATAATGAGAGTTATTTTTAACTTGTGATTGTAAAATTAATATGAATTATTGATAGTAGTAGTAGTTAACTAGGAAAAAATTTCTGTGCATGTGGGGGCATCGCTTCCGGTAAATTTTCAAGATGGGTATCTTTCGAAAGATCTCGTCAATACCTTTAAAACGAATGGTTGAACTATAAATCTCTGATAATTTAAAACAAAGTTATCGATTTTTTTTACTTAAAAAAAAAAAAAAAAAAAAAAATTTTTTTTTTTTTTAAATATTGTTACTGGTTGAATATGTATTACTTTTAACAAAAAAAAACTTTGAAAAAAATCGTAATTTCTTTTCTTCTTCTTTTTTTTTTTTTTAAATATTGTTACTGATTGAATATGTATATAGGAAAATATAGAAGAAAATCTTGTGGTGGCCACAACATACTAGTTTAGTACATCATATGGTGTGCATGTACAGTTTACACGATATATATTCGACATAAAAAGTAATCTGTTTAATGCTTTCTCTTATATATATACATGTGTATATATATATATATGTATTATGAATGCGTTTTCATACATGCATAAATATACACGTTTCACACACCATGAAAGCCGAAAATTATTTCAACAAATTTTGTCTGTGTGTGTGTGTGTGTGTGTGTGTGTCAGCATGTCTGCACGCGTACAACGCTATTTTCATTATTATAAAATATTCCAATATTAAAATATTAAAATATTCTCATTCGATTTGTAGACCCCCAAAACAGTTATATTCCTATTTTGAACGATCTAACTCAATTTCTATTTTTTTTTGTCCCTTCGTCCCCCCCCCCATTCGCCCTTTCTAATAATTGTAGACTTTCGAAAATATTCTCATCCCTGTTTGTAGGTTCCGAAAACCTATATGCCCCAATTTTAAACGGTCTAACGGTATTTTTACTTTTTTGCCCCTTCGCCCTCCCTTCCCGCTCCTCTTAATAATTTTACACTCTCGAAAATATTCTCATTCGATCTGTAGACCCCCAAAACCTTTATGTACCTATTTTGAACGAGCTAACTCCAATTCTATTTTTTACCCCTTTGCTCCCCCCCCCCCTTTTTCCGATCTTCCTAATAATTTTAGACTTTCGAAAATATCCTCATCCTATTTATAGGCCCCCAAAATCTACATGTACCAATTTTAAACGATCTCACGCTAATTTCAATTTTTTTGTCCCCCCCCCCCTTTCGAGCCAACTAATAATTTTGCACTTTCGAAAATAACCTCATTTGATTTGTAGACCACAAAAACATAGTAACATTAAGAATAACAGAAGATTAAATGTCACCGAAATCCACGTTAACCAAAAAGAATTAATTTGTAACTAAATTAATAATAACCCGTGAAGAATTTAGTACAGATAAGAAAACAATTAACAGTTAATATCTTTAATAAACTATGAACTATCACACCGAGTTTCTAGTGGGAAAAGTAACAGATTTATTGAATAACTTATTTTATAACGAGTTTAATTAATTTTGAAATGTTAATTTTATCCAAAATATCCTTTGTCCGGGCTAAGTGGGGTTTTTGTCCTGTGGGGATTTAGTCCGGTGGGGTTTTTGTCCGGTGGGGATTTTGTCCGGTGGGTTTTTTGTCAGGTGGGGATTTTGTCCGTGGGGATTTTGTCCGGTGGGGCTTTTGTCCGTATCCCGTATATTTATATATCGCAATGTTACCGATTATAATGAAATAGTGAATAGCTACCACTAACTCTTTATGAAAAAATACAGTTAGAGATATACTTGAATGTAAGGAGTGCTAGGGCAGAGAGGGGAAGAAAATCTATAATTAATATGTTTCACATACTAAATTGCAATGAACTATAGTTATCAGCTAGTTGTTTCATTTTCTGTGTCAAAAAAGTGTCCTTGCTTGCTAATCCCCTGGCGGTAATTAAAGGGTCCACGGTGCGGCAGGGCCCGGAGACTCGGGAGGCTCTCTCGACCAGATGTCAATGAATAATTATTTTATTGATAAAAAATCTTTATTTAATCAATTATGTTAATCATAATTATGTTCATCACAGAAGATTTTTACTTTTACAATTTGTAGTGACTAAATAACAATAAGCTTCAATACATATGAATTTTGAATTAAAAGTGTAAAAAAGTACCTATTATAATTAAACTAATTTGTTTCTTAAAAGCTAAATAAATAGGAAATTCGAAAACACAGCTGCCAACAGGCATTTTGAAATAAATTTCTATTCTCTCTCTCTCATATTTTTTTTTACCTAAAATGATAGATGCAACACAATATCAGTGATAAGAATTTTTTTTTTTCTTTAAAAACTTTTTTGTTAAAAAAAAAAAAAAAATTACATAAATAAAAATATATCATTTAAAAAACTTTTTTGGCAATTTTCCATAATCAGACATAGGCATCCAATACATCAAAGCCAGCGATGATTTTATCCAAACCTTATCTAACCACATTTAGACGCTCTCAAGAACGACACCTTTTTGTACACGAGTTTACATCAGAAAAAGAAGATATGATACGTTTCGTCTTTTTGTAGCCGAGTAGAAGTTTTTGAGAATATTTTTAATTCTATTAACGGCATTAAAGATATTACTAAGATTTTTTCTTCAAACTAAAGCCGCTTACCTCCTTTTTTATTTTATTTAAAGCGATAATAAATCAGTAGCCGCCATCTTGTAAATAAGATTTATTTCTTTCGCTGCTCGAACTGACAATTCAGTTTTTAAACAGGATTATTCTAAATCAAATGAAGGAAAAATTAGAGTGAACTAAATCTTACATCAAAAAATACTTTTATATATCCGTTAGAATTTCCGGTTTTAACAAGGAAAAGCACTTATTTTTACTTATTTTATCGTTAATATTATAAATGTAAAAGATAATTCTTTTTTTTTTTTTTTTTTTTTTATAAATATGTCTTAATAGTATTTGTAAGCAACAAAGATTTTTAAAGAAAAATATTTTCGTTATTATTAGTATTGTGATTAACTATCACTTTAGCATTTATAAATTTCGGGATATTGTGACATTGTGATACCCATAAAGTATCATAATATCTTTGTATGGGCATCAAAACAATCACCAAGGCTAATTATGCCATATTCTATTAGACAGGTTCTTCCGTGCATTTCAATAATGTCTACTAATTCTATGATGTTTTGTACAGTACAGAGGTAAAGTATGCTTTAAAAAAAATTCCTCTCACAGATTGTAACGTAATCAAATCTTTTTGTAATCCTTGCCGACAAACCAATAGTGCTATAAATACTCTTTTCAAAATAAAACTTGCTATAGAGAATCTGAATAGCCATCAGTTTCAAAAATATTCCTGAAAGTATTCCAAAAGTACTTCTGAAATCAGAGAATGGACAGACATCAAATTCATAACGATTCAGAATTCTAGGAAGAATGTGCTCTTCTCATACTGGATAACACAGTAAAAAAAAAAAAAAAAAAAAAAGCACAGTTTAAATAGCGCTTAGCTTTTTACACAACTATATTAATCCCTTCCAGTCCTTGTATTTCCATACACCGTTCTATAAAACATATCTATTGTACATATTAAAAATGTATATTATTTTCATTTTGCCTAGTACAGTCTTGATATTAAAATTTACTGACGATAAATTCCGCCCACACACATACTGTATTTGAATTACCCCCCCCCCGCCCCTTCATATCCCCGTACACGGAGCATTTGTCTAATTTCAGTAAAAAGTTTTAAGTAATATCCCCATATGATACAAATCAACAATACAGAATTTAAACATTTTAAATTAACAAATAACGGATAAATAGACCAAACAGCTAAAAGCCAGATTAATTCAAGAGACCTCCAAACGTATAATTATAGCAAAAACTCAGTTATCGCAGTACAATCCCCAAAGCAGCATTTTCTCTTTCATTGGTCAAGAGAAAGTGGAAAAATAAAATAAGATGAAGGCGAGACTGATATACAATACTTCTTTCTAGCTTTCTTTTTTAACATAATAGTGAACAGTAAGTTAACAGGTCTGAAACCTGCGTAAAAATAATATAGAACAAAAGGTTATGACTCAGTACAATAGGGGCAAGAACATCACAATTTAGTAAACAGGCTGCAGAGAATCTCTTTTCTTCATGTAGAGAAAAAGCTGTGAGTCATCCAGTTTTTAACAGGGACTACTATTATCGGAAGCACGGTCAGGATGACCCATAACCTCTCTTACTCGAAGTTTAGGCTACTCAAAAACACCACTTCACTGCCTAGTAAACCTAGTCTGCGGTTAGTAAAGATTTATTTAAGAGAGGAAAAAAAAAACATTTTTTCTAATTTATCAGAAGAATGTTTAACCCTTGTTCTGACTTTGATTTATTATACAATAAAGCACCGTTTATACGTCTTTCAAGGGACTCACGTAAAAGGACGTATAAATGAAAAGACGTATAATCGAAATTTAATAAAAATATACAGACACGACATTATTTCATTATTTAAAACATGAAAATCTGGCATTGACAGATTTTAATTTAGTGCCAGAGGCCTACTGCTAAACTTGTTAATATCGACAAATTCTTCTTTAGTTAATTCGTGACGATCTAAATTCCATGATAAAGTTTTCATTAAATCAAACCAATGTGTTTCAGCTGCAGATACTGTAACAAATAACGTTGGAAGTCCAAACTGTCTTATAGCCGCAAAACAACGTTTTTTCTCTTTTTCCCAATGAGGGGGAGGTGTGCCTTGGGGGGGACTCATGTCAAAGGTGTGCCTTGGGGGGGACTCTTGTCAAAGTTGTACCTTGGGGGGGACTCATGTCAAAGTTGTGCCATGGGGGGACTCATGTCAAAGTTGTGCCTTGGGGGGACTCATGTCAAAGTTGTGCCTTGGGGGGGGGACTCATGTCAAAGTTGTGCCTGGGGGGGACTCATGTCAAAGTTGTGCCTGAGGGGGACTCATGTCAAAGTTGGGCCTTGGGGGGGACTCATGTCAAAGTTGTGCCTTGGGGGGGGGGACTCATGTCAAAGTTGTGCCTTGGGGGGACTCATGTCAAAGTTGTACCTTGGGAGAATTTTTTATATTTTTTAAAAACTTGTAACCTTCGTTATGAGTAATCAAATTATCTACAAAATCTTCATTCAATAAATCCCCATTCAATAATTATTATCAATGTTATTAAGACAATAATTAATTAACCGACTGAAATAGGCCCTTAGCACTATTAAGAGTGACTTATAAAAATTCGACAACGCTCTACCGACTGAAATAGGCCTCTAGCACTAATAACACTTTGATGACTACAAATTTAATGACACTTAAGCAAAATTTATATGAAAATACTAATTAATAAAGTTTCTTAAGTTAGCAAATGTATATTATACGCTTTTTAAGACAATAATTAATTAAAAAAAAAAAGATTTATTAGAGTGAGAAAAATCATACTATTAATGCATGACTGGGTACTAATTACATATATCATATATTGAGTATTATATTACATTTCTTATGAACTATAGGAACACATTTTGAATATTAATTATATATATTGGGTATCTTTAATATTCGTCTGATTTCCTGCTTGTCTAGAAGTATTAAAAAATTTTCTGTGAATTCAATTGATTCTTTGATCAGTATTCTTCGATCTTTCCTGTGTTCTTCCATTTAAGATGCTTTTTAGGAAAAGTACGTCTTATTTAGAATGGAAAATAAGAGATAGGTCGAGAAATTTTGCGAATTTTAGTAAAGTGGAAAAAACGTATAACCGATATTAGCTGCGTATAAACAATGATTTTTTGCATTAAAATGAATACGAATGAATCTTAGACTTCACTAAAAAGACGTAAAAACTTAAAAGACAGACGTGTAAACGGTGCTTTCCTGTATATGGTAAACCAGAAAGAAAAATCAAGCGTTTCGCGGTTATAGTTGTATAAAATGCTTTTTAACTACACTTACCTGTTACACCACATAATCTTCAATGTATTCTTGAGAAGACATCTCAAAGCACATGTTTTAAGATTATCTTATCATTTCCCCGTTTCCGGACACCCAATCCCACATCATTCTATGGGTAAATTTGTTACTACAATGACTCATTCCATAATTCTTTTTTTTTTTTTTTTAATTTAAATTCCGTTTTCACAACAGTTAAATTCGTTCTTTTTTCCAAAAATTTAATTTTTAATATTTCAATTTTAAGCTGTAAAGGGCGAAAAATGTATTCAGTCCGGTTTCCGCATATTTTAGCTCCAAAATAAAATATTAAAAAAAAATAACTCTTTAACATTAACTACTTTTTTCTTTTCTTTCTTCTTCTTCTTCTTATTTTTTTTAATTGCTAAACTAACTAAATTCAAAATGGCTACTAAGCAGATATCTGATCACAAATATGAAAAAAAAAAAAAAAAAAAGAAAAGAAAAGAAAAAGAAAAAATATATTTTTAATTTTAGAGAAATTTTTAATTTGTAACATCTCTATATGTTTACTTGATTCAATCAAAATAATATTTAATCTAATAAATCAATAAATTTGTAAGTAAACATTATAAATTGTAAAAACTCACAAATTTGTATCAGATCAAAATAATAGCACAGCCTTTCAAAAACTAGGCACGAGTGCGCCACCAAAGAAAAAAGTGCATTTACATCTACTGAGAAATTGCAAGTGACTTCTGCATTGGGCTTTTTCTGAAACATCCTATGTTACATTTCGGAGTAGTGCTGCTATCTTTTAAACAGGAAAGGAAAAAAAAAGTTTAAAAATCTACTGAAATAAGGGGGGGAAATTCAACAGGTCTTGATTTTTTGAGCTGATGAAATTTTTTTAAGTGTTTCTAGTGTGAGTAATTAAAAACTAGTATGTTGTGGCCACCACAAGACTTTCTTCTATATTTTCCTATACAAATTCACTCAGTAACAAAAAAAAAAAAAAAAAAAAAAAAAAAAAAAAAAATCCAAGTTATTTTTCGTTAAAAGTAAAAAAAAAAATCGTTAACTTTGTTTTAAATTATCACATATTTACAGTTCAACCATTCGTTTTAAAGGTATTGACGAGACCTTTCGAAAGATACCCATCTTAAAAATTTACAACCCCCCGGGTGGTACGCACAATTTTTTTTTCCTAATTAACTACTACTATTATCAATTATTCATATTAATTTCTCATTATGTACATTTATACGAAATTTTGTCCTACACCGCCATGTTAAAAATTTAGAAAAAAACGATTACAGCGCCTACTCTTGAGTGATTGATCCCCAAATCTAATCAGCAGAAGTTTATGCCAGGTGCCAACTAAATACCAAGTTTGGTTAAAATTCGTTAAAAAAAAAAATAATTAAAAAAAATAATTTAAAAAAAAAAATATTTTCTAAGTTTTTTTTTTTTTCATAAAAAGTAAAAAAAATCGATAGCTTTGTTTTAAATTATCACAGATTTATAGTTCAACCATTCGTTTTAAAGGTATAGCCAAGACCTTTCAAAAGATACCCATCTTGAAAATTTACTCCCCTCGAGGGGGGACTTCCCCCCCAGGGGAGTTGATGAGGCTCCAACACATACACAATTTTTTTCCCAGTTGACTATTTCTACTATAAATAATTCTTGTAAATTTCATAAGGATTACTAAAAAATAATTCTTTTTATGCACATTTATACAAAATTTTATCCTATATCACCATGTTAAAAATTTAGAAAAAGCAATATGGCAACGCAACCGGTAAGACAATTTTTACCAAAAGTTGATAGGCACTAATTTATGTCAAGGCGCAACTACATACCAATTTGTGTGAAATTCTGTGCAGTAGTTTCTGAGATACAGTTGCCACAAAATTTTGTCACACACACACACACAGACTGACAGACAGACAGACATTCATTTTCTAAAAATGGTCGAATCGTGTTCTACAACTCTCAAAACGTATAAATCCATCAAAAACCCGAGGTCGAAAACTTTTACGAATCCAGTACTTTCTTCTATTGAATATAGAAGAAAGTAATAACAACAGTTATTTCAGTTTATTTATTACGGATTTTAATTAAACTGGTTTAGGTGAGGTTAAGCCGGTTTAAATCGGTTCAGGTTAGGTTAAACAGGTTTAAACCGGTTTAGTTTAAGAAAAACTGGTTTGGGTTTATAAACCGGCTTAAACCAGTTTAACATAAACTAAACCACTTTAAACTGATTTAGGTGAAATTATACTTGTTTAAAACGGTTTAGGTTGGTTTAAACTGGTTTAAACGGATTTAGGTTAAATTGAACTAGTTTAAATCGGTTTAAGTTAAATTAACCGGTTGTTTAAACTGGCCGGTTTAAACCGGTTTAGATTAAATTATACTGGTTTAAATCGGTTGAAACTGGATGAAATCGGTTTAGGTTAGGTTAAACCGGTTTAGATTAGGTTAAACTGGTTTAAACCGATTGAAACCGCATTGCGTTAAACTGGTTTAAAATGGTTTAGGTAAGGTTAAACCGGTTTAAATTAAATTAAACTGGTTTAAACCGGGTTAAAAAAATTTAACCAGTTTAATTTAACCTAAACCGGTTTCAACCAGTTCAAATCGGTTTAAACAAGTTTAATCTACCTAAACCGGTTTTAATCAGTTTAACCTAAACCAGTTAAACCAGTTTAACTGTTTAAAGTAGTTTAAACCGTTTAAAGTAGTTTAAACTGTTTTAAACTGGTTTAGGTTAGGTTAAACTAGTTAAAACCGGTTTAGGTTAAATTAAATTTGTTTAAACCGGTTTAAACTGGTTGAAACCGGTTTGGGTTAGGTTAAACCGGTTTAGTTTAGTTAAAACTGATTAAAAACGATATAAATTAGATCTTAACTGTTTCTATTGAGATTATTTCTATTAACGGTTTCTATTGAGATCTAAGCTCCCGTGCATCAAAGAGCTTAGAAACTTTGGGTACTCTAAAATACTATTTTTACGCCAAATTTGGTAGCAAAGTCGCCAAATTCGTCGGCATGTCTGGAAGTTTGTGGCAACCCTGACCTCAATTAAAAGTGAATGAACTGCCGCTTTATTTCCACTTTGCGTGTAAAACTACTTTCACCGCAACAGAGCAATTGATGCAAAGAACAGACTTAATATGTTGTAACAATACATATATATATATATATATATATATATATATATATATATATATATATATATTAAAAATATTTTTATTTTTTTTGTCAGTAGTAGGCGTTTCAATCAATAAAAACAGATATTTATTTTTTATTTTAATTCTGATAAATGCTTATATGCATATCACGACATGAAAGAATTTATTTTAAGCGTTCGCTATTATAATGTGTTCTTAATCTTACATTCTTAATTTTTTTATACACTGATCCGCATAGTATCCGCGCCGTCTGTTGGCAAAAATTTAAATAATACTTTTACTTTACTAGAAAAATAATGCTCTTTCGTGACATGAACTGTTTTGTCTGTTTACGAATTTATGCGTCACCCTGAAATTCAACACATTTTTATACATTATTTTTTCTTTTTTTTTTTTTTTTTTTCTGGAATTAGGAAAAAGGGATACTATATGGCGCATATACATACAAGAGATGCATGTTAAAACATATTTCATGAAAGTTCAATTCTATTAATCATTCTCGTGTACAAATTATCTATGAAATACCACAATTTTACAATCTACATTGCATTATCTGAAATGAAATTGTATTTCTGTATCAGTTTCACATAAAAACAGTCTTTTTTTTTTTTTTTTTTTTTCATTCATACTACTTTCCCATTCCCTGCATTTCTATGAGATAGATTAGCAAAGTTTAAATGATAATGTAAGACACACTGTATTTGAACATTTCTTTTATACTACTATAAAATAGTTGAAAAAAATCTTTAATGAACAATGTTATTAAACATACATTATTGTGGTACTTCACCGTTTGAATATTATAGCTATAATTATAAAACATGTAATGCTGTTAAATATATATATATATATATTAAAAATATTCAAATTATTCAGAGAATTTGCGGCCCAGCCCACTTATTCCACTCTTTTTTTTTAGACCTCTATACTGTATATATAATATAAATAATGACATAGTGTACTTTTTAAGATCACTTCAAACAATTTTCCATTGCAGTCCTAATCCCTAGTAACTGCGAATGTTTTTGTGTGTCCCT
The DNA here is from genome assembly GCA_963930645.1 of Salticus scenicus. Taxonomy (NCBI): domain Eukaryota; kingdom Metazoa; phylum Arthropoda; class Arachnida; order Araneae; family Salticidae; genus Salticus; species Salticus scenicus. The sequence goes on along the minus strand of OZ005656.1, from coordinate 284,885,655 downwards.
GTAAATGTTTTCATATCACATTCTATTTAAAACATGCTTTCGTGTGCATAAAAAATGTGTTATTTTTATTATGGTCCGTGCAGTTTAAAGAGGATAAAGTGTATCAATGAAAATTTTGCACCATAGACTTAACGTAGCTGAAACTTCACCTAAAATCAATACTTTCTTTACATATATGCAGAGCCTGATTATCGCACAGGCCGACTAGGTCTCGGCCTAGGGCACCTCTATCTAGGGTCACCATAATAATTTAAAAAATTTTAAATGCTAATTTCGGCAAAGATTTCCTTGAAAAAATTAACCGAAAGTTAACTAATGATAAATCTTTAATTGAAATCCAGTCCCCTTTGTGGAGGATCAAAATTGTATGGCATGTCTACGAATCACACATAAGGGTAGATCCCAGATCGTCGCCAATTTCCTACTGCCTAGCTCTAATGCAATGCTGAACCCACTGAACCTAAACTTCAAGTTGGTATACAGTTATATTTTCTTAACTTTGGGAAATTTTCTCAATATTTTTTTACATTTTTTTAACTTTTTGAATCCAAATTATACCCTTGGGGGTCACCGAAGTGAAGTAGCCATCCTCTCCGTAGAGGATCAACATTGTGATGGCATGTCTCCGGATATCGTTAGGGGTACATCCCAGACTGTCACCAGTTACCCATTGCGAACTACTAGTGCGACGTTAAATCCAACCAACAAAAAAACAATCTTAACATTTTGAAAAAAAAGATGCTTTAATTTATTATTTAATTTATATTTTTTTCGGGGGGGGGGGGGCACCAAAATCGTCCTAGCCTTGGACCTCAGCAGGCCTTAATCGGGCTCTGCATATATGGGCAAGAGAAAGACCTTGGAATTAAGTTATTTTGAATTCTTGCTAAACTGTCTTTAAAACTGTCTCTAAAATCAAATTGAAATTCATTTTAGAGATAAAATGGGGTAAGAGGTTTTTTACCCCAAATAAAAAAAATGTCGACTTCATCCTTTTTGCAATGAAAAACTCTTGTTCGCTGTTGCTGGGGTCCTTTCACAGTCATTTTGTTTACACTTCCTAACTATGACCTTCAGGAAAATTGGACCCCTGATATGAAAAAAAAGGGGTAGAGGGGAAATTCAAGATCAAGGTCCATTCTGTAAATACACAGCTGACAATGAGATTCTTATGACCCTGAAACATTAACATGTTCCATTCTTGGGAAAGTTAGGGTGACCCACGAATCTAAGACGATAGATGCAAGATGGATGACAAGCAAGGGTTAAATAGTTTAAAAAATATATTGATGGATTGTTTACTTTTTTTTTTATTATTATTATTATTATTGCATTAAAAACGTTCTCAAATTATTTAATTTCCTTTCTCTGTAACGCGATTTAACGTACTAACCTTTTGTTAAACATTTTCCAACAAAGTTGTTTCCGCTTGTCTGTCTGTCCACGCTTTCATGTCCCTTAATATTTTTAGAATGTTTTGAAATAAATATATACTGTTCAAATTTTCTATAGCACGTTTACTGGTATTTCACAATTGATTTATATACTCGGAGACCTCTGGATGGCTCTTACATACCTAGACTAGGCCAAGTTTACCGGTAATTTATGTACTCAAAAAATAATTGGTTGCATTACGGTGTATATGAGATATTTCCTGAAAGCGTATTATGAAATTATCATACTGCCCAAAACATAGCGAAATTAGCACACATTATTAATATGCACGAAATCATTTTACCTGTAGAATAAGGCATAATCAACGTTAATGAATTACAAGGCACACAAAAACACTCGGATACATTATGGGATATAAGCTGGAATTACTCGAAAAATACCACATGTGGCCGAGAGGTTCTGCTCTTGCTACTGGTGAACAGAAAAAATTGGATTCTATCCCAGGTCACGCTTGTCGGCCATGCCGTTCGACGTTTTCTGTGGTTTTCTCTGAAACTCCCGTAAATGCGAGGTAGAACCCCTACCAAGATTTTCCATCCAGGTCTAGAACTCTCGTGTAGTCGGTAAGCGGAAAAAAAGTCCCCGGAAAAAAAGTCACGGAAAAAAAGTCCCCGGAAAAAAAGTCCCCCGGAAAAAAAGTCCCCAGGAAAAAATGTCCCCGGAAAAAAAGTCCCCAGGAAAAAAAGTCCCCGGAAAAAAAGTCCCCGGAAATTAATTTCGGTCGTCTTCATAAATGAAATACAACTTTTTAATAACTTTTAGTGACATTATGTTTCTTTTATTTTTAAAACTGTTTTTTTTTTTCCCTTTTAATTAATTCTTTTTCTATTTAATTATGTATACATAGATTCTTTTCAAACATACCGCAGGGAAAAATGAAAAATTCAGTATTCTACTATATGTAAGAAGTATAAATTCCGTTAGTAAAGAAAAGAAAAGAAAAACAAAATACAATAAAAGACAAGAATGAAAAATTATGCGGTACTCATTAATTATTTACATTTTCAACTGTAGATGATCGTTGTTTGATACACCTTTAAATGTTCTTTGCATATCTTATCACACAACGAGCAGACAGAAGAACAGAAAGTCAGAGAGATAGACTAATTGAATTCGTAATTGCTCTTAAACCTTTTTTGGAAATTGTTAAAAATTCTTGATTTAAAAGAAAATGCAGCCGTAATATAGCTGTATATTTTTGTGTAGTTCTGTAAGCCTGATTGCGAATCATAATATGTTCTACAGAAAAAAAAAATTTAGCATATTATCAACAAATACCAACTTCATTATTATTTTTGCAGTAGAAATTTATCTGAATGTGATAAAAAATGTCGCTCATAAAGCGCAGTGCATTGACATTTTTGTGGATGTCCCTGTACACAAACCAGTTGTGCAAAGCCTATGAAATCCATTTAAAATAGAGAATATTCCATACTTAACTTTAATAGCATCATTCATTTTTAAGAAATTCTGCAAATATTTACGGCCGCTGACAGAGGGACAGTCGGACAAACAGTTACAATAATTCAAATCATATTTACACTTAAAAATTGTTAGAAAGTGTCAAAAACACTCAATGAACGATAATGCATTTAACAAATTTCCAATTATAGCCCTTATGTAACTGAATATTTTTCTGAGACCCTAGAAATCTTAACGCTACTAATACTGTATTCACCAAAAGGCATTTTTTGTACGTATGAATAACATATTTAATTTCATTAAGATTTATGCAAAAAGGAATAAGATTTATTCAACCATATTTAAAGGTATTTAAATATGCTATTTCATAGAAATACCTCTCATAGAACACAATACTTTGGAATACTTTTGGGTGTACCTGTATACAAACAAGTGATGGTGTTTATTCCATTTTCAATAAGGAATATCCGATAGTAAACTCGAATAACATATATCAGTTTCAAGAAATTCCATAAATATTTCCTGGAGTAGAGCTCGGGTAGACAAATAGACAAACCGAAGTCATTAATACTTTTCAACTTTATTAAGTGTTAAGTGCAAAAATAATGTATACTTCATCAGGATCATAAGTTGATCTATTGTATATGCAAATATAGATAAATTAACTCGTCATTATTTAGTAAAAGAAAAACTATGAAACCTGAGAATGAAATCTAACTCAAAATAATATTGGTCAAATTTTATTTAGAAGTAGCTGAAGATCAGGGAGGAAGATTATTATTACCCCCCCCCCCCCTTAAGTAAAAAAAAAAAAAAAAAAAAAAAAAAACTTTAAAACACATCCATCTTTAACGAATGTGTGTTTGTATGTAAACATCGGACTGAGTTATCAACAGTTTCTTAATGTTAAAAATTAAAAAATATTTTAATTTAAATATATCTCCTTAACGCCCAGCAGCGGCCAAGTGATTCTGCGATTAAAATGTGATAGACGGAAAGTGTCGGGTTCGCTCGTCGACCTAGCTGCTCAAAGGTCTCCGTGGTATTCTCCAAAACTCGCATAAGTACGAGCTATGACCGTAATAAAGACCAACATGGAGGGCACATCACCTCGTGCAGTCAAACGGCCTTAATCTTCACCCCAGCAGGACCACCATCTTATTAAACAGTGGCTGAAAGGTTTTGCATGCAAAACTGGTAGACGGGAAGTGCCGGACTAGATACCAGGTCGCGCTCGTCGATTTAATTGCTAGAATTTTTCCCTGGTTTTCGCTGAAACTCGCATAAACACGGGCTAGGATCCCTCAGAAAGACCCTGCAGAGGGCACATCACCCAAACCTAGGACCCTCGTATAGTTAATCAACCTAAATCTTCACACCAACATCACCAACCTCCACTTTATTAACAGTGGCCGAACGGTTCTGCGATCAAATCTGGTAGACGGGAAGTGCCAGGTTTGAATCCAGGTTACGCCTGTCGAAGTCATTCGTATTTTTTGTGTTTTTTCGCCGAAAATTCCGTAGATATGGGCTAGGAAATCCTTCGAAAAACCCTCACGATGTCCCAAGTGTAGCTATTTGGCTTTAAATCAAGGACCAACACTTTATTAAAAATTTATGTGTGATGTACGAATTAAGGCCGACTGTCTACACGATAGACCTGGGTAGGTCTTTCTAAAATGTCCTAGTATTCAAGCGATAAGCTCCGAATGGCTAAGCCGACGAGGACGACCTGGATTTTCATTTGGCACCTCCTGCCTCTCCTAAAACACGTAGAATAATATATATGTATATTTACATATTTTTTATTGAAAATACGTTAGTGAAAAAAAGATAATGTGTGTGATTGACCATAAATTAAAATAATAATAATAATAATCAGATAAATTTATACTTACTATTATTTTTTTAAGAATACCCACCCCCTTCTTTTTTTTTTTTTTTTTTTTTTCTTTCGTTTTAAGATATTTGTAACATTAAGACATACATTATTATTTATTATTATTATTATTATTTTAAACCGTATCAATCCTTAATGAATTTCCATTTGCATGTCTAAATGATGAGAAAAATTTTTAATTCCATATGCGACTTCTAAAACTATAGAGATTTATTTGTAAAGTACCATAAGCAGAAATACTTCAAAGAAATGGGTTCACCAGTGGCTGAGCGGTTCTGCGCTCAAAGGTGGTAGACGCGAGGTGCCGGGTTCTATCCCAGGTTGTGCTCGTCGGCCTAGTCGTTCGGAATTCTCCGAAACTTGCGAAATACGGGCTAGAATCCCTTAGAAAGACCCCCCACGGAGGGCACTCCCCCTCAGGCCTAGGACCTACAGCAGTTAATCGGCCTTATTCCCAAAAATCCTTCAAAGAAATGTATGCAATATTTCTAAAAGGAATTTTAATTGTGGGATAGCATTTAGATAAATGTAGCTTCTTCTATTTTTATTTTTTGTTAATCGCGGCATGGTATACATTGCAAACAAGTAAATATATGGATTGTTGTTGTTGTTGTACCGAATAAGGCCGATTGACTGCACTGGGTTTCTAGGCCTGAGGAGGAGTTCTCTCTGTGGGCTTTTTCTAAGGGGTCCTAGCTCATATTCACGCAAGTTTCGGAGAAAATCACGGAAAACTCCGAACGGTTAGGACAACAAGCGCGACTAGGATCGAACCCACACAATAAATGGATTGAACTCTTCTCATACTAAGCCAGGTCATGTCTGAAAACGAAGGTGATCTGGATTCGCATTTGGCACCTTCCCCTTGTCCTAAAACATGCATATATATATATATATATATATATATATATATATATTATTGTAAATGTTAGTGGAAGGATCTTCAGGAAAAATTATCCTTCACTGGTAATTCGCAATAAATCTGGTAAGATTACGGCAGAAATTCGGTTTTCTTGAAAATCACTGTAATGATTTATATACATGTATAAATATAGTGTTAGAGTTTTTTTTTCAGATGAAAAAAAATCTGATTATTAGATAATAGATTTAAATATTAGCAGTCGCTGGTGTCCGGTGCTTTTCCTGGAACAAAACCTAGCAGAAACCCTGTTTTCTAGGAAATTGCTAGATTTAGGGATTTGAGATGATAATTCGTTTTGAATTTGTTTTAGCTCCAGGAAAATTAGACTTCACTGGTAGCCCGCACTCCATCCGAGACAAAAAAAAAAAATAAATAAATAAATAAATCAAAATAAATATCACTAGGCCTTTATTATCACATTTTCGAAAACGAATCCCTATATTACGCTACGAATAATTTTTACAACGGAACTAAGTAATCAGTCAATCAGGGACTGAATATAAAAAGAGAAAAACCTGGTACAGGTTATTAAAATGCTGTACATTAAGGTTTAATTAAAACAGTGCTTTACGCTAAATATTTGGTTAGTTAATAAATAATAATAATAATATCAATAATAATAAAGCTGCTGATTTCACAAATAATTGTCATATATTATTCTAATAATTTATATCTTTTATCATAAGATTCCTATGGAAAAAAAAAATCGTCATCTAAAAGAGATAATTAAAGTTAAAAAAAAAAAAAAAAGATTATTATGCGAAGTTCTGTTCAGCCGAGCAATGTTTAAACTGATTTTACAAATTATCACCATCACTTCTAGAACATTTTTCATTATTTATAACTATTACTTATTTTTCATGAAAATCGCAATGAGCGGATTTCTTTTAAATTAAGTTTTAATTATTAAAATATAATGAGAAAAAGTTGTCTTTAATATTAGGGAATACCGTATTTCAAACGGAAAAACTAAAAGCAACAATGCGTTTTAACTTTTTAGAAGGTAAATATGTATAATTTTCATTTTTTATGACTATAACATTTAATCTCTTTTCAGTATATAAAAAAAAATATTTATAATAATAAAGCATCAATTAACCTTTCATATATATTGTGAAAAAATAATTAGAAGCTTTGTGAGAGAAAATTAAATCAGTCCAATAGAAGAGGTATATCCTATGTCAGTAAAAAATATTTCATTTTATTTTTGTCTTAATCTCTTAAATATTACCTTTTTATATGCATTTAAACATCTTTGTGCCGAGTTTTCATAGAATAAAAAGACACACTGTCTTTTTTACCACCTGCAGAAAATGCAAAGGCGCTTCCTATGTTATGTTCAGTATAAAATAAAATTCTTTTCAAAATACCGATCACGAACTTTAATGTATCAGAAATTTTTTTTGCAAGTCCCTCTACACACATTAGTTGCGAAAATTATACAATTTTCAACAGAAAATATCGATATGCCATAGAAAACTTGAATTAGGTATACCAGCTCCAAGCCCTTCAATAAATATTATCGGGGGAAAAAATCTCGATCACAGAGGTTAACAGACAAACAGAAAGACAAAACGAAGCCAACTCATTATTAGATATTCTTGGATGCTTTAAAACGCATTTTTATTTATTTTTTTAATGGATTTTTTCTGGGGACTTTTCTTCCGGGTGACTTTTTTTCCGGGGACTTTCTTTCCTGGGGACTTTTTTTCCGGGGACTTTTTTTCCGTGACTTTTCTTCCGGGGACTTTTTTTCCGCCATTCCGTGTAGTCAGTCAACACCCACACCACACTGCTCGAAATGTTCTTTAAACTGTATTATGAGTCTTTTTAGCATAGTAAACTTTTGGTACAATACATGGTACCAAACACACAAAATGGGTAAAAAAAAAAGATTTATTCTTTACTTTATTAACACTAAACCTTCCACGGCGGGTCAAATGACCCATTTTAAATTTAATAAATAAACAATTTTGAATTGTTATTTGAAAAAAATTGATTTAATCATGTACCAAATTGTGTTAAATAATATATTTTTCGCTCTATATAGTAATATATATAACATGTTAAAGACGGGTCACTTGACGCGCTGTGGTAGGAATAGGTATACTTGAAGTATAGGTAGGTTTAGTGTTAAAATTAAAGCTGTAAACAAAGTTTCCGATATTTTTTTCGACATAATAATTAAAATATATTTTATTTATAAGGTGTCGTCGTGGTGGTAAACTTCATTGAGAACTAAATTATGTAATGTATAAATACAATTTGTCATCCTTTATAATCTGTACATACCACATAATTTTCCTTCCTTGTTTAAAATAATTATTGCTTTGTAAGATAATGACCAAAAATGTCACCATATTTTTGCACTTTTGATATCGCATCCGATAATGAGAGGTTTCTTTCGCTGTCATTAAGTATTTTATGCCGTGAAATGTGGGTCACATATATACGGCACAAGAGACAGTTTGATTAAAGAATTCTGCTCCAATGTCGCACGACAATAATTAAAGACGAGGA